>CM071792.1:975691-3403191 GCA_036559045.1 Platycarya longipes
TGGAGGCCACTTGAATTTCCTTGTATTTTATAAGAGCCCAAGCTTATTAATTGTTTTATTTTATTTTCTTATAGGAAAAATGGTAGGCGGCAACTTCAGTAAATCAACTTATAGGCACGGACTTCATCACATTCACATGTGGGACATTTGGCTTGAAGTTTAACTCAAGGGACCCGCATGCTATGATTGAAGAAGATATAAAGGAATTATTTGAAGAAATTTCATGGCTGCATACAACTCCAAACCTTAACATTTTGACCATGGGAAGAAGATGGCAATCAAGACAACTAAGATTGGATGGAAATTACGTGGCAACAATAAAAATGAAATGGATTAAGGGACCTGCCACTTATGGACTCATGCAACTTGGTTTCTGATTTGAATTTCTTGAATCCCAACTTAGGCGCCACTTGCATATGCTAATGACATACCAATCACGTTAACACAGCTACACTTGAAGCATGAAAAATCTGGAAATTCAAGGACACAGCCCCATGCATTTTCATAAGCTTGCTCCCAAGTCGAAATTAATTGACTCAATTTTCAGCTATACAATTGATTAAAATAAGCAGGGACAAATTTCTAAACGTCACAAGCTACCTCCAAACTGAAATATTTGACCAAGGAAGTGGAAATTAAATACAGCTGGCTGCACACAAAAGCAAGCTGAAATTGCTTGAAAACATATGTCACCAAAGCTGGCGCAAACATCCTGATTGCTTACTACCAAAACAAATTGAAGAACAAAATAACAAAATAATTAAATATAAAGAGGCTGGAACTCAAGGCAATACACGGCAACTCCTTTGACGCATGACAAAATCGGCTGCTCACTCCTTTCTCAAGTGTTTGAAAGCAAGTCTAATGACCCACCCACATGGAATTTAGATGACTTTGGTCTTCATATTCAAATACCCATGGCTGGTGCATATATACCACTCATTCAAAGCCAAAAATATGGACCAATTCTACTTCATTCAAAGCTTGCATATTTCGGCTATAACTTTGCAAAGTGGTACACAGCAGCAAGATATATGGCAAGACAAGCTTGAAACTCATGGATGATTTAGTTAGGCAACTTGCTTATAGAAATGTGTCTATATATATATGGATAACAACGAGAGCATGAGGGGAACATGCTTGGGAGAGCCCCTTTAATTACCTTGAGGAAAAAATAAAGAAGACTAAAGAAAAGAGAAGAATCCATGGCCAGCTCTACTCTAGTATCTTCTTGGAGAAATTTTTTTTGTTACATATTTTCAAGATGTGTAACTAAATTCTCAAGAGGGCTAGTGATGGACTTGTGTGTGTGATAGGTATTTGTAATTTATTTTTAAATTCATATATTTGATTCTTTAAATATTAAAACTCTTAGTATTTCTATCATTTCTCAATGTTATCTTGTGATGACTTTCGTCTTCAAATAATTAATAGAATCTATTTCGTTTATGGATTCAGTCATCCTTTTTTCCAATGAAAGAATTAGTTTTATGATTATTTTTGGAACAATTGATTTGTATATATTGATTTAATTGTTCTACAGCAATATCGCTCCCTGAGTATATTGTTGACGTTTGGATTTTTCTCAATACGTGACAACAATTTTTGTTTCTTAAATCAACGACAAATAGATTTTTTCAAAAAGAAATACATCATTGATTTAAATCCTGGTTATTAATGTTCTATCTTCTGATTGAGAACTTGGACATAAAATTCTTAATTGAGGTTATCAATGAATTAAAAAAATAAATTTGAATACTGGAAAAATACACAAGGAATTCCTTACGCTCTACTTTTGTATCTCATTTTTTCTTTTATACTTTTTCAAATTACTTTATTTTAGTTTTAATTTACGTCACACTTTTCAAAAATCACTTTTTTACACTCTTTTACCAACATTTTCGTTAGTTTCGCGTCACTATCTTTCATTTTCCATCAATCCATCTCCATGTGGATTTAAATATTAATTAAGAGCTAACAACCATGATTTAATATTAATTAAGAGCTTAAAAAACTTATCTTAAACAAATTTTTGAATATCAAATACTAATAAAAGTTTAAAGAAAAGCCTAATCAATCTCTCGAAATTGAATAAAAAACCATCAACTAAAAGTACTATAACTTTAGGAACAAACTATTGGGTGTTTGTTTTTCCTGCATCATGTGCTTAATTTGCATTTGACCCTAACAAAAGAGATCTAGAAGCCATAAAAGGATGAAATTTCATGTCTGCTTACATATGAAAAAATTTTACAGAGGATTAGATAGATTCCTATATTCATATAAAGATCATAAAGATATAATTGATAGATAATAATGGAAAAGATGATTGCACGTCGTATATATGATGCATGCATGAGTTAAGATGATTATATTCATAATTATTGTACGTGGCTTCAAACAGCATTATATAGAACGTATGTCATTCATATACAAATGGTAGATATATAAGATATTGGGACAATACACACAATAAGTCGATATAATCTTATACATGGAATCGCAATCTTTCCTTTATTCCTCTTGGACTTTTATCACCTTGATCATCACGATCTTAATCATATTGTGGTGGTGATCGACAATGCATTTCTTTTTCGCAGCCTCTCGTATATTTATTAGCTGGTTCTTGATGGCAACTCAAAGTATTAGGATGTGTTTTGCAGTTGTTATGAATACTACCACCTCTTATAACTCCATATTTGAGGTTATGTGCAGTTGTATCTTGAATCCAAATCCCCCTAACCATGATAAACATGCAGATAAAAAGAATATTTGAGGTTATTTGCCATCTTGCTTCAATGGAGATTGCAAATAAAGGTTCTCTTGTTTGAGGGGAGTACTTTAAGGGCCAACCAAATGTTTATGAGAGAAATTAGAAAGAAAAGAAAGAAAGAAAGAGGGTTGCTAGTTATCTGACTCTTGGGATACTAGGATTTGGGTGATGTTTAGAGATTTATAGCACAAGGTTATGTTAAATATAACATTTTTTTGCATAGATCATGATTAGCATGCATGAGTTTTGTTGGACACAATATTTTGCCAAAGTTAGAAGTTGGGAGAAATAGTATTTGGATAGCTTCTTGTTTGTTTAGGCATATATGTATATATTCCTCTAAATATAGGGTTTGAGCAAATACAGTTAGAACAAGAATTGGTTTGATTATGAGGAACATTGAAAATCATGCAAAGATATATGATATGTCTTTTGTCTAGACAATTAATCTAGAACCTATGCAATGTTCCCACATTATTTGGGCAAGACAGATCATCAGTTTTTTATTAATGTGCAACGTGCAATCTTTTTACATTTGGCCGGTACTTGGATTTTAACAAGTTTCATAAGAAATTTATTAATTTTCTTACAAAAACAGGAAATAATTTCATTACTCATTTCATTATAAAAGTAGTAAATAGTAACTTGATTAGTTAAAATATGCAAATGCTTGAACGTAAGTTCAAACTAAGGCAGATAACATTTAAACTATTTTTAATAACCTTCAAGCGTCAACATATACATCCGAACCAAAGTACTTTATATTTGAAATACAAAGTTATATGCGAATCATGTGAAAAATCATGTGCGCATGTAACTTGTTAATATTCGAACGTAAATATGTTACCATATGTAAACAGTGTCTATTTGTTCGAACATTATTTCCTTTCGTTAGAACTCAAACAGTTTGTGCGAATGTAAGTAAACTCGTTTGTACACAATAGTAAATAAAAATAGGGTTGCTAGCTATCTGACTCTGGAGACACTAGGAGGAGGGTGGTGTTGAGAGATTTATAGCACAAGCTTGTGCTAAACATAACCTTTTTGCATATATAGATAATTTGCATGCATGAGTTTGTTTGACACGTCGTATGATGCATGCATAAGTTAAGATGATTATGTCCCAAAGTATTGTGGCTTCAAAAATAATTATATAGAATGTACGCCTTTCATATGTAAGTGGTATGTATAAAACATTGGGACAATACACACAGTAAGTCGATATAATCTTATACATACAATTTGTCTAGAAGAATAAATAATTAATATTAGATGCAAGGAATCACAATCATTTCTTTATTTCTACTTCTGGATGTTTATAATCTTGATCATCATCTTAACCGTATTGTGGTGGTGATCGGCAATAAGTTTCTTTTCCATAGCCCTCTCTCATGTATTTATTAGATGGTTGTTCATGGCAATTTGGATTTTTAGGATGCGTTTTGCAGTTTGCATGATGAACATTACCACCTATTATAGCTTCATAGCTGATGAAGCATGCATTTGTATCTTGAACCCAAAGCTTGCTAACCATAAACATACAGATCAAAAAAATAACAATTCCTCTAGATATTGTCATTGCGCTTCAATAAAAATTGCAAATAAAGGTTCTTTTGTTTGAGGAGAGTACTTTATGGGCTGGCAAAATGTTTAGTGACAAATTACACTACAAGAGAATGGATTTTTTGAAGCAAATGAATTTGTCTCAAAAAATATAATTTTCTTCCTAAAATATTTTTGCACCTAAAAAAAAAATCCTCTTAAATTTGTCTTGAAAAGCCTGCATTAAAAAGTTTTTTAAAGATGAAAATTAAATTTTGTCTCTAAAAATAATTTTTTAGGGACGAAATCTCGTCGGCCTATCCGAACCTGTTTGAATGGGCATTTTTGTTTGAGATGAAATATTTTTCATCTTCAAAACCCATTCGAATGAGACCTTGGAAGTTCAAACTGGCACGAATCGTTCAAACCGGACAAAAAATTTTGATTTGAACATATGGTCATATATGATATCGTTCGAAGTTCAAACAGACTTATCCAATCGAGCAAATAAATTAATTGAAATTATGTCCGTTCGAATGGATTTTTGATGGATTTTGTGTTGTTTGAGAAGACACACATATTTTTTCATTTTTCGTTCGAATGGGTTATATTTTGTTGAATTGGTCTTGTTTGTTCGAATGAATTTATAACTTGTAATATACCATTCGAATAATATTTCATGTTCGAATGGTACTGTTTATACAAATTCACAATTAATTAAAAAGACAATACTAATATTACAAAAATGTAATTTAAAACATCACAATTGTTCAAATATTGTTGAATAGAGTAATAAAATGTCAATTAAAAAAAATTAAGTTTTAAGATTGTGGTGGTGGCATAGAGTTTTGCTTCAACCCACTGCACCAATCCTCGAGTTTTGCCACCAATGGCTCAAGAACGCACGGGACTTTGCTCCTTCCAAGTCTCAAAATTTCCCTTTCTTTTCCACTTTCTAGTTGCTTTCTCAACAACCAACAATGCATTAGGGTTCTATGATTTTAAATTCCTCTTTCTTTGTATTTTAATTTTCGTAAAGATTTTATTTCTGTTGGGGTCTAGCTCGAGCTTAAGCATGCCATGGAAAACGAGCTGAGAGATAGATTAAAGAAAAATTAGGCTTTGTTGTTCCTATCATCGTGTTCGTGCTCCTTAGGGATGATCAAGAATGCTTGTCGCACAAGAATTTTGTTGGAACTAGAAAGGGGATGAATAGAGAACGAAGAAGAGGGGATGAACGTTGTGGAAGTTGGAATACGAAGCCTCATTTGTTTCTATGCAAATGTATAGTATGTAAAGTAAAATTCTTATGTGGCAGCTAGTTATTAGTGGGCTGGTTTTTGAAGAAGACCAGATTGGTTGGTCTCTAGGTTTTCTCTTCATATCATTTCATCTTATCTTTATAAAATTTTCAGTTTCTACATAAAATATAATAAACAATTCAACTTTTTCAAATTTCAAGACAATAATAATATTAAAAAATAATATTCTAATAATATTTTATTTAACTTTTATCTTCATCTAAAATCATCTTATCTCATTTCTGAATCCAAACCGGGCCAACATTTTGTTATAAAAATAGCATCAGTGATTTTCCCCACTGGTCTCTATTTTTTAAGCTTAAAGTTTTGACATTTTATCATAACTAATGTAGACATAAGCTTCTAGAAATCAATAGAAATAAAGTCAATCTTCAAATGTAAATGATTTTATATGTAGTAACTGTTATTAAATCACTTTCATGTGATTTAATTTGTAATTTTTTTTTCTATTATATGAATAATGATCCATTATATTATATTTATTATTAATTTGCATTCTATTTTCTTATTGTATCTGTCTTATTATTTAATTGGTACATTTTTAAACGTTGACATAAAATAAACCGCTAATAGGAAAAAATATAGTAAATGGCATGTGTAAGCAATATACTAATAGTGGCATTTATATTAACATTGTTAATTTACAAAATGGGCTGGCAACGTACAAATAGCAGCACTTACATTAATGTCGATAATTCATAAAATGCATTGGCAACGTACTAATGGTAGCGTTTATTGTAACGCCGCTACTTTATGCAATGAGATGACAATGACCTAATAATGGCATTTAGTGGCGTTTAGATCCTTGTATAAAAATGCTGCTAATGGGATTTTTAAGTCCCGGCGTTTAAATAAATGCTAAGACGTATAAATAATGACCACAATATGCCGGCGTTTGTTTGCGCCAACAAATAAACGCCACAAATTGATTAGCAGCATTTATTTTGATAGTTACCAATGCTTAGCAAATGCCGAATGCAAGGAGGGAGTGATGTCTTTAATCTCATCATATTTTGATTTTGTAAATAGATATATATATATATATATATATATCCAAAACAACATTAAAACAAAATATATAAGAGTCGAGTTTTCAAGCTAAATATTTGATGTATGCAGTAATCTCATCAATATACGAATTTTTGAAGTCTAAAATGCAGCAGATCAATGTCTTATAATAAGCTAGAAAGAAAATATGCTAGCTTGTTGAGATCACACAACTTGTTTGAAATCTAAAAGAAGTTCACCATAAGATAATAGAAATAAATTATAAAAACTCTCTTTAAGAGTATTGATATAGTTTTATAAGAAAATGTTAATAATGATTAACTTAGCTTCCAAAGTTTTCAACCACATCATGCATGTGCGTGTTGGTTGCTTACAATCAAAGCCTTTAAAATAAAATAAATTAAGCGCTAAAAACTAATAATTGTGAACAAACTCTAAATATCATGAAATCAAATACTAATAAAAGTTTAAATAAAATCTTATTTCTGGCGTGATGCCAGTCAGTTGAACTAGCTGCCCTTGAAGAAAATCATACATGGGTTTCTTACTAGTTTACCTCCTGGTAAGCATTACATTCATTGTAAATTGGTGTACAAAATTAAACGTAAGTCAGATGGTACTATTGAAAGATATATTCAGTTGCTAAACTCACTAGTGTCCGCTGTTTGCTTGCTATTGTTGCTGCAATAGGATGGTATTTACATCAATTAGATGTAAATAATTCCTTTCTACATGGAGATTTAGAAGATGAAGTATACATGACACTTCCTCATGGTTATGGAAGTGAGGGGAAGACACGAGTATGTAAGATGACTAAGTCTTTATATGGACTCAAGCAAACCTCTCGTCAATCGTTTTACAAGTTATCAAACTATCTCTTGAACCATGGTTTTTTCATAGTCCAAGTGTGATTATTCTCTGTTTACCAAAGTCACTACAAGTTCATTTCTTGTCTTGCTTGTTTATGTTGAAAATGTGATAGTAGCAAGCAATGACCTTCAAGCAGTACAAGACATTAAGAATGTCTTGATTAAAGATCATACTGAGTTCAAGATTAAAGATTTTAGAGAATTAAAATACTTCCTTGGATTGGAAGTGGCTCGAACATCTAAAAACATTTATATCTATCAAAGGCATTATGCTTTTGAAGTGCTAACAAATTATGGTTTTATTGACTGCAAACTAGATAAAATTCCTATGGACTCAAAACTTGCGCCTCACTAACACAGATTTTTAGTCTACTTGATGATCCAACTGCTTATCCTAGGTTAATAGAAAGGTTACTTTACCTAACTATTACAAGATCGGATTTGGCATTTTATGCTCATGTTCTACCTCTTGAAATAAAGCACGAATATTGTGAGACTGGTTCCCGAAACTAAAATTGAAATCCTGAACTTCCAACTTACGATCAATAATATTTTGTGCCGCTATACGATGAGTTAACTTTACAACCTTTCTCTACAAATCCTCAATTACCACATTCTAAATGCTACGATCACGATGATTGATTTCCTTATTTGTAACCTGTCCACGACGACCACGACCACTAGCTAGTCATGAAAAATTGATGAGATATTACCCTAAAAAAGATGCTGAAACTTTGATGCCAGCTAACACTGGATAGAATAAGGTTGGTTATCGTAACAAATAGTTAATCAACAAAAACTAGGAATTGAGATAGAAGAAAATTGAAAAAAAAAAACTCTTGAAATATCTTCACTAATGATAAAACTTGAAATTAATAAATGAAGCCTACAACTTTGGGTTAAATATATATTATATAGTTGCAAAAATAATTACTGATATTGTTCCAAACCAAGGAAGATTAAGTTTTTCTTTTTCATATTTGTATAGATCACTTTCTTAAGGTAATTTGGTGCAATCGACGTAAAATCAATTTAGACACCTCGTATCAGTTTGGGTATCCATCATTAACTCTTATAGATGGAATACACAAAAATTGATTTTGGCAAAGAGATGATCCATTCAGTAATCTACCATTCCAGCTGGTATCAAAGAAGCAATACTTATATGTATTACCAACATATAGATATAATCAGTCATGAGTGATTATCTCTATGTTAATTCAACAACCTATAAGCATTTTTCAAGCAAATTTTGAATTTCGACTAGTGGCATACAACTGCCTGATCCCAAATGGTCTTTGCAAATGAAGTCTTAAACTGGTCGCAAATAGATATTATTTGCAACGGAATACTTCGCCAAAATAACAACTCGCACAATGGAGAGGAAGAGAAATAAGATCATCATGTAGATCCTCGGTTGGCCATTAAGTCCCTGTAGAGAAAGGAAAAGCAAAAGATCGCACAATTGATGTAATAGCCCAAATTTTTAGGATATAATATTTTCTTGAGAATTTATTTTAAGAGATTTGTTGGAAATGATATTTTTATGGAAAAGGAATAGGAGACTTAGATGCATTCTAAGGTAAATGTTGGATGAACTTTTGAAAATTTTAGCAATGTATCAATTAGAAAAATTCAATTTAGACTTAGAAAGAGATAAATTTTTGAAATTTGAGGAAGAAATTCAAAGGGAAGTGAAAGAACAAAACATCAAACACTTGGTGTGCCAAAATGGATTCTCGGACTGGACCGTCGAGTTTTGGTGTAATAATCACAAACTTTTTCATATGAGGTCCAAATAAAGAAATTCTAATTCGTATAGAACCATTAGATAGAGATATAAAATTTTTCTGTTTTGGGTTTTTGAAGATAAGGAATTTATAAAGGACAAAATCTAGTATGAAGTGGACAAACAGAATTAGGAGTCAAATGGTAATCGACTTAGATGAGTTGTCTTAGGTTCAATCATGTGATGAAAATTGAGATTAGCTACCATACTTTCTGAGGTCTTGACATGTGTGGGAACATGTGGTAAGTTGATAAGAATTCATCTAGAAGCCTTGGTGGGTGAAAAAATGAAGGAAAACAAATGGAGAATTCGGATTTAATATTCTCGGGTAAGTTTTGATGTGTTTCAGTAAATTAATCATATCTCTCTCATATGATATCGGAATAAGGTGATTCAAAATTTTGTAGAATCCTAAGAGGATGATCTTAGACTTTTATATTTTAGAGCTGGAACGTGGCTAATCCCTTGGAGAGACCAAGTGGCCAGATGCACCCCTTGGAAGATTTCCTATGATTGTGTTTTGTCTTCACCCCCATGTGTTGGAATTCTTTGAGCCTTTGATCAAGATCATTTTATATGTGGATTAATCTCAACCATGGGATTAAAATATCAGCAAATCCCCATTGGAGTAGGGGTGATCATGAAATCACAAGTAGGGGACACCTCACCTATACAGCCAAATGGAGTTGCTGAAATGCCCAAGCCTTCTTTCCCTTGCACCCCACGCCTCTTATACCTATAAATAGATGTATGAGCTTCTATTCTTTTTTCATGAGAGATAACAGTCGGTCATATTGAGAAATACCCAAGAAAAATACACAAAAACCCACTCACATCACTTAAGTGCCAAAATAGTGCTAAGTAAGGACCTTGGAGAGAAGTGTGGTGCAAAAACCTACTCAAGACTAATCATTTAGCTTTGAAATTTTTTTTAAGTGCATATATTAACTTGATCTTGGCATATAATAAGTGGTTTGGTGATTGAATTATGCTTTATATTTATTTGAGCTTAATCTTTGTTTATGTGTTAAAGTGGAGCCTATTGAGTTTTGGAGTGGTTTTTGCTATGATAAAATGCTAGGAAAATTATGAGATCTTAGGAACATATTCTATGATAATATATGAAGAGTATTATGTGAAAATATGAGGTCTTGATTTAGAAAAAAATTGATAGATCAACCTTAGCAACTTTCAGACTTAAAAGGGGTTAAGTTGACAGATTTAACATCCTATGATAAAATAATCATAACTTGTTAGTGTGATATCGAAATTGAATGATTCAAGAGGCTATGGAAATCTAAGACATAGATCTACAACTTTTGTGTTTTAACTTTTACGAGATAAAAAATAAATAAAGGACAAAATCTAGATTTAGTTTACAAAATGAGATTTAGGCAGAAATTTGGCTCCACCCTTGATCAAAGTTGGGCTCGAGCGAAATACCTTATTATGTTTGATTTTGAGATTTTTATTAATTGAAGAGTTTATGATTCAAGTAAAGGAAAATAAAATGTTAAATTTATAAAGTAATTGGTCATCCATGGTTTTATAATAATTTGTTATTCAAATATTACATGTTATGTTATGACAATATGAGATGATGATAAGGTTAAGGACATGAGAAATAAGAAAAGATAAGGTATGGCCCTTCCACGGGTTATAATAGTGGCATGGCCCAACCACGGGTAATAATAGTGGCATGGCCATTCCATCGATAATAATAGTGGCATGACCTAACCACGGGTAATAACAGTGGCATGACCCTTCTTCGGGTAATAATAGTGCATGACCCAACCACGGGTAATAACAGTGGCATGGCCCTTACTCGGGTAATAACAGTGACATGGTCCTTCCATGGGTAATAATAGTGGTATGACCCGATCACGGGTAATAACAATTGCATGGCCCAACCATAGATTATAATAGTGGATTATGATCAAATGATATGTATATGATATGACTAAGAATGAAAAGTCCATGTAAGTCCACATAAGAGATAAATTTAATTCATACATGAGTCACATGAATCATGTTATAAATGTATACTTTGATTTTTATATGTGACTATTTCACGATGTCCATGCTTTTATTAAGTTAAATGTATACTTATTGAAATTTCCCTGAAAATCTCATTCTTGTATGATTTCTTTTCTTTTGGAATATGATTTTCGCTGCAGGACTGAAAGACGGTCATGGACTAGACCCTAGTTACTCGAGAGACCTGGAGAAACCCTAAGGGTTTCTTGGAGTACTCTCTCTCCATAAGTTTTATGACCAGTTGGTAGTAATAGGGACTAGCACGGGCATGAATAAAGAGTTTCACAAAGTGAAGAAGGAGGCTAGGCTGCTTTAAGATAAAAGTTTTGATAAATTTGTATTTCAACTGAGAAAACTAAATGGGTTAGGCATGTAATGATACAATGATATTTTAAGAATGGATTATATGAATATTAAGGTTTTGTGTTATCATGTGATCTCTAGAATTTTTGTTTTTACTTTTTCGCTGTGATTTGCCTCAAATTTCGATAAGTACGGGGATGAGTAGCCAAGTGTTACTTACTCTAACATTTCAATTTGCGTTGAATTACGAACGTAAATTGGAGGCGTCACAATTGAGCAAGGAAAGTACTTCAATATATAGATTGACCTTTGTATATATGTAAGACCCTATATTTGATGAGAAGCATTTTATCTTGTACGAATTCTAGTGATGATCCTTTTGCTACACCTTCTCGATCATAAGACAAACTCTTTCTCGTGCAAACAAATAATCTATTTTGATAGAATCATATGATCAGATGCTAGGTCAAGCAAATGTCTTCATTAATCTCATCATATTTCGATTTTTCTTGATTAATAATTGGTTTTGGTTCTTTCTATTATATTGATTTAATACTTCGTATTTGTTTTGTAGGAACTATTGTTATTTTTCTTTTTCTAGATGGATCATTCTCAATATTCTTGTTATATATCTCGAAGTGAGTTGTTTTATATTTTTAGAATAATTTTGTGATCTAAGTGGACTAGTAAATTTAGCTTCCCATATTTATAACATGCATGCATTATATACATACGCACGCTAGCTGCAATTCAAGTTTTTTTTTTTTCCCAAGCAAGCAAGCAAGCAAACTTCATTCAAAGTTGAAAATTAGATGATACATGAGAAGGGGGTGCGATTCTCAACAAACACCTCATAACAATAACAACAGTGCAAAGTGATAGAAAAAAGAAAAATAAAAGCATATTTTTTAGACCAATTTCTTGGTCCTCATGACCTAAGAGTGTAATCGGTTTGGTTTCATTATCCGGTTTTGAACTAAATTTGGGACTGATCTAGTATGCATCATTTTTTCATTTTTAAAAACCAATTTAGTATCGATTACCTCCTAAACAGGTACTTCTGATTTTATCTGTTTTAATCCAGTTCGATTCAATTTTTCATTTTTAATATACTATATTATGTAATATAGTATCTTATAGATCATAATACTACAGTGAAAATATATTGTATATATTATAATAGATAAAGTAGTAATATATTTTAATATATTATAATATATAATGATATAGTATTGATGTAACTATTAATACACAATAAACTATATACAGTGATATAAGATTTTAAAATTTAATATCATATTTATCATATAATGCAAAATTATTTTATATATAATTAGATATCATATAAAAAAAATTTATATACATTAATATAAAAGATTATATATATATGAACCGATCTAGTTTTCAAAAAAGAAAAACTTGAACAAAACCGATTTTGATCAGTTTCAAGAAAAATAAAACCGATACTGGATCCAACCAAACTCTTGGTACCACTAGACCAATCTAATCACCGGCTCAATCTAGTTCGGTCTGGTTTACCAGTTCACTGATTTTTCTTCACCCATATCCTACAAAGAGGACGTTATCTTAGAAAACAAAAACAAGTCGTTTGCAAAAATATGCAAACAATAAAACCACTGTTGGTGGCTGTATAACCTTCACTGAAAGCGGTGAAAATGATAGCTGCACCTCAGAGTTAGTTTTTATTTCTTACTATGCTGCATGAAATAAAAGATTACTTGGAGGAAGACACGTACTTTGGGTTGGGGATGTGCATGAATAAGATGGATGCAAGGAGGGAGTGATGTCACAAAAATACCAACTACAAAATTTTACATCAACATCTTTAATCTCATCATATTTTAATTTTGTAAATATATCCAAAACAACAATAGAAAATACATAGGAGTTGGGTTTCAAGCTAAATATTTGATGCATGCACTAACTCAATACATGAGTTTTGGCATCTAAAATACAACGGATCGATGTCGAATAAGCTGTAAAGCAAATATGCTAGCTTGCTAAGATCACAACTCAATTGAAATCTAAAAAATATTCACTATAAGATAATAGAAATAAATTCTCTATACAAAAAATTTTCTTAAAGACTAGTATTGATATATTTTTTTCTAAGAAAATATTAATAATCATGAACTCATCTTCTAAAGTATTCAACCACATCATGCATTCGCACCCTGGATTGATGCTTACAATAAATGTATCAAAGACTTTAAAATGATTTAATATTAATTAAGAGCTAAAAACTTATCTTAAACAAATTTTGAATATCAAATACTAATAAAAGTTTAAAGAAAAGCCTAATCTCTCGAAATTGAATAAAAAACATCGACTAAAAGTACTATACTTTTGGAACAACTATTGGGTGTCGTTTTCCGCATCATGTGCTTAATTTGCGTTTGACCCTACAAAGAGATCCAGAAGCATAAAAGGATGAAATTTCATGTCTTGCTACATATGAGAAAATTTTCAAGGATTAGATAGATTATATATACATATAAAGATCATAAATATTTAATTGATAGATAATAATAGAAAAGATGATTGCACGTCGTATATATGATGCATGCATGAGTTAAGATGATTATATTCATAAGTACTGTCCGTGGCTTCAAACAAAATTATATAGAACGTATGCCATTCATATACAAATGGTAGATATATAAAACATTGGGACAATACACATAATAAGTCGATATAATCTTATACATGGAATCGCAATCTTCCTTTATTCCTCTTGGACTTTTATCACCTTGATCATCACGATCTTAATCATATTTTGGTGGTGATCGACAATGCATTACTTTTTCGCAACCTCTCGTATATTTATTTGCTGGTTCTTGATGGCAACTCGGAGAATTAGGATGTGTTTTGCAGTTGTTATGAATACTACCACCTCTTATAACTCCATATTTGAGGTTATGTGCAGTTGTATCTTGAATCCAAATCCCGCTAACCATGATAAACATGCAGATAAAAAGAATAAAAGTTCTTCTAGGCATTACCATCTTGCTTCAATGGAGATTGCAAATAAAGGTTCTCTTGTTTGAGGGGAGTACTTTAAGGGCCAACCAAATGTTATGAGAGAAATTAGAAAGAAAGAAAAGAAAGAAAGAAAGAAAGAGGGTTGCTAGTTATCTGACTCTTGGGATACTAGGATTTGGGTGATGTTTAGAGATTTATAGCACAAGGTTATGTTAAATATAACATTTTTGCATAGATCATGATTAGCATGCATGAGTTTGTTGGACACAATTTATTGCCAAAGTTAGAAGCTGGGAGAAATAGTATTTGGATAGCTTCTTGTTTGTTTAGGCATATATGTATATATTCTCTAAATATAGGGTTTGAACAAATACAGTTAGAACAAGAATTGGTTTGATAATAAGAAACTTTGAAAATCATGCAAAGATATATCATATGTATTTTGTCTAGACAATTCATCTAGAACCTATATTGCAATGTTCGCACATTATTTGGGCAAGACAGATCATCAGTTTTTGATTAATGCGCAACATGCAATCTTTTACATTTGGCCGGTAGTTGGATTTTAACAAATTAATTTCGTAAGAAATTTCTTAACTTTCTTACAAAAACAGAAAATAATTTCATAACTCATTTCATTATAAAAGTAGTAAATAGTAACTTGATTGGTTAAAATAAGCAAATGCTTGAACGTAAGTTCAAACTAAGGCTATTAACATTTAAACTATTTCTAATAACCTTCAAGCGTCAACATTTACGTTCGAACCAGAGTACTTTATGTTTGAACTACAAAGTTATATGCAAATCATGTGGAAAATCACATGTACATGTAACTATAAGATAAAGTTTCGAACGTAAATATGTTACCAAATGTAAACAGTGTCTATTGTTCGAACATTATTTCCTTTCGTTAGAACTCAAGCAATTTGTGCGAATGTAAGTAAACTCGTTTGTACATAATAGTAAACAACAAAGAGGGTTTCTAGCTATCTAACTCTGGGGACACTAGGAGGTGGGTGGTGTTGAGAGATTTATAGCACAAGGTTGTGCTAAATATAACCTTTTTGTATATATAGATAATCTGCATACACGAGTTTGTTGATACGTTCTATGATGCATGCATGAATTAAGATGATTATGTCCAAAAGTATTGTGGCTTCAAAAATAATTATATAGAATGTACGCCTTTCATATGTAAGTGGTTTGTATAAAACATTGGGACAATACACACAGTAAGTTAATATAATCTTATACATACAATTTGTCCAGAAGAATAAATAATTAATATTAGATACAAGGAATCACAATCGTTTCTTTATTCCTACTTTTGGATATTCATAAGCTTGATCATCATCTTAACCGTATTATGGTGGTGATCGGCAATAAGTTTCTTTTCCATAGCCTCTCATGTATTTATAGGATGGTTGTTCATGTCAATTCGGACTTTTAGGATGCCTTTTGCAATTTTGCATGACGAACGTTACCACCTATTATAGCTTCATAGCTGATGAAGCGTGCATTTATATCATGAACCCAAAGCTTTCTACCCATAAGCATGCAGATAAAAAACAATAACAATTCCTCTAGATATTGGCATTGTGCTTCAATAAAAATCTCAAATAAAGGTTCTCTTGTTTAAGGGGAGTACTTTATGGGCTAGCAAAATGTTTAGTGACAAATTACACTACAAGAGAATAGGTTTATTGAGATAAATGAATTTGTTTTAAAAAATCTATTTTTTGTCCTAAAATATTTTTGCAGGCAAAAAATAAATATATGCTCAAATTTGTTTCGAAAAGCCTTCCTCAAAAATTTCTTAGAGACGAAATCTCGCCAGCCTAGCCAAACCTATTCGAATGGGCATTTTTGTTTGAGATGAAACATTTTCGTCTCCAAAACCAGTTCAAACGAGACTTTGGAAGTTCGAACTAACACGAATCGTTCGAATCGACAAAAATTTTGATTCGAATAAATGGCCATATTTGATTTCGTTGGGAGTTTGAACAGATCTTATCCATACGAACAAATAAATTAATTGAAATTATGTCCGTTCGAATGGGGTTTTGATGGATTTTTTGTTGTTCGAATGGACGCACGTTTTTTTTTGAATGGGTTATTTTTCATCAAATTATTCTTGTTTGTTCGAATGAATTTATAAATTGTAATATACCATTTGAATAATATTTCATGTTCGAATGGTATTGTTTAAAAAAATTCACATTTAATTAAAAAGACAATATTAATATTCTAAAAATGTAATTTAAATGTCACAATTGTTCAAATATTGTTGAACAGAAAAATAAAAAGTCAATTAAAAAAAATCAAGTTTTAAGATTGTGGTGGTGGCCTAGAGTTTTGCTTCAACCATTGCACCGATCTCAAGTTTTGCCACCAATGGCTCAAGAACGCACGACTCTGCTCCTTTAAAGTCTCAAAATTTCCCTTTCTTTTCCACTTTCTTGTTGCTTTCTCAGCAACCAACAAAGCGTTAGGGTTCTATGATTTTAAATTCCTCTTTCTTTCCTTTTTAATTTTCCTAAAGATTTTTATTTCAGTTGGGGTCTAGCTCGAGCTTAAGCATAGCATAGAAAACGAGCTGGGAGATAGATTCAAGAAAAATCTGGCTTCGTTGTTCCTATCATCATGGTCATGCTCGTTAGGGATGATCAAGAATGCTTGTTGCACAAGGATTTTGTTGGAACAAGAAAGAAGAAGAATAGGGAACGAAGAAGAGGGGATGAACTTCATGGAAATTGGAATACAAAGCCTTGTTCGTCTGTATGCAAATGTATAGTATGTAAAGTAAAATTCTTATGTGGGGGCTTGTTATTAGTGGGTTGGTTTTTGAAGAAGACCAGATTGGTTGGTCACTAGGTTTTCTTTTCATGTCATGTCATCTCATCATTATAACTTTTCTAATTCGTATACAAAATATAATAAACAATTTAATTTTTTCAAATTTTAAAATAATAATAATATTAAAAAATAATATTTTATTCAACTTTATCTTCATCTAAAATCATCGCATCTCATCTCTAAATTCAAATCGGGCCAACGTTTTGTTATAAAAATAGCATCGGTGATTTTCCGCACTAGTCTCTATTTTTTAAACTTAAAGTTTGACATTTTATCATGACTAATGTAGACATGAGCATATTTTGCATGATGATTTTTTACCGAATAAATTGTGAATATGAGATTTTGAAATATTTGTTTGATTTTATGATATTCTTTGATCGATATTTTTCTACTATTATCACATTACATAAGATATTATCTAATGTCTGACATTGCCATAGGTTTGAAATGTGGTCTCTAATGTCTGACCTTGCCATGGGTGTAAAATGGTGGCCTCTAATATCTAACCGTGCCATAGGTGTAAAATGACATCTTTCATGTTTGACCTTGCCACAAATGTAAAAATTGTTATGAGACCCTAAGTTTTGTGCATTTTTACTTGTTGCTTTTATTATTATTGTTGATTGTTTAATTGATTTAAAAATATTTATTTGAGGTTTATCTTATTTATTATTTGTGGTTTATTTATCTCTTTTTATTAAACTACTATTATTGTTGTTTTATTTATTATGGTTATTAGTGGTTTGTGAGATATCTAATTTTAATTTTTAGTTATTTTATTTAAGTAGTATTATTGATTCTTTCATTTGAATAATTATCATTATTATTTTGGTTTAATAGTTTTAGTTTCATTATAGTTCAAATTATTGTGTTTTATTTTAGTTCAATGAGCATTTTATTTTATTGGATCTTTTCGAATTGGTTAATTTATTTTAAGTTATTAAATTATTAGGTCTTACTATTTTTATTCTATTTTATTTAGTGGCATTTTGAAAAGCTCCAAAATATTATAATTGTACAAAATTATTTTATAAGCTTGATTTTAGTTATTTAAAATATTGTAAAATTTTAATTATGTTTTAAATCTCCGATTTAAATATATGACTTTATTATTTTAAATAATTAGTAAGTTTCATCATTTTAATTAATGATGAGGAATATTATTATATAAACTAAAGTTAAGTTGAAATAATATTTTATTTTAATTCCTCTGAGTGTTTTAAGTTAAATTGATTTTATGTGTTTTCGAATCAGTATTTTAAGTGAATCGCTTGTCTGTTTAAATTCCCCAACGCATCAGGCCTATAAATAGCCTGAAGAGGAAGTCAAGCCTCTTACTTTTCCCCTCACCCCCTTCTTTCTTCTATCTCCTCCTTTTCCTGTCTCCCACGTGTGACCACTTCCCCTCCATGGTCAAATCTTCCTTAGCCCAGCCCATTGCCACTGTCGGCTGCCCAACCTCACTACCCCTCCCGTTGAACTCCCATCATGCTGGCGAGCTCACCCATGCCGCCGGTTAGCATCACTGCAGCCCCTACCATGCGCGAATCCACCAAACCCAAAATGGGTTTTCTCTTGCAAGCTACCAACCTTACATAACTTCTAGCTACACCGTGAGCCACCCCTCGGTGACACTGCCCCTCCCTTTAGACTCCCCTATCTTTGGCGAGCCTACCCTATCATCGATAGCCCCCACGCACAACCCCTCCTCCTTCTACATGAGCAAACCCAAAATGGGTCTTAAAGATGGGTTTCACCCATCTAGCTCCTCCGTGCACCGCCATGTGTGGTCTTAGCCACCACCAAGTACCACCATGAGCTTCTCCTAGCCACCCTCTCTCTTTCCCTCAGTCTCCTTCCACCTCTATTGGTCGGGATGCATGACCCAAGAAATGGGTCTCAATCCACGAGTTCAGCCACCATGCATCGCCACGGTGCCATCGTGAGCCTCACCTCCACCATCAACAGCTTCCCCATCACGTTGGTAACCTCCCCCTATCTCCACCACCCCCCCCCCAAAAACCGAGCCTCCACCTCCTGTGTATAAGCATAAACCAGAAAATGGGTTTCCACACTTTTCAAACTAGAGCAGTGCACCTTCTGGTGGTTGCACCGCCTTCCCACCACCACTATAAGATTTTCTTTCCTCCAATGAGTATTCTCCTAACTTTCGATATCAAACCGAGCACCCTAGCCCAAACTGTCACTTTATATGGTTGACGTAATTGTACGCGGTGTTAGTCGCAATGTACGACCCTTCCACCGCTGTTGACGAACTCTTCACCATGTTGGCCACCCTCACATGAACCAAATCTAGTGACCAAAATCCTAGATCCGAAACCCGAGGTATTCCCTTTCCAAAGTTGCTGTACTGACCTTGACAAGCGGTTAATGTTCAAGATAGTGGCTTCCAACGCCACTAGCCGTGCTAGAAGGAGATCAACATACGAGTTTACCCACTACGGTATAACTCTCTCTCTCTCTCTCTCTCTCTCTCATATATATGTATGTGTGTTTGTTTGAGTCGCAATGTGCAAGGTCGTTTAATTTCAAGATCGTGGACCGACACGTAATGACCCAAATTGCTTATGGGCTCTATAAGTAATCTTCCAAACTCAACTTCATGGTTTAAAATAATATTTATGCATCAATATTATATATTGCCTGGTTGGTTGGACTGGGCTTCGAGCCCAGTGAAGTATTGGTTAATATTAATAATAAAATGGGAATAGGTTGGTTGGGCCAAAGGCTAAGAAATGGAGGATGAGATCACCCCGTACTTTGTTTGGTTGTGAATTGAAAATTTTGGAAACCTTGATTGTGAACTATTGTTTGTAAAACTGTTTATAAAACTATTTCTGAAATTTGTTTATAAAACTTGCTTGTGAAACATGGTTTGTGGAACTGTGAATGTGGAATCGTGTTATGATTGACTGTGCTGTGTTACCTAATGTCCTCCATGCCATGTCATCCAATATATTGCTGATCATGCATCTGTGCATCTTATGATGATGTTAGTTGAATGGTTTATATTGTGCTTTGTTATGCCATGTTGTATGGACTGGGTTTTGAGCGATGTGCTGGCTTGATATGTAGGTGTGTGTGTATCACGACCCCAAGCCGAGATAGGGTTTTATTTTAGTGGAGTTTCTCTGGTCACTTGAGAGCGTAATAAACTGATGTGATATCCTCTAGGTTATCACTGAGTGACAATGGGATTGGACGAAATGGTGACACTCTCGTGCCGACTCCATGGCCTCTCTGCTAGCAGGGGTTATAGGATGCCCCGTCATGATACGCGCTGGGTGCAGAACTGGGTATCACTCGTTATAAAGTCACATGCACGGTCATTACTCATGGTATGACAAAGTGAGTCAGGGTATGTGGATGGTCCCTAAGGGAGACAATGGTGCATACGTAATAAACTGATTGTATAGATTATGTGTGGATCACGACCCTAAGTCGAGATGAGGTATTATTTCGATGGAGCTCCTCTAATCACTTGAGAGCGTAATAAACTAATGTAACGTCATCTAGGTTGTCGCTGAGCGACAACAAGATCTGACGAGGTGGTAACGCTTTCGTACTAACTCCGTGGCCCCTCGGCTGGCTGGGATTAGAGGATGTCCGGTCATCGTACGTGCTGAGCGTGGAGCTGGGTATTGCTCATTACAAAATCGCATACATGGTCGTCACCCGTGATGTGATGAAGGGAGCCAGGACGTACGGATGATCCCGAGAGGAGATTATGGTGTGAGCTTAATAAATGGATTTGTGTTGAGGGTCGAAAACTGGATTTTTGGCGTTTAGGGATAGATGTATTTCTTTCTAGGAAATGATGGATTGGTTTTACTTATTTATGTTAGGTTTGAGTTTTGGGCTAAAAACGGGATTTTTGGTGTTAATGTATTCTTTCCAGAGAAAAGAATGGATTTATTTCTTGCATGTGTTAATGCGTCCTTTTTGGGGAAAGATATGGAATTATTCTTGCTTCTGCTAATGAGTCATTTTCAAGGAAAGGGACGGATTTACTCTTGCATGTATTATTGTGTAATTATGAAATGTGTTGGTTTCTTAAATGTGATTTTAAACTCTAATTAGTTGTGTTTGGTTGCTTACTTACTAAGATGTCATAACCTCATGTGGTGTTTCCTATCCATCTGCAGTTCCGTTTTATAAAACTATAGATTTGTTGCAGAGGTCGAGTTTGAGCATTGGACTGGCTCCGCCCAAGAAGTGAAGTTTTGAAATATTGTAATTGTGAGTTGAGGATTTGTCTTCACCTTATTGGTCAGTTGGGTAATTATAATAATTTTGTTCGGAATTTTTGATTGAGTTGTAGATTTTAAATTTCTGATACTAGAATATATGCCTTTTACTTTCCGCTGATATTATTTGTACACGTTATGTTTGATGCACACACATTGGAGCACTTATCGATGGGGTGTGACCCTTGTGGTTATCATCCGGGTGTCTCATCTTCCACCTATTTACACATGGGGATAGGGAGTGCCACAATTGTGGCCTCTAATTCTAAGTACAATAACTTTGTCTCACTTACTAATTAATGTTCTGCTTGATTATCAGCAGAATGCATAACACTACCAAGGGATAAACATGGCCAATGTTCTAGCTATGATGTTGTTGATCAATATCCTTGCATTGAAGGTCTCATAGTATTATATATACATATGATGGTCATTGAAATGGGATGTTTCTAGTGATATTTTTACCATTTTGATAATTGTATGTCTTATGCATTTTATAAATGACTCATATTTATATACTAGTATATGATTGTTGCTTATTATGCTATTGATAAACTCACCCCTTATCTTTAATATTTTTTCAAATGCCTTCGAGGTTCTAATAAAATATCAAGAATAAGAAGCATGGGTGGGGTTAGTTGAGCATAGAGGAATGAGTACTCCTTGAAATGCACAAGTGAATACCAATTTTTAATCACTGCCTAAGCTGGCCAGTACAAGGGACCAGTGGATTAATTATTGAATTATTTTAATTTTTCTTTATGTTAGTATTAGAAGTCGATAGTCCATTATTCGAGACGTGTGGAGTTTCTATTCTTGATCAAGTTTATACTTGGAGCGTTGTTATGAAGAAACATTTCTTTGAAACATTTGAGATTTACTCCCAATAAAGAATTTCTTATTTTTAGAGTACTGCAATAGAATGATGTATTTTGATTTTAAGAAGTA
This sequence comes from Platycarya longipes, assembly GCA_036559045.1. Taxonomy (NCBI): domain Eukaryota; kingdom Viridiplantae; phylum Streptophyta; class Magnoliopsida; order Fagales; family Juglandaceae; genus Platycarya; species Platycarya longipes. The sequence continues at coordinate 998,413 of CM071792.1, forward strand.
GGTACTAACTCCCTAACCTACCTTCTGGGTACGGGGCATTACATCCATACTCCAAGAGTTCTTAATAAAATGTGTAAGACTATAAGCATTAGCAGCATTGGCATGTGTAAGAGCAAGGGCGGTAGGTGAGCATGGAAGCTTCTCGTCAAATTCAAATAAAGGATAGGTTTTTCAACTAGTTAGCTGTTTTCGGCATGAGTGTGTGGGTGTGGTTGGTGCAGCAGAGGCCCTAGCAGTAGCAGTTAACGTGGCTAGCTCTTCAGTGGCATTTGTTGAGCGATCTGTAAATCTCTCATCTTTCAGTTGTCTGCTTATCTATTTCATTTTAGTACAAACATAGTTGTTCTTGATCTGCCGGCCACTTCATGCACATTGTCCCGTTTAGGCAAACTCATGCGCATTAGCTAGCAGCTTATTGAAGCCATGTACTAAGATCTAATGTTCCTGCTTGCATGCGTTATTGCATGGGCGCCTTAACTTGTTGGAGAAGTTATTAATTGTTATTTATATTGTTTATGACTTCATTAATATGAAGTTTTAAATGTAGCATTTAAAAATATGAAGTATAGAGCTGAAAAGAAGAAGAATAGAAAAGAATATGAAGTGTTTTAAACTACGGTCCAAAATTTCAAATTCTTTACTATTTATAATATATGAATACATGATGCTTTCAAATTCTTTTAAATTTAAATTATCTAAACTATATATGGTACTCATTCATTACAGAAATATTGGACAGTGGTGGGATTTCTATTTTGGGTTGATATATCTATGTATACGTACATAATGACGACGATGCTCTACATGATGCATGTATATATATTATACACTTGTTGTTTATAATTATAAGAAAATACATTATAGCTGTAATTTAATTTCATATTCCTTCAATTTATAAGAAATTAATTTTGGATTGTATATTTTTAGCTCATATATTCAATTTTCTAAATTTCGGTGGTATATTTTTGGTTTTTTTTTTTTTATACTCATTTTATATTTTGGATGCAAAAGTTTTGAACTTTAAGAGAATATAAAACTATATTTTCATACGTACCTTTTTTTAAGAAGACTCAAAAATTTTAGATGGGATCAGAAGAAGATTTTTATAGTTTTAAAATATTTTAAGAAGTTTTAAATTTTGTGGGATCAATATTTTTTTTATTAAATTTTATTTAAATTTATATAATAATGATGATTGGTTTTTTGTTTTTCTTTCTAGACCCTCAACTGGCCAAGTGTGGTTGGAAGTAGTTGGCCATTTTGCATAAAATTAGAAACATCTTTAGAATATCTAATAATTAAAATAAATTATCTATTCATAGTCAACCACACTTAATATGGGGGGACAAAGGAAAACAAGAAGAAAAGAGAAGGAAATATGTTTAAAAAATAAAGAAAATTAAGAGAAAAAAAAAATGACGAGAATACTGAAGCCGCATGCATGCTGCAATGAGTAGCAATATAGACGTAGTATATCCACCGAGAACTTGGAAAGAGTAATGATTAGATATTCAGACTGATAATCAGTGTCCCAATACGAGCTCATGATTGTTGAGTAGTTCCTCAGAGTCAAGGCCATCGAATGAGTTGACAGAGACGGTTGCTTGGCCTGTTGAGGGTGAAAAAGAGTTGACAGTTCCCATCTTGTTCACCACCTTGAAAGTGTCGTCAACATCATCATCAATATCATCCTCATCTTCCCGGCATTGCTCACCCTTATCAGTATGGCCGGCGGCATCATTACAATGGCTACCATCATGTTTGACTGTATGAATGGGTGCAAAGTCGTCAGATTCGTTGGCCTCGGCGACTTTGATCAATAATAAGCAAAACAAGAGCGTCCCCATGCCAAAAATCACCACTGATCTGGATATGGCCATTGTTGTTTGATGGTGTAATGCCTCGATCTCTAAGCTGCTTTGATCTCGTGAATGTGTTTTGTTGTTTTATGGGCGTAGATTAGTAGTTGTTTTCTGGTGTTTAATGGGGGTTGAAGGAGAAGGAATGAAGATTTAAAGAGAATGTTGTTTGCTTTGCTATTATGAGGATCTGCGTTTGTGGCCTTAAAAGAAAGTTTTGTTTGAGTTGAGCTGGTCTCAAGGCAAAGGCAAATTTGACAAGTGTCCTCCATCCGGAGCATGACCATTTGCAAATATCTATGTTTTTAATCAAAATGATTTATCATAAGGTGTAACAAGCTAAATATGGAAGAAGATAGAAATGGATTGAAAGATGAAACGATTACTATACTGAAGATGCTCCCTTAGAAGGGAAGCGCCTCCAATTTTGCCAAACAGCAAATAGCCTAAGATTCCAGATAATTCTTCCCAGTCGGTACGCCAGGGATATAATCCTACAGTAACCAACTTGTGCTAAAACTAACATAACCTGCTTAACATGGTACTGTAGATCACAGACAAATAACATAAAAGTACTTGGGCCTAAGGCCCGAAACATGCAACTAGGTTTTATTGAAATAAACGGGCTGTAGCCTTAAGATACTAAACGAGCTGATAGTTGATAGCTTGATCCACAGCACCCAAGTCCGGCCCATATCACCAGCCTTCTGCTTTCGGTCCACGGAACCACTTGAAACCAATCTCGATACTTCAATCCTCAAAGACATCTAGCTAGTGCCGAACCCTAGTCTTCATTTCTTCATTTCTTCAGTTTGGTGAAATTAATGACGTGGCACAAGGAGAGAGGTGAGCTGTTAAAGTCACGGTATTAGTTGGACCACTTCAAAACGAAACCCTACTAGATTTATATGCGCCGGATGTACTGTTTTAAGGTTATGTTTATATTATTCGGTTGAACTAAGTCGAATGTTAAAATTTGAACGTATGTATAGTTTGGCTGTAAATATACAAATTTGAATATCAGACTAAAATAAAGAACATAATATTAAATAGGAAATTGAGAATTAAAGAAAATTGAGAAGAAAAATATAAGGGAATAACCATATTACTTGTTTCATTATAAATTTATTAATTAGTAACCTGATTGGTTAAAATATGCAAATGCTTGAACGTATGTTCAAACTAAGGTGATGACATTTAAAATTTGAGAAACACTTCAAACCAGCCTATCTCTTGATATGAAAAAGGGAAAACTATGATTGCAAACGCCTGATGCAGTCGGCATGCAAACAGGGGCCCATTCTTCAAATTTTCTCGATATCAAAATGTTTTACCTGTATGATTGTTATTTCTTGCACTGTGTTACTACAAATCCAAAAAAAGAAAATGGAAATCACATGATTATACAAGTTTCTCATTAATTGAAAATTCATACATGAATTCCATCCAAATCTCTCAATCTAACGCATTAAAAGGACTGATGAACAATCCAAATCAAGTCAAATAATCTCTCACTTGAAGCCAAAAGATAATGGTTCTTATTATCAAAACCAATTTATAGTAATCTTAAATACACCATTCAAGTACTCACTGGTTTCCCAGCACTTGATGCCATTTGAGAATAGATTTCTCGTCTTGAAATTTCCATGCTTAATATCAAGCCTTAGGTAATTTACCCAAGGCAGCCTGTAACTCTTCCCAAACCTTGCCAAACCTACAAGAAACTAAGGAAAAGAAAGAAAAGGATGATCAAAGTATCCTTCCCAAAATCATATTTACTCCATGCAAAAATCAAACACAAAACCAAACACACCTAAGCGGAAATCAAATACAAACCCAGAAAAAGGGAATCTAACTAAAGAGAGAGAGAGAGAGGGAGAGAATAACATACCTTAGGTTTGAACTCGCAATCGGCGACTCACAATCGTAGACGACTAGGGTTCTTGTTGAGAGAGTTTCACCAGATCGAGAGATGCTTCAAGTTGAGAGCGTTTCGTCAGATTGAGAGATGCTTCAAGTTGTTGCTGGATCGAGAGTTATCAGTTGAAGAGAGGCGCGCTAGGATTGTCGAATTTTCAAGAGAAAGAGAGAAGTAGAGCGAGGTGAAAATTCTGGGGTGTTCACTTTAATATTGGCCCGATTATCCGTTGGCCCGATTACAGATAACCGAATTTAAATCTGGATTCGTAACCAAATCCAAGTGGATATATTCATATGAGTATCCGCCCGGATTTCATCCGGGGGATATCCACCCGAATACCCCGATTTTCCTAGTTTAAAATTGGATTCGGAAAAAATCAAATCCGATTGAACACCCCTAGTGGCGAGGAGTTGGTTGGCATCCCAAGAATTGGGCGGTTGCTGATCTTCAAAATGCTTCATGCTTCTCTTGCATTTGTATGTCTTGGTGATTTGAGAAGGGTTAAAAAGCATTTAGAATGCAACAATTTAGATATAGCATATTCGGGGTCCCTCCCCAAGAAAAAGAAAATTTTAGGTGCAGAACAGCTTTTCACACGATCTTACTCTGATTGCATGAGTTCAATGAATTAAAAACTCAGAAAATAGCAGCATGTCTCAGAGACATTTTTAAGGAAAAGGGAACAGTTTTCTTACTTGGGGATGACAGAGGTGAGAACATCTTAAAGGGATCATATATACATTGACCCACCGCATGCTGGTAAAATCATTCTTTTTTACAAACATTCTTTTGTTTGTAAAAGAGAATGCCTCTTCATCTCATTCTTTTGTTTCTCAAGAAGCATCTCGGGTTCAAGAAGTCAAATAAACCGCCTATGTCTGATGTGAGGTGGCCACCCAGCAGCCCTAGTGGCTATCAGCCCTATGTCAGATCAACTATAGCTAAAGGAGTTTTCTTTTAGAGAGAGCAGTTGTCAGCATCTAGAGCAGAACAACTCAACATACCTGTCTGATGAACCCTGAGAAGACAAATGAACGTTCAAATTCCCAAGTTGCTAACTGTATAAATATATTAACCACTCCCCCATGCAGAACCAGCATCATTATCATTCAGAAGAACTCAAACCAAAGAGGAGCACCAACGCCAATAGAGTAATACATCAGAAGAGGAAAACATAACAGCCATTCACTAGTAATAACACGAAATGCAACTGAGTCACCACCTGAAAATCCAAACTTACAAAGTGCAATTCATAGTCATGTTATATTGTCAACAACAATAACTCTCAAGAACTAAATAAAATCCATACATAAGTAAATTGTAATTCCCAACCCTAGATTTTATCAATAACTTCATCCTCAAACTCTATATTATCACCACCACCAATATTTTTTTTGAAAAGCCGGAAGTTACAAGTCCAATAGTGATCCCCTCCCAAGTTTATTGATTAACCATCCCTTATGGAGGAGGAATGCTGTGGTAACATCATACTCACCTGGGGGCGTACAACCAAAACGAACCTAGGCAAGAAAAAAACCAACAATCAACAGTAGAAACAAACCAATAACCAAAATACTATCTAAAATGACATCAGAAATGAAACAAAATTGCCTATGAAAAGAAAGAAAACAAACCTCAGCATCTTAGAGAGGGTAAACGTCCAATCTTATCAACTTTTAAGATACCTTTCAACCTCTGAGGAAGATCACTATATTGATGCCAAATCTTGTTTGAGTCTTCAGATTGACGACCCGAAGCCAAACAAGCTAGAAGATTATCTCTCTGGAATAGGGTGCTTTTCTGCCTGGTAAGAGTACATTTGAGTACTCTAGCTCAAGAGATGACTGATTTGCTTAATAAAATGGTTCGCGGGGGTAATATTCTCATCAAAGTAGACATGGCTAAGGCCTATGACAGTGTGAACTGAGATTTCTTGTTAAATGTTATCATTGTTTGGGTTTTTTTCGTGGGTTTGTGAGATAATCAGGCAAAATATTTCCACTTCGTGGTTCTCTGTGGTGATAAATGGGTCAGTGAAAGGTTTTTTCCCCAGTGGACGTAGCTTACGTCAGGGGATCCTTTATCACCTTATCTGTTTATTCTGGTGGAGGAGATGCTATCCAGACTGATTAAGCATAAATTTGGCAATAATTTGATTGTTCCTTATTCACATCCTCGGGGTGCTCCTCTTATATCTCATTTATTATATGCTCTTTGCTAATGGCAGGAAAGCTTCACTACGTACTATCAGAGATTTGTTTGTGCAGTATGAGGATTGGTCCGGTCAGAAAGTGAAGAAAGAGAAGTCTTCCATTTTGTTTCCTAAATATTTTACGGGTGCTCAAAAGAGAAGCGCTTTGCGAATTTTGTCTTTTTCAGAGGGCTCTTTTCCAGTGAAATATTTGAGTGCCCGTTCGATTTCGGGATGGTTGAATGTCTCAAATTGATTACAATATTGGGTTAGTGGGAAAATATTAATTTCACAAATTCGTAATTGGGTTCTTAGACTGAGACAATGGATTTTATGGTAAGGTTAACATTATAACACATTATAAATCTGTCAGATATATATTTATATATATATATAGCCTGATTTATACCAAATATATACATTCTAGATCTTATTTGTGCATCCATCTAATAATATCTACTTGATATATATGTCATGACTTAATCAGTAGGGTTAACTGAGTTCTGGGTTTATTTGTTGTTACTGAGATTGAGGAATATTGAATACCAAATGTATGATTAATGGTCTATGTTCAAGGCCTCATACTTATAGTTATGCAAGAAGTGCATTTTTTAGGATCGATGTTTGCTTTGACAGAAAGAAAAGAGTACAAAGGCAATGGGTTTTGATTTTTCTTTTTTCAAATATAAAAACAGTAGATTGAATTAAGATGAGGTGGATGCAAATGAATTAACATTCAAGACGAAATTAAATAGGAAGTACTAACATCAACCTATTTGTTTTATGGATTAGCAAATTCAATGTAAAGGATTGCATGTGTAATGGACCATTTGATCATGCAGATAATCTGGTAAAGACTTTCTTGGTGGAGGGTTGAAGCTAAAGGAAATCCAAAATGGTTGAAATGTCGCATACACCAGATGATGTTAACCACTCGTTGATCTGATACGTCTCTTTTGTTTTAAAAAAAACTAAAAACATTACAAAAGAGATTTTAGTGATGAAGCTGTCTGGCTGGATGACATTGTTTCTTTATTCCTTTTCTTTGTTAACCAAAACCGTAACATTGGAAAAACACTACACATGTTGGGCATTTCCAACAGGTAATTTACATACTCAAAACAATAATGTTGCCCTGATAAAGCAGTTTTCAACTCTCCTGATAAAGATTAATGTATACTAAAGGAGAATGTGCTTCTCACGTTTAAGAGCATGTATGTCTCTTTACTTAATCTCTGGACTAACGTTTTTTGCCAAAACACATGGATTTCTGTGAGTGGTTGAGTTTGGTGTGGTAGAGTTTGATGCGCTTAACTATTTGCTTACTCTCTGTCTTGCTCAGAATTCTATTAGAGCTAATGGGTTGTTTCATTCTCTTCATTGTGCTATTTGTGTGTGGCTTCTAAATGAGCATAAGCCTTAAGTAAGACATGTAAGCTGGTTTGGTTTTTGTGCTCCCTTCAAACAAGCATGTAGTACACTATGACCAGTTCTTAGAGGTGATTTGGATTGACGAATGACTCAAATAACCACAATAGAGAAGTAAATAAATTCAGATGTTAAATACTAGTTAACCATGTCAAAAGTTTAATAGATAAACTGGACTAATAGCTTTGTAATGTCATATTGTACATGACATTACCATTTACATGTAAAATTGTTGCAATATTTTTTTTAAAGCTCCATGGGTTAATGTATATGTCATAGTTGATGTTATTCAATGCAGCAATTCTATCATAATTTACTGCATTTATAGCTAGGAAGAGTTATTAATGTTCTTTATTAATTTTTGATAGGAGATTTAGTAGTCCTACACACATTTGTTTTTAGTAACAATTTTATTTCTTCTTCTTCTCTTAATAGGTGTGTGGCGATTTATTATTGAGTATGATTTTAATTTTGTTCATGAATTATTTTGTTATTGAGTATGAGTTCTAACAGCTTTTCAGATTTGCTTATTGGAATAACATAGAGTTTTATTTTTTAATTTTTTTTCCAGCATAGCTGTTGCCTCTTTTCTTCAAGGAGCAAGCATTTTTAAGTTTGAAAGAAATTTCTATAACAAAGGTATTAATTAGGCTTGTTTATTCAATATATTGGTTCATACATTCCAACCCAAGTTTAAAAGAAATTTCCAGTAGCCATTGATCATAAACCTGTTTTATTTTTTCAAGTATCTTAGTTGGCAATATATATTCAAATATTGAGAATCATTTTGTTGTCACATTTGCTGAATACTGTAGGGGAGTGTTCTTGTAAGGCAAGCTGAATGTCATTCAATGTTAGGAAAAAATCTAGCTTCGATAATATGGATTTGGCTACAATAAAAAAGGTCACAAACCTTGTCATGAATTACTCTTAAATAAGTTTGATTTCTAGAATATTTAGTATTTATGCATGTACAGTTGGGTAATATATGTTTGGATTCTTCCCCCTCTCTATTTTGTATTCCTAAATGTTAAGCAATTTATTTATCAGTTATAGATATGGATGGCTCATTCCTTCATTATTTTGGTTTGATGACAACCCTGCTATTGTACTGTTTGATGATGTCTACACCTGATATTCAATGGAGAAGGAATTAATTTAATTATAATGCAGGTATGACAAGGCCTAGATATATATATTCTTTAAACATTAATAAATTCTAGATAGAAAGTGATATACTGAATTTAATCATTTACATTTACGTCAACTAATATGAGTAGTCTTGTACTTGCATCTCAACCCAAAGTTTCTTGAGGAGTGCTTTTATCACAAGTAGTTTGTGTGTAACTGAGGGTCAGATAAAAATGGTATGATCCTTAAGTAATATCATGCATACTCAGATGGGATCTTGGGATATTCAATCTAATGTGGAAGAAGATGGAACTTAGGCAATACTCAAAACAAATTTTCGCAAGGCTTTTGGCTGACTAGGAGACATTTTGGTCATTGAAACTTGACACCAAAAATACATATATGGAAGAAAGTGCAATATGTCATAAGAATACATGTTATGCATGAAACTAAATTGCTTCAGGTACTACGTATTAAGTAATCGAATAGTAAGAAAACATATATACCTAGCAATAGGGTACCATATACCCCAGTTCAAATTTGGAATTTGAAAGCCAAATTTGTAATTAGGTTGTCCAGATGGTAAGACATAAGGATGAGTTAATAAGCCTATACCCTAGTAAGACATGCATGAAATTGAAAAGTTTGGATACCACAATTAATATGCTTTACACTAATTCAGCATACTTGTAAAATTGGTTCATGTACTGATTACTACTCTGACACAAGCTTGGATCTTGCTTTTACAATATCCTAGTAATCCAATGCCGAAGACCTTTACTTGCTCTATTGCGATTGTCTCTATTGTGTGGTTACTGATTTCTTTTGAATTTCACTTTATGCTTTAATGAAATGTTGGGAAGTCATTTGCTTGCTCTGCTTATTGTGAATTTCACTTCGTCGCTTGCTCTTCATCTGGCTAAAGAAGCTGCAGATCCCTTCTTTAGAGTGGGTTACAACAGTTTGGGTGCTTTTGCTACTATTAACCACCTGCACTTCCAAGTATCTTTTCTTATCCGATTGGCCGATATAAATTTAATGCTGAAATATTAAGCTAATCAATTGGCCAACTGTCCTTGTGAAAGCAAACCTGTTTAGGATTCGTTGATCAGTTGCAAAGAATTAGTTATGAAAAGAAATGTTTTGTTTAGTAACCCTCGAACCTTTGAATTATTGATATTGTTTGGTAACCATTTTAACCTATAAATTATTGATACATGTTTTTGTTTCATATTTATTCACCTCACTTGGACTCACCTCCTCCAAGATGGGTTCGTTTTGCACACGGATTGCTACTCTTTCTCTCTCAGGTCTAATTAGAATTAATTACTGACCTTTGTGAAAGTCATGTTGTTTCTTCTTAAAAGTGAACTAATGTTCCATTTGAAGACTTGGTGTTAGTTAATGTTTTGTGTTGTTGGGTATTGGTTAGCTTGCTAGACATTCAAGATATATATATAAATATATATATATATATATATATATATTAAGGTCCCATTTGGATTCAAAGATGAGATGAGTTGAGATAAGTTTAATTTATTTTTTAATATTATTATTATTTTAAAATTTGAAAAATGTGTATTGAAATTTGAAAATTGTATATTGAGATTTGAAAAATGTGTATAGGAATTTGTGTTTTGTATAAAAAATTATAAAAGTGTAATAATGAAACGAAAATAAGTTGAGATGAGTTTTAAATACACACGGAGCCTAAATGTGACCTCCAACTACATGTGTGCATCACATCAATTTACATGCTTTTTAATTTTGTTAGATTTATATATAGACAGACTCTTTCTCTTAATTTTTTTTTTCATAATCTAGTGTGTAGCATTTTTCTTGATATCTTCTCCTTTGCTTGCTATTGAATCATAATCTAGTTTTTTCCATCAAGTATTTTTTTCTTGATGTTGTTTTGGTAGTCATTACTTAGAATAGTGATCAGCTATTACATGAGAGATTATTATAATGAATTTTGACAAAAATATTGATGAAACTAGTTCACTAATATTTTTTTAATAATCTTCCTCAGCGTAAATTCAATTTATTGTAGCGGTCATTTGTGATGCTACAACTTTTTTGCGATGAATTACACTTGCTGCAAAAAGGCTTATTCAAACATATAACCAAGGTTGATACGCTATTTGCAACGAATAAAAATCGTCGAAAATAAACATCTAATTGTCGCTATTTTATACATTAACTAAAATTGCGCAACAATAAGCAAACAATTCCAGCTAGAATGCGTCAAAATATAATAGTCGGTAAATACTCTTTGTGGCATTTTTCATGGCTTTTTGCGACAAAAATGATTGCTGGAAAAAATGTTTTACCTTGTAGTGAAGTTACAAGCATACGGTTAAAAAAAACCTTCGCTGAAAATCTTGTCCTTTACTTTTCATATAGTGAGAATACAATGAGTATTTTGAGATTTTCCTTTTATTCTCATAAAATTCTTTGTATTTAGTTTTTAGATTTCTTGATTGGAGACTTAATAATTATGGTTGGAGGATAGATTATTATTTTCTTCCATATACATATACAGTTAAAATTACAAGTATACATTTACATTTAAAAGTAAAATTGTTAAAATCTTAATTTTAATATTTTTCTTGTTTAGATTATAATTCATACTTGTCGTTAGTATTATAATTTTTATAAATATTGTAATTTGAACATTTGTATAAAATTATGCTAAGTTGAATTAAGTCAAACAGGTTAATTTCGAGTATATTCAGCATATTTACATAAATATATTGAAACGTATCCTATTTTATTGTCTTAATTTATTTTGTAATATTCATTAATTGGTCATAACGGATTGACACGACACGACACATTATGTTAACGGGTCATGTTAGGATTTGAGATTTTGATACAATAAGCTTAATTGGTCGGATTAGGGTTAACCTATATAATATAATATACACATCTTGACACGACACGAACACGACCCGTTGACACGATTTGACACCTCTACATCTAAGTAGAAAAAACTCTCTTTGTTGGCATGCCATTTCTCTAAAACTTGAAACTATCCTCAACAGATTCAACAAGACTTTTAGTAGAAAACTCACATTATTTCACCAAGATTTCTTAGATCCAAAAACGTACTCATCTTGGATCTTAGCAAGACCAAAAGCAACATTGAGATTGATTGGATTAAGCAATCTCACAAAGAGCCTAATCTCATCCTTAAGGCCACTCATAAAACAACTAAGCTTATATTTATTTGGAAGCCCTTTCAATCTATTAGATAAAGCTTTTGATTGTGCCTTGTAAATGGCCACATATGTCACTTATTTCAATCTTGTTAAAGCCTTTATGGGATCATCATAGTCTGTAGGCCCAAATCTAACTAATAAGGCTTTGACAAAAGATTCCCAAGATGTAAAAATACCATAGTCAATGGCATCTTGATATCACACATGGGCCACAACCTTAGGTGATATTACGCCACTAGCCGTCTTTGATTCATTGGGACTTGATGATATTCAAAGTACTAAGTAGTATTAAAAATGCACCCCCTTGGTTAGAGCCATCAAAGTGAGGGAAATCGAGTCTAACTCTCATAAGTAGTCTTTCTTCGTGATAAAAGCTTCTACCAAAAGAGCCCTTCTCAAGATTCTCTCCTCTACCCACCCCAGAACCTCTAGGACGAGTATTAACATTCTAAGACTCAATTAAAGAATATTTAAGCATGTCAGATAATTGATCTAACATACCATGAATCCAATTAGGCTTTAAATCCAATCCCCATTTTTTTTAATCGGATCAAGTTCTCACTTGCTCTCTACTCTCATTAATTAGGAATAATAATTACTTGCCTAGATAAAGAATATTGGATTTTTATTCCAATTTTTCTGCAATGAATTAGTAAATGAGCTTTGATGAATAAAAATGAATAAAAATCAAAGAGAGAGAGGCATAAAAATCAAAGCCTAATTTGCATAAGAGGCGAAACAACCATCGACACTCATATAGTTAGACTTATTGAAAGTGTCTTGTAACTAAACATTTGATATAACCATGTTATAAGTTTATTAATAGTTTATTGTTAACTCTCCTTTAAATCCAATCACCATAATTTGTTTAGATTGGAACGAGATCTCACTCTCACTCTACTCTCATTAATTAGGAATATTACCTGCCTAGATAAAGAATATTAGATTTTTATTCCAATCTTTCAGCAATGAATTAGTAAATGAACTTTGATGATTTTGAATTAGTAATTCAAAGGGAAAGAGAGATCACGTTTATTAAGAGAGAGACATCTACCTAAATCTTTAAGTCTTGATCTATATGTGACACTCAATTAAGAATGGAGTTGACATTAATTAAGTTTACCATATTTAAGACGTGGGGTAGCCTGTTTTAATTGCTTTACGTGTTGATTTTCAAATTGCCTCTCCTAAATGTGCATGATCATGTCGGGTGTGTACGAAGGCTGTTAAAGACACAAATCACTTGGCAACACAAGGAGACAAAAGTGTTGGATTTTTTGCTCCTTGAATCCCACATGGGAAAGGAGTGGGAGATGGGCAATGCCAAGGGGGTTATAAAATGAGGCCTAGCCTCCTTGGTTTAAACACACCAGTCAGAAACTTATCTAGTAACTTTTGACTTTAGTAAAATTTCTCTGTTGTCCTTTTTGTATGTAAAAGGAAGAGAGGTGAAAGTTAGAGTTTTACTAGTAGGAGAAGTTTTTGTGGGTGTCGTTGGGGTGAGGAGAAAAATTGTGTGATTGTAACAATTTTTCACATAGTGTATTTTCTTCTCTGGGTCTGGTGGTTTTTCTCCTGTTTTGGAGTTTTCCACGTAAATTCTTGTGTTGTATTTATTTCTCTATTTTTCTTGTTATTCTGTGAAAAGTAGATCCTGGTGGGGGGAATTTGGAAGCCCAGATTCCCAACAAGTGGTATCAGAGCCACTAGGTTCTTTTTGCAGGGTGGAGTTTTGGTGTGGTAGTGTGAATACGTATGGTCTAAGGAGGTTCTGTCTAGGAGATTGAAAATTTTAAGTGTGACCGTTGTGACCCTCCAATCTTTCCTGGGAACCTTGAAGTTCTGTCTAGGAAAGATCGGTCTTTCCTGGGAACTTACTTAGTGGATACTATTCATTTCTATGGTAAAATTCATCAAAACAATATCAAGAATGGAGGTAGAGAACGTTGATGGGAGAATCAATTTTGACTTGTGGCAAGTACAAGTCACGGATATTTTGATTCCATCAATTACACAAGAGCAGACCAACCCATGAAGTCAGCAATTTGCTGGAGGTGTGGACAACCTGGGCATGTCAAGAAAAGTTGTCAAGAAGAAGTGGAGCCGGTTCGGCAAGTGGTTCCAAATCAGTAAATGGAGATACTGGTATGAAGCTAACATTATGTCTCTCTCCATAGAAAAAGAGATATGTATATCCTTATGGCATGCCGCTAATCCCAAAGTTGCCATGATAGAGGATGTGTTAATGTTAGTTGTTCCACAAGTTTGCACACGGGCGTCGGTTTGGCATTGATGCAAGGTGTGTGGTGGAAATTCATGTCGATGGCTGATGAACTTCCAGGAAAGCCAAACGTGGGAGTTGCACCATAATTTTTCAGCAAGGTTATTTTCGACATGGGCCGAAGTGAAATGCTTGGAATTGGTTTATTCTGAGTGAATATGCTTTTATGGTGGAGCATGATAGCGAAAGCTATGAATCTTCATTGCGGTGGAGCATGGCTGTGGGATCAGTCAAAGTCGCAAGGTGGAGATTGTTGGATTTTTTGCTCCTTGAATCCCACATGGGAAAGGAGTGGGAGATGGGCAATGCCAAGGGGGTTATAAAATGAGGCCTAGCCTCCTTGGTTTAAACACACCAGTCAGAAACTTATCTAGTAACTTTTGACTTTAGTAAAATTCCTCTGTTGTCCTTTTTGTATGTAAAAGGAAGAGAGGTGAAAGTTAGAGTTTTACTAGTAGGAGAAGTTTTTGTGGGTGTCGTTGGGGTGAGGAGAAAAATTGTGTGATTGTAACAATTTTTCACATAGTGTATTTTCTTCTCTGGGTCTGGTGGTTTTTCTCTTGTTTTGGAGTTTTCCACGTAAATTCTTGTGTTGTATTTATTTCTCTATTTTTCTTGTTATTCTGTGAAAAGTAGATCCTGGTGGGGGGAATTTGGAAGCCCAGATTCCCAACAAAAAGCACCAAGGACTCGGCAGCACAGAATGATAAATGCAGTAAAAATACAGCAACACAGAGAGTCAAAGGTTGTGATAGTATTGGCAGCATTACATGACAGAAGAAGATATGCAGCGGCAGCTTTATACATAGCAATACATTGGACAAACCCAAGCATCAATAAGGTTCTGACATTGCTAACAAATCATGGCAGAACAGAAAGCACTAGTCAACAAAGCTTGTTAAGATTTCCTCTATATATATTGTAAAGGTCTCGACAGATTTATGTGTGTGGAAAATTACAACGAATACAAAAACAGAGGTTTTCTTTATAGCTTTCTATCAAACACTTTCTCTACACTGTAGACTTATTAAAGGCTGATGGTTCTTGTCTATTTGTTGGCTTCCAAAGTCTTTTTCCTCATCGTGAGTAGCAAGTTTCTACCACAGATATCAACAAGAAGTTTCCAAGTAGTTTCCTCTTCTTTTATAGCCATTTTCAGTCAAAAAAACGGAAGGATGGCCATTTGACGGGCAAATTGTATTTCATTAACTCAACAAAAAGTTTTGTAGATCAAAATTTTAAAAATTGAAATTCTTTTTATAAGGTACTTTTATTTCTTTACAATGGCCTAAGATATGCTAACCTTAAAAATTAGATATGATTTTTTTACTTATTAAATTTAAGTTACTTAACTATATATATATATATAAATATATGCTGGCGTCGGACAATATATATATATATATATTAGAATAAAATGTGTGAACGTGGTTATCAATGTTCAGAGACGTACGTTATTCTAATTTGGTGAAAGTTTTCAAAATCATGATGGTGAATGCAATCATTTCAGTTAGCAAGCAGCTAGATGTGGATCAAGCTTTGATCGAGCAACTAATTAACACAGTTGATTAACAAGCCTACAGGGTTTCTTCGACTTGATCGGGGAGGCTTCCCATGTATTCGGCATCATACGTGACATCTTCTAGTTTTTTACTCTCGTAGGCCTGTTAAGATTCTATAGGCTTGTTTAGAATTTTACTTTTGCTGTCGTTGGTTTGTCTTATTTTAGGCTTGTTAGTTTTTGGTTTATTGTTGCTTTTATTCCGTTTTAATGCCTTTTTTGACACTTGGAATGAATTTTTTTTTTCTTGTAACCTCCCAAGTGTAACGATGTTACTACGGTATTCCTCCACTATAACTAATGGTTTTTTTATTAATAAAATTGGGGTAAGGACTACTACTGGACATACGGCCCTGACTCTTCAATAAAAAAAACAAGCAGCAAATAACCATTGATTCAATTTTGTTGTCGTCGGGTACTGTCCCCATACGCAGCAAATAACCATTGATTCAATGATTTCATCCGAATTTACAGAAGATTTGTCCTTAAAGATCTCTATAATGCAATCTTCAAGCGTAATTTTTGAAGTCTGAAAAAGTTGTATAGATTTTTGTGTTTTACTTTAAAGTTTATAAAATTTACATTAATTGGTTTGTGTTTGGATAATGATTAGATGATCAAAAGGTTAAAAAAATTCCAGTGTTTTATATTAGAGTGATGTTTCACAAGAAAATTATAAAAGATTTTGAATAATCTTCATCCCATCTCGTTTACCAAATGCACCTCTGCCATAATACCGTGATACACTCAAGAAAATAAGAGTAAAAGTATGAACGTATGGTATGGTTTGAATATGTTGTTAGAACAATGGTATACCAAAATTGAATGAATTAAAAGACGTTCCATTCAATTTTCAAAGTGATAGAAAGAAAGAGAGGAATGGTTTGAAATTGCCACTCCTTTTTTCTATATATCACACTCAATGGTCTACCATAATAGAGTCATACACGTAAGAAAAGAAAGAAAGGGGGAAGATGTGGGTAGCCTATATGCTTTACGTGTTGATTTTCAAATTGACTCTACTAAATGTGCATGATGTGGGGTACGTACCAAGGCTGATAGTTCTTGCCTATTTGTTGGCTTTCAAAGTCCTTTTCCTCATCGTGAATGTCAATTTTCTAACACAAATTCTATCAACAAGTTCCCAAGTAGTTTCCACTTCTTTTGTAATGTTTTTCAGTTAAAAAAACGAAGTGTGGGGTATGAAGGCTGATGGTTCTTGCCTATTTGTTGGCTTTCGAAGTCTTTTTCCTCATCGTGAGTGGCAATTTTCTACGAACCACAGATGCTATCAAGAAGTTTCCTCTTCTTTTTTAATGACTTTCAGTCAAAAAAGGGCCATTTGACGGGCAAATCGCATTTCATTAACCCTGACTAAATTTTGTAGATCAAATTTTGACATTGACATTCTTAAAAGGTTTTATTTCTTTACAATGGCCTAAGATAAGCTAACCCCCATATTAATTTAAGTTATAAAATCTAAGTTACTTAACTATATATGCAGGTATCGAATAATATATATGAGAATAAAATGTGTGAACGTAGTTAGCAATGTTCAAACTCAAAAGTCATGAGTTGGTGAATAAATTCTCTCGCCGTCGGGTGTCCCCAGCCCATATGCAGCTGATCCAACGATGGCTAACAAAATCTTCCTCTGTTTTGAATATGCGTAAACAAGCAAAAGCAGCATCGTACACACGTTGTGGATCCACTAGTACTTTGTCATCAACATGAGCTTGATCTAGATAGATGAGGATACTCATACCTATGATTTCTTACTCATGCAGTTTTGATCAAATTTCTAATGGGAATGTTGATGTTGAGGAGATAAAAAAAGGTGGCCTTTTAAGTTCATTAATTAGATCCAAATGCATCCACCACATATATATAATCTACTCATCCAAATTTATGGTAGGTTTGTTCTTAAGATCCCTATAATCCAAAACTTCAAGTGTAATTTTTGTATTGCATAACTGCAACAACAGCAGTGCCAATCTTTGTACTCGTGGTCATAAGAACAGAGACCTCTCAAGAGCTGGAAATTTATTATAAGAAACATCTTCAGAAAGTAGTCCTCGAAATAATTAAACTGATCTCATTCAGGATAGAATTAAAACTAATTATAGTTGTGATGGCAGCAAAGTGACATGATCAGTTCATCAGATCAAACACCAGGCAACCCCCAACTGACCTGAATCAGGATTTGCATTAAATGCAAGCTTGCCCTTTAGCCAGTTTTACAAATGCTAGTCTTGTTGCACTAGGTTCGAACACCATATTAATTAGAAGTACATACCAGATATAATCACATATCTAATATATAAGTTGATCACATATTTACAAATGATCATTTCTCTTTATTGTCGAAACATAATATTATGCAGCAATATTTAGAAAAGCCCTTTAGTCTGAATCTACTCTCATAATTGGGAATTATTTACTTGTCTACATAATTATTGGATTTGCTTTAATTTCCGATATTTTGTTGAATTAATTCAATTAACTTGAGATGGTGTTCATGGAGATGGACCACTTGTTGCTCTGACCTTACCATAACTTATTATACAAACGAATCATAAGCAAATTTGGGGAGGAAACATGGATCTCCATCAAAATTTAATCCAAGAACATGAGGTATTGTGCAAAATATCGGGAGAAAACAGAGGACCAGAGAAGCAAAGGAAAATAAGTTTTTGTGCATATTTCTCGTTAAAGAAAATTATGAAAGATTTTGATTATTCTTCATTTCATCTCATCTCATTTACTAAATGCACCTCTGCCATAATACAATGGTACGCGTAAGAAAAGAAGACCAGCAGTATGAACGGATGCTATATATGAGTACTGTAATTTTGTCAACTTTTGTCCTATATTATTTGTCTGAAATCTCACATGTAAACACAATCAATTTTTTCAAAAGGTTAAAAGTGGGGTTTGACAAAAAACCAAACTGTCCCTTACGTTTTCTTATCGACGCACCCACCCCCTGTCTCTCTCGCAGACTCAGTTAAAGGTCAGGATTGGAGATGGTCCATTCCATTGAAGAAGCAAAGTTAGTGCAGGCTCTTATCACCCAAATTAAGCAACACGTCTGATCTTCTCCCTTTTAACTCTCGTGTCTAGGTCACGAGACTTGGAGCAAAAAGCAGGCACAAAAGTACTCACGCTTGGACACGGGATTCACAAGAAAGCAGAAGATTAATCCCTCACGGCACACACCCAAAAAAGAACAAAGAAAATCTGTATTGCGTCAATAGTGGGGAAGCAGAAAGTTTTATTCTCTTGGGTAAACGAGGACTCTTGATCTTCTTCTTCTTCTTCTTGTACGTATTGCGTCTATAAATTAGTTAAGCCCCTCGCTCTTTCCTCTATCTAAACATTGTGCAAGACATTTTTGAAAGCTATGAACATGTATTCATATTGATGCGCCTGCTTTTCCCTTTGATCGCATGCCTCCTTCTTTTACTCCCTTCCTCTTTGTCTTATAATCTGTCTCCGCTTTGTCATCAAGAAGAGGGGTAGCTCTGATACAATTCAAGGATAGTATTATCATAAAAAAACAACTCTGTTTGCGAATACATTACGGGAAGCATCCTAAGGACGTTGCATCATGGAGAATAGATGACAACACTATCTTGGATTGCATTAGAGCTAACCTCTCTTCCTGATGGCAAAGCGGAGGTAGATTATAAGACAAAGAGGGAGGGAGTAAAAGAAAGGAGCCACGCAATCAAAGAGAAAAGCAGGCGCATGAATATGAACTCATGATACGAATACACTATGTCCATCACTTTTTGAAGCTGATCCGACGAGGGCAAGCATAATCATTTTTAACATGCGTCTTAGGGGAATGATCAGGAAGCACAAACAAGCAAAGGCAGAATTGTGCACACCTTGTGGATCCACTTCGGCATCAACGTGAAGCTTGATCTAGATAGATGAGGATACTTGTAAGTTGTACCTATGGTTTCCTATTCATGCAGTTTTTATCATATTTCTAATGGGAATGTTGATGTTGAGGAGATGAAAAAGGGTGGCCTTTTAAGTTCATTAATTATATAATCTACTCATCCAAATTTGCGTAGGTTTGTTCATAAGATCTCTATCATGCAACCTTCAAGGGTAAATTTTGAATGGCACAACTGCAATAACAGCTGTGCCAATCTCTGTACTCGTCGTCATAGGAATAGAGACATCTCAGGAGTTGGAAGAATGAAGAATAATCCATCTATGATTGAATTTATATGCATATTTGAAATTATGGTAAAAAATATTACTTTTAACTTAATGCTTATAGTTTAAAGATTAATGTAATAAGCTCTATTACTAAAAAGTAATTTATTTTTTAGAATCCATATGTCTAAAGTACTTTTAAAATTAGTTACGGTAATTTTTTACAAATACACAGTTATCAGTAATAGTTTTTTAATAAAAGCTTCAATTTAATATTTTTTGAAAAAATTGATTTTTAATATATTTTAACTGACTAAGTGTAAGTTTGGGATTGCAGTGAAAGATATTATTTTTAGCTTAAGACTTATAGCTTAATATAATAAACTCTACTACTAAAAAGTCATTTATTGTTTGAGATTTATATATCTAAAGCATTTTTTAGAGATAATTATGGTAGTTTTTTAAAATATATAATTATTTGTAGGAGGTTTTAAATAAAAGTTTCAATTTGTTACTTTTTAAAAAAACTGATTTTTAACTTTTCTAACCGCCTCAAGTACTTTTGATAAAATTATCAAATGCATCATTTTTTCTTTAAAAATACTTTTAACTACTTCAAAATAATTTTTTAAACCTCAAAACCCTACTCCAAATAGGTTCTAAAGCACTTTTTATAAAATTATTAAGCATATCATTTTTTACTTAGAAATACTTTTAATTACTTAAAAATACTTTATAAACCTCAAAATGTAATTCTAAACAGATTCTACGTTCGAAAGTAAACTACACAAGTTTGAACGTGTCCTTTAAATTCAAAACCTCAAATAGGAATTACTTGATATCTGCAGTAGTAAGTGTTCGAACATCTCAACGTAGAAATTGTTTGGAATTGTGTTTTGAGAGTTAAAAAGTATTTTTAAATAGTTAAATATATTTTTAAGAAATATGACGTGTTTGATAATTTTATAAAAAATACTTTAGACAGTTAAAAAAAAGTTAAAAATCAGTTTTTTTAAAAAATACCAAATTAGAATTTTTATCAAAAAGCTATTTTAAACAAATATATATTTTAAAAAATTATCATAAATAACTCAAATTCCAAATAATAAATATATTTTTAATAATAAAATTTATTATATAAAACTTTAAGTTAAAAATTATTTTTTTCATCGTATTTCTAAAGATGCATGTAATATTGCATTCGAACATGTAGCATTTTACAGCGTGCAAACGAAGCCTTGCATATCCGTACGTGTATCTCATTCAAATTAATGATAACCTGAAGTTCGAGCTAAAAATATTGTTTCAATCTAAAATCATATTGCCACCGTACAAACAATGTGAACGTGCAGACGTGTTTTACTAACGTTCACTCTACCATAATTGAACGTTATAAAAAAGTAACGTTCAAATGTGAGTTGGCCAGATTCACGTTCGAACGTGGAGACATACGTTCAAACATACTTTTTGTGACGGAGATGGACCGTCACAAATTCTTCATCACCTTAACACAAAAAAAAAGAAAAAATGGCATACTTCCAACCATAAAAAAAATATATATATGTAATGATTAAATGATAAACTGACATAATATATATTTTATGATGCGGTTATTGTGTCTCTGCGTGGACGTTTTTAACCGTCCCAGAAATAATTTTTTGTGACAGTTTCTCACGTCATAAAGACTGTTGTAGTTCCCCCAACTCTGCACAACTGATATCAAGATATGTTGGCCCATAACATCGAGGTTCTCCATAACAAAAAGAATGGTAATGAAATTAAACTATCCCCCGCCAATCTTCAGAGGCAAAAAGACTTTATTACCAACATAATATCAACAACTGGACAACATTTTCCCCAAAACAAATGCTAAGCTGTCATCGGGGCTTCACATAGTGTAATATGGTGGATGCTGCTATCATACTTGGTGTGCAATCAGGGAATCTCAATCTTGAATCCTGCTGTAACAAGTTGGTTATATTCATTTCGGTAGGATATAGAAGTCTGATGATCTTGTCAGCAGCAATGATCTGTTCTTCTCGGGGGCCTCTGTTGTGTATCAATTCCCTGCATTCGACCAATATGATAAAGTTATACATAACAAGGTGAGGATCATCTTTTCCACTAATTTCAAAAGCTTTGCACTTTTGTAATTCCCACAATTTCGATCAGAAAAACAGTTTCAAGAATTAACCATAATTGCATCACAACAAAAATTGTACATGAGCAGTGGGGCAAGTTTTGTAGGTGTGCATGCTTCAAGGAGAGCTTCAGGAATAACAGCCGAGTCCAATAGAATATTGGGGAGCGAAATATATGATATCTTTGCTTTATAACGAATAAACCATTCCGTTAGGAAATGGGCTCGATAAGCAACAATACATGGCAACCGCGCAAGCTGCAACTCCAAAGCAACTGTACCAGAAGTGCATAACGCAACCCTACTCGCCTGCAAGTTGTTCACGTCAATATGTGTAGAAAGCTTTCTCTAAAGTTTTAACAAGAATTGAAATCTAATACTAAACCATTCCTTTTAGGCTATTCCTCACGTATCCAGACAAAAACCTAACTAGATGCCAAATTTAACATTGCCAGGTTTAAGACCTAACGAACCTATGTATGAGTCATGACAAACCTAAATATGTTTCACCGAAAACCCAGCTTTCAAGGTAAGTCACTAGTATTTCACTCATAGATTCACCAATCAAGAAAAAAAAATGTGCATCACTAGGATCAACTAAACCAGATTTTCTAAGAGGCACTTTGACAAGATCTTGATGAATTTACATCATGTGTGCCTTGTTATAATCAAAATTGGTCTTCAATTGTAGTTCTATTTTGTTTTTTCAGTTGCAATTACAAGACAGTAATAAATGGGGTTCCAATAAACTCTTGTTCTGCCTCAGCAAGGAAATTTTGACATATCAAATGTTCACATCATTTATTACACAGAGAGGAGAACGGGGAGGACTAACACTGAATGCATCATATTTGAGCTTTGGTGATCCTCCTGGAAGCAATAAAACAGGCACAGGCCACTTATGAATGACTTCCATGATGTACTTCTCAACATGCTGATTTGGAGCAACATGGATGACTGACATCAACTCAGGAAAGGATTCCTTTAATAATTCCATAGTGTTTGCAAAGATGGGAAGCATCCGGGTGACCTCTTGCAATCTGCTTCCAGGAAGCAAGCTAATGACCGTGGTCCCTATTAGAAGCAAAGTATATGAAGTGCAAATACAAGGTATGAGCATTTCCATGTCAATATATATAATAATGATACATACACGTGACTTGGGCGCACAAACTCACCATTCAACAAAAAAGAAATTCCGGCCCATGATTTATAATTTATAACATGATGTCTACTAGGAGATAACGTGTGAGCCTTACAGTTGTAGAAGGATAAACCATTATTAGAATATAATTTTTTAATATTACTTTTGTTTTTGAATTTGAAAAAGTTTAATTGTTTATTTTCTTTTGTATGAGAATTTGAAAAAATTATAATGATTAGATGAGATGAGATAAGAATTGTTGTAAAAAACAAACGAGGTCTTATTAATAATGTTTGTTCCACATATCACCTGATTAAAAAAGCAAAAAACTGAAGGTGCGCCATCAAGAAGGTATGGAAAAGGAATCATAGCATGCTAAATACAATTCAAAGTTGCAATCTAGTCGTCTCCATCAACTCCCAGTTCTCAGATGTACCAGAGACTGGTGTACTCCCTAATAATAAAGGATATCACTCTGCACTAAAGAATATCTATAAAACCAAGAGCTTCACTAGATAACTTTACCAGCAGGTATTGCATTTTTACTTCGAAAATCTTCACAATCTCCATCTACCTTCCATTCACATGGTGAGGCGTCCTTTCCCTAAACAGTCACCCAGATGCGTAAGTACTGAACAAACTTCACATGAAGTCAAACTGAATAATACTGACACTAGGAATGAAGTTAGGCCTTTTTTAGTAACCTGTTCACAAAGAAATTAAAAATAACATATAGATGTATATTTTCCCTGAGAAAACAACACATATATCTGACTAATCGAACACGTGGACAAAGAGCTACCAGTAAATTTAAACCAGACCAGAACATAAATCCATACCGAATTCAGATAAACAATATCCTCCAGAATGGGGTGGCCAACAAAGGTTGCATCCAAGCCATTTGATTTGCAAACTTCCTCCTCATTTGGAATTATGCAGAATACATGATCCACAAATTCAGCTAGGCCTTTGAGCCTTGCTTCACCCCCTCTCCATGCCCAGAATGATGGTGCTACATAATGGAAGTGTACTGGACTAACCAATCCTTTCTTGCTGTAATTAGCTGCAGAAAAGATTCCTCAATTTTCCTACATACTAGCGGTATAAGCAGCACGCAATGAATGATTACAACTGCAATTAGCTACCGCACATTACCCCGTAACTGCTTCAGGAAACGAAATGAGAACCCCTTGGAATCCACTGTTACAACAACATGGGGCTGAAAAAGAAAAGCGGCCTCTACTGTTTCCTTCAGCTTCAACTGAAATTTTCAAGCTTTGGTATTAATATGTAAGCTCCGTAAGATGGATGGTACACAAAGGCCTACCCCCACAATGCAAAAGACTCATGTAAGGTAAAAGACTATTTTGTTGCTCCTTACCCTGAATTTATTCAGATGCGGCAACAACTCCCATATCCCCATCACTGAAATATGCTCCATAGGAAACAGAGAGTTTAATCCTTGCCTAGACATCATGGATCTGAATAGATACAACAGCATACCATCTTAAAGGGAATTCATAAAGAGTGCAGTAAGAAAAGAGGTGACAGGTGCATATTCTGTTTCGAGTTGTTAATTTCACAAGCATACCGAGATAAGCAGAACAAGATTATATTTTCAGAATTCATTGGGAAGCATTCATGCTAAACCACTATTTCTTACACCATGAATGGATGTCATTCACAAGAATCTTTTCTCTTTCCATGACAAATCTTTAAGGAAAGTAAAAGCAAAGTAAATCAATTTACCATAAAAATCTTACAGAGTGTCAGGTCACTAGTTGGACTAATCAATAACTGGACACTTACCAAGGGAAAAGAAAAGAAAAGAAAATAACTGGGAGACAACAAGTGCATCATACATAAAGGTACATAGAAAGAAATTACAAGTGCATCTAATGAAAAAGCTGGGTAAGTAGTAGCTTACCCTCCAACGCCTGAGAAATGGGTAGGAACCGAACAGTGCTTCTTTAAAGACGCCATGAGACGAGAACCAATGGAATCCCCTGAAACCTCTCCAGCAACTATGAAGACCCTCAGTTCCCCATCTTTCGCAGCCATATCTACTGCAGCTCTGCCCGGCATTGATATATATCGTCTCCATAGCCTAGAAAAGCCCACATTACTGTCATTGTCCAGCTTCCACTGTTTTCTGAACAACATTTCCAACATGTCCTGAGGATTCGGACCACAAAGGAATACTTATGTTAAAGAAATTCACATCAGGATGAGAAGTGAATAAATGATAGACCAACAGAACGAAATTGAAAAAATAAAAAAGAAACAACACTTCAAACATGTCCTGAGCTTTCGGTCCACAAAGGAATATTTATGTTAAATAAATTCATATGACGATGAAAAGTGAATAAATGATAGACCAACAAAGGAATATTTATGGCTGGTGGCTGAGCTTCGATTGACGAGCGGTACTGCCGTGGCTGAGACGAAGAGAAGCCGTGAGGGAGAAGAGGGAGATCTAGAGTTCGAGGAACGGAGAGGCGTCGCGGGTTGGCTCGCCTATTTACTGAGCTTGGAGGAAGGAGGCGACGTGCTCGTTGGCTGTTGGCGGTGCAAGGGCCATGAGGATGAAGAAATTGGAATCGGAAAGAGTGGGAGAGAGATACCGAGAGAGAGACAGACAGACGGTGGTTGAGAGGCTGAGAGAGGGAAGAGGGGGCCGGCGAGGTGCGGCGGTGCATTTTTACCCTTCATGCAAAAACGGCATCGTTTAGGATTAAAGGGCTGGGTTTTATTTTTCTTCAACTCGGCTTCCACACGGGCTGGGTCACTGCCTACACAGATATGGGCTGGACTTTCACAGTCCATGTCTGTAAAAGTCCAGCCCATGTATAATGATATATT
The DNA here is from genome assembly GCA_036559045.1 of Platycarya longipes. NCBI lineage: Eukaryota > Viridiplantae > Streptophyta > Magnoliopsida > Fagales > Juglandaceae > Platycarya > Platycarya longipes. The sequence continues at coordinate 1,024,328 of CM071792.1, forward strand.
TTATAATTATAGAATAGAATTTATTATTAAAAATAATATATTATACCATAAAGCATGTATATATTTGAATGAACTAAATTATGTACTAACTTATGAGAAATGATACGCTCGAACGTACGGTTGGATTATCCCTTCAAGTACGTAGGATCACATGAAATGAACAAATATTCAAATGGAAACATCCGAGAAATTGGTAGGAGCTGAACGGTATTTCTTTAAAGACGTACGGTATGAGACGAGAACCAATATTGGAATCTCTTTATCAAAGTCTGAAACCTCTCCAACAACTATGAAGATGGAAGTTTTGGATTTGTATGTATTGAAAATCGTACGGGCTAAGATATTGGTACGAAATATTTTGATATTAATACGTTTCGTATATTATTTCGAGATAATATTTCGATATCGATACTGTTTCGGTACCGATACCAATTTCGATATCGGTACCGTTTCAGAATAATTCACACCTGGATAAATTATATATATACAAGTATTAATTATCTTTCAAAATAATAATAAAATAAGTTATAAACTCAATACTTCTCAATACAAGTCTTAAGTTTTAAATTACAACATATATCATATCACAAAAAAAAAAGTTACAACAAATATAAAACTAAATAAGTTCTTAATCCAACTATTAAAATAAAATTACTCATCCTCATCAAAAAAACAATAAGGATTACAATACAAACATTCAGTATTATTTCTTGCTCCTGACACTGCACGTGCATAAGCCAATGCTAGATCTTCTAATCTTATAGGAGCAAATGTTGAAGACATATAACGGACACCAGTTGATTGACAATTAGACATTTTTAACTATTAAAGTATAAAAAATTAACACCGGTCTATAATGGCTGGTATTTAACACGAAACGAAATAACAGTATAGAGTGTACTGGCTACCTGGCCGGTATGACATATTTCAACCGTATCGGCCGGTACTGGTACGAATTTAAAAACATTGATGAAGACCCTCGATTCTCCATCTTTCGGAGTGATATATGTATATATATATATATATATATATATGATATTAATGTTATTATGTTTAGTACTTTATTTGATATATCTATTTAATTTTCATGTATTTTAATTTTTTTAATAATTAAAGAAGTGATTATTAGTGTATAGCTATTTTTTTATATTTTTAAAATATTTTAAAATGATAAAAAAAATGATAATAAAAAAATAGATTTTTTTTTTGTTTTTATATTTTTTAATGTATTTAAATATTTTTAAAAAATATGAAAAAATATCAATATACTAATAATTATTTTTTTAATTATTAAGTAAAATTAAAAATTAAAAATAATAATAATAATAATAATAATGTCAAATGAAATGAAGATAATAGCATTACCCATATATCTAGTACTGCTCTGTTCGACATTGGTATATCTCGTCTCCATAGCCTAGAGAGGCCCATGTACCTATCACTGTCCAGCTTCCTGAACCCGTTTCCAACTTTTCCTGAGCATTCTGCCCACAAAAGAATATTTATGTTACAAAAATTCATATCGCGATGAAAAGTGAATAGAGTGACAGATCAACAGTTCGTAATTGAAAAATAAAAAAACATATTCACATAATTTCGTCCATTTATCTCAACTCACCTTCATTTTATCATTATATTTTTATAATTTTTTATATAAAACATAAATTTCTATATACTTTTTTCAAATCACAATACACATTTTATTAAATTCTAATACACCTTTTCAAATTCTAAAATAATAATAATATTAAAAAATAAACTAAATTCATCTCAACTCATCTCATTTTTGAATTCAAACGGAGCCAAATCTTTATCATATTCTTCAACATTTTTAGAATATTTAAGATTATTCTTAATTATTATTAATACAAAGAGAAGTATTAAATAGATACAAATAGATTATATAAAATAAATTTATAAATTTATAAATTGATGTATTGATTTTATAGAATTTATTAAATTTATTTTATAATAAAAATAATTTTTCAATTTAATGTATCAAATTAAGATATATCAGTTTATTAATTTATTTTTATATAATTTCTTTGTAGTTAAATTATTTTCCTAATACAAAATAAATGATATTTATTAATCTATCACACAATGTGTAAATTATAAATGCCGATCATCATGAACTAGCATTAATAACTAACAATTACACAAACTCAATTCATTCATACCCATTACGGATCTTGAAACGAGTAATCGTTTCAAAAATAAATTCGTATTGATCGGCATAAAAAATGTAGTTAAATGAGTTCAACTAACTAATAGCATAAGAACTAGCATTAATAGCTTTAAAAAAAGACTTGTATGCTTGAATTTAAGGAATTTATGCGGCAACACCGACACAATTGAGAGTAGGTTTGGTTACAAAATACCTTCAAACATTTTCAAATACTTTCTACTACTATTTACTATTTGATTATTATTTTTCACATACTTTTATTACTAATTATTATTTTTTTATTACTATTTAATATTTTATTATTATTTTTTACATACTTTTTATTATCATTCACACTCTCAACATCTAAATATAACCTCAAACGCAAAATGTAAGACGGAAATTTTAGAGCTAGCCCAAAAGGGGGGGAAAAAAAATCATCAACGAATTAAGTACTTGAGCAACAAAAACACTAGCATTCATTTAAAACATACAATTTTTAGTAGACAAAGAAAAATAAATAATGAAAACGTCTCATTCTCGATAAAGCAAGACTATGAAGACGAGAAATAGTTAAACTACAGATAATTAATTTAGCTACACAGAACTCAGACGAGAACATGATAAAGCACTTATAGGGTAAGAAAAAGCTACGAGTTGGAAAAAGAGAAACAGAAAGGCCGACGGGTGGTACAAGAGGATAAATATCTGTCAATTCTGTAATAGCTTAGTAGATGATATATGTTTTATAATTTGAAAAAGTTGAATTATTTATTTTATTTTATATAAAAATTTAAAAAATTAATAATAATAATAAGATGATATCACATGAGATGATTGCAATAAAACAATCATTGCAAATGTGTCTGCAATGCATTAAATTTGTATTAAATACATATATTTGCATGCAATGATCATGAAATTCGTTTCTTCAATACATTATTTGCAACAAAGCAAATTCGTTACAACTGTATATTTGGAACGAATTATATAAATCGTTGCAAATGTATTTTTCGTGTTCACTAGTTTTTCTGGCTTTTATGGTTTTTATAATTTTTCTGGTTTCTCGTGTTCTCGTGTTCTCGTGTTCAATGATTTTTTTTGGAGCTGATCTTTCCACATACATATGCATTTATAAAAATATACAGTTAATTACTCAAATTACTAATTTCAGAGTTTTGGGTTTATTATAGACATCTCATGATGTATCTGTTGGATTTCCAATGCTCAAACCCTTCCTTTTTAGTATGCCAGTCTGCTTGGATGTTAACTGGTGAAGAAGAAAGCCAACTCATGATGGAAGCTACATAAAATAGCATGCACAGAAAATATTTGACAAAATCTCGAAGTGATGAATAATTTATATAGAACTCCAAAATGGAAATCAATCGAATTAGAGAGAGAAGGGGCGGGAGGAGGCGGATAGTGAGGGGAGTAGGATGTGGTCTCCAAATAATGTGTGTTTTATCACCTATGTGAAGGTGTAAATAAAACACGTGTAAACCCTCATGTGGCAGCCTATAATTGGCTGGTGTAAAAATGTCTTTCCTATCTATCCGATTCCAAGTGTCACCCTTATAAAAAAGATGGATGGCCTCCTTTCGAGCCTAGGATCCAATATCATCCATCGTAGCGTACGACGTGGTTGGCATATATGTATAATATAAGGTTGTGGCTTCGACTGATAATTCATGAGGACTAGTGTACGGACATTTATGGATGGCCTCCTTTCGAGCTAGCTATAGCGCGCAGCTGGATCGATCGTAGCGAGGTGCGTGGCATATATATAAAATTATGGTACGCCTTCATGCGGCGTCGATCGGCTGATAATTGTAACTAGCATTAGAACGGACAAGAAAATATTATAGCTATGTACGCGGTATATTAATGTAGACATATAAATTCTGTCCGTACGTAGTTAATTTATTGCACGCAATTCCCCCCCGCCATGGCAGGTCTCTAAATCTGATCTCTTCCTAAAGTAAAAGAGCACCAAATAGCAGATCAGAACTGCATATTTTATATATATATATATATATATATATATATGTGCTACGTACAATTGGCCTTTTTACTTTATTTCAAATTTTTAGCCTTAATTAAAACCCAGCACGGCCTCCATTTCTGTTGCGGAGGTTTCAATGCATCCATAGAATTAATTTGTCACTTTTGGGAGGTTACAACCACAATACTAAGGACCATTAATCTCTCTCTCTCTCTCTCTCTCTCTCTCTCTCTCTCTCTCTCTGTGCTTTGGTGTAGCTATTAGGTGGGAGTTGTGATGATCACGTCATGAGTGACTGAATGATCTACTGTACTGTAGCCCCTAGCTATAATTGGCCGGCTCATGATCTCTCAAATAATACATGGAAGAAGTTGACAAATTCTCTTTTTAATTTGGTCATGATTAATTAATTACTTGTATATTATATGAGATTCATCATGTAAAATTATCACATAGAACTCATAAAAGGAAAAAAAGTTATTCTCTTAATTTATATTAAAGTTCTGATATTGAATATAATCAGTAATCCAAACCTGTTGCATGGGATTTATATAAGTAATTTTCTGGAAAATCTATCTAGTTTTCGTTAAAAACTTAAAATATTATAGAATATAGCTTCTTCTTCTTTTTCTGGGTAATTTTGCAAATTAAGGCGAGGCACCACCTATATAATTAAGCATATTTTAGTCAAAAAGCTTTGAGATAAGCTTTTTATTGAGATTTGAAAATTAGGTAGCGATCAAGAAAAGACGTTGCTAGTGATCGGGAAAGTTTTTAGAGATAGTACTAATTTCTGAATGTTTATAAAATTCTTTTGGTGTTGTATTTGTATAATTAATCATAGAAAACGTCCTGATCATACAAATTATGAAACGATATTAATTGAAAATTATTTTTAAAGATTGTTTTGGGCTTCCAAAGATAAATATTTGGATTGAAATTAATTAATTAAGTGAATAATTTTTTCTAGAAATTTTCTTAGAATTAGATCGTAAGTACGGCCTATCTGCATGCATGCATGTTCAAGTTCAACTCCTACGGGTAAGCTTGTTCATTTGGGTCGGGTTGTATTCGGTCCGGTTTAAAATTTTATTTATTTTATAATATTTTTGAATTTTCTTTTTAAAAATATTTAAGAAAATTTTGAATCTGAGTTCAATCCGAAATCTGGATGAACACTCCTACTTATTGAACAGGTTAATTAATTATATATAAGACTTCATGCTTAATCTCAAAATGATCATGAGCTATATATATTGGAGACCTGTCGCTTAAACTACGTATATACAGATCATCATCAGTTAACATTATCAATAACTTGTAGCAGATTTTCTAGAGTTTCCATTTTCACTATCATATATAATAAAGCTACATTAATTGCAGCTCTGATAAAGGAAATTCCTACTAGTAAACATGGCTCATGATGACTGTTCATATGTTGACAAACTGAGCCCATAAAAGATTGAAGTATATTGAGTAGACTGCAGCAATTAAACTCCCCAACGACTTTCTCCACCTCAAGTTTGAAATAAATGCACATTAATTTTACAACCGATCAATCTCGGTCTTTATTGGGAATAATATTGAAACCCCATGCATGTTCTATTTATTTCTCACTAAAGGCCTCTCTCTCCAACCCGAAGTTCAAGTTTGTTCCGGAATGGAAGACTTCATGCATACCATGACAATATTATGGTTCCTCATGTTAATCCAGTTCCTCGTACTGTTTGCCGAAACAGATGCCAAAGTTCCGGCAATCATTGTGTTTGGGGATTCATCGGTGGATGCCGGAAACAACAACTGGATTCCAACGATTGCGAGGAGCAATTTCGAGCCATATGGTCGTGATTTTAAGGGCGGGAAGCCAACTGGAAGGTTCTCCAATGGCCGAATTGCTACTGACTTCGTCTCTGAGGCCCTTGGCCTCAAGCCAATTATACCAGCCTACTTGGATCCTGCATATAACATTTCAGACTTTGCCATTGGAGTTACCTTTGCTTCTGCTGGGACAGGTTATGACAATGCAACTTCTGGTGTTTTGGTACGTAATTAAGTCCTGATTCCAATCCAATCAAACTAAATTTTCTCAAATAAATTAAATTAAATAGTATTGCTACAGCTACTAAAAATTATATAAAAATAATTTCATAAATTGATATTAGTTTATATAACTCATTAAATTTATTTTACAGTAAAAATAATTTTATAATTTAACGAATCACATTTTACTACATCAGTCTGTAAGATTATTTTATGTAACCTATTTGTGGCTAGATTATTTTTCATTAGGTGATATAATGCTTCTTAATTAACCGTTCCATCAATTATATATATGAACTTCTGCTTTGCAGTCTGTGATACCATTTTGGAAGGAATTAGAGTACTATAAGGAATATCAGAAGAAGCTGAGAGGCTATCTTGGAAAAACTCAAGCTGATCAAACAATAAGCGAGGCTTTACACATGATAAGCTTAGGAACAAACGATTTCCTGGAGAACTACTACTCCATGCCAGGAGGGCGTTCATCCCAATTCACCATAACACAGTACGAAGACTTCCTGATTGGAATAGCCAGAAATTTCATCAGGTCGCTCTATGGTTTAGGAGCTCGGAAAATATCCCTTGGAGGAGTGCCTCCGATGGGGTGCCTGCCGTTGGAGAGAGCGACGAATGTAATGGGAGGGAACGACTGCAGTGAGAGGTATAACAAAGTGGCTTTGGAATTCAATGACAAGTTAAAGCAACTGACAATGGAGCTGAACAAGGACCTCTCTGGGATTCAATTGGTGTTTTCAAACCCATACGACATTTTCATGAACATCATAAATAGACCTTCTTTGTTTGGTAAGTGCTTTAAATTTTGTCACCTGTAATAGTATTACTAGTCCTACTTATGCATGTTGTCATGTCGGATTCATGATCATCTCAGTACTGCAAACAGGCATGCACGAATTCCCCTTTTTCCTTTTTTTTCTCTTTAGCTACGTACCCTAGCTCACAACCACCACTTGAGAATTTTATACATCTTATGTATCTATCTTTGACATTTAAGCATAGTCACATTACTTAAATATTGGGGCGGTAGATCTATCCGACCAATAAATTCATTTGCTTTCTGTTTTTTTTTTTGTTTTGTTGTGTGAGAGATCAATTTTAGTGACTGCTTTAATTTATCAATATAGTCTGGTACGTACGGGCCATAGTAATATTTGGATTTTATCTTTCTTTTTTCTAATTACTTTTGGTTGTCAAAAGTAAGATTAGTACATATGTCCGATCATGTATGTTGAGAAATAAATCTCATATTATTTATGTATAAAGTCTTAAATATGTTTATTAGTAATATACAAATCTTTTTTACTAAACGAGTTTTATGAAATAAATTAGGCTCATAAATTTCTTTATTGTATCAGAACCTACAAGACGAATGGGGCCCACATTACTTTTTCCATGACAAGAACAAAAAAAAAAATTAATCTACAATGTAAGAGGGGCGGGTGTTGAGAAATAAATCACCTTTTAAATGTAGCATGTTTATAAGTAATCTGTAAACCTAATCTCTTATTAAATCGATTTTATGAAATAAATTAATTCCATAAATTATAATTTTATAATCCACATGATTCGACTTCGCCAGTTTTACTTCTGCATATACACATCAGTAAGTATAAATTAGTAGTTTTATATGGCCAGTGAATTAAAATATTACATATATATATATATATATATATGCTGACCTGTTGGATCGATCTAATGATCTGATGAATAATAATATTGAGATGCGTGAATGCAGGATTTGAGGTGAGCTCAGTGGCATGTTGTGCAACGGGGGTATTCGAGATGGGATATGCGTGCAACCGAAATAATTTATTCACATGCAGTGATGCCGACAAGTTTGTATTCTGGGATGCCTTTCATCCAACCCAGAAAACCAATAGTATCATCTCCGATTATGTTGTCAACAAGGTTTTGGCGCCTCACTTCCTTTGACGATCATCATCTCCGTTTGATCAACGTCTTTGATGTTTGCAGTAGTACTAGTACTAGTAGTAGTACTTCTCATCATGCGTTATATATAATGCATATATGTATAATGTACGTATGTCTAGGTGCACGCATGCAGCATATTGCACTAGCCCATCATATTAATTCATTTTCATATGCTTTAAATATTGACGACGCTCGATGGTATTATATGTATACAGATGATGATCATATCGATCCATCGTCTGACATGTCATATATGTGTTTGTAGATATACATAAATATGGACGATAAAGTGCTTTGATTTTGAATCCTTTGACTTGAAATCATGAACCCGGCCAATTCGATAATGAAATTATTAACTTTAAAAATCATGTGATACTACTATATATCTCCTGTAGATCATCAGGCTCCAAGTTTAATTTCTTTCTTTCCCGTCCTCAATTTACGTACTCGATCAAGAGTACGATCGAGATAATACTCTCTCTCTCTCTCTCTCTCTCTCTCTCTCTCTCTCTCTCTCTCTCTCTCTCTCTCTATATATATATATATGTCAAATTCAGAATATATATTTATATATACTTTTTGAATCAACGGCCTTAATTGGTAGTTGGGAGTTCGAGCCCGGCCCATATCATAATAGACGATCCATGCATGGTCCCTAAGGCCCCAGATCAGGTAGTACTGCGTGCTGGAGTGGAAGAGCAGTCATTGGTGTGTGCAAGTTGCAGCTAGCCATGTTTAAAGAAGAATAAGTTGTGAAGACTAGTAATTTTATTTCTTAATAATATAAATTTTAATATTAAATATATTTTTAATTGCAATTATATTATTGAGTGTTATGAGTTGGTTGATTTTAATATTATTTTATTGTGCTTGTATTTAAATATTGAATATATTTATTATTCATTTGAAAATATTATTTTCCATGATTTAATTATAAGTTGAATTATTTTCTTAATATATTATTATTGCATTTAATTTGAGGCTTGAAATTTATCTCCTTATTTTATCATGTTGATAAATAAATTAAATTGTAAATTATTTTAGTTTGATTTAATGTGTTTGAATTAATTTATGTTGTGTTTACGGATTGGGTTTAAACTTATAATTAAGTGTTTCAAGCCCGAATCCTAGCCCAAGCCTCTTGAACCCAACTGTAGCCTTTGTATTGTTGCCTTCCCAGCTTCAAAACGTTGCCGTATACATCTAAGTTGATGTGGATCCAGGCCATTTTAATTACTTCAACACCGACTCCTTCAAGTTAGTGCAAACGGCACCGTTTCAGTTCTGTTTTAAATTAATTTTTGGCCAGATCGCACGTCCAGCCAGCCATCTTCTTCCTCTTCTTCCTTTTTTCGTTTTCTTCTTCCGCTATTTGCTGCTGTTCACTTATGATACCAAGGTTTGATTTTTGTAATCTTTTTCTTCTCCATTTTGTCCACGTGTTGTTCCATTAATTTCCCAGGACCTAGATTAGGGGTGCCAATATGTCATACGACTTGTTAACCCAACACGAACACGACACTATAATAGCGAGTTAGAATTTAATCTTAAAGGATTTCGGGTCAAAACGGATTGACATGTTATGATACGATTGCTTAACGGGTTGATAGCGAGTTAACTTATTTTGACCAGTTATGATATGTTAAAAAAGTTAAAATTACAAATAAAAAATACCAACAAAGATCACAAAAGCACAAACACAGATATGATCTAAGGAAAAAAGAAAATAATGACAATGAAGACCAGAAAAAATACCAACGAAGCGCTCTCAACCATACTTTCTCTCTTCTAACCCTTTCTCAAACCACTGCAAATAAGCTTTCTCTCTTGCACTGCAAATAACGAAGCACTCTCGCACTGCCATACATCAATAGCCCACAACGTCACACCCGACTATTTGACCGACAGCGTCATAGCAAAAAACAATAAATACAACCAAATGACTAAGACTAAACGAAATGACCTACGATAATGAATTAAAGAGACTGGCAAAATATATTAATATTTGCTAAAGAACGAGAGCTCTAATATGCAAACTCGGAAACAAATTAGGTAGATGAGATATTATTTAAAATTTAAAACGATGCGTAGAGAGAAATCAAACAAATATTTATTTATTTTTATATCTAAAACGACGCATAAAGAAGAATCAGACAAACATTAAAACGCGCATCTACTGGACTTACCTAAAACGGTGCCTTTCCAGGTTGATGGCATCTTCCACAGTCACCTAAAAATGCCTAAAACGCATTGCATTACTCAATCGTGCATCAGTTCTGGGCCTCTGGCTTTCGTGCCCGAGTTGTGTGGGTTTCAATTTCCTGGTTTTCGTGACATCGGCACGAAGATCGATTTTGTGTTTCACGGCTGAGCTGCGTGGGTTTCACGGGTTTGGGTTTTCTGGAAGATCGACGGTGGCTTTCATGGCTGAGTTGCGTGGGTTTCGTCGGTTTGGATTTTGTGGATTTTGGAGGAGTGATCGGCGGCGTGAAGATCGATTCGGAGAGGGAAAAGTTGGACTTTGCGTTGAAGATCGGCGAGGGAGAGAGAGAGAAGATCGGCGAGGGAGAAAGAGAGAGGGAAATGATCGAGTGGGAGAAAGATCGACTGGGTATACTTTAGGTTGAAGATCGGCGAGGGAGAGAGAGAGAGAGAAAATCGACGAGAGGGAGAGAGAGAGAGAGAGAGAGGGAGATGGGTTTAATTTGAGGCTTGAAATTTATCTCCTTATTTTATCATGTTGATAAATAAATTAAATTGTAAATTATTTTAGTTTGATTTAATGTGTTTGAATTAATTTATGTTGTGTTTACAGATTGGGTTTAAACTTATAATTATATGTGTGTACACACACACATATATATATATATATATATATAGGAAAGTGGGTTTAAGTGTTTCAAGCCCGAATCCTAGCCCAAGCCTCTTGAACGCAATTGTAGCCTTTGTATTGTTGCCTTCCCAGCTTCAAAACGTTGTCGTATACATCTAAGTTGATGTGGATCCAGGCCATTTTAATTACTTCAATGTCGACTCCTTCAAGTTAGTGCAAACGGCATCGTTTCAGTTCTGTTTTAAATTAATTCTTTGGCCAGATCGCACGTCCAGCCAGCCATCTTCTTCCTCTTCTTCCTTTTTTCGTTTTCTTCTTCCGCTATTTGCTGCTGTTCACCTGTGATACCAAGTTTTGATTTTTGCAGTCTTTTTCTTCTCCATTTTGTCCACGTGTTGTTCCATTAATTTCCCAGCACCTAGATTAGAGATGCCAATATGTCACACGACTTGTTAACCCAACACAAACATGACACGATAATAGCGGGTTAGGATTTAGTCTTAAAAAGATTCGGGTCAAAACGAGTTGACATGTTATGACACGATTGCTTAACGGGTTGATAGCGGGTCAACCTGTTTTGACCCGTTATGACACGTTATGATACGTTAAGAAAGTTAAAATTATAAACATACCCTTACATTTAAAGGTAAAATTGTTAAAATCTTAATTTCAATATTTTTTATTATTTATATTATAATTCATATTTGTAGTTAGTATTATAATTTTTATAGATATTGCGATTTTAACATTTGTATAAAATTATGCTAAGTTTAATTAAGTCAACTGGATTAATTTTGGACATATTCAACATATTTACATAAACAAGTTGAAATGTATCATATTTTGTCGTGTTAATTTATTTCATAATATTCACTAATGGGTCATAACGGGTTGACACGACACAACACGTTATGTTAACGGGTCGTGTTAGGGTTTGAGATTTTGACACGATAAGCTTAACGGGTCGGATTAGGGTTGACCTATATAGTATAATATACATATCTTGACACGACACGAACATGACCCGTTGACACGATTTGACACCCCTAACCAAGATGAATCTTTCCCCTATAATTTTGCTGCCAACGAATACTTCACGTGCCCATATTTCCACCTCAATCAGTGAATTTCTAGCCATGATATTGCTTTCATTTTTCATTTAAAAAGCTGAATATTCTCCTTCTTTTTAGCTGGGTGTTATTGACTTGATTTTGGTAAGCTTTTCCGTGAGTATTTTCAGCTCATTTGCACTCCCTGATGTCTGGTTTTAGGCCTATATAATGCATCGACCCACTTGCAAGAAATGCATCCGTAACTCTCTTTCTCATCCATAAATCCGAACGTTTAGCTTCCATTTTATTCAGTTCTTTTTTCCTTTCTTCAACTAGAACGTATCATCTTCAAAACCCATTCAATTTCAAAAATTGTAGTGGTCCTTTTGTTAGTATTTTCTCACCGTAAAATTTTCGTATTTCAACGTTTGCGATACTCTTGGTAAGCTTTTTCTCTAATTTAATTGATTAAATTGTTGTTGTGTTAATTTTAATTTATTTAGTTAGTTAATAATTGTATTTTAATTATTTACAGTAAAATGATTAATTTGTTGGGTTGCAATATTTGAGATTATTTTCTGTGTTGGTTATTTATAAATAAATGTCGTTCTATTTACGTGATTTGTTTAATTAATCTTATAATATTAATTATTATTTTTATTAATGTTACCATATTTTATTGGTGTTTTATTTATGTTTATTTTTGATTATTTTAGTTGTTTTCGATATTGATATTTATTTACTTGTATTGATTTATATACGTTGGGGGGTGCGTGACCCATGTTATCAGCATCCCGATGCCTTGATTTTATTTTAAGGAAAATTTGGAGGCGTTACATAAGTTGTGGTCGTTGATGTTATTTTCTTAAGGGGAAAGGCTGGAAATGTTGCCGTTTAATGTTGTTTTTAATTGATGAATTTTAAAAGAACGGTGTCCTAAAGCTGTTTCTTTTAATAAGTGTAACGTTACCGTTTTGGCCATTGTCGTTGGTATGTTGTGTGGATGGCTAGCTTAAAACGTTGCGTTTTGTAATTAAATCCTATAAATGCAGGGCATTTACTTATATTTAATGCGAACAAATTGCAATGCGTAATTAAGAACCGAACACGTGATAGGTAAGCTAGGGGTGGCAATTCGTATGCACGGGTTAACACTAGAGTAACTGAGAAAGTGAGAAGTAGCGTTTTGAGGATGGGGTGAAATGATACATTTTAAGTCACATGCACTAAAAACGGCATTGTTTCTTTGTGGGAAGGAATTTTAATTCAGGCTTATTGGGAAGATAATAACTTATTGCAAAAAAAAGCTGATTTTGTGGTAAAATGATTTTTCTTTCAAGTTTTTATTTGCTGCAAAAACTAATATCTTTTAAAAAAACCATATCATCTATAAGTTTATTAGTTACGACATGAAGTTATGAAAGAAAAATAGTTTTTATGGTGCAAAAATTAAAATCAACAAAGGCTAAGTTTCTTTGCTGCGACTCAATTTTGTAACAGTGGCAAAAAAAATTTCCTGCAAAGTTTTACATGCCAACATTATCTCATGACAAAAAGTTTATTTTTTATTTTTTCCCTCCGATACTTTTTGTGTCATCAGAGTGTTATTTGTCACAATCGTATAGGCTGAAAAAGAATTCTTGATAAGGATCCCTATTTGTTATAGTGAACATTATCATATACGTGCAAACGTTACAAGACCGCTATACAGTTCAAGCGTAATATCTTCTTGTATATGCAATAATGTTTGAACATGTTTGCCAAGATTCAAACGTTTGTATATTAAATTGAAAACATAAATATTCAGACCAAAAGAATTAACATAATATTAAGCAGTGGTAAATTTTAAATTTAAATATTATTGAGAACTTAAATATATATATATATATATATATATAGAGAGAGAGAGAGAGAGGCATGACAATCTTACTCCATGCTGCTCTATTCAAGTTAATTTTGACAAAAGGGTTTCTCACAAAAAGAAAAAAAAAAAAAGAGTGCTCAAAATAAATTAGTTTAATATTTAATATATCTCGAAGGTCAAGATACTGAGGAATCCAATTCTTCTCGAACATAAAAATTAAGCAAATTCTTACAATATGTTATTGAAATTAAGGATAATGCTAGACACAATTTTGTAGTAAATAAATTTTGTGCATTCTTTGTAAAAAGGTAAGATTTATTATTAAAAACATAGATTTTTTATAATGTAAATTTTAAACTTATTTAATTTTTAAAAAAGAAATGGACGAGACTTATATATTTTAAGACTATATATAATATTTTACCTTCATAATTAATAGTGTGGTAGACATTTTTGTGATTATTCATGGTGCAAATTACAAAAAAAAAATTATTAATTTGTAATTATGAGTTATTTTCTGTTAAAATGATAAATGATCTAATATTTTATAAATAATTATTTTTATAGTAATTAATTTATCATAAATCTTTATTTATTTTAGTGTTGAAGTAAATTATAGTACTTCATTTTTTGTATGCTCATGGCCATGGAGTCACGTACGTCATGAACAAGTAGGTCCAATGAACATCGCGTTTACTGCAATATGCATGCGTCTGGCTTAATTGAAGTTAAGCTGCGTAATAGTCATTTTTATAATATTTTTTGCTACAATTGCACATAAGATGATTGAATAGTATTGGACTACGTCAATTAGGGGTGTCAAATCGTGTCAACAGGTCGTGTTCGTGTCGTGTCAAGACATGTATATTATACTATATAGGTCAACCCTAACCCGACCCGTTAAACTTATCGTGTCAAAATCTCAAACCCTAACACGACCCGTTAACATAACGTGTCGTGTCGTGTCAACCCGTTATAACCCATTAGTGAATATTTTGAAATAAATTAACATGACAAAATATGATACGTTTCAACTTATTTATGTAAATATGTTGAATATGCCCGAAATTAACCTGTTTGACTTAATTAAACTTAGCATAATTTTATACAAATATTACAACCATAATATTTATAAAAATTATAATACTAACTACAAATATGAATTACAATTTAAACAAAAAAAATATCAAAATTAAGATTCTAACAATTTTACTTTTAAATATAAAGGTATACTTATAATTTTAACTTTCTTAACGTATCATAACGTGTCATAATGGGTTAAAACAGGTTGACCCGTTATCAATCCGTTAAGCAATCGTGTCTTAACGTGTCAACCCGTTTTGACCCGAAACCCATTAAGACTAAACCCTAACCCGCTATTATCGTGTCGTGTTCGTGTTGGGTTAACGGGTCGTGTACCATTTTGCCACCCCTAACGTCAATGGACAACTACTCAATGAGGTCGTACACAGCCTCTTGTATGATGAGTTTGAATGTTAACTTGAGATCAATTAAAATTTTAAAAATATTTAATAAATTGAGATGAATTTAAATATGTTTAAATCAATATAAATTTAGATATATTTATAAGAAATTATAAAAATTATAGATCTAACATATAAAAATGTATTGAATTGAGTGATATTTAGTGGAGTTTGAATATTGGGCAGTACTACAATGTTTGGTGAAATTCTTCTTTCCATTTTTTCTATTTCCTTATTCTCATTTTTTAGCATTTTAAAACATTTTAAAAAAATATGAAAAAAATCAATATACTAATATTCACTTTCTTAAAAACCAAGTAAAAAATAAATTAAATGCATTAAGTGTCAAAATGAGTACGTAGGCAAACTAGTATTTTTCTTGAATATTTGGCTAGACTTAACTTTGAACTCAACTCATGGTCAAGTAGCATTATTCAATCGGATTATTTGGATTGAAAAATACTTTCATCTCATCTAGTTTTGTTATTATAAATTTCACAAATTCCTTCACAAAATGTGATAAATAATTTAATTTATTCAAATTTTAAAATAATAATAATATTTTAATAATATCTTATTTATTTTTTTAATTTAATCTAAAATCAACTCAATTATCTCACTGTCCAAACAACTTTTAGATATAGACAACATTATTGTAAGTCAAGTAAATTATTTTAGGTCAAATAACATAATTTGAATCTTATTATCAATTGAAAGATCCAGTTTTAATTAATTTAATTATTTAATGTAGATATGATACCATCTCATGTTATGGTAACCACACCTTAGATGTGCGGCTATCATTTATTCCTTCGGGCTAGGGTTCATGTATATTCGAACCGGTGACTGACTACAACAGCCAAGTACCGGAGAATTAATTACGAGCGACAGTGTTTTTGAAAAAAGTATCGATCCCGTCCAGCTAACTACCTAGCTGCCTCGCATGAAGTAATTGCTTCATCTCTTTAACCTTCAATTTGATCAATCATATAAAATATAAATTAAGAAAAGAAAAAAACTAGTTGATTAAATAAATTAATAATCAATAAAAATGATTAATTATTTTTAAAAAAATTACAGAATGATTAAAGTAGTGAATATTAATCAATTAATATTTTTCTAATTTTTAAAAAATATTTAAAATAATGATTAAAAAATAAAAATAAAAATAAAAATGTACATCTGCACTTATATATTGGTTCAAATCTTCGGTTGAATCATCGGACTTTATAGCACAAGTCCTTAAGAAAATCATGCAATTTCTCAACAAATTAGAAAGTTTATTATAAATAGTAACATAAAAGACTGTCATCATAATTGTAATGGAGAAGAAAGTAGTGACTAGACTATTGCCATTACTATTAATAACAGTAATTCTAACCTAGCTAGTCTAGTATAGTAAAATTGAAGGTTATTAACGGGATCAATATTTTTCAGAAGTACTGTGCAGTACTGGGCCGTGGCATGATCTTCACTTTCAAATTCTAAGATGTAGTACTTGCCATCGTATAAAAATAAATAAAGAATTATTATACATAATGTTTTTAGGATAAATCTACTGATCTTACATAGGGCCATATTGTAATCTTTTTTTTTTCTTTATATATTTTTATTATTATTAAAAATTTTAAATAAATTAAAAAATTATAATATTAATAAAATATATTTTTAATCATTATATAAAAAATTTAAAAAAATAATAATTTAATCTTAAGTTCGAAAATCCCAGTCATTTGTAATAATATTATTTTAAAATTATTTTTTTAAAATTTCTTTTTATATCCTAATATCAACGGAGCTACACATGTAATCTTCTACTTTGCACTGCAAATAAAATCCCTTAGAAATAAATAATTAAAGAAAACATTGCTGAAATAAATAAAAAAAATTACCTACTTTTTCTCAATTATATTAAGTAGGTAGCAATTAATATTCCCAGCTGGCCGTTGCTTTGTAGCTGTAGCTGGGATGATCATTTCTCCAAGTTCGATCGTCTTCGGTGATTAACGAAAGGATAATGATAGTTCTATATTTTATTTATTTTATTATTTATAGTGTATTTATTTTAGTATTATTATTTTTTAAATATTTTTAATTATTAAAATTATTAAAATATATATATAATTTTATTAATAGTCACTTAAATAAAAATTTTAAATCATAATAAAATAATAATAAATAAAACATAAACCTATCATTATTTTTAAAAAAGCTATGCCCCAGCTATAAAAAGTCCTGAGAAGTCTACGGTGGAAAGGTTCATGTAAATGGCAAAAGTCAGAAACAAAGCCGGCCCAAACCAAACTTGAGGTTGCCGCCACCAAAAGCTACATGACATTGAAAAAGCTCGACTCTAGTGTCTGCGATTCCTGTGAATGTATCAAAAATGATGGGGAGAAGTCACGTCTAAGAGCACTCACTTATATGAACAGTGACATGTACTGTTCATGTCACTGTTCATATAAGTGAGTGCTCTTAGATGTGGCTTCTCCCTAACATGTCTCGTGAATGTATATTGTAATGAAAAAGAAATGGCCGGTCAAAGAAGATTAGGAGGAACAAGATAGTGAAGAAAAAGAGATTTCGTGCAATGTTTTTTTTTTTTAATTAAATAAATAGAGCCACGTCAAATGTCACGTTGGTCGATATATGTTATCGGCAAGGACGGAATCAGAATTTTATATTTGGGGGGCAATCGATAAAATGTACGGTACGTATAAATTTTAGAAGAATAATTATCAGTAATAGAAATATCATATTCTGTTGTTACCGAGCTCTCTAAACGTATATTACTTTTCGAATTGTACTCCATTTCTTTCTTTTTTTAAAAAAAAATAATAATTATTTTTAAGTACTTGTTCATTTTTTTTTATGATTTAAAAAAAATTTATAAATCAAGAATAAATTTGAAAACTTAATAATGAAACGCTATTAGATTTTTAACAAATTATATCTCACAATCATACAAGTTAGAGTGAAATTAAATAAATGAGTATAATCAATAAATTTTACAATTTTATAAATTTATAATTAATTTTTTTGCTAGAGTTAGATTATTAGAGTAACTGTAAAATTATGTAAGTTAAAATTTGGATTTACGTAAAGTTAAAAATTAAAATATAAATGGATGTATATTGAAATTTAAAAGAATAATTTTCGTAAAAAAAATTTGGGAGGCAATTTTTATTTTTATTTTTATAACCTAAGAGAGAATTTTAATTATATATATAATTATATATATATTTCTATTATATATCAAATTTGGAAAAATTTTGGGGGGGTCGTAGCCCCCCCAACTGAAGGCGTGGGTCCGCCCCTGGTTATCAGGACATTTCTTTGGTGACTTCAAAATTACTCTATTTTTAATTGAATTGGTATGTTGTGATATCTTGATAAAGATAAAGATAAGTGGTAAATAAGATTTTACGTTATTTAGAAAAGAAAAATTCTTATTCTTTATAAGATTGTAATTATGGGGCTCTAATTATATTGTTAATTTTTAAAGTATAGATCATGTAGTTTGAACTTTCTATTGGGACATTATAAATGATTCAGAGTCCATCACAACAAAAAATATAGGACTTGAGCTGAATTGCCTACAACGAACAAGTCCAACGAGAATGTCGGGCATTTAAAAGGGATAGATTGTGAACCTCCGATAAGGATATGTAGATTATTTGGAAATGAAGAATTTTTACTTTTTATAAAGTTCTAATGAGATTCTAATTGTATCATTGACTAATCTTTTTGAAATATAGATCATATGGTTTGAGCTTTTTATTGGAATGTTACAAATGGTATCAGAACATACTCTAACAAAAAATGTGAAACTTGATTGTGCTATGTACTATGGATAGGCCCGACGAGGACGTTGGGCATTTAAGGGAGTAGATTATGATATCGTGATAAGGGTAGGTGGTCTATGAGATCTCACGTTACTTAGAAAGGAAAAGTTTTTTCTCTTTATAAGATTCTAACTATGGGACTCCAATTATATTATTGATTAGTTCTTTTAGAATATATTGTAAATCACCAGAAATATATGCTAAAGAGAATAATCTTAATCGACAAAAAGATTATAAAATATAGAAATCATACCTGCGGAAGCTATCTTGAAAGCAATATTATAATCCCACGAATAATATATTAGTGGTCAAATCTTCCTCTCCTTCTCCTCACAAAAGTATTAGCTATCAATGAGGCAAGCCAATGGACACACATGGAGAGGAGAGGGGACTTAGCCATATATACAGAAGTCTTATATAGAGTCCTCCCATTAAAAACTTCAAATCCCAATGGGTCTAAAAAGAATAAGACTATTGAACTTCTAGGCCTACATACAATAAATCACATTTTTTAAAATAGGATATAATACTATTTTACTAAGGTGCAATAAATCTCATAATGATCACTTTAACTTAGTGGGTTTAATCAAAGTACCATTATGAGCTATTTATATCTAACTCGTTTTTATAAAGCATGTAATCAATAGTAGCTCATATTGGAAATTATTCTAACATATATGTCATGTAGTTTAAGTTTTTTATTAAAATATTACAAATGATATTAGAGTCTATCTTAATTAAAAATGAGAAATTTGAATTGTATGGGATTCCAATCAGAGCTTGAGGATGGATCTTTTTTAGGGGCTAAATTTTGTACCAATCTACGATATGCTATTCTGACGAAGACAACCTAGTGGACGAGGCAATTATTTTTATTGAAAGCATATAAAATTTAAAAAAAGAAAATGGTAGTGAAGTTTTGAAGTTTGAAGATCATAGAACATTTCATGAGACAATTAACTATGTTGATTTTTTTGGAGTTGAGGATTTTTTCAAATTCCCTTGTGCCATTTTTTTTTTCTTTTTTGGGATTTGAGATGTGGGAAAGAAAATTATTAATTTTGAAGTATAGGATGTTCAATATTATTTTACTTCAACCCGATTAAATCAGTTTTAGGTTTTGCATTGTATCATCTTCATTGTCTCTAAGACTAGCTAGCTAGCTAGACGGAAGACCATTTCCCGCTCGCAAAAAATCACCAGTATACCCACAAGCCACATTAGAGAAAAATGGAGGTTGCTTCTTCAAGCAATTAAGGTAATCTCTCGTCCATGCATACACATGCATGCTCGCTATGAATGAATTGAGTTTTTTTAAATTAAAAAATTTCGAACATTTGGCATTAATAGATTTTTTCTTCCTAATTAATTTATTCGTGGTTGTGTTGTGCTTTTTGGAATTAGACCAATATATATATATATATATAGGAAAATTCCTTTGACAGTGACAATTGGGATTTTGATTGGGTTTGGATTAAGGGTGGCAATATGTCACACGATCCGTTAACCCAATACGAATACGATGCGATAATAGCGAGTTAGGATTTAGTCTTAAAGGGTTTCGGGTCAAAACGGGTTGACCCGTTATGACACGATTGCTTAACGGGTTGATAGCGAGTCAACCTGTTTTGACCCGTTATGACACGTTAAGAAAGTTAAAATTACAAGTATACCCTTACATTTAAAGGTAAAATTGTTATAATCTTAATTTTAATATTTTTATTATTTATATTATAATTCATATTTGTAGTTTGTATTATAATTTTTATAGATATTGTGATTTTAACATTTGTATAAATAATAAAATTATGCTAAATTTAATTAAGTTAAACTAATTAATTTTGAACATATTCAACACATTTATATAAAAAGGTTGAAACGTATCATATCTTGTGTGTTAATTTATTTCGTAATATTCACTAATGGGTCATAACGAGTTGACACGACATGACACGTTAGGTTAACGGGTCATATTAGAGTTTAAGATTTTGACACGATAAACTTAACGGGTCGGATTAGGGTTGACCTATATAGTATAATATACATGTCTTGACACGACACGAATACTACCCGTTGACACGATTTGACACCCCTAATTTGGATTGCTTTTTTTTTTTGTAAGTTTTTTTTACATTATTTTTATTGAAGTATTTTTAAATAATGTTATGATCTTTTTATATTTTTAAAAAATATTTTAATATGTTAAAAAATCATGTAAAAAAAGACATAATTTATTTTATATGATTTTTTTAACATATTAATTTTTTTTTAAATCAAAAAATTATTTAAAAATACTTAAATAAATATAATTTTAAAAAAACTAAAAAAAAAAAAGACAAACGGGATCCAATTGGGTCCCAATTGATCGGGCCACTACCACTCTTCATATATATATATATATATAGGGAATTTTTACACATACACTTATACACTACACATTATATTTTTTTTTAATTTTTTTTTGTTATAAAATATTTGGAATATGAATAATAAGTAAAATTAATTTATTTTTACTTATTAATTATATTCCAAATGTTTTATAAAAAATAAATATATATATATAATATGTAGGTATATATTTATAATTTCTCATATATATCCTGCATCGATCCATGCAATTGTTGGAGTTTCCAAGCCTGTTTTAAGTTACTGGCGTTTTCTTGGAACGTGGCTTTTTAAATAGGCTATCCTCCATGCAGTATCCACCAAACCAATGGTATCCCTACGTACTCTTTAAGCTGTCAATAAAGTAAATACCTCTTTCTTCTCATGTACAGTTGCCTAATTAGCAACACGCCACGTTAAAGAACAACGGAGCTGGTTGCGGCTTCTCATGTACAACATTATTGCCGATACAGGTGCATCTAATTTGTTACGGCGCATTTGAGCTGTGACGTTACAATAAAAATAATTAATATTCAAAACCTAGTCTAACAACATGCACGCGCGTAAGTCTTTAAATGGCCATGTGATCCATTAGTTTGACTTGTTTTACGATCGTACATTATATATGCACAAAACCTACCGAAAAAGGAAAAATGTCTTATTGGAGTCTTTGACTGTAATATACAAAAAGATTATCTATGCTTAATCAAATAAATAATTATTTTGTTAAAATTAATTAATTATAAATAAATAATTTTTTATTTTTTTTTTGTTATGATGTGCATGATAATTAAGTACGCATTACAACCCCATATTCTTTTAATTGTCAGAAGAATTTTATATTGTAGATAGTAGCTAGGGAGATATGAAACAATACCATGCAAGCTGGCTAATTACATGCATGGGGTCAACTATGCCGGCTATGAAGAAAAAAAATCAAGTGCTACGCTATTAAAAAATATGATTAATAAAATTGCATTTAAATGCTGGGATGATTTTAGATGATCTAAATTGATATAGGAATAGTAGTATTTTATGAGTCTCAAGATGAAAATATTGAATATATATATATATATATGTAAATTTATGGAATAAGTTAAGAGGAATTTAACTTTTATGTTTGAAACTTTAAAAAAAATGAGATTTTTTATTTTTTATTTTTTTGAAGTCCTGAGTGGTAGTACCACCCCAGAGTTCAAACCCATTCATTTATAAATTAGTACGCACTAGTGCTCCAGGTTGCATGCAGGAGAAACATGGATCTCTTGAGCTTTTCGTATTCTCTTCAGCTAGCAATCCTCTGCATTACTCTTCTTCTCATTTTCAGAATTTACAGACACAAATCCACCTCTGATCCCAAACTTCCACCCGGTACAAGAGGATGGCCAATCATTGGCGAAGCTTTGGAATTCGACAGGGCCCTCAAAAGTGGTGCTCCAGAGAAGTTCACAATTGCTAGAACGAGGAAATACTCGCCGCAAGTGTTCCAAACCTCCTTGTTCAGGCAGAATGTTGCTGTCTTTTGCGGCGCTTCTGGGAACAAGAAGTTGTTTTCCAGTGCAGAGAAGTATGGCAGAAGCTCTGAATTTTGTTACTCATGACATTGAGCTGGCCATGGGCCAAATCCCCAAACTACGTTCAATAATTCTTGAAGTTTTGA
Organism: Platycarya longipes; assembly: GCA_036559045.1. NCBI lineage: Eukaryota > Viridiplantae > Streptophyta > Magnoliopsida > Fagales > Juglandaceae > Platycarya > Platycarya longipes. The sequence continues at coordinate 1,047,613 of CM071792.1, forward strand.
AACCAGAGGCTCTACGGCGCTACATACCTATAATGGATTCCATGGCAAAAGAGCACTTGGAGATAGGTTGGTCTCCTAATTACAAAGAAGTGAAGGTTCACCCAATGGCAGAGGACTACACCTTTGCACTCGCTTGTAGACTGTTCATTAACATTAAAGATCCGCAACATCTAACCAGATTGGTCAATCCCTTTCGTCTTCTATCAAAGGGTTTTTTATCAGCTCCTATTAAACTTCCAGGGACAGCTTTTAGTCTTGCAATCAAAGGAGGCAAACTTCTTCATGAGCAGCTCCTTGGCATCGTTAGAGAGAGAAAGATGGAGTTGTCAGAGAGGAAAGGGCCTGCAAAAGAAGACCTCTTGACTCGCCTGCTCCTGTATGCAGATGAGAATGGCATACGAACAGACGAGAACAACATCGCTTCTCTAATTATAGGTTATTTCCTCGGTGCCCACGACACAACAAGTTCAACAATTACGTCGGTACTGAGTTATCTTGCAGATGCTCCCCATGTCCACAGCCAAGTCTTAAAAGGTAGCAACATTTTTGACATCATCTCGAATGCATATTATATGATAGAGTAATATTACGTATAATTATAGAGTAGAGTCTGTAAATATGGTAAAATCGTTTTAAAAAATAATAAAATTTATAATTAAAAAATTAAATTTAATGCGCATTTTTATTTATTCACTTTTTAAAAAATATTACATGATATTTGTAACTCATGACTGCAATTATCATTTTAATATATAATATTGCAAGGCCAAAGGCGGCAATATCTAGATAATATTGAGTAAAAATCAACCCATGCATATCAATCACGTAGAATGCATTTGGACTAAGATTTTTCATTAGAAAATGCCAAGACAATAGTTTTTACAACACTAGGTTTGTTCATTTAATAGAGCAAATGGAGATAGCAAAGGCCAAAGGTGCTGGCGAGTTATTGAATTGGGATGACATTCAGAAGATGAAGTGCTCTTGGAATGTGGTACTTGAAGTATTGAGATTGAGGCCACCAAGTCAAGGAGCATTCAGAGTGGTCAAAACTGAATTCACCCACGCAGGTTATACAATTCCAAAGGGATGGAAGGTATGTAATTAATTAGTACAACTTTTCTGCTATATATATATATATATATATATATAAGTAGATATGCATGTTGGTCCAGCTTTCTCAATCTATATAATATAGTACTATGATATAATCGTGAAACATGTTGATTTGTATTTGTCTCAATGATTTACAAATATTGTTGTAGACCTTCTGGACAGTAGCTTCGACAAACAAAAATCCTGAATATTTTCCAGATCCAGAAAAGTTCGATCCTTCAAGATTTGAAGGGAGTGGACCTGCACCGTATGCTTTTGTCCCATTTGGAGGAGGATCTCACATGTGCCCTGGGAAGGAATTTGCCCGATTGACGATTCTCACTTTCATTCACAATGTGGTGATTAAATACAAATGGGAGAAAGTAATTGCGAACGAAAAGGTTATTTACAATCCCACACCTTTTCCAGTGAACGGTTTTCCGGTTCGCCTTCAACCTTTGCTTAAGAATTAGAATAATAAGAAAAAATTGGCGAACAATCCATTTATGTATAATAAATTAGTTAAGCTAGCACCAGTTAACTAGCTTATACTAAACAGTTGCTACAACTTACAATAATAAGGGTTGAGCCTTTAGCTTGAGTTATTATTTATATATGATGTTGATCTACTCATATGCATGCATGAGGTTGTTACGGCCTCTGAAGGTGCTGGAGTGGAAGAGCAGTCATTGGTGTGTGCAAGGTGCAGTTAAGTTGTGGTCAAGGTGCAGTTAAGTTGTGGTCGTTGATGTTAGTTTCTTAAGGGGGACGGCTGGAAATGTTGACGTTTAATGTTGTTTTTAGTTTATGAGTTTTAAAAGAACGATGTCGTAAAGCTGTTGTTTTGAATAAGTGTAACGTTGTCGTTTTGGCCATAGTCGTTGGTATGTTGTGTGGATGGCTAAAAACGTTGCGTTTTGTAATTAAATCCTATAAATGCAGTGCATTTACTTATATTTAACGCAAACGAATTGCAAATCGTAATTAAGAGCCGAGCACATGATAGGTGAGCTAGGGGTGGCAATTCGTATGTACGTACGGGTTATATTTAGTATAATAGTTCTTATGGTACAATTATATCCTAGTTTTCGGAGTTAATTAACTACTAATTATTTAGCCACTAAAACATTTTTGTCTTTTTGTGACAAATAAAACCGTCGCCAAACAGAAGGAAAAAATTCATCTTTTTAATGATTTGAAATCGTCACCATGACTGTCACATAAAGGGCGTTACTGAACATAATTTGTAATGACTTACTATTTAACTATAATAAAATATATTTTTTTACGATGGTTGAATGTCTTGCATTAGATGTACTGTTCAAATATGTTATTTTCTTGTAATAGTTGAAATCCGTCACATATTCTTACATTCAACCGTAAAAATTAATGTTCAAATATTAGCCCAACCGATTAACAATCGAACTAAACAATTTGATGTTCATTATTTTTGTTTCGAATGTTAAATATGAATGTTTGAACAATCACTGATGTTTGAGTAAAAGATATGTTGTGCCACAAATCAAAGACATATTGTGAGGCTGCTTAATTGACTCGAGTTTGATTGGTAAGAATTGACAGAGGAATGGTTTTGCTGTCAAGTAAAGATGGCAGCAAGTAATATATGCCAGCATGAACTTTAGCAACTCTAATCTCATCCATGAAAAGAGGGTATGAATGAAGCACATATTAGTTGAGAAAAATAGGCATGTCTCCAGTCTTAGAGTGACTTTGCTAATGGAAATTAAATTGAATACAAAAGATGGCACACATAAGACATCAGTCAAAACTAGTTTTTCTGAAAGCTTAATAGTACCTATGTGTGTGACTTGAGTTTTTGTCCTAGTTAGGAGTTCCACAAAGTTTTTTATGCAAGAAGATGGATTATCAAGAAAGGAATGGGAGCACAACATGTGATCAATGGCTTTTGTATCCATGATCCATGGTGTGCTGTGATTATCAAAGTGCTCATGTTGGAAAGATGAATTGTTTCTGCTATTCACAGTATTGACATGGGAATGATTAATAGACAATATGAGAATGGAAAGATAGTGACAATTACCTTCTAAGTTCGAGTAAGGTGTGATGGAGGGATTTGTTTTAGAAGCATCTATTTTGGCAGGAGCAAGGGTGAGTAGTATTGGCTTGGTTTGCCCCAAGTTTAGATGAGGGAATTGAGCATTGACCAGGGCCATGAGAGGTTGTGCTTGTGCCTGAGAGAAATTCAGCTAAGATGCATTTGGAGTAGGTGCCTCTAGAGGTGAAGAAGTGACCTATGTAGCAACTTGGTTTGCAGAATGTAATGCAGCAGGGTTATTTCCAAACTTGATTTTGGTAAACTTGAAGTTTGGTGGAAATACTACTAGTTTATAGCATTTTTCCATTATATATCCAACCTTACCACAGTGGTAACAAATTAAATATGATCTCTGCTTTTTCTTTGAGAAGTTCTAGTAGGTTAAAAATGCAAAAGCATTGAGATAGGCAAAGCTATGTTCTAAACTTGCCTCTATCTTTCCTCTTACAAAATCACTGAAAAGGTTTTGCCTAATGAAGACAATGGACTTGGCAAAATGATTTGTCCCCTCATAGAATCATAGCTATCATTTAAGCATATAAAAAACTTGAACACATAATCCCCTTATTGGACCTCACCTGTGGCGCCCCCATAGGGGTGACAATATGTGACACGATACGTTAATACAAAACAAACACGATACGATAAAAACGAGTTAGTGTTTAGCCTTAATGAGTTTCGGGTCAAATCATGTCAACCCCATTAAGACACGATTTGAGAATTAGTCATAACGGATTAAACCCATTATGATCTGTTAAGACACGTTAAGAAATTTAAATATACTTTTATACCCTTGACCTAAATTTAAAAAAAATCTAATTTAAAATTAGTTTTATATTCTTAGATACTTACCTATCTCATTTAAGTATTTCTTAAAAGTTATTAACGAGTTAACCTATTGTTATTTAATATGTTTGGATTATAATTTTAATATTTTACAATATACGGATCATATTTGTGTGTTTAGCATATTTGATAGTGTACTACTTATTGAAATATAATTTTAAGATTATAATTTGTAATTAATTTTTTATGTTTTATAACTATTCTTTAAATTTTAATATTTGTATAAAATCAATTAGGTTAAACTCAAATGGGTCACTAACAGGTTTAAAGGTTGAAACGGGTTAGATCGTATTGTATCGTGTCGTGTCATGTCGTGTCATATAGTGTAAATGGTCTTAACGGGTTGTGTCGTGTTAACCCGTTATCTTAACGGGTCATATTAAGGTTGAAGTTTTTGATACGAAATCCTTAACAGATCGTGTTCGTGTTGACCTTTTAAGCATTATGTACACTCCCTCACACGACACGAACATGCCGCATTTAATACGTTTTAATACATCTACTCCCCCGACCTCCATGTGTAAATAAGTGGAAGTCGAGACACCCAGATGATTACCACAGGGGTCACACATCCAATCACCATGTGAAAGTATGTGAAAACAAGCAACATGTGCAACACAAAAATATTACAATGGAAAAATAATAGGGCATATCGAACTAAGTCCTGAAAACTTAAAATCTTACAATCCAAAATAAAATCCTCCAATTAGGTTTATGTATTCATCCATTGAAATATGACAAAAGATAAATTAGAACTATAGCTGAATATAGGAGCAGATCGATCTCCAACCAATCACTCCTCTGATGGAGCCAATTTCACTAGCTTAAACTCTATCTCTGCAACAAAACTAGGGTTCCATGAAACAGAACCGCAAGTGGAAATAAAATACCACATGAGATTATGACATCTTAGTAAGTAAGCAATTAAACACAACCAAAAGTTTAAAATACATTCATACAACCAACACATTTCACAACACACACAATAAACATGCAATAACAAATCTACTCCCTTTTCTCGAAAAGGGAGCAGTTACTCACACGCAAAAACCAAGTTTTTGGCTCCAACCCAAACTAAACATAAGTATACAGCACGATCTCCTCTTGAGATCATCTATATATCCTGGCTCCCTTCATCACACCAAAGTAATGACCGTGCGTGTGACTTCATAACAAACGATACCTAGTTCCATGCCCAGCGTGGACTGTGACCAGACATCCTCTAACCCTCACCAACAGAAGGGCCACGGGTTAGGTCAAGAGCATTACCATGTTGAAGGACCCAATTATTGCCCAACGACAGTCCAGAGGACATCACATTAGTTTATCACGCTCCCGAGTGACTAAAGGAGTTTCACCAAGATAATGCCTCATCTTGGCTTGGAGTTGTGATCCACACAATCCACACAATTGGTTTATTATGCATGCGCCATGGTCTTCTCGGAAGACCATTTGCATACCTTCACTCCTTTTGTTACACCATGAGTAATAACTATGTATATGATTTCGTAATGAGTAATGCCCAGCTTCGCGTCCAGCACATACTGTGATCGAGTATCCTTTAACCCCGCCAATAAAGGGGCATGGAGTCAGCACAAAAGCGTCATCGTCTCATTTGATCTCGTTATTACCCAACAACAACCTAGAGGACACACACACTACCAGAAAAATTAGCAAAAATAACCAATCTGATACAACTAAAATAACTGTTTTGGATAGAAATAACTTTTTGTAACGTTCTTTCATATTTTTTGTAACAAAATTTGATACTGAAAATGCATATTTTCTTGTAGTGACAACACTCAATCCTAGATTGAGTCGTAATACACACACTCACATTATAACCAACACATGTTACCCTATCTCCAAGCCCACAACATGGCATCACGACACAGTTAAGTAATTAAACCAATACATCAAACCAACATATATATATATATATAGTCCAATCCTCCAATACAAAGCATGGCATTGCATCACAACCAAATAATTGTGGCAAATTAAATAAATGTAAATGCATGATAGACAAGTATTGAATGACATGGCAGTGACACCGAAAAATAAACATGACATCAACATAATCACATTAACATTTCCATAAATAAAGGTGCCCAACATTTTCAATTTACAACCAAACAAGCTATAGGGTAATCCCTTCATCCATTTCTTGACATCGGGCCTAACCAAGCTACTCCCGATTTATTATTAAAATTAACCAACACTTCACTACACTCAAAACCTAGTCCATCCAACCAGGCAATATCATAAATTAATACATAAATATTATTATAAACCCTAATGTTGCGTTGGAAGATTACTTATAAAGCAAACATGTAATTCCTGGATAAACGAGCAAGCGTTGGTCCATAATGTCTTATGATTGAACGAGTGCATGTACCGTGACTTAGACGAACACAAAACCATTGGATTATCACACAACCTTAACACGACGATAAAAATTCAATGTAAGGAAGATTTGACTCACTGACGTGACGTCAAACATGGCGAGGGGACAAAGCAATGGCAGGACTCTAAGCCACTGGTTGGGGGCGTGGCAGGATATGGGCGACGAGAATTTGTGAGAGGTGGCGTGGGGAAGGTCTCGAGGCCAAGTGAAGGTGGTCATGAGGCTGGGTTTGACAGTGGCATGGATTTCAAGGGAAGGGCCGAGGGTTTAGTAATTAAGAAAGGGAAAAGGAAGTTCCACCAGGCTGGGTGGTGGTTAGGGGAGTAAGACATGATCAAATAGTGGAGGTCTGGCGTGCTTGTGGCTGGCAACGGCAAATCCAAGAACCCCCTACAAATCCCATTTCAAAAATAGCTATGGGGAGAAAAAAAAAAGGGGAGGAGGGGGGGGGGGGGCGCCAGTGAGGTCTTCGATAGTGGTTATAGGTGTTCAGAGAAGAGGGAGCTGTTGGTGGTCAGACTATGGTCATAGGCAACGGTGGCGCCGAGCGCAATAGCAAACTCGAAACAAAGAGGTTGCACGTGAGCATTATGTGAGAGAGAGAGAGAGAGAGAGAGAGAGAGAGAGAGAGAGAGCTTATTGCCGACGAGGTGCAACGATGGTGACAGAGACGTGCGACGATGAGGCTCATGGAGTACTTGCAGCATGCGAATGGCTGAAGGGAGATATGTGAAATGGCAAAGCTTGGGGGCAGGGGTGGTGTTCTACGCGTACGAAGGGAAAGAAGTGGTCAAACACTCATACACGGCCCATAAGAAATTAAAACACCCAATCACATACACAACCCACTAGCACAAGGCCCAAACCAAAATATTTAAGTAAAAGCACAAGAGAATAAATTACACAGCTTAAGAATAATAAAATAAAATAATTAAAAATCCAAAACACTACTTAATAAAATAAACTAAGAATTATTAACATAATAAAATAAAGTAAAGCAAACTAATCAAATAATAGTACAAATAAACTACACCACACAAAAGGCCTTAACTCAAAAATATAGAAAAAAAAGATTCAATAAATTAAATTAAAATATCTCAATATGAAATAGGATAAAATAATAAGACCCAATAATAAAATAAAGGAACTAATATGAAAAAGTCTTTGGATTATGTAAGTACAAGTATATTACACTTTAATGGCTTCCAAATGACATAAAATTATCTTTTCTTTGAGGACAAATAGCACCTTCCTTCCCATGACTATCATCCCTTTTTCACTTACACCAAGCAAACTTTTATTCATTGCACCTTAGATTCCTATTATCAATACAGATTCCTAGAAATTGTTATAAGTCAGTCATAGGGTCCCACAAAATGCATGACTATCACAGCAAATAGAGTAGTGCAAACTAGATGTTGGCAAAAAACAAAGGATTACCTGAGCATTTTGGAATGTCCCAATTGTGACATCTTCATTGCTAAACATCCTCAAACTAAAGGCTAGAAATTAAATCCAGTGAAAAGAAATCTATAGGAAACATTACAGTTTAAAATGATTTTCTACAAAGATAAACATTATTTAGAAAAATAAATAATTTTTTCAGACCAAAAAATAGTAAAAAAGATCATTAAGAGATCATACAAATACTATATGTAGGCATATAAATGGTTTAAAGAGGTTAATTCTTCTATAACTATGTTCATTAGACAAAACTAAATATTAGTGCAGATGAATGGAGTACATGGTAATCATTAAGAATGCCTTAGGAAATAAAGAATCTTCAATCTACATTATCAGATCAAGTTTTTCAACATAGTCAGAATATTCAAAAATCTGAAGGTTAGTAGCCAATAACTTTAAATGAAAGGCTAATAGATGTCTAGATACGTGGTATGATGCCTATGAAGAAAACAGGAAGCACCAATAAGCTTTTAGGACCTGAAAATACATTTAAGCAAGAGTGAGATTAGTAAGCACACGATTTGGTGATAAGTTAACATACCATGCAAAGGAAAGACTTGTTTTATAAAATACTTTGGAATTATGGACATTTTTTTGCAATCTCAATTGCCTCCACAAAAGCAGCCCTACCCAAAGTCTCCAAAGGTGCTGCCAGCCAAGATCACCAAGCCCCAATATACGCTCACCATCAGTCACGACTATAACTTGAATAGACTTTATTATTTGGTTCAATGCTATGCAAAAATAAAAACAAAAAATGCTTTCAGAAATTATACTTCTGTTTCAAACTTATGTAAAGTCCCTGAGGATGCCTAAAAATAGCAGGCAAATGTAATAAACATGTAAAACCACTTTGAAAGAGACCAAAAGACAAAAAAGTAAAAGAGGAAAAAAAAAAAGAAAGCAAGAAACTACTGGAATCTAACAGGCATGTTTACTACTTGAAGGCTGATACTCGTGCAAAATTCATATGTTACACTAACAAGCAAAGGAATACCAAATCTATATGGTGGAGGGCAAGATGAAGATTATTTGAACTCGACTAACATGTGCTCTTAAATACAATAATTCCAACTCCAATGAGGGAAGATGAAAATTATTCCACAAATGACATATAAATGACGACTGTAAGTACTGACAAAAAAAATGAATCTTATTACTTATCGATAACCATAATTGAAAATCTCACACTTCAAAATATCTGGTTGGTTAATCCTAATTGGAGTCCAAAACAGTAATACTTTGGTTCGTTAATCATACTAACTACAATGAGGACCAATAGCCAAACCAAGAAGATCTTTTATTTATTTTTTTACAAGTAAAAAGAAATCAACTTAGATTTCTAATGGAGAGATGAATCGAAGAAATAAAATACCAAGAATAGTCTGAACCAGCGTAGGTCAGTGTCCAATTTGCGTTAATCAAGTAGGCAAGTCCCTTCTTGTAAATTAGCAAATCAACCTAAGCAACTTCTCATCGCCAATGGTGGATCGTCGGGATCTACCATTAATCTGTTAGATGTGAAGAACAAGAATGAAATTAGAAAAGAGATAGCAAGAGATTCCTAAATCAACTCACTAACCCTAATATTATGAAGAAATCATGAACACTGAAAGCGAAAGGGGCTTTCGAGAGTGAGAGCGAACCTTTTTTGAATGATGAACACCGAAAATGAAATCGTACAAAATCACCATGCAAATGTGTTTGGAAAAATGGAAAATCAAAAAGAAAATTCGGACCTTCGAGGGGAACGAGATGAGGGGTAGTCATCGGTGAGTTGGTGGTGGCCTGGGGCTGCAGTGATGGGCGATGGTGGGCAGTGGCTGAAGGAGTAGAGGGGGAAGACGGGAGAGAAGTATCGAGAGATTGAGGCCCGAATGAAGTGAGAGGGAGAGAGAGGCATCGTGGGGGCTGGGTTCTGCGAAGGGTGGTCGCGGTGGCGCGGCGCTGTGCTCAATGGCCGGCGGCTAGGTTGTGGCTTTGATGGATGTGGCTTAGGGTTTAGAAGGAGATGAGAGGGTGTGAAGGCCGAAGGAGGAGATGAAATCATTCGAAGGATAGGAATTTCTTTCTTTTATATATAAGACATTTGCTGCGAAATTCATTCGTGGCAATTAGGAAAATAGATCGCGGCAAAAAATAAAAAGTCGCGAACAAAAGACCACAATTAATTCACTACTTTTGCGACAATTGAGACTTGTAGCCAAAGATGTTAAACTCGTGGGAAAAAATGTTTGAACTAATAATATCATAATTTTGGTGTATTTTGCATTCCACGAAAATTAACTTTGTGGCAGTAGCTTCTTTTCTCGTAGCAAATTATTTTTTCTTACCACTTTTTATCCACCACAAAAAATTCGTGGCAACAAGTAGGATTTTATATCCACAAGCATTTTTTATCTCAACAAGTCACTTTTTGTCATGAACGTATATCGCAGAAAAAGAAATTGGTGGTAAAAATCCCAATTTCTTGTAGTGTGCCATTCGGACAAAAGTCTATATTTAACAGCCAAAGGTCAAAAAGAAAGCCAGCTAGAGTGAAGCTTCCAATTAAACTGAGTTAGCTTGAAGATCAAACCACAAAATGGGTCATCAATTCAAGTACTCAACACCCATGAAGAAATATCAATTAAAGTTCTGATGAATAATTATCTCTAAACAGATGAAGAGTCTTATTATACTTAGAAATATTATAGGACTCACGTCATCTATTTATCTCTGATCTCACTTGAGACCCTAATTAAGTTTAGATAAGAACTAATTCAGAGATTAATCTTAATCCAACAAATATATAATAGCAATCGAATGAGGAACCATGATGAGCTTCCGGCTATGCATTAACAACCTAGGGATTCATAGTTGCTATATATATATATATATATATATATATATATATATCATGTTTCGCGGTGTGTTTTTGACATAGAAACATGTGTGTTTTAAAGTGCAAAATAAATAAATAAAAAATACAGATGGAGATATGCCAATTTAGATTGATGGAATGCGTGATGTCATGCAAGATCACGGTGGTCAGAAAAAAAAAAAACTAAAAAAAAAACTTTATTTTCCATCTATGCATTAACCATATGTATCTCGGGATTGATCATAACTAAAACTTCTTACAGGAAGCTAGCTTTTTGTTTTGGTTAATGTTGTGTTTTCATCTGAAAGTGAATCTATTTGCTGTATAAATTATGTTTTATTTGTTAACTGAAACAAGAAGATGACCAATTAATTATAATAGTACAGGATCATGGTCATGTGCGGAGTGTAATCTATAGATCACGTTCTTCTGTTTCTGCAGAAGTTTGTTCCTTTCATGTGGTCTAAATTAATGCTTTCTTCAGCAATTCACGAATCTCATGATGGAGTAAAATTTGTTAATTTGGAAAGCACGAGTGCTTAGTCACACGAGATGATCTCTTGCTACTTGAATTTAATAATTACGTACTGAGCTAGGAGTTGGGAACCTCCTGAATTTCCACCTACGAATGCTTAATGTTTCTGCCATCTCCAGTTTTCTTCTCCCACAAAAAATTGTCCCAACTTTCGGTTCTCTTTGTCCCTTGTGGGAATAATCTATTCCCTCCGTACCATGTTTCCAATGAATTTCTTCTTCTTGTTCTTCTTTTTTAACTTTCTTTTTCTCCCTTAAGAGGCAGGAGGTCCAAGTTCTTTCCTTGCGGGCGATTTCTGATCTCTTAAACACCTTTTTGTACAAAAATGTGAACTCCTTGAAGAACTACTTGGTTTAATCTAATTATGTTTTAGGCCATGACACGTTACAACATAATAAACATTGATTTCTAAAATAATTCTCTTATAGGAAAAAATATATATATATGACACAGCCCGACTCACCCTCTCTTATGCACATACAACATCAATCTGTAATGATTATCCGCCTTTTTTTTTCATGTTGTTAGTAGTGAAAATCTTTCCTAAGGCAACTATCCACATGAATCACATAGGATAGGTAAGGACTAGGAAGTAACTGTATGCATGCATTCCTATCATTTGATCTCTCTCTCTCTCTCTCTCTCTCTAGCGAAGACCCCCACACAAATCATCTATATCTGTTCATATTTAATTAGTGTCTGCCCTAATCATTTTAGCTATCCCATGAATTCACTGAACTTAGATATCACTTTAATCTCAAGTAGTATATTTTTACAGTTTGGTTCACGGGATCTAATCTCAGCATTACCTTAATTTTTGAAGTACCAAACATAATGTAACAAACAAAGCAAATCATCTAGACTAATTTCCATGATTTTAGCACTTGTATCTTGTATGGAATGTAAATATACTCTAGAGATTAGTCAGCTTGCTGTATAGAGATCAGTCAGCTTGCTGTATAACGTAATTACCTCCTTAATTTACGTCATTGTATAGCTTATATACTATACAGACATGTAATGAAAAGCATCTCAAACAATTCGTCTTCCATACTGTGTGTAAACCTTTATATAGTATCATGAGCCTTCCTCTCCAGCAAGATCAACTCTGTTTCTATGGTTTCCCCTGCAAAAACTCACACACAAACCCCAATCTCCATCAACGCCGCAGGACAACTATCTCAGAAATTAACTGGTACCAACTTTCCCTCATGGAGTGCAACCTTTTCCTCTTTACTTCTCGGCTATGATCTTATGGGATTCCTAGATGGAAATCATCCATGTCCCCCTAAGCCCACTCATCCTACTGAAGATGCAGACATTGATGCCTACTCCGACTAGTTTCGACAAGACCAACTCCTTCTCAATAGCATACTTGCCTCTGTTGCTGAATCTATCACTCCACTCATCGCCTCAGCCAAGACTTCCCGCAATGCCTGGCTTCAACTCAACCCGCGTTTATATGCGAACAAGTCTCGATCCCACGTGATGCAACTTGAGGAGCACCTCACCCTTCTTCAATGAGGTGATCGGCCGATTGCTTCTTATCTTCAAGATGTCAAGTGCACCATCGATGAACTCGCCATCATCGATACTCATCTATCCTCCAACGGCATCACTCTTCATGTTCTTCATGGACTTGGTCCCGACTATCGTGATCTAGTCTCCCCTATCCGCACATGTGAGACTCCTCTCACATTTGAGGAATTACATGATCTTTTGACATCCCATTAAGCCTATCCACAACGGCTCAACCAAGTAACTCAACAACTTGTTGCAACTACAAATCCTACCAACCGTCGAGCCTGGAATAAACCATCCACCAATGACTGTCATTCTGACCCATCTCAGCCTGCACAACAAAACAACCCAATGGGTCTTGGTCCAAATACAAAGGCAAATGTCAGTTATGTGGTGAAGTTGGTCACTCAGCTCGATTCTACCCCAAACATTTTGTTCAACCCAAGACAGTTGCTGCCAATTGTGTTGGCACAAATCAAACTTAGTCCTCCAAATGGCTTGTTTACGCTAGGGCGTCTCATCACATCACCTCATATTCTTCTAACTTAACCATCGACTTTGAGTATGATGGAACTGATGAAGTTTTTATTGGCGATAGTACAAGTTTACCAATTTCGCACATCGGCTCATTAACATTTCATCACCTCATCGTATTTTTAAAATGCATTATACTTTATGTGTTCCTGCCATACATATATAAAAATTTGGTATATGTATATTATTTTACAAAACAAAATAATGTGCTGTTTGAATTTCATCTAAATTTTTATCTTGTGAAGGATCGGACAACGGGGGCGATACTTCTTTGAGGACGATGTGAAAACGGGGTTTATCCACTTCCTCCACCATCCACCACCTCCCAATCCATTGTTGCCAATGTTGGTGAGCATACAACTAGATCTATTTGGCACAGTTGACTTGGTCATCCTAGCAATTAAATTATCTCTCATGTTATTTCCAAATTTTATTTACTTGTTTCTACTTCAAGAACACTCTCAATTTGTTCTTGATCTTGTCATTCTAATCAAAACCACAAACTCCCATTAGGTACTAGCACTATTAATAAAAAATCACCACTTGAATATATTTTTTCCAATGTTTGGGGTCCCATGAAATTTTTTTTTAATTGAAGGCCATCAATACTATGATTTTTATCGACCATTTCACAAGATATTGTTGGTTCTTTCCAATGCATAACAAATCAAATGTGTCAGCCATTTTTCCCCAGCTTCGCTCTATTTTAGAAAAACAAATTGGTTGTCCCATAAAAAATATATACACGAAAATGAAGGTGAATATGTTAAATCGCATCAATCATCTTACCATTCCCCCTTACACTCCACAATTAGCATCTCTAAACGATGTCATCATCAAATAGTAGAAACATGCATGACTTTACTCACTCAATCCCATATGCCCACAAAATATTGGAATCTTGTGTTTCAAATAGCCGTGTACCTTATGAATTGGCTCCCCATTCCCATTTTACAAAATAAATCCCCCTTTGAGAGCTTATTTAGCATTATCGCCAAATTAACTCAAATTACGCATTTTTGATTGTTTGTGTTTTCCTTGGCTAAAACCATACACTTCTCACAAACTTGAACCAAAATCTTCACCTTGTGTTTTTATTGGGTACTCCACATCTCAACATGCTTATAAGTGCCTCAATATTAACACTAATAGAACCTATGTGTTTCACCACGTCAAATTTGATGAAAGTCAATTTCTCTTTCATGCTCAACCTGCAGCTTCACCCATTCCCCCCTAGCCCGAGAAGCATATACAGCCCCCTCTACAAATGCTATGTCCTACTAGTTCTCCAAACTCACCTTCGGACCAACCCAATCCACATGTTACCCTTCCATCCACAAACAATAATCCTAGCCCTATATCACAAAGTTCTTTAGAAGTCGACCTTGGGCCTCCTCCTTCGATCACTACAAGTGAGCACACCATTATTTCTGTTGCTTCACCCTCTAACAGGACTAGGCTGTACAAAAAACCATCCAACCGATCGAAACTGCCGGAAACCGATCACCGACGCCGGAACCAATCGCCACCGACGAAGAACCGGTCGGATGGCGGTTCAAAAAACGTATTGATTGTGTCGGTTGGCATCGGCAGCGATTCGACCCCATGTCGAACTGCTGAATCGACCGATAGTATTTCTTTTTTTTTTTTTAATATATTTATATAGAAATGACGTCATTTCAATTAAAACAAAACGACGCCGTTTCTTACACAATACACAAACTACTCTTTCTTCCCTCCACCACGCTGTTTCACATAAAAGGAAATGGCGTTGTTTCTTGAGCCCATGGGATAAAACCCTACAAACCCCCCCTTTTTCTTCATTTCCTTCTTCACTCCACACCCCCCCCCCCGGGCACTGTTAGGGTTTGTTTTCTCTTCGCCCCCATGCCGACGATCCACCAAGTTCTACCTTCTAAGGCCCCGTCCGGCGTCATACTCTCTCTCCCACGTATTCTATTTTATCAATTTCATTTATTTTCTGTGAATCCACCTTATCGAATGGCGAATCGTCGAATACCTAGCATAAATCGATTAGTGGTAATGTTTAGGGTTTGTTTAATTTGGGTATTGATTGGGACTTGGGTAATGTTTAATCAATTTAGGCATTGATTGGGTAATGTTTAATTTGGATATTGATTGGGTTTAGGGTTTATTCGAGTTTGGGTATTGATTGGGTAATGTTTATTGTTTAATTTAATTCTGGGTCTGTTTACGAGTTTGTTTAGGGTTTGTTTAATGTTTGGTTGTTTAGAGTTTGATTGGGTCTGTTTATTGTTTGGTTGGGCTTGTTAGGAGTCTGGGACACAGCAATCAGTCACCATACTAATTAAATTTTACTTTGAATATTGTTTAATCTGATTTGGGTATTGTTTAATTTGAGTGGGTTTTGTTTAATAATTTAATCTGATTTGGGTATGGTTTAATTTGATTGTGTTTTGTTTAATGATTTAATCTGAATTAGGTATTGTTTAATTTGATTGGGTTTTGTTTAATGATTTAATTTGAATTGGGTATTGTTTAAACTATTGGCTGTTTAGTGACTATTGATCTTGACAATATTTTCTATACTTAGATCAGTAGATGGATTCGTCGTCAACTCCAATTGATCTTGACAATGATGAGGGGATGCCTAATTTGGAAGAGACCCAAACCCACAAACCTAATCCCCCTAGTGTCCCTAACAATAATACTTGTTCACTTCCTAGGAAACGGAAGGGGAAAGAGCCTTCCTATGTTTGGAACTATTTTGAGAAAGTGTAGGATTGTCCCCCAGATGAGCCTAGGGCTAGGTGTATTTATTGTGGCAAAACTTACCATCGCCACTCAAAGAGGAACGGGACCTCAACTATGAAGTTACATCTAGAAACATGTCAAAAAAATCCTCACAAACAGGGACCTCTAGATAAGTATTAGCAAACATTGGAAGGTGAGGCAACAACTCAAGAGGGGATTGGAGAGAGTGAAAGTGGTGTGACGAGAAATATGGTAACCCTCAAATATAGTGAAGAGGCAGTGAGGTTGGCTATTGCAGAGATGATAATTCTTGATAAATTGCCATTTAGAATTGTTGCAGGGCATGGTTTTAGAAAGGTGTGTTTGTCGCTTAAACCAAAATTTAAAGTGCCATATAGGGTCACAGTTGTAAGAGACTGTATGAAGTTGTTTGTATTTGAAAAGACGAAATTTAAGAAGTTGTTTAAAGATTGATGTATGAGAGTTTTATTGACTATCGATACGTAGATATCGATACAAAATTTAAATTATATGTGCCTAACTTGTCATTTCATTAATAAAAATTGAAAATTACAAAAGAAAATCACTAATTTTTGTTTGATCCCTAATCATCGATGGGACACAATTGGGAGATATATTGAGCAGTGCTTACTTGATTGGGGGATTAATAAAATATTTACTGTGACTGTTGACAATGTTAGTTCTAATAATAATGCTATTGCCTACTTGAAACGTTATTTGACGGGGAATGTGTTGTGAGAGAAGTATATACATCTTATGTGTTATGCACATATATTAAATCTTGTCGTGACTGAGGGGTTAAAAAAGTTCGGTGAAGCCATCGAAATGGTTAAAAATTTGGTTAGATATATGCGTTCTTCCCCTGCTAGATAATAAAGTTTAAGAAATGTGCAAGAAAGGAAAAAATTGAGTATAAGAAAATGTTGTGCCTTGATGTGCAAACTCGATGGAATTCAACTTACTTTAGTGATGACCAAAAGGGGCTTCATAGAGCTGATGAGTGGGAGACAGTGAGAGTTTTTATGAAATTTTTGAAGATATTTTATTATGCTACTTGTCAATTTTCTGGGTCTCTTCATGTCACGACAAATATAAATTTTGTGGAGATTTGTATGCTCCAAAAAGAGTTGGTTATGCTGAGTTAGGCTTCTAGAGAATCTTTAAGGACTATGGCCACGAGTATGAAAACGAAATATGATAAGTATTGGGGTTCATTGAATAAGATGAACTTGATGCTATTGATTGCTGTTATGCTTGATCCTCGAAGTAAGTTATGGCTTCTCACTATGAACTTGAGGAAAATACATAATCAAACTCGTGCTAAGTCTTTGGTGTCTAGTGTGAAAGAATTATTACCAGACTTATACGACGAGTACAATGATATATTTGGTTCTACCTTGAGTTGTGATTCAAATGTGACCACTCCAACATCTATAACCTTAAAAGACAGTGAAGAGAATCATGAGTTACAATTAATAGATGAGTGGTATCAGGTAAGTGAAGAGTTTGAAATTACAGTTTCCAAAATAGAGGTGGACCAGTATTTATCAGATGGTTGTGAGACACAGTCCATATTTTGATTTGTTGGTCTAGTAGAGAAGTAATGAGGTTAATTATCCTATACTTGTGAGGATTGCATGAGATTTGTTAGCTATGCATGTTTCCACTATTGCCTCAGAATCAGTATTTAGTGCGGGAGGACGTGTATTAGATCATTTTCGGAGTTCATTGGCTCCAAAAACAGTTAAGGCACTTATTTATACTCAGAATTGGTTGTGACATCCGTCAACCATAATTGATCTTCGAGATAGAATGGATAATGTCGAGAGCTTTGTGGTAATATTTGGTAATATTTTTCTCATTCAATATTTATTTATTTTTATTAATTCATTATATTTGTTTTTTCTTATCCAAGTTTATAACCTTTTTTATTTTTTTATAGAGTTGGGAGAACAAACAAGCGTTGTAGGTATAGAAGATTGAAGACTGACGATTGAATACACTTTTTGCCTTTTGGTTATTAGTCTTTATTTTTTTTATTGTTGATTAACTTGGTTTGTAACTTTGTAATTTGTATTTTAGACTTTTAGTTGCTTGCTTATTGTTATTACTTAAAACAATTTGTGTTGCCATGTAGCATGTTGGTTTATATTTTTAATTTTATGTGTAATTTTATTAAACATTAACTCATCTAGTGGACATTTTTATTGTTTACTTAGTAGTTAGAATTAGAAGTTAAAATTTAGTAGCTATTAAATTATTAGTTAGTAGTTATTTTTTAAAATACATGTTGCTAATTGACTACTAGAATATTGATAATTGATGTTGTTAATATTGATAATTGACTAATAGAATAGATGAGAAAGAGTCCCAACAAAATTAACAAATAAAAACTCTAAAGAGTTAAAAAAAAAAAACAATTGCATATTGAATGGTTGGCCCAAACGGGGCCCCAAAAGGGCCCAAACCGATCACGATGCCAACGTCGTGCCGCCGTTGATGTCGATGCGCCACCGACACTGTAAGGTCGGTGGTGATCAGCATATCAAACCAATAATATGGTCGGTTAGGTGTCAGTCGGTGACGGTTTTGCTATCGACGCCGACAATGTACAACCCTAAGCTGGACTCACAGCATGACAACTCGAGCCATGAATGACATTCACAAGCCCAAGTAGTTCTATATGGTCACCAAGCATCCACTTCCAGAATCTATAGAGCCTTAAAATGTCACTCAGGCTCTCAAGGATCCTCAATGGTGATGGGCCATGAGTGAGGAATTCACAGTTTTGCTCCACCATGGCACATGGGAGTTAGTCCCCCCTTCCACTCACATTAAACTTGTTGGATGCAAGTGGATCTTTTGAGTCAAGCATAAGCCTAGTAGTATGTTAATTGTTACAAAGCCCGCTTGGTGGCTAAAGGTTTTCATCAACAATATAGGCTCGATTATAAAGAGACATTCTCTTCCGTGGTCAAACCTACCATAATACGAATAATTCTTTCACATGCTTTAACCAAGGGGTGGTCCCTACAGTAGCTTGATATTAATAATGTCTTTCTTTACGGCACCCTCACGGAAGATGTTTACATGAAACAACCTGTTGGCTTTATTGATCCTCAGTTTCCATCACACATTTGCAAGCTCCGCCAATCCTTATATGAGTTGAAACAGGCTCTCCGTGCATGCTACACGGCACTCAACACTTATCTCACTCAGATGGGCTTCTCTCAGTCTAAAGTTGATCCCTTTCTATTCATCTACCACAAAGACTCGATCCAAGCATACTTATTGATCTATGTTGATAATCTCATATTAACAAGCAACTCTTTTGTGTTTGATTAGCAGATTATTCATCAACTCGGCCAAAAAATTCAACTCAAGGATCTTGGCTCCCTCCATTACTTTCTTGGTGTTGAAGTCATCCCCGATGCAAATGGCCTATTTCTTGCTCAACAAAAATAAATTCAGGATCTCTTAACCAAGAATCATCTTGATGGAGCAAAAGTTGTGCAGACGCCACTCTCCACCTTAGAGACCCTCCAAATCAACGACGACACTCCAGCAACAAACATCCCCATCTATCGACAAATCATTGGTGCTCTCCAATACCTCTCTCTCACCAGACCTAATGTAGCCTATCCGGTGAATAAGTTAGCTCAGTTTATGCATAAACCCACCCAAACACACTGGATTGCCCTCAAACACCTACTGCGTTATTTGAAAGGGACCATTAACTTCGGGTTACAGTTCTATTGCTCCCCCATCCTGCAAGTTTCTGCATACTCTAATGCCGACTGGATGAGAAATGCCAATGATCGCACTTCAACCAGCGCCTATGTAGTCTTCTTAGGCAGCAACTCGATCTCCTGGTGCACCAAAAAGCAACGTGCAATTGCCCGATCCTCCACTGAAGTGAAATATCGTGCTCTCGCCACTATCACTTCAAAGATTGCATGACTTATGGGGTTATCCAAAGAATTGGGCCTTCAACAGACCATTCCTCCAAAGATTTTTTATGACAACATGGGTGCCACACAGCTAAGTGTCAATCGCGTGCACCACAGTCGCATGAAACACATTGCCATTGATCTTCGTTTTGTTCGAGATTATGTGAACAAAGGACTTCTTACAGTTAATCATGTGTCCACTCATGATCAATTAGCAGATGCTCTCACAAAATCCCTCGCATGGTCACAGTTTCAAACTTTACACCCCAAGATTGGCATTATCAATGGCACAGCCATCTTGCAAGGGCGTGTAATGGACAAAGCAAATTATCTAGACTAATTTTCATGATTTTAGCACTTATATCTTGTATGGAATGTAAATATACTTTAGAGATCAGGTAGCTTCTTGTATAGCGTAATTACTTTCTTAATTTATGTCATTGTATAGCTTATATATTATACAAACATGTAATGAAAAGCATCTCGAACAATTCATCTTCCATATTGTGTGTAAACCCTTATACAGAAGGTATCAAAATTTGTCTGGTAATTATAAATATATGTCTGATCAACTAAGAATATTCTTATTTTGAAAGACAAGAAGTACCACACCATCTTTTATAAATATTTATATATATATATATATATATATATATACATACACAAATTATCTTTAGCATACTCTGTCTCAATTTTTATAATTGCATTATCTTTAGCATATCCATTCTATGATATTTTCTATACTAAAAAGTTTCTTCCTATTGATGACAGTGCTCTAATATCCCTCAACAAAGAAAAGAAGAAATATCATTTCAATTTTGGAGAAATTTATGATCCTATCGATCTTAGATATTAGTCGCGCAATGCACATGCATGATTGATATTTGTTTCATCTTCATATAAAAGATACCATAAAATTCCTTCAATATTTTTTTAATTGGTCAATCACCACCAGCTGGGTTTCGTGCTGTGCTGCAAGAAGCATTCAACCTAGTACACCAAAATTTCAAACCTGCATAGTTGATCTCAATCTAAGCAGAGATCGATGTTTATTATATGCCGATGATGATGAAGGAAGGATGTGATTTGAATAGGAAGGATTTGTCGGCTATGGGTTCGAGTTTGAGAGGCATATGGTTGAAATGAGGGGAAGAAGAATTTGGAGAGCTTAAGGCTATGGCAGTCTGTTCATGGGTCTGAGTGGGCTTGTTATCAATAAATAATAATAGTCATTTGTTAATAAAAAAAAGTGTTATTAGTGGGCTTAGACTTAGGCCTTTGTTCTGTTAATAGTTCTTTTAATTTGGCTCATGTAGTTCGGGCATTTGTGATTACCAACATTAGGGTATAAATAGCAGGATTGTGCTGATTTAGAAAATATCTAGAATCATTTTTGTGAAATTGTATCCAAAGGAAGTATTCTCTCCAAGAAGATAGTGTGTCTTTTAGTCAAGTTCAACATGTTTTCTCACATTTATACAATTTCTATGATTCCTCTCTCTCATTACATCCATACTGTTACAAATGGTATCCAGAACTATCCTTCCTTAGAATCATTTATCATGGAAGAAACTTTTGTGTCTTTCAACAAAATTAATGAGTCAATAGAACGAATTCAAGAAAATCTTGAAATTTTTCATCAACACGCTATTGATTGGAAGAATGATTTTGAAGAACAATTTCATCGTCTGGAACAACTGCTTTGGGAGTTACAGGACAATGAAATCCGTGAAAGACAAGAGGAATACGCCGTCGCTATGGCAGAAAAAGATGAAATCAAGCCCAATTAGAATACTCGTTTGCATGTTCCAGATCCAGTTCGAAATCGCAAACCATTTCATCTAATTCCAGGTCTCCATCTCCGATTCTGGTGTACTTCTTTTAATCTCAAGAATTACTTGCTCGTTCTTTCTTTTTCATCGTTTCTACCTAGTACTAACGTGAATCTCGGGATGCATCTATCTAGGGCTGTAAAAAGATCGAACCGAACCGGCGGACTGGACCAGACCGGTTGTCCCGGACCGGACCGGTTGGAGTCCGGTCCAGTCCGGTCCAAAAAATATATGTACCGGAAAATTTCGGTCCTGTCCCGGTCTAGGGAGTTCATCCCCCTGGACCGGACCGGACCGGACCGAATCCCTAGAGTTTTTTTTTTTTTTTAATTTTAATTTTTAAATATATGTATATATAAATAATAATATATAAATTTTGATATTAATATTAATATATTAATATATAATATATACTCTTATAATATCAACATATAAATAATAAGTGTATGATTATTATTTAATATATTATTACTAATTTATCACTATTTACTAACATATAAATATATAATATACTAATGTAAATTGTAATAGTGTTATTACTTATTAGTTATAGTTTATTAACATATACTAATGTAAAAATATTATTAGACTATTAGATTATTAGTTATAGTTTACTAACATACTTAATATTTAATATTAACTAACATATTAATATATAATATATACTCTTATATATTAACATATAAATAATAAGTGTATTATTATTATTTAATATATTATTACTAATTTATCACTATTTACTAACATATAAATATATAATATACTAATGTAAATTGTAATAGTGTTATTATTTATTAGTTATAGTTTATTAACATATACTAATGTAAAAGTGTCATTAGACTATTAGACTATTAATTATAATTTACTAACATACTTAATATATAATAGACACTAACATATTAATATATAATATATACTTTTATAATATTAACATATTATAATTTATAGTAGTTAAATTTGGGCCAAAAAAATATTTGATCATTGTAGAATTTTATATTAAATTTAGCCCATTAAATCATATGGGGCACCCCTGGACCGGACCGGACCGCCCCTGGACCGAATTGGATCGGACTAGTATGGACCGAACTCCTGTTCGGTCCGGTCCAGGGTGAGAGAATTCTTGGACCGAATGAAATCGGTTCACAAGTTTCCCGGACCAGACCGGACCATTTACACCCCTACATCTATCCACTTGATGGAAATTTGACTCCAGTAGAAACTCTTTCTTCTATCGTCCACTCATCGATTCCTCACTCTCACCACAAAACATTAGCCAGACCATGTTCAAAACCATCGCCATCTCTCATTTCTCGGCATCGCAAAGAGCAAACTCTCAAAACAAGCAGCCATCCCACTCCTCCCTAGTGATCGAACTCTGCAACGCAACCTCCTTCGCAATCCATCTTCAACACATTGTAATCTCCTCGAGGCTGCGCCATTGATAGCTTGACAAGTTTGTGCAGTGGAATATAGGGCTAATCCCGAGAAAGATGATATCCTCACAAAGATCAAGTTGTTTCCAATTAATACTAATCAGCAGGACTTTGAAGGCAAGGAAATTGAACGGATTAATTGTTTTGAAGCAGGGAGCACCATGGAAACTCCTCTCGTTTTGTTCTCCTGTAGTGGCAACAAGTCCAGATCCATGGTTTGTTTTTCATTTCTCGGCTAAAATGGAACCCGGCCGTCACTACTTCACACACCATGATGGAACCCTCAATGCCTCACGCACTGAATCCCCACACCTTGTGGACGGTGTGTTTTAGAGGAGGAGAGATTTGTTTTACGCTGGTGATGATGAAGGAAGGATGTGATTTGAAGAGGAAGGGTCTGTCGATTATGAGTTTGAGAGGCATAAGGTTGAAATGAGGGGAAGAAGAATCTGGAGAGTTTAAGAGTAGGTTCGGAAACAAGCAATTCTCAAATACTTTTAAATATTTTTTATTACTATTTATTATTTTATTGTTATTTTTTATCTATTTTTATTATTATTTATTACTTTTTCATTACTATTTAATATTTTATTATGATTTTTTACTACTATTCACAAATACTCTTAAATATTTTCAAACACTCTCAACATTCAAACGTAACTTAAAGTTATATCAATCTGTTCGTGGGCTTGATTGGGCTTGTTATCAATAAATAATAATAGTCATTTGTTAATAAAGATAAAAGAAGTGTTATTAGTGAGCTTAGACTTAGGCCTTTGTTCTGTTAATAATTCTTTTAATTTGGCCCATGTAGTTCGAGCATTTGTGATTACCAACATTACGGTATAAATAGCATGACTCTGTTGATTTAGAAAATATCTAAAATCATTTTGGTGAAAATGTATCTGGAGGAAGTCTTCCCTCTAAGAAGACAGAGTATCTCTTAGTCAACTTCAACACGTTTTCTCATATTTACACAATTTTTGTGATTCCTCTCTTACATCCATACTGCTACAATGTTGGACGACGTCAACTTTTGCAAACAAGGAGAGGACCAAAGATTCAGAATTTGCAGTCAAGCTGTGTTCCCAAGAAACTAGCTAGCCATGGCGAACAAAACAGGTCCAGTATTAATCAGCAGTGTGAACAACACCAACCTTTTCCTTGCCAATCATTCATGGGTAGTTGGTTAGAGTAATAGGTTCAGAGGGTGTTTCTCGTAAGTCGTATGATACATATGTTACAGCTTTTGCCGCATGTTTAAAAATGATGAAAAATGATATGTCCAAAAACCTCAATTACTAGACAAACTCCGCCCAAGACTTTGTAAACAAAAAAATCACACTTTAAAAAAATAATAATAAGAAAAAATAAAACTATTCTTCATTTGTGGAACTCACTATTTTACAAAAGACTTGAATGAGATTACACGTTTAAAAATAATAATAAATACAAGAAGCATGCTTTGAATTAGGTCATGATCAATCCCCCATATGGGCACCATAAAAGATAGGAACAACCATAAACACAACATTTTTTCTGACAGATTTATACATATGAATGGGAAAATCGTAATAAAAAAAAGTTATCCGATAAACATTTGCAATATTAAACAAATCAGAAGAGTAGGACATCTTTGTTGAACACAAAACAATAAAGTTACAATATATATATATATATATTAGAGGGCTGTAAGGGGGGGAATACATATTTAATTAGAAGAGAGAGAGAGTGCAAAGCCTCTTCACAGCCTACCTGTCAAATTCAACAATCCACCAGAGCTTCTGCCACAAGCTCTTCCAGCAACTTCCCCTCTATTTCCTTTCCAATATTATATATTTCTAATCTCAAAATCCCTTCCCACCCTTTCCCCACAACCTCCTTTCTCACAAGCCTCTCCACCATGAGGCTGTTGCTGTCCCCACCATCCCATAAATCACACCTCCCCTCACTCGAAATCCATTCCTGCATTTGGGTCCACACCCAGTCCACCAGCATGGGTGATGCACCCTCTAAGAGTCTGCTGTTGGCCCCATTACAGGGCCTTCCCATTGTGTACTTGTCTGTCGACCCATAACCTGTGATTTCCATCAGTGCAGCATTCACACAATCAAAAGTAAGCTTCCAATTTGATCTATGTTGTCGTCGCTTAGCCTCAGGCAGAAAATTCTTTTCATTTACGACAGTGACCTTGTCTCTCAATGATGGGTCCAATGGACTATCAAGCGAATGCCATCTAGCAGAAAAATTCTCAGACTGCACTTCCCCATTGAGACCAGCCATTGATAATAATGTTTGGACAAGGGCAAGCCAGTCTTGTTCTTCCACCTCAGTGCCTGGGGAAACTGAAGGTTTTTCAGTATATCCTGTGGCTGTCTCTGGACAACACTCATCCCAGGACAGCGTCCGAGCTATTGATTCTATAGGTGGTGATTTGTCAATCAAGTTTGACTTAATAGACAACTGTCTTCCTGTAAAATGAAAGACAGATTAAGAATAGGTCACATAAACGAATGTTTTCCTAGCATACACAGAGATATAGAGTATTTACCATGGTGGTCTGGCTTCATATTACTAGAGGCCTCTACAGATGTGTTGTCATCTTCAAATGGTGGTTCCAAAACCGATATCGGACTCGGCTGGTCCTGATTCTCACTGATATTCCCGGGCATTACATGCTTGGTTACAGAAAATCCTGCCTGCAAATGGTAATGGCAACTCTTTCTAAATGATGGAATTCGAGTGTTTAAACCAATAGCAGCAAAAAAAAACAGTTACTTTTCCCCCATAAGTAACAACAAAAGCAACTAGCTGTTTGCATAAGTAACAATAAAAACAATTATAATTATATAACATAACTAAGGAAAGCTATTAACAGTGCTTAGCATTATGCATTTTGTCAATAGTTCTCTTTTACAGTGGGACAAGAAAAGGCCCTTACACAAAGCAGCATCACTTCACAGGTACCAATAGTATGCTGGGCAATGTAACAATCCACATCATTGACAAGTGCATATTTATACATTATATAGCCAGGATATTCCTATTTTAAACTTTTCCATTCATTTTTTTCTTTGTGTGGTTGAGCATCTCAGTCACGTTATCAAAAAAGCACATCATGATTGCGTTTTTTTTTTTTTAAATACAGCTGCATTGGGCACAAACACCATATCGATGTTCCTGTTACATATAACCTCCCCTAGGAAGCTTCTATTATTTCCAGTCACCAATGGCCTCCTGTGATTATTGACCATTTTATAGTTCATCCATTTGAATGGTATAGTTTCATTAGTTGAAGGCAAGTAGAGGTAATACCTCCATAGCATATTGGAGTTTTGTTTAGGAAGGCTAACTATGTTTAAAAATCAGATGAATTTCCGCGGATGAATGTGTAATGTAGAGGTAACACCTCCATAGTAGATTGGAGTTTTGTTTAGGAAGGCTAACTTGTTTAAAAATCAGAAATCCATTACAAAGCAATAGGTGAAACAATTAAAGAAGCATGGACAACAAAGAAAAGAAAAAGATCATAAACTACCTCCCAAGTTGTGCCTTGTTTTTGTCCCATGCTGGTATCTGGAGAAGTTTCACCTGATGTGCCACGAAGTGCGGAACAAAGGCCACTGTCAGCATGTTGAGAAGTGGCATCACTGGTCACCCCAAGAGAATGTAATGGAGACTCTTTTGCTTCAGAGCCAGCATATCGAGATTCATCTGTAAAGTGAGATGCAGCAGGTCTATCTTTACTTGATTTCTTATTCCTGGAGAAAAATAAACTAGAAACTTTCCCCTTTAATGATGATTTCATGCTCTTTGCCTTTGTCAGCTCCCTGGGAACATGCATTTTTCCATCCTCAGATCCAGACACTTCAACATTGAGTCTCGTACCAGACATTGTTGAGGATACAGGGACAGATTTTGACCTCCAAAGATTTTTAGGAGAAACAACCAAACATTCTTCTTTATTCACATTATTACTTAAGCATGAAGCTGATTCCACTGATTCTTGTTCCATATTGATATTCTTGTCCTCAGATCCTGCCAACTTCTTTGTATCTGCAAGGGCCAGCATCTCACCCAAAGTACTCGAGCTTCTCCAAGCATGTCTTTGATCTTGAGAACTACCAATTGAAGCCATCATGGCCCACCTTTCGGATAGTCGCTTCTTTGCTTCTCTACAAACTGATGACTCGGGAGAGCATGACACATGGCTGAAGGAGGAAGAAGAATAAGGGCTTCCAAACCTATTGATGTAATCCCATGAATGCCTGGGAGATGGTGACATGACTTCTGAATCACTAAGATCTTCCACTGCAGATTCATTCTCTGCTATTTCAAATGAACTCTCATTGCCAGTATAACCATGTGAAAAAACACGAGAAAGCGGAGTCTCATCCATTCGATGACCCATCAAATTTTCACGCATCTGGCGGGTGATCTTCTTTGCCACTTCCCTTGATTCTTGAGCCTCATCATCTTCAGCTTCCTCATAAAAGGTTTTATGATGTAATATTGTAGGCGACAAGGAAGGTGAAGAAACAACAGCCTTGATGTCGTGAGGCTTGCCAGGGCTAGGCTTCAATACCACTATTCGAGTTGGATGACCTGGAAATTCATCACCTTTCTGATTGTTGTATGTAGGAGAATATCCAGGGTCATTCTTGCCCCACAGAACTGCTTGGCCACCTTGGGCTGGCATCTTTATTTGTTTACCACTCTTCCTACCTGATCCTTGAAATTTGTCACTATCAACCATCTTTGAAGGCCTAAGAACAGTAATTCGCTTTGTCTCAAGAGGTGGAGGAGTTGACTTTAGATCATACACACGTTGAGAAGATAAAGAACTTGGTTCTTGCAATAACTTGAGGAATAAATCTTCATTGGAACTTAAAACTTCCAAAGCATCTTGAAACTCCTTAGACTGGCGAAGTTTCTCATCTGTAGCCAAACGTTTTGCGTCCATGAACTTCCGACGAACAAGATCCATTTTTTTGTCATCAATCTTTCCATCATGCCTTCCTTTCTGTGGTGATTTATGCCTTACATAAGTTGTCTTTTCAGATTGCTTCCAGATTTCACAAACATCTTTATATCCCCTCTGTTGTTGTGGACACTGATCACATGGCAATCCCTTATCAGGTAAGCCATCTTCTTCCTGCCAAGATCCCAGTGCTATCCCTGAATGACTTAAACTACGTCGAGAATAACCTTTTGCATGGATTATTTTTGAAGCTGAATCAGGCTGTGGTCGGGGGAGGGCATCAAGCCCCATCAACTTCGCGACCACATTAGGTGGGTTGTGCTTAGATTCCCGTTCTTTTGCCATTTCTTGGTTTATAAGTATCTTCATGGGTGTTCCATTTGCCTCCTTGCTTGATATTCCCCTTAAGTTGTGCATAATCTGCACATTTCACAGAAAAAATTAGGAGTCAGGGAGAGTGGAGTTTATTATTGTTCAGACATAACGGAAATGTTTCCTCACTTTTTGAATATTAGCTACAGTAAGACATCAACTAACTTACAACTTTCTCGTCTATCTGATCTCCAAAAGGACTCCATGTCCTTGCCACAACTGATCTACTCCTGGAGAGTGAAGAATCTGCATCAAAAAACTCCATTTCAAAAAGGGTTAGAAATTATATTTGAGGTTCAAGTGATTAACAAGACAGGGAAAGAATAACTGACAAGATAAGATTTACCATCCATATGAAGGATTTTAAGCTCTATGCCAAAAACATGTGCAGAGCATACAGTTGATAAAATTAAATTTATATTCTTGTTTCTTTAAGTTAAGCTCTTAGCAGACAACTTTCATGATTATAAAAATTTGTAATAAATAGATCATGAAAAAAAATGAGAAAGGAATCCACCATCATAATGAGGTTTATCCGTTAGCAGCCTATTTCCAGGAATGCCTGAACTCAAATCAAAGAGATTCACCATTCTTCCCAGACATCCTGGAAAGGGTTTCTCAGTACTGTGAGATTTTGTGGCTTGAATCCCATTCATTTTAAAAACACCTGCAATGAAAATATGTCAGAAAACTAATCCAAAAAAAAAAAAATCCCTATTTAATTAAATATAAAACGAAATACTAGAGAATGCTCATCAACAAGAATGTGAGCAAGTTTTTTTTCCAAACTTGTATAATATGAAACGGGTGTTACACCAGCGCAATTAACACAAAGAAGAGAACTTGCCGATTTTTAGACGGTGTAGAAAATGCACGCAAACACAATACATACATATACACATTCACACGTACTAACAACTAACAAGCTGCATACCTAAATTTCAGAAAAAAATGAAGCGGGGAAAACAAGAAGATCATTTTTTATGAGTAATAAAAAAAAATCCTACACTTCCTACACAAAAACCTTCAGAACTTCAATTTTCAAGCTCAAATCTAGGTGTTACATTTATTCAAAAGAGAGCGCAGACTTGTTCAAACTGGACATGGCTTAGATTTAAGTGGAATGATGTGATATTCGTTATTCACTTTTCCCAAAAAGAAACACACTTTAATTGGTTGGATTAACACTGAGTAAAGCCTCAAAGACCCTTAACATTGAATCTGATAGAGACCCACTCTGTAAAATCGTCATTACATGCTCAAAATGCCCAAATTATAATAAAATAAAGCAAAACCCCGAGCAGAAATGAAGCACACCCAAGTATATGCACAATGTAACCGGAAAATTAAAACAGACACAAAAAAGGAAAAAAAAAAACAGTTTTTTTTTTAGATTCCAAAAGTAAGGCAAAAAGGGTTAAAAGTAAACTCGAACAAAATGCAGGGTTTTGAGTACACATAAAAGCTGTGGTAACAGCAAAAACACAGAAAAGCAAATAGAGGAGAGAGAGAATTAGATTCGATTTGCAGAGACATCAAAAGAGGAGGAAAAGCTCACAGCAAGAGGGGGCAGAGAGAAAGAGAGACAAGATTCACCGGCAACAAAACACAGAAAAGAAAAGGATTAAAAAAAAAAACTCCAATGCAAGCTGAAGCATTTTCAGAGAGAGAGAAAGAGAGGGAAGAGAGTCGAGATGGAACCTGGAGTGGCATGAAAATGGCATCCCTGTGAGAATGCGCGCCGCAGATAGAGTGTGATCTTACGTGGCACGACGGGATCGGCCGCTACCCTGAACGTGAGAGTGGGGGCGGGTGAGCGAGAGAGAGTAGTGGGGTGAGGTGGGGTGAGGTGGTTTCGGTGGTATTTTCGTGGAATGTGGTAAATGAGAGAAGAGAACCGGATTGGCTCTATGGATCCCCAACCCCAACCGCCCACCTTTCTGACTTTCATTTTCATTTTTTCACAAATTTACAAATGTTTATTTTATTTTATTTTATTTTATTAAATTTATATTAATTAATTTATTAAATTATTTTAAAATAATTGCAAACCAAATTATAAGATATTTCTCCAATAAAAATGAAGTTCTCTAGATGCCCACATTATTATCTCAGTATTCTCTAGAAAATAAAATTCATAAAGAAAAAATAGTTCTTCAACAGCCAAATAAATTTAATTAATATAATATCAAATATTCACAACTTTATCTTTTATGTTTTTTAAATGTCACGTTTAAACATGATATATAATTTCAAGAAATTTAGAACCCGTCTTCTCTATGTCATGCTTAGGGCAAAAATTCCATCATTATATATTTATAATATCACATTTATGCAATATATATATATATATAATAAAATAAAAGTAGGCCAAAGAATCACTCATCACACCACACCTACCCATCGTCGAGGAATTGCTTTTTAGCTAAACTCACCAAACCACATGGACACAAATCAACAATTTTATAAATAATGCCACACACTTTCAACCCCTCAATCCCTTTTTTCCAAAAATAAAATTATATTATTAACCGTTATGAGTTAGGGATGACGCGTGACACATGAGATCGAATCTTAATAACCTTATCTATCTAGAAATAAATAAATAAAAGAGAAAAAGGAGAAACTGCACCTTTAAAAAAAAAAAAGGAACTGCACCTTTAAACAATTAGAAGTTTTATATTTTGCATCTAAATTGTTAGAATCAACGTATTTTAACCTTTAATTGTGAAAAACTTACACTTTACATCAAAGTTAGATTCTAATCGTCAAGATGAATGAAAAAAAATGACACAAGTCTTATAAATGGTGTAAAGTGTCCAATTTTTATTTTTATTTTTTTAATCTTTTGGGGTGCAACGTGCCAATTTTGGTAGTATTGAGTGTAAAATATAAAACTCTTGAACTATTTTGAGGTATGAAGTAGATTTATCTCTTAAATTTAGTAAAAGTACAAGATTCTATTCTGTCAATTGCTTTGTTTTAATTTGTGTTGATTTGTTCCAAATCCTTGAAGAACATAAAATGTTGAGTTCACTTATACCTACCATGTACAAAGGCTGAGAACCAAAGCATCCGTCCCTTTCTTGAAAAGGAGAAGACGGTCATCTAGCTATCAGCAAATTAAGAGTGGTCCAAACACAGGACATTACTCAAAAGAATGACATTCAATTTGCAAAGGAGACAACTACTGCTCCATAAATCGAGTTGGTTGGTGGAGAAAAAAAAAAAAAATTTAAAATTTGTGGTTTTCTTTGAAGCTTTGCAAGTTTTTTTCTTTGATTTTCTGTCCATTTTCACCTGCTAACAACATGTCAACACCTTTAATTGTGACATGATAACCTGAAATGCATAAAGGAAAATTAAAAGCAGCATGGAAAAAATTCACCAAACTGGAGCTTATAGCAGACAAAAACAATGGTGTAGGTACCCCTAAAAACTGCAGCACTTTAATCCAGATGTTGACAACAATCACCATCCCTTTCCATTATTCACCTGTTTTTTCTTCAACATTTACCATGGGGCTATCAGCTCGAGGTGAGTATTCAAAGGGAAGATAAATGAAAGAGTACCTTACCTAGATTAAAAAACAAAAAAAATTAAAAACAATCTTCAGCCATTATTTTCAGAAAATTATTCACCCCACTGCAGATTTCTAGAGCATTTCTAACATGTTCCATGAACAAGTTTGAATTTTCCCTTGAAATTTCCTTTTTCTTCTCTAAACCAGTTAGCAATAATGTGCAGCTTATGCAACTATAACTATAAGTAGTCAATTCACATCAGTTGATAGACCATATAAACTATGGTAATCACTATGATACACTATTGATATACCTAAGTCGCCCTCATGCCTAAAATCATTGAATGATGGGCATATCTCCAAAAAGTTAGCTGTGGAGACAAACTACCTAGAAACAGATCATCATAATCAAAGCACGAAGGGTCCACCCAGAATGCTTGCAAGCATCAAATGTAATTGACTCCACTACCATCAGAAATACATTTGTCCAAAAGTTGCATCCCAGCTTGATTCATTAAGCGGCTCTGCAGATGCCTTGTCTTTGTCCTGAAGTATTTGGAAATAAAATGATGAACAGTCTTCAAATTTCACAATATCTTCACTGAAATGACTTAGGGTTCCCCTATGGCTGGAAGCATCCAGGTGACTCTCATTCATGTCGTTAAGCAGAAAATGTGAAGATGTGCCTTCACCTTGGGGGGATTGAAGAGCATAATTGAAAGGTGAATGATGCTTCCTTGAGGACCCAGTAGATGAACGGCAATTCCATTCTACATCAATATCAAGTTCAGAGGAAAGGAGGAAACCTTCTATACCAGGGGGCAAGAGGATGCTGCTATCTTTGCATTTGATGTCATTCTCACAATCTTCATCCAAATTACGATAGTCAGGTGTAATCGATAAAGGTAAAGGAAAACGGTTAAAATCTGTGTATATATTTTCCTGGCCTTCAACAATACGTCTTCGAAAATCATGATCACTATAGCTGGCTGAATGGGACCAAGGTAAAAAAATATTTGGAGAATAAATGGACAGAAAAGATGATTTAGTCAACTCATTCAAATCAAACCCATCATCGAGAATGTGTTGGGGACCATTGCCCCATGAACTTGATGAGGGAGAATGCACACTCATCTCTGTACTTCGACAAATAACAGATAGGTTTCTTTCATCATGATCACAATCGAAGTCCACCTAGGAGAAGAGTAGGTGGTTCTCTTTCAATCACATATTTAGTTGGATCATGTAATTCGCCCAGTTTTTTGTGACCACTGTATGCAAGCGATTCATATCTTTGAGATGTAAAGCCATAAGCTAAATCACTATCAGAACATAGAACTGGAGCTCTTTCTCCGAATTTATATCCGGGTTCTCTCATTTCATACTTAAGACGTGCTATTTTAGAATCACTAGTAGAAGGGTGATAATTTGAGAGAACAGCTTCCTGCGACCTGTTCAACCAACAAGATGAATTAGGACCATCATCCAAGTGTGAACCATTGTCGAGCTCCATATAGTTTCTTGCAGGTATATGATTTAATTTTTTGAGCTCAACATCCGACTCCAAAGAAGCAAGAAACTGAGATTTGGTATCAAGATTTATTTCCGATGACTTTAAATTCCTAAAAACCTGCCAGAGAAATAACTACTTAGCTTACTTACCAACTCCAACAGAATAGGTCACATCCACATAAAAAGTGAAAAGAGCATACACTTTTCTCGTTATTTTCAGGGAACAGGCGACTGAGAAGCAGGGAAACAAAATCATACCTGAGAAAATTTCTATAAGTCCATGATATGAGGCTTAAACAAAATGAAATAACTTATTAATACTAATGAGCCTAACCCCTTTGAACAGAGATCTTCAATATTGGGATACGAGGTCTCCACAACCCATTGCCGTAGTTTCTGTCTCTTTCTAGAAAAGATTTCTCCATGCCTGTGATGGGCTCCTGAGTATAATGAAATACTTGTAAAAATTAAATACCACTCAAATTATTATAGCAATAAACATAATATGCAATAGAGCTCCATCTGGTAGCCAAGAGGATGAAGAGAAATGAATTTTAGAATCGTACATAAAATTCTAAAGAACTTGTGAAAATCAATGTTTTGTTCCTTTCCCTCTACGATTCTGGATTCCAAATTTACATGATATATTCAAACAGAGCAATGAGAAATTCCATTAGTGGATCTAATTCAACATTTACAAAACTCCAAAGAAAATTTTATGGCAATATATGAAAAACAGTGATGGCAGATACAATCAATCATGTAAAATAATATTATGGAGCAGAATACCACATTAACAGTGAGATTGAATAAGCTGGTAGAGAATATTCTAGTGTATTAAAGTTGAAGACTGATAACACTGCAGCCAACTTTTAGGATGCTGAAATCAAAAGCCCAAAAAATGAGCTTACCTAGACAAAATTTCATTATATTCCCAGAAATGGTCACAAGATGGTGGAATTGCACCGTTTTTTCTGTTGTTTCATGATTCGCTTTATGTGCACTTACATTACTTTTTCAAAGCATTAAAATCAAGCAATGCATTTCTGACCAAAGATGAGAAGCTAATTTATAAGATAATCCACTATATAAGTTAAATTTTTATGACCAAATCAAGAAAAAGGAGTGGAAATTACATTGCCAAGTAAAACTGGGGATAACCAACTCCAGATATTTCACAACGAGGATAATTGTTAAATTGTTCCAAGTTAGGAGCAATCATATGTTTTCATGTAATTCATTCCACTTTTATTTATAGCTTAAACAAAAACATAAATAAATAAAACAAAAGAAGGAACTAATAAGAAGCATAGCATGTAAAATAATATTAAATCGCCACTAAACAGCACACACCTGACTTCTTTGATGCATCACCAGGTGGTGAAAGAAATGAGCTAAAGCTAATAGGTGTAATATTTTCAGCGAGCAATGAGGACCTGAAGTTCTTACACGTATTTTTTACCCTGTTGGTACTCTCTGCATGGTATAGAAAGAGCAAGTTACAATCTCATCCTCATCATTGCATTGCATTTAATAGTTTAAGTTTTGCTAATTCACAATTTGAGATTTTTTTGCATTAACCCAAATTAAGAGTAAAAAGGAAAATAAGTAGAACATAAACACACATAAATTGAGATAAAATTCTGTAAGATTTACCTCCAGAACAGTCACTTATTTTGAACTTCTTTGCTTGCTTAGTCTCTTCCTGCGATGCATCTGAGTGAAATATGTGACCTGAATTTTCTTTCACGTTCCTAAAAAATGCAAACTCGGAAGTTTTGGGATCATCAGCTGCATGTTAAATTCGAATGTAATCGTTCGTTAAACACAAGTTCCAAGCATTGACAATCTTGCAACAACTAAGTACAATATAATTATAACAGATGCAGCTCCAGCAACTTGAATTTTGGGGCCCTGCTTCCTTCTAAATGCGTAGAAGAAGCATGTAATTTGCAACTTAGGATTATCAACATCAAGATATTCAACATTACTTTTTAATTGCGGCTGATATCTACTAGGAAATGAAGAACAAAACAACTTTAGCTGGAACGAAGAAGTTGATCTAAACGATAAAGTTTTTAGGAAGGTAAAACACTTTGGAAAATCTCCAAGCTAGAACTTGATATTACATATTTAGCCACCACCTTAAACAGAGTTTACAAAAATAGACATGCGGACCGTCATGTGTTATATCAACTATTCATTTTTGATTACTGGTTAACAAATAAACTCAAATGTATATATTCCAATACACTAGGGACACTGAAAAACGGTAGACCTAAGGTATGGAAAAAAATAACCCCATGCTTGACCATGCAAGACAATCTCATCAAACATAAACGCAATGCAAAAGAAAAAGAAGCAACACATATCTTGAATTGAAAATTTGAAGCCACAAAGTGAATGCTAATCTCATAATTCCTCTATATATACAACATTCACTACACGCGAACACACTACACATACATTCTTTTGGTGAAATTTTTCAATAAAAGGAGAAAAAGGATAAAGAAGGCACCGCGCAACATTGAAACTTGGGCCTATTTTGTTCAGCGTACAAAAAGCTCCTCCAAAAATATTTTATAGATATTTCGTCGCCAATGATAATATCTCGTGAAATGAATACTTAGAACCAAAAAGGTGCAAGAACGGAAATTCAATACCATGAACCCTAAAGAAAATATAGAGCAACTACGCTACAAACTCGAGACCAATTTCTCAAGCAAAATACTGTAATGAAATGAATATTAACAACTTGAAAAAAAGAAACATGAAGTAATTATTTAGAATATATATATATATATATATATATATATATATATATATAAGGTTAGAAGTGAGAACCTTTGGGGCCCTGGGATGTTGGATTGCAGAATTGGGAATGGGAGCGCCCAACTCCATGGAGACTCCGTAGTGGTGGTAGAGTTCGGATGGGTGATGGATCTTTAGGTCTAGTTTCTGAAATCCGTTGCTTCATCTCTCTGTAGCCTCAGTATCAATTGTTCTAATTGGCATATTGGCATATAGTATTAGTACTGATTCATGATTGCCAATTGCCATCATCGACGTTGAGACGAGAAGGAAGACGAAAGCAAAAGAGTGACAATTTGTGGCGCCATCCACGTTGCACGCGAGTGGGAGGTTATTCCTTTTATTTTCTTTATTTTTTCTTTTATCTCCTTTAGAAATGAATTTACAAGTGCGATTTCAAAATGCTAGCACAGCTCTTCAAAAAATGAAATTTTAATTGCGATTTAGCTTAAAAAATATACATTTCTATTTTTTAAAAGCCTGATAAGAGGAGTATAGTAATTTTTTAAAAAGATCAAGATGAGTTGAGCATAAATTGTGTAGGATTTCTCAACATATTTCTTCACGTATAGATTAATATTTCCGATATCATTATTATGAATAGATCGTAATAATCCATTATTAATCATAAGTTATGATTTCAACTTAAAAAAACGCTCATTTCTCTTTTTGAAAAATCTAATAAGAAAAGTATGATAACTTTTTATAAAAATTAAAATGAGTTGTTCTTAAATCGTGTGGGATTTCTCAACATTCCTCCTCTGTGTGGGTCGATATTTCGATACTATTATCATGATTAAATCGCATGAGTCCATCATCAATTATAAAATAACATAATCTAATATAAAAAAGAAATACTCATTTCTTTTTTTAAAATGCTTAATAAGTAGAATAAAATAACTCTTTATAAAAATTATAATGAAATACTTTAGGCATAAAAATACTTTAGGTATAAAAAAATGACATATAAATAAATTGATATAATTTGATGTGATATATCTAATTACAAAATTATTTTTATTATAAAATAAATATAATAAATCTTATAAAATTACATTAATTTATAAATTTATTTTTCTATAATATCTCTTCCGGAATCACTCAAAGTCTCAAACCGTAGATACTTTACACCGAGTACTATGGGGCAGCATTGGTGTTATCTTCTCTTTACAGCTCAATCTGCATCTTTTCTCAGAGAGATTTCTCCACCGTGCCTGTATATCATTCAATTTTCCGTGACATTTTAGCTCAGAGATTTTTCCAACCCCACTCTAGTTCTCCATACGCCATACACCAGTAAGCAAAAGATGACAAAAAGAAAGAAAAAAAAGACACAGATGACATGTAATCACATTATCCAAAGAATTGGGATATGGTATACAGGTGGCAGCACCCTAGTGGAGGAAACGATTGACTTAAGTTGCACGGATCAGATAATTCTCACAAAGTTTATTCAAAGCCTCTCGATCTTTATTCAATTTTGTCCGACATTTAGTTTTAAGCTTTATTCATTTTGAAGAGAAAGTGTTTGTGGGAAAGAGTGGGAGAGAGGAGCGGGAAGATGGCAAGCTGCAACATCGCATCAGCTGCTTCTGGGTTTGTGCTAACAGCAAATGTTACAGGCAGCACAAGCTCATCTGCAAGGACCAGCATGTTATTCTTCCCTTTGAAGAACAACAGCAGCAGCAGTTCAAGGCTTGTTGTTAGGGCAGCTGAGGAGGGGGCAGCTCCACCAGCCGCCCCTGCACCAGTTGAAGGTGAAGCTCCAAAGCCTAAGCCACCTCCAATTGGTCCCAAAAGAGGTGCTAAGGTGAGTTCCCAGTTTAAAAAAAAAAAAATACACACACACACACACACATATATACATATATAGTGAAGTGCCAAATGCATTGATTGCAAAGCATATATACTTGCAGTAGATGAAGGTTATTTATAATAACACATGCTTAATTTGGTAAGAAAAATACTCCAGCCATGGACAAATAGATTACACAAAATAATTTCACAAATTGAGATGTGATTCGTGTAAAGTTACTCTTAGTTTAAAATAAATCTAATGGATTATACGAAATCATGCTAATTTGTAGATTATTTTCGTATAATCTCATTAGCAGTACTCATGTGATAATGAGAATTTTTGGGAAAACAAACTGCCATGAAAGCCTCATAGTGATATCACTCTTCTTGGTCCAATATCTGGGCTTTGCAACAATTTCAACCCATAATTAAATGACCCAAACAAAGGTAGCAACCATCTAGCTCTGACGAGGAGCTGTGAGGCATAGATGTGTGATATTTGTGGTGGGGATTCATAGTATCAAGGCATATTGGATTTTCGAATTGATCGATTTTCGAAAGAAAATACATAAGCAAATTGCGACAAAAAAGAGGAAGAAGAAGAGGAGGAAACTTTAAGAAAATTGCAATCTTGAAAAGGAAAAACGTGTCATAATACTTGTGATTCTATATCCTACTATCAGGGATTAGTACAATTGGCTGAGTCAAAGTTACTTGTTTCCATTTCTCAAGTTTTACCCATCTTCCCCATCGTCTTTTTACATGTATAATTTGGTCAACAAAAGTGAATGAAAGTATTACTTTCACTGCACAGGTTAAGATTCTTAGGAGAGAGTCTTATTGGTACAATGGCATTGGATCTGTGGTAGCTGTCGACCAGGTCTGTGCTCTGCCTCTCTTTTCCCTTTAATGTTACTCTTTTTTTTAACACTATAAATTAAGCAAAAATAATGTGTTTAACAGGACCCGAAGACGCGCTATCCAGTGGTGGTTCGGTTCAACAAAGTTAACTATGCAAATGTATCTACAAATAACTATGCATTGGATGAGATTGTAGAGGTTTAAATGAGTCATATGGTTGTTGCACTGTTATTATAATTGTAATTCTTCCCACTATTCCACCCTCTAGCTTCAGCTTGTTTGTGAACATCATACTCTCTTTGTTCTAGTGTTTGTTCCTCCTTATAATGTTATGATTGCTGCTCCGAATATCCAAACCGATTTTGTTCATTACACACAATACTGGCTGTAATCTGAACCAGTTGTAAGTTTTCCTTTGCACCCAATTAGGTACATGTAATATTGTTGTGAACATCAAATTCTAAGATGAGGATTGTTGCATTCTTCATTTTCACGGTAAAAATCAATAAATGATCAAGAACAAAGCAAGCGCGAACCAAGGAATCACAAAAATACTCAAAACTTGGCGCATTACGCTTGAAAGTCCAAGATTGTTTCATTGCATCAGACAATCGTCCGGTTATCCAGAACGCCAAAATTAGCCAACTTTTCATGCATATTCTGCTGAACTTTAAAACTCTAATAATTGTTGCTTGCTTCAGTATAAACCAAGACCCGGAAAATAACTGAAAAAAAAAAAAAACTGTTAATAATAAAGCATATAGAGGATTCTCATACATTCTCAAAACGGTCAGTACTTAACGATAATCCCATTAAAGTCGGGTCTTGAGAGGGATGACTTACCATCCCATCCTTTTCAACATAATGCTTGCCCTTGAGCCGGACATCGACACGAACAGCTCAAGAGTTTAGCATTGCAAGACGATGGTCCCAACTATCTTGGACTCTTACACCAAATCTATTAAGTAACAAATGGTAGAACATGGATCTGTCATAGCCTCAAATTCTAAACCCCAAAATGTAATGCAGTGCTACTGCTCTAAATAACTCTGTCAACTCTGTTATTGGAGGTAATGTTGAAGACAAGGCTGCCATCCACATCAGTCCGGCTGATACAACCACAAGAGGCAAGATCTCAACAAAAGGAAAACCTATCCACAGTTCCACTGCACTTACTGTTCAGCATATAAAGCCTACAATTGCTGTTTAGCTTGGTTCCCAAGGTAATCACTCTCTCCTCGAATCCACATTTTATTCAATGTTTTTCTTGCTCTAAATTGTATAAAACCCCCTACCTTTGTGCCTGATTTACGCAATATAAAAAGCACCAGTGTCCAGTTGTAGTTCTATGTTTCTCTCAAACCACGTTAAATGTTCGTCAAGGAAAATTATTTGGTACTCTCAGACTATAGATGGCATGATATTCTCATCCCATCATAACATTCATGTAATTAAAATTACTTGCATAAGCATTAACTTTTATTGGCATGACATCCCAAGTACTGTGTCTGTGCTCCAGGAAATTAATATATTCTCATCCCAAGATTGATAGAAACTGTTCCTTTGCCCAAGATATATCATCACATTGATTACAATGATGAGAAATATTCTTGGTTGCATGATTATACAACAACAACTAACTAACTCATTTATCTAAATCACTTGAGCCATCCATCCAGTTATATGCAGGATGGTTCAGTCTCCGTTGATGTCTCATCCAATGATCAACTACAAGTCTACATCTGAAGTGCAGGGCTGACAAAAGTAAACCATTCAAAAATTATCCCACTAATGGGAAAATGCTAAAACACCCTCATTTAAGTTGCCTTTCTGTGAACAAACTGAAAAGGTCTAACCTTGTACAACCATAAGGTTGGTAGCAGAACCTCGTGAGTCCTTGTAGTGGATGTGCCAGAGAGTTGGTAGAGCAAATGAAATGGAAGATCTGGACAATGCCTCCTCACCAATTTGGCATGAATGCATGTATCCAAAGCTTCTGCTTGAATGGTGGAAGCAACCCATAATATATTCAGCAATTGCAATTATTTGTAGACAAGTTACACATGGCTAATAGGATTTTTGACCCTTCATGTGTTCTTTGGCAGAGCTGCAGGTCCAAAGTTCAAGAAAAACTGGTGTGTCTCTGTGTGTGTGTTTTTTGGGGGTGGGGGTGGGGGTGGGGGTGGGGGAGGGGACGAGAGAGAGAGAAGCACAATTTTCCCAGTTTGGAGCAGCCTATTATGATAACTATAATGAATTTTAGAGCTAATAAAACAATATGAAAAACCTGCTGATTTCCTTTTCTTGTGATAACCATCAAAATTAACCTTGGCACTTTCAAATTCAACGCTTAGTAGTAGATCCTACTGTTCATAGTTTTGGCAGAGAATCAATCGCAGATGTTTTCACAGTCATGATCTTCCTTGTGTTGGTGAAATATCTTCCAAATAGTTAAAAGTAGGAACAATTCAATAACTTTATACATATGCCTCCAGCATGATATCATAATAAGCATGTTCATCATCATTCCTTGTCATTGATAACAATCCTTCCTTGTACAGCAAAAGAATAATACAACGAAAATACTATAATCTTGCTCCTAAGAAAAAAGTCGGCTATATGTTATATGCACGAGAATAAACCTATTCTAACTGAACACTTCATAGGTAGGAAGTCCAGGGGAGGTGAGAGAAAAGAACACATAAATTAAAGTATAAATAACCAACAGATATCTCTAAGTTTACAATAAGGCATCATATCTTTTATCATAAAGGAGTGAAGGGAGGTATTATAATTCCAGGACGCTGCAGAGAAAGAGCCGTTTGTAAACAAGATACTTTCTTCAAAGTACTCTTCCATCCATGCCATCCAGAAGACCTGACCACATCCCCTTTACAGGAGGTAATTGTGCAACAAAAGCATTCCAAGGAGGGTAACCAACGCCACTGCCACGGACACGCCCATCCATCCGCAAAGATAGATACCTGCAAAATCAATTACAAAAACTAAAATCCCTTAAACACACTTATGCCAACTTACCATAAGTATTCCAAGAGCATCTGTTGCACAAACACACCTTTTATAGCTGATTTTATGGATTGAAAAAACTCAGTAAAAATTTGTCTTTCCAATCTCTAGAGATGAACAATGATTCAGGCGATATTTGATTATTATCAAAAGGAAAGAAAATAAATACAAGAATTAAATAAGGGGGTGTGGTTGGGGGAGGTTGGAATCTAACATGGCATGAATTATAATAGAATAAGGTATGCGTAGATGCATCTCAAATTCATGAACTTCACTGTTCCAATGTATAATACATAGAATTCTTACACAGGAGAATCAGAAGAGACACCAGCCAGCTTCTTCTGTTCATCTAACCACCTATTGTTGATAAGGAAAACGTTAGCTATGAGAGAGATAGCAACGGTTTTATAAACTCTTTTTAATGAACCTGGTTACTCACATGGACCAGTCGAAAATATTAAAAGGAGCCAGCTGCCAGAGTCTCTTCCTTTTGGCGGTAATATCCTGTGTCTCTTCATTTTCATCAAACTCAAAACCAAGTAAATTTCCATCTGTAGCGAAGGGTACTACAAGCACCCCTCTCTCCAAAAGTCTTTCAGTGAAAGGTTCACTTAATCGAAAAGATTCTGCAATAAAGGATGCAGGGCCAGCACAGATTACAAGGCGAGCAATCCCTCTCAAAGAGCTGAGAGGAATAACCCTCTTTTGGTCCACACGGAGCTTAAGATTTGAAAGGTTTTCCTCTCTTGAGAGCCTAGCCAGTTGTGCATTCTTAGCAGTATTATCCCTTGAATACAGAAATGCAAAAAGAGATACTGCTCCAATATCTATGCCAAGACCGTTCAAAATTTCAGGGACTGCAGCCGCTCTTGATGAATTTGTTAGTGCAGCAATCAATTGTGTGGTTGCTATTAATCCCCCCAGAGTACCACTTGCTATGAAAGCAAGATAAAAGAACATCCGAAAAGACCGAAAGGGAGAGAGAACTTCGCCGCGTATCTTGGTTGTAGAACTGGAGAACAAATAAAATTATGCTAAAAAAGGAGCCTCACATGTAAAACAGAACTTGATAGCAGAAGCATGAGTTGGAAGAACTATGAAAAATAATCTAGAAATAGCTGCAATGAGAAGGGAGAATCAAGGTTTGCCACAGCCATGACGCAATGAAGGTCGAGTAGAGTGTCATATTTCAAAAATAAAAAAAATAAAACCAAACAGAAAAGGTACTGCTGACAAATATTTAGTCTCTAAGTCTATGTTATCTGCACAAATGACCCGATTTGATAATTTTTTATAGTTACTTCTTTTAACTGATAAATAGCCAAAAACAAAAGTAGTCTTAAATATTGTGGCTGCTTGCACATGAAAGGCCTCATTTTACCTGTCTAGAACCCTGCAAGCATGCATTAATGCAAACTTGCATTTGCATTCTTATAGTCACAAGACCCAACGAGTCAGTACATAACTATGTTAAGGAAAATTTCATTTGGGGTAGGTACAAGCATAAGGGGACCTAAACGTAAATGTACCTTATCCAAACACGAAAATTTAAGCCCACAAAGCACAGATAATGAACCTTGAAAGTCAGAAGCAGATGCCAAACCAAAACTAATACCTAAATGATGAATACAATCCAGAGAGGTATGCGCAAGACGTGGGACTTAACCCTCTCACTTTACTCACAATAATACATGCCAAAGTAAAGCACTGAACATCCTAAAGAAATTCAAAACTCCAAAATAGCCCACAATCAAAATTGAATATGTAAGCAAGCGGAGAGAGAGAGAGAGAGAGAGCACCTAATTTCTGGAGATGGGGAAGACTTATTAGCAGTGGAGCGGGTGATAGTTGAAGAACCTCGCTTTGGGGTGCGTGGAGAGTGGGACGATGCTGCAACACAGTTGATAGAATGGACCCATCCAGTGTATCTAAGAACATGAG
Organism: Platycarya longipes; assembly: GCA_036559045.1. Classification (NCBI taxonomy): domain Eukaryota; kingdom Viridiplantae; phylum Streptophyta; class Magnoliopsida; order Fagales; family Juglandaceae; genus Platycarya; species Platycarya longipes. Next base: position 1,091,752 of record CM071792.1, read on the forward strand.
ATGGGCAGCAGAGGAATCTGAAGATTTTGTCGTTGTTGTTGCTGAAGCCTTTGGATTGATAAGGAGAATTCGGAGGTCCGAGAACGTACGGACCGTTAGCCACAGAGGCCATGGCTATGCTCTATTTTAGCTGGTGGAAGTTTGCCGCTTGTTCCATATTGTTTCGCTAACCCGTGTTTTTGGATGGATGACCAAAATACTGCCACGAAGACGCTTGACCGTTGCCACCTCCTTGTTCCATTATTGGATGGATACCTCGGATATTTGTAATATTTTTATAATTATTTTCAATATTTAAAAAATATATTTTCATAAAGAAAAAATTCAATCATACTCTTCTTTCTTTTTCTTTTTTTAATGAGAGAAAGGGTAAAGGTTGCATCTTTATAAAGAAAAAATTCAATGCCTGTGTATTTTCATAAAGAAAAAATTCAATCATACTCTTTTTTTTTTTTTTTAAATGAGAGAAGGGGTAAAGGTTGCATCTTTATTGAGCGTGATCGTAGTAGTCCCAAATAAAATTCCAATGCCTAAACGTTTTTTCCATGAAAGAAAGTCAAATCGAATGTAGTATTTATAACTTATCTGAAGAGTATTGATTTTCTTCGTCAAAATACCATATTGGTCAATCTGAAATGTCTATTTTATGGCCAATACTATCATGCACAAGCTCGTGGGAAACTTCATCGAAGATGTCCCAGACTCGAGCATAGCAAAAGCATTTAAATAAATAAAGTTAATCCCAATCTTTTGAATATTGGAAGCTTATAACAGACCAAGAAAAACCCAATTCATGATTTGTTCAACTGCCCGAACTCCTAACCAGGTTAGAAAGAAAAAGCATATACCTTGCAAGAATGGAAGAAGTGAAGTTATTAGGAGCTTGGCCTAGTGTTTATGGCTACAGAGTGATATGGGCTCTGAAGCTCAAGGGTGTCAAATTTGAATATGTAGAAGAGGATCTTTCCAATAAGAGTGATCTTCTTTTGAAGTATAACCCAGTTCATAAGAAGATCCCTGTGCTCGTTCATGGTGGAAATCCAATTGCTGAGTCCATTGTTATTGTTGAGTACATTGAGGAGGTTTGGCCACATGATGCCTTGCTGCCGGATGACCCATATGAGAAAGCCAGGGCTCGGTTTTGGACAAAGTTTGAAGAGGACAAGGTACTACATATTCTTAATCTCTCTATTTATTTCAACTTCTTTGGTTTCAAATTGTTTCAAGTTTTAAGGCCCTTTTAGATAGTGAATTGAGATGAGATGATTTTAGACAAAAGTTTAAAATTAAATAAAATATTATTAGAATATATATATATATTTTTTAATATTAGTATTGTTTTGAAATTTTAAAATATTGAATTCAAATTTTAAAAAGTTGAATTGCTTATTGTATTTTGTGTTTAAATTTGATAATGTTGTAATGATAAGATGAATGAGATTCGCTCCTAAATCCAAACTTTGGCTAAATCTTTAGCTTGATAAAAGTGAACTGGAAAGTGTCAAAAAATCTGGATAAAAAGCCAGAAAATTCGACTGAGTCTCTAATCACATGTTTCTGGATTCGATAGAGCCCCACTTTCTTTGGTTTCTTTCATTTTGTGGGAGAAGAGCAAGAGAAGGCAACAAGAGAAGCCAAAGAGATGCTGAAAATAATAGAAGATCATGGACTTGGGGATAGGCAGTTTTTTGGAGGCAATAAGATTGGATTAACAGACCTAGCCTTTGGATGGTTAGCAGCTGGCTGGCTTGAGGTCATGGAAGAAGCAGTTGGTGTCAAACTGATGGAAGCTAATAGCTTTCCACGCTTACATGCTTGGACTAAACGTTTCAAGGAAGTCCCTGTGATCAAAGACAACCTTCCTGCTCGAGATGACTTGTTGCCATATTTCAAGCGCCTGAGGCAGATGTTTATTGCATCTGCAACATCTTAAATGTCAGCTTTGGAATTTCATGTATGTTTTGTTCTTTATGTTTCGTTATTCAGAGTTGGAGTTTGAGCTTGGCCAATATCTATCATTTGAGATATATCTATTATCTATGGGGCTAAGATTCAGACATTTACTAGCTAGATTGTTTGGCATGATGCCATGATGTAATTCAGTTTATGATGTTTGGAATAAAGATGTTTTGTTATCCAAAAGAAAAAAAAAAAAAGAAAGGATTCAGACATTTGTTTACATCCAAGTACAAAAAGAAATGAATACGTTTTGGGCCAAACTGCACCAATGGCTTAAAAGGGTAGTGACTATTGAGGCCCTTTGTTGCATTAAGAATGCCTGAGTTTTGCAACTCTTGAGCAGTTAACCCATTTAGATTTTGTCTGGCTTTATATGTGTGATGGCTCTTTTAGTTAGCTTGCTTGTTATTTTTGAGCAATTTTCATCCTTCAGCCAATTTGTTATGGGCTTTACTTATAAATTAGAGTGCCTGATTAGACACCTACTGAACAGATTCCTATTCCTAGTAGTTCTTTTTTTTTTTTTTTGATGGGCCACTATATACCTTAAAACTCATAATTTGACAAGATGCTTGTGCAATGATGCATGTTCTTTCCCAGGCAATGGAAAGGAATCGCAAGATACCTCGAGTGATATTGTTAACTCGTGCAAATATATGCAAACACAGCTCACAGACAATCATGTAAGGTTATGTTTACACTCTGATAGTGGAAATATAAGTCTTAGGCAATCATGGTAGGAAACCTAATCTGGATAATGATGTTAAGGTAGGAAACCCAAACACACACATACTGATCACTTGTATTCTCAAATCTCAAATCCAGAGGACCCATTTCTTTCTTCTTTCTTTTTTCCCCACTTCTTCCAGTACTATGCCCATTTCAATGCCTCTATTTGCAGCTAGTAATTTTAAAGGTTTAAGAAAAAAATATGTTTTGATGATTTTGTATTCCCTGTCAATAAATTATAAGATTCAAGAATTTTGACTAAACGTTTCCAATTTGCATTTACAGTTTGTTTGATGTAGGCAATGATTTGTTTTGGACAATTTAAGCCTGATCTGATGGAAATGACTATGAGCTTGTTTCATTTCATGAGATAGTTAGTTGATAGCAAGAGTTAAGTACCATCTAAAATGAAACCAGTCCGATGATTATTGTGCTTCCATTAACACTGGAGAAAACATCAGGAAAAGTTTTTTCTCCCCAACTGTTATTATTCTGGGACAAAGCAACTTGATTATTGGTGAAACACATTTTCAATGAACTTAGACATCACAACTTCAACTATGAAATTCATTTTCAGCTAGGAAATTAATTCGTTTTACAAATGGGCAAAATCTTTGTTGTTTGTTGTGGTTTCCCCCAAGGTATACCATTTTTTCTATCTTTTCCTGTGGTTTGATTTCAATCTTTTTAATCATTCCCCAGTCCAAACAATTCATCCTTCATATCCTCACTAGCTTTTTATTCTGAAGGTATTGCAGCAATTGCTTCTCACATTTACGTTTCTGAATGTTGTAAAATAAGGCGAATTCTTGAACTTAAATTAAGTTAGGGTATGAACTGTTGTATCTACTTCAGGATGCATTGTAGCTTACACACTGATCCTGCATTCCCACAAATTGCAGCACTATAAAATATATATATATATATATATTGATGCAAATGATTGTCATTTAACACATTTATTGGTTCTGGCCCAAAACTTGAAGTAGACAAACCATTAAATAATGAGTAATGCTATATACAGTTATGGAGTATGCAAGTGTCGTTATGTCATTTTGAAAAAGAGTGATCTACTATTGAAAAATTAATTTTTTTCATGTAAGTTCAGTATTTATTATTTTTTTTCAAAATGATTGTACAACACTTACACATTCACGACTGCGACTATCATTTCTCTCAAATAATTTGGTTTCGACAATTTTCAGGTAAGACTTCTTGCTTCAGCGTATGGCTAGCAGATTTTGAGATTTGGTTCCACTAGCCTTAGCCTTCCGTGTGCTTACGGTGATGTACTGGGAACGTGACTTGTGATAATAAACCAGTCATGTAACCTTGGACAAGATGAATCAGGATAGACTGACAACTGGACATGCCAGCAGGTTAGAGGTAGCATCCTGGTTAAGGGGATTTGAGTTTGTCTATGACTCCATGGAACATGGTCATGATCAGAATTGAACCCTACTCTTGTTGCTTCTGGCAGATGAAAAATATGCTATACAATTTAATTTTGACCTATCAAGTACTGTGAGTCTGACACACTAGTCACTATCTTAGTGATACCATGCATGAATGTTCTGGAGTTTTATTTCATCAGAATGACATGGAACCTATATGTCAGCCTGGATTGGATAAAGCATATTTGGAAATAACAGAGATTATAGTTTCAAAATAATGAACTTATTACATTCCTCCAAATCTTCTGATATCCACAAAATGATTCCATGTTTTATATGTCCAAAAATTAAACAGAGGCAGACTCTGGCAACATAATTTCCAAAAGAGAAAAATAAGAAATGTAAAGAACAATGTATTGATCTAAGTTGGTTTGAAATGAAGTTGAATGGAGTAATGCATGGTTTTTACTTTTTAGTATGTTTATAACCTAATAAAGATACTATAGAAAAAAATAATTGAGGGTAATAGGTTGGATCTTTGGAGAAAAGCTCAGCAGGCTATTGGACTCAAGTTAAATCTAAAGCATGACATTTTCAATTCCGGACTCGCTCAACTTTAGGTGTTAGACTTAAAATCACATACTTCTTTACTCCTCTGAAGTCTGAACTACATATACTTGCAGGTCCACCCTCCTGAATTAGATGACACAACCACGTGAAGAAGGAAGAGATTTACTTTTGCAGACTAACAATGGTTAGTGAAAATGGGCCCTGGTGATGGGATAGTGGCAGGGGAAGATGATGGCCATCCCATGTGTTATTTTACTGTTTTCCCACTAAATGTCTCGATTTAGAAGAGCTTGGAAATATCAAAATAGAATACAAAGACAAGGGACACAAACTGCAGCTGTTAGATGCAGTCAGGTTTTGTACAAAGTGAGTTGCTGATTCGAGAAGAAAATAGATAGACCATTGAGTTGAAAAGTTTCAGTTTTTCATTAAGTTGCATTAGGGCTCATGTGAGCTGTTTCTAGCACTGTTTTGAAATGCAAAGAATATAGAACAGGGCCTTATCATGGTGTGACTCAAAGACTAAAAGCATCTCCCTGCGCTGGTTCCAGTTTGGAGTCATTGGGCAGTGTTTTTGGGCTTTATTTCTTGTACAGATTTTTTCCCCTATTATTCTCCTAGAGCATGGTACGCTTTCACCAATAAATTACAGTGGTACGTACTCAGCCTTATCTGATCATTTACAAGCAGTATACATATACTGATCATAGTTTTCAACAAAATCTTCTGACTCTTTAAATGGGTGTTTCTATATGATATCAGAGCATATTAACATATGACCGATAATAGGCTCTTGCAACCTAACCATAATGATAATACCAAAAATATTGGCCTACATGTAAGAGGGCGTGTTGAGAAATCTCACACGACTTAAGAATAAAATCAGATGGTCTTTATAAGAAATTACCACACTCCTTTTATTAAGTCTTTTAAGGAAAGAAATTGGTGTTTCTATATCTTTGTCACATCATTTATTTATTTTATTTTCTGTCACTTATTTAAAAAAAAAAAACAAAATATTTTATTGATTTGATGTTGTGTTTGCTTTAAAATTGGAAATATCTGAAATCCCATAACCATCCCCTACTGCATGATTGATCTAATTATAAGGGATATATGTTTGCTTGCTAGAAATTAGAATGCCGTAGAAACAGCCTTGTGATAGGTCAGGGAGAATGGATGGTTGGATTTCTCTTTCACTTTAAAGCAAATTAATTTAAATGTTTGACTTGTTATTCTTGGCTGTTGTGGATCTAAGGGGTTATGGAACTTCTGTCCATAGCTTTTGAATGAACAAGCTCAGCTGTGTACAGCTTTTAATATGTTGGGAATTCTTTCTGAATATCATTATTATACAATTGGCTATATATTGTGTGGGCAGGAAAAACCTTAACCATATGGGAACTTAATTTTCTTGAAGTTGATATTGGAAACGTGGGAAAAGGAAAGGAACATTGTTAAATTGTTTAATAATTGAAGTTTCTTTCTTAAACCTTAGTTTGAGTTTGGTACAGTTGTGTGCTACTTTGTTCAGATACAATCATTTCTGAAATTAATCACAGAAAAGTTTCATGATTGAGTCTGGGCAAAGTGAGAATGTTCAACTCTCTGTAATTTTTGTCTAGCATTCTGAGTTCTTCTCACATGAGTGCAAGCTTTCAAATATGCTTTACAGAGAAGATTTAACTGTAAAACTGGTTCTCTGTGCCTCTATGATATCCATGTGCATGGCAACAGAAACTTTGTAAAATCTATATCATATCAGTGAGTTGGTCAACCTCAACTTCAAGATAATAATTTTAATGGGAATAGTGATGTGGAGCCATCTTGGAATATGGGTATCCTCCAAGAGAAGAGAGAGAAGGTGGTGGATGTTGTGGAGCTAGTTTCCTTTGTAATGGGACCTACTCATCTGATGATAGATGCTAATGGCAAGTTGCCAATCTGATGAAATATTGAATCAGTGGGCCTTTTCCTTAATAAAGATGTGATGGGTAAGGGAGGAAATGATGATATGTGGTTTAATGTTAAAGAAAAATGATATTTGTGTAATCGTTTTGAAAAAAGTGAGTAAAATATGGGATCATAATCAAATTTAAATTTGAGAGTAATTGTTGGCCAAAGTATTGACGATTTAGGATTTCGAATTTAGGGTTAACTTGCTTTTTTACTTACTAGGATTTAATAATGATATGTGGTTTAATGTTAAAGAGAAATGATATTCGTGTAATCGCTTAAAAAAAATGAGTAAAATACGAGATTCAAATAAAAAAAAATTAAATAATAAATAACTCTTTTTCAAAATAATTGTGCAGAACGTTTACGCACTCTATGATTATGTAATATTACTGAATATTTAATAGCTAAATTTCATAGCTCTCAACTGAGGGCCGGGTGATGAACATCATTTCACATTTCAGACACGAATATTCTTTGTTTACTTGATTAGTAGTTGCAACTTCATTCTTGATGACTTGGGACAAACCATTTATAGAACTTTGGAAAGAAAAAAAGGTGGAGAAGGAAGATACCCATTTGGTCTCTATCACTAGATATTAAAACGGATGTAAAATTTACCAGGAATGAGCATAAAAAACATAAATAGAGGGAGAAAGCATTGTGGGGGAAAGTAAACTGTCATTAAACTTCAAAGAAGTGTATGAAACTTCAAAACAAGAAGACAAAGCCTCATCATCCTTAGTCTACAAAATGCCCAAAACATTTTGAAAACTTGGGCCTTCGGAGAGGGCTCCGAGTCTGCCGTTTGTCTCTTTTTCTGTGTGTTTATACAAAGTCAGTAGTTTTATACACTGCAAGAATCTCACTAACAAATGGATGGTTAAGTTGGAAGTTTTTTTTTGAGTGTTTAGAACTGGGAAATGCATCGTCTATGGCTAGCGCAATGGTTCGCTTCTTTTGCTTGGTTTCCGCTTTCCAGACCTGACCAATGTCTTGTGCTATTCTCAGTGCATCTGAGGATACACCAGAGAGCCCTCTCCTTGTGAACCCAACTGCATAAAGTCCGGAATTTCCTTTCCATCCATTTGGGAATGGTGACTTTGGAAACCCATTCTTGGAGAAGAATTCACCTTCCTGAGCATAGCATAAACCAAACCAAGATTAGCCCATTTGAGTTTTAAAAAAATGAAAAAAGAAGCTTCCAAAATTAATTTTTGTTTTGTAAAATATTATAGGTAATGGGACAAACTCCATGCGGCCATAAATGCCTGACCATCAGTTCAGAGACTGACATTTTTTTATCTGAGCAGGTTAAAAAACCAACTTCCACAACTGTCTTTCGAAAACCCAGGAAAAAAAAAGCGGAATTTTCTCACCTTAAGCCAAGAAGGGACGTTGCTGCGGTATCCAGTAGCCAGAACAACCGAATCAATATCAAGCTTTTCGCCATTAACAAGCTCGACTATTTTTCCGGGTAGAAACCTCTTAATTCCTGGGACTACCTTAATGTCCCCAGATTTGATTTTCTCCAATGCGCCAATGTCCAAGACAGGGGTCTTTCCCATTGTGTTCTTATACGTCATTGGACCAACCTCCGGCCTTTTTAGCCCATATTTTTCAATGTTTCCTAGCACCAACCACGTCAAAATCAACAACAACTTGTCAACCAACCAAACGGGTAGCCATTTCATCATCGAAACCGCCAACTCAAACGTAGATTTTCCAAGAATTTCTCTTGGCAAGACATGGACCTGCACAGCAAAGACAGACAGAAGTTAGAACACATCCCATAAAAATCCAAACCCAGAAGCGCAATTTCATTAAAAGATAATTTGTTTTGTTTTCCTATAAACTGGATGTAGCTTTATCTAATTATTTTATAATAAAAATAGTTTTATAATCGGACAAATCACATTAACTTACGGTCAGTTTTTAATATTGTTTTTGTGTAATTACTAATCTCTTTGCTATATATAGATTGCTTACCGAGCTACGACAAACCAAAGATGGCGAGGCATTGTGGTTGCAAAGATCAAGGGAAACTTCCATGCCTGAATTGCCACACCCCACGACCAATACTTTCTTCCCGCCGAACTTCTCGCCGGACTTGTACTCAGAAACGTGAATAGCGTCGCCTTCAAACTCCGCTAGTCCTTTTATATCAGGCATCACACACTCGGCATTTTCGCCGGTGGCCACCACAAGCCACTGGCTAATGTATTCGACTTCAGTGCGAGTGGAAGCAGCGCTTGTTGAAACGGTCTTGACACGCCAAAGTCCAATAGTTTTATCGTATCTAGCGGACTGAACGCACTCATTGAATTGTGGGTTGATCTTAAAGTGCTTAGCATAGGATTCAAGATAGTTTATGAACTCTTTCTTTGTTGGGTATTCAGGGAAGTGTTGTGGGAAAGGAAGCTTAGGGAGTTGGCAAAATTGCTTGGGAAGATGAAGCTTTAGCCTGTCATAGGTGCGCTTTTGCCACAAGGATGCTATGCACTCAGCCCTTTCAAGGACAACAAAGGGCACTCCTTGTTCTCTCAGGCAAGCAGCTGTGGCTAGCCCGGACGGCCCGGCACCGACAATGACCGGACCGTTAATCCAAATGCTTGGACGAGAGAAGAAATTCTCATGATCTGCAAGACGAAACAAGGTCTCCATTGTTGAGATGATTCTAGCTCTCAGTTATGTAAGAAACTAGTTTGTACAATATGAGGTTTTGGGGACAGCTTGAAGAGGGTCAAAGTGAAAAAACAAGAGATTGTGAGGAATTAAGGTAGAGAGTGCTTGTGTTTTTGAGGTTTGAAACTTGGGAGGGAGCTTTGTGTTTGTCAGAGAAGAAATGTGAGTTTGGTTTGGAAGAAGAGGAGGGTGACTTAAATAGTGGTACTGTTGAGAGTGCATGAGGAGTTAAATGCGGTTCAAGAGTCGGTCTCAAATCATAAGCCTTTGCTTTCTTTATAATGTTTATTAAATTTGAAGAAATAAAATACATGCAGGCCGGTCTTTCTCTTAAGCACCATAATTTGTGATATTTAATTATTAATTGAAATGTGGGCCATAATCCTAAGTAGAATTATGTATATATTAATACTTTTTATATTGTACATATATATAATATATAGCTAGAATAATATACTTTGGGCAGAGTTCTTTTTAAAGCATAATTATAATACTAGTCTGGCCCCGGCCCTTATAAGAATGAATTTTTGGACAATTCACCATCCCTATTCAATCTGATCATGAATACAGTACATGAGGAAAAAGAGTTGAAAAGCCAAAATAATCAAACTTGAAAACATGAGAAGATATGTTTTTGAAAGTAGCTAGCTAGCTAGCATGCATGAACTAGTCTTATAATTCGTTGGAAAAATGTTCATCTATAGATCACTATAATACAACAATTAGCCAATAATTAATATTAATCCATAGTTGAACAAAAGTACTGGTGCTACTTAATTCTGATCAGTACATGCGCATGCAAGCTGAGTATATATAGCATCTAATCAATAGATTGTTATTAAATTAATATTTTTAGAGAGTAATTAAGCCGGTAGTAATTACACTACAAGAAAAATGAGTATCCATGACGGACTATTTGTGAGAAAAATAACTATTTGTAGCAAAAGCAAACTCATTTTAGTAGGAAGAAAACTCATTTTAGTAAGAAATAGTCATTTTAACAAGGAAAAATTGGTTACGACTAAATAATTTTCTTGTAATACTGTTATTTATTAGCGGTTGGTATTTCACATACATTAATAGTAATTAATTACTATATATAGGTAAATGATTAATATATATTAATGCGTGCCATAAAATACCTGAATTCTATATTAATATTGGTATGGTGGCCAAACATCAATCATTTTATATGATAATTTACTCAAATAAAATGATTAATTAATATACTCAATATTATAAATTTACAATAAAAGTATGATATACACTGAAAGGTTTAGGTCTCGTTTGAATTTAGAGATAAGATGAGTTGAGATGAGTTTAATTTATTTTTTAATATTATTATTATTTTGAGATTTGAAAAAAGTATATTGAGATTTGAAAAAGGTGTATAGAAATTTGTGTTTTGTATAAAAAATTATAAAAATGTAATGATGTGAAAGTGAGTTGAAATGAGCTCAACTCACTTCTAAATTTAAACGAGGCCTAATTAATTTTTTACTCATCAACTAATTACTGAACACTAGATTATAATTTATTTAATGAGAACATGAAGGGAATCCTAGTCATGCTCGCTGCATGATCATGATCTAGATTGAAGTAGTACTAGGATGATATCATGATCTAGATAGATAAATAGCTAGCTTAGTACGTAGTAACTGGAGCATGAATCAGAATATTTTGATGTCTATCCACTATAAGGAAATTGATTTTTTACGATATTAGATTTTATCATTAAAAGTAAAAAAAATATTATAAAAAAATATTTATAATAAAAATAATCATTTTAACTGTAATTAAAATATCATACATAACTATTTTTCTTGCAGTGAGCAAAGCGCCTGGAGTTACTTAATTTGATGGCACCATACGTACGTGGAAGGTTAAGAAGTGGAAGCTAGGTTATAAAGAAATTAATGATGACTGTTACTTTCTGTATATATCTTAAACAATATTAACCTACCTACCTACTTAGCTCCAAACTGATATATATATATATATATATATGATCAGTATATATAATATATATATATATTAATTGATTTATATATGATCAATACATATATATACACTAGTACAAAAAAATGGATATATATTATAATCAATTAACTGTAACTAAAATAATTATTTATAATTAAAAAAATTTATTTTTGTTATAAATAATTTTTTATTATAAATAATTAATTATATATATTCGTTTTTCTTACGATAATATATAATATATTATATATACGTGTGTTATAATCTGGGTTTTGGGCCTCGTGTGTAGATGTAGCTAGCTAGCTAGCTAGCTAGGCTTATGTCAAAGTACAACTTTATGATGAGTACATTAATTAAGAGTTTTGAGTTGGAAAAATCATGTTGTGCCCCCTTCTCACCCACTTGCCGCTCTCGAGTGAACTGCATTAATTAATTATTAATTTTTTGGGGAAGAAGAAGAAGAAGAAGAAGAAGAAGAAGATGAAGAAGATCATGGAGAGGGTGCCATGTGCATGAGACCTTGAATCCCACAAGGGTCTCTTCTTTTCATGAAAAGTTTGGGAGCTACGAGCTTGGCGTTTCTAAGCCTTTGCATATTAAATTTGCTTTGGAATGAGTAGTAATATCATCAAATATTATTCCCGTACCTTTACTCTAGTCATGACCCCCAAGCCTCTCTTTTTTTCTTATATATAAAATAAACACAGAAAAGAAAACAAACAGAGCTTCCAAATTCTACAAACAAAAGTAAAGGGATATGATCATCAGGGAGAAAATAGACAAAAAAAATTATGTTTCATGATATCCTGCATGCATGGTATGATGATTACTAGGGATGTGTGTGTATATATATATATGATCTCTAGCTAGCTAGCTCCCACCAGCCTTGCATGCTCCACAGCCAGCTTCGGAAAGCTTCATGATCTCTACTTTTAGCTAGGATCGATGAGGAGATGGGAGTTCTTTTTTCTTTTTTTTTCTTCTTCTTCTTCTTTTGATTCTTTCTATCTTGTTTTATAGCAAGATAGATCGTAGGGGTTTCGTCCAATTTGCCAGCTTTTATGGTGGTCGGCGGTACTTGCTAAGAAGAAGCAAATAAGCGCGTTTTGATCTTTGACAGAATATCTTTTTTTATTTTGTGTGTAACGACTATTTATTAATTAGTTAAATTAAATTGTGCTAAAGTACTTTTTTAGAATCGTTTAGTAGTACTTTTAGTCACGCGTACAGAAAAGTTGATGATCAAGAAAGGTGCAATCATTAGGATATCACAATTAATGGTACTTTCTTAGAATTAGTTGTTTAAGCTCCATGCACTTTTGATCATCTTAATCTTTTAAATCATGTATTTATTGCGAATCATATCAAGGTTATAGTACTATTAAAAGAAAAATGTTTATTTGTAGTCAATTAATTTTAATAAAATAATTATTTATAATCAAAATGAGTTACAAATAATTTATTTATTACAAATAATTAACTATAAAAAATTATTTTTCTTGTAGTACTGTCTTGCAGGGTTGAGCAACATCACATATATGATCATGATCTATGCAATATTCCTGCGTCAAAACGTACTACATGATCTCACTGATCTATACCATGCACCAAAATTCATTTACAACGTTCCTAAAAGATATATATATATATATATTTTTTACAACGACTGCCCTAGCTAGCTAGCTAGCTAGCTCATGCATATATTATATATATATATATATATATATATATATGCACCCTTTGTAACCAAAATTTATAAGAAAATAAGAGAACCCTGATTTGGTCTTTTTATAAGGAAGCTGAGGCGCCTCCCAATCCACATATGTATTGATGATCTCCATCCCAAAACACCAGAGGTATGATGCAGTACGTACCATCTGTAGTTCATTTAGATAAGTAATCAGGAAACTGCATTAGTTTATGATCTCCCCGGCCTATTGAGAAGATGCCCATCTGGCCATTAATTAAGTGCTACTTAAACAATATTTAAGAATTATATATCTCAGAAATACTTTGAACTAATCTTAATTGCTAAGAAGCTTAATTAATTAAGCTAGATTAATTGATAGTAGTACGTCTAGGTAGTACTCTTTAATCATCATCTTCCGATTAACTTAATTGATCATGGATTATTCCAAAGTGAACGCAGAAAGTGAACGCATGTAGCGAGGACTGGCGGTGCCAATATATTTGTATATATAAATTATTATATATATTCCAATTATAATAATAAAATGGTGCAGTAGTACTTTGTCCTATCTATTCGCCGATGCAGCTTACAATTAAGATATCATCCATTAATTCGTGAGAAAAATGCATTATGAGTAGTCCATGTTTGATGTGGTATAAGGCCAGATCGACGAATATTAAGTTAATTAGCTAGTGGAGAGCATGATTGATATTCCAAATGATAATAACATTAGTGTAATAATAATAATAATAATAATAATAATAATAATAAGGTGGAAATTTAGGTGGCTGTTATATTGTTATTATATATTACAATATGATTATAAATTGTGTATTCCATGCATATAAGCATAGAAAAAAATACATCAAGGAAATTAGACAATCAAGGCGCTGTACGTACGTACTTGGTGAATTGATCCTAATAATCGTCAATTCCATTCAACGTACGGACATATATGATTAACTCAATTAACTCATCATGATCGACGTTTAATTTATGTTCCATTTTCTTTCTGCATGCCCTACAATTAAGTTTGGTGGAGTCTCAATATAGCAGCAAGTGCATGCCTACGGCAGTACTACTAGTACTTCTTTAGGGTCAAACATGTACAGAAGCTGGGATTAGGTTTTATGGGCTTTAATTGAACGGGAAAATATTCATATCTTATTGAAGTTACGAACTCATGATCATATATTAAAATTTAGGGTTAGGTTCAACTGATCGTGATCATGATGATCGATCAACGAGAGGGCTCCAAAAGATTGCGAGAGGTTGTAGCTAATTTTGTAGTTATGAAACTCTCTATCTCTCTCTCTCTCTTTTCAACTTATATATATATAAATATATATTATCTACATATATATAAATACCGATCAATGGTACCCACGCCTTCCAATACTGTAATACATAGCAGCCCTCACAACTAACTACACTACTAATCTATGGAAGAATAATAATAAAATGTTGTATATATACCCTACATACCCTCCCCTCCCAAATTATTGGTGTGGAGAGAGAGAGATTGTGCCCAAAGAAAGGGCTCATGGAAGAGATATTATTGAGATGGTTTTACATTTCGGTTCTTATTTTTGTTTCTTCCAAAAATTAGCTTGTAATACCAGTTTCAACTTATGTTGTTTGTCTTCCGTTATCAGTCGTAGAATAAATTGCGAGAATAATCTTGTACAAGTTAAACTTTTCTATTCGTTTTTTTTTTCTTCTCCTTTTAGATGCCCGTAGCTAACAAAAACTAAATCCCACAATAGTCCCTCTCTTTGATACTTTTTTCAGACTTACATTCTCTTTTCAAGATTGTATTGATTTTAACTATTCATATTTACATTTTTTAGGTGACTTGCTTGGTAGGATTGGATTCTGATATATTGGTTCGCAAGTTTCAGCCATACACCATGTGAGTAAGTGTAGTTTTATTGCTTCTTGTATAATTGCAGTGAAAATTCTATATCTATGACTATAATATGTGTGCCTCATTAATTGTATTGAGCTTTCTTCAAAACTGATGAGGACTAGGCCTTTAGTTTCATATTAGTACTTTCATTTTTGTTCTTTTTTTCTTATTGAGTTTTTTCATGCATGCTGTTTAATTGTCATTTATTGGATGAACTGATCTTGAATGTTTTGACAAAATGCAATATATGTATCATCAAACGTTGGAGTGGGAAATCCAATAATTCATTAAAAAAAAGGTTTTGTTGATTAGGACTAACTTGTATTAGCATACATCCTAACTTGTCTATTATTTTTTATGTCAAGATCTGCTTGACAAAAGAGTGTTACAAAATAGTGTTACAAGTATTCTAATTTAGGACTTAAGGGCTTGGGTGTGATAACCATAGTGATTTTTTTGTTCATCTACCAATTTGTAGGCATGACCTTTTATTTGTTTTCTTCTTTCTTTTAGATTACACATGATAATTTTCTTTTGACATTATATTTTTTTTGAACTTTTTTGAATATCTGGGATCCAAAACAAAAGGCTCATAAACATGTGAATGGTGTTTTGAGACTAGAAATTTAGAAGCACCAGAATAGCCACCTCTGAAGGGTGTCTCTTCCTTCTTAAGATGAATAAATGGATGAAAAAACTCTACTTCTTACTTCCTACAATATAGTGTAGATTATACTACCTTCTTTCAATTGGCCTATTCCTAATTCAGTTAAAACCTTAAGGGGCTTTCTACTTTCTAGGTTTAACTAGATATATTAGGGGAAATTCATTCTTAAAATTTAAGCACAATCAATTCATGATACAAATGAAATTGGGGTCTGAAATTCTGTTTTTTCTACAGCATTGGTGTTCTTTATAAGTGCTTTCATTGCAAAGAATATAGTATGCACTTCCTCCTCAGTAATTTGTAACTTTTCATTATTATTAGTTTTGTTTATTTAGAATTATAAGTAAAAGGTAATATGTGACTTTCTTTGTTGTCTATTAATTTCTAATGAACTTTTGTTAAATCGAACTTACATTTCTTGTTTTGTTTTGCAATTAAGATGTTGTTTTATTGCATTTTGTCGGAGATTAATCTTAATTTTAGGTTTTTTTTTTAATTTGCTAAATTGAAATATGCTTAGCATTTCTTTACATTTTCATGCAATGGTTTTTTTGGTTTGTCACATAGAGGTAGTGTGACCCAGTGCTCGTTGTAGGATTGATGTGGATTTATTTTTGTCTCAGCATGATAATATCAAGAATTGATTTATATGATAATAGCAAGAAGTTATCTAAGATTAATTGCTTGTTTGAGTTTGTCTGAGCATGATAATACCAAGAAGTTATCTAAGATTAATTATATTTTTGCTTGTTTGAGCATGTTAATTTATAACGATATATATCTCTATACTCTATCAGATTTACTTTTATGATGTTGTAAGAAGTTTGATTCACAGGTTTTATTAAGAATTTTTTATTGTTTAAGATGGTTTATGTATTTTGTTTTGATTCTCTTATTTATTTTTATCATTATTATAGTATGTTTTCTACTTATCTAAGAAGAAACTATATCACCATCTTTGTAAATGTGATTTCTCCCTACCAGCTCAGCCTCTAGTCTTGGATGCTAGAATAAAAGCTTGACCGATAAGAGTTTTAAAACTTCAATTCAAGAAGTATTTTAAACATATATCCATGAAACATATATCCAAGAAACTTAAAGATAATATTTCACCAAAAGCACATGATATGGTTGTTAAAATTTTAGGTCATGTAGTTATAAGGTCATGCTTCTCATGTGTTCTTAACAAAATGTTGATATGGTTTGAAGTTATTGTTTTTATTTAATTATTTACGAGTATTACTTAAATAGGCCAATATTAGGTGAAAATCTTAATCACCCCCCCTAGTGGGAGCTTTTAGTTTCAATGAGAATTAATAAAGATGATATCGAGGACAATCTAATAGACATTTTAGGTTGAATTGTGTGATTAATGGTAATACACTGCTTGTTGTGGCAATTTTTTAATTTAAACCCTCTCTATTTATTACCCATTCATTCCTTCTTACTCAATCAGGCTGAGTTTCACTTAGTACAACAATCAAGACTGAAAAAATGTTATCAAATGAACTCTAATTTTCCAATATATATGTGTCCATTTTCTCATGCTATTAGTATTTTGATGAACTTATGACATGCATGCACACAAATGTATGAAATCATGCTTTATTAGTTATTGTCTTTGTTAGTTTGTTGCTTCTAATACTGGTGTCATCTACCATTGTTTATACTTTGATATTCCATTCCTTACATGTGGTTACAATTGGCAGGTTGTTACATTAAAGAATGATATAGTGAAGTTCTTTGACAGTCTTGAGAAATATGATATGTGTAGCTCTGCCTTCGAGTTCCTTTGTATTTTGATAATTCTACATTTTTACTTTCATAATTTGTGACTTTATATTTATTGACTGCCATTACTTGCCTTACTGCTTGGACTTACTAATAATATCTTGTTTATAAGTAGGGCTGTAAAAAGACCGAACCGGACCGGCGGACCGGACCGGTTGTCCAGGATCGAGACCGGTTGGAGTCCAGTCCGGTCCGGTCCAAAAAATATATGGACCGGAAAATTCCGGTCCGGTCCCGGTCTAGGGAGTTCATCCCCCTGGACCGGACCAAATCCCTAGAGTTTTTTTATTTTTATTTTTATTTTTAAATATATGTGTATATAAATAATAACATATAAATTTTAATATTAATATTAATATATATTAATATATAATATATACTCTTATAATATTAACATATAAATAATAAGTATATTATTATTATTTAATATATTATTACTAATTTATCACTATTTACTAACATATAAATATATAATATACTAATGTAAATTGTAATAGTGTTATTACTTATTAGTTATAGTTTATTAACATATACTAATGTGAAAGTGTTATTAGACTATTAGACTATTAGTTATAATTTACTAACATACTTAATATATAATATATACTAACATATTAACATATAATATATACTTTTATAATATTAACATATTATAATTTATAGTAGTTAAATTTAGGCCAAAAAAATATTTGATCATTGTAGAATTTTATATTAAATTTAGCCCATTAAATCATATGGGGCACCCCTGGACTAAACCGGACCGCCCCTGGACCGAATTGGACCGGACTGGTATGGACCGAACTCCTGTTCGGTCCGGTCCAGGGTGAGAGAATTCTTGGACCGAATGAAATCGGTCCACAAATTTCCCTTACCGGACCGGACCATTTACACCCCTATTTATAAGTTCTTACAGATTTTTTTGCATTTACGTAGTTATCCTACGATTGTGATTTGTTGATTAGGAAGTTGTTCTACACTTTTCTAGCCTAATTAATATTTTGTTTATCATTTTAGCTTCACCATGGCTGACTTTAGGTGATATGGGTTTGAATTAGGAATCTTAATTTTGAACTACTGCTTTACCAATGGTGATAGTATTTTTTTTTTTTGGTTTGGTTGTACATGCAGATATATTTGGAGAAGAGTGACAAGCAAAAATTATGTTCAGTTGTTGTCAAGAGCTGAAAAACAGTGATCATTCTTCATGTATGGATGTGTTGGTAAAATAGGTAGCACGATTATATCACGTCAAGGCATTTTTTTTTTAAACTTTGTTTGGTATTTGCGGCGACAGTTTGTGGCCGAAAATATATATGTTTTTTTTTTATCTCTATAAGTTATTTTCGACAGCAATATTTGGTAGGAAATTATGTATTTGTAACCATTTTATTCATAGCAAATAACTATTTGTGACAATAATTTGTGTAGCAAATAACATTCATTTAAGCTTCACATGAGATGTATTTTTGACAAAAAAAAAAACTACTTTTTGTGATCATCTTATTCATAGCAAATAATTATTTGCGACAATAATTTTTTATTGCAAATAATGTTTTATAACTATTAAACCAGCACATGAGATGCATTTTTTGGACAAAAAAAATTGATTGTTGCTGCAAAAAAATTTTGTTGTAAAAAGTAGATTTCTTTATCCACAAACCCAACGACCAAAGATTTGTGGCAAAAATCTTTTTTGCGATAGAAAATTAACTTTTTGCTACGATTTGTTGTTGCCGCAAAAAGCCATATAATATGTTGTAGCCTCTAGTTGCATGCATGCATCTTGTGTAGATATATTGTGAATTGCATTTCTAATTAATAATATTTGATCTAGCTAGCTAGGAAAATATCAAATAACTATGAGGCAGATTTTTGGAGAATTTGGTCGAATTATTAGTTAAGAGCGAGAATAATATATAATATGCTAAAATGGAGAGAGAGAGAGAGGAATCTAAATGACAAATTAGTGAAAGATGGATCAAATTAAGTTAATGTATATTTTATATATATATATATATATAAAAAATATATATATGTGTGGTACGCTGGCCGGCCGCCAGCTGAAGAACTTTTGGAGATAATAATTGAAGATGATAAACCAGGAATTAAAACGCAAAGAATATCTCAACAAGTGATCTATTATTATGTAAGCTCATTAATTAATTAGAACCTTAGAAAGATACAGACTGGCAAAAGATCCATATTTTTAATTCCGGCATATCTATCATGTTTGGATTTGATTGGGTATAAGAAGCAAAAAATCTTAGTAATTAGTGTATATATGATCATTCGTACCAAAATAATAACGGTCAAATATGCTTGTTCAGGCCTTTCTGACTTCTTGTCACATGCATATAATAATTATACTAATATACCCAATTAAAAAGACAATATATATACATATAGTCAGTCACGACAAATACAATTAATCAGCATACGATCGATCATCGAATATCGCAAATCCATTTACATATATATATATATATATATATATATATATAATACTCATTTTTTTGAACCAGGATCAATTGAATTATGAGGTCTTGATCAGTATCTTTCCTTTATTTTCTTGCTAAACTCATGATTAATTAAGGTTAATTAATATCTGCACAATTTTAATGCAAATTAATTAAGAAAAGGAAGCTTTAAACTTTTTGTTATTGATCTCTAGTGATTATTGAAGAATAATTTATATCATATTATATATTATTAGTTCGATATATATATATATATAATTTAACATTATCGATCGATCCCACCATATATATTTTTTTGGGGCCGCTAGCTATTAGTTCAAATTGCATAACTAAATGCATATATATATATATATATATAAATATATATAGATCGAGTACACTATAGCATGTATATATGTTTACATATAATTTATTTTTCAATCACATGGTATATATTGAACATGCAGGAGCTGCATGGGAGTTCATTAATTAATGAGTAAAAAATGAATTAAGGGAATGTCCATTAATATGTTTATATATATATATATATATAATTAAGGAATTATATTTGGGGCAGCTTGACGGGCGTGATCTCTTTATCAATTATTTAATCCCTTCATGTGATTTTCATTAACTCCTTAATTGTTGAAAAACTTGATCCCAACGGCAATATTAATATTAATTTTAATTAATCTTATAATTTATATTGAGGAGTTGAGGAACAGGTGATCTATCGGTAAAACATGATCTTGATCGGATTAATGAAGTTTGAAGGTGCCATGCACCTCATGATCCCTATAATTAGAAATGATCCAGATGCCATGTTAGGAACATCGCACCTCGATCTGCATGACCATTAATTGATTCATGAAAGAACTGCATGCATGCATGTGTACTCTCTGATCATGATCGATGATCATATATATATATATATATATATATAGAATTTAAGTACATGATAAATGTTTAAATATATATATATTAATATTAATTTATGTGAAATAATTAATTTTATCTTCATATATCCTACCCAGGTGCCGCTCCCTAGCTAGCTAATTCTATGGTTATGCCAAGAAACCTCACAAACTACGTTGTTTGGTTTGTTTTTAAAAATAAGATAAGATAAAAATAAATAAATAAATAAAATATTATTATAATATATTTTTTTAATATTAATTTTATTTTGAGATTTAAAAATTGTTTAAAAAAATTAAATTTTTTATTATATTTTATATAAAATTTTAAAAAATATAATGATGAATTTAAAATTTGTTTTAAAGTTTTAAAAAGTTTTTTTTTTTTTAAGAAGCACGCGGCTGAAAGCTTTCTCGAACTTCAAAAATTAAATGAAATGTCTACGCGGGTGTTTTCCGCAGCATTGCAGCAATAACAAAAAGGAATTCATGCAATGCACAATACCCGCGTCGGCGTCCGCGTCCGCGTCCCCCATCAATTTGCCCCCATTTCCACGTACTTTTTTATCTCTATATATCCCTCCAAAGCTAGTAATTGTAAGAGTCGAACGCGTAATTCACCATGAGAAAGTCGGTAGTGCATGACCATTTTTTTTTATCAAAATAATTATTTTTTATTAAGATAAATTTATTTTTACAATAAATAATCATATTTATTACAAATAATTCACTATAAATATTTGTCTTTCTTATAGTAATTACAGTAATTAATAATGATAGATAGATAGAGATCCACTACAATAAAATTGACTTTTTGCGACATTAAATTTTGTCGCAAAAAATAGAAAGAATGCTGTAAAAAAGTATTTGCAGTAAAAATAATCATTTTGACTGCAATTAAAATGTTACAAATAGCTGTTTTTCTTGTAGTGAGAATTGTTACATAGACAAATAAATTATATGAAATAAAAAATTGATGTGACTTTATAATATTATCTGTTAAATGATTTATTTTATAATAAAAATAAATTTATAATTTGATACATTACATCAATTTATAAATTTAATTTTATGTATTGCGCGGGGGGCCTTTGTGGCTAAAACATTCTTCAAGAAGTAATAAAATAATAACTAATTCTGCACATGGCAGGCCGCATGCATTATCCATATAATATTAATGTAATGAGATCATTTATAAATGGAGTCGGCCATCATCATGTGAGCCCCATAATTTGGCCATTTACATATAATATTAAAGATCAAAACATACTAATGGAACACGATTTGAATCACAAAACTCAGAGAGATGATCAAAGCAAAGATCCAATGTATATTGATGTACTCCAAAAGATTCAGAAAGAGAACAATATTAAGCTGCACGTAAAGTAAGTATTTTACAATAAAATATTCAAGCAAACATATAATAATCTTACTGCCTAATTTGTATATTTATCTATTAAAAAATACTTCAACGGCCACAAAAAGATCATATAAAAATAAACTCAAAAATTAACAATAATTTCGTATGATCATTAAATTATACGTTAGATCTATTTTAAAATATAGCTTTACAATCTAATGTATTATATTGTTTTATGAATTTACTTTCGTATAATCTCTTTATCATCATAACACTTCTCTTATTTACTTTTCTATATGTGAGTATATTTTCTTTTCTTTTGAACCTCTGCATTTAGCTGCAAGCATTTCAAGAGCATCACTAATTATTTCACTCAAAATTAAAATTTTGAATAAGATAAAATATTAATGTGCTCAGGATTGTTTAACACATGAGTACTGTTATTCTAAGGTAGGCCTCTACGTACATTCATTACAAGAAAACTGTTTATTTATGGCCAGTTATTTTCTGTCAAAATGAGTCCGTTTTTATCATAAATAGTCATTTTGACCGCAAATAATCAATCATAAATACTCATTTTTGTTGTAGTGATTACACATCCACTGCTTACATGATATAATTTGATGTAATAGATAAAATTTACAATTTAAATATTTCAAACCAAATCTTACTTAAATAGAGATTATGTATTTTACGCACCGACCTGATAATAGAATAATTCTAGTTATATAAGACATGCAGGCTGATTGATATTCAAGTATGATCAATGTATCTTCCATTAATGAACAATCCAATTAATTTGTAAGTGACTAATTGAAAACTATATATAATAACGGCAAAAATATAATCAAATATGACATTAATATTTCTTGATGACTAGGAATACAATATCTTTGAAAACATGACCAATGAACTAGGGTTTTCCATAAGAAACAAGAACATGATGAATATCTGATCAGGAGATGCCTGTGAATTTACATCATGCATTAACAAATTAATTAACTTGAGTATCCTCGATCGATCATCGCTATTAATTCCTCATCACAGCAAAAAAATATGATATATCCAACTTGACCAAATATATATAGGGTATGTTTTCTATTAGGAGGGGGACCCAACCGGGGGGGGGAGAGAGAGAGAGAGAGATGATCTGTGTAAACGGACACATGATGAGACCACATGGAGCAGCCATTTAAACTACAATTAGGAATATTAAGACTTTGAAAAGTAAGAAAAAGAAATAGTCAAATTCGCTATAAAAAAAATATAAATTAATGTGAAAAATAATTAGTAACATGTGTATAGAGCAGACAACGTACGTACCTCACACATAGCTAATATCAATCTAACTTTTGATCACTAACTTCCTTATTAATTATGTTGTACTTGTCTATCATATTAATTGATTAATTAAGTATATATTGTTATCATATATATATATATATATATGATTTGTGTGTGTCATGTACATGACACACACAAATCATATAAAACATGCATGATTAACAAACTATCATATTTTATTGATTAACAAACTTTTGGAAATCTTCTGGCTAGTGGCCGCCTGCCTTATTATACCCATGGCAACTTGTAGTCTCAAATTCAGTACAAAATACTCATGACCAAATTAAGTAAAAATCTTCCTATACTTATCCTAGCTTTCATTATTTCTACATCCATTCTAACCAAAACGTACACAAGGATGAGAAATTATTTATAATTATATGTTGAATTCTCTTATATGCTCATATAATAATTATAAAAAAAAATCACTGCTAAAATATGACTAATTAACTCAAAAATTAAAGTCTCGCTTGGATTCAGAGATGAGATGAGTTGAGATGAGTTTAGATTATTTTTTAATATTATTATTATTTTAAAATTTGAAAAATGTATATTAGAAATTGAAAAAGATGTATTGGGAATTGAAAAATGTGTATTGGGAATTGAAAAAGGTGTATAGGAATTTGTGTTTTATATAAAAAATTATAAAAATATAATAATAAAATGAAGATGAGTTGAGATGAGTTGAGATGAGCTGAGCTCACCTCTGAATACAAACGGGGCCTAAAACAAATAAATACGTACACAGTTTATACATATATAACTTTATATGACAACAAAATGATCCAAGTAATTCTACGTACCAATATAGTATAAGATTAATCAAGAAAATCGAACTCATTATATAATTACCTTCACATTGATAAATTATATAGCATGAATTTGTACCTACGTACGTACTTTCAATCGTGGCCGCAAAACAACAATAATAATAATTAAATTCAAAGGACATGATTAGATGTGTGAAGGGCGATTAGATCTATATGGGGAAAGTCGGAGTAGTTCAGTTTGTACTGCATGTGGCCTGGCATGAAAATGACTACTGACTTGGATTCGCCCGCCCAGTGGGCCACCTGATCAGGGTACATAAATGATGCATGCATGCATGGCTCTATATATGATGGAGATCAATTAATTGCGAGTATGCTGTATGATGAAATTAGTTATTTCGTCGGATGGCCACCAATTTTTTTCTTTTCTTTTTTTAGTTATTTATTTATTTAAAATGAGGCCCAATATTGATGCATGCATGCCGGCCAAATTAAGGCATTCATGAAGAACTTTGTAATGATCTGTTGGGATCATAGGAAAAATCCCCTATTCAGCTAGCCAGTCACCATGCGCCACTGATCGATTCCATCATCATCAAGCCCTTTATTATTCATGCATGATGTTGTACTGACCAACATAATTCCTCAGCACTCGTGCATATATATATATATATATACATATGTTGTGTTCCCATGCAGTGGTTTCGTTTTCTTTCTTTTTCTACTTTGTTTTTTTCCTCCTCTATCCTGTTGGAACTTGAATAACGTCGGGACCAAAATTGGGAGGCAAAGAGGTGCATGATGCATGTGGAAGATCATGACCTAGAGATCGAGAGTCATCATGTTTATGCTGCATGGTCCGTAGTCTAGCTAGCTAGATAGCTCTAATGGGGAGCAGAGAGAGAGGTGTTGAAGTGACTTGGACCCATTCTCCAAACATACTGTTCTTGTAATGGCTATCAGCTTAACCCTCCTCACCCATTCTCCAAACATATTGTTCATGAAATGGCTGTCAGCTCTTCGTGATCAACAATCCTCGATTGAGACCACTGTCGATCATTCATGTAATTAATCCAACAGTACTAAATTGACACCTAAAATCAGCATCTATCTATTTATCTAATATCTATCATCGTGCAAGCATATATGTTTGTACTCCAGCCAAAATCTATCCCCAGATACGAGCAAATCCGAAGCTTGACTAGCATTACCAAGTGTACGGATCACGCCACCGGGTGCCACCTGGACCGCCGAGATTGATTGATGATTTACGGGATTACAACTGTGCTGCATGGCTTTGAAGAATAAAAAGGGTGGTCCAGTTACACTAGGGGGTCCTTATAATGGTCCAAACCCTAGTGAGAAGAAATTATTCTAGTGATATATGGTAGAGATCAAACCTATTGGCCACTCCCATGTGAATTCCTTATGGTTAGCAGCTTGTTACTTAGAAAAATTTGCCCGCAAACTCAAGATCAAGTTGAGTCGCTGCTGATTCATTTATTGTGCAGCCGAGAGAGTCGGTGTTAAATGTCATTCGCATAATCAAAATCAAGTTTAGGTATGATTTTCAAAGTACTTGTCATTGTCCATTTATTGTGCACCAAGTCATGATTGTTGCCCATTAATCTTTCTCTCCATCCAAGTCATATCAATTGCATGATTTCATCAACCCATTCCATTTTCAATCCAATCTTAATTTGTAATCGTGGATCTTTGTTTCACTTTATTTATATAAAGATTAAAGAAATAATAATAATAATTCAGCTATAAGCAATTAAAGCCTTTTAACTGTAAGACTTTAAATTGATCATGACCATTCTCAGTTCAGATTCCTTCTAAATCTAATATTGGACTCGTAATTAACAAGCAACTGGTTCCAAATCCAGCCCACTCAAAAGCCTGGTAGAATAGACGTTTGTCCAGTAAAACCTTCACAAACAACTGGGTCCATATCCAAACCCAATTGGTTTTTAAGATTGTGTGGTGAATTCTTTATCGAACCTTCCTCAACGCCTGCCATATTGTTTTTCCATTTTCACACAACCCATGTAGAGACGAGGATGAGAACTATAAATCACTTTGAAAGGTCATATAACCATGATGAGAGAATCATGATTAACAACACGATGAATAGCTTCTTCTTTCCTTTTTTATTTTTATTTTTAATAAAAGAATTCAAAATCTTATAAAAATATACTTATAAATTGATATAATTTGATACAGTTTGTCAAATTGTATAATTCCTTCTTGTAAAGTAGATCGTCATATGGAGCCTCGTCAATTAATAAGTTTATTTTTATAAAATCTCTTTATAAATTAGCATTTATCGAGGAGATCGATATATCCAAGTGCAACATGACTCATATAAGCCTAAAAAAATAAGATATTTATTAGTAATTCATATATATATTGGAAAGAAAGTTACATATCGGAGAGGAAGAAATAGCCAATTATATAAGATATTGTTTCAAAATGTTCGTAGAACCAGTTAAAAATCCCATATTCTTTTTATTTATTTCCAGGGTCCGGCTTGCCTCATGTTCCAGAAGTAACAGGATATCTCCCATCTAAATCCAAGGGCCAAGTGATCACTGATCAGTACAAGATTTTTAAAATAAACCGACCGACGTCGTATAGTGCTTTTAGTCTAGGAATGTAAAAAGTCATGGGATCCTAATACATACGGGAAATTGCGCAAGAACAAATTTAGAATTCCACATCAACTATAATTAAAGAACTTAAAAAAATAGAAATAACAAATTTTCCAATTTAAACGGAATTGAAAATTAAAAAAGTTAAAACGCAAAACACAACTAGAAATGAAGTACAACTCATTTCCTGTGCATAAATTCCTGCACAAAATTCCCAACAAATATCATTTTCCCATAACCATGGTCATTGAATACTGGCCACTAAACTCATTTTTCTTCTACATTGCAAAAGTCCTGACAATAAAAAAAAAAAAAAAAACCCTCATCTTCTTCTTAAACGCTAGCCACTAATAAACTCATTTGCATCTCTCTGGTTTGAAGTTTTACATATGCATTGCTTATAGAAGTGAATTCTCGAAAGGCAAACTTGATATATATTAATATATATATATATATACACACATCTTTTAGAAGGGGACGCTGTACTGAGAAAGTGTGGATTAGTTGATAATTAAAAAATGATAGGATCTAATATTCCTTCATTTGCTCCAAAGGAAAAGATCACATCTATTAAACGATGACATTGCTGTTGAAGGAAGCTGCATCCTGTGTCGCAACCTTTTACTAAATTTGTGAAATGATCATAGATAAAAGAAAATCCGAAATAATATATACAAAATTTTTATTTTTTATTTTAACAAAAAAAAAAAAAAAAGAGAGAGAGAGAGACAAGTCATGTATGAATAAACATGAAACATAAAAAACCCATCTTGCATGCTGAATCCCATGCTACATATTTAGTTTGGAACTCTGATGCAAAAACGAAGCCAGGCAAGGATCCGAGCAGAGTGGAAGACCAGTTCGAGCTCCCAAAGCTCTGCATTTTGCTGCTGCCTGCCATCAGAGAACAACACAGGTCAAACAATTTTCCTTGATGATAGCTTTACATTTCAGTCCATTTGCCCCTTGGAAATAAGTTTACTTACCACTTGAGCAGCAAATGCCAACATTGTTTCTGGCTGCATGTCGGTACATAAAGCTACAAGGTGTAGTTGAAGAATTACGAAACTCATCAATGTTTCCATCAATCAATAATATACAAAAGACAGCAGCCCCGAAGCTTTGCAAGTGATGGATCAACCGGCAAAGAATTTTAAAGCGTAATTGTGTAACATACATGCCAATGTCGATAAACAAACTTGGTTAATATGATGCCAGGAAAATAATTGCCAAAAAATAAGTGGCATAAAGTTCCTAAGAGAGGAGGATAGGAAAAAAAAAAACAGAATTTGCCAAGGCATCAAAAGTCAGGACCAGGTATTTGAATCCAGTCAAAAGTCAGGACCAGGTATTTGAATAGGGTGATGCAAAGGCCTGAATTGTCAGAAAAACAGAATCAACCTGAATGCCAAAATGCACTAAAGTCCCAAGACGTGGACAACTTATTCAATTTAAAAGGAATGTATCCACACTCGCATACAATTGAGTCTACATCTATAAACATAACTATCAACAGACTCCTGCTCTCAGCCTTGCCTGACCTCCCTAACTAGATCAAACGATGTCGCCTTCTAACCATCCAAGTGCTAGTATGGTTTATTCTCAAACATCAGGTCATAGATTGCTTAGGATTAAAAACAGAATTAGCAACTTTAAAGATGAAAAACAAGAATAAAAGCCTACAGAAAGCTACGGAGACCATCTGTGCATACCTTCGTTGGAAAGCTACAGAATCGACAAGCAAAATTTCAAAGCACTTGCATACACAAATAAAGACACAGAGATAAAGCCTACAGAAAGAGAGATTTTGGTTTAATGGTTGCACACACCATAAACAACAGCTCCAATAAATGCATCCCCAGCACCAGTTGTATCGATAAGTTCTGATGGCGGTATCTTCTCAGCTGTTCCAAGAAATAACCTCCCACATACTGTCCCGATGCCATTCGCTCTCAATCTTGTCACTGGCTGTGCAAGTAAAACGAAAAAGAAGAGTAAATCCTTATCATATGTGGACGCTATCAGTTAATTCTATGCTGCTGGTCTATCTGACTAACAAGCAACTATTTTACAACATTATCAGAATTTCAGGGGTAATTAAATAAGAACTACACATGAATTATATACAAGTATGCCATCTTCAGTTCCCCAAAACTTGTGCCTTTCAGTCTGGAACATGCTGGAATTATTTGGTATATTACATAGTTCCAGCGATGGGTATATTCAAGCATTTGTTTAGGTTGTCAATCTGAACAGAATAGATACTAATTCAGAAGTCAATTGTCTGGTTATTTAAATATGTTTTTTTATGTATCAATCTGAACAGAATAGATACTAATTCAGAAGTCAATTGTCTGGTTATTTAAATATGTTTTTTTATGTAAGTAAGAGATAAATATTATTCATATAAATGAAATAAGCATAACCCGTATACACAGGAGGTATACAAAAAAACACTTAAATACATTCTAAGAGCGATGGATTAAGAACAAGAAATCATAAATATTATTCCCATTTAATACAATAGCTGAAAACCAAAACAGTGAAGTGTGGATAAAAAAATTCTTCAGCTCCACCATTGTGCACTCCTTATCTTCAAAACATCGCGCATTTCTTTGCGACCAAATACACCACAGGATGCACAACAAGATCATCTTCCACACTGCTGCCACTTAAGAACACCCTTGCATCTTCCTCCAACAAACCAACAAATCCACAACCCTCGATGGCATAACCCATGCAACATCAACTCTTTAAAAGATATCATCCCACAACACCCATGTTACCTTACAATACAATAAGAGGTGTTTCATAGATTCTCCATTCCTTTTACACATATAATACCAATCCATTACTACACATCCCCTCTTCCTCAAATTGTCCATCAAAATTTTTCCAAGAGCGGCATTCTATACATGAAAGGCTACTTTAGAAGGCACACGAGATCTCCAAATGTTCTTCCAAGGGAAAGGATCATAATATTGTGTTGACATAATTTTATAGTACGCCTTAATTGTACATTTCTTATGATAATTGGACCTCCATGTCAATCTATGTCTATGTGCCATAGGGGTCCCCATGGTGTATATAGTAGTACGAAAAAATCTGATACAATAGATATTTCCCAATCATGAAAATCTCTATTTAAAAGAATATTTCACTGGTGAGAACCATGAGAAGTATTTGCATATCTACCACTGAAGCCTCCCTATTAGCTTCAATATAATAGAGAGCCAGAAAAGCCCTATTCAACGCATGATCTCCACACCACACATTCTGCCAAAAACTAATTCTATTGCCCTCTTTAGCTACAAAGCAAATATGTTTTTCAAAACATGGCCATCCCCTCATAAACTTCCATAAGCCCACACCATATATCTCCATTTCATTAGAGCACCAACCCCCCCCAAGCAACTCCATATCTAGCGTTAATAATTTCCTTCCACAATGACCCCCCCTCTAAGTGATATCTCCATAGTCATTTCCCCAATAAAACTTTGTTAAAAGTTCTCAAATGACACACTCCCAAACTCCCATTCACAATTGAAGAACAAACTGTTTTTTAGATTGAATTTTTTCTCCTCCCCCATGCCCCCCATAAGAACGCCTTAAAGAAACCCCGATAACAGCTTGTATCTCCTCCACCTTCTTGAAAACCCATTCTGAATAACAACTCCCATTGTTAGGACTAGAAGGGAAGGTATACAGAGGGGTTAAAATGACCCCCTCCCAACCGAAGCATTCATTATCATAAAGGGCAATTTATAAATACTGAATCTGAGATGAGAGCTAACTCAGATCTATCACTGGATGCCACAATAGTGTGGAAGGTTGATGACACTGTTGGGGAGCTAACTCAGGCTTTCTGAGTGTTCCCATCAATTCCACCCATCTCCAACGTCTTCTCCAAGGTTGGAGTGCATATCGGAGGCCTTACTATCAAAGGAACACTATTCGGCATTTCAAATGGCAAAGATGAGACAGTTAAGCCTCCGAACCCCTCGCACGACCGTTTATGTGTAATCATCGGCATCAGAAAGGTGCTATTGTCATGTCGAAAGCTCATATCTACTTCTCAAAACTCTACAGATGCACATTCCAGAAGCCCAAACCTCGACAGTGAACCGACAACCTTCGACGGTGAACCCTGACACTTTGTAGGCAATGGGAGTTGAGGCCCACCATACGACGATGGACCATCGGCATTTGAAAACCATCGTCTCCAAACTGCACCCACAATCTAGGCCTACATGACAGGCTAAGCCTATTGAACCACACAGGTATGTTGGAACTTGGGCCTCCAAGTGAGACCATTGGGCCTCTTGGGAAAAACAAGCCTTATTCACAAATTTGGGGCCCAACATATTGGACCAAGCTTACCTTTCCCTCTAGAAGTAACCTAACCCATCGATCCCTTCCTCAGCCCATCATAAGGCCCTTCTTCCCAACCCAACCCAAGCCCATCCCCATCCCTACCGTCTCCTCAACGCAGTGTTTCACTACCGGCGATATAACTCAGAAGAGTACATATTTGAGCTTGCATTTCTAACAAGAGACAAACGAGACTTTCCCTACCATCCTCCCCACACCTCTGCGTTGCGCCCCTATAGAACCATCATCCCCTTCCTCGCATTTCAGAGCTAGAGCCCAGCCTAGCAGGACCTCGAGCAATGTCCAGAAAACTCAATTTCTATAGAGCTTCCAAGTACGAACGGCTAGAAGATTGAGGCAGCGGTGTCGTCGTCACTGGAGGTGCCGACCCAACAGAACGGCCTTCTCTACCAGCCTCCCTCAAGACCTCCACCAACTTCCTCCATTTCACTCTATCTCTTTCCTCAGGAATAATAATATAGTTCTGACGACCCCCATGTTTGGATTCCACCAAAGCCATGAACGCTCCTTGAGGATTGGAACATCTTTAAGCTATGAAGCCCCTATCTCCTTCCCGATGAGTTGTGTAAAACTCTCTTCTCCGCACCTTTAAGCAATCATCTAGTGCCTTGGTGAACCAACGTGTTGCCGCTGACACCAAGTATAACTTTTTCAGTAATTTCCAGCCACGTTCAGTGATAAGCACCCCTGGACCATCCCTCGCCACCACAAAAGACTTAAATTCAATGTTAACAACATCCGAAGCATCCATTTTCTTTCCCATGCACTCACGGATCACTCAGTCAAACACCCGCAGATACCATCACAAACCAAACTAGCAAACGAAAGGGAAAAAAATGTAAAGAGAGAAAAACATTAAAACTTGTCTTAAGGATATTAAATTGTAAAGATGTAATTAGGCCAAATTAAACAGTAATGACTAAGGGCAGGCCATTGTATGTGCAATGGGGAGAGTCTTGAGAGTAGTCACTGCATGCAAAGTGCTATTGAAAATTTGAAAGTTAGGGCCATAACCAATCTCCATTGTAAGGGCCTGCTTTAGTGGGACAAACACTAGGTAATGGCCATTTTCAGATGGTATGACTTTGAACAATAAGAGAAAATCTATCTATCAGAAGTCAATTAAGCTGTATCATCTTTAACAACCATGTTGCAGAAAAGAGACATCCTGTGACACAGGAAATTTCATCAACTGCCTGCAAATTGACACATGAAATATAGCAAGTGCCATGTGACTTGTGTATGTGGAACATGTTCTGTACCAAGGTGAATTCCTTTTGAATTTCTCACTACCACTATCTCAGATTTCTCAAAGCCAACCAAGATTAATTGCTGAATATCATGCTAGTCAACTGTGCCTTTCTCCCACAATAGACTACAGCAGAACCATTACAAGGTAGAAAGTAACCAATCCTCTATAGAAAGAGAGAGAATAGATTTTTAGGTTCATTGGGAAGTACACTACCGATGATATGCATGTTGGGATGGCTAGACTTTCGTCCTTTTGCTGCTTTAGTGATTCTAATACGATTTCTACATCAATTTCTTCTGTCTGCAGACCCTCTGCCAAAAAAACTGTTACAATGAAAACCCTGTATGTGCTTAAAGCATATCAAACAAAAGAAAATTTTGCAATTCCAAGAACGTAGCTGACCCTAAAGCTTGCACATCATTTTCATCATTGACACTAGAAAGATGGGTGATTCATTCATACTTATCAAAAAAAAAAAAAGATGGGTGATTCATTCATTACCATCGACGCTTCTCTCAAGCATTATGCATCCTTCTTCACCCAAGGTCACAATCACAAACTTGATATTTGGCAATCTCAAAAGAATGGAAACAAGTGCACTTGGAACAGATGGTGCCTCTGTCCATGCCTGCCACACCCAAGAAATCAATGTTTGCCCATTTTTCAGATATATCATGACTTTATAATCAGTTAAACCCTAGGGACACAAGAATCTTTCAATTCCTAAAACTGAAATGAGGACCAAACGTTTTAACAAATATGATCAAATATAATCAAATCATAATAATCACTTCGATGAAACTTCGACACAATATTTGTACTCTGATGGATAGATGAATAGATATATAGAAGTAGATAGCATGAGAAATTGCTAAACGATGCATAAAGTACATATTCCAAAAACAGATTCATGATCAGGGCTGCTTTCTACATAAAATGTGTATATGGCCAAAAGAATCTATATCAAATATCTTTTGTCCTTAAAAAAATGGAAGCCTTGAAACTTAGTAGATATTTTAGTTTAGAAACAAATAATGAATTAGAGAAGCCATGTTCATACAAATCAACATCTATGCAAACCAAGTAATTTGCTCATGAGAAGACTCGCCAATTATAGCCTACCACCCATACTTATTCATGAAGAATAGTCAACTTGCCTGTGGAAATTTTGCTGAGCATATTGCATAATCAGCTAATTTCAGGAGATCATCCAACCCTTCTCTCAACCTTTCTGCATCAATTAAGATAGGTATCTTCTTGCGAACTGCCTGAAGGAAGAATATACTAGTTATTTCCCCCTTCTTCAATATTACTTTTTTCTGACTTTTGTCCAAGATGGAAAGCCAGAATGAAAAGATTTCAAGATGCCCAATAATGGGCATTCAACCTAGTTAACAGAATCACAGCCAAAACAATAGATGAACACTTTAACATATTGGAGGAGGATTTGGGTAAATGAGATATGACTGACTCAAAAGTAATTTTTGTAATTTACCATTCAGGAATGACTCATCAATCACAGAATTTTGTTAGGAAGAGCACAGAGAGACTGATAGATGCCTATAACAAAATAAGAGGAACAACAAAAGGGCACCATCATTTAGCTCAAAACTGTGCCACAATCAAAGAAAACAATATTATTTTCTTGCTTCAATTTGTATTCTATCATGAGGATAATCTTTCTTAATTCTATCTACCTCAAGCAGCAGAATCACAGTTACCCTAAAGACTAGGAGTGAAGTACCTAGGTTGATCAGGTCTCATGGGTGGATATTGTAATGAATATTACCTCTTGTGCAAGAACTAAAGCAGTTTCATGCATTCTTCCATCAGAATAGAAAATTCTCGCACCATCTAATGCAGAGAATAAACTAGCTCGGGAAAGGTCGTCTGGTTTCATTGGAGGATATCCTGGGGTGTGGATACAAGTACGAGTTTTCCTGAAAATATCAGTCAAATGTAATCAACTGGCAATAAAATATCCAAAACAGCCTCAGTAATGTTCACTTTTTAAGTTATTCAATCATAAATTCTAAATCATGACAAAGGATTTCAGCAAATGAAGCCATATCTTTTATATAACATCACACTCAGTTTGATGTCAAAGCACACTGCCCAGGGAAATTCTTGTCCTGTATCTACAATATTCAGACATTCTAGGCATTACCAAGATTCAACAGGGTAGCTTTTAAGTTGCCCGAAGATCAAGTGTCATGTTCCATGATGTAATATAAATAGGAAAATAGATCATACTTTATAAAAATGGCTTATTTGACGTAGCTGGAAACTAAAAAGGCACCTACACATAGAAAGTAAATGTACTATTACTTTGTCACTGTAAGGTCAATTTTCCCGAATTGGAAATGCTTGAATCTGTCTAAAGGCATCAAACAGAGAGAAGAATTTAGAGTGGACATTTCTCAAATCTAGTTCATCCGTAACATTTTTTTTCTGATCTGTGATTGTCAAAACTTTTCTTTCAGAAATATAGGTAAAGTTTGTCAGGAATAATGGGGAAAAAATTTGGTAAGTAGTAATGGGAAAATTAATATAATCCATTCACATTACATCCGATTTAAAGAATTCAAGGATAACAGATCAGACCCATTATGTCATGAGGAGAAATTTGTTTCAAGGAAATCCTTGAACCTCGGTAAATTTTGTCAGGAATATTGGAAAATTTGATATAATACATTCACATTACATCTAATTTAAAGGATAGTTCCCACTTCCCCAACACCATGGCATTTTTCATCCTGAAAAAGGGGGTTTTCATTTAGAGAGAGAAAAAAAAGTATAGACAAGGGCCCTCACATTTGGTTGTCAACAATGACATAGGTAAATGGTGTATTACCCTCCTTGGAAACCTGTAAATAAAACAAATCGAATCAAAAGATGATTAATTAATTATGTAAGATCACATGGTGGAACAGTGTTACTTGTCATGGCCAAATTCCAAAGAAAAATGTAATAGAAATAAAGATATAGAATAAAGGCAATTGGATACATTCCAGTGAAATGGAAATTAGTCGTCACTTCTTTTCAAGAATTTCCCTGCTTGAGATATTGCACTTTACTCTCAAAGTATTCCAACAAGAAATTAATATGAATAGTGCAATAACAAAAACTGGGTAGTTTGTATAATATTAAACCCTAGTCTAAAGGATGAGAGTCTACAAACCTAATGCAAGCCCTAATGAAATAAGTTCTCAATCTTTTCTCCACTTATTCTTGGCAGTTCAGCAGGATTTTTTTTTTAAATATTATTTAATAATTTTTTAATTCAGTCTCAACACCAGTATAGGCAGTTCACTTCCGACATGCCAAACCCCACATCCATGCTGCTTGGGATTTTTCATTTGGTCTGGGAAGTGTTCACTTAGCACTGATGAACAATAAGATCATTTAAAAGAAATTGAACTCAAAAAATTGTAAATATATTTAAGCAAGCAAATGCGGGGAGTGGGAAGAGATGTGACCAAGAAAAGCATAAAGCCCCATGCATTAAAATGAAAATAGATGCATGTTATCTATTATATTGAAAACAGATGCATGTTAACCATAATTGCGATGCCAAGAGACAAAACCATTGGTATGATATCATAGAACTTCGAAACTTCAAGAAACATAGCTGCAAGTTTTTTTTAATAAAGTAATGGAAACAATAGATCGATACTTAAAAGGAAGAGAAATTTGAGCATCTACAGTCACCAAACAGAAGAGAATATTGACCAGTAGTTTTTCAATCACCAGTTGAATACATA
Organism: Platycarya longipes; assembly: GCA_036559045.1. NCBI lineage: Eukaryota > Viridiplantae > Streptophyta > Magnoliopsida > Fagales > Juglandaceae > Platycarya > Platycarya longipes. The sequence goes on from CM071792.1 coordinate 1,127,988, forward strand.
TTACATAATCCCATATAGTCACATTTTTATCATAGTTAGTTTGTCATCTGAAGCTTACCACCAAAAAGGAAGTATCCACACCATCAGCTTGGAGCTCGTACAAAAGATCCCTACCTTGAGTGTCATCTGCAACCTAGTGATTTGAAACTACAAACATGTAAAAAATTAAAATATATATTATAATAATATTCGGTTGGATGAAATTGAAACCTTGGAAATTGAAACGTTTAACAGGAGATCCTAATGCACAAAACAAGAGAACATGATAGGGATAATTGAAACCTTGGAAATTAGCCTTGAAGTTAATCCCAAACGAGCGGCACAGGTTAATGCATTTCCGGCGTTTCCACCTCCTTGAACCTGAAAAATTAATCATCCAAACATCATGATAATATCTTCAATGTTGCAGAAGCAGCGATCATTTGCCAGGTCTGATATTATGACTGCAATAGTCTGTAACATTCGTGGGTATACGTAAATACGAGGGCCGAAATTTATCCTAATACGGAACTTGAGAAAAGAGTACTTAATTGAGCTAAGAGGTCCAAATTCTTATAAGGAAATTTGACTCAAGCAAGGGTTTTAAGTACTTGCAAGAACAGTATTTCGAGAGACCTCACTGCTCAGTATTGATGTCAAGAAAAGAAACATTATCTTAAAACTTCGTTCAGAAAACTATATATCATGTTCCGAGAAAGTCCAATATTTCGGCGTCATAACGGATGACTAATATATAAATATACACATGCCAAAGAGGAAAAAAATAAGGAGAAAAGAAAAAAAAAAAAACCTTCAAGCTCGTGGTTCTGATCTTTTCGTCGGGCTTAGGATACGCCGCCACTGCCGCCAAGTAATCAACCACCACAATTCCACATCCCACCTGCTTACGTAAAGCTTCAGTTTAAGTTATATCCATAGATATAAAATATATGTATACATGAGACAGAAGAACGCACAACGATGTGGTTTTCAGGCGGATGAAGAGAATCGGATGCCATTTTGACCCTGAAGTTTCTGCAGAAAGGCAGAAAGACACATAAATAAATAAAGAGAGAGAGAGAAAGAGAGAGAGCGCAAAGAAGATACAGAAAGAGCAGGGCAAAAGATAAGTGCACGAATATAAGAGGGGAAGAAAGTAGGGAGACCTGGCGGAGTGGGTTGAGTTAGCCGGCGTCCGCAAGGCGGGGAGGGGGAATGCGGGACAAAGAAGTGACGAGAGCTAGGAGATGTAGTAGTAAAAAGAAAGAGTAGTTAAATTGTCTTTTCGAAGCGCCTCGTCTCAAGCCAAAATTTAAAAACTGTATTTTACTCCTCTGTTTTCCCGTCCCGACTCCCATCACGTATGTTGAACGACTTTTACACGTAACACGACGCTGTGGCAGTTCCTATCGTCCAAACGAGGTTCAAACAAAAGATCACCATGGTACTTGAAACGGAATTTGCACCTTTTCATCTTTTAAACTAACACATTTCCCTATAAAGGATTAGTAATTGAATCTTAAGGTGTAAAGTATTATTTACATCGTGCTAATTTTTAAGATATAAAGTGCAAAACTTTAATAGTTTGAGGGTGCAAATAAAAATGTTATATTCAGAGATATTTAGCAGCCAACACCATTTCAGGCTTCCAGCCTAACAAATGAGGGTCAAAGCCAAATGGTTTAACAGACACATCGAATCACATGAATACATTATAGCATATATGATTACACAAAGTGTTCCCAACTTATATTTGCATGACTCGTATCGTTAATGAATAAAATATTCCCAAAATTAGAAGACAATTTCTCTCCCCTCCCTCTAAAGAGGGAAGCTGCAGAAATCTCAGACACCTAAAACTACACCAATCTATTGAAAAAACCTCTGATCCTTTGGAACTGTACGATTCAAAACGCTAGAAATCTCAAACCCAAAACCCATCATTCGAAACACGCCTCGGAAACAATCCGCCATGCTCACTCCTACTTCCTGTGAATCTATAGAAGGCCACCTTACTCCGGACAGTTCTCAAGGGGCCTGATCTGTTCCCATGCCTTATTGGTAAAGACATCTCATCCCCAGCCAAGCTTGAAGTTGAAAACGGTCTGTTTTCGATTTCTTCAAGCGGACCAGAACTGTAATCCATTGTGATGAAGGAAGAGGCATTCCCATAGGTTAGCCGAGGAGTGATACCACCAGCATTCCACCAACTGCTGTCTGAAGGGGCTAGATCACCTTTAAAGTCGGAATCTCGAGCAGAAGATTCCTTTTGACTACAGGCATCCCCACAAGTCTCACCCGTGTCATTGTATATTAGTTTTAAAGCTTGGACAACTTCACCCATAAATGGTCTGTTAGTCACCTCTGGGTGAACACACATGGAAGCAATGGCTGCAACTTTAGCCATGTCATCAAAGTCATAACTTCCGGCCAAAGAAGGATCAACCATCTGCTCCAAACCTTCTCTAGTGGTTAGAAGCGGTCTTGCCCAAGTTACCAAATTCTCCTGTCCCGGAGGTTGGGACATGTCCACAGGCTTTCTTCCAGTGAGAAGCTCAAGGAGCACTACACCATAGCTGTAGACATCGCTTTTGACAAGTAGATGCCCGGTCATTGCATATTCCGGGGCGACATACCTGCAAATCCATAATTTTCAAATTTCAACAATGGTTGGAATCCCAGAGGAAAAGGCAGTAGCATGGTTGTGTAAGGTTAACCTCTTTACTTTTTGGATAATATGAATTTGGTGAGATACAAAAGGGTGTGGTTTAATTCACCATGATGCATAATCTACTAACAAAAAGAAAGAGCTCTAAAAATTCTAGAAAAAAAAAATGTACTAGTTCAGAGAACATGGAAAAGTAAGAACCTGAAAGTGACATTAGAAAATTGTAACTAACAGGAACAGCACACTGGTATATTTGAGTGGGGGCGAAGAAAAACGAAGGGAAAACTATCACTCTTTAACAAAGTATGATTACCTACTTATAAAAAGAAAAAAACATAGTATGATTACCCAAAAGTTCCCATAACCCGAGTAGAAATGTGATGACTTCCTTCAGTTGCTTCCCTAGCCAACCCAAAATCCGAAACCTTGGGGGTGAAGTCATCTTCAAGCAAAACATTACTGGCCTTGAAATCTCGGTGAATTACACGAGGATTAGAATCTTCATGAAGATAAGCCAATCCTCTTGCTGCTCCTAGAGCAATCTTCAACCGTGCATCCCAGTCTAGTGGTCCCTTTTCCTTGTCAACACCTAAAATACCAACACATGTAATTCAACAAGTTAATATGCAACTGATTCATTTTTCAAAAAACCATATCCTCAAAAAGAGGATTGGATTCAGTATCAATATTGTCAGGTCAGGTGCTTCAGCTCAAAAGTTTTAGCAGCAGTGGTGGTAGCAGCCACACTTATATTTCACACCAAAATAAAGTCAAAGCTAATGCAGAGAATATACCATGCAAATGGGACTCAACGCTGCCATTGCGTACAAGCTCATAGATCAAGCAGCGTGTTGGCCCTTCAATGCATATACCAATCAGTTTCACAAGATTACGGTGATGCAATCGACTTAGCATCTCAACTTCTGCAATAAATTCACGGTCTCCATTTTGATTATCTCTAGTAAGCATTTTAACCGCAACCTCAACTCCACCTTCCATAATCCCAAGGTAAACACGCCCAAATCCTCCTTCACCCAAAACCCTCTTTGAACTGAACTTGTCTGTTGCCTTCTCAAGCTCAGCAAGTGAAAATGTTTTAGCAGAGAGAACACGCGTAGCCATGGTGGACATGAGGGATACTGATGTTGAGCTCGCAATACTGCTCGATAATATCGATCCAATGCCTGAATACATGCAGAGGACCAATCCGTGAAACGCATGGACCATCAAGAACGTATGATATAATTGTGGAATGAAATCATTATCAAAAGATGAAAAGTAAAAACTCAAAGTTCAAGGTATTGTTCAAGTGAATCGTAATAAACCAAAAATTATAAACAAAGATATTTATGGCATTTTCTTTACAAAGAATAATTTGCAGGCATGTTACAAAAAAGGAGCAACGGCAGAGGAGCCATCCTCAAGGTAACAGAGGACCAAAGATATAAGTGCTGGCATGAAGAGCATCACTTGCCATAAAGACTTCAACAGATCAATAAACTCACCAGATCTTTTGTTTGTAGAAGACATATATGCAGGACCAACAGCATTTGATGGTCTTCCAACCCTCCTCCACTTCAAAAAGACAGAGACTGCTCCAATGAAAACCAATAAGAGCACAAATGCAGACAAAGAAATTATGGCAATGGTTTTAATATTCATCCGCTGGCTCTTTTTGACAAAATTAGCAGAGATAGGGAGATCTCCAGAGCTTCCACTTGGTTCATTTCCTCCATAACTCCCATATGGCGGTGAAGAAGGAATTCCTGACAATAATTATTTCAGGCTCAGCTAAAATGCTGATAATAAAATGTAAAGAAGGGCATTTAAAGTAACTACTTTTATTTTATTCTTTTTCCTTTTGGCTGAAAATTCAGAAGAGTTCAAGGTAGCTACCTGGATAACGAACAAATTCTACTTCATAATTACCGAATAGAGTGCTATTTAGAGGCACTTTCCTGTGCCAAAATCTCTCATATGTCAGTATTGCAGTAGTATTATCAAACTTCTCACCCAGTGGAACCAAGTTGATATCCACAACTGTTCTCCCTTGATTTTGACTATCAGCCGTAGCACCCATTATTTTAACTTGACTTTGTTCCAAATATGTTCCCGTTGCAATTTCAATCTCTAGCTCACTCATTACTGGGAAAACAGCATAAGGAGCTACATCCAATAGAAGTCTGACTTTCATTGGAAACACACAACCACAAGGTGAACCAAAGGGTGTTGCAGTAAGTGGATCTATACAAATTTGATCACAAGCTGCCAATGAATTCATTGTGAAAGATATGAGTAAGAATTCCATGATTAGATGCAGAAAACAAGGGAAGGTAAGGAAAAACCAGCAGCATATTGCACAGAACCTTTTAACAAAGTTGTAGGCTTCAAATGAACAACAAGCTCTTTCTTTTTATAAGAAGTATATTAAAAAACCACATAATTGGCATAGCCCAAGTACATAAAAGGAGAAAACACCTAATTACAAACTAAAGCTCAAAAACAGCACAAAAGTCATTGGAAGCTTTTTTTTTTATATAAGCTTTTTTTCAATAAGTAGCTATAACTTTTTAAAAAGCATACTGCAAAGAACCTTCAGCAAGAAATTTCAATCTATTTTTTAACAAATATTCAACTTTAAAAATTTTATTGAGATAGTTTTTTTATCTTTTACAGTGACAACCCTTTGATTTCAACTCCCAGAGACCAATACAAACATGAATGTAAATCATATATTGACTCAAAAAAATCACAGTTGAGGATTCAACTTCAAAAAAAGAGGCTTAATTTTTCACTTTTGAGATTTCTCTCCATACACTTGAGCAAAAACCATGTTTCCGTTGAAGTTTTTTGTTGGATTCAACTCTGTAGTTAGTGATTTCTGTGGTGTTTAGGATTCATCTATAATAACATCTTAGGATTGCGATGGGTTCGATTAGAAATGTGGTTATTGACCAAAAATGCTTTGAATTCAAGAGGGAGAGGGATAAGGGATGGAGAATAATAGAGAGCTGCCCTCGATTTGTGAAATTTGTTTTTGTTGATTTTGAAGCTTTGGCATGGCTGAAGGCTATGGTAAAGGAAGGCATTGCCGTTGGGAGTGCTCCCAAGTTTTTTAGGTCGCATAGAAGAGGGTCGAAGGTGTTGGTGTTGCAGAGGCGGCATAACTCGTTTGGGAGATTCTTCTCCCTATCGGAATTTAGTCCTGAAAGGCATCGGGGCACAATATTGGTACCAGAAGGGAGGTTAGGCATTGGTTGGAAAAACTTTGAAGAAACGTTAATGGAGCTAGTGGCATCCCCCATTTCGGGGAGAACTCAGCCGCGAAACAGGAAACAGAGGTTGCCTTCTTCGACAATGCAGAGGCCGGAACCTCTATCCCGATCTTTTAGGTCGTAGAAGGAGGCTCTGCAGCAGGCGGATGGTGCTGGAGGGAAGTCTACAATGATGGGAGGCATCAAACAGAGGGGCTTTCAGAAGTCTGGCTTGCGTGGAGAAGACGATGTCAGTATGGTTGGCCTAAATAAGAAAATGGTCCTGGGGGTTTTAGTTGAGATGGAAAGCCAATTAATTAGCTGTTCTGAACCGTAATATAGTTTGGCTGAAACGCAACATCGGGGGTTTGGATGAGCAGGATATGGGCCTGGGTTGGGGCCAAGGGGAAGAGAGGGCCCGAGATGAAAAAATGGGGAAGGGAAAGGAAGTTGTTCTGGGCCGAGATGTGGAGAGAAGGACTGAACAGCTGAGAAAGGAAGGAAAGGGAAAAGAAGTGGACTTGGGCCAAGATGGGCCTGATGTGAGGTATGGGTTTGAGTCCAATCAGTGGATGATGAACCCTCACTCTGGGCCTAATTCTAAGGCTGCATGCAAGGTGTACAGTGATGGGCTTCCAGTGAGTCCTTAGCAACAAGAGGTAACTACGTCGACGGTGGGCCAGAATTTTCCGGTGAGCTCGGTGGCACTACCGCCGCCACAGAAGGGCACAGTCACCGCTGTTTTTTCTAGTGATCTCGAAGACTCTATCCCGAACCCAGAATCTATCGCGAACCCAGTGATCTCGGAGACTCTTTTTGACGCTACCGACGATAGTGACCCATCGGAGTTTACACAGACATTGCCGACAGGGGGTTTTGAAGATGGTGGCGACATTCTCGTGGTACCAGCACCACCGGAATATGAGGATGTGCAGTTTGATGGGCCGAATGTCATGTTTCAGGGTGCTGGGTCTCCAACGGAAAAACAGGGGAACTCAATGGACAGTGATCTGGGTGACAACCAAGAACGGCAGCTGGTCATCTATGACCCATCTCAGTCCAAATGAGAGGGGATGAGTTTAACCCCCATATGTACACTGCCCCCCAACCTTATTAGGGGGAGAAATTCCTCAGATTGGGTTTTTGAACAGGTAGAGGCTATGAAAAGTGTTTTAGGGATCACTTGTGGAGGTTATGAAGATGAATTTCGTGCTCTTCTTATTGCTATGGAAAATGGGCGTGCAAAGTCATCCTCCAAGCGTGAGAGGGAATTAAAAAAGTTGACTCGCTCCATTAATTATGATGTGAAGGAAGGGGGTTAAGGTAGGAAAGATCCCAAGGGAGGGGCTCCTTATTGTTCCCATGAAACACAAAATTCTCTCTTGGGGGCTCAATGATCGCAATAAACGCCTTCGTATTAAAACATTATTGCGAATGTGGAAGGTTGATGTAGTATGCCTGCAAAAAACTAAGCTTCGGGTTATTGATAGACGAATAGTTTGAAGCCTTTGGGGATGCCCTTATGTGGGATGGACATATTTGGCATCCTTGGGAGCCTCGGGGGGTGTGTTATTAATGTGGGATAAAAGAATTGTTGAGGCAATAGAAGAATGTATTGGTGAGTTCTCAGTAGCTTCTCTTTTTAAAAATGTAGTGGATGGGTGGGAGTGGGCCTTTGTAGGCATTTATGGGCCAAATGTAAACAGGGAGAGGAGAGGGCTTTGAGAGGAATTGGCAGGTATCTATACCATTTGGAACGTGCCATGGTGTATGGGTGGGGATTTTAATATCACCCGATTCCCTAGCGAACATTCTGGAAATTATCAGAGTTCTGTAGCTATGGAAGAATTTTCCGAGTTCATTTTTTATTTGATCCTTATGGATATTCCTCTTATTGGAGGAGAATTCACATGGTCGAATGGACATGTATGGTCGAAGTTTGCTAGATTTTTAGTTTCTCCAGAGCACACTACCCTGAGCTTTGTCAGAAGCGATTGGCCTGAATCATTTCAGATCATTTCCCTATTATGCTAGATTGTGGAGGCATTCATAGGGTCGGCGTTACTTCAAGTTTGAGAACATGTAGCTCACATCAGTTGGGTTTGAGGATTTAGTACGTGCTTGGTAGGCATCCTATCATTTTGATGGCACTCCTAGTTTCATTCTTGCAGGCAAGCTGAAGGCTTTGAAGCAGGATCTGAAAAAGTGGAACTTGAAAACCTTTGGTCACACTAACACTCAGAAAGTAACTCTCCTAGAGGAACTGCAAGAGTTAGAGGAAAAGATATTGCTGGGGGACAGTTCGGAAGATGTATTAGCAAGAAAATGTACAGTTGTGGCTAACTTGGAAAGAGTATTGTTGGCTGAGGAGATATCCTGGCGTCAAAAATCCAGAGCCCTTTGGCTGAAAGAAGGAGACAAATGCACAAAATTCTTTTACAAAGTGGCTAATTCTCACAGACGAAACAATGCTATTGAGGTACTTCACTCCAATAATCAGGTTTTCACTTCACCATCAAACATTGAAGATCATATGGTGCATTATTATGAGGATCTTCTATCTAAACCGGTTGATTGGAGACCAAGACTTGATAACCTGCCGTTTGACGTGATTGACTCTCAGAGTATGTGTTGGTTGGAGAGACCTTTTAAGGAAGAAGAGATTTATAAGGTTATAACAGCAATGGCTAAAGATAAAGCGCCGGGCCCAGATGGTTTCTCTATGGGTTTCTTCCAAACTTGTTGGGACATTGTGAAATGTGATGTTCTGCAAGTGTTTAGTGAATTTCACTATTTTCACAAGTTTGAGAAATCCCTGAATGCGACTTTCATTACTCTCATCCCTAAGAAAATTAGGGCTTCGGCTATTGAGGAATTTCGCCCTATAAGCTTGGTTAGTAGCGTGTACAAGATTATTACAAAGGTTCTGGCTAACCGCCTTAGTTCTATTTTGGAGCTTATTATATCCAAGCCTCAAAATGTCCTTCTCAGAAGGAGACAAATTCTTGATTCGGTCCTTATTGCAAATGAATGTTTGGATCATAGATTGCGCGAGGGGAGTTTAGGTTATCCTTTGTAAATTGGATATGAAAAAGGCATACAACCATGTGAATTGAGACTTTCTCTTATACTTGCTTGGGAGATGTGGATTTGGGGGTAGGTGAATCTCCTGGATAAGGTATTGTATCTCTACTATAAAGTTTTCCATTCTAGTCAACGGTTCACCCGTCGATATTTTTGAGAGCTCTAGGGAATTGCGGCAAGGAGATCCTCTCTCTCCTCTCCTGTTTGTTATTGTAATTGAGGCACTCAGTCGTATAGTAACGGCAGCAGTGGGGGGTGGTTTTATTTCTAGATTCCAAGTTGGGAATGACAATAGTGGATCTGTCAACATCTCACATTTATTATTTGCAGATGATACACTACTTTTCTATGAGGCGGATGCTAACCAAATCCAAAGTATACGTGCATTGCTACTTTGTTTTGAAGCAGTATTAGGGCTAAAGGTGAACCTTGGCAAGTCCAAGATGGTGGCGGTGGATGCTGTTCCACATCTTACCAGACTAGCAACCTTTCTGGAGTGTAAGATATCTTCTTTTTCAATGAAATACTTGGGTCTTCCGTTGGGAACAACTTTCAAGGCTAGAACCATCTGGGATGGGGTTGTAGACTCACACTTATCAAAAGCACCCTTACTAATCTTCCCACTTATTTTCTCTCTTTGTTCCCTATGCCTACGGGAGTAGTGACTAGAATTGAGAAAATTTTCAGGGTTTTCTTATGGGGAGGCATGGGGGAAGAGAAAAAATTTCACTTGGTTAACTGGAAGACAGTATGTTCCCCAATTATGTATGGTGGATTGGGGGTGTGTAACTTGAAAACTTTCAACAAAGCTTTATTGAGAAAATGGTTATAGAGATATCATCAGGAGAGGAGGTCCTTGTGGAAAGAGATTATAGACTCTAGACATGGTGGGGCCTGGGGGGACTGGTGTTCTAACGATGTCAGAGGGAGGTTTTGTGTGGGTTTGTGGAAGTTCATTAGGAAGGGTCGGCCATGTTTTGAAAGTCATATTCGTTATGTGGCTGGAGAGGATACTAGAATCAGTTTTTGGAATGATGTTTGGTGCGGTGATGTTGTATTGAGTAGAGCATTCCCAGCTTTATACCGTATAGTTGTGAATAGGAAGGCTTCAGTTGCTGACTTACATTCTCTATCTCATGGTTCTTATAATTGGAACATCCTCTTCAATAGGAATTTTCATGATTGGGAACTATCCATGCTTGCAGATTTTTTCAGCGTGTTACACCCTTGAAGGAATCCATTGGTAAGGGCAAATAGATTGAAATGGAAGCAGAATGATCATAAACAGTGGACAGTCAAGGCTTACTACAAAAACTTGAAAATACATGAGCATGCTCCTTCCCCCTAGAAAAAAATTTGGAAATCTCGTGTGCCTTCTAAAGTTGCTTTTTTTGCATGGACCACGGCCCTTGGGAAGATCTTGACTACGGATAATCTGAGGAAGAGGGGATGTGTTGTGTTAGATTGGTGCTATATGTGTAAAAAACAAGGAGAATCTGTGGACCATCTTTTATTGCATTGTGAGGTTGCTAGGGGGTTGTGGGATGAGGTTTTTCATAAGGCTCCCGTTGCTTAGGCTATGCCAGGAAGGGTGGTAGATTTGTTGGGTTATTAGATAAACATTCAAGGTTGTACGCAAGTGACAGCAGTGTGGAAGATGGTTCCCATATGCATCATGTGGTGTCTTTGGGCGGAAAGAAATGACCGTTGCTTTGAAAACAAGGAGCGTACATTGGTGGAGCTACGAGATTTTTTCATGCATACTTTATTACTGTGGTTTTCTGCTATTATATTAAATGTGAATAGTGTTCATGATTTCTTGTCTTTAATTTACAACTCTTAGCTTGTATCTAGGTGCCCCTCTGTATACTCCCTGTATACTTGGGGCTTTACCCCTTTTCCCTCCATTCAATGAAATCTATCTATTACTTATAAAAAATATATATATTGACTCAAAGAGTTAGCACTAAGAAGTCACAATTGGTATTTGCCTCAACAAAAAGCAAAAACCATGGGTGTCCACCACATCCGCCACACATATTTAAGACATATTGCCAATAATGAGCACTTTTTTCTTGATCCTTTTTTATTGGCACCGGATATTCAGGAGCAAAGTCCTGAGTAATCAAGGGGGCGAACTTTGTTCTTGATCTTGATGCTATTGTTTCTAGCATTAGCATTCTTTATTGTTAGTAGGGCATGAAACCACCCATAGACAGTTTAATGCTATTGATTAGGACAGGAAATCCTCAAATAAAACGTCTCCTAGTTATCAGAAACACTCCACATACTAAACCAATTGAAAGTTCTGTGTTCTTATATTAGGACTTATTGTCAAGCATAAAAGTGCATAGTTGCAGATTTCTCTACTATATTTTTGTTAATAACATAAATTCAAAGAGAGAAAGAGAGATTCTAAATCACGCTAAGGAGACTAATGGTCATTTAAAAAAACAACAGAAATGCACATTTCTTCGGCTTAAACCATCGGTCTCTGTAGAGGGACCCAATCACAAATCTTGAAAGCGACAGGACTTACCTTGGTTTCTTGAAGGGGATGGGGCAATTGCATGATGTCTCCCATGCTGATGATGATGATGATAGTGGTGCCTTGGTAAGGGATTACTGCTAGGTCCTGAAATAGAAGAGTAAACATCACTGTATACCTGGGCTATGCCTAATTGCTTGGTTTAATAAATTTCTTTTTACCTAACAAAGAAGAGTAAACACCATAAAACTGTAAGAAATGATGTAACAACAAGCTGTTGAAATTATAAGCATGGTAAATACCTTGGTAAAGTGGAGAAGATGCAGGGGCAGTGGAAGGTTTCATAGAAGGCCTAACCACCCACCTTTTGGCAGGGTTTGATGGGGAAAATGACACACTCTTCCAAATGGACTTCGCTGCAAACGGTAAATGAACATATGATATGCACGAACAGTTATCAATAGAGGCTGGAAGGGACGTATAAAGATAGATGATCGATTATATCTTCCTCTTTAATCAAATGAAAGCATTGCACTGAGGGGACAAATGATTATTACACTGATCACGTCCAAGCGCACAAGAGGAGCAGGGTGGGCGAGGGGGGCTACGAATCATTGGATCTACTTTACTTGGGAAAGGTTCAAACCAACATAAAAAGCTTTCAGTAACACTTTCTTGAAAGATGTATAGAAAAATGAGATATGCAAAGAATTCAGCTAATAAACAGATAAGAAAGACTTCACAGTAATTCTTTGGTTATATCAGGATAAGCATACCACTACAGGTTTTGTCGGGATAAGTCAAGACTCGAGATCCTCAAATACAAAATTGATTCATTCAGGGCAATGCATTATTCAGGCTATAGAGTTGGATTAAAAAAAAACACCTTTTTATGTAAAATTTGAAGGAAAAAAAACATTTATCTCCATCGAATTATAACAATTTGCACCTACCATTTTCCGCTAAGATTTCTCTTGTAGATAATGCCCGGTTTGGTAGAAGAGAAGAAGACAAGTAGATTTGCAACAATGAATTCCCTGAAATACAAAGTGAACAACGCTCGTCTTCAATTTGTTCAATAATACAGATTATTCAATTTGTTCCACATCAACCAAAAAAGGGGGAAAAAAACACCAAAATGTCGCATTCACAACATACTGTTTTTCCCAGAAAAAGACAGAGACCATAAGCTGCAAAACCCAAAAGGCAGTAAAAACATAAATAAATAACAATACCCGAGCAAGAGAGAACCAAGTTGAGCAGAGGAAGGAGGAGCAGAATCAGAGCCGGCATTTTCTCTGGGCGAACGAAAACCCACAAAGACCATCGTCAGTAACCAAAAAGTTCGAACTCGGTTGACTCGCTGGAGACTCTCCACGGATTTCTAGGTTTGAGGTGAAGCAATCGGCAGCGGAGAATCTCTCCATGGCATCCGGGGGTCGAGAAGAGAGACCGCATTGCTAAGAGCTTATGGAAAGCGCGCAATGAGGCATGAGCTGCTGAGAAAAAACCCTAAGAGAGAGAAACGGAAAGCAATAAAGATGAAGAGGGAGGAGAAGGCAATGCGGGTAGGTCAGCTTGTAGATCCATGAAATGCGGTAGAAGATCTAGCAAAATAACACCCGATGCATACGTACAGTACAGTGTATGTAGACATACATACATACATGTATATATATCTCTAAAGCTAGAGAAAGATCCTGAAGAAAGTTTAAAAGGAAGAAACCGAGAGAGAGGGAGAGAGGTGTGTGAGTGAAGGTGATAGTAGCGGTGGTGGGGGGTGATTAATTGCTGGGAGTGTGACCCTCCAGTGTCCACTGCCTTTTGGCGATTGATGATGATGGCTGTCAGGTTCACGCGCGACCATCTTGCGTGTTTTAACACATTTCCGAAACGACAAGCATGGCTTCGGGTCGTCGGTCCACCTCATTCGTTTTGTTTTTTTTCTATTTCATGAAAAGTTCTCATTTTGTTTTTATGTTAATTTTAAATTCTTAAATAAGAAACCGTTTTAAGGATAAATAAGTTTCCGTTTCGATTTAAAGAGAAAATAAATTTAGATGAGTTAAAGATAATTTTATTTTTTAATATTATTATTATTTTAAAAATTAAAAAAATTGTATTAAAATTAAAAAAAATTATATTAAAATTTATATTTTATATAAAAATATAAAAAAAATATAATAATAAGTTTAATATAAATTGATATGAGATGAACTCATTAACAAATACAAACAAAACATAAGTGATGATGATTATGATCTGACATTTAGATGGAGTGTTTTGTATTTAAAATTCAGTTTTATTATTTATAATTCATTTCATACTTTTAACTCATCTCAATCACTCATTTTAAATTTTAATTCATCTTAATTATTCATTTTATTACTATTTATAACTTATTTCATTTCATTTCTGAATCTAAATTACCTCTAAAACACTTAAAAAATGGAATCGTTATCATTTTTCACCTTCAATAATTTTATTTTAATGAAAAAGTTCAAGTACATATTATATTTATCGTTATTTTTTGTTATATTACTTTTTCTGAACTTATAACAATTTTTAATATACATTTTAAAATTCATTCTAAATTATTTAGGTTTAAAAAATACTATTTTATTATCATTTTAATCACTTTACAAATTATCAAAAATTTAAGAGTAATATTACTGATGGCATCTTAATTATCATCATTTTACCGTCTTCACATCAAAGGGTAACTATAATCGAACATTAATAATTTTAATTTTATATAAGGGAAAATAAAATATCAATTATTTGTTGATAATTGAAATATGTTATTATTGGTTTACAGAAATCTAATAATCTCCCAAAAGAAAGAAAGAAACGACAGCGTGTACAAGGACTTGCCGTGCTAGTTCTCGTCTGTTTTACTTCTCTATGGTCGCTAGACTCGCTACCTCTCTTACAGGCTATACGTTCGGATCTACCTTCCCCGTTGGTCACATGAACCACCATTTATTCACCAACCCTGCAAATTCGAGCAAAGCTTCTCTATTGGTCAGTCTCGCTCTCGCTCTACCATTTCTTGTTCTTAATTTAACAACAATTAGTCATCTTTTGTGCTCTGTCGAAATCGTTTCCTTTTTTTTTCTCAATTTCTACGCTTGAATCTCTTCTTACTTACTTTCCCTCTTTGCTTATTTAAGGTTTTTTGGTTTTGCACATTTTCTGTTTCTTTTTAAAGGTTTTTGGATTCTGGGCTTTCTTGCTGAGTTTTTTTATTGGCTTTTTACTGTATGTATGTGTATATATATATATAGGTGTTTCATTGGTGTGTCATTGGTGATTTCGGTACAATGGACTTTTGGATTCTTGGAGTCTAGAGCTTCTCTATCATCTATAGGATTATGAAATTACTTCTGTTTAGTTTTGTTACTTCGTTCAATCAAAATATTGAGGCTTTGGGTTATGACAAATCCTGGGCATGTTCAGCATTTACTTCAAATTCCAGTTTTGGATGGTTGGCTTCTTATTCGTTCTTGCTCTTTTAGTATCTGTAATTTTGCTATTTTGGACATTTGGGACTCTTGGGGAGTTGGAGGCCCTTGTGCTAAGCTTTTCCTAGAAAATTAGGTATCAGTCTTCACCGGAGTATTACTTCTATTGGGTTTCTTTTAAACCAGAAAATTCATGGCGGGTGAAAGAAATGATAGTTTTTTTTTATTACGAAAGACGAGAAAGTTCGCCTAAACATCATAGAACTTGCAACAACCCCATTTTAATGGAGAATTCGTTGATAATGCTTGAGAAGCCTAATAAGGAGGCACAAGTCTGTAAAGAGTTGTAATTCAATGGTTACATTCATTAGGCTACAGAAAGTCTACATCATGTTTGGTAATCGGAGAGTCCGTGATTTCATAGTATCAAATCAATCCCCAGATTTTGAGATGCTCGAATCACAGATACTCGGTGGAAACTAGGATGGTTGCATTGATATTTGATACCCTTTATGCAATTTGGGATCTGATGGATGAAACAAGAGCTTTTGGCTTTGTTTATTGTATTCAAATAGTGTTAACTGGAGTGCTTGAATCACCGGGATGATGCAATGGCTTTGGCTGTTTTATTGAAAAGAGTTTCTGCATTAAGGTTGGGCAAAGACGAGGTTCTCAACCTTGCTCAGAGTAGCTTTTCCTTCAAGGATATGGAGTCTGGTAATAGATGCTGATATCGTTTGTGAATTGCAAAAGAAGTTGTCAGAGTTGGAAAAAAAAAATTGCTTCCTTGTGAATAAGGCTGCCTATAAGAAGGCTGGAAGATCTGGTTGAAACTGCTCTTCGGTCCAAATTGATTCATGTATGCACAAAAATACATAGATGCAGTTTAACTTTATGAGTACCATTGTGTTGTAGGGATCAGATCCTCCCTGAGAATGTTCAGGTGCTTCGCTGCCAATCATAGTTTCATGATGTACTTTGTTTTTTTTCTTATGGCAAGAGCGGAATGTGCGGACTTTCGAAGACAAGAAAAGAATTGTAGAGGAGCTTAAAGCTTTATTTTTTAGAACTCTTTGTACATGGTCCATCGCCGTGGATTTTAACGGCATGGACCTACATGAATTCCTTGTCTTTAACGACCCTCCATAAGAGGGCATGTGTGTTTTGCTTTGTAACTGGCTAAGATGCCATCCATTCTATTAATAAAATTATTTACTTATCAAAAAATGATGTACTTTGTTTTGCATCCGTATTTTGAGACATGTTTAAATTCATGGGAAAATTGTGTGCAATTAATCTTTTTGGTAGTAGCTCTATAGAAATATACTAAAGATATGATCATTCCATACACTCTTTTAAGCAATGGACCATAGTCATATGTAGCACATGAATTAAATCTGTTTTT
Source organism: Platycarya longipes (assembly GCA_036559045.1). NCBI lineage: Eukaryota > Viridiplantae > Streptophyta > Magnoliopsida > Fagales > Juglandaceae > Platycarya > Platycarya longipes. The sequence goes on from CM071792.1 coordinate 1,144,330, forward strand.
ATAAAGAATAGTTCTTCATCAATAAGCACAAAACAAGTACAGTGGAAGTATACAAACGAGACATGAATCTAAGAAGATAAAGATACAAAAAAGTCATGTAGATTTAGCCCATTAAAGTCTATAGAGACAGTCCAAGATAAAAGAGTATTGATAAAATCTGTTTTGAGCTCCTCCAATGCCCTTTCGTGATCCTTAAAGATTTTACCATTTATTTCCTTCCAAATGCACCATATGAGGCAATTAAGAAACGTCCTCTACACAGTTGCAATCTGCTGAATGGGAAGTTTGACTTGACTTGCAAAGGCAAGTTATATCAACCAATCATCTAAGGTTGCATTTGAGAAGCAAGGTGATCTCAGATATTCTGTGAATAGTAGTGAAAAAGTAATGAAAAAATAACAATAGAATATTGCATAGTAGTAAAAAGTAGGTAAAAAGTAATAATAAAATAATGAATAGTGAGAATACTCCCCTACCCAAAATAACCCTTAACTTGACAAAGATCAAACCTTTCAACCCTTTTGTGAATAAGATTATTCTAAGGTAGCTGTAGGATGTTCAATGGGATTAGCTTTCATGATCTTCTATCATTCATTTCTAGCTCCTAACTTGTAACCAAGTGTTCTCTTTTGTATACTTCCTTTGTACTTGGGTTACATCTATTTACTTCTACTAATTAAATTTCTTTTTAGTCAAAGCAAACAGTAGCTGTAGGATGTCATTTATCGCAGATTCCTGTTTCCTAATCACATCCCTGCAGGATGATGATAGCCTAAGTCTTCTTGAAGATTCTTCTTCGATGATTGGGTAAATGATGTAGTAGATGCTTGTGAATATGGTTCTGGATACATATTGGATAGCGTTCCAAATAAGGATTTCAAATTCTGTCTAGCATAGCCTTTATATTGACTCAATTTATTGAATGTTAAACGTTATTTTTCATAGTTTCTTCTATTTCTTTTTTTTTTTTTCTTTTTTTGGGAAAGTGGAAACACATTTATTCATAACATCAATTACAGTTATGGCTTCAGCCAACACGAGCAGAAATACAATTTGGGGTAGAACAATATCTATCAGTTCTGTTTCAAGAGAAACAACCTCTTTAGCTAGAATATGTGATACCCCATTAGCTTCACATTTAACATGTCTAATCTTCCACTCAAAAACAGAGACAACAACTTGATTTCATTTGTAATACAGCAGAAATTTGCTGCAGATGAATTCCTTTAGTGAAACAGAAAATCAGTAAAAAGGATGGAAAATATGATATTCCCTGTTTATTCTTATTTGGAAATGTAAATGATGCCAGCGTGAATATTAACATTGCAGTTTCTGAATACTATGGTATTTTGATAATCTTGGAGTGAGGACACAACCTCTAAGTGGAGAACAGATTCAGTCGCTCTTACCATTTTTCAGTATCACAATGAGGTGTAAAGGATCCTAGGCAACAATTTTACACCCAGACTATAGGATTCTCTTGACCTTCATATCGTCTTGTTGTCTTGTGTTCTATAAGCATGCTGGCACAATTTTTGTTGTAAGCTTAGCTGGTGTCAATATTTCAAATTCTTGGTGAAATGTGGGGTTGATAATTCCCTGTCAGTTAGATGCAATTTATGTAGATATTTATTATGCGGACAACTTTTATTTTGTTAAATGATGCTGTTCAATTCAGAAGCATTAAGATTAAACACGATATCTTCTTTTGATTGTTAGCAGTTTCTAATGTAAAATTTATAGGTGACATTAGTTTGCCACTGATGCAGATTATGACAGAATATAAGTATTAATGAAGTGCTCTTACTTCTAAAAGTAATTTCATTTCATCATCTGAATTAAACCATCGGAACTATCCCCTCTGAAAACCACCAGCATAGCTCTTCTTCTCTTACAGGGTTTCAGGAAGATTGAAGAGATGGTCTTGGTAGCAGAAACTGTACCAACACATACTTTTTTCCCCTTTTTAGTTTATTTGTAATGTTCCTAATAGCTTGGTGTGATTTTAGGTAAACTTGGCCCAGTCTGGAATCCGGACTACCAGGTTCCGGTTACGCATCCCAACCCGGAACAAATCCAGGCCGGTAACTGCATTGGTAAACCCGGGTATACCTGGTCCGGATACTGGGCTTTGTTAGAACCCTACCCCTTTTTTCTTAATCTTTGGTTCATTTTCAAACACAATAAAATTATATTTTAATGCTCCACCGATCAGAAATTTGAGTTATTTCCTTATCATCCATTGATGTTTTTCAGTAGGTCTCCTTTGTTTGAGTTTTCCTTGTTCCTACATACGTACCCTGCTCGTGAGACTCCAATTTTCTTGACTTCATGTTGCTCTTACGAACTTGCTGATACTGTCACATTTCCAATATTTTCAGTGCGTTTTAGAAATGTTATTTGTTTTATAGCATTGAGAGAGATGTCTCCTAGGACGAAGCATTTGTAGAGAAGGGCGCAGTTGAGAGAAGCTTCTAAGACTCGGTGAAATGCGTGTCAAGAAACATACTTGGTTGAGAAAGTTGTACGAGAGAGGAGTTGAAGAAGAAAATGATCTAGAAAAGAAAAAATTTTGGGAGCAACTACTATTTGAAAGCATCCATTATATACATGAGGAAACTTAAATAAATTGACCAATTTCTCCTTACGCAAACTAATTTGCTTAAAGATAAATTGGTCAATTTATTTAAACCACCTCATGTGTGTAATAGATGTTCCCAAATAGTGGATGCTATATAATACGTTACTTCCAAATAGGTTAGATTAAGCATGTTCATCCGGGTTTCAGATTCGGGAATCCAGATTCGAATGATGAATAATGTTCTTAAACTTCTTAAGTGAAAGTGTCAAAATTATTAAAAAATAAAGAAAATTTCAAGATTGGATCAAGCAAAATCAGTCCGGATGAACAAACCTAGGCTAGACTTTATTTCACGTGCATATGACATAATTTTTTATTGTGGAATTACCCTTAAAAACCTTCTGAACTCTTCACTCTTTTGCTATGGGGTCTCCAAATAATCAAAATGGTCTGTCTCTTAACAGTACCCTAATTCAACACAGGAATGCATGTAGTTTGAGGGTGAGAGTGATTTCTTTTTTCTTAGGTCTAAGACCTAAATCTTGCAGAGAAATATGCAAGTCTCAAGTAGACAAATCTTGCACAATACTTTTTATATTTGAAATATGTATATAAAATTACGTACTCAGTTAATTTGCAATATAAAGTAGTATCAACTTATCAAAAAAAAAAATAAGTAGTATCAAAGTTTGGAGGCTTAATTCCCTTGTAAATTGTCAGCACTAGCACTAGGTTAAAAATCGGACTGTCAACTGGTCTTGGCCGTCATGTTAATTTTTACTGAGTTTTTATGAGTGGATTAGGCCGAGACCCATTAAAGAAAAAATTGTTCATAACAAGTTTTATGAGAGAACGACCGCTTAAATCTTAATAAACAAATTCCCATATACGAAATAACGATCTTGATCACCAGAGCTTCTAATATCTTCATGTACTTAATACTTATAAGAAATAGGAAGATAGCAGGGGGAGAGATATTACAAGAAAATTATTTATTTATAATTAATTAATTTTAATAAAATAATTATTTATAATGAAAATTAATCGCAATTAATCTTTACAAAATGTGCAGATTTTTGTGTAGCATTACTATTTATAAGCCAAAATGTCAAATGTATATGCAAATTGAAAGTTTTTTTCTGATCAGGAGCTAATTATTTGGTAGTTTCTTATCAGTTTTAGTTATAATTTTCAACGTAACTGGATCGATCGTAATCAACCAAAAATGTGTTAACTAAACCCACCCAATTTGCACAATAATGAAACCAATAATTTAAAGTGGACTGAGCCATGCAATGCGCGCAAGTTGCGGAGAAAAGCTGAATCAGTCAAACTTTTTGTAGATAATTTAGAATATATTTCTTTGATATTGATGGCCATATATGTACAAGACTGCCGCCAAGATTATTGGTGACCGAGACGCTTAAACAATATTATTAGATCAAATTACTTCCCGGCCGCGATTGGATCATGATCATGCACAGCCTCGTATATATACCAGGTGATATGATATTGGTACTTCAAATGTGAATTACTTTGATAGGAAACGGTGTCGTATCAACAATGTCATGATCAACAGTACTACTAGGAGTTTTGTATCAACAAAAAAAATAATAATAATACTATATCTCTCTCTCTCTATATATATGTTTAGTACTTCTAACTTGGAAGGACGTTCATGAATTTTAAGTAAGATGAGTTGAGTAGTAAATAGTACGTCCTAGTAATATCTTATGGATTCCATTGAATTTGGTTTAACTTTTTTAAGTTAAAATGGATTTAACTTGTTAGGCTGAAATGTATGAAATAGATTGAAATGAGTTTAACATTTTAATAAAATTAAGTTAAAATTCAAATAATTGATCCCATAAATGATTAATTTGAAATGGGTTAATTTGATTCAACAACCAAACACAACCCATACCAAACCTAAACCTTCCTCAAGTGCATCATGTGTAATATAAATGACCTGTACGTGATAATATCGTCTGAGATAATAAGATCATGACCTGTGACATGCATGCATATGAAATTAATTGATGATCATCAGCTCCTTGGAATCCTATATAATCATGCTGCGCGCATGCATGAGGGAGATTCACTAAATATCTCATAATCAATTAATTTCCTCGATCGCCGTCTGCAATTAAATTATACATAAAATGCTTTTTTTGCTAATTACAACTAATTAATTGATCATCAAATTAAGAGATTATGACAGATCATACTACAAGAAAAACATGTATTTATAATTAATTAACTATAATTAAAATGATTATTTACAACAAAAATAATCTATTTTTATTACAAATCATTTTTTTTATTGTAATTAATTAATTATATATACCCATTTTTCTTGTAATCAATCGATGTCAATGCATGCATAGGATAAAAAACTATGAAATAGACCACACACCAGTACATATATATATAAGTATATATGGAATATATATTTATATATCACGAAACTCATTATTAATATCTTTATTATCTCAGCTGCTTAATATCATGATCATGTTGATCTTAATTGGGTGGACATTATCATATAATCAGCACTATGATCTGTACTTAGTTCTCTTTCATCAATTCTACTCTTATGAGCACTCCCATGCCATGCATGCATGGCCCATTTCCCTGTTATAATTTTCTGAGAAAAATTTAACAGTAGTATGATAGATGTAAAAGTACTAATGAAGCAGGCAAATTAAGGGTGTAGATCCATTTCCCAATTTATTCAGTTCTGTGTTTGATGAACCAGAAATAAAGTAGGGCTAGACGTGCTGTTCTTTTCATTCAATATTTGCACCTACTCTCTGTCATGTATTAAATATATTTTTCACTCCTGATCTTAAAATAAAAACTTAATTCAAACTGTAAAAACACAAAAAGTTAAATATGCTCAATATATAATTACTTTCCAAAGATGATGATCAGCACTGATATCAGAAGTTCTTGGAGTGCAGACATGATCACCAGGGTGGCGCGTGAAATAAACGCTCTTAGGATTAGCATTTGTTTTCTGCCTTAGCTAACTTAGGTGAAGAAGGTTGAAGAAGAAGAAGAGAATGACAAGAAATCATATAAAGGACAAGTACGTTTGGAGACAAACCAAAGTACTAGTGATCAATCTGAACGTCAGCATGCATTATATACTGAACATATATCCACTCCAACCTTATCACAATTATATATATATATATATATATATATATATATATTACATTACAAATCAACAGACATCCATCCATCCAGCTACTCATACACAAACAAATATTGGGGCCCTCGACAGCCTCAAAATTCAGATATGAACTAGTTAGGATTGATGATCTGTATAAACCAGCTTTTACGTCCAAGTCGAGCAAGACCTCCAAGGCCACGACATCATGGTCTAAATTATAATATTACTTTTTCCATCGACATTAATTCTTCAGTTTTGATCCACAGACATTTTGTTATATGTTGTTTAGTACCCGTAATCACATTATTGTGTGTATATATACATATATCGATATAGTATTTATCAATCTTTTCTAGGTACCATATTGGTGACCTAATATTTATGCTAACCCCACATGAACAACATTATACATGAAAATATATATATATATATATATATATATATATAAAACATGAAAATGATGCCCTCTAAAAACAGATATATTGAAAACATGAGAATGATCATCACTTGTCATGTAGGGGTCAATGAAAAGCTGATGATCAGAAATGATGCAGCTTTGATAGATCAGATCAGAACTTGAAATTTTTTACTCATCAATATCATCACACAGCATGACATGACATCATATACTTATTTTTATATTTTTATTCTTTTATTCTATCAAATTTATGATGTATGAATGATCGATGAATTCTAGTTTAAAAAGAAAAAATTTAAAAAAAAAAATTAAAGTGTGTGAGAATTATAGTGTTTTATTTTGGTTAAAAATGATGTCATAAAATCCGAGAAAAGCAACCAACTTAATTAAATGTAGGTGAAATGAATCTGCAAGGATTGATCAAATATGGAAATTATATATATATATATATATCATGGAACGGACGTCATTAATTATATATATAATTACCAAACACACAAGCAATATATTAAATAATAAAATTAATGCTTTTGCCGGGAAAAAATAAATAAAAAATGCTGTAAGCCTTGAAGGTAAGGTTGTCGAAGCTTTTTTTTCTTTTTCTTTTTAACCAAACGGGGTTTAGAGAAGTTAAACGCTTGCTGCAGGCGGCGTCGCGCTCCGATATAAGAAAATAAATAAAAACAAATAATAATAATAATATAAAAAAAAAAAAAGGGGTATCTAAGTAAATGAAGGTGCCCTTTTGTTCAGATGCGTTGACCAGTCAAGGGAACATTAAATGCTTTATTTAAACACGTAAAGTAGATTAGTATGAATGTGGACATGCATTGACTAATTGTGTTCAAACTTCACAGAACTTTGACTAAAGACATATCACTACACAGAATGGAAAAAAATAAGATCTAAAAAACAGACAGAAAGACATATAATAATTAACATAAACTATTATTTTTCTTTTCAAAGAATAATATGTTGATGAATAGATCAGAAGGTGGAGTACTCATTAAGAAGAAGATCAAGATGATGATGATGATGATGATGATGAAGAATTTGATTCGAATTTGTAGTGTTTGTCCACTGCAACAGACACGTCCCAAGTGCAACTAAGTCCCTTTGGGAGGGTCACAAGGTCTCCGGCACCAAACTCTACAAACTCAGATGATGAGCCTTTTGGGTATGCTTTCACCTTCCCTCTCAACAAATAGCATGTTTCCTCTGCATCATACTTAAGCTGGTACTTTCCTGGCGAGCAACCCCATCTATTTTTACACACACCCACTCATAAAATTAATACATGTATCTATACAGAAAAAACCTAAAAAGAAGAGAGAGAGGGAGAGAGAGAGAGAGAGAGAGGCAGCTTACTTGGGCCAGCACTTGATGTTCAACTCGGTTAGCCGCGACTCAGATGGGTTTCTTTCAACCGTGATTCTCAGGTTGTGTGAGGAGCTTGGATTGGACTCTGCAGCCATTGAGGAAGAAACGTTTGAAATAGGAATACTAAAAGAAGAAGAAGAAGAAGATCAATAAGGGAAGCTGTCTTTTTCAGTTCCTAGCTTGTTTTTTGGGGGGGAAGGTTTTCCTGTTCCTTCTTGAGTTTGGTTATCTGTATTGTGGAGAGAGATAGAGAGAGAGAGAGAGAGAGAGAGAGAGAAATCCTATTACATATATTTATAGGAAAGGGTTTGATGAAGGTGGATGGCACATATTGCCAACCTCATTATTAAACATTGACTTATCACATCATACACATGCATGTCACACTCCCAAACCATGAAGCATATGTGATCTAATTAATTAGGCCGGTTGTTTCAAATTTCATCTGCTCCGTCCAATATTCCTATATTTTGACATATCTTTAAATATATTTTTCACCCTTAAATTATTGCAAAGTAATTTCCAAGTAAATTAACCAATATATAACTAATTGAAAGAAAATGGAAAATAAAAAATAAAACATCTTTCTTATTACTGCACTATTCGAATTAAACAAATCCATATTGCAATAATTAGGATCATAAAATGTCCCCTTTTTGTTAAAAAAAAAAAAAACCACGGTTAATAATTCGGACGTACTCTACTAGTTAAATCACAAGTACGTAGTTCATAAACATGATCTTGTTTTGAAGGTCGCATGCTAAGAATTTACATAGCTCATATTATCATGAAGTTTATAATTGATACGTACACGAAAGATTATTATTTTTAGGATCAGTACTGCTATAGTAACAAAAAAAATTCATTAAAATAAACTTATATATTGATAATATGGCTTTACGTTATATGTAAGATTATATAATTAATTTTTTTGTAAAATAGATAATATAAGGTATTACATGATATCACATCAGTTTGTAAGTTTAGAATTTATTTTTGTAAAAAAAATTTATAACTTATAATACATTAATTCTCTTATTTTTAAGTAGCTAGAATGTTTGATAATAATATTTATAATAGCTATCTAGTTATTATTTGTAGTCTTTTTCCAAATGATCTTAAGAATAATACATACATGTGCATAACTTTGTTTTTCAATGCTTTTCATCCTATATGTGATCAATCATGCATTAAGTTAGATATACGAATTACTAAGATATTTAAATTATAATAGGTGAAGGGGGATATATCCTGGTCAAACAATTGACGGAGGATATTCTTATCTGACATGAAACACCTGGCACTGTATCATTGGTAATAAATTACGTACTGTTTTATTTTTTATTTTTTGACTTGATAGACCTGTTTCTGTTTGATCAAAGGGGGATATGCCTACATTATATTCTCTTTTTTTTTCTAGCGCCTACATTATATTCTGTTTGACAAAACAAGTAGCTTAACCATATATCCTCATGCTCTCTTTGGCCATTTTATCCTCATTTATCATAACCTAGTTATTTCTTTTTAATGTTCTTTTCCTCGTTTTTGTTTATCTATTTTTAAAATAAACTGAAATTTAAATCTACCTAATTCAATGCCACTCATCATGCCACACCCAATTAATATGATGTTCATTTCAAATTATTGATGTGTTAGAGCTAAGCGTCGATCAAGTCAGAGTCAAAATCTCTTAAATATGACTATTCTAACTTGTTAGAATGGAGTTAGATTTGGCTTCTTCTTTTTTTACCCTTTTTTAACTTCATATTTGTTCCATTAAAAACAAACAAACAAACAAACCAAAGGTTGAATGAGCAACTAACCAGTTTTTTCATAAACTTGTAGAACTTTAGAATTTGAAAGAGGTTTGGGAGGCCCTCGAAGTACTCCCGTACCGGCTATGCAATCTAAAATTCTCTTTTACAATTTGTCAAACACCTTGCATGCATTATCAATTACCAATGCAATAGCCATCTATCATTTCTACCACTTTTCCTTACTACAACATAGCCAAATCACAAGGCTTCTAACATTACACTACCAAATTACGCAATCAGAGACAAAAAAGATGATGAGAGAAAAGATGGAGGGAGAGAGGACGTCTAGACTGTGGCCTACGAAAAGTGGTTGGAGAAGCCGTGCGGCATGCTACTAGCAATGGAATGGTTGGGTCATGAGGATCGAGAGGTCCACGGCGTGATTCACCCTCGAGAGCCAGAGACTCGAAGGGAGGCTAGGGCTTTTTGTAGGTTCACAACCAGGGAAGAGCGCCTCGCAGTCTTAGGGAGAGAGAGGAGTGTATCAGGGGGAGGAAGAATAAACAAACAAGGGGTGGAGAATTGTCACGAAGGTTTATTGCCGTTGCAAAATATAATAACATTGCTGCAAAAAATATTAACCAACGAGAGAAAAAAAAAATTCTAGGAGTCTTATTTGTGGTGACGACAAGTCGCCGAAAATAACATTTTCACCGTCGCAAAAACACATTTTCCCACTAAGTTTTACTTGCCGACATATTCTCGTGATAAAAGACCCATTTTTTTCACAAACAATTTTCATGTCATCATACAACTATTTGCAACGATGATATATCATGGAAAATAGAATTTGTAAGAAAAGCCAACATTTCTTATTGTGACATTTCTATAATTAGGACATTTACCATCGGAGATTACATCAATAGTGGCTACCTTTGAGATCATATATATATATATATATATATATGTATATCAAACACTAGTTTATATGATTTCATGAGAGAGAGAGAGAGAGATGGCATAGTTTTTTAATTTCATGGAAGGTTTTTTTTTCTTGTAACTTCTTACCACATCCATGAAACATTGAAAAAGCTGTGAGAGATCAACAAAAACCGCTCTAGCTGTCTCTCTCGAGGGTTCAATGGATCTCAAGGTTTCCATGAACAAACCAATAGAACGACGAAGATGGTAGGCGACATAGATGGTGTTTGACAACGAAGTTAGACAATGAAGTTACTGGAGGTTGATGGATCTAGTGATGTGCAGTGGTGGGTGACACCAACAAAATTTGATTTCTATGATGACCGATGTTGAGTTTTGCATAAATTACTTCAGGTTAGTGCTACAACAGCAAGGTGCGATTGAAGCTTAATGCGAGTTTGAGTTTTGCAGAATGAGTTTCTATTCTATCTAGTGTGATACGCCTCTTCTATTTTTTTGTGGAATCGCTAACGTGGCAAGATTCTATTGGTAGCAGTTAAAACCTAAACAACACTCAGACTGGTGCAAAGCAGTTTCAAATCAATAATCCTAAAGGAAGTGGGAGCAAACATCCTTCTTATTCATTCCAAACAAATAGATTATATGCATTTGTCACTTTGATGAAAGTCAATGGAAATGTCTCATTTTTGTGGGAATGCTAATCATGAAAATCGATCTTGAGAATTTGGATATTACAAAAGTTGGAGCCTTCATGATATTGATCTATTACTAGATGTAACACATGTTTTTAGGAAGACTAAAAAAAGGGAAGATGAAGGTGGAGCGGTACCTTTCTTAGGGCATTTGGGCAAGATCATCTCAAACGGTAGACAAACTAAAATCAACACCTAACAATACAACTTAAAACCACTTTAAAACCAACAACCAACAACAATATTGTTTTTTGTTCCCAACTACAAGAATAACTAATATTTTCTAAGCTCTCATTCCAAGTTCCAATAATAAAATAATACCTAAAACAACAAAAGAATTAAGTTGTGCATGAAAAAATAAAACCAAATTTAATGTTTCCATTCCAGATTTTCAACAACAAAAGAAAACCAAAGTTTGAGGGTCATTCGAAGTTGTGCCATTAAAAAATAGCTCCAACATTCAAATTTAAACAAAAACATGTCATCGGCATAGACAATTGGGTACCAAATAAGAAACAAAAACATGATTGAGAAATCATTCCGTGAGTGAGCCAAAAACAATCTCTACATGAAATGTCATTCAAAAATAGGCTCAAACATTCAAATTAAAACTCCTAAAAATCATTGAGAAATCATTATGCAATATATACAAAGTTGTTTGATAAAGATAAAGTAATTGATACCATAAAACATAACAACAAGTAAACATAAAAAAATCCCAACAAAAACAGCCACATACCGCATAATAAAGTGGTTCACTCCACAGATCATGTACAGCCATCATACCACATTTCACGTTTCTTTATTCCATCATTTTCAAGGTTAGCAGTCCACAATATATGCATATGTTCATTTCTTAGTTCACCACACGTGCACGTCCTCCATCCATTTCTATTCCCTAGAGTTCTCAACTTTCTATATAAAGTCATGTTCCTTGCTCCACGATTTTCACGTTCCATTTATGTGCGCATAATAGATATATTTTCACATTTGCATTTATTCTCCGCTTCCTTTATTTTCTCTAGGATTTCAGTTTCCCATTTATAATTATAACTCACATTCCTGGACGTCTCTCTTTCTCCATTTCTAGGGTTTTTGTTTTTAATCACCTATAAATGTACTTTATCCTTCATGCACTATGAAAACAAAAGCTATCGCCAGCCTCGTCCCAAGCCAACCTTATAGCACCTCCTCCGCACATTTGCCTTCTCCCTCCCTCAGCCACCATCACACGGGCAGCAACCTCGCAAGAGGCAAACTCGCAATACAACCCTTCCAAATCGAAGCAGTAGCAATCCCCTATCGGTATAAACACTACAAGCCAGTAACCACCATGCAGACCTTATAGTTACCACCTTGCGTAAACCACCCCCATGATCTCTCCACTACCACATTCCCTCATCGCACTATTGTTGTCCAGCCACCAAAAAATCATTACAAGTGGAGTGCCTTGTTTTGCACCACCGAAACAAGGGAAGTATATTTTTCCCCACCATGACCTAGAACTCAACCCCCCCTCGAGACGCAAGTCCCTCCACATTGTCACTACTACCAAAAAAAATGTCGTTGGTACACCTTAGGTCAACCTGATATTAGAGTCAAGTTTGAGATTCTGTAGACTTTGTGCGATGAGGTTTTAGGAGTTTGAAATTTTAGATTCGATTGGTGTATTCTATTAGCATGACTTGGATATGATTTAAGGTTTAGATTTTAAAATATTCATGAGTTTGACAGAAAGTCAAATTTGAATTTATGCATACTTTATAGATTGAGGTTTTGGTAAACTGAGGTTTAGATTTCAGGTTGACCTTGTGGAACAAGTTTTGGTTATAAACTGGAAGTTTAGACTTATGACATTGATGTTTTAGAAAAATTATTAGGCTTGAAAATAAATGTTGAGGTAGTCCTTTTCAAATGTACTTGATTAAGATATAAAGCTTGTAGGACTACTAGTTATTAGAGTGAGCAGAGGAAGCGTGGTTTTGGTGATATGAATGTGGGAGAGTTTATTTTCTCTATTTGTATGAAGTTCATGGATTATTTGGAGAGTTCGAAGTTATTTTAGGTTTTTAATTATAGTATTAAGGTTCATAGGTTAAACTTGATATGGATTTTTGAAGTGCAACACAATGTATGCAATTGGGTTTGAAGGTTTAAGTTTTTTAGACTTAGTTACGTTTAGCTACTAAGAGTATCTCAAATATTTTCAGAATACTTCACTACTACTCATTACTTTATTATTAATTTTTACCTACTTTTATTACTATTCAATAGTTTTTATTACTATTCAATGTTCTATTATTACTTTTCACCTACTTTTTACTATTATTTACAATTCTTCTCAATACTTCTCAACACCCAAACCTACTATTACTTTTGGCGCAACAAATTTCGAGAACAAAATTTTTTTTAAGGTAGAGAGATTGTAACATCCCGACCTAGATTAACCAAGTCCATTTGACTTTTGCGAGATCTTTTTTAGACTATGGGCACTAAAATTTATTCTATTTTTTTTAGACCACGATTTTATTTACTTATGTTTATTTTTGGGCTTTCCATCCTTGTTAAGTTTCTTTTTAAATATATTTGGACTTGGTAGAATTTTGTATGGACCTAAAATATTTGTAGGACATGTTAGATTGTTTTTAAAGTTTAAATCGAGATCTTATTTATTTATTTATTTTTGAGAACCATGCATTCCATGTTTTTTTTTTTTTGAAAGATTTGTTAATCTTTTCAAACATATTAGAATTCTAAGTTCCATTCTCTTTTAAAAACTCTTAGAACTATTCACTCATGCATGTTGTCATGCTAGGGTTCTCAGCAACAATATTTTTTTAAAGTGGTTCACTCCACAGATCATGGACAGCCATCATACACATTTCACATTTCCTCATTCCATCTTTCTCTAGGGTTAGCATTCCATAATATATGCATATGTTTGTTTCTCAATTCACCACACATGCACGTCCTCCATTTATTTTTGTTCCCTAGAGTTCTCAGCTTTCTATATAAAGTTACGTTCCTTTCCTCACGATTTTCACGGCAAATGTGGGTATGATAGATATATTTTCACATTTGCATTTATTCTCCTCTTTCTTTATTTTCTCTATGATTTCAGTTTCTCATTTATCATTATAACTCTCATTCTCGAATGTCTCTGTTTCTCCGTTTCTAGGGTTCTTGTTTTGAATCACCTATAAATACACTTTATCCCCCATGCACTGTGAAAACGAAAGCTACTGCCAGCCTCGTCCCAAGCCAACTTTATAGCACCTCCTTAGCCTCCATCTACCAACTCCCTCCCTCAGCCTCCGTCGCACGAGCAGCAACCTCACAAGAGGCAAATTGTTGCCTCGCAATGCAACCCTTCCACATCGAAGAGGTAGTAAGCCGCTACCGATGTAAACACTACAACTAACGCATATCAGCGTCTATAACCATGGAAAACCCTTCTCTCGTTGCACCCCAACAACCACCATGCAACCCCCATAGTCACCACCTTGTGTAAACCATTCCCACGATCTCCCCCACTACCACACTCCCTCATCACACCACTGTTATTCAGCCACCAAAAAACCATTACAAGTGAAGTGCCCTATTTTGCACCACCGAAATGGGAGAAGTATTTTTTTTTTTCCATCGTGAGCGACAACTCATTCACCCCCCCCCCGGCATAAGTCCCTCCATGTCGTCACTACTACCTAGAAAAAAGCCGTCGGTACACCCTAAGTCCACCGTATTTTCCTCACGGCAAGCTCTCGCCGATCGTGTCCTTTAATTAATTTCTTGGTCTGTTTCTCTTTCACCGTGTCTCTTCCTATCATCTCTCTCTCTCGCTATCCCACCCTCTCTCATCACTCTTCCTCTCTCATAGTAAGCTGCCTCTAGCCTTGTCTCCATCGATGTGCACCCAATGTTGATCTTCTCCCTCTCTATCGCGAGTTATCCTCTCTCTCTGTGAGCATCCCTTTCGTAGCATGGTTTTGAGTCTAGAAGCTTAAAACATCTAAGCCTTGTGTTTACATGTTTCTCATATAGGGGCCTTGCACTTCATGTTTCAATTGCTCAAATATCCTTAAATCCTTTCTAAGTTGTAGCCTTCTAAGAAACCCTTTTTGATTAATTACAGCCCCTTTTAAATAGCCTCATCGTTGCTTTAGTTTTATCAATACTTGGAAACCAGTTTCTGTTTATGTGGGGCTACCATGGGTTTTTAATCCTTACTTTGTGGGTTTCTATTTCTTGGTGAATATTTATAACTAGAGAAATTTATGTTAGGTCTTGTTATTTTCGGTTGGGTTGATTTTTACTTTAGGCTACATGGGATTTTACCTACAAAAGTACTAATTTAATTACCCTCTCAGTTTTAAGACATGGCGTTTTAAGTATTTATATATCAATGCATAATTTTTAAAAAGGGCATGAGTCTTGCTATAGAAAACTTTTGTTTCTTTTCAAGGTGCCTTTGCCTACTTTTATTCTTTTATTTAGCTCAAAAATCGTTTAATAGAAATCTTTTAAAATATTTAAACTATATTGTTACTAATAATTATTAACTTAAAATTTTTGAAATTCTATTATTTGACTACGGAAAGCTTATATTTTTTAGTTTTTAAATTATGTTATTGACTTATTAATATTTTACCCTATGAGTTTTCGAGTGTTTATTTCAAGTGGACTTTCATGATGGTCATCTTGAGTTTTGCTTTTAAGATGGACTTGGCCTTTAAATTGATGTGGAGTTTTGAGAGGAATTTATTAAGTGGATATTGATGGACTTGGGAAAACATTGATAGTTTAGGGTTTGAGAATTTTAGGTTTTAAGGGATTCAAATAGAATGATTTCAGCATTTCATGCTTCAATATTGAGATACATATTCGATTAAATATTTATGAAAATTACGTGATTATTTATAGGTGACTAGTAATTTTGTTGAACACTATTGTAGAGAAATTATGAAAAGTTAAGTCTAGGTAAGTAGGATTTCTTATACGAGCTTTATATAAAAGAAATAAAATGAGGTGACTAGGGTTTTTTATAGGTGACTAGGATTTTTTTTCCCTAAATCCTAAACTAAACCCTACTTTTTAAACCCTAAATTTTTATCAAGGCCCGTTTGTTTTGGAAGATGAAACTAAAATTCTCAAACTTATCTCAAACTCATCATTATACCTTTTCAAATTTCCATACAAAATATAATAAAAAATTTAACTTTTTCAAATTTCAAAACTACTTTTTCTAATTTCCATACAAAACTAATATTAAAAAAATATTTTATATTTTTTTAACTTTTATATCATCTCATATTATTTCATCTCTGAAAACAAATAAGGCTAATCTTTATTTTAGCTCTAAGATTTTGTATTTATAGTTTTTATAATCATTAGTATTGATTATCAATAAATATTAATTCACTATAGTGTTTATCATATGTTATCATACAATAATAGTACTTATTAATATGCCTAATTACATGTTATTATATTATATTATTATGTGGTATTAACTTATTATATTAAACTTGCTTTTATACCAAGTGTCTAACTTATTTATAACTTATTCCTATACTAGACTTATTTCTAGAGTCTAATTACATGTAATTATACTTTAGTAAATTAGTATTATGTATTATTAACTTATTATACTAGATGTATGTTAATACACTCCTAACTTATTTTTATACTTCATTATGTATGCTTGTAATAATATGATGTTTACATCTATTAAACTATAATTAGTCTATTTATATAATAGTATAAGTATATTAATTTATAATTACTAGCTCATATTAGTATATTATTGAATTTAACTACTACACTATATAAATTATAGTTATATAACTATACTAGTTTATATGATCAATAGATAGATAAATACTCATTTTTATAACATATGTATAATATTTGAGTTGAAAGGCAAAGTTGGAGCATGATGATGGAGTTGAATCGGATTAGAATCGGAGTCGGGTCCGACAACACCTCTAACTACAATTGAAAAGAAAAACCAATTCTAATTCCTTTTTTAATCAACGTAAGAGTAGAGTCATAGTCAAATTTTTGTTCAGCCCTACATATGGCGATGCCTAATTTTTAGGTCATGATAAGGAACATGAAATCAACCATTTAATTGGAGTTGTTTCCTTACTTGGATTGTTTGTTGAAGTCTATCTCCCTTATTATTTGTATTGCCCGTTTATAAAGGTAAATGATATACCTACATTTCTTTTATAATTATTTTACTACTCACTTCAAATTAACTAATATAATTGTGTCATTTCATTACAAAATACTTCTCGATTTATGTAACTATCCTTGATTTTAAATAAAGTCATAAAAATAGTTGTAGATTTATCATTTTCCTTTATATAAATATTTAGATGATAATGAATTTTGTTCCTAGATAGATTTATTACCGAATTAGTGGCCAAATAAAAAGTCGATTGTTTTGACCCGACCCGTTTCACCAGTATATTCCGACCCGATATTCCGACTCGTTATCGTTTTAATCGATAATGGATATTCCGTTTACCTGATTTAATCAAACCCTACATTCGTCGAGTTGCCTCAAATCCTCAACCAGATCCTCCAACTTAGAGAATGGCTTGCTCCTCCAGCTTCAGTGACATCAAAGTTCTCAACCAGATCCTGCCTCCATCAACTACCACCTCGTCGAAGCTCCGTTACGAAGTGCATAATGCTCCTCCACTGCAACGCCCCCTAGTGTGGAGCAGGAAAACCTTGTTGAGCAGGACAACTAGAAATGTTACCGATGGAAGATAAGCATTTCGAGAATGAGAAAGTCTTTATACGTAGGTATGGTTTCTAAATCTCCTTCTACCATAATCGATGGGGTCAGCCCTGATTTCACTTCACCCTTGCCGCGCACCTCAAGTCATCTCGAATCTCAAATCATTTACCCTGTTGCAAGAATCTTGGATTTCATTCTTGCAGTAGATTTCTTTTTTTTTTTTTGGATAGAAATTCTTGCAGTAGATTTCGATTTGCCAAGAAATGGGTCTGATAAAATTGGAATAATTCTTGCAGTAGATCTCGAATTTCATTCTTTTGGGTGATTTGGAGATGGGTTAGTGTTAGTGAATAGTCATAGAGAAACAAAAATCTCCACGACAAAGAAAAGGAAAATAGAAGAACATCGGCTAATCGGAATATTGGATATCGGCTAGTCAGCATTGATTTTATTGGGTCGGGTTGGAACTATTCTTAATGGGTTGAGTCGATTTGGGTGAACAACCCTAAAGAGGATTGGCCACTAATTCGGTTATAAAATCTGTTTGGGAATAAAATTCAATATCATCTAAATATTGAGTTTAAAATAATCTATTTGAAAATTTTTACACCACACACTATGTACATGGCATAATTTAAATTATAAGGTTCAAATTTTAACTCTTGTTTCAAATAATAATAACTCTGTCAAAATAATAATAATAAAATTACAACAATAGTCATATCTCTATTTGTTTTTTAACCAGACGCTCAAAGTCACATATCCCACTCACCTTCATTATCCAAAAATAAAAAAAGGAAAAAACTATATATCCCTGGCATTTGAACCCCGCCTTAGCCCCATGAGAGTTTTTAAATAGAAAAAAAAATTTAAAAATTATAAAAAATACATATATTTTAACTCTACACATTATTTTATTGTTTTTGTAAAAAAAAAAATGAAATGAAAAAAAGTGTAAAAAAAATTTACACTATATGGTCGCGACGGAAATCCTCTCCCGGAGATCCCTAGTACTATTCTAAAAAAAAATCCAGGATGGGCTTCATTGGCGGAATGAAAGCCTATAAGCCTATATGGAGCGAAAAAAATATATCGAGCTTCCGGACTAATCTGAACCGAGCATGACTAGATGAATTTAATTTATTTTTTAATATTATTATTATTTTAAAATTAAAAAAAATTAAATTGAAATTTAAAAAAATATATTGAATTTTTTTTTAAATATATTAAAATTTATATTTTATATAAAAAATTAAAAAAATATAATGATAAAATAAAAATAAGTTGAGATAAATTTAATTCACTCTCCAATCCAAATGAGATGTCAGTCTCAATAATTTTTGTATTATATAAAAAATATAAATTATTCAAAGAATTGTTCTAAAAATAGTCTCATACGATTATGTAAAACGAATTTTAAAATACAATTAACTATAGTAATTCGCAAGTACTGTTCGTCGTTAAAAAAAATAAAATTATCATGTAAGTAAATTCTTTTCATTATTTATTATATGTATATCGGACTGAATTATTCTACATTCTATATAAAAATAAATTATATGTATATATAAATATTGTAAATTTATTAATAGGAAGGAAATATTTAAAACGATAAAAAAAAATTGATAGATAATATATTATAAAAATTAATATATAAAATAGAAAAAATATATTTTGATGAGACTCTGCGACGAAACTTTTTTTATAAATTTCTTGAACTCTGGCATAGTAATGTTTCAGACTTTTTTATAAAAGACTCTTTTTTATAAAAATATAAAGAATTAAATTTATAAATGCCATGAACTTTGGCATAGTAATCCCTCCAGACTCTGCGAGCGATCTGATGTCATCCCAAATCAAAAGCCTTGAAGGCTTGAACTTGATTTTCCCAATCCTCAACTCCTCCGATGTAGGATAGTGTGACGTCGGCCGGTGCTGTATCAATCTCTTGTCTTACAACATATGGAGCAAGGTGGTCTTTCCGGCATTATCGAGGCCTAGGAACAAGATCTTCGCCTCCTTTTGCAGGAGATCGAGCGAGGCCAGGACTCCGTATAACCAGTCCAGCAGAAACATGCTGCTGCTCTATCCCTCTCTTCTCTATTCGGATTTTGATTTCTCGGATCAAGCCCAGGGTCGAAGACGATTCAGAGTGTGACAGTGCGTAAGAGAGAGAGAGAGAGAGAGAGAGAGAGAGAGAGAGACAACGAGATCGTCCGACACGAGGTCTAAGAACGAGAACGTAGCAGGATCATCACCAGCTTTGGATGCAAAGGTTGGGAAGTATGAGAAGAAAGCAAACATTCTGGCCGATGACGTGAAGAGGAGGGAGTTAGGGAGACGAAGAGTTGGTGAAACGCTCAGCAGTCTGCTAGTTGGTGAAACGTCGCGTTTCATCGATGGTTTGCATTGCAGTCCACTCTGTGGGCTGTAAATAGAATTATTCATATTTTAAAGGATAAGAGATTCGAAGTGCTCTACGTTCTACCAACTGACCCCACGCACGCACATATATAGCTGTATTTCGTCTTTGTCGGCCTCCTCACTTTCAACGTTCCCGTCTGCATCCCTCCCTCTCTAGTTTCTGCTCTTGCTTTCGGACATGGCGACTCAAGGTCAAGTAATCACCTGCAAAGGTACTCTCTCTCTCTCTCTCTCTCTCTCTCTCTCTCTCTCTCTATGTATATATTTGTGTGCATGCACATGTGAAAACATTAAAATAACTTTGATTCTGATTGTGATCTTTGTTTAATTGCAATGGAAATGAAAAAGCGGCCGTCGCATGGGAACCTAATAAGCCACTCGTTATCGAGGACGTGGAGGTGTCTCCACCGCAGGCCGGCGAGGTCCGAATCAAGATCCTCTTCACAGCTCTCTGCCACACTGATGCCTACACTTGGAGTGGCAAGGTATACATTTTCTTTAGATTTTTTATTTTCCGTATATTCAAAGTTGGGTTTCTTTTTAATCTTTTGAATTTTACTTGAAAACATGAAATTTACCCGCATTTTTAAAATGAAGGCGCGGCCTTTCCATAGAATTTAAAGTTTCCCATTTGTCTTTTGTTATAAGTTGTTTTTCAAAAGCCATGATTGGCTCTAGGGCATTGCTGATTCGTTGAAAATGGAAGGAATTAACACACATAGGGTTGAATGGTAGAATAGAAATGAACTCATGTTCGTAGTTTTTTTTAATAGGCGTAGTCGTGCTTGTAGTTGTGGCCAAGTTTTGTTGACTGGCAATCATATTTTTTATTTTTTTTAAGTAAACAATTGTATTAATAGGATATACAAAACCCAAGTACACAAGGTGGTATACACAGGACAAGACCTATTTAGGTCAAAGATGGTAAGTGCGATACAAGAAAATCATGAAAAGGGAGACCATTGAAATGTACAGCTGTGGCCCAAAATATTAAATTATGGTAAAATAAAGAACGAAGCTCTTCCAAAGTTTGCTCCTCATCTTCAAATGTTCGATCGTTGCACTCTTGCCAAATGCACCACATAATGCAAATAGGGATCATTTTTCACATTGATTTAATAGGTGATGCACCTCCAAGAGATATCCAACTAGCCAGTAACTCAATCACTGAGGAAAGCTTATGATGGATTATCTACACCACATAATGCAGATAGGGATCATTCTTATGATGGATTCATTCCTTCCTGTGATGTATAACGAGGCCATCTAATTCTTATGTCAAAAGAAAGTTTCTGCTTATTGCAAATGCAGAGATATTGTTGATAGCAGTATTATATTTTTTTTCTGGGTTTGATTGGAAATAACTTATTTACATTATCTTTTTTTCATTTGTTAGTCTGTTTGTCTGTTTCTGTCTCTGATACACACGGTTTACATGGACATATGCACACAGACACAGCCTCTTTTATGCTTTCAGCTCTGGTATCATTACTGTCCAATTTTTCCCACTCTTTTCAGTTGATGTCCTTATTTTCTGTTTATTATATATTCTGATATGTTGTCATGTTATCTGTGTGTAGGACCCTGAAGGTCTGTTCCCATGCATTCTTGGCCATGAGGCTGCTGGGTATGTGAAGTAGTCATATATCATGTGAGTTAGTAATTATTTTGTGGTTTTGAATGCTGAGAAAATGATTAATTTAATTGGACGCAGGATTGTGGAGAGTGTAGGTGAAGGTGTAACTGAAGTTCAGCCTGGTGACCATGTTATTCCCTGTTACCAAGCAGAATGTCGAGAATGCAAGTTTTGCAAATCCGGGAAAACAAATCTCTGTGGCAAAGTTCGTTCTGCCACTGGAGTTGGAGTCATGATGAGTGATCGCAAGAGCCGTTTCTCTGTAAATGGAAAGTCTATCTATCATTTCATGGGAACCTCAACATTTAGCCAATACACTGTTGTGCATGATGTCAGTGTTGCAAAGATTGATCCGAAAGCTCCTTTGGAGAAAGTTTGCCTTCTGGGGTGCGGTGTTCCCACTGGTAAGAATTTGTTCTGCTTCCTTCAGATTTTCTTAAGATTGTTCTGTTTAATCGGCTCAGAACTCACAGTGTTATCACGTTGCATATCTTGGAGCTGGTTATATCCACTCACCAAGTCTCTTTTCATAGTTTCATTAGCCAAGATTAATGTATCTAATTGTTTCCAATCATGGATTGAGCCACATATCACTACTTTTTCTCCCCATCCTGTATGTTGTCATTTCAAGTTTCTTTTGGACTAGAAACTTATTGTGGAGGAGGTTTTATGAAAAATTGGCTTTGGCTTAGATTTGGACATAAAATTGGGGCTAGTAATGAGCGTAAATCTAAAAAGGCTGTTCCTGGCTTTCCTTAATTTAGGTATCTATTCCAGCTTAAATACAGTTCCTTAACTAGTTGAATGGCCATGGCCCATTACCCAGTCTTGTTCTTTTCATAAATGCCTTGCCTATGTTTCTGTATTCAGATCCTAATCATCATAATATTTGGCTTGGCTTTTAGGTCTTGGAGCTGTTTGGAACACTGCAAAAGTAGAACCAGGGTCTACAGTTGCTGTTTTTGGGCTTGGGACTGTTGGTCTTGCAGTAAGCCGGTGTTGTTGCTTTTTGTCTTGTTCTTGTACTTGCTCATGATTTATTTTAGTGATTGATTAAAGAATTACTTGACAGGTTGCAGAGGGTGCAAAGGCAGCTGGTGCTTCACGTATCATTGGCATAGATATTGACAGCAATAAGTTTGAAAGAGGTAAATCATGAGTTCTCTCTTTTTTGCATTTCTCATATAGCATGATATTTGGAACTGATATGGTGCAAGGTTTCCTTACATTTTTGCAGTTACTTTCTATCCTTTTATTAAAGCTCATAGATTGCCTTCTCTTATGAATAAAACTTCTTGCTTACCTATAATTAAAAAAAAAAAAAAAACCTCATAGATTATCTTTTCTTATCAGTAAATAAGAATCTTATTAAAGCTTGCGAGTTATCATTTGACTCTTGCTATTCCATCTTTTGAATGATTGGCACTTACAGATCAGCTCTGAGTAGTGAGTGAAAAAAGGGAGAAAAAGTTGTCTTGTACTAGAAGAAACTTTTCCTAAGAATAAGTTTTCTCGTTCTTTTATTTCAATCTTGCAGCTTTTGATAGGCTTTCCCTTTCTTTGAGCAACATATGTGATAATGGGACAATAGATCATGATCTGGTGTTCTATCAAGCTGGACTCTTTACTCCTGAGCGCGATGAAATTTATAGCAACTTTTGGCACCTTGATGATAGTCTTTAAAAACCAGGATTATTTAAATTACCGCATTCAGATAATTTTGTTCTGTTTTGACTTTTAAACTATCCTCTCATATTACATTGTGACATGCAGCAAAGAATTTTGGAGTTACTGAATTCGTGAATCCAAAGGATCATACGAAACCAATCCAACAGGTTATTGTTGATCTCACGGATGGTGGTGTCGACTACAGTTTTGAGTGCATTGGGAATGTCATTGTTATGAGGGCGGCTTTGGAGTGCTGCCATAAGGCTAGTATTTGTTGTGAATATGTGGCTTAGATGGCATCTACATGTATAAAATGCATCTGATTTGCCAAATAATAAAAACTCTCAGGGCTGGGGAACATCAGTTATTGTCGGCGTTGCGGCATCAGGGCAGGAGATATGCACCCGTCCTTTTCAGTTGGTGACCGGCCGTGTATGGAAAGGCACAGCATTTGGCGGTTTCAAGAGTCGTTCCCAAGTTCCTTGGCTTGTAGAGAAGTACTTGAAGAAGGTAAATACATCTGAAAATGCATTAAAAATCTGAGTTTTTGTTACTTCCAGTAGAGGTTATGAACTCATATTTTCTTTCCTTTTGGATACTGCAGGAAATAAAGGTGGATGAATACATAACTCACAATCTGAGTCTTGAGGAGATCAACAAGGCATTTGATCTGCTGCATGAAGGGGATTGTCTCCGGTGTGTGCTTGCAGCGCATCCACTATAAAGTATTAAAACTGATCCTTTTTTAGTTGTGGAGTGGTCTTCTTGCTTTGCCTACCAATTAAAAATACCCGAGTGGATGCTGTTGATGAATATAATAATTTAAGTGTGAAAGATTC
Organism: Platycarya longipes; assembly: GCA_036559045.1. Classification (NCBI taxonomy): domain Eukaryota; kingdom Viridiplantae; phylum Streptophyta; class Magnoliopsida; order Fagales; family Juglandaceae; genus Platycarya; species Platycarya longipes. Next base: position 1,168,596 of record CM071792.1, read on the forward strand.
CTCTTATGTCTGCCTTTGTCTATCAACTATAATATATGAATTTGTGAATGGGAGTCCGTATCTTTCCTTGATTTTCAAAATTTTCAAATTTCGTGAAGACACGATCAAGAGCTGTTTATATTATGTGTAAACTTATGATATTAATTGACAAAACAAAAAGCACTCCATAATTTTCTGATCGATCCAAAGATCATTCCGATTCCATTAATAATATGACGATGGTTTCATGAAAGCAAGATTTTATGTTTTGAGATTTATTGATAAAGTAAGATTTTGTGTTTTGAGAATTATATGATATTAGAACTAATTTTAGCGTTAGTGATCAAAAGAACTTGTTGTATTTATTAATTGAAAAAATGATGATATTTGAAGCTATAAGGTATGCAAGTCTCCTGCACTTCTATTAAAAAGGTCAATAAATTTAATATATATATATATATATATAGAATATTTTTGTATATATAGATCATTTTTTTCAGAATGAGTTTACAAACATACACATCTTAAAATTATATTACTCAATTGATTGCAATACGAACCATAATTAGGTTCCCAAGGATGATAAGGTAGGTGAAAACAAAAAAATATTATTTGTACACAATTTGTATACTTTTTTTTATACAAATAGTATATAAATATTATTTTTACTCATTTTTTAATTTAACTACTCGCATTTTTTATTTTTATTTCTTTTTCATTATACTTTTATCATTTTTTAAATATTTCGACTGACACGTCACTAATTTCGTAAAATATACGTGAGACCATATATTACTATGGTGAAAATGTTACCTGCAACCAATGCTTACTTTTTCTTAAAATAAGTCATGTTTAACCGAGTACCCGGATTTCTTGGTTTCCAAATCCAGATTCTTCCGTGTACAGGTCTGACTTATGACCCTAATTTACATGGGAGGGTAGCTGGACTATTACACACCAGGATTTGGGTATTAACTGAATACCCGAATCCGTACTCGGATGAACAGTCCTACAGTGAACTGAGAAATACCCTCCGGTGGTCTGGTTTCAGGCACCGTCAGATGCTAGAACCTGGGTTTGGCTTATATATAATAGTAGAGGGGTATATGCTTCATTGCTAAAATGAAGCTCTTCAAAACTGGCCATGTATTGAACTAGAAAATCAGCTAAACTATTGCAGATGCTGGTGATTGGCACCCTTCTTTCTCAATGCAAGATGCAGATGTTCTGGCCATTAAGCACCCAAAGGTAGCTGTACCCTGTTGAAGATTTATACCTTGAAGAACAAGTTCATTCACTGTCATCTCAGAAAACCAAAGCAACTTACTATTGGGGCGAAAACGTTCAACAATTAAAAACACACCTACCATAACCTGAACCGGTCGGCAAAACTCAAAAGAGAAAGAAAGATACACATTTTACATATATAACTTAATGCATGAGATTTGTGCTTATAATCAATTGGAATCTACCAGCCTGTACAGCATTATTTAACCTACAGGCACTTCTGTGCACTTCAGTAATGACTGTACACTAGAAAACTCTTATCAAACTTTAAAACCCTAGTTATAATTGGCTAGGCATGTGCAAGACCATTCCAGGAGGTTTCAAAATCAAACAAAAGCATACCCGTATCGATCAAGGAAGTCTCATGAGAAAATAGATTCATTTCAGACACAGATCCTTCTGAAACCTCTGGAACTGGATGGTTTTCCAAGAGCCAGTTCTCAAATTCAAAGTCCACCAAACTGGGATTAAGGTTTCCAGCAGACTTGCAATTAGCTTCCTTAATGGGTGATGGCTCACATAGAGACCCTGTACTTTCAATAATCTCAGGTCTTAACTGGGAATTAGACTCCTCAACAGGGTTTGGATCATATGTAGATTGTCTGCAGTGAAGTTGAGAATTTTCAATTGGAAGATGTCGATTGCTTAAGCAAGAATCGACAGGCACACTAAAATCTGAAAAACCTGCATCTGTGGCACCTTGATTTTGACTCCCAGGCTGACATAGACTCTGATTCCCATTCTGATAAATACCTTGGCAAGCATTTTGACCATGATACCCACGCGGAAAATAATTTTCCCTGTCATTTGTGCAAAAATTTTGACTGTCATCTGATTCAGCAATTGGCTGAGTATTTATTTGCGGTTGGGAAGGTATAGCATTTGTAATGAAGCTACCCAAGTTGAGCAGAGATGAGTCCTGAGGGCCATATGACTCCAAATTGATGCTGGGGGAAACATTTGGCCACCCAAAAAGATTTCTACCATTTGCTGATGTTGCTGGAGTATTGTTTCTGGTATATGGTATTGCATGGGCACAATTAATGTCTCCCGACGAACCAGACCCTGAAGGATGCATTGGCAAGGTGCCCCTAACAGCTCCTGGCCGCCTTTTAAACATTGTGTGGGAAGGGGCAAACCCAGGATCCCAATTCCCAATGCTCATATTTTGGTCCCTTTGGGTGACATTGTCACGTACACCAAGCAGATGTTGCGAAACCAAGGATGAACGAAATCGATTTTTCGCTGGAACCGACCTTGACAGTGTGCTTCTACCTTGGCTTATGATACTTGGCACGGAATAAGGGGTCAAGGTGGAGCAAGCACGGATCACATTTGGTCTAGAGACCTGATTCTGAGGCATGGCTTCAGGTGCCAATTGAATAATGTGGGGTGGTTGAGCATGTTTAATTCGGGAAAGCACCGTAGGCAAAGAAGCACCAGGAGACTTAAACGGTGGTAATGGGGCATTTTTCCCCAACTTGAAAGTTTTCCTCTGACTTTTCCAGATCTCCTCCTTATCAGAGGCATGACAATGGCCAAAATTGGAGATGCTTGCGACCCAATGTAAACATGGTGCAAGAGATTCACAGACGAAACAGTGGCACTGCATTTCAGCAGGGACAGCAATAAAGATGGCAGTACAAAAACATCAGACTACACAAGTGTTAACTGAAAGCGTGATCTAACCTGTTCACAGTGCCTATCATGGGGCGTAGAACTGAAAGGAAATTTGGCACAGAGATGACGTGGATGAGGGTAATCTCTGCATGCAATCTGCAAACGAAGGAAATAAGGAAATAAAATAGAATATAATAAACTCGCTCACAGGCTAGCAAATCATGCACAACAGGTAGGAAAATTCATAACGTGATGTCATCTGAAATAAATAAATAAATAAAATACCTTTTCTCCCTCCCCAACCCCCCCCCCCCCCGCCCCGCGGGGGGGAAAAAGAAAAAACAGAGTTAAAGATGATGTGGCCCAACAAAGAGTGTGGGCCACATTGCTCCCAAAACAACCTAACCCTTTATACATTCTTATGTGAATATTGATTAGAAATCAGATATGAGATCAGGAATCAGGAATACATAATAACAAAGGGTCAGTTCATTAAAGGGAACAACATGATTTTGCAGTTCCTGACTGTAGAACAATTTTGAAGATCAAATTATATAATTCCCAGTATCTCATGGCGTGTTTCAGCCTTATAAATCATGAAATCCAAAAAGAAACTACCATTTTCAGAACTCTATCAAATTATTTTTGAAAACATGTAGCTTTAGTGATCTGAATTGCACCAGGATAGCCCAGCATGTAATGTATGCTGTTTTAAATCAATTCCACGAGGTCTTGTTGTTCAGTTTGTCTTGCACGCAGTTTTGGCACGTAATTGAAAGAACTTCTAAATCAAGTAGGGATTAATAAAACTAAATGAAAAAAGGAAAAGAAAAGATTTGCGGGCTTCTAGCACAGCCCAAAAAATCTACAAATTACCAATTATGCCTGTTCTAATAAATTCTACTTATAGCGGAAACATAAGCTTCTGAGAAATCTCCATCTCCGGTCTTGTTTTAATAAATCAAGTAGGTCTCGCATCAAAACCAGACCATACTTCTGAAAGTTTTCCATCTTCGACCTTGTTTTACCCAGATAGGAGAGTGTTTGGCAGTCCTCCTACGTTATATTACAATGAAGCAAATAAAAAATAAAAAATAAAAAAAAAAGAACAAGAACTTCCCCTATCAAAATCAAAGTCACCCACCAAAAAGAATTGAGTGTCGTGTTGTTTAGTCTAAAAGAAGACAATAATTGGGCTCTGCCTCTTCTTATTAATAACAATTTAATCGTTTACCTTAAAAAAAAAAAGGCAATATACCAGTTATTTTACATCAGGAATAAACAAATTTAGGAAAAGAACAACATGCTATTTTGAAGATGAAGAACATAATCCACAACGAAACTAGTGCAAATTTCCTATAGTCCAAAAGGCTACTTTGATTGTGTATCTCCATTCCATCTAACATATAAACGGTCCATTACAGATACGTCAGCGAAAAAAATTTACTTAAACTACAACTTTCAGTAACCAAATAAAGTATATATATAATCCACAGGGAAATTCGACAATATCATCTCAATGCAAAGATAACCAAATTCATATATTCACCTGCCCCTTCTCCCCAACTATAAGCAATTCGTCCGACCCGCCAGTATCGTCGTCCACCACCGCGACCGGGTCGTCTGGGTCACCCTCCAAAACCACGCAATCATCGTCCGCATCTCTCGATGACAATTTCAAAGGCTTTGACTTTCGCTTGGCGTTGATTACCTCCCCCACCACCACTACATCATCGGAAGCATCTTCAGGTTCTTTGTCATCAGCGCAACCCAAGAGCTCAGATAACCAGTCCAAGCCGCTGCCACCACTGCCCCAGGGCTCGCCCAAACCCGTGTCTTCATCGGAGCTTATGTCCAATATCCCGGGCACTGGATCCATTCAAAAAGTCTCCTCCAAGAAACATTCAAGACCTAAAAACAATCTAATTTTGACAGCGGACACTGTGGAAGAATGAGATTTTGAAATAGGACGTGAAAAATATAGAGTTCTGAGGGACTTATAGGTCATTCTAGTGGACAAAAAATTAGAACTTTCGACTGAAAGAAATGGTGAAGGCCATGGACTGAGCCGAGCGGATCCTGTCGAAGAGAAACCGAAAGTTAACGCTCAAACAGAAAATGGAAAAGACCTAAAAATATGGGGAAGAGGAGGGCTGTTTTAGAAGGACAATGGGACCGACAATGGTTTTTGCATCGTACCGACAAGTGAAAATGCACCTATTTATTTAAAATTAATTATTAATTAAAAAATCAATTCATTAATAATTATTTTCTTAATTACTAAATTTAAAAAAAAAAAAAATCAGTTTCTCAGTTTCTCAGTATTTTATATTTTAAAGTTACGTTTAGATATTGAGAAGTATTAAAAATATTTATAAATAATAATAAAAAATAATTAAAAAATATTTAATAAAAATAAAAATAAAAATAAAAATAATAAATAATAAATAATATTAAAAAATGTTGAAAAAGTTTGATTTGTCAAACCTAACATTATTCATTACTGATGTCCGGGGAAAGAGACCACGAAATTGATACGGTTGGGTGCTGCGTGCTGTCCACTCAGACAAGCCCCCGAATAACAGAGAAGGCCCATTTAAGAATCAAGACTCGGGCCTCCAAAATATACATGGGCCCACTGTAACGTCCATTAAAAAAACGTTAGGTTCTTCATCTTCTCATTCTCAAGCAAATCAGTTAATGCGTTGTGTTATAAATGACTTTCCATTTAAATAACTTAACTTTATAGAGCCACTTAAAGCCCAATATTGACACGAGAGCAGTCCTATTGAGTATTGATACGAGATATGCTTGTTTTAGCCAGGCTAGCAGCTTAATTTGAAGCCCAACCGCCTTTTTATAGGTTAGGTGCTTTACCCTTTTTTTTTTTTTTTTTTTTTTTTGGGAATGTTATATACAATCTAAAAAGTTGGACTCATTTACAATCCAAGCAATAAACAAATAAAAAAATCTCTATTTTAGAATAAAATTGATTAAAACACCCTTGTTTACAAATAAGAAACTTTAAAAATTTGAAAAATTCATTTCATTTAATTATAAAAATAGAGCGTTTCTATGTGGACTGCAATACAGTCCATCAAATATGGACTGTAAAAAGAATTATCTTTTTTTTTTTTTTATCAAGATAGACCACCAACCTTGGAAAAAATCCAATGACCCAATCCCCACATTTGGCATGCATGTGGACCGTACCATCCATGTTTGCCTCCAAAATCCAAATCAACTTCACCTCCTTGCTATTAAGAATTTAACAAGTTTATTACCTGAAATAAATAAAAAATGACATGTGCAATTGATATTTCATAAGAACTGCATTAAGAATCATCCTAATTTGATCATTAGTATGACCCAACATATTAACATACATTGTTATTTGAGTAGTACTACATATACTTACAGTTGTATTTACACTTTTATTTAAAAAGATTTATTTTGATAGGTTTTTTTTATAAATTTAAAATTTAAATTTTAAATTTCATAATTTTTAATATTTTAATAACTGATAAGTAGAAAAGTAATTTTTGAATAAATTTTCCTTAAGTACATTTTAGTATTTCCCTTATTATTTTTCTAAGAAAAAGAAAGCTCAACAGCTAGTGAATAGTGCCAAGAAACCCGCGAAGCAATGAATATCTATCCAATATCTATTGAAACCAGTACTTCCCGAATCATGATGATGAAGTTTACAATTTCTCACAAAAAAAAAGGTGTTTTAATCACATATAAAGGAAAGAAGAGGAGAAGGGAACGGTTGTCGAGAAGTGGACGGCGGGGAAAGCATGTGCGCAGCGCGGCGGTGCCTTGGAGTAATTCCCGCGACCGATGCCTAAAGTTTCAACGCTTCTTCTGTCCACTGCTTTAGCAAACGCTCTTTGTTAAGTACAATGTTTACCTTTTCCTTTTAATATTGGTCGACATGAACTACTTTATAGTCGTATTAGTATTGTTAAGGTCATAAAAATCAGACAACAGATCGATGTGAGAGAAATAATTTTTTTCAACCCACTGGTGCGAGTTGGGCTTCATTTGAGATCGTTTGGGACTCCTGGTGAGGTCCCGGCGTGACTGTACGTACATGATAACAGATGAAATAAAGAGAGATGGACACACAATTTTACGTGGTTCGGCAAATGCCTACGTCCATGGGCGTTTGAAGATGAGAATCCGCTATAATGGAAATTTTTACAGTCTCTCATAGCTCACTGTACAGAAAATTATAGATGAATGTTCAGATAAATTCGCTAGTTGAAGCTGTTGGAGGAGATTCTGGGGGAGCCAAGGTTGAAGAAGAAGAAGAGAATCTCCTATAATGAGGATTTTTACAGTCTCTCATAGCTCACTGTACAGAAAATTATAGATGAATGTTCAGATAAATTCGTTAGTTAAAGCTGTTGGAGGAGATTCTGGGGGAGCCAAGGTTGAAGAAGAAGAAGAGAGTCCCCCTGTTCCAGCTGGCCAGAGTCCTTTTATAGCCAAGTGAAATATCTGGGCAGATCTTTATTTTGCGTGTCACAGTCGACTTCCTTTCCTTTGCCGTCTTGCTTTTCTTCTCATCTACTCCCAATGTCCATCAGCTCACCTTTCAGTCCCATCATCTGTCCTTTTGTCCCATTTGTCATAAATGCTTGGCAGGTGTGATTAATTTCATCTATTTCAAGTATTGTTCATCTGAGTCGGGTTGATATCTATATCATCAGTTGAATGTGAAATTGGAATTGTCTCATATAATTCTGGAAGGAGATACTTAGACAATTGTTAAAACTGCTACTAGTTGTGACAAAATTTGTTAAGATTATGAGGTTTTGGTTGAAATGAATGAAGGAATGAAAGATCAAGATGTAGTCTGAGAGAATTTTAGTAACTTTCTCTTTTAGAGATAGTATTTAGCCTTTCAGACATTTTGTTTGAGAGATTAAAATTTGTGTTTTAGTAATAATTAACTTGTAAATTGAATCTTCTCAATTCTTATAGATCACAACATTTGTAAACTTAGTTTCTTAGTTTAATGATAAACTTATTTCTAAAAAAAAATGAAAATATAGTCTCAATTAGGACCGTTCATCCGGATTAGATTGCACCAGTCCGATTTAAAATTTTATTTATTTTTTAATATTTTTGATTTTTTTAAGAAATTTAAAGAAATCTCGAATTGGAGTTCTAGATTTCTAAATTTAAAATTCAGATAAACATTTATGACTCTTAATCTCACATATAGTGAGGAAATTTCGAATTGAAATTTTAGATTTCCAAGTTACCTATTAATGTGTCAGAAGAGAAAGTATGGATTGCTAATCAAATTTGGAGCGAAAAAGTTTATAATGACAATTTTATTGATTTTTATGAATTAAACTACAATCCATGCTTTGAATTAAAAAAACAGCCCTTAATTTATTTCGTGTAAAATAAATTGGTCAGAAAAGTCAATATTCGATTAAGACTAATAGATTATTATAATCTTTCAACAAAGATTAAAAAAGAAGAACCAACGTGGGGGCAAGTTTAATTGTAATGTATATATGACACCAAAGTTCAACAGGAAAAAAAGAAATAGAGAAAAGATTATTTAAAAAAAATGATTAATATAAGATTTATGCAAAAAATTATTTTTTTAATTATAGATTTTACTTATTTTTTTAAAAAGTATGTAGAATTTGTATATTTTAAAATTGTATTTAACATTATTCATAAAAAATAAAAGAATTATACAATTTTAAAATATATAAATTTTGCACATTATTTTTAAAAAAATATAGAAATATAAGACATACATAAAAAAAATTAGAAATTAATTTTATTATTTAAAAAAATATACAAGACTTCATATTATTAAAATAGAACTAACATTACTTTAAACAAAAATTGAGAGGTTGATTAGAATCAGAATTAAAGCGTGCAAGGGACGCGCCCAAATTGAAAGTGAAATAAATGGGAATCTTCGTCCATTTAATATTAATGTAGTTTGGCCATGAAACAGTTTAAACCCCCGTCCGATGAGGAATGAAAGGTAGATCCAACGGTTGAGAACTATGAAAGTTCAAAGTCGTACACATTGAATTCATGCATGCAACACGTTGAATTCTAAAGTCAAACCCACTTTATCGTTATTGGAAGTTACATTCTCTTTGTTTTTATCAATTTCCTTTCCCTTTAATAAAACAAAGGATTTTCCATTTTTTTAATTTAAAAAAAGAAAAGAAAAACGGCGGATTTAAATTTTATTTTATTTTAAAACGAGCTCGTCTTTTCCCGTTGTTCTAAAGCAGAGTTCGTTCACAGTTCCTCCTTCTTTCATGTCTAACTTCCTCTTCTCTTTGGGAAAAACTTCCTATTTTTAGTCTCTCTCTATTATCTATCCTTACAAGACCCGAGAAATCGAAAAGCGATACTGAATATTTCTGGATTTTATCTCGAATATTTTGTTATGCTTTCTTTGCTCTATGTTCATGAGATTCTGGTATTTTATCTCTTCATGCTTTTTTTTGAATCTCAATGCTAGGTCATTAATGCATGCTTTCGGTTATATGCTTTGATATCTTTCACATTATGAAATATACGGAACTGTTAACGCTTGATTCTTTTCCCTTCTTTTAGCCCCTGCATTATTGTGTTTGTAATTTTTGCGTCGTTTTCGTTCTTGTGCTGACAGGCTTTCCGTTAAATGCATCAACTCGTTTGAATCCATTCTTCTTGATTTAGGTATTCCTAAAATCGAGGTTCACGAAGAATTAAAGCGAAACCATTTGAAATTGGAGTTATTTTTCCTTTCAGACTGCTTTATTAAATTGGTCGTTATCGCATAGAATCGGTCGAATTCAATGAAAGGGTTTTCTAGTGCGAGGGGGTTGGAGGTGTGATTTATCGGTGGAATGAGCGTAAAAAGATGAGCAAATAAGCGTTTAAAGATGGATACAAAGGATGATTATGAAGTGCATGAAGATATGTCTGTTTCGCCGATCTTGGTATTGCAGCAAATATCCGAGGAGGCATTTAGAGTGGCTGGTGAAGCATTACACAATGTGTACTCGGGAAATTCGAACTTCCCTAGACCTGGGCTGGGGCAGGGACACCGACGAACTCGAAGTGAAGTTGTGCCTGCAGCAAACAGACGCAATAATAGCTTTCAGAGATTGAAGAGTCAGATGCAGAAGGCTTGGAAATGGAGTAGCAATTATCGTGAAGAAGATTACAAGCGGAGTTTCAATCCTGAGGTCTTGGCAAACCAAAAACGCCAGTGGTATCAGCTTCACACAAAATCTCCGGTATTGCTTCTTATTATCAGCCTTTTTTGCAAGTAAATCACATGGTTGGTTACTTAGCTTGTTTACAACTAAAGTTGTTTTTTGTTCATTTATATATTCTGGAACTGGAGTCTGATCACTACCCGAATTCTGCTGTTATTCTCCTGACTGGGAATAAAACAGGTTTTTTGTTAAGTTATGGTCGAGAGACTGCCTTGGGACAATAAGTTCAATCTTTTGGCTTAGATGATGCTAAAGTAGCGATCACCATAAAGGCCATTCCAATATTTATAGGTGCCGCAATTTATAGAATTTGTGCATTTTGTGATGCTTTTGGAGTGTGGCTTGCTAAATTGGTGTGAGGGACCTTCGATGCAGGAAGTTGAAAGATCTTGACTAATTTTTTGATTCGGAATAATAATTTCCTAGTAAGACGGAAAAGATCCGAGTTTTAGAAAAATGTCGAAGAAAAAGTTTAAATTTTCAAGACCGATTAGTGTTCATTACTCATGCGTATTGAGGATTTGATCCATGCCTTTCTATGTTGTGAGAGTGCTCATTGTGATGGCTTTATTTACGTCTTTTAATCTTTTCCTATGCCAAAAATCTCATTCTTTGAATCTGCCTGTCCAAGTAACATATCTGTGGATGCTATTGCAGGAACATATACAATATAAAAAGCCTACTTCACTTTTTGAACACTTCATTATTGCGGGGCTTCATCCAGATGCTAATCTTGAGGTTGTGGTGGATGCATTTGTTAAAAATAAGAAATGGGAGTCAGAAATGGCAAACTCTGAATTATTAGATTTTAAAATGCTGCATCCTCGGGCGTCCTCAGTTCCAACGCTGGAACCTCAGGTTGACTGCTTGATTGAATCCTTTTCTCACTCTTTCTTTCCTATATTCAACAATATACGATCTGATATGTACTGGGTCATGCTAATTCTTGCGCATTTATGCCTTCATGATCTCTTTATAACATTTATATTAGCTTGCAAAAGAGAAGAAAAGGAAACTTTTTCATCGTATTTATTCTGTGTTGTATTTTTCCTTGTGACTAAAACGCATTTAATATTCTGGAGCAGATGGCAATGACTTCAGTGGACAGTGAATTTTCTGGCTAAATTTAATTGGCTATAATTGATTTTTTTTCATTTGTTAATTTTTTCATTCCTCTTCTATAGTGAGGATATATTGAACAATGGTACATTTTGGTCCTCATCTCATATTGGCTGAGATTCATTTTGCCTTGGCAACAACTTGGCTAACATATACTACTATGGTTTTGTCTTTTATTATTCTTTTTTCCCGTTTGGGATCTGCAGGTACTTTTTAAGTATCCTCCCGGAAGGAGGTTAGCAATGCGTCTGAAAGATCTAGCTGACTTCTGTTTTCCTGGTGGGGTTAAGGTGTGATATTACTGATTTTCTATGATGTTTACCAAATTTAGGTGAATTTAAAACTCAATGTTTTTCCTTCTTTTTTCATCACCTTTTTTATTCAAGGATTGTTATACTACAGGCACGTATGATAGAGAGGACTCCATCGCTAAGTGAGCTAAATGAACTTGTTTATGGACAGGTAAGCCAAAAAAGTGTTGTGTTCTGTGCTAGCATTAGTTCCCACATTTGTCTCATCTATAGTTCATTGTCATCTTAGGTGAAGAAAACTTTCTCAGACAAACGGAGAAACCCTGGAGCTCTATCTTTCTCTTTCTTTTTCCATTCTTCCTCTATATTCATCAACTTTTTCTCTACTCGTGCACCTCAAAATCACATGGCTTTAAAATTGGAGGAAATTTTGGAAGTTTAAGAGATGATACTAGAATGAAACGAAATTACTCTTTGCTGGTGCCATTGCTTGGTCTTAGTGTAATCAGCTTTCATGTGCCAATGGCTAAATCAGCTTTTGCTTCGGGAGAACCTTGAGGTGTTTTTTTTTTTTGCAAGGTTGTACTCTCCCATCAGAGGCACAATAACATTTTCTTGACATTTTTTTTATTAGTTCGTCTGTTTCAAGTTTTATACATTGCATTTCCATAGTCTATGCAGAAGGCGCTGTGAATTAAAAAACAAAAGAGACTGGTTGCACCATTTGCCCCCCATACATGTTATTTTTGCCTCTTCATCCCCAATTTCTCATTTGTTGAAGATCTGCCATATTCTTGACCCCCCCAAAAAAAATCTGCATATATGGATCTGAATATATTGTTGCTTGAAGACCCATGCCATCCTCTTTTATGTCGATTATTTAGTAGGAGACCTAAAGGAGGAGGCTTTTGCCTTTGAGTCAAAGGTTGTAACTTCTGGGGGAAATGAAATGGGGCTTCTCAAGACTTCATCTCCTGGGTTTCAATTCATTACAGCTGTCTTGTACTTCACTTGATGAGGATTCTTCACTTGATATGGGTATTTTAACATTTTCTTTTATCTGTCACTACAGAGTCATTCTTGTCAGGTATATGACATTCTAAATAATCTTTTCTAGTAATCTTCTTCTGGAATTATTTCAAGTTTGTATTCCACTTCTATGTTTTATTGCCATTTTACATCAGCGTTTAAACCTTTTCTTTTAAGGTATTAACATCCTTCACCAAATAAATGATCCTTTCATTACTGATATTCTCGACAGGAGCATTTAAACAGAGATGATTTAGCATTTGTTTTTTCACTTAAGGTAAGTGTTGCTCTTTGTATCTTTTCCACTCTGTCATTAGTATAACTGAACTTTTCTGTTACTTTCACAGTATGCTATTTATGTGGCCTTGACAGCTTATTTCCTTTGAGATTGATTTACACGTCTTGGATTATGACATTGTGCTGCCATTATTAAGGAACTCATTTTTAATCCACTTTCTTTGTTTTAATCCTACGAAATTGTTTTCTTTATGCATGTGCATTTCTCTGTTTCTTGTTTGCATCGTGTACCCCTTTTCTCATTCATGAATTTCTGTATTATTTATTGTGCTTTTGCTTTTTAAATACCCAGCAATCCAAAATTTGTATTTCTTAATTCCAAATAGCACAATTGTCAATGAAAATCAATATTTACAGTGTCTTCTGAAAAATCCATTTACTTCATATTTATAACTTATAAAGTGATGAGTGCTTCCACTTCCCTTATTTTGGAATGTGCAAAACAAAAGGAAAACAGTTATTTTCGGAAGATGGAGTAATATATATGCATTGGTATTTAATTAAAAGAAATGTATGATCTTCTTATCTTTTGGAAAAAAAAAAGATCTTTTGCTGCACATTATAATTTTTATCATTCCCTAGTTTGAATCCATTTGCTTTTTAGCACAATGGTTTATGCAAGAATCTTGGGTAGGTGGTTGCTGAAGAATTTCATGTGCCCTTGATCAGGTGGCAAACAATGCAACACTTTATGGCGTTTGTTTACACGTTCCTGAAATTGTTCAGAGGCCACCTGGTATCTTAGGCACCTCATCGTCTCCTTCTCATCCATCTGGAGGATGCAGGCGTTTTTTAGTTGCTGCTCCTCGCTGCTATTGTGTGCTTACAAGAGTTCCGTTCTTTGAGTTACACTTTGAGATGTTGAACAGGTTAGCTGAAACTCATTCAAAGCTCACAAGTATTGGTTGTCATGAGTTTTCACACAGAAAGTATGAATTTTTTTGTCTGGATGCAGTATCATTGCACAGGAGCGTCTGAATCGAATAACGAAGTTTGTTAGTGAACTGACTCTCAGTGATTATGTTCCTTCGGTAACAAAATTACATGATCAAACAAATGGGAATGTTGATTCCACTGAAAGTGAGTCCTTTAACAATTGGATGGCTTCTGCCATACCTGTTGATAGTGAGCTGGTCCTAACTGCAGCTGCTGCAGGAATTATACCTGATGATGAGATCCCACCTTCTCCATTGAGGATGTGGGAACCTCAGTCCCCTGAAAGTGTTACCATCAGTGAGGCTTCAGATTCTAGCCTACTGAGGGAAATAGACAAAGATGGTAGTAAGAATTCACGGTATTCTGATGAGTGTGCTTTTGAGGCTTCAGAAACTCGATCAGAACCATTGGAAAAAATGTTCGGATGCTATGAAAATGGTCAAACTTCTCCGGAGTTAGGGACATCATTCTCCTGTAGGAATCCCGCACTAGAGCATCTTGGGAGTTCTGAATCCTTATTCAGGTGGTAGAGTTATTGTATCTTACTATTTTCTGTGCTATTTCATTATAGATAACTCTAAACTTGGTGGATTATTGTTCACTATATCTTATTCAGATATTATATGCACATCGCCAGTTCCTTATATCTTTAGACACTCATGCGTAGGTGCTTATCTTGTCTATGTCCCATGTACTTGGCTTCACCTTTTTAATAAAATTCTTATTTGCTGATAATAATAAAAAATTATATGCACATGGCTGGTACTTGACAAATCTACACAATTTCATTGAAGTTAATGTTGCATCACTTTTGTCCTAAGGATGGACTTCATCTTTGATATCTAGGCATCATTTTTTATATTTAGTAAACTTCTTTTCTTTGAATCTTTGGTATAACTCCAGTAATGTATATGCTTATTTTGGCAGTCCAGTTAGAAGCATTGCATCAGAGGATAATGATGATGAAACTTTTGCGAATGGGGTTAAGGATTTTGGGGATGACTTAATAATGGAATGGGCTAAGGTTAGTTTAACTTAGTTGTCTATGTTTATGCATTTTATCAATGGGGGTGGTAGTATTATTGTCATCTGATCATTCTTGGTTGCTTTTTTTTTTTTCCGTCCTTGGACAGGAGAATAAAAATGATTTGCTACAAATAGTTTGTGGATATCATGCTCTGCCTCTTCCTGCACGAGGAAGTGAATTAGTTTTTCAGCCTCTTGAGCATTTACAGGCTATCGAGTATAGACGACCTCCAATTTCTACCCTTGGCTTACACGAAAATAGTTTAGTTTCACTTGAAGCTGCTGAGGTATTTCATTGGTTAATGTTCATCTTGGAAGCACAAACACGAACACGGCACCGCACCCCACTTACACAATTTAAGTCATCATGTCTTCAATTGTTCATTTATTGGTAAAACATAGGTGAAAGCTTAGGTCGATTCTTGGAATTAAACGCCCCTCTATTTTTCTCTCAAATGGAAACATAAACCTGAATCAGGTTTCTCATTGTTTCAGTAATTTTAAAGCAATCCTTCACCTTCGTTAATATATACCAAAACCCTAATTTAATAATGATTTTAATGCGGTCAAGTCATGCCCAATTTATACTTTGGAAGATTTCAATATACCCTTATGAGATTCTTTTCAAATACATGTTAACATGAATCTGACATGTGCTGGAGATATGACTAGTGCCCGTTCTATTTAGCAGTGTCTGTTGGACACAGGGACACTCCACTCCCTAGGTTTTTCAATGCTTTGTAGTATATTTGTAGCCTTTGCTCCTTCATTTTTACTTTGTCCATATTACTGAATTTTATAAAAGGTCAATGCAAAGTTGGCAGCTGCTGAGGAAGCACTTACTCTATCAATATGGACAACTTCAACTATTTGTCGAGTGCTCTCTCTTGAAAGTGTAAGCATGATTGTCTTGGCTTGAGTTAAATAGTGTTCTTCTTTTCCATAATCTGCCTTGAGTAGTTCTTTGAAAACATGCCTTGGACTTGTCACCCTGTCTTGGACTTCTTCCTCTGATCAATATTTTCTGAAATTTGTTAAAAAGGTAGAAAGCCTTTAAAAAACACAGATCTCAAGAACCTATAAAGGTTGTTGAAACAATATCAAAAGTAGCCCTTCAGTATCTTTGAATTATCATCATTTTTACCATGCAAAATTGTAAACCAGTTTTTCAAATATGCGGAAAGAGTTTTGGATGCCTGATGCCATAAATAATATTGTATCATATTTTGTGAGATGCAATAAATGCCTGATGGCTTTCTTTATTCTATAAATAAATTCAAAATTGCAAAATTCAGGGTGCAAGAGCAAGCGTAAGCCTACTTGTTGGCTAATTAAGGTGTATCGACGTGATATATGCTACTTTTCAAGAAATGACAAGAGAAATGAACTCTAACAATAGATCAAGCTTTTGTTGACGTTGACAGTATGTGAATGTTAATCAACTTTTTCTACTTTTAATGCTGTCCGACATTTTATTTTTTATTCATATGATAGATAAGCCTTTGTTCTAGTACTTTAGCCATATACTTATTAAATATAAATTATAAGATTAATTTCACCTCTTTCTTAGTTTAAGTTTAGGATAAGTGGTGATTTAACATGGTGATATACTTGAGTTCAAACCTTGACTACACGCTTTGCCACATTTTAATTAAGTATCAAATGAGATGATCCCACTTATTAAGGGATAATCTGACCAGCACTTGGGAGAGTACATGTTAGAACATAGATTATATGATTAAACCCATCTCTTCTTGTTTGCTTAAGTTTTTTGGATAAGTGATTTTTTAACATTATAACTTTAGCACTGGCTGTTTTTTTTTTGTGTCAAGAATATGATAAATGGTGTTTGTTTCAGGTTTTGACATTGGTTGCAGGAGTATTATTGGAAAAACAAGTGGTTATAGCGTGCCCAAATCTGGTAGGTTATTGTGTTACCAGAAACAATTCTCAACCTATAAATCAATATGCTTGTGACCATGCTTTATACTTGATTGTTTACTTGCATCAATTTCCTATGTTTCTTATTTGGTTTATGCTTTGACGCAAAATTAAAATTTTACAGGGTGTTCTATCAGCTATAGTGTTGTCTTTTATTCCCATGATCCGTCCATTTCAGTGGCAGAGTTTATTGCTTCCTGTAAGTTTGATGCAATTCAATCAGCACTTTTGTATTTTTCGGATCAATTATCGGTCAAAACACTTTGTATATAGCTAAAACCTTGAAATTAGGTATAATACACGATTATTTCTTTCTGAAATATTTTTTAAACGTAAAGTTTCTGATCAGTTGGTACAAACTGTTTATTCTGCTTACTTTTTTTTGAAAGGAATTGTCTACAATTAGGTGTTTTAATTTCTTCAAGGCGAGACATATGCCTTAAAAAATAAGATCTGTACGCTATGTTTCACACCCACACACACATACACATACACACACATACACATACACACACACACACACACACAGAGAGAGAGAGAGAGAACGGGGATGGGATTGGTCATTCTTGATGATGGTTGGACATTCTTTTCCGGTATATTCAGGCTATTTTAACATTTTTCAGCCAGAAAACAAAGGTTTTCCAAAAGGAATTTTAAAAATTTTGCATTTCAACTCCCTTATCAAAAAGTATAAAGAAATTTCAATGTCCTGATTTTTCTGCAAGTGTTTCGAAACCTTTTAGGTTACCATTATTTTTATTATCACCCTGCAATAATACCAAGGATTTCCTTCGATGGGGATAACATCCAAAGCATGAACTTTTATGTTAATTTAGTTAACTTTTTCTTTTTGAGTAAGTTAATTTAGTTACTTATAGTTGTTGATTACTTTTCCCTTTCTATTTTTTGTTCTCTTAAAAGGGGCAGCTATTGAAAATAATACTGTCGTTCATTGTTGGCATCCAAAAGTGTTTATTTTCAATGAAAAATGGCAAATATTTTTAATGCCATTCAAAAGAAGCACCACGCCACCTAGCCACTGGTATTGTTACTGCCATGAACAATATCACTGTTGTGTTCTCAACAATCAACTCTAGGTTTCTACTACCACCATAGTGCCACCGCAATTGTTGAACACATCCAAGCTTGCCACCATGCCTTGACCCCAAAAATACTTTCTAGTCTCTGAAAACTGGAAATAGAATGTTTCCTGTTTTTAGAAACAGAAGTTGCAGTATAAATAAATGAGCCTAAACTTCATATATTGTACTTCTATTGTGGGAAATTTTGTCTGAAATGTATTGTTACATGGGCTTGTGCTTATTATATCATTGTCTTACTTATAAGAAATGGATTTTTACATGGGGTTAGGTATTTCCAGTTTCGGTTTGCTTACTCTTGACACTAGGTTTCTACTAATTTTTCCAGGTTCTCCCAGGCAGGATGCTTGATTTCCTTGATGCTCCAGTTCCTTATATTGTGAGCGTTTTAACGTTCAACTAAAATTTCTCATGTAGTACTTTCTTTCAAGAGTTTCTGATGCAAGTTCACTTCTTTATTGGCGAGGTTTTTTATTCAATTATTACAAAAAATATTGATTCAAGGTGTCTATTATGTGAAAAGTCATCCAAGAACTTATATGCTTGAGTCTCTTGGATGGATGTTGTGCTTTGTGAGTTTGGTAGTATTATTATGCATAAAACCAAAACATATTTTCATAGTTTACAGAAATTTGAATTTAGGGCTCCAAGTTCAAGCTTATTAGATGATTGTATCACTGTTTCAACGTTGTCTTTTGATGTTACATTTTTCAGGTTGGTGTACAACATATACACACTGATTTGAAGATGAAAACATCAAATCTTGTTCATGTTAATGTTCTCAAGGACCAGGTTCAGTTCTTCTTATATTGTACCTCACTAATTGAGAAGTATATTGTCTTCAGTCACATAATGGGGAAGGTTGGAATTGGTACCCAGCCACATACCAAATCTAATAGTAAATCTTTGGGGCTCATCATGTTTATTTGTAGTGCAGAATATCAAGTACTTGAATAGTGAAAAAAAATAGTAAAAAGAAAGCAAAATAAGAAAACTATATTCAGTTTGCTTTCCTAGTGCCCACTTTGATCGTACTGTATCACTTGTTTTCATCATGTACATGTATCTAGTTTTCCTTTGATAGTATCACCTGTCACAACAATCATCAAATTGATTAAGGAAGTCGATGATCTTTGCAGTGGTCTTAAAAACATATTTATGGAATATCTTTTTCCAATATATATAAGTTAATTGTTGTTTGAAAATTTTCAATCTTTTGAAGTTTAATATATTCTGTGTTACTCTTTTGTTTGAGCAGGTGAAGACGTGTTATTTGCCAACACTTCCCCGGCATAGAGAGCTTGTTTCTGAACTGGGGCCAATCCATGCTAGACTGTCATGTGAAAGTTCAATTGCTAAGAGGCATCCTGTTTACAGGTGCAATGAAGTGCAGGTTATTATTCTATTCCTCACTCGAAGAATTTGATGTTTCATCTTCTGAGTCTGCTTGTTTTTCTTGTTAGAAACTGCATCGGGTGGCATTATTAGAATTAGCAGAACTATGATAGAAAGTAGCTAATTTATCCTGAACTTCAGAGCAAGAATTTCACTTTATTAGTTAAATTGAAATCATGTTTGAACTTTAATTGCTTTGTTCACTTCTGCTATCAAGAACTTACAAATTATGAAATATCATTTAGCTGTTTTGTTCCCAACTAGTGGGCAATGAGGAATCTTGGCATCGTGGATTCACTGAGATACTTGTTATGGTTGGTTCATTATTGTTGCTTGTTGGGTTAAAATTCTGCATCAAGATTCTGAGAGATCCTCACACTTGTCTTAACTTTACTTTTATCCGAAACGAATTTGACAAACTCTGAAACAGATTTATAGGCTGAGGGCGGACCTATGGAGGATTCTGTGATCACTTTTATTCCCATATCTTGTACTTTTCTGGGTGTGGGGAGTACTCTGATTTCTTCCCTGCACCAGTTGTGATTTGTCCTACCTCCCCTCTCCATAAAAATGTTCTTTTAATGGTCGTTTTTTTGTTTGGGGGAGGGGGGGGGGGGGAGGGGGGGGGGGGGGAGGTTGGGGGGGGTGGGGTAGGGGATGCGAGAGAGAGATGGGGGTCAATGCATAGCACTATTTTAAAAGCTAATAAGTCATATTTTCCCATATCACTTCTCTTCTAAAAGTAAAGTGGAGGATGAAGTCTTAGGTACAAAACCTATTGACTTTGTAAAGTGCTGACAAAAATAGGAGTTTTTACATTTTTGCAATATGCTTTATGAAATTTTGTAGCTTCAAAGGGAAAATTCTTCCCTACCCTAGAATTATAATTTTTCTGATCGTACTCAATTCATCATTTCACTCTTTACCACCCTAAAACCCAAACTTTTGTAGCATCAAGCACTGAAATGCCTTTTCATTTTCCTCCCTTTTCAACATCTTACTACCTTATATAGGATAGTTTGCGCTTCATGTCTTTTCCTTTTGGCAGCAAGTAACCTTTGTAGTACCAATTTGCAGGCTGAAGCTGCAGCCAAATTTTTGAATGTCATGAGGCGCTACTTGGAATCACTTTGTGCAGATCTGAGGTCTTATACAATAACTAGTGTACAGTCAAACAATGACAGGGTTAGAGTAACTAAACTCATTATCCACTGACATTTCCATAAATTTTCAATGAAACACAGCAAATACCATGGAGAGACTAGCTTGTTATGCTTCTTTGACATCTAAATCTTTGGTTACCTTTCCAGGTATCTTTACTTCTTAAAGATAGCTTTATCGATTCCTTTCCTGGTAGGGACAGACCATTTATCAAGGTAATTTTGTGTTCTTCACTATATTTGCAAGTTTGTTCTATTGTGTATGTTAAGAATATGACATAAATAATAAAATGTACCTATTCCCATCAGTTATGCTTTTGGGACAATTGGTGATTTCACTTGATATTCGAGTAGAGGTCCTGAATTCGAACGTTAGCTCTATACTCTGTACCATTTAATCAAATATTCCATGTGTTGGGCCACTCATTGAGAGTCTAGCCCACAGGTGATAGAGAGTGTTAAGAATATGATATATATAATAAAATATACCTATTCTCATCAACTTAACCTTTTGGGACAATTGTTGATTTCACAATATAAAAAACAGTTTAGTAATTCCCTATGGCTAGATTGACAACATCTACCCAAATGAGGCACAAATGAGTCTTCACCAGCAATATATGGAACAGTGTCATGGTCCAAATTCTTGTGAAGCGGTGATACTCATCCACAATATAGGCAGGTGAAAGCTAACTTTTTATAAGATGACGGGCAGTTGAATTTACATGGTTCAGCCTTTGGCCTACATCAGCAAGCAAAACCACTAGAAAACCCAATTATTTACATCGGCTCCCTATTTCTAACACATCTAACACATCCTAGCTCAATGAGATATGCACATTTTTAATCTAATTTTGATCCTCCCTAGTCAGGTTGGGTCAGGTAAATTCAATTCATTTTAGATACTTGAGGCAGAGCCCCAAGCCCCTCAGAAGGACTGAAGCTCTCATTATTTAATGTGGGGCTTATTTGAATGCCTATTATCAAAATTAATGGGTTGAGTCAAAGACATACACCATCATAACATGCTAAGAGCTCTTTCATTGGATCTAGTGGCTAAGAGATGGATGGCTAGGTCTCTGCGAGTGATAGATGTTGGATAATTTCTGTAGGATTAAAAACTGAGAGGCGACTATGATTTCTGTAGGATTAAAAACTTGGATAATTTCATGGTTTTTTTTTTTTTTTTGATAAGTTAAAAATTTTATTCAACACAATGTAATAGGCAAAGCCCATGTACACAGAAATTATACAAAAGAAACACCTAGTTACATTTTGATGCTAAAAAAGCGAAAGCAAGAACTCGTTTACAGCCCCTCCCTTGAGTACAATAGCAGAGAACCAGCTAAGCAAAGTACTTATAAAAACTTGGATAATTTCATGTTGGAGGAAAAAAGTTCACGTGTCTCTGCCCAGGGAAAAAATATGCTTGATTCTGTGCAAATGTTCGCAAGATGCCATACATCTTGAAGATTTGTGAACCATTTATTTTTAGAAAACAAATAGAGCATTTTGGTTATCCATTTTCCTGCAGAAATTACATGTTTGCTCGGCACTAGAAAACTGGACAGACAAGTTCATTGATTTTTCTCAGTCGTAACTTGGATACTCGCCCTTAACATCTGTTTGGAAGTCAAATACCCTTTTGAGGTTAAATATCGCATCTCATTTGTACATTCCTTGTGTTTTTTTGTGCTGCCCTGTGTTTATTTTGAAAATATAAGACACAAGCAGGTATTGGGTTTCCAAACTACCACGGCAGATGTCTTACTTTGATCTATGTTTATTGGCATATTGCAGTATATTATGAAAGAACCCAAGTGTTCTTGGGGTCCACCTGAAGGTTGTGATTCAGGAATAGAAATTTATTCAGATCTCCTAAAAAAAACTCGGGAATGACCAAATGAGTGTTAGAGTATTTTGTCTTTATTTTTTGGGTGCTTCTCATGACTTTTCATTTATGGACAGTTGAACTGTTAGTATTAGGAATTAGCCCTTTTTTTAGTACACTTACGTAATTTCGAGTATTTCATTGTACTTGCTCGTGCTAACTATTTTTGGATCAATGATGTTTCCACTGGATTGATATCTATTTCTGACTCAAAACTTGTCAAAAACTAAAGTTGAATGACTTAATTGCATCAATAGTTGAGTGCATTTAAATCTACAATCTTCATTTTTAGGTTGCTAGCAAGTTGTTAAGCCGATTATTTTATTACTTATGGATTCATTGTTTGGGTTTTGCAGCTATTTGTAGATACACAACTCTTCACAGTTCTATCAGACTCTCATTTGTCCAGCTTTGAGAATGGGTACACTTAACTCAATCCTGTTAGTAGCAATGTAACACTCTTAGGTACAAACAAAGGTTCTTTCAGTCTGAATGACTAATAGACGGATAATTGCCATTTCTCACTGATCATGACGATCCCTCAACAAATTTGTGTCAAATTCATCAGTTTTGGAGCCATTTGACTGTGAACTGCCACATAGCTGAAGCTTGTAACAATGACTTTGTAACATAATATGTAACATAATACAAAGTAAAATTCCAAATACCACACACCAATTCCCCTTGTAATGCCTACAGAAAGGATCATGATCCCAATCTTTATGGTGGATCTCATTTTGGGCTTATTATACAGCTTTGCTTCACTCCAAATTTCTGTAAATAACTGTGAAAGAATCAATGAGGAGAGAGTTTTACTTTTACCTGATCTCATGATTTTGTCTTTGATGTATTTCACTTAACAAGTATTCATGTATCATCCTCATTTCCTTAGAAGTCTTTCCTTTGGGAAGCATGCAACATAAAAGTATTTGAATAAAGTTGCAAATATGGCATGTCCTAGAAAGGGGATTCCAAAGAAGGAATGACTTAAGTTAAAACACGTCTGAGAAAAGTTGCGTCTACTTACCTCTTTCATTACCTCTTTCGTTATATTTTAGAAAAATCCTAGTATGCCTACTAAATTAGACACCTCTTTTTGACATCTCATGTATTTTATTTTATTTTATTTTATTTTATTTTTTAATTAATAATTACAAAAGTGATTATTCATATATTTATATTTTTTTCATATTTTTTAAAATTGTTTTGAAATGTTAAAAGAATCAAAATGAAAAAAAAAAAAATTCTAAAATTTACACTAGGAGTAACATTGAGTGGTACTCCTCAAGTGGCAGAGTAGCTCCGCTCTGTATTTTACAGTATTTTTGATTTGCACTCGACACTACCAGGCTTGGCAATTAGCACTTTAAATTTCAAGATTTCGACAATTTGCATCTTCCATTAATATCTAATTAGAATATGCCTTGTCTTACTTTTGTCAATCTTTACAATTAAATCTTAACCAATGATGCAAGTTGATTGACTTTGCTCTTCAATTTTTAATAAGAACTAGACCAACAATTTTTTATAACAGAAAAACGCACAGTTACATAATTCTTTAGTCATTCCTAATAAACCTAAAATTGTTTTATACCTATACCAATAACTTTCTCTGTTGTAATCGTTAAAGTGCATACCAAAAGGAAAAGAAGAGAATAATCGCTAGTGTTATGTTGTACAGAAAATACGAATGGAGAATAATTGTACATGCCCAGTGTTATGTTGTTTCTTCAAGAAAGCTCCAGCAAAATCTTGTTATTCTATTTTATCACTCACTAATACTATTTGAAGCAAATCCTGTCAAGTCCGCTTTGACCAACTACCAGATTCTCATTTCTCGGTCGAGAATTTGTTCCCAGATCGTGGGGATCCAGAATCCAGTATGGTTGAAGAAAAGTGGCACGGCTCCCTCCAATGCAAGCAGATTTAAAGCACCTTCTATGGCTGCGAAAGCATTTCAATGAAACGGTTGGGGGTTGAAGGTGTAAGGCTATGGACTCTCACATTTTCCACCCCAGCCAGCCATAGTTCCTTTGGTGGCAGCCTTCCCCTGGTGATAGCAGAGGCTATCAAGAACCACGATCAGCTCATTTCTCTTCATCCTCAGAGTCTGACTTTGCAAAAACTGGCTCAGGCTGGGTTTGTGCATATGCTGGAGCAATATACTTGGGATCTTTTTCTGCAGCATCAGCGTGCTTCAGTATAGCTTCTCTTGGATCTTCCTCCATCCATGTCTCCTTGATCATACCCCCTTGCTGCAATGGAACTCGAATAAGTCTCAATTACTACTTCAAAATTTTGATGTAAGAGATAATGAGAGAGAGAGAGAGATGTTATTGATGGATAATCCATTACCTTAAGAAGGTATTGGGTCAATAAGCTGCCTGCACTTACGCCAACCCTTCCACCAAAGCCTGGTCCTGTTACAGGGAGTTCAGGCTTGTGGGACTTCATCGGGTCCTTCAATTCTTTCTCTCGAAGGCGCTTTCGACTTGGCTGATCTCTAAATAAAGGAAGAGCATGAGGGTTGTGAATAACAGGTTTTGCCACAAAATCATCAACAGATTTTTTCCTTGGAGCCCGAGCAACACACACAAGAGCCCCCTTCTCGCTGAGGGTTGGATCATATAATACGTGAGTTCCTCCTTGGCTTTTGTTCCCAGATGTTGCAAAGATCTTCAGAAACAGAGAAAAACATGGATGAAATCAGTATGTTTTCTCACTCTTTCTTTTTAGTATATGGATATCATAAAAAAAGGCAAAAGCTGCAATCCAAGTACAACAAAAGCTTTACTTATTCACAACAACATTGCTTGGCACCAGAAGTTTTATTAGTTTACAAGGACTATATGACCATGATCTACAGTCATGCTGCTGTACTGCATGTAAGAATCAGAATTGTACAATGTTATTTGTACTATAAAGCATGATATATCACGTTTACCTGATTTAGCTTTGGGTGCCAAGTACACTGCACAACACTACAAGTAGGGGATATCCCAACCCTTGAAACAAGCTCAAGTTTGGCTCGATCATAAAGGCATAGCAAACCTCCAGTTGTGCTCTCCCTTTCAATAGATGTTCCAGTTAAGAATAGTTGCTCATCTGGACTGAATGCAATATTAGTTTGAGCGTAGTGGTTTGGGAGATCCTCAAACACCTTAAGCGGCACTTTAATTTGGCGTAAATCCCAAACCTGACATGCATTTCATAAATTACAAAGACAAAACGAGCTAGGTAGATATACATAACAGCTACAAATTCGATGGAATGTAAATAAAAACAGTCTCTGAACATGTCTATTATCACCTTCAGTGAACCATCAAAGCTTCTCGACAATAGAAGTCGCCCGTCACTAGAGAACTTAAGACTGGTAATATCATCTGAATGACTGTTTTCAACATATATGTCTGGTCTGCTTCCCCATCCAGGCTTAAGATTCCATATCTGAAAAATAAATTGAGCACCCAATGTGAAAAAAAGCTGATGCAAAGTCCATCGTGGGCAGTGGCAAAGGTCCACACTATAACAACCGGCCATCACAATGTAAACATCAAGAGAACGTAGATAATTCTATCCTATTGCAATTAATTGGCACCAAGATATCAAGAGAAAAACAACAAGAAATTAGCACATTTGAAATGGGTCCCTAGAGGGTGGTAGACCTGTTGACACTAAAACAATCGGCTATCACAATGCAAACATCAAGAGAGCGTAGATAATTTTATCCTATTGCAATCAATTGGCACCAAGATATCAAGAGAAAAATAACAAGAAATTAGCACATTTGAAATGGGTCCCTAGAGGGTGGTCCTCTGGTAGACCTCTTGACATGTGGGCATAATCCTTGTCGTGACTGCAGAAGCTCAGAAGTTGGGAAAGAAAGCAATGCCTGAACTTTTGAAGACTGTGAAAGGACAGCGACTGACTAAAAGCCATAACGTTCAACAACCTCTATGCTCAGAAAAAGCTCACAACAGCCCTCAAGGTTCCTATAAAATTTTTGGGAATTTTGCTCTTCTTCTTCTTGCTAGTTTTTATCCTTTTGCATACTGCCTATGTCCTTCTTTGGTTAATACTTCCTATTTCCTTCTTACTAATCAAAAAATAAATGAATGTGCTTGGGTTGTGCCCCTCTATGCCCTATACCTTCAATAAAATTTGAATTGCTCATTTATTTTTTATCAGTAAAAAGATTGAATTACTTATCAAATATAAAAGGAGAAAAGCAGCTAGTACCTGTATAGAACCATCTGCTATGCCACCAGCAATGCATTTTCCTTCACGATCCCAAGTGCATGTGGTAACTGGCACCCTTCCAGGCCTTGCAAGTTTTGGTTTTATGACCTATCATATGAATAACTCAAGCTTTTAGTTTTCACTTAATTTCCCAGTTGCATATCAAACTACGGCATAATGAGGGAGGTCAGGATGGAGAAACTCCCCACCTCCCTTAATAATATGCTTGCATGAGTTACTAAATTATGAATGATAGAGAAATCACTTGTGCTAATGTGTGCAAAAAATGATTATTCATTCAAAGCCAGACGTTTGTGTAAAACGTTTCAAGAAAAATAAGTGAGAAATAGAACGGCCAAAACCTAGTCAGCTTTTTAAGTTAAAATCATTGACAAATGCATGGCATCATTCCCGGTTACAAAATAAGACAAACCTGCTTTTGACTTTTAAAGTCATTTACATCCCATATACGCAGTGATCCATCCTCTGACGACGATAGTACTGTCTCCTTATTTTTAGGGTGCCACTCTCCCCATGTCAACCCAGATATGTGGCCCTTAGTGTTCTTCAGATCACGAATGTACATATCCCCCTTAACGAACTCACCCAGAGTAAGTCCATCCCTGTCATAAATCTGAAGGACAAGGAACACAACATGAGCTTTGTCCACCATAGACGACAGCTTCAAGCAATGACAAGAGAAAAAAGGTGGTGTCTAATACCTTTGCTTGGGCTGAGCCAGTCACACACAAGAAACGATCTGCTGTCGGACTCCAGCTAAGATTACGAACTTGATGGCCTTCAGATGGTTCAAGCTGTCTAAATGAAGACAGACGAGAATTCATTCCTTGAAAATCATACATATGTACTGTATAGTCATAACTGCCGGTAAGAACCCTAGAGCCAGAGTGGTCAACTGCAAGAGCTGAAACGACCTGTCAAAAGATGAAAAAGAACAAAGTTCTCAGTACCAGCTATTGGCCTAAACTCAAAACGACGCCAACACTCTCAATAAGTATTTTACATAGAAAGGATTCAATCAGCTTAATCTCATTTTTGGGTTTTCTATTCGATATGTGCGAGCTATCGGAAAGGAGAATTATAAATGGGGAGGTGAAAAGAAACACCTTTGTGTGTCCCTTGAGAACAATCTCATTACTTTGCGGAATCCGGTACCGATTCTCCTCTTCTTCTTCGTCCGAATCTAAATCGCCCACATTTAGTCCAGGAGGTGGTCTCGGCGGTCCAATTATCTCCTCCTCCTCATCGTCGGAACCTGATTGGGCCGGCGGCGGCCTCGGTGGACCAATCATCACGCCTCCATCCTCATCCGAATTCGAATTCGGATACACCGGAGGCCGAGGCGGCCCAACTAATACAGCTTCGTCGGTTGCGGACCCTCCGTTGCTCGAAAAATCAGGGTTAGGGTTGGCGGATTTGGAGCTACGGACAGAGGTGAGCCAGGCTTTGGAGGAGGAGGAAATAGAAGGGAGGTCTTTGGGCTGGTTGGGGGAGGAGGAAGAGGATGGAGGTAGTTTTTCTGGAAGGTTCGCGGTGGCGGTACGACGAGTGGCGCTGTGAATAGCTTCGAGAGAGGTTTGCGGTTTGGATTGCTTGCCGAATGTCATAGGGAACTGGGCTCTGATCCCATCGTATATTTCCGCCTCGTCCTCCATTTTCGCTTCTCGGCTAAACTTTTAGCTACTGCTGCTTCGTCGTCCCGGCTCCACTGCAAGTGGAAATTTATCTCCGGTGGAAGATGATTTGATTGCTTATGGACCAAGCTACACTATCGGGCCCGACAAAACCCATTGTGGATAATGGAAACTGAAATGTGGATCGGGCCCAACCCAAAACATATTTTACAAGGAAATATTAGACCCATGACGTGGCTACTTGCACACATCCCGTAGGCAAATAGAGATTAAGTTCGTGCCTATACGATGAGAGGCGGGTTGCGGGGCCGAGATCTCCTCCCCACAACCCGCCTCGCATAGGGTGAAAAAGATCAGATTCATCTCCGCCCCAACGATGCAGGGATGAGATATCCCGCTCTGCTAGGCGGGGTGGATTGAGTTTATGTCTATTTAAAAAATAGATTATATTTTATTAAATTTAAAAATCATACTTAAGTTTAAAAATGTTCAAAAATATATTTTTAGACCTAAATTGTAAACTTTAGATTTATAAATACGATTTTAGTTTACAAATTATATAGCTTTTAAATTTATTATAAATATTTGTAAGTTGTAATATAGTAATTTTTAAATTATATAATTTTTAAATTTGCTTATACATACTTTGTGAATAAGTCTAATAAATTATAATATATATTTATATATACACAATTTGTGAAATATAAAACATATAAAATATTTATTTATCGAATGTGCTTCTACAACAATAATAATGAGTACGAATATTCACTAAATATTTTGAACTAATATATTATTTACTAATGGCTGAACAAAATGAGTTGTTATTAAGAAAATACTAATCTAATCCAACAGGTATTGTCTAGAGCCCCGACATTATGTTTTTCTTCTTAATTGCTATTGAAAGGGCGATCGGCTTCAACCCTAAGTCCAAAAGAGTCGGTTGGGCCTAAGGCCTGTGATCTGAATCCAGATGACGAGGTGTCCGAATTCAACCAGGGATACTGGAATCAAGCACGATCCGAGTAACTGGTTATTCCGAATCAAGAAGAAGAAAATAGATCGGCTTCCAGGATACGCTAAGGCCAAGAATGACGACTCATTTATTGACATATCTCTTGATAATTCCAGGCATTTATGAGCAACCAGACAACGGCCGGACTATAGATTGTCCCTCTTAAATGCGGAGATACCATAGACACGCATCATTAATTGTTGGATTGGAGGGGGGAAGAGCAGCATTTAATGCCCATCTCAAAGAAGGTCTAATTGAGCATTAAATGAAGAGCAGCATTTAATGCTCATCTCAAAGAAGGTCTAATTGAGCATTAAATAAAGAGATACTCAATTAATGCGATGAGACCGACCAAATCAGATCAGGTTTTCTCCCTATCGAGGATGACGATCGAGTGATGTCCCGATTAATAGATCTTTTATCATAAAAACCCTCATTCAAAAGGAACACCTATAAATAAGATCGAATCAAAGACGAAAAGGGGTATATTCTAACACTTATCTCAAGCAAACTTCCATATATTTTCTCCCTGAAACTAACTTGATCATCGGAGCGGTCCCGAATCCCGATCTTCCTTGTTCTTGTTTTGCAAGTTCCGGTCGGTCGGGATTTGATAAATCAGACTGCAAAATACGTCCTTAACAGCTATAGTCTTGCAATGTAAATTGGTGAAGAAGAAAGAAATTTTTAATATTTATCGACCACATAAAAAAGAGCATATAAAGTGTTTGATAAAAGCTTAAGTAAAAAATTACGTTCTTTTATTTATTGGTCTAATCGTGACAATTATAAGGTATTCTAAACGAGAAATTATTTGGATACCTCTCTTAAAAGTTTAAATACATCTTTATGAGTAATGTTATTTTTTATTATTATCTCATCATTTTATGATATAATATTAAATTATTAGAGATTATTTATTATATTTTATTTATTAATCTGCTATTTAATACCATATCATAAAATGATAAAAATATAATAATAAATAAATTTATTCCATCTTTATTACTATTTACATATTAACTCAAATTACATCACCTTAATATTTAAACGCAGTCTAAATCGAAAAATAAAAAAAGGGCCTTATATGTAAAGGAAAAAAAGGCCTAGACGAAGTCAGCCTACTAGCAGCCCAACCCGTGCTCACCTTTACCGACCCAAATCCAACTACACACTTGACACTGCCTTCATCCCCCCCCCCCCCTCTCTCTCTCTCTCTCTCTCTCTGGCTTTGTAGCTGTGAAAGGGATGTGGGCCATTTCGAGGTGTTCAAGGAACCAAAGTCCTCCTCGCCTTCAATCTCTTCCCTCAAGTCTATCTGCCCTGTCTCCGATCACTGTAAAGAAGAATCACCCACTAGTTTCTTCTTTTTTTATGTTGGTAGTTCTTGTTAATTGATATGGTCTATTTGGATATCAATGACCGTCCTGAGGTCACGGAGTTGATCATTATCGGTACGAATCTACTTTGGCCACGAAGGGTGTGGCCGTGGGCAGGGGCGGACCCAGCTTAGTGCTTGGGGGGGCTACCGCCCCCCCAAGGTTTTTAAAAAATTAATTTATAATAAAGATATATATAATTATATATATATAATTAAAATTTTCTCTCAAATTAAAAATAAATAAAAATTGCCCCCTCCAAATTTTTTTTATTAAAATTATTCATCTAAATCTTAATATATATCCATTTATATTCTAACTTTTAATTTCACTTAAACTTAAATTACAACTCATATAATCTCACAGTTACTCAACTAACAATCTAACTCTAATAAAAAAACTAATAAAAAAAGTGATTATAAATTTATATAATTATAAAATTGATTGATTATATTCACTTATTTAATGTCAGTCTAACTTGTATGATAATGAGATATAGTTTGTTAAAAATTTAACAGCGTTACATCATTACTTATTAGAAAATTCTTAAATTTATTCTTAATCTATAAATTTTTCTTAAATCATAGAAAAATATGAGCAAGTACTTAAAAATAATTGATTTTTTTTAAAGAAAAAGACATGAACAATTCGAAGATTAATATACATTTAGAGAGTTTGGTAATAACAAAATATGACACTTTTATCACTGATGATCATCCTTATAACATTTATATTTATTACATATTTTATCGATCGCCCCCCAAATACAAAATTCTGGTTCCGCCCCTGGCCGTGGGGCACCTCGTACGTAAGGGCACTGGTGGAAGATCATCTGTTAAAGCTGAAAAAAAAAAAAAAAAACAGATGATCTCCTCAAACAAACAAGAAGAGAGTATGCCAGGAGAACAACATATTTGTGATTTCCTCACTGTTTTTGTTGCTGCTGTCATTGTTATTATATTTAAGTTCAATCTTTTCCTTTCTTGGAAGGGTTCTGTTACTTTTTAATGCTAACTAATGCAAAAACTCTCATAAAAACTCATATTTCTTCATTTATTGGCCATGGTTCAATTAAAATCATAGCAATTTTTGTGTTAATGATTAAATTTTCAGTTGTCTTCCTAATGTTTGAAATGTTTAATTGACATTTGACATCACGAGAATATTCCAATGAAGTCAAAATAGAATAATCATGGCAAACATTGAGGTCCTACATTAGAAAAACAAACATGTACCAAGTCCAAAAGATCATGTCTTATTCCTTGAACTATGACCACAAGCTATAAACTTCAATATTAGAGATATCATCCCACAACTTGTCTGTGTGAACTAAAACAGGTTAGTGGTTGCCCACACTCACTCCTCTAAAATGTTTGATGCCTAACTACCAGGCAGAAAGCTACTTGCCCACATTCACTCCTCTAAAATGTTTGATGCCTAACTACCAGGCAGAAAGCTACCCAATCTGCATGCTAATAGGCAAGTGAAATCTAATGAAAGACTTTTGAAGTAGGGCCGGCTCAAAGGAGTAACGAATTAAGTTACCGCCTAAGGCCCCCATCTCAAATAGGCCCTATATTTTGTCTAAAAGATGAAAGATTTGATAAAAAAAAAAGTATAAATTAAAAAAATATATATTTTATTCAAAATGCACAAATTTTTTAAACAATAGTAAAATTAGAATAGAAGTAGTAAAATTATGTGTATTTTTTATGTTGATGGCCTTATTTATTTTCAAAATTTAATATTAAAAGAAATATATATTACTTAAAATAAAAGTAAGTATTTAAATTATAAAGAAGTATATTATATTTGCATATTAAAATCTTTAAATAAAATTTTATTATTTAATATTTAAATATTATTATTATTATTATATTTTTAAATTAAAATATAATATATTTAACGATCGCCTAAGGCCACAAAATTTATTGAATCGCCCCGGTTCAAAAGAAGCCATTTTTTTAAATAACTGAAAGAAAATGTTTGTATATGTAAGTCTAAAATATCTTTCTTGTATTTATTTTGCTTTAATGGTTTTATTAGAGGAAATGTTCAAGAGTTTTTACTTTCCTTTTAATTTACTATAATATAATTAAGTGTCTTTTTTGTGTACTTTCTGCCTACATGGGCTTTGCTTAGTTCATGTAATTGATCAATAAAGATGATTACTTATAAAAATAAAAATAAATTTAATTTTTGCTAGGAATTTGCTAGTATCAGTTGATGTAGACAACAATATTGAACTAAGAAAAATGGGTTTTTTTTTTTTTTTTTTGGTTTTCGGTTTCTTATCAATAGATTTATTACTGTAGCCTAATTTGTCTCACCGTGATGCAAAGTGGCAAACACAATTTCTGTGCAAATATGAATAAACCTATGGCATCACTTCAAATATAAACACTGCTTGATCACCAGCAAAGAGGGTTGATCAGTTGGCACTTCTATTCGTGATGGCATCATGATCGGCCCTGGATTTTGGCTTTTTCTTTTTCCTTTTTAATCCGTTTTCCAGGCATATAATTGGCCAGCCTGGTTAACTTTTGGAATTACTCATAGGTCTTGTTCCAGTGGTGCTGAGCTCCAGATTTAGCCCCTTTTTTTTATATTTGAAATGGAATCTGAGAATTGTCGTTTGGAATGACTTCCATTCTACAAACCCAATGAATTAACTAGAAAGAGCATATACTTGGATCTGCTACTGTTCCTCGCTCCAAGGATCCTGCTGCTCACATGCATTTGCTAAAGAGAAATGATAGATGCAGTCATGGAGTTGCAAGCAGCGTGTAGTTGTTTTGGAAAAAAGTGAATATATATGGGACCCACGTGAAAAAGTTAACATTTTTTCTAAAGCGACTGCATGCCGTTTGTAACTCCACGACTGTATGTAGCATTACCTTTTGCTAAATGCTCACATACCTCAAGAAAAAAGTGCCATCTTCACCCTATCCTTTCTTCCTAGGAAAATGGAGTGGGCAATGCTTATCTCATGTCGTGTATGTTGTGTTTGGATGATCAAAAAGTCCTTAAAGTAATTTCATGGTTGAATTTCAATTTAGGCAGTGTGTTTTTGTAGATGAGATGGAATGTGATGTAAGTTGAAAATTAAATAAAATATTATTAAAATATATATTTTTAATAATATTTTTATTTTAAAAATTAAAAAAAAATGAATTATTTATTTTATTTTATATAAAGATTTAAAAAAATTATAATAATAAGATGAGAATGATTGTGAAAAACAAACAAGACAATCTAATACAAATACACACTCCAAGAATCTTTTTTAAACTCATCTCTCAAAAAACCAATCAGGCCTAAATAGCCATAATTTATTGAGCTTTGCTATTTGTAAGTTCCGTATCTCCACTACTTGTTGTGGGATTATTAATACTTTATTATCATTGTAGGACTTATCTTAATGTTATGTTAAGTATATCTAAAAACAAATTGAAAATAGATCTTTTCTTATCTGTTTCTCTCAAAATGAAGAGAGTTTTCGACAATTTATCACACATTCTTCCGTTTAGCAATCGGGTTGGATCGGTTCAACTGATTAAAATTATGTTAAATGAATAGATTGTAGCATATTAACAACATTATATATTCTTTGTTCAAAGAATCCAAGGTATGCTTAGCTTAGGAATCACCTAACAAACATGAAATAAAAGGCGATTAACTCCATCAATATTACTGCAATTCACACAAGATTATGTCCTATGGACTGAACACACACGTGCATATTGTGTTTAGAAAAATGATGAGCAGCACGTGCTGCTGCACACTGAAATTTTTTTTAAAAATGATGTGTTTATAACGTGCGATGTATCGACTGATGTGAAGCACATCCCTTGTATTTATACGTAAGTTCAATTTCAGACGGTTGGAATTAAAATCCTTTGTTGTGTGGTAGTGGGTCCCATCACCGTCCATGCAATATATGCTTTCCACGTACATTGTATGAATTTGTGTGGGCCTCCTCTTGATGAAGAAAATAAGTCGTACGAAATTATGAAGGCTTGAGTCTATGACGGTGCAAAATTAAATCTAAAAGACCCAAATTTCTTAATTTTTATGGCTTTTACGCAAGAAAATTTTGATACTGACCAATGTACTCTTGAAAACTAAAGGAAGAGCTTAATACGATGTAATGTTATTCATCATCTAATTTTCTATCATTCTCTTATCATTTTATGATGTGGTATTAAATTATTAGAGATTATTTATTATATTTTATTTATTAACCTATCGTTTAATACCATATCATAAAATGATGAGAGAATGATGAATAGATTGATTCATAATAGATTGCATATTGAATAATGTTAGATATAGTTATTAATTGTACAAATACCGTACAATCATTTTAAAAGAAATAAGATTTATTATTAAAAAAAAAAAATTTTTTTAAAAAATTTATATTTAATCATTTTTTTCAAAATAAATATATAGAACTTACACAATAAATAGTAAATATTATTTCTTTTTTTTAGAGTTTCATGTGACCACGTCATCTATATTGTGAAAACATGGTAAATTGGAGTGAATTTGGTATTCAGATTCTATACGGAAAATCCAGATTAAAGATTCTTCACAGTTGATTAACTGCACTCATAAATTCTCACATCATTAGCAGTTTGATACATTAACAAAAGCAAATTTATAAGAAAAATTCTACTCATCTTTTTTAATATTATATATTACATAATTTTTTATTTTTTATTTATTTTTATATCTTATCAAATATAATATATGAATGATGAGTAGAAGAAATTAATTAATTTTTAAAAAATAAAATTTAAAATTCAAGATAAATATGACAATCCGGTGGTGTTTATAAAATGGAATATCCTGGGGGGCAGACCGTCTGCCCTCCACACAAAGCAGCCTCCGTCGTCCCAGGTGGCGGTGGGTGACACCGCCCATGCCATCGGGACCGGCGGACTCAACGGGTCCGAAACGGGTTTAAGGCTGTCGGGGGCACACCGGAACTCGCCGTCGTAGGGGTGAGGTTGTTTTAGTCCGCCGGTCCCGATTGCGTGGGCAGTGTCGCCCACCGCCACCGGCGGCGGCTCCGTTCGCTTCATGGCCGAATTCCCTTAAATTCATCTTCATTTTATTTTTTTATTGTGTTTTTTATTATGTTTTTATTTTTTTATTATGTTTTTTATTGTGTTTTTTATTATGTTTTGTTCATTTTATTTTTTTATTATATTTTTAATCTTCATTTTTTTATTTTATTTTAATATATTTTTTATCATAAAATAACTCAATTAATATTGAATTACTTTAGACACTTGAGACAGCTGGACCGGATCTCAACGTCTGGATATAAATATAAATGGGAAAACTCTGTTTACGCTCTCAAACTCTAATCACTTTCCATACGGAAGGTATTGCTTGATTTCAACTGGGACATCATGGCATTACGTCAGAATCAATAAAGACAGCCCTTAGCACTACCAGCAGAACGCAAATTTTCATGTCAATTTATGAGTGCTCGGTCTCTAATTTTCTTTTTCCAAATAATTCCATTGCATCAATAATATCTATTATCTTATCCAGTTTTTTTTTTAAGCTTTTACTTTATAATAATGTTATATATAAATTTAAGATATGTGTATTTTTTATTTTTTATTTTAAAAATACGTCTATTATAAAATATGAGTATTTTCATATCCATATTGTTATTTTCAAAAAATAATATTAAATATAAATTTTGGATGTGCAAATCTCGAACAATCTCTTTAAAAAAATATTTTTATTTTATTTTATTTTTTTATATCATTAATATGAGCTCTATTATTTACTAATGATATATACGAAAATTGTATATTTAAAATTGAGTAATGTTATTCATTATCTTATTTTTTATTATTTTTTTATTATTTTATAATATAATATTAAATAATTAGAAATTATTTATTATATTTTATTTATTAATTTATAATTTAATGTCACATCATAAAATGGCAAGAGGATAATAAAAAAAAATAATGAATAAATTTATTATTTAAAATTTTTATAAATAATTTTTATAAAAAGTAAAAATATATATCAGAAATATATAGATCTTTCAGGGAGCCACGTAATCCATGATCAGCACCGAATACGTACTTTTATCCTAGTCAGCAGTGCAATTGAGCCCATCTGTCCTACGTGTCAAACCCCTACGGACGAACATACACTCCGAATTATACGAGCTCCCAGTTTACCCTCACCTCGCTCTCTCCCACTTTCACGGTCAGTCCTTTTCCTTTTAGCTGACCGTCGGCCTCTCTCTCTCTCTCTCTCCGTCTCTCTCTGTCTTTGGAGCCCGAGGGAGATATATGGAGAGGGATTTGTGTGAGTCCAGTCAGTGAATGAAGGAGTCCATTCATCTCACATCTGGTGATTTTTCTTTGAAGCCTTTGGAGTTTTATTGCTGGATCATCCATCCGCCAAGCTTTGATCGCCGAAACGGCGTCCTTGAGAGGGAGAGGGATGCTAGGGGGCCCTGGGCCTGGGACCGTGGTTGACGTCGGAGGTATCGCGAGCCGATTCTGGATCAAGGTCCGGACACACTCCGTCTTCGTTCTCTACACGCCCTTCTTCGTTTGCTTGGCCTCTGGTCACCTTGACTCCGATGCTTTCCGCCGTTGCATCTCTCAGGACGTCCATTTCCTCAAAGCCTTCGCTCAGGCGTAATCTTTCTCATCTTTCCGATCACATGAAATTTACGTCGCTTCAGTTCCCAGTCTGAGGACTATTCGATTGTTTTTGCAGGTACGAAATGGCTGAGGATTGCGCGGACGATGATGAAGACAAGAGCGGAATTCGCGACTTGAGGAAACGGGTGGTGCAGAGGATCAAAACGCACGATGCTCTTGTCCGAGTACGCTTTATTTACTTTACCAAATCAATAACTTTTTTTTCCTCCCTATTTTCTTTTCTTTCTTTTTACGTTGATTTTATGATCTCACTGTTGTTTTTTCTCGTCATTTTTAAATTTGGTTCGTATGTAATCAGTTTTTAGGCAAGACCTTTTTATTAGGTCCTGTTTGGCTCCCGAGAAAACCGATCCAACAAAAGGAAACTAATTATCCAAGCTAAAGCTTCTTCTTCTCTTTTCTTTTGTCACCTAGGATCAAGTACCTGATTTGCTCCCGAGAAAACTGAACCAAAAGAAGCAAACTAATTGCTATGACTAAACAACCTTTTCTTCTTCTCATCCTCCTCCTTTTTGCCTCTCCTCTTGATCAGATTGAGAAACAATAAGTTGGAGGATAAGTTAAGCATCGGAGATTTACCGATCCTTCTCATACTTGGTTAACTAAGCAAATCTTGGACTTGGACTTGGACTTGGACTTGGACTTGTTCCTTGTCCATTTCTGACTATTTTTTTCTGCCGTTCATGCGTGTTTCCTGTTCCTCAGTATTTACTCTCTTGCTTCTCTTTCCCAGGGTTTTAGTGAACCATCAATTAGCCTATATTAATTTCACATTTGGAAAGATTCTATACACATGTAAATATAAAATGTTTCTTGGATGGCGTGTGAAATTTAACACACTGTCTTTTAATTTATGGGAGACGCTGGGGACCGGTCCAGCTGTCCCCAGCGTCTAAAGCAGCCCAACTAACGTTGGGCTGTTTTAAGATGAAAAACACATTAAAATAAAATAAAAAATATCATTAAATAAAAAAATGAAGATTAAAAATATAATAAAAAAATAAAATGAACAAAACATAATAAAAAACACAATAAAAAAATAAAAACATAATAAAAAACACAATAAAAAAATAAAATGAGGATGAATTTAAGGGAATTCGGCCATGGAGAAAACGGAGCCACCGCCGGTGGCGGTGGGTGACACCGCCCGCGCCATCGGGACCGGCGGACTCAAGCGACCTTACCCCTACGACGGCGAGCTCCGGTGTGCTCCCGGCAGCCTTAAACCCGTTTCGGACCCGTACGGGTCCGAAAAGGGTTTAAGGGGCACACTGGAGCTCGCCGTCGTAGGGGTGAGGTCGCCTGAGTCCGCCGGTTCCGATGGCGTGGGCAGTGTCGCCCACCGCCACCGGGGGCGGCGGGGGCTGCTTGTGTGGGGGGGGGGGGGCAACCGGTGGCTGCCCCCCAGGATTTCTCTTAATTTATGCGTGATTATTATCACTACAAGAGTTTTGATTATGTCTATTATCTCCATTGCCAGCATCCTCGCATGTGAGTGAGTTACAATATTATCATTATATTTATCTTAAAACTAATAAAAAGAAGGGAAATGCTCTAGCTACAAAGAGATTATACAAAAATAATCTCACAAACTGACGTGACTTGATATAGTTCGTCAGATTATAAAGTTACTTTTATTATAAAATAGATCTAACATATCAGATGAAGCAATATCAGTTTGTGGGATTGTTTTGTATAATTTTTTTGTGGATGCAGTAGTACTCTAAAAAGAATCACTACCATATGAAATGATTTAGTATGGCAACTGACTTCTATTTCTAGCTGTCCGTTGTGAACTACTCCATTAATGGAAGGGTTATTTGGCATTCATCTGTCAGAGTGACTGTTTCTTGCTGTTATACCGTGAACTAAATTTTTATTCTTTTATTTCATTGCGATGGTGATGGAATCAGTGGGAGCAAGTTATGTTCATGTTAGTGAGGTTAATTTTTGTTGATTAGCTAAAGTCCACAGGCACCATAAGCATCTGTCTGTGCCTACCGTCTACATTTGTACTACCCCTTTTCTCCTTTTTTTCTTTTTCCCACCTTTGTAATATGGGCATTGAATGGGCTTGTTTTGTTGTAGGCCGGTTACTACTAGGTTTGTGAAATGCTGAACACCATCTTTCTTTAGAATGCTTCTTTGTTGCCTATATATTGTATTCTCATTGGCTATCATATTCAGTATGATTAGTCACAGGATTACCATTGCAGGAATGGGGCTTTGAACTCCCAGATGAGAGCATTTCAAACAATGCAACAGTCAAATACACAGATTTCTTAATGGCCGCAGCCTTAGGGAGAGTTGGGGGAGAAAAAGTTCCTGGTAAAATTGCCACTCCCTTTGAGAGGACAAAAGTTGCTGCTTATATTCTTGGTGCTATGGCACCTTGTATGAGACTCTATTTCTCTGTAAGTAGAGAGATACAGGCTCTCCTAGTTCCAGATGATGGAAGTCACATTTACAAGAAATGGATTGACAGTTATTCTTCTCAAAATTTTGAGGTCTGTCATTGTTTTACCTTTTTGTTCTGTATGTATTGAAGTTGCTGAGGAAATATATGTTATTACCAGAATATGATCTTTCTGAATTCAGGAATTCGCTTTTCAAATTGAAGACATGCTGGATAAACTAAGCATCTGTTTGACGGGTGAAGAGCTTGAGGTCATAGAGAAACTTTATCATCAAGCTATGAAATTAGAAGCAGAGTTTTTTGCTACTCAACCAATTTCTCAGCAAACTGTAGTCCCTCTGGCTCGTGTGCTTGATCCTGCGGAACATAGTCTTACCATATTTTGTGACTTTGATATAGCATGCACTGCTTTTGATTCCTCTGCTATATTGGCAGAGATTGCAATCATAACAGCACCAAAGGCTGACTTGGATGGATTTAAAACCCAAATTGCTCGAATGTCATCAGCAGACTTGAGGAGCACGTGGAATTTTCTTTCCACCCAGTATGCTGAAGAGTTTGAGCACTGCATGGAAAGTATTGTGGGTGGAAGACAAGGTTTGATAACTGATAAGTAGGGTTACTTCTTGATATGTGTTTTCTATTAGAGTTTGTACTTGGCTGTGCCTATTCATTGATCAATCAAATTTGTTTACTTATATATATATATAAAAAAAATACTTCTTGATATATGCCTTATACTTTGAGTTTTAAAATGCTGAACAGTTTCTAAAAGTTAGTCAATGGATTTCTTACTATGAATTTACTGGTGTGTCTTTCTAGTGGAAAAACTTGACTATGAAGGTCTGCGTAATGCCCTTGAACGTGTTGCGGAGTTAGAAAAAAGAGCAAATACGCGGGTGATTAACTCAGGAGTACTTAAAGGCTTACATTTAGAGGATATAAAACGGGCTGGCCAGCGTTTAATTCTTCCGGAAGGCTGTAGAGAGTTCTGTCAGAAGATTGTGATAAATGATACTCTGAAAACTGAATTTCATATACTTTCATATTGCTGGTGCGGTGATTTCATTAGGTCAGCTTTTTCATCAGGTATGATTGGCAAACATTTGTATGAATCTTTACCATCTAGAGATATCCGTACGTATAATGTGCGAAGAAACATTATGTCAAAAGAACCTCAAAAGAAAATTATTGCGAAAAGTACATTTTACACCCTCAAATTATCAGAGGTTTTGCACTTTGCACCCCCAACCAAAACTGTTACGTTACATCCTCCAAAACTACTAAAAGCTTACACTTTGAAACCGTTCAACTCTGGTCATTAAGATTGATGAAAATAGGTGATTTGACACAATTTTGAGGTTGGAAATTGGAATCTTAATGGGGTGCAAAGGGTTAGTTTTCAGAAAGTTAGAGGATGCAATGCGTCTGTTTTTGTATATGAGGTGCAAAGTGCAAAACCACTGTAGTTTGAGGATGCAAAGTGTATTTACCCCAAAATTATTTATTGATCTTCTTGACTTGTTCTTTGATTCATTTGTATATGTGGGCTACCCGTGGTAATATTTAGCTTGATGTCTTTTATCCCCCACACGGTCTGCAGAGCTAAGATGACACCCGATATCTTCCTCGTTATCCTCCTCATAGGATAATCAATTCAACACCTTACATGAAATTTTCAACCCTTATAGAAAGGTGCTTTGGGAATTCTCGAGTCTCCCGCAATATTATTCTGAATCTGAATCTGAATCTGCTGCCTGCTTTCTTGTTTACAGATTCATACGGTAAATCCACCAAATTCTAAGACTTGACCCAGTGTCTTCTGGTTAGAATCACATTAATGAACTTGAGACCCACTCCCTCTAATAATTTCAGTTATGGGATTTCAAGTTGAACAAACTTGTCTTTCATTTGGTGGCTTATTTGGGAAGGGATGGAATTTATGGTATGCCGGTTGTGTATTGCTTTTGACATTTTGTAGGATGAATAATCTTCTATTAATCTTGTTACAATATTGAGGATGTTGAAACGAATGTACTCTTTCTCCTCTTTTTTTCTTTTCTTTTCTCTTCTTTTCTGTATTGGCATTTTGATGATTGAGGTCCCTTTTCTATTTACTGAGCAGGGGGTCTAGATGAATTAAAAGCACATTCAAATGAGCTTACTTATGAAGAATCTGTGACAACGGGTGACATTGTTAGGAAGGTGGAGTCTCCCATGGAAAAGCTTCAAACCTTCAATGACATCCTAAATGAGTGCAACAAAGAAGGCAGGCGGTCGACAGTATACATCGGAGGTGCAGTGGGTGACCTACTTTGCCTGCTTCAAGCAGATATAGGCATTGTGATTAGTTCAACTCCAAGCCTGAGGAGACTAGGAGATCAGTTCGGTGTTTCTTTTGTCCCATTGTTCTCTGGTTTGGTGAAGAAGCAGAGAGAATTAGTTGAAGATGGCTCCTGTGATTGGAAAGGGCTATCTGGCATTCTTTATACAGTTTCAAGTTGGGATGAGATACATGCCTTCATTTTAGGGTCTTAAGTACCTCCCTCATTTACTCGGGAGTGTCTTCTTATTATTAAGACAATTTCCTAAGGGTAATTTATTACGCATTAGGATATGTATATAGTTCAAAATCAAATGGTAGGCCCTTAAATCTATTTTCTCCTTCAGGGTCTACCACCCATAAATATACAGAAGTTTTACTAGTGGGGAAGAAAAACCGAATACTAGGTATAGTCAGACTCGAACGATCTCGGTTCATTTAATTGATTTCCTGTATTCATCTCCAGCTTTGTCTTCAATTTTTGTCGTCGTTGTATGACTTTGATATTTTAAACTTGTTCATCATGATAAAATTTAAGTGGCAACTTTCTCTCAAGGGTCAGAGATCTATTGATTTGCTCATTATCTAAGTAGTTTTTGTGTCGATTGAAAGAGAATGGGAGTGGATCTAAATTCTGAAGCTCCTGAGCTGCTGATTAATTGCATATATGTGACATTTCCAAACTGGTTTGCATGCTTCCTTGTATCAAAAAATCATTACTGCTTTTTGGAAGTTAGTTGGGAGATGTCAATGGCAGTTTGATTTGCAGTTTGATTTAAGGATCTTTTAAAGATGGCAATCTAGCTTGCTAGCTAGGCTAATCATGCTTCCATGAGATCATGTAGGCTTGTAGCTAGCTCGAACCAAACCCACCAATATAGGACGTGAAGTAATCATATAACCAAACCCACAAATACACATTGAATTTTATGGAATTTTTGGAAGAAAGTACAGGAGCTTATTTTTAGAAAAGCTAATATAGTTGCGGATTTTTTGGTAAAAGAGAACAATAAAGTTAGACTTGAAAGTAATCTTGCAAGTAATGGCTATGTTAAACAAATTAAAATGAAATGTAATGGACAATAATTCTGCGGCATAATTATTAATTACTTTGTCAATCTGTTACTTTCTGGCAAATAATTCTCCAGTCACATTCTCAGACCTTCTATAATGGCTAGAGACAGAGAAACATACATATATACATTTCATAC
This sequence comes from Platycarya longipes, assembly GCA_036559045.1. Taxonomy (NCBI): domain Eukaryota; kingdom Viridiplantae; phylum Streptophyta; class Magnoliopsida; order Fagales; family Juglandaceae; genus Platycarya; species Platycarya longipes. Next base: position 1,211,837 of record CM071792.1, read on the forward strand.
TAAGTTGTAAGACTTGTAAAATTACCATGTATGTATTATAAATTTTAAGGAAGAAAAGAAAAAATCAATTAAAAATTTGGAAGACTCGAGAAAACCGTGCATAGCATGGCTGGAAATTGCATACAAATTTTTTTTTTTCCACTTTTAGCAGAAAAGAAAATCAGCATTTGCTGCATTCAGTCGGTAATTCTTCTCACCTGTCGACATTATTAAATACTGTTTCAAAGTCCCAGACCAAGCAAGCCAATAATAATAGTGATAATAACATTTTGTTTATTTTGTATTTTAAGTTGAGTTGAGATAAAAGTTGAAAATTAAATAAAATATTATTTTTGTTTAGGATTTGAAAAAGTTGAATTTTTTATTTTATTTTATGTGAAAATTTGAAAAATTTGTAATGATTGGATGAGATGAAATAAATTAAGTTGAGATGAACTCAAAAAACAACCCTGGCAAAGCTCTTAACTATTGAACCCACAACCATGATTCATGAAGAAGATAAGACATTAGTGTTTCAAAATGTGTCTGCTATACACAGTTCATGAAGGCTCCTTGACATCATGTAAAGCAATCTAAAATGATACTGAACGAACTATACCCAAGCTACTCATGTCGGCATAGTCTGCAATCTTATATGCTTGTACTTTTGCTCCCTGTTAAAGCATCGTGCACTCTCTGTCAATCCTTTAGATAAAAGAAGCTTCAATACACCAACCCCCTCTTCCAAAGCGGCATCAATCTTGAACAAAAAAGGCAAAAGCACATTACTACAAGTGAGAACAAAAATGCCCTTCTGACTACTCAATCAAGAAAACAACCAAGTCCTGTCAAACATAGAACATTTAAGGCCTAGTTTGATTAGTGAAATGAGATGAGATGATCTATGAATAATAGCAAAATATTTTGTGAATAGTAATGAAGTGGTTTGAGTTATGTTTATAAATTTTTTTGAGAAATTAGAGAAGAGGTTGAATAAAAATAATATTATTTTTATTTTAGAATTTAAAAAAATTGAATTGTTTTTGTATTCTGTTTGGAAGTTTGGGAAAATTGTAACAATTAGGTAATGATTAGATGAAAAAGTTAAAAATTTGAAATTGAAAAATGTTTGTGTTTGTAATGTTTGGATTAGTCAGATGAGAAAACAAGCACTGAAGTTCCGTGCATGGCCTGATGTAAAAAAAAAAAAAAATGAATATCTTTGAAAGGAAACTAACAACTTGAAATAATATCATTGTGAATCTAAAAGGAGAATCCGTGATCCATTAGGAATACAAATTTTGGTGAAACTCATGTGCACTAGATGTAACAAAGAACCAAATTCGTATCAAATAGCTTTGACAAAAGCTCCAAAGAGTCTTCGTGTATTACTATGGACCGGTTTTGGAATCCTAATAAGGTGCAGGTTGTGTTGAACATACGGGTTTATTACACTGTAATCTAACATGTTCAAGAGCACATAACCACAACTCACTCGTTCCCGGGCTGTTGCATTGAACTTTTGGAGCAAGAATGCTTTGGGATCCATTTGTCCAGGAGGCCTCCCAATACCTAACAAGATTATCAATGTATTTTGAATTACAAAAGGACATTTTTTATGAGTAAGGAGCACATTTTTTTTTTTTTTTTTGCATTACAAAAGACTTTAAAACTGACTTAAAAAAAAAACATTAGAAAGGTAAGGAGCCACTTTTATATAAATTTGGGAAATCAAAACTAACCAATTATTAGCCGGGGAAATTCTTTGTTCCCTCGAAAATGATAGATCACACTCTTTAACCTAGTTTAATTTATGACAAGAAAACAAAAAGAAACCTGATTATTTTGGAAAAACCAGACCAAACCTTATGAACAAGGAATGAAAGATACTTAATCAACACTAGTTCTTTTTGAAACATACCCATTGTGGATTCCATGACCTCCTTTGTGGTGAAGTCGAAGCACCCCACAGGGCAAGTCCAAGTCATCATGAAACTGCATCCATGGAACATAAAAGGTAAGGAACCGTAGCATCAATGTTATCATATGAGCAAAAACTTTAAAGGTCATGCAAGAGAAAAATTACCACAAGAACACGATTAAGAGGTAGCTTATAATAAGCTGCAAGTGGTCCAGTCTGCAGTTAATTAAGGAAAAATTAAACATTATAGTCGTGGCATAAAAGCTGTATCCCTAGTGAAAATATCACCAACACAATACCATTAAAAAGCTTAAGAAAAAGGATTAATATAGACCTTATGTCTTACTAGATAGGTCTGCATGATATAGCGAACAGAACAGCTCAAAATAAGTTGCACTTATTGTCATTGGTGACATATGAAGTCTACGGAGTAATTGTTCCACTTATAAGAAATAAATCATATTTTTTTTTATGACTTGATTTAATACGGATATATTAGCTGGAGCAAGCAACCAGTGATAAGATGAAAATGAAAAGCTTCACGTTGAAAAGTACAAGCAATGAAACTTTGTCAGACACTGAAAATATATAGCTCAGTCACTTACAGATTCCCCACTAAGATTCATGTAAGTTTGAGGCTTCGCAATAAAAACAGGGACTTCATCAACAAAACCTGACAGGGATTGCATCCATGCATTTGACCAAGATTAAAAAAAAAAAAATTAGGTAAAAAATCTAGAGCATATACAAAGAGGGTAAGCTGAACAAAAAGCGAGCATGCCTTGCCCAAAGATAGCTTTGCAATGAACTGTGTTCATAGAGATCCCTTGTGATTCAGCAAATGCATCAATTAGCTCAAACCCAACCTGGTTCAAACCATGTTTAGTTTGTATAGCAAAGTTAAAAAAAATATATATATATATATAATATTTATGAAGTTATATAGCATCTGAAGAAGCTGAAGTTAGGGACTTGAAATTTTGTGTAGTACATTGTGTCTGGTTCCTTTGTATTTATCCCCAGGATTTCCCAAGCCTACAAAGAGCCATGGGCGAGGAGTAGCAGTGCAGAAGCAATGCCTGCTTAACCTGTTAAGCATCTTGATTCATGTCCTCCAATGCCTTCTAGATGAACAAAACCATAACTCAAAATGGAAAAAGGTCACCTTCTTCATCAAGTTTCAATCATCTGCAATGATTTATTCCATAAGAAATAAGAAAGTTTCAGAAAGAGGAGAACCTTGAGTGCACATAATGATGTAAACTTATAAAAAAAAAAAAGTGCATATAATGATGTATAATAAAGGTTCACATAAAAATGAGAAATTACTAGCAACGAAAAGAATGAGAAATGATTTTTTTTTTTTTATAAGTAGAGAGAAATGATTTGTACAAGTCCCAAATAGACAAGCCCCATACAAGCCCTTGTAGAAAAGTGGCCCCCACAAAAAAAAAAGAAAAGAATAAAACTACTCTTTCTTAGCAGGACCTACTTTATCATATACATTTTTCAAGGTTTCTGAGGAATGAAAAAGAACCTTCTTTACTATTTTGCTAAGACAAAGGGGGTGGCCATACTTCTGTATTAGAGGAAGATGGCAAACAAATATAAAAAATATCAATTTCTGGATATTTAAGGTTTTATCTTATTTTCTTCATTTTGTAATTACTTATCTGATTACATATGTTTCATATTCAATCTACATGACAAACGAAGGACAGTTTTTTATTTCTTATCACCTAATCATGGTAGAATACTGCTTCAGTTGTTCTTTCTAAAATTCTTTTAAGTTCTTGAAAGCCTGCTGTGGACTTCACTTTACCCTCAAGTGGGTTTCCTGAAACATTTAGGACTAGAATGATGCATTTCATGCAAAAGCAAAGATGAAAGAGTTGCCACCTAATTGTGAAGCAGCTATAAAGTAAACAAACAAAAGTGTAAGTGTGTCAGTGTGTGTGTGTGTGTGTGTGTGTGTGTGTGTGTTTTCGGAAGATTCTTTAACAAAGCTATTCATTAACATTTTAGGAATCAGAAGTGCCACTGACAATGGTTGAGCCTAGGAAGAGTCTCTCCCCTGTTCCCCTATTCCCTAGCCTGGAGCAGAGGAAAATCTAGGTAAAAAAAGTTTAAGCTTCTCCCAGTCAAATTTTACCAATACAGCTTCCAAGATAAATGTGCTTTGAATAGGTTTACAGACCCAGACCGATGGACACTCCAAAAGTGACTCAAACAAGGACCAAAACGGAAATTGAAAAACAATCTAGATACCAACAAACTCAACTTTAAACCAGCTCAAACTCTTATCTCTCATGCTCAGTACCACTGATCACATGCAACCGACATTGAACTCAAATAGGAAACAAAAACTTCAACTAGATAAAGCCGCGTGAAAGGACCAAATCATAAATGGAAGTCTAGCCCAGAGAAAAATAGCAATTGGCCAATTTTTTCCCATTTTTGTGCATGCAATCGGCCCCAAAGAAATGGAGTGGAGAGAGAGAGATTACCGGTGGCAAGGCGTTGGTGGTGCTCGGCGTGAAGACTAACGGACTGAAATGAAGTGGAGAGAAGCTGAAGAGGGCTACGGTGGCTAATGTTTCGCAGTGAGGGATAACAGATTCACAGAGGTATTTCGATTTCACGGGTTCGACGGGTTGCTTGATGTCTAAACCCGACAATAAACTTTGCCCCGATGAATCCGTTTCGGGCGGATCGGGCCGAAGCCCTTTATTTACAGGCGGCAGGCCTATTCGAGTCTGTCAAATAAAATCTGGCCTTTTTCATTGCTGCATGCTCATTACAGGGGGTTGGTTGCATCTCATACTTGTACATTACTCTCATCAGTTTGTGACAAAATCATTACCCTGAATCATTCCAAGTTGGTTGCAGCCATCTCATTCTGCTATTACTTTCAGTTTGTGACAAAATCATTTTCCTGAAATACATCCCTCCTACCAAATAACAGAGAAAGAGTTCCTAGTTACTCACCAACCCAAGTTGAAAAAGAGAAAAGATATATTGTACAATTGCTGTATAATCGTTTTAAAAAAATAGATAAAATATAGAATTTACATAAAAAAATTAATTTTTTAATAATGAAACTCACTTTTTTTTGAAGTAATTACATGACATTTATATACTTCACGATTATATATAGAATTACTGATTGAAAAAATATTCTGGCACCAGTTAAGTTTGATGATGCAAGTCCTGAGTACTTTGTGTACATCTTACAAAATCAAGAGATCCTCTACATCTATCTTTTACTAAAGCACAATGCTACTTTTCATTACAAATTCTGTCATCTATAGTTTATAAATTTGTTTTATTTATCAATATCCATGATAAAGTCTAAAACGAAGGTTCATTTCCTGATGGCTCATTCCTACATCTTCCCAACCATCATTATCAATCCTGAATTCATGATCTTGAATATAAGATGATATTTAGCACCCTATTTTGACAATCAAATTGGATTAATTATAATAAAAGCTCTCTTTTTTTCGTTTGCTCCTTGTAAATTTATATATTTCTATTGATGATCGTCAAATAAGATACCCCTAGCATGATCCATGTTGAGTTCGGCATTTTGTCAATGTCGGGTTATTTTGTCCACCTGCGTACATTTGTGTGAAATCTTCGGCTCTTTAATTAAGAATCAAGATTCAAGTCCCATGGGTTTCATAATATTGAAGGTGGAAAAAGTGCCCCCAATTAAGAAATCTAATGCCTCATAAAACAAGCCTATTTTGGGGTGCAGAAAACTTGAAACAAAAGCATCCAAACACTCACATTTACAGAGCATAACCAAACAATATTTACTGAACGGTTCATTTGTATAACAGTAAGATATTGAAAACTAAGATATGTCAGTTGCTTCCAAAAAGCAGGGAGAGAAGAGATCTCCCGGGAGAACAGTAACAAAAACAACTGAATTGAAAAAAATATGAATACTGCATATACATATTTGATGAAGAGCACCCCAAAACAAACAGAAGAGCCTTAGATCCGCCATTTACTTTTCAAAAAACTTCGACTATGCAGCATATCTCTATTTTGGTATTATATCACTTTCAAGCCAAATATCATCCATTGCTAAAGTTTCGAAAAACCAAGGTCTAGATGGGCTTGATCCTTTGCCCCCCATTACTTTCTTCTGATCTTGGAGCTGCATTAAGAGTTGATTTTACAGGATGGTATCAAGTTAAAGTGATACTGCATCTTTGAAATCTCAATCTTGGGATTGATTGCAAATGTACTTACCAAGTCCATTAGCTTCGGATGCCCTCATAATTCTTAGCCTCCTCACGGAGTTAATGAACATCCTGAGTGCAAATCAAAGAATGTAAGAAAAGAGTATGGCAATAAGACCAGGTAATGACTAATATAGCAAGGCCAGAGATTAATAAATCCAAGTGAAAATAAAACTTCCTAAAAGAAGACAAGTATTTGACCCATATTTTTCCGGTGATTTATTTATTTGGTCTTTGCATTCATTTATTCCCGGTCCAATGCCCCCACATTCTCTATTCTTTCATTTGTCCAAGAATAGGATAAAACCTAGAATGTCCACACACCGAACATACAAGATAGGATATCAAGAGAGCACCTCATTGGAGCTCTCCCCATCTAGATAACCTGGAACTTTGATGACTCTGCAGCAAAAGTCTCATTATTCAGGGGTACATACCATTTTTTTTCTAAGTAAGAGTATGTACCGTTTACACTATAGTGGTCTCTACCTTGTATTTCTCAAGAACATAACTCATGAATTCATTATATGACAATGAATTCAGAGTACAGACTCTGGCATGAAGAAATTGAACGAAACTAATGCCTGAAAGTAATTTGCTCTCCAATCTTGCACGTTTTTATTAACCAACTCAATTTCATGAGTTAAAACTGTGTGTAGTTATTGTCACATTGCCTAACCACTACCTGCATCTAGGCAATGACAGGATGACGAAAGTAAGAAATTAAATACTTGTGGGGCATAACAAAATCACACGTTATTGAAAACCCTATTGTCAAGAGGGTGATTTCTTAGGCCAAGTAATCAAATGATACATATTACACGTACCCCCAAGGAACATCTCCAACAAGCATCCAGTCTCCCTCTTTATCTTCATATGTGAGCACAAACCCTGATGATCCATCAAGCAATTTTGATGGTCTTGTTGCTTCAACCATCATGTCATGTTCCTCTCCACCTGATCCTAACCACAGATTAACCACTTAGAAAGATTAAACAAACTCATTTCTGAATCATGACAACCATAAACAATAAAGAAGGATTTCCTGTAATGTAATCTCTTAGATTTCAAATTTAGCAATTTTTACATCAAAATTTAGAGAACTTTTTATTTTTCCTGCATGAAATCTAAAACTTAATGGAAATGTTTTGGCAAAGGGTCACAAACATTAGGAATTTGTTCTGATCAGGGGCAAAAATGAAGCCAAAAGAGTTATAGTGTAGCTCAAAATGTTGGCTCATATAATATCCGACAAGTTAATTTAGCACACGATCCCTTACATTTATTTTCAAGAATATAACCATTGAACATAGATCTAAAACTATCCATTTGGATCTAAATTTTAATTTTTGAGTCAGATCCCCTGTTAGCTGAGAGCACAATGACACCAAAGCTAATAGAGCAGTAGAGAGACATAACTTTTGAAACCATATAATCAATCCTTGAAGTTCAGAATACAAGGTGTATGGAGCACTCACGTATTAAGTTCATTATCGTACTTGATGTCGCAAACATATCCTCCAGTTTTTGCGCCAAGGTTTCATAACATCTGTGTGAGCTCAGATCCACCTTCCTTCCTATAGGAATTCCATCCATATTCACCTTCACAAACAGAGAACTTCTTAATTGTCCCTTTTCTTTAGCATTAACGCAGGCATTGCTAGTTCCCTTTCCAACTGCAGGATTACCGTTTCTACTTTTTACAATCAGAGAGTTGAATTCTTCAGTGGCTGGCAATTTTGCTTGGTTGACCAAGCTATTCATTCTATATGCTCTTATTGGCGGCCATCCAACAACCTGACTGCTTTAAAAATATAATAACAGTCCCATCAGTGAGGAAAACAAAACTAAGATAAATAGGTTGCTGAAATGCAATCACCAAAACTAATAAGATGTAGCACAAATAGAAAGATCCAAAGTTCAAAAAAAAAAAAAAATTACTATACTGCAAGAATAACTGAAAAATAAACTGTTTTGTGCATGGAAAGATTTCCGTGCTTCTTAAAGACGAGTGATTAGAACCAATAAAAAAATGATTAGATCCCAAAAAGTGTCTAAAGAAACTAATGTGCCTTACGTAAATAGGCATTATGCTGCCAAAAATCTACAACAGAAGGAATAATCTTAAATTATAAAAATTTGACCCAAAATTTCAGATGTTACCAGATAAGTTTTCAAATGGGGTGGACTGCTCCTAATAGCATCATGATCACATTTATAATCTCTTTGCTGTGACCAGCAAAACTTTCAGTTCAGCTCCATTATTGTTCTAAAAGATACATGAAATGCAACAACTCCAGCCAGGACAATGATGCTGGGAAATTCTACGCTATTGGTCTAAAAGCTAACTTCTGTGGACGGTGCCGACAGGCCAGCCACCCCCCCCCCCCCCCCCAACCCCAACCCCAAAAAAAACAAAAAAAAAGGGCAAGTTTTGAAATTGTAAGTCCACGCTCATCTCGTATGGTTTCAACAATTGCATCAAATGCAATGAAAAAATCAAACTGGGTATTAAATAAGACCTCAGATCGTATGTTTATTTGTCAACAAATCAATTTGAAACGATATGAGAATCTTTATCATTAGAGGTAATTTTAGATGATTCTTACTCCCAGTTGTTTTAGATTATTGCCAGATAGCTCAGTTTTTTATTCTGATCAACAGAAATCATGGGTCTTCCAAAAGACAAGGGTAAAGCAGTGTACAAACCCCAAGGTTGCCATAACCTAGATCTTAGGATATAGGCAAGACTCTCAAGTGACCAAAATGACAGAACCTAACATGTGCCAGTTGACACATTTTTGTCAATTAAGGTCTATTAGATATAATCAACCTGTAATGCGAATGGAAGCAGATGTAAAGATAGTTAGGAGAAGAGTGAAAAGGGAATGGGAACTTTTTTAGCTTCCTCTCGGATAGATTCCCAAATAGGACGTATGGGGTAACTATAATTCAATATAAAATCTCAGATAAGCGAACTCGTTTGTGTATGTGTATCAAACGCCAAAATAAAGGCAAGCAAAAAGTCCCATATGTTCATGAGAATCAGATCCCCCAAATCCAATAAAGACAAAGTACAGATCCAGTTCATAAAATGACAAGCAGAGTAATTTAAATTGATTAAAAGCACATAAATTAGATATCTTGAAACTACAACATAATAGAACAATTCATTAAATAAACACAACTCAGAATACATTTAGCAGAAAGCAAAGAAAATAAATGAAACAATAAAAATATTAAGCCTAAGTAATCTGGGTTAGAAAAAAGGGGAAAAAAAGAGCATATGCTATAATCCTAAAATCTTACTACCTGGCACCATTAGCAGCAGCAACAGAATCAGCACTTCTCTTGGTCCCAGCTGTAACATTAGCTCTGCTCAAAGAAGAAGAAGAAGAGGACGACGATGATGAGGATGAAGATGAAGAAACTGAAGCTGAAGAACCCACGTAAGGAAAATCCTTGGCCGTCAAAATCCGAGCATATTGACCACCCCTTAGACATTGTTGGGCCTTGCCATTACCCACACCAACACCAAGACTCAATCCAAGACCCAGTTCAAGCTCAGACTCATCTAGGCAAGAAGATGAATCCTCAGACGACAAGACCAGGTTGTCCTCCTTTGAGACCGTCGACATCGACGCACCACTTGTACTAGATCCTCCTCCTCCAGATACCGCTCCAGAAGAGATTTTTAAAGAATAAGAACAAGAAGAAGGTAGATGATAGAGAAGGGGACAGGGGACGGGTTCAAGAGAGGGTTAAATATTAAGAGGGCCCAGAAAAGGAAAAGGGAAAGGAAGGAAGACAGATAGAGAAAATAAGAGAACCGTCAGGGCTGTGTTTGGTGGATATTGGGAAAGGAAGGAAGCAAAGGATGGAAGAAAAAGGTAGGGTTGGTGTTGTGGGGAAGAGGCAGTGATGGTGATGGTGACGGAGGAAAAGGATGTGCTTGGGAGGTAAGAGTAGTGATTGCAGTGTGGCCCACCTGTCTGGTTTATGCACCTCCATCAACGAATCTTTAGCATCCAACCCCAACCAAAGAAAAAAAAAATCTTACTTCTGGAAAGAACTCTTTTTAACAATTTTTTTCTTGGAGATATTTCTTTCTCTCTGAATTTCTACCCATCAACCATAAAAAATAAATCTTTGAACCGGATCACCGACGTAATGTTTTCGTTTTTTCAGAGAAAAAAAAAATCCGCAATATTCCTAACTAAACCTAATTTTTTGCATTGATAGGAACAATATCATGACAAACAATATGATGTTTCTAATAAAGAGTAATATTATGTATAAATTTCATATATATATATATATATAAGTCTTATATAAGTCTTTTATAATAAAGTAATTCTATATATAATTTTAAAATGCGTTAATATTACGTAATTACTTAAAAAAGAATGAGAATTATTATTAAAAAATTAATTTCTTTTATGTGAATTTTATTTATTTTTAAAGTAATTATATGACAATTACAAATTTTATGATTGCACATATATTTTTTCTTTATGATATTAATGTAAACCTCATAAAAAAATTAAAAATTTTCGCACTTTTTTATAATAAATTTTACTTTTTTTTATAAAGAATTTGTATAAAGCTTACATTTTTTAAGTTTGTATATATAATTTCTCTTTAACAAAACATGAGTGGTCACCATATTATGTTTTTCTTATTCTTTTTTATCTATAATGAGCAAGAGTGGCACCATATTAGCTTTAGAAAAGAAAAAAAAAAGCTTTAGAAAAGAAAAAAAGTGACCATCAGATAAACCATCATACTCTAAAAAAAAAAGAAAAAAAAAACCATCATAATAAGGTTTCTAGGTCGACCTGCTGTACCTTTGTGGTGGGGTTGGGAGCTTGAAGTGAGCTGTAAAATAGTAGTAACTACAGTTTCATTTGATTTTACACCATCAATAGGTCTTTGATCGAACTTTAAAAAAAATAAAAAATAAAAAATAAAAAAATCATATAAAATTAACATAACATATTAAGAATAAAATACGAGTATAATATATATTATAGTAACTATTACTCTTTTGAGTTAGTTTTTCTTTTTTTTTTAAAGGATTTATTTAGGTTGATTTAACAATTTTAAGATACTGATGATTTTTAGATTCTGTTTGAATTTAAAAATAAGATAAATGAATTATAAATAATAATAAAATGAGTGATTGAGATAAGTTAAATAATTTAATGATATAAGTTAAAAATATAAAATAAATTATAAATAATAAAAATAAGTTTTAAAAATAAATAGGTAATATATAATAATTTTTATTTTTTATTATTTTTAATTTTTATTATAGACGACATCACATAATAGTCAAACAAATCCTTTGAACTTGAAGAAGAAGATGACTGCAGACAAAATAGTCTCTCTCGTTACAAAAAATGCGTAGGGGGAAAACAAAAAACAAAACTGACCAATATTTAATAAAGAGTAATGCTGGGGGATACGCAGCACTCAGCGTATCCCCCTCACATGAACAGTATCATATACTGTTCATGGCACTGTTCATGTGAGGGGATGCGCTGAGTGTGCGTGATCCCCTCATTTCTCTTTAATAAATAATCAAACTCGCGAGTTGAGTAGTTTTTTGTCGGCTCGGACAATTCTAAATCAATCTCCATCGACCCAAAAAAGCCATCTTCACGATCATATCGCCAGAAATTATTATCCTACGGGTAGGACCCACGGCCTAGGTGCTCCCAACGACAAACCGACAAGGTGGGGACCACACATCACAACGTCGGAGTGATGACCACTTTGGGCCCCATGTTTGGTGAAATCGCGAATTTGTGACACGTGGGGGACCACGGACCACTTGATTTTATTACAGACAGCTCAACTAACGATCAGAAAACATTAGGCGGCCTTCCCAAGTCCGCATTTCAATAAAAAGAGATTTTGAGATCCGGAGTTCCTGTCCGACCGCTGCAAGCCACGTGGCTAAACTCGAGATCGTCGGGCCCGGCGCTGTCTTGCTGGGAGGAAACAGAGTCCACCGTTGCCCACACACGTGTGTGCTCGAGGGCCCCACAGGAAAAGTTGATTTCTAAACCGGCTGTTTATATGTTTCCCCGCCCACCTGTCACTGTTCTCCTGACACCTTGACAGTTCACGGGACACCTCTATTTTTTTAATCTATTTACTTTTTTTTTTTTTTTGTTGGCGTTCGAGTCACGTGGTAAATTTGATTGAACTTTTAATACTGCCCCTACTACAATTTACATTTTTTTTTAATTTTTATTTGTTATTTTAATTATTTTTTAAACGTTTTTAAAAATTTTTAAAAATATAAAATATTAATATACTAATAATCACTTCTTAAATTAAATTAAAAAACAAATATATAAACTATCAAAATGAAAAAATAAAATAAAATCTGATTTGATACAAAATACCATTATAAGAAGGAAATTTCTGGAACAGACCGTCTGCCCCCCTCAAAGTGAATAGCCCCAGTCGCCACTGGCGGCGACTCCGTTCGCTCCATGACCGAATCCCCTTAAATTCATCTTCATTTTATTTTTTTATTGTGTTTTTTATTATGTTTTTATTTTTTTATTATGTTTTTTATTATGTTTTTATTTTTTTATTGTATTTTTTATTGTATTTTTTATTATGTTTTGTTCATTTTATTTTTTTAGTATATTTTTAATTTTTAATTTTTTATTTAATCTTCATTTTTTATTTTATTTTAATGTATTTTATTGGGCTGCCTTAGACGCTGGAGACAGCCAGACCAATTCCCAACGTCTCTCTTATAAGAATCCATTTACAAAGATTCTCTTCAATGTTGTAGGCCCGATTTGAATAGAAGAATTATTATATTTTATCTCATCATTTTCTTAATCTTTATTTAAAATATAATAAATAATTTAATTTTTTAAATTTTAAAATAATAATAATATTAAAAATTAACATTCTAATAATATATTATTTAATTTTTATCTCAACTCACCTCATCTCAACTCAATATTTAAACAGCACCTTAATAATTGATACACTTTTTTCGCAAGTTACATCTCGTTAGGACTGGAAGGAATGTTCTCACTCTTCACTGGCTAGGCCTAACTCGCCTCCGAAAGGCCCAACAGCCCAACCAATCGAGATAAGAAAGAGGCCCAAGAATAACGTGGGAAAAGATTCGATGTGGAAAGATGAAACAACAATCGCTCTAACATGACTCTCCACGCCGCATTAAAGTGTCAAATATAGAAAGCGGGCTGGGACCCTGACGGGAGCCTCTATCCTTGATATAGTGCACGGATGATGGTCGCACTCACTAACCTGCCACGTAACCTAAAAGAGTCACGCTGCATTAAAGTCAATGACATAACACCCATTATGGAGGATGGGGGACCCATAACACAAGAAGAAACTAGAGTCCCACCTCAACAAAAATCATAAAGGAAAATTGACAACTAAGACCAAAGCCTTTATCACTTCAGCCAACACCAAGACTTGACTAATATATCTTATCAATGGTTTAAAGCATATGACAAGCCGAAGAAAGAGACAACATTTGACCTTTCTATTTAAGTTTCATTACATTCCCAACTGATCTCAGACAAAAAATTCGCAAAACTAATTTCATTCACATATGAAGTATGGAGGTTCCCTCTTTTTGATTTACCAACGTTGAAATGGTGGAAACTTGTGCAAGCGAAGAAGTTAAAATAACATGTTACCATATTAAGAATTATCAGACTTTCATTTCTGCTCTGGATTCTGTGACTTTTGAGGCTTGCACTCGGTGCATGCTTTACAAGCTGGGGGAATGAAGTCAGATAGACTAATCCGTAATGTTTGATGCTTCTCTTCATTTCCAGGAACATGGAGAAGAGCATCCATGATTAGAATGTCCCAATCACGAGGCTGAAGAGATGACAACCAGGAATCATCTGTTAAAGAAACAATATTACTCTGTTAATGAAGTCTAAAAAATAATGAAACTCAAGTGATATAACTGACTTATCCATCTATTGTTAGAAATCAACACACACACGTAAATGAAGAAGCTGGAGGCTTCTGGAAGGTGAAGGTAGGCACCGAATAGATGCAGCTGGAAGGTCGGCGCCGCCTGAAAATGTAGGCCGCCGGAATTTTGGTTTTCACCGTCATTACACGTTCACATTATTTATTTCTCCTATAAATACATGTAAGATTGTAATGAGATGAAAGAGCGTGATGTGAGGTCCGTTGGAGGCAGTGAGAGTGAGGGAAACCATTGTAAATAATTGGTTTATTGTTTAATACAAAATTCTCCTCTCTGTGGGTGTGGACGTAGGCTAAATTGGCCGAACCACGTTAAATTCTGGTCTCCATATTATTTGTGAGCTTCCGCCGATCCCAACATCTATTTGATGATATCGATGCTTGCATAATTGGTGAATGTATATTTTATACACTTCGTTGTTTATAATTATAAAAAATATATTATAGACATAATTTCGTTTCCTATTCCTTTAATTTATAACGAACGCTTATATTGTACTCAATAATTACTCATATTAAAATCTTAATTAAAATAAAATACAAAATCACACTATTTTTACCAACTACTGATTACCAACTACTGAAGAAATGAAAGCCGTGCACCTATCTTTACCAACTACTGATTCTAGTGCAGGTCCGCAGCTATGACCCCAAAGTGGTGCTCCTACCTTAGTTTTACCCAAGCTAGTGGTGGCTCAACCGCTTCAACCAAATCATATATTTTTCATTAAGTAAATGATTGTTTGTAGGAACTTAGGAGAGCATATGCAAACATTTAAAGGTTTAAAATAGATGCTTTAATTTTTTTTTTAAATGAAAGAATTTTGAGTTTTATAAAAGAAATATATATGAACACACATATTTATATATTCATACTTTAGCAATCAGGTTTGGGTATTTTTTTAACTCATATCCTCAAGTTTTTAAAATTTTGGAGGTATATTTTGGGAATTATTTATGTATGTAAGCTCATTTTATATTTTGGAGGCCAAATTTATGGACTCTAAAGAAAATATAGAAACTGTTTTTTTTTTTTTTTTACTTTTAAGAAGACTCAAGAATTTTAGATGGGTTAGAAGAAGAATTTTTGATATTTTTGAAAGATTTCAAAAAGTTTCCAAATTTTTTCTTTTGGGAGGCCCTCGGGGACTCAATGTAGTTACACCAATGAAAGTGAACACAAGTTAGATTAACTGTAGATCATCATCATCATTATCACAATAATCCAAACAAAGTTTTTTGTTTTACTAACTTTTCCTAACCATTAACCAATGCAGAAAATGTCAGAAGGATGATAAGTGACATCTCACTCGACTTAAGGTGCTTACAAAGATTATGGATGTGGGAGCAGGAAATGTACGTGAAATAGTTTGAAGATGGAACATAAGAGAACTAAAAATATAAACATTGCGTTGAAGTGGGAGACAAACCTCCATTATGGACTGCCTTCAACTGGAAAATTCCCGAGCCTTGTGGTCCAGACACAGGAAATGTACAAGACACAGAATTCCTCTTATGAGCTACTGCAAGTGATGCACTGTACCATGGACCCTTTTCAATAGGTTCCCCAATGGCGTCTATGACTGCCTGGTTCTTACTGGCTTTCTCCAAGGCCTTGCTGCAAAATATTTTAGGCAAATCTTGATTCAATTCAATTTTCTCATGTCAATCTTCATTTTCTTCTCAGCACCGAAAACATTGAAGATGGAAACAGAATAAGGATCAAGAGAAAACATTGTCCGGCAGAAAGTATAGATAATTGGAATGTGAATTGACTGAGGTAACTATGTTCGCATTAAACAAGAATACATAATAAATAACATATATAGATATAGTTCAGCTTGGCTAAACCCAAAAATAACATATCTAAATCTAAAATGAGGTCAAATTCACGTACCTTTTTTCAGTTAATAGGGGTAGTCATAAACATCCTTTCTGCCATTCTACCATACAGAAGATCATGCTCTCCCCATACCTACTTGTTTATCATATCCTCTTTTAAGAATTTACCCATGTTATTCCTCTACCCAATTTCACAACAACTTGAGTTGGATAACCTTTTTTTTTCTCAAAGACACATTCATCAGTCTCCACTACACATGGTTGACTGAAGGATGACTACTTCAATTTCAATAAGAGGGTTGTTACATTCTACATGCATTGAAAAAAAAACATTTAAACGTGTAAATGCAAAAGAACTGAGGTTTGGTATTGATGAGTCTGATATTAGTATTCTGATTAACCTGAGGAGTAAAGACCTTTCTTAACTATATTGTTTACATTTTTCTTCAGTGGTTAAACTTTGTAAGCATATCTATTTTTTTTTTCTTTTCTTTTCTGTTAAGTGTTAGGTATATCTGTACCTGAAACTTAATGAAGAATATGCCACCATTTTTCAAAGTGTTTCAGCATTTTAAAGTGCTCAAAACTAAGGATGACTAAATTATAATAACAACATATTCTCTTATTACCAAGAGAAAATCTCATCATCACATCACTGAAACAATGGGCACACCTTCCAGTGGAGAATGATTGGTAAGTCTTCATCATTTATTCAATAAGAATAGAAAATTTCAATGATATGTATATTCACCACGAGATAATATGATTCATGAGGCTTAATCTGGTGGTATACCTACTCAATATATATAATTACCTATAAGTAATTAAGAACTAAAAGTGTTATTGTCATGTCCGTCTAGTCTTCAATTTGAAAAACCAATCAACTGATTGAAGGCACTCAATAGACAGCATGAGTCTCTTTTTAGATGACAGGGGAACCACCCCACGGTAGAGCCTTAGGACACCCATGGAACGTAAAAGACAGCATAAGTCTCTTAGTTTGTATATGCCAACTTCATAGTTCACACTCTTTTGTACCCCAATAAATTAAAATGCTTAAAAGTTCGATACGAAATGGGTTATTTTTCTAACAATGAGCATTCCATTAGAACTTCCAACTGAGGCATGTAGAAATTTATGGGCCTAACTCATCTCATAAAACCGGTTCAACAAGAGGGGTTTGCACATTACTTATAAGCATGCCCAAGACCTTATCCATAGGCAATGTAGAATTTATTCCTCAACACTCTCTTTCACGTGCAGGTCAGTAATTTTTCTAGTCCTCGTCACGGAGTAAGTAGTGTGGGCCCCCATTCATTCTATGGCAGGCTCTGATATCATGTAGAAATTCATGGGCCTAACTTATCTTATAAAACCAGTTCAATAAGATAGGTTTGCACATTGCTTATAAACATATCTAAGACTTTTTCCATAGGCAATGTGAAATTTATTTCTCAACAAGGCATGAACAGTAAATAACAAGCCATGATGTGATTTGACAAACAGATCCACCAACGAATGTGGTGTACTGACAAATAATTTATTCTAACAATTTAACACTAAAAATTAATACATTCAAGCACCAGCATCTCTTGCCTAGAAGCTCATGAATACTCGATTCACACGCCTGGCTACCTGCAAAGTCTCATGCATACAGAATCCATGGCCGAGTAATTGACCAAGATTGTCCAAACGTTCCTCGCACAACTTGGGTATTTCACAATGGGAAACTTATAAAGCTGACGAAAACAATAGCAGAAAGCCAGAAACAATAGTAATCATTCGCATTTGAAACATTTTACCTAAAATATCTACTGAAACCATGACAACTTTCATGTTACCCATTTAATTAAAGCAAACTCCTAGTGTCTTATACACTAGAACACAACTGAATACAAGGCCACATACCTGCTACAGCTACGATAAATAGCAAGGTCGTCAAGAGCACTCAGAGAGACACCACCTGTTACGGTAAACAAAACAAAAGACACAGCCTTTCGAGCCAATGACATGCTGTTATCTTCATTGGTGGGCTTTGCAGAGCTGCAGCAGAAAGTGGGATTGGTAATATATCACGAGTTTCAAATTCCATTACCAAATAATTGAATTAATGTGAAATCTGGAATTAAGTGTGTACCCAGAAAGCTGCGACGTTGGGGAGCTTTTGAACAGGGAGATTAGTCTTCTCCCTAACATTTCTCACCTTTGAGGATGGCTTGCTCTCTCCAAACCCTTGCTCGGACCAAAGATGGTTTTTTTGCAAGGTGTTTGCTTTCGCTTCATGTGGTCCGGATATGGATGCCGTATGCTTGGCAGGACAGCAATCCCACAAGCGGCACAGCCAGACGTGGCTAAACCCGGTTCACTGTATCGTTGGCCGAGCTACAGCCTACAATATCCTTCCAAACCGTTTGATTGTCGTTTTTTTTGTCTTTGCTACACGTTTGAATTTTTTTTAGTTTTTACTAAATTAATGAAGTTATTTTACTCATCAAAAAATTATGCATAGTATGCGCTGTAACCTGCAGTAATGATGGGTAGACTTTTTTCTTTTTTTGATTTGGTTTTTTTTTTTCAATCTAAGATCAAAGACCGTTGTTTGTTTGTTTTTTCTGACGAATAACTACCTTAATTAAAAACAAGCAAGATAAACACACAGAAACATATTCCTAGCTGAGTCTTATAAAATTCAAGGGAGAGTTATCTAAGATAAAATATTTTTGCTCAAATAAAAAAAACATTTTTTGTATGGTTTGACTGATAGATTGTGGTGCCGCACTAAAGATTTCGTTGTTCTAGAATAGTAGAACTGTAGAATGGCTGGTGGAGAAAATCGTTTTGATTTATTCACAATATTTAATAATAAAAACCTGAAATATCGATGGATAACAAAATTCTCATTTGATCTCAAAGGAATATTCCGGCGATCAAGGGAATATTCCGGCGACATCAAAGGAATATTCCATTTTCGTATTTTTCAGGTTTTCGGCGCAATTTTGATCGTTTTGGAACGAGACAAGAGTCGTTTCCAAGGTTTTCCACCGTTCCGGACGCAATGGTGAGCTCCGTTTGTTGAGATTCGACTCCAAACGTTGAGAAAAGGTCAGTCAAATCAAAGATTAAAGCCGAACTGATGGAGAATTCGGGAGCAGGTGCGATGATTAAGCTAACATCTACAAATTACGCACTATGGAGACCTCGAATGGAAGATCTCCTGAATTGTAAAGATCTCTTCGATCCAATTGAAGAGAAAAGCGTAAAGCCAGATGATGTAGCGGAAAAAGACTGGCATAAGATGAATAAGAAAACTATTGGTCAGATCCGGCAGTGGATTGATCATAGTGTGTTTCATCATGTTACACAGGAAACGGATGCCTATCAGCTGTGGAAAAAGCTGGAAAACATGTACCAGGCAAAAACTGCTCGGAACAAGGCATTACTAATGAGACGCCTTGTCAACTTGAAACTCAAAAGCGGCATCTCAGTGGCCGCACACACCAACGAGTTTCAGAATCTTGTAAATCAGCTTGTATCCGTAGACTTTAAGCTCGGAGATGAAGAGCAGGCTCTACTACTTCTCAGTTCCCTACCAGATAGTTGGGAAACGCTAGTGGTCTCACTCAGTAATTCAGCTCCAGATGGAAAGCTCGCCATGTCAATGGTGATAGACGCCTTGTTTAATGAAGAGGCTAGACGAAAGGAGATTGGAGGAGACGAGACAGATGCCTTTGTAACAGAAGGAAGGCATCAAAGAAATAGTAGAGGAAGAAGTCAAGAAAGGAACAGGAGTCAAAGCAAAGGGAGATCCCAAAGTCGCGGTAAACAGCGAAAGAAGGGAAAATGCTTTTATTGTGGTATTGAAGGCCACTTTAAAAGGGAATGCCGAAAGCTGCAGAAGGAGCAGAATCAGCCAAGCAATCAGTCAAAGCACGAAGAAGGTGAAGCTGCAGTGACGCTTTCTGGAGATTGTGTACTCCTTTCCGCCGGTGAAGAATCTTGCTTGCACGTTTCAAGCGAGGAGACCGAGTGGGTAATAGATACAGCAGCATCTTATCATGCCACTCCTTGTAAAGATTTCTTCAGTACTTACAAGGCAGGAGACTTCGGTACAGTCAAGATGGGAAATTCGAATTTCTCAAAGATCGTGGGCATTGGAGATGTTAGAATAAAAACTAGTGTTGGCTGTACTATGGTGCTAAATGACGTTCGGCACGTACCCGATCTCCGACTCAACCTGATTTCAATAAGAACCCTTGATCAACAGGGTTACGAGAGCATCTTCAGCAACAATGCCTGGAAATTGAAGAAAGGAGCAATGGTCTTTGCACGGGGACATGTCTGTGGCACTTTGTACAAATCAAGTGCTAAGATATGTGCAAACAGTCTCAACGTAGCTGAAGATGATACGTCACCAAACTTGTGGCATCGGAGACTTGGCCACATGGGAGAAAAAGGGGTGTTTATGCTTGCAAAGAAAGCATTGATTACAGTAAACAAAGGTATTGCTCTCAACCCTTGTGAATACTGTTTATTTGGGAAACAGCATAGAGTTTCATTCCAGACATCTACTGGAAAAAGATCAGAGTTATTGAGCTTGGTACACTCTGATGTTTGCGGCCCTTTTGAAGTTGAATCACTTGGAGGTAACAAATATTTTGTTACTTTTATTGATGATGCTTCACAAAAAGTGTGGGTGTATTTCCTAAAAAGGAAAGATCAAGTTTTTGAGCAATTCAAAAACTTCCATGCCATGGTAGAAAGAGAAACAGGCAAGAAGCTGAAATGCCTCCGGACAGACAATGGAGGTAAATACACTTCTCGAGAGTTCAGGGAATACTGCTCCAGACATGGCATCAGACACGAGAAGTCTGTCCCCTACACCCCACAACACAATGGTGTAGCAGAACGGATGAACCGGACCATTGTGGAGCGAACCAGATGCATGCTGAGTATGGCAAAGTTGCCTAAGCCATTCTGGGGTGAAGCAGTAAGAGCAGCCTGTTACCTGATCAACAGAACACCATCAGTTCCACTGCAGTTCGAAGTCCCAGAGATGGTGTGGTCAGGCCGCAAGATTTCATACTCTCATCTAAGAGTATTTGGGTGCAAAGCATTTGCACATGTATCCAAGGAGAAAAGACAGAAACTTGATGAAAAGTCTACTCCGTGTTATTTCATCGGCTATGGAGATGAAGAGTTTGGATACAGATTATGGGATCCAAAAGCGAAGAAGGTCATCAGAAGCAGGGACGTTGTGTTCCATGAAGACCAGATGTTTGGATCAGAACAAACAACTCCAAGTGCTCCAGAACCAGCTCCGAGTTCACTACCACTTCAGTCTGCCTCAAACACTGAAGATAGACAGGAAGTTTTCCCAGAAGAAGAAGAGGATACTGACAACGGAGAAACCACTACTGAGCAGGGGGAGCAGTTTCCTTCTCCATCAGAAACTGCAGAGTTTCCACGGTTGTCAGGTGATCAACCTCAGCAGGACAGATCCTCTAGAGGGCGATTGTTGATTCCGTCTCGAAGATATCCGGAATCAGATTATATTCTTCTTACAGATGAGGGGGAGCCAGAAAACTTCCAGGAGGCAATATCTCATCCAGATAGCAACAAATGGATGCAGGCTATGCAGGATGAGATGAACTCGTTACAGAAGAATCAGACTTATGAGCTGATGGAACTTCCAAAAGACAAGAGAGCACTGAGAAACAAATGGGTGTTCAAGCTGAAAAATGATGGCAAGCAGGTGAAGCACAAAACTCGCTTGGTCGTCAAAGGATTCCAGCAGAAGAAAGGAATCGACTTTGATGAGGTATTTTTACCTGTTGTAAAGATGACTTCAATTCGAGTGGTACTCGGATTGGTGGCAAGTCTTGAATTGGAGCTTGAACAGATGGATGTGAAGACAGCATTTCTTCACGGCAACCATACAAAGGAGAATCCAGCGGACATGTTAACGAAGGATATCCTCCGTTTGGTGTTGAGGGGGAGATTGTTAGAAATCAACACACACACGTAAATGAAGAAGCTGGAGGCTTCTGGAAGGTGAAGGTAGGCACCGAATAGATGCAGCTGGAAGGTCGGCGCCGCCTGAAAATGTAGGCCGCCGGAATTTTGGTTTTCACCGTCATTACACGTTCACATTATTTATTTCTCCTATAAATACATGTAAGATTGTAATGAGATGAAAGAGCGTGATGTGAGGTCCGTTGGAGGCAGTGAGAGTGAGGGAAACCATTGTAAATAATTGGTTTATTGTTTAATACAAAATTCTCCTCTCTGTGGGTGTGGACGTAGGCTAAATTGGCCGAACCACGTTAAATTCTGGTCTCCATATTATTTGTGAGCTTCCGCCGATCCCAACATCTATTTGATGATATCGATGCTTGCATAATTGGTGAATGTATATTTTATACACTTCGTTGTTTATAATTATAAAAAATATATTATAGACATAATTTCGTTTCCTATTCCTTTAATTTATAACGAACGCTTATATTGTACTCAATAATTACTCATATTAAAATCTTAATTAAAATAAAATACAAAATCACACTATTTTTACCAACTACTGATTACCAACTACTGAAGAAATGAAAGCCGTGCACCTATCTTTACCAACTACTGATTCTAGTGCAGGTCCGCAGCTATGACCCCAAAGTGGTGCTCCTACCTTAGTTTTACCCAAGCTAGTGGTGGCTCAACCGCTTCAACCAAATCATATATTTTTCATTAAGTAAATGATTGTTTGTAGGAACTTAGGAGAGCATATGCAAACATTTAAAGGTTTAAAATAGATGCTTTAATTTTTTTTTTAAATGAAAGAATTTTGAGTTTTATAAAAGAAATATATATGAACACACATATTTATATATTCATACTTTAGCAATCAGGTTTGGGTATTTTTTTAACTCATATCCTCAAGTTTTTAAAATTTTGGAGGTATATTTTGGGAATTATTTATGTATGTAAGCTCATTTTATATTTTGGAGGCCAAATTTATGGACTCTAAAGAAAATATAGAAACTGTTTTTTTTTTTTTTTTACTTTTAAGAAGACTCAAGAATTTTAGATGGGTTAGAAGAAGAATTTTTGATATTTTTGAAAGATTTCAAAAAGTTTCCAAATTTTTTCTTTTGGGAGGCCCTCGGGGACTCAATGTAGTTACACCAATGAAAGTGAACACAAGTTAGATTAACTGTAGATCATCATCATCATTATCACAATAATCCAAACAAAGTTTTTTGTTTTACTAACTTTTCCTAACCATTAACCAATGCAGAAAATGTCAGAAGGATGATAAGTGACATCTCACTCGACTTAAGGTGCTTACAAAGATTATGGATGTGGGAGCAGGAAATGTACGTGAAATAGTTTGAAGATGGAACATAAGAGAACTAAAAATATAAACATTGCGTTGAAGTGGGAGACAAACCTCCATTATGGACTGCCTTCAACTGGAAAATTCCCGAGCCTTGTGGTCCAGACACAGGAAATGTACAAGACACAGAATTCCTCTTATGAGCTACTGCAAGTGATGCACTGTACCATGGACCCTTTTCAATAGGTTCCCCAATGGCGTCTATGACTGCCTGGTTCTTACTGGCTTTCTCCAAGGCCTTGCTGCAAAATATTTTAGGCAAATCTTGATTCAATTCAATTTTCTCATGTCAATCTTCATTTTCTTCTCAGCACCGAAAACATTGAAGATGGAAACAGAATAAGGATCAAGAGAAAACATTGTCCGGCAGAAAGTATAGATAATTGGAATGTGAATTGACTGAGGTAACTATGTTCGCATTAAACAAGAATACATAATAAATAACATATATAGATATAGTTCAGCTTGGCTAAACCCAAAAATAACATATCTAAATCTAAAATGAGGTCAAATTCACGTACCTTTTTTCAGTTAATAGGGGTAGTCATAAACATCCTTTCTGCCATTCTACCATACAGAAGATCATGCTCTCCCCATACCTACTTGTTTATCATATCCTCTTTTAAGAATTTACCCATGTTATTCCTCTACCCAATTTCACAACAACTTGAGTTGGATAACCTTTTTTTTTCTCAAAGACACATTCATCAGTCTCCACTACACATGGTTGACTGAAGGATGACTACTTCAATTTCAATAAGAGGGTTGTTACATTCTACATGCATTGAAAAAAAAACATTTAAACGTGTAAATGCAAAAGAACTGAGGTTTGGTATTGATGAGTCTGATATTAGTATTCTGATTAACCTGAGGAGTAAAGACCTTTCTTAACTATATTGTTTACATTTTTCTTCAGTGGTTAAACTTTGTAAGCATATCTATTTTTTTTTTCTTTTCTTTTCTGTTAAGTGTTAGGTATATCTGTACCTGAAACTTAATGAAGAATATGCCACCATTTTTCAAAGTGTTTCAGCATTTTAAAGTGCTCAAAACTAAGGATGACTAAATTATAATAACAACATATTCTCTTATTACCAAGAGAAAATCTCATCATCACATCACTGAAACAATGGGCACACCTTCCAGTGGAGAATGATTGGTAAGTCTTCATCATTTATTCAATAAGAATAGAAAATTTCAATGATATGTATATTCACCACGAGATAATATGATTCATGAGGCTTAATCTGGTGGTATACCTACTCAATATATATAATTACCTATAAGTAATTAAGAACTAAAAGTGTTATTGTCATGTCCGTCTAGTCTTCAATTTGAAAAACCAATCAACTGATTGAAGGCACTCAATAGACAGCATGAGTCTCTTTTTAGATGACAGGGGAACCACCCCACGGTAGAGCCTTAGGACACCCATGGAACGTAAAAGACAGCATAAGTCTCTTAGTTTGTATATGCCAACTTCATAGTTCACACTCTTTTGTACCCCAATAAATTAAAATGCTTAAAAGTTCGATACGAAATGGGTTATTTTTCTAACAATGAGCATTCCATTAGAACTTCCAACTGAGGCATGTAGAAATTTATGGGCCTAACTCATCTCATAAAACCGGTTCAACAAGAGGGGTTTGCACATTACTTATAAGCATGCCCAAGACCTTATCCATAGGCAATGTAGAATTTATTCCTCAACACTCTCTTTCACGTGCAGGTCAGTAATTTTTCTAGTCCTCGTCACGGAGTAAGTAGTGTGGGCCCCCATTCATTCTATGGCAGGCTCTGATATCATGTAGAAATTCATGGGCCTAACTTATCTTATAAAACCAGTTCAATAAGATAGGTTTGCACATTGCTTATAAACATATCTAAGACTTTTTCCATAGGCAATGTGAAATTTATTTCTCAACAAGGCATGAACAGTAAATAACAAGCCATGATGTGATTTGACAAACAGATCCACCAACGAATGTGGTGTACTGACAAATAATTTATTCTAACAATTTAACACTAAAAATTAATACATTCAAGCACCAGCATCTCTTGCCTAGAAGCTCATGAATACTCGATTCACACGCCTGGCTACCTGCAAAGTCTCATGCATACAGAATCCATGGCCGAGTAATTGACCAAGATTGTCCAAACGTTCCTCGCACAACTTGGGTATTTCACAATGGGAAACTTATAAAGCTGACGAAAACAATAGCAGAAAGCCAGAAACAATAGTAATCATTCGCATTTGAAACATTTTACCTAAAATATCTACTGAAACCATGACAACTTTCATGTTACCCATTTAATTAAAGCAAACTCCTAGTGTCTTATACACTAGAACACAACTGAATACAAGGCCACATACCTGCTACAGCTACGATAAATAGCAAGGTCGTCAAGAGCACTCAGAGAGACACCACCTGTTACGGTAAACAAAACAAAAGACACAGCCTTTCGAGCCAATGACATGCTGTTATCTTCATTGGTGGGCTTTGCAGAGCTGCAGCAGAAAGTGGGATTGGTAATATATCACGAGTTTCAAATTCCATTACCAAATAATTGAATTAATGTGAAATCTGGAATTAAGTGTGTACCCAGAAAGCTGCGACGTTGGGGAGCTTTTGAACAGGGAGATTAGTCTTCTCCCTAACATTTCTCACCTTTGAGGATGGCTTGCTCTCTCCAAACCCTTGCTCGGACCAAAGATGGTTTTTTTGCAAGGTGTTTGCTTTCGCTTCATGTGGTCCGGATATGGATGCCGTATGCTTGGCAGGACAGCAATCCCACAAGCGGCACAGCCAGACGTGGCTAAACCCGGTTCACTGTATCGTTGGCCGAGCTACAGCCTACAATATCCTTCCAAACCGTTTGATTGTCGTTTTTTTGTCTTTGCTACACGTTTGAATTTTTTTTAGTTTTTACTAAATTAATGAAGTTATTTTACTCATCAAAAAATTATGCATAGTATGCGCTGTAACCTGCAGTAATGATGGGTAGACTTTTTTCTTTTTTTGATTTGGTTTTTTTTTTTCAATCTAAGATCAAAGACCGTTGTTTGTTTGTTTTTTCTGACGAATAACTACCTTAATTAAAAACAAGCAAGATAAACACACAGAAACATATTCCTAGCTGAGTCTTATAAAATTCAAGGGAGAGTTATCTAAGATAAAATATTTTTGCTCAAATAAAAAAAACATTTTTTGTATGGTTTGACTGATAGATTGTGGTGCCGCACTAAAGATTTCGTTGTTCTAGAATAGTAGAACTGTAGAATGGCTGGTGGAGAAAATCGTTTTGATTTATTCACAATATTTAATAATAAAAACCTGAAATATCGATGGATAACAAAATTCTCATTTGATCTCAATATCTAAATATGACCTTTCTCATAATAAATAATAATAATAATTATAAAAACAGTTTCTATTAATTGAAGAGGTATTTATAAAGTGGGGTAGATTCTGTGCCAAACTCTTGGACCCTTGGTTACTCACTTTAAATTGGCATGACTTGCGTCTCATAATCTAATTTTAAAATTTCGTCATTGTACAAGTATTTCCATGAGAACTCTTTGAAGTTTTAAAGTATTAAACCCTTATTCTTTTGAGTTTGAGCTTTTTTCATTCCCATACCTTAAACCCAACCCAACATGAAAGTCACTTATGATCAAAACAGACATTGCAATCTGGCTTGATAAGGAAAAGGAGAAAAACAAAAAAGAAACATCACAAACTAGCCAAAGCCTTCGCCCAAGTGCACAAGTTTTATCAATATCTGGTGAGTTGAGAGTCAGTTTGAACCAAGTTAGGCCTCGAGGCTGAAAGGTTTTGGTTGAGCATAAGAACGCTACCCTTTGCAAGTACCAGATCGACCTAATGTCTCCTTAGTAGATTCAAAACCTTGATATTTCAGGATATGGAATCTCCTCGTTTTCAGTTTTTTCAATGGTCCAAATCAAAGTTCAAGTTTCACCATAACTCGACTCAAAACAAACAAATGGTTTATGATTGGCATACCAATATGTTTGCCAACCCAGACAAAATAAGTGGAAATGATTTGTCTCTCAACTCCGTGTCATTACAAAAACCTCTTACAACATCTGGATGATTCTGATATACACATAATACTTTACTCATAGAGATTCATGCAATACCCTACCCGGATTGCAGGAAATTTGAACAGGGGTGCAGGCGATGCCCGCGCCGCTTCCTTGGGCAGGTGACCCGAGCCCCTGCATGACACGTAGCGCATGTAGACTCGTCAGAATTGACTGCAATCTAGGTAGGGCATTTCAAGAGATTCTGACCCACATATTACAACTACTTGTATTAATCTTCTGGTTGACAAGTGTAACATCCACCACTCATTTCTAAAAACCGAACCAACCTAAAAACTACATCTTGGAGATCAACTTCATGAAATAATCTACTGTTGGATATCAAAAATCTATTTCATCAAGATCCCATGTCAAAGCCTAACCATGTCAAAGCTTGAAGAACATAGTAAAGGAAGCGCACCTGCAGTCATGGATGTTGTAGAGTGTAGTAGTTGCTTGTCTTCCACGTATATAACCCTAGCCATTTTATCGCATCTTGACCTACCCAAAATTACATGCTTCAAGAGACATGTCAATGGCCCAGTCATATTACTGCATTGATCATACTTTATGGGAATTGCTCATTTATAACCACATGAACTATGTTGGTTCACTAAAAGAAAAATTCCTAACTTCTACTTCATTTACCCCCTCCAACTCCTTGCAAAGGATCCGCTGCTCAAATGGGAGCACTAAGCAATCCTATCTAAAAATACATATACAAGAATGAAAAATATACGTTCAGCAAAACAAGACCAGCCTTAAGACAAAACTGGCTACCCGTGTACATACATGAACAAAAAGTGCAGGCAATGACGAACCAACAGTCAATTAAGGTGGTTCTCCGACAATTCTACCATCTTTCATCTCCCTCCCAGTTGTTCTTCTCCTTTGGCCCAGTAGGACCTTCCTCCCCATACAGCTCCACTGGAAACTTATCAAATATGTTCTCCACTGAATATCGAAGCACCGCAGGCAAAATTTTGATTATCTTATCCAGTTCAGTTCGTGAATCGTAGACGATAGTTGGACCCCACTTTCTCATAAACCGCAACCAAAAAGGTTCTGTAACAAGCCCATCTCCAAGATACTCTGCCGCAACAAGTTCATAATGGACGCTTGAATTGACATACAAGTTACTTCGGGCACAATCATTCCTCACTCCAATCCCCAGCTTGGAGGACCCCTGGAGATAGACTCCAGGATGAGGGAAGCTTGCATGACCACTTTTTGATGAGTAAACAACAGCCCTGTTTCCCTCCATGTACTCCAAATCATAAGCATCCACCCACTTACCGCCACTGTGCTGTGAGAAGTATATACTCCAAAGCTCTCCGGTGAAGTTACATATACGGAGTGTAAAATGCTCCCAGTCACCCACATGCTCCCCAATCTTGCTAAGAGCAATATTCACTAACCCAACTTTCAGTGTAGCAGGTCCATTGAAGGGACAGAAAACCCACATTGCAATGTCAGTAAAAGTAGCACCAAAAGCGGGCTTCACGTGAACATAAAGTTTTGCACTTTCCAAGTTTCCATGTTTGACACTCTCTCTTCGATCATCACATGGCAAGTCAATCCAAAACTCCCCGTCATTCACTCCCCCACCTGGCAAATTTGAGCCACTATCATCAATAGCTTCACCATCCAAAATTCCAGCTCTGAACAACAGTGCTCCATTTTTGAAAAACCATGAAAGAGAAGATGGCAAGAAGACCTCCTCTGGATGAAAAAATATGGTAGGTCCATAGTGGTGAATTAGTGCATGAATCTGCTCATGGGTTGGCATTGCAGCTGAAAGAGGATTTAGATTCTTCAAACATGCAATATGAAGCTCTTCTCCAGCATCCCGGTGGCTACTGCAGAAAAATGTACCTACAGGAACTCCTCTCTCCCACATTCCCCGGTGGCAAGGTCTCATGTCCCAAATTTCTAATGGGAAATTTGGAGATTTAGAACTGGAATTAAGTATTGGGCGGTAAATTTCACATCTGTCGGTTAGATCAGCTCGAACACATCTTACTGCATCCAGCTCAGGCTTGTCTGGCTTGCTGGTAACCAAATAGCCCATGGGCTTGTAACCCTTAGGTGGCTGAGGAAGCCAAATATAACCACATGCAGTGTACCTTTCCTTGCTCCCATCATCAGGAGTCCATACTAAGGCATAATCAAGGGGCTCTTGAAGAGCTGGTGACTTATCAGGGTCGCAAGAAGTACCTACTTCCCGAGCCACAAGAACAAATCCTCGTAATGGCTGGCTGTTAGGTTGGCAGTAGTGGCCAAGGCAATAGAAGCCATCAGGTATATCCACCGGTTTATAAAATGCAACACCCTTCCTGTCTTGTGCCGGGTTGTAGCCCCAAATGAACTCAAACCTGGAGATCTTAATAACTTCTAATGCTCCCAAAATTATTTTTCCAGAGGCAAAACTTCCACCTAAGAAGGCAAGCATACGGTCAACTAATTTAACAAAGTAACTAATTTTTCACGCTCATCATTAAAAAAACACTAAACTTTTTTGAGCTAAGAGGAGGTTAAAAGCACAATGACCTGTTTCTAATAAGTAAAAATGCACAATGACATTGAAACATGGAATTAATATACGTATCTAAAATAACAGTAACCAAAGGGTTGTTCCATTATTAAAAGAAAATCAAAGTGCTGGAGCGCTGAAGTTAAAAATCATGTTCTAAGAATAAATCTCAACTGAGGAATAGAAACCCAAGATTCACAGAATGCGGTAATTTCTTAAAGAGTTTTACAATCGCCAAAAGGACATCCCACTCCACTAGCTTCAACAGACCAAAACCTACCCCATCAAGGAAATAGAGGGTTCTACGAGTAATAAGCATAAAATATTGCCAATGTACATTCTAAATGAAAAGAATTAACATCAGACACCATTTTATCTATTCCGGATCGCTCATCATGCAAAAGAAAATCAACCAGTCACCACTCTGTTATGTACAATCAAATTTGAGTATCTTTTCCATACAAAAGTACACAGTCCAACAACAATCTGGGTTAGCCCATACCGTAGAATAGACACATTCAAGATGACATCTTATTTTCCTTTTTACACTTGTGTAAGTTAAAGTACAAAGCAGCCTATCGACAAAACATTACGATCCGTGTTACCAAAGGAAAGGAATACAGCTGATAATGAATAATGAAATGAGGGCCCCCTCTCACGCAATTGCCTTAGAATAGAATACTAAACTCGGGGCAAGGGAAACATAACCGATAATGATCGAGCTCAAGCTCAAACCATCATCAGAACTCCAAATTAACCCCGAACAGGTCAAGACAAAAAATTGCGTTTTTTTTTATGTACAACTTCAAATCCTTCTCTGGTATATAAATCGAATTGAACACACCGTTGTTAAGCAAAGTTGACGAATAACTTTAATAATAAGAAACAAACGTAACCAGCAAACAACTTCAACCACGATCCATTTCCACAAACAAACCATAATTAAAGAAAACCCAGAAATATGCATTACCAGGAAAGTGAAAAAGAAAAAGGTGAAACCACAACTGACCCAAGACACACTACTCAGCCAAACCCAACAAATTCAGGATCGACCAGAAAAAGGAAGCAAAACTCACATTTCATTTCACCAAAAAGATCGGCATTAGCAAAAAAAAAAAAAAAGCCCCAAAAGCCTCGTACCTTCAGGCCATTTGGGAACCGGAGCAGGCAGCGAGAAGGGCTCGGGCGAAGAAGGCGGCGAGAAATCGGTGACTGCGTTCCAATATAAGCACTTGCACCCAAACATCATCGCGAAAGGCTCTCTCTCACATGCAATATAACCTTAAAAAGAATAGCTCTCGAGGCCTTGATCTCCGAGGCCTCTCCTTCAGCATCAAGTCATGGTGTTTGGCCCCCTATGCTGCCCTGAATTATAACAATAATGCAATGATATTTTGTAGCTCTTGCAGAAATCTTTCCTTTTCCCTTTGAGCTCTTTGCTTTTGGATGTTTGGAACCTGAAATTTTTATAACGTGATTGTGGGTGGGTGGAGGACTTTATTGAAATTTGTAAATGCAATCATGTTGGTGAGATTCGAGAAAGTGGGGTTGGGTTGGCATTATCTCGCGTGCTGTATAATCCTACTCGGGTGATCGAAACTGGTGAGGGGGGATTGAATGACTCAGAAAGTTGATAGGAACGTTTTCAAAACTCGTATTTTCCTTCTTCAATTAACAATTTTATCCTCTTAATCCCTATATAAAAAATAAATAAATAATCCTCTTCATCACTTTGACGCAGACTCCTTTTAAGTAATTTCTTATTTTAGTCATTTAAATAAAATATTATTTAAATAAATCATATTGTTGGATGTGATTGACTACAAAAAAAAATAGTAAATTTTTACCAGCCTCTTCTTACAAGTGAGTTTATTTGAAACGGCCTGATATCATTTCTCATATTATATTTATATAATAATAATAATAATAATAATAATAATTTAATAACTTAAATTAAATTATATTAATTTAAAAAATATATTCTTATATAATGTTTTTTGTAGACCAATAATTTATTTTAGTTGCTTTAAAATAGTTACATAAATTATGGAACAAATATGGATGATTTAATAAGCAACCGATCATGGAGGAAACAATCTGTCGAAGGACCATTTGATTCTTTGAGATGGTTTCAATTCAGTACTCTCATCATTCGTCAGCTTGCAATTAGAGTTGTAGTGGGCCTGGAACCAAGTTAATAACAAATAATTTCACCTATTTAATATTATATTTTGCATTATTTCTTCAAAAATATTATCCTTTATATCAATTCTCTAGTAATTTATGCTTTATCTCTTCTTCCTTTTTTAACAAAATATATTTTCATAAATTACATACATTGTCTCCTAGCTGTCTAAAATGACATTTAGGTCCGATTTGAATTGCAAATTCATCTAATCTCATGTTTATTATTATATTTTTTTAAATTTTATATAAAATACAAATTCAATACAGCATTTTTAAATCTTAATTCAAAATTTTCAAATTTTAAAATAATAATAATAATATTTTATTTAATTTTTAAAACTTATTTCAATTTATTTCATTTCAATTTTGAATCCAAACAAAGCTTGGGATGGCGTTAAACTCAATAGTTGTTTTAGGCTTTATATTTAAATTCTATAATATGAAGTTTTTAAATATTAATATTGATAAATTCACACGAAACTTTTTATTAGAGACAGATATGAAATTATCATATGATTTGGACGTAAGATTCTCTTCTCAACTTCTGGATATGGATAATTTGAGATTGATTTTCATATAGTTTTGTGAAAGTGTATGATTCATTGAAATGTGTTTTGAATTAAAAGAACTTAAGAAATGTTTTTACCAGAGTTTGAGAATTGATGGGATTCATTGTAAATAAATAGAATAAATGAGAAATGTTTTAATTACATATAAGTTTAATAAGATTATATTTATAAAAAAATATAATTTCATATGGTATGCCAAATTATATAATTATTTTTTATTATAAATCAAATCTAATATATTATATAAATCATTTTTATTGTAAATTAATTTTATTGTAAATCAAATCTAATTTGTTGTACATAAAATTATTTTTATCGTATATAATTATTATATTTTATAACTTATGAAAATTTTTATTAATTATTTTTATATATTTTTATTAAATAGATAATATATAAATAATGAGTAGAAGAATTTAATTAATTTTTAAAAATAAAAATTTTAAATATAAAATAATAAATAGTAAAAAAATCATCTCAAATGATAAGTCCACCGCTAACATTAAAGAATGAATAGTACAAATTTCAGATGAACAGTTTAGCCACGTGAACGGCTCTGCCAAAAAAATCAAAGACAACTCATTCTCTACGTTACTACGTAGAATTAAACACGCTTTTGAGGAGCTTAAGAAAAAAAAAAAAACACGTTTTTGAGGCAGGCCGACTTTAGGCCAGCTTTGGAAACAGAACATTTTTAAATATTTTTTATTTTATTAATATTTTTTATTTATTTATATTAATATTTATTTATTTTCCTTATTATTTAATATTTTATTATTATTTTTTAGTTACTTTTTATTATTCACAAACATTCTTAAATATTATCAACTTCCAAATATAACCGTAATAAGTTAGAAAGCAAAAAATTTAATTGAGGTTTATTTTATTTTTTATTAAAATAAACTTTAATTAATTAATTTTAATTTTATAATATATTTTTATTTGAAAATGATATCCGTCTTTTGCCAAGTAAAATTATTAATTAAGATTATATTTTTAACTAATAACCAACTTAATCTTTATTTAAACAATTGATTTAGAAAAAATTTTATCAAACTTAATTTTATAAAACATATTCTTGAGTTTTAGGGATCCTTTAATAACACAATTATTTTTATAAATTTTCAAATTCAATTTCTTTTTCTCACTTCAAATCTAATAAAATATTTTCATTCAAATTATTTCATTAACATATTAGATATTTAGAAATATTCTTAATATCTAAAAATGACTTGAAAACAGATATAATAATCATCATTAATAAAATTTTATAAAAAAAAATATATCCTTATCTCTTAAATGATCATATAAAATTTTTTTTTATAAACATTAAAAAATTAGATTTTGTCATTTATAATTTTGACATTATAATTTTAAATTAAGAATAATAAAAGAAAAATATATTTTTATAAAATGAATACTTGAAATAATTATTATATGAAATATTTTTAAAATTAATAATAATATATAATATTTATTTAATAATTTTATTCGTTTATTAAATTAATTAATTTTTTAATTAATTAATTATTTTCTTTAAATTATATTTTAGGCTTTTTAAAAAGTGAACTTTTATGATGAATCGGTCTCAGATAAATTGTCTTTAGCGAAAATATAGGGGCAGCCCAGCGCTATAGTACACGTGCACTGTAGCTGTGGAGGGGGACTGCCGGCTGCCCCTGTTATCAGGAAGGAATGTGTTCCAGACTGTAGTCAACCCACGTGATTTTTTTCTGATTGTTCGGTCATAGCATCCGACCGAACAAGTTGATATTTTTCTTCTGAGGGGGCTGGGCAGCAGCCGGACTGCTGCAACAGCTCCTTACAGAAACAATAAAATTATTATTTATATAAATAATAATTTTACTGTTTATATGAAAAGATGTTG
This sequence comes from Platycarya longipes, assembly GCA_036559045.1. Taxonomy (NCBI): domain Eukaryota; kingdom Viridiplantae; phylum Streptophyta; class Magnoliopsida; order Fagales; family Juglandaceae; genus Platycarya; species Platycarya longipes. Next base: position 1,246,514 of record CM071792.1, read on the forward strand.
CGGGAGCTGCTGCTTAGATTTTTTCTTTTCTTTCTGGTGAATGCGCGTGGGACCACGCTGCTGGCCTTTGCATGGAAAGGCAAGCGGTCAGGTTGTCTTCTGGAATCAAAAGAGAACAAGTTGATATTTTTCTTCCAGCTGGAATCAGTCTTGTTTCTCCACCATACAAATTAGAAAGTGTTTTTCGTTTTGATTTCTCTCTGACGGAGAAATTGAAGGTAATTACTGTGAAGCACCATATCTAAAAGGGGTTCTGTACACAACTCTTTGTTCAGTTTCTAAATTCCATTTTAGACTTCTTTTTGTAGCCCGAAATTCTCTGTGATCATTAGGTTAATTTTCTCTCCTTTTTGCCATCTCTCTCTCTCTCTCTCTCTCTCGCAAAGAAGAGAAATGATGCTAAGAAGCTCTTCAACACCGGTTCTGGGATCCCTCCTCTCATCCTTCTCAGAAAGCCTCAATAACCTCAATCATTGTGAAACCAATATCACCATCAAACACCCACCAACTGCCATTCCCCAAAGCCACCACAAGCTCTCACTCCGCCAAAATGGTTCTCTCAATCTCTCCTTATTCTCACACAACTCCTCCCCAATCTCTCCATCCATCCCTGACCTCGACCGGAGTAGATCAGGCTTTCGAAGAGTTCAGTCCGAAGGAAACTTGGAAGGACTAGCCTTTGCTTCTTACAACAGCAATGATCAAGAACCCAATAAGGTTTGGGACAGACCCAAGTGCTGTGTATTGCAAACTATACCGTCTATTAGAGGTGGACGCGAAGATGTAGAAGAAGAAGAAGAAGAAGAAAGGGATACAGAGGATGATGGACAGAGAGAAGAACTGTTACTGAAGAATGAAAGAGGGGAAGAGGGGGCGACGTCAATGGAAGCACAAACGCTCGGTTTGGAGAACAGAAGGAGAAACATGGTTTTGACTGAAGAGGCGGTGGATGTTATGAATGGAATCTGGAGTCTGGGTTTTGGAGATCAAAGACAGCTTCTTGACCAAGGGATGTTTCTTGCAAGAGGGTTAGGCATCGGGGGCGGTGGTGACGACGTTGGCGGCGGCGGTGGAGGCGGTGGAGGGTTCAACTCAGCAGGCCCCGGTGGGGATGGCGGGGACGATCGAGAGGTTGAGGAGTATTATAAGAGGATGGTGGAGGAAAATCCAGACAACCCTTTGTTTCTGAGAAATTATGCTCAATTTCTGTACGAGGTTAGTTTCGTCTGTCTTTCTTCATCAAGGCCGACTCTATAAACTATAAAGTGCTTTGCTGGAACTCTTCATTAGGGCATTATCAGTGGAGCAATTATATCAACACATCATATTTTTTAATATATGTTTTACAGTAATATGTTATGGAAAGTAATTTATCATTTTTCTTGTCAGTAAAGCTCACAGTCTTATTATATTGACAGGGGAGGAGAGATCTTGAGGGTGCAGAAGAGTACTACTCTCGGGCTATTCTAGCAGATCCCAAGGATGGGGAAGTTCTATCACAGTATGCTAAGCTAGTGTGGGAGTTAAATCACGACCAAGATAAGGCTTCAACCTACTTTGAACGTGCAGTTCAAGCCTCTCCTCAAGACAGGTACTGCTGCGTCTTCTTTCGAATATGAAAACTTTTATTAATTTTGGTTTTCTAGGTGAGGTAGTTGGGCATGCATTTATACTGCAATTTTAACTTTGGATTCTTGGTTTGCAGCCATGTACATGCAGCATATGCTAGTTTCCTCTGGGAAACAGAGGAAGATGAGGATCAAAGTGATGTGCCAGAGGGTGAAGTCATGCTCATACCTTCCCATTTCATGGAGCTGTGGCTTCAGCAAGCGCTTATAAGTTGTGGGAATGCATTAATGAATGCAGGAGAAGTTTAATTTCGAGACAATAGAGATTAGAAAGAAATGCAGAGAGGTGGATGGCCATAGCTTTTCGTGTATAATACATATTTATTAGATGATAGCATTGATTGTAGCATCGACTGATGGCATTACTCGATAATGATAAAGGATGGCCCTGACATTGCATGTGTATAGAGAATCATTTGATTATATGGCCTCACAATCTTCCCCTCTCATCTTATATTTTGTTATTTTGTTTATCTTGGAAAAATATATTCTATAAAATCACTATTTACTCTAAAAGCTTCAACTGATAAAATTAAGTACAAAATATTTAATTAAAAATGGAACAGAATATAAAATCAAGATTCAAATTCAAAACTTTTATTCAAGACCTAGATTTTATTAGATTTTATTATTTATTTTATATCATATAATTTTAGCTAATGTGTAACCATAAATACTGTACGTGCCTCTCCCGAACTCTAGGTCCTGACCGAATTCTAGGAGATCAAAGTCATGAGAAGAGAATATTGACAGCAGCCGCTACACTGCACCAGCAAGTATAGACTTGACCAGATTGCTATCAGATATTTTTTTTTTTTAACTGAATACTGTAATAAAACGCAGGCGACGGGCAAGAAAATTGTAATAAAACATTGAAATATGAGAATACAGGTAAGCATTAATTCTCAGACCGATAAAATTAAAAAAAAAAAAAAAAAAAAAAAAAGTCTCATATACTGTGATAACAACCTAGGGTCACTCATTCAAGGAAGCAAACATGTTTACCTAAAAACATGGGGCTTCAAATGCTTAGCAAGAAAATCCCACTTGAATTGCATGATAAAAACTCATTCAATGGGGGAAAACAACATAGCTACTACCCACACAAGAAACAACACAAACAAGTTTCTCACAAATTCCATTCATGTAAAATGGCACACCTGAAAGTACGACATATTTCCTGTAACCACTAGAAGGAAAGTGTTTGATCTAAATGAGCCCCAAAAGCTTAAAATAACTCCCAAATCCAAAACTAAGTTTGGCCCATGAATAGTTTCGCCTGCCGGTAGAATACTTGATTGCCGGAATCTTTTTTTTTTTTTTTTTTATCTCATCGTGAACCACGCTGATAAAAATCATTGCCTCTTAGTCTGTTGTATTCACCACTATCCTGATTGCTTCCTCTGCCCAAGCTCCGAGCACCAAAACGCCCCTTTGGGGCCTCTGTTTGATAACTTCCTCTTCCTCTACCCCTTCCTGGTCAAGGTAACAGACCACAAATTTGGTGAACTCACATTCAAGTCTATAACAAAGAAAAAGAAAGAAAAGTTTATTACTCCAAGCACACCATTGTACTTGGAAAGAAGATGAGAAGTGGTATTGGCCTATTGGGTATGAAATTTCAATTGAGAGTGTGAAAGCAATGAGCTTTCTTATTATTCTCAACACTAACCACCATTAAAAAAAAAAAAAATCATCACTACCACAGGTTGAGAGCAAGGACCATCACAATCACCACAGCTACTACAGCAGTAGCCATTGTGTTGAATAACACCCGCGTGGCAGCACATTGCCATCAAATCCATATTACCAACCTCTTGTAGGAAAAATATAATGAATTGCACACAGCAAACAATTAAATAATAGATAACCAAGAAGGAATATGTTTGTTAAGTTCTTTTTTTAATACGTCCAATCATGCTGGGTTAATGATTGCTTCTTATAAGAGAAACAGTTTTAAGGCACATACTTCCACCTCGATAAGCACTGCTGCTGTTTGGTCTCCTCTCTTCAATGTAGACTTGCCTTCCAGCCAACTGTATTGGAGATGCCTACAGAGAATCAATTTATGCTGGTCAATATCATATTAAAAAGTACAAAGTTGACATATAAATTATCAATCAAGCCGAGATTTTGGAAGACTGTTGAAAAGATCATTGAAGACATACAACACGGTTTTTTTTTTTTTTAAGTGACATCAATAACAGCACGCAAGGCAGTCTGGTTCTTTAGGCACACCATATGACAAACAAAATATATTGTGTCCCAAAAATATAGTCCCATTTTATGTAACACATATTTCATGAGAATAACATTTAATAAAGATCTATAGATCTACCGTTTTGTTTTCCAGGATTGTCCTTATTACAAAAAGCATCAAAAGTATCAAAACTTAAATTTAAATATGAATTAATGCATAAATTTGTATTATTGGAAAGTAAATTGCTTTTATATTTTGATTTTAAACTGTAGAGAAATAATACAATATACTACGATATTCACATTATATACTCCAAAAAGATTAGTCAATAATAAAATTGGAACCTCACTAAAACCATATAAAGAGCAAAAACAACTTCTTCCCAAACAATGTGGAATCATATTCATTACCTACCCTTATCCTTATCATATAGATTATTGACTAGTTATTTGAAATATAGGCCATATAGTTTGGGTCTTTCTATTGGGGCGTTACAAATGATATCAGAGTTTATCACAATCATAAATGTAGGACTTGAGCTGTGTCACCTACGACGGATTGACACGACGAGGCCATCAGGAACTTAAGAGAGGTAGATTGTGCTACCACATATTATAAAGATAAGGGTAGGTAGTGTTAAGATCCCACATTACTTGAGAATGAAAAGTTCTTGTTGTTTATAAGATTCTAATGGGGCTCAATTGGATCATTGATTAATCCCTTGAAAATATAAACCATGTGGTTAGAGCCTTCCATTAAGGCGTTACATCAATTCAGAAGATATACCAATGGACAGATAGATGATTAAAATGACAAGACAATGCAGAAAATATATGCAATTAATAATTTAATGTAAAAATAAATTCAATAGATCAGCAAAGGATCACATCGATCTGGTAGGTAGACAACCAAGGTAAAATGATGGCCAATAATATACACAGGATATTCACAACTCCCTGAAGACAATTTCTACTAATTTAAAAATGGAAAGGGAGAGAGGGAGAGAGAGAGAAAAAGAGAGAGAGAGAGAGAGAGAGAGAGAACAAAACAAGTAGAAACCTTGAGTGCATTTTGAACGCCCATAAGGTCTTCGAACTCGACAAAAGCATAACAAAGTCCAATTTCCTGTACAAATCAATTGCCTTAGCTTCTCTTAAAGTTATATCATATATATATACACACATAATCTATATAAACTCAGTCCAAACTAAGATAAAAAATCACCTTGCGTAACCTAATAAAGATTCCATCAGGTATTATTTGGCCAAAGTTCTTGAATTCTTCCTCAATTTCTGCTTCTGTAACATTAGAAGGCAAGTTTCTCACATAGACAGACTTTGGTTCACCTGGAAATGATTGGAGAAGGATCAACTCAAAGAAGAAAAGAAAATACTTCAACATTAATATAAATGTAGAATCTCAGAAATGGAATATCATCAAGTTAATGCAAACTATATATAATATATTGGCATGCCACATAAAAGTGGGAGTTTGGACTCATCACATGGTCCTCAAAGATTGAATCTATTTGCAAACCTCTTTGTTGATACACCGAGCACACCGCTTAAATGGAAGCCTACTACAACAGCTTACATAAAAAATTATTGATACTTTGACTCCATTTATAAATATAATGGCTCCCACAGTAAGTGGTGCATTACATACGAGGCTGCAAATAGCATAATTCTTTCTTGAAATGTTGGTACAATTCTCTTATGAATGTTGTAAAAAAAAAAAAAAAAACTCATATGATGTTACCTGAATATGTATACATATATATTTTGCTAACAACAATATATAGATAACATGAAAAGGGAAGAATAAACAGTACAGTCAGGCAAAGAACAATAATAAGTTCAATCCATGAAACGCATATCAAATCTCAACAGATTTTCAAAACATGAATCAAGAACTCGACCTTCTTCTTCTTCCATTGTCAGACCCTCCTCCACTGCATCTACCCCAGCTTCAGGCACAAATGACAGCACAAAGTTTGACTGCTGAGCAGCAGGCTGCGATGTATGATTCCAGTCTGATACAGCCGGAGAACTTTTGTGTAAAGATGGCTGGGATGCAACTGATGATGCAGTCTGTCCTTTTTCTCGCAGCTAGTAAGTTTCAACCATTAGAAACAACATGCGTAATGAATAAGCCAACCAATCAAACACAAACAAGTAAATTTCAAACTGTGAAAAATCAGCAACAAATTCAGTGTTAATTCAATTAATGTATATATACAATTATACATAAATAACAAAACCATCAGACAAATAGAAATCAATAAAGGTTCCCTCTTTCCATGCATAAATCAGTTTCTATAACCATTAACAAACACCCAAACCCCTCCACATGCATATTTTTGTTAATCCAATTAATGTATGCCAGATTTGCAATCGTTTCTACAACCCCAGTTCCTCTTATAGATGATCTTTTCCTATCGTTATGCCTAGATCTTTGAATTATTATTGCATCAATAATGATTAATGAGATCCAGGGGGTAGTGTAGCTCAAATAACAATTATCTTTTGATCATTTCAGCCAATTTGATAAAAATGCAACAAATGAAGAACAATATACGAGTGAAAAGCAACGTGGACTAAATTTTTGATAAGGGAAAATAAAACCTATAAAGCTAAAGTGAAACAATCAAAACAATCAAAGCACACATTGTAGAGGCATATTGGCAAAAGAAGAAAGCCAATGGCACATTAAAAATGTACACACAGGGAGACAGTTGAATTAACTCCCCACCCCACAAACCCAAACAAAATCTAAAAATGGAAGAGGTGCATACAATAGAAGCATAAGTTTTCTTTGGTGCCTCTCCCACAGGTTCCTCCACGGCTGGAGCTGGGGCTTCATGCACAGTGTTTACCATGCTTTGAAATGAAGGAGATGGCTCCTCTAAAGGAGTTTCCTCCACCACAATTTCAGTCTCATAGTCCTCTTGCTGCTGTTGCTCTGGTAGACTGTACTTATCAACTAGATCATCTTCTATGTGGATTGAATTCACATAGTCCTGGGCCTCTTCCACATAGTCAGAAACTGCTAAAAACACAGGGTTAAAAGAGAACAAAGAAGAACAGAAGAGTTGATCTGTTGCCTATTAAAATCTAGAATAGTTATGCCAATAGTGAAGAAAAAGGCAAATTTCTCAGAGATCAAGGAAATATTTATGAATTTATCAAACTTTCCATATCTAGAGATTAGGGAATGCCAATAATAGTTTGACCCCATAATTGATGAACATATCTACCTCACATATTAATATTAAAATACCAACAACACTGACTAGAAATCTCAATCATGACTTCTAATAATTATGCTTTAAATTGGTAAAATAAAGAAGAACCCATGGCGGTATAACTAACCTTACAATTGCACCAAACTAAACAGAGTCTACGGCAGAAAGGTCAAGACAAGGGACTAAAAACTTGATAACTGAGCTGAAATGCCCAAGACCAGAGCCTAAAAACTTGCTGGAAAATTTGAAATGACATCTGCATCATACAATGAGTCCTATATGCATATAATTGCTTTAAGTTTTCAGTTGGGCCATACAAAAATCTCACGCAAAACTTCTGGGGTCCAATTACAATAATTTGCAGAGTAGTAATTTGATTAATCTCAAAGTAAAGCAGTGGGCATTACCTGGCGGCTCGGGAAGAGTGTTAGAAGGATTTGGTTGCGCATCGAAATTGCCTTCTAATGCAATGGGTGCTTGATGTTGGTATATTCTTCCATCATCAACAAACTGAAAGATATCATTGAGAACGAAGTAACCTTTCTCTTGAGGAGCAAGGAAAAAGCTCTGCACAAAATTTCTTTTTCCACTGAAATCTCTGGTTTTAACCAATCCTGAAACCATCACCAAAACACCTCCGTTCCAAGAATCAAGAGAGTTGATTGTCTTGATCTCAATTGCAGTAAAATGCAGTGATATGAGAAGTGTATGGATTTCCTGCAGAAGGGAAAACACCAACATTAATCAACATGGAGAAAACGCAAAGCAAGGAGTAAGAGACATAATAATTCATAAAGCAAAAGACAAACAACAGGGCAAAAACAAAAATTTAAGGAATCACTGCTATTGTATCTGCAAGATCAACAGCCATAACAAATTGCATCTGCAAGATATTGGGATACAAATTTCATATCACAATTTCTCTTAGTACAAATGTTGCCTGCCACTTAACCTGCCCCTTGGAATCCTGAAATGGTAATAAGGTCCGAAAGAAAATTGTAGCAATAAAAAAACTTGCTTCTTGCATTCTTCGCACAAAAGAGGAAAGTGGCTCCAATAAAACATGCTATTTCGGAATTCCTAACTATTTTCTCTCTTTCTTTATTTTGGCTCCCTCCTTTTAAGTGCAAAGATGATTACTATGGATCCATGGGGATAATCTGGGAAAAACGGAGATTAGGTATGTGGAAACTAAGAATGTGTTATGCTATTAAACAAAGAGAGAAGACAATGGCATTAGACCAATCAAGAAATTCCACCCAACTCTTTTAGAATGGTTATGAACCGAAATGTAGAGTAAATACTTATTGAAGTCAGGGATGAGCAAAAATGATGAAGAAACGTAGCTTCAATAGAGTGAAAGCACGCCCTCTATTGTAGGGCATGGAGAGTAAGAGATTTATAAAGATAAGTGTGGTATGAAAAATATCCTCTCACATACTGATATAACGTCACAACTCTAGATAAAAAGGAATCTAACTGTGTTCGTTGACTTCCAAGAAACAGACAATACTTCTTTCTTTATAGGTAAACTTCCCAGAAACAGACAATACTTTGGGCTGAGAAAAAACAATAGGACTCTATGTCCTTTTCATTTCAATATTTCCACAAACACAAGATCCATCTAAGATTCTAAAGTGACTTCTTGTCATCGACAAAAGATCGATTCCATGAAACTATCCTCTACAACCATATGTACCATTCTAATTATCGACCTATCAACGCGAAATTCTAAGGTAGACTCTACATTAACGACTTGTAATAGTTGGGTCAAGGGTTGGATCTGATAAAGTGGAAACAATTTTCATTGCATGTCTTTCAAGATTTCATAAAGAAGGCAGGTCATGTGTCAGGAACTAGTGCAATATGCTTTGTTACACCTAAATAAGAAAATAAAAGTATCAACCGCCTGTATCTCTATGTAAACCATACTTGGTTTGAGACATTTTGCATATATGCTGTCATAAATGTTTGCCTTAATAAATGTCATAAACACAGTTTCCATTTGCAGATATATATAAATTTAAGTCAATAAGATTGCCTGCAAGCCTATTCTGGCATTAATATCTTACTATAAACAACAACGTAAAATAGTTAGGCAATTCTTCTCGAACTGCATACTTTAAGTCTAAGTATCTCTTCCTTATCCATAGTGTGCTAGTTTGTGATTGAATTACCAGTTTGTTTGCCATAAGATTATTCTTAATTATTAAGAGGAAAAAAACAAGTTTTACTGTCATAAGATTGCCATCAAAAGTAGAGATGTTTTAAATAGCGGTTCACTACACAACTATAAGACCACCTAAACTATACAAGAGAGCCAATAAATTGCTTGTATCAGGGTCTTCGCGAAATAATGAGCTCTAGGAACTTACTGAAATCGATACTTCCGATGTTTCTAAAGTGCTAGCGTGGTTTGACCACATCAATGAAGGCAAACAAAAGATATTCTTATGTATTTTTCCAGCCCATTACTACCATCTTCCATTTCAAAACCCATCCAACAAGAAAAACTCCACATTAGCCATATTTGTAAAAAGAAGTGTCAAAAGTTCAACAGACAAACATCATTGCACTCTCCTCTCCAGAACCACAGCACTTGGCCCAATATTTATACTTTAAAAAAAAAAAAAAAAAGTAACACAAACATCAAGCCTAAAACCACAGATAGCCATCTCTTTGGCAGACACCTCTAGGCATGACACTCATGTTGACCCATTTTAGAAACCTATTTGGATGCCAATACAAAAAGCTTGCCCTATGTTGTCCGTGATCATGTCTCTCATACATCTGAACCAAATGTATGGTTCATAAAAGCACACATACAGTCATACCCCTATGAGTGGTCTCCAACACATCACATGCATTTCCTTGACCACAATCGTAGGAGAAATTCGCTCTGGTTATCTTGTCTAATATAGATGCATTTTTTTAATGAATGACTAGAATCTCTCCTACAATTCCATAATCATTAAATAACAAAGATTTAAATTAACGCCACAAAAAATAAAAACCATTCTCACCTACTGATCATAAAGCTAAATCTTCTAGCACATAATATAATAAAATGAATGTGAGAAAATAAATAAATAAATTAACCCATACCATATACAAACAGGTTCATCCTTAAAAGGTGAAAAAAACTATTCCTCAGAGTCATATTCCGTTTTAAAAGGAATAAACACACAAACCCAAAAGATAATACTAGAGCAAATCTAATTCACAGAACCCACAAGAATCAAGCTTTACCTAGAATGAGATAAATGAAGATTAAAAAAGAAAAATGCGATGGAAAAATGAATGTATATACATAATCATTCTAACATTCGCAAACATATAAGAAGTTATCCACAAACAGTTCCCCAAAAACTTACTAGCATTGCAGAGGCGGACTCGCTTGAATCTCCATCGACTCGAATCATGGTGCTGCCTTCGGTGTAAAACTGATGAACAAGATCGGGCTGTTGCTGGAGAACTAGATAGTACTGTCCCACAAAGTACGACCCCACCTGCAAAAACCAACACAACCCCATATCACCCATTGAAATAAAAATGTCTTGTCATATATCTATAAACTCCCATATCCATGTGCGCGTGCGTATGCAACGACCTCAGTGGCACTGACACGTCCAGGGTAAGAAGAGGACATTTTCAGAGTCTCCTGCTCGCTCCCTTTTTCTAGTAAAGCATGCAGTAGCCGAAAACAAAGATTTTGAGTCACAGATCCACCGATAGATAGAGTATACCGAACCCTAATCTTCAGTAACTAGGGTTTTAAATGACAGTTTTTCGCGTCAGATAAAACACAGTTCACAGAAACAGTGCTTGGAGATTTCAGAGAAAGGAAGAAGGATTCAAAGATATCGAGAGAGAGCCACAGAAATAGACGGATTTTAAATGGAGAAGGAAAGGAAAGATCGAGGAGAGAAATGAGTAGACTTAAGACGATAGATCTGTGAACTAAGAAAGATAGAGCGCTTTGTCTGCTACACCGAGTTCTTCCTTGGCCAAACTTTTTGATTCGCTGTTTTTATACTGTGTTGCTGGGGAATACCATACGAAACCACGGCCGTCGGATTGGGTAAATGGCACTTAGGAAGACTTGCCAAATCATGACCGTCCATTAATATTAAAGAAACGTATTCTCAACAGCTTCTGTTTATCTCGTATTCCGTCGATATTTTCTGTACTCGTAGGACTTGAGTGGTAAGCCTGATGATCGGACGCTGATGTGTAGAACACGACCCTTAAATTGATTGGCTCGGTGAAGGGTTAACGTATGAAAGTAGCATCATTTAGGGAAAAAAATGTTAAATATAATTAAGAAAAACTTAAAAAACACAAACAAACAAACTTTTCAATATATTTATAAATAGTAATAAAATAATTTAAAATAATCTATATTATTAAATTTTAAAAAATAAGAAAATTTTGAATAAAATATTATAAAATTAAAAAATTATTTAAATATAAATTTAATATAGTTTTATGTTCAAATTTTAAAAACAATAATATTATTTTTTATATTTTATTTGAAAGTGTGAAAAATTATAATGATTAGATAAAAATTAAATAAAAAATAATGCTAATATAATTATAAATTGTGTAAGCACCATACACATCTTTTAAAAAAGAATGAGATTTATTATTAATTTTTTTTAAATAAATCTCATATTTACTTGTGTTAACAGTTTTAAAAAAAGATTTTGTTATTTTTTTTGTTCAAAGGCACACTAATGACTAATCGCACATCTGTATCAAAATTGAAAAGTGGAAATGTAGTTGTAGGTGAATGTCGACGTGGCTTCCTAGTTGAGAGTTTCACATCGAATTTGATTGGGAATTTGGCAAGGGTCTATAATCCCACCCAACATATCGTCAATGGGTTGTCAATGGGTATAAAGTTTAATTAAAAATAAAAAAAAGGAAGATACAATTTAGATACAGTTTTTTTTTTAAAAGAAAATACTAATAATAACAGATGTCAGTTAAAAGTACAATAAAATCGTCTAATAAGAGTGAAAAATGATGAACACAATACTTTTCACAACATATTTTACAATCATGTTTTAAAATGAAAGATATTATTATAAAATACCATATAAAAATAACACTACTTATGAAAATACTCTCATTTTACATAATGTATTGTAAAAAAATATTTTTAACAATATTGTGGATATATCATTACTCAGCCACAGAGAATCCCAATAGAGATCATGATGGTCAATTCTTTTTCACATATTTTTCTTTTTGGAGAAAGGCTTGTCTCTTCTTGGAGAAAGGCCTTGGAAATATTGCAAAACAGAAATTAATATACATAAACACACCCACACCCAACATATAATTGCCTGCAACACAGCTAAGACGGAGGCCTCTCTTGCCTTAATGGTTCTTTGTTAGCCACACCATACCCATGTCGAGAAGAAAAATCAATGCGTACGGGCCAGGCCTATGAAGCGACCAAGACAAACAAAAGAATTGATTGCATATGCCAAAATCATGCCACAATTCAACAATTGACTTTACCGTACCACTTCAGTAGTAACTCCCATAATAAGCCTGCGGAACCGGCGCAGGTTGCTGGAGCGGGGCGGCTACTATGGCAGTGGGCTGTCCGTAACTTTGTTGCGGGAAAGCCTGCTGAAATTATGGGCAAACATTCAGCATTAGAGATTATGACAAGCAAGCTGAGAAAAATAACAGACTTCATAGTGTCTTTATACAAGCCCCAATAGGTTTTTTTTTGTTTTGGGGGGGGGAAGCGGGAAAGATCCTAAACTTGGACTTTGCAGTTTCAAGTGTGGAGATACTGTAAGGTATGTGGTGTCACACATTACACATGAAGACAGATACCAATTTAAGTAGAAATGGAAGTTCATCTGTCAAATATACCGAACAAACTTGATTCTGCAGGAATCATGATGCTTTTTGTTTGCCATGATTATTAAATACTCCAAAACAAGAGGTGAAACTCAGGTACCGGAGACAAGTTTAAATACTTTGCCTCCAACCATGGCAACCTGAAGGTTGAGAGAAACCTAATCAAAGGATACAACTCTATAACCCAAAAACAATTGTGGACTAGCAATAGACCCCTACTTCTTTTGTGGAGACTTCAAAATGCACAAACCAGCTCCAATGTGGCTATAAAGAAATCATCTAAAAGAAACGACAAACAAAAACATTAAAAATCTGGGTTCTCAGGCCGAAAATAAATAAATAAATAAAAATAGGAAAAGAAAAACAAAGACAATTCCAATGCAATATCAAAAAGAGGTTGTCAAAATGTAATCCAACTCTTAAAAGTGATCAATAAGCAGCCAGCCGAATAAAAAGGGTAAGAATTTGATCCACAACACATCACAAGTAATTCTAGGTACCTGCGCAGGATATGTGGTAGGATAAGCCCCATAAGCGGCAGTTTGTGGTGCTGATGCTGCCGTTTGTGGATTAGTGTAACTGCTTCCATAACCACTATATGCACCGTATGCAGCCTGCTGTAAGATTTAAAGGTTCTTTTTATAAATAATAGCCATAGTAAATCAACGTCTTTAAAAAGTTTTGGATTACAGGAAACAACCCTTTGTATGCACATGCAAGCCAACAAAACTATGAAGAGCTATTAAAACAGCATAAGCACCTTTAATCTAAAAAGGAGTAACAAAATCTCATCTTATCTTGAATGAACCAAGATACGGTTCATGTGCAGTCTCTTGTATGTTAAGATTGAAATTTTTTGGTAAGCAGTCAAAAATTTTATTGATGAAAAAAAAAAAGCGCAGTCTAAGTGCACGGGATGTATACAAGAGCAATGCCTGATTACAAAGTCATAAGATTAAAAATACATTCTGATCAACCAAAATTCTTGATACATTGGGCATGTGACAATACTTTTGCACATCGCTCTTTTAGATCTAGGGTATGTCAAGATGAGTGTTGAAGAAGAAAGTTTTGGGCTCCACTAATGTCTGTTCATGATACTCAATACTTCTATTATTCCTTTCCTAAATACAACATATGACACAAGTAGGAACCAATTCCCACACCACGATGTGACTTACCCACTCTATGTGACCTTTTCCCAACGTGGGACTAGGGTGTTACACCAAAATACTTCTTAACGAACAAAACCCATCAATGAGAAACAACAAAAACCAAACTGTGAACTAGAAATTCTTGTGATGTGGAAAATCCAGCAAATAAGTCAAAGATTTCCCTCAACCAAGCACATGATAAATAACATATATATTTATATATACATAAATGAGTGTGAAGAAATGGCATCTACCTGTTGTGTATTGCCAGGGGCCCACTGTTGAACTGGTCCTTGCGTAACTGCTGGCCAAGTTTGATGCTGCAAACCATAACCAGCTGTCCATTGGCTTTGTGCACTTGGATATGCACCCATCAAGGACTGCGCAGGTGAAGGAACAGAATAAGACCTGGCTATTTTGGCCTTGTCTGATTCTAGAAAACCCTCTGCATGGCGTTTTTTCAACTCTGAAGTGCTCTGATGAGGCAAGAAAAGCTTAGCATGCCGATCCTCAGCCTTCTTGATGGATTGTACATCCCCAAAGACATTCAGAAACTGAAAAATCCATGTAGGCACATGAGACTTTTAGGCAAGTTTCATTTCTCACAGAAAGAATATCAAGATCGGAATTGGTGTTTGTAATGCCAGAAGATATTCGACCTAGACGCAAACTAATTCGAAAACTGGAATCCTATCTTTAAAGAGGGACATTAAAAATATATATATACAAGCTCCATTAAAACAACAAAAAAAAGGGGTTAAACGATAAGAGGCTTAAGCTTGAAGAATGCACATTATCATTGATAATATACCCAACCCACTTGACCCGATCAAACTCTGTATGCAAGGCAAAAGCATTGAAGCATGTAATCAACAATCAATTAGAACTTTTTTATATTCACGATTCACTGCTGGAGAGGAATTTTGTTAACTGTCTCAAATCAAAGCAATGAAAAGATGACAAACAAAAAATAGGTAAAAATTCCCAGTTTTTGTTTTGCTAGGAGTAACCATCACACAGGCCAGTAGTATACAAGCAGGATTTTTTCAGTGGTTATTCTGAAGAGATTTCTTGAATCTTCACTTTCTTTTTTTCTTTTTTCTTTTTGAGATTGGAAATTATAGATGCACCTTAAACAGCAACATCACCCCTTCATCTAATTTTACAAGTATAGGAGGTGCCTTGGAGCGATAGCTCATGTCACCTTCTACTCTATTCTTAAAATTAGTTTCTTAAACAAAAGAAATGCTGGAAAATTGCCAACTGAGATCTTCAATAAGAAACAACATATAACCTTTCATCTTTGAGCAATGCTACATACAATCCCCAAATGGGGACTGCTATGCAAGCCTAGACAATTTCATCTTTAAAACTTTTTTTTTTTTTTATAAGTAAAATTGTATTATAAATCAGAAAGATGGCAAAGCCAATTACATCTTTAAAACTTTTTAAAATTACAAAAACATTCATCTTAAAATAATACTTTTTCTCATTTAATAAAGGACCTGCACATGCAGTCTCCACTTGGGGACTGCAAATAGAATTTTTCTTCATCTTTTCCACTCAACAAGTTATATCTGGAAAGTCATAAAACTCCACTCATCTAAATGCCAAACAAATTTACCTCCAAAAAAATGCAAGAAAGCTCTTCCCTATCAGTTGGACCAGCAACATTGGAGCTCTCTAGGTCAGGAACTATGAACTTAACAACCAACGAATCTAGAAAATTGATTCTCTTTGGTAAGGACTGAATCGCCTCAAAATGTATTAAAGCCTGAGGCACCATGGAAGCAGATGCAGCATATCAGCTAAAAGAATTTTATCAAGAGAATATTCGAAAACAGTGTGCGTTTGCATGTGAAAGAGAGATTAAAGACCTCAAGAAGTGGTTTGGACAGTTGCACATGCTCAAGTGCTTGAACTAGAATTTCCCTAGCCTTTTCTTCATTACCAGAAACCTACCATTAGAATCGGGGAAATGAGAGACATCAGCTATAATAGAAAGTGCGGAAAAATATCTCTGACCAATAGTCACTTCCACAAATGTCCAAGAATTTTGAAAACAATACGCCTTTTTGTAGTGTTCACTTTGATAATAACTCCAAAAAAAACCACAAAATCTCTGAAGTTTAAACTGCACAGGTAGTAAGCAATTAAAAGGAATAAAAACAAAAGAATCAATCAAACCAAAACATTTTCTATAGGTAAAAAAAGAATTTATTAATAAGAAAAGGCATAGCCCAAGTACTCAGGGGTATACAAGTGTTTACACCTAGTTAAGAAAGAGAGATAGAAACAAGAAAATCATGAAAATCTAGTCCATTACAATCTACAACACCCACCCATAGGAACAAAGTTTAAACAAAGAACAATCTAATCTCCACCAATGTTTGCTCCTTATCTTCAAAAGTTCGATCATTTCGTTCCTTCCATAGGCATCAAAGAATACATATAAGAACCATCTTTCACATGGCTGTGATTTATGGAATTCCACCCAAATTTCCAACTGGCCTAGGGTTCAACCACCATAGCAGGCATAATCCAGGCTAACTCTAATTTTCTAAAGGCACCATCTCATGGTGATCTAGAGACCTCACAATGTAGTAGGAGATAATCCACAGTCTCATCACTCTTTATGCACATACAACACCACTCCACAACAATCATTTGGAGTTTCCGTAGCTTATCTATCCATAGTCAAAATCTTGCCCAGAGAAGCTATCCAAGCAAAAAAGTACGCTTAAAGAGGTGCCTTGTTTCTCCAAATACTTCTCTGTGGGAAACTTGTGTTGCGGATTGCTGAAGGTCTTATAGGAGCAGCGAACTGAGAAAGCCCCTTTTCTAGCAGGTGTCCACCACAACTTATCAGTTCCTTGGGTGCTCAATCACATGGCATACATAGTTCTGAATAAACCAGCAAAACTGTCCACTTCCCAATCATGTGCCGCTCTCATAAAATTCACTTTCCATTGGATTGAGCCACCAAACATCTCCATTAGATCCACTACTGATGCTTCCTGATCACACGAACTCCTGGAAAATGTATGGAATGTGTCTTTAAGGGCTCATTCTACACCATAAATCATGCCAAAATTTTATTCTCGATCCATCACCCATCATAATTCAAGTGTGTCGAGCAAACAGCCCAAACCTTTATGTATGTGCTTCCAAACTCCCACACCATATGCCCCTTGTACCTCCCTAGTACTCCCCCTCCCCACCACCACACAGCTCCGTACTTAAGATCAATCACCAACTTTCATAAAGCTTCCCTCTCCATGTCATAGTGCCACCAACATTTCCCAAGAAAGGCCTGATTAATACCCTTAAGTTTCTAATTACCAGCCCACCAATAGAATTTTTTGTTATTGACACCAGGTGTCAGAGAACAACGTCTCGATTAATCTCGGGGGCATAGGTCCTAGATTGTTTGCACCCAATGAATTTGAACCTTAGACCTATGGGGAGTACACATTCAAGCTCAAGACCTTTACCAGTTGAGCCAACCCCTAAGGGTACAAAATTTGGAGAGCAAACCGTATCCCCACTTGACCAGGTGGAACTTAAACTCATCCCCCAAATCACTCCAAAGGAAATCACGCTGAAGTTTTCTCTATTCAGATAGCCACTAGCCGGCATTGGGAACAAAGATAAGAAGTGAGTTGATAAATTGAACAAAGTGCTCTTGATTAAGGTGGTCCTACCACCTTTTGACAAATATAATATCTTCAAACTTGCCAATTTGCATCCAATCTTCTCTATTATTTCATCTCATATAGACTTAGCCCTGAAAGAGTCCCCCAAAGGGAGGCCAAGGTATTTCATGGGAAATGAGGAGATCTTGCATGCAAGAATGTTGGCCAAGCGCTGGTGGTTACGAACATTTCCAACTAGAACTAGCTTTGATTTGGATAGATTCACCTTCAATCCTGACACAACTTCGAAGCAAAGTAGGGAGCCCTTAAGTAATGCCTCGGATTTTGTTCTACCTTACCATATACATAAGTGTCATATGCAAACAATAAACAATAAATGAGAGATATTAAGAGTGCCCTGATTAGTGTCACCAATCGAAAATCTTGCCAAAAGGCCATTCTCCACCATAGCAGACATCATCCGGCGAAGCACCTCCATAAAAATGACAAATACAAGCAGAAACAATGGATCACCATCTTAGACCGTATGAACTGGTAAAGAAACCAATTGGACTGCCATTCACCAAAATCAAGAACCTTGCCGTCGAGATGCAATATCTGAATCATGACATCATCTCTCCCCAAATCCACACCTCTCAAGCAGGTAAAATAAGAAGTCTCAGTTAACGTGATCATAAGCCTTCTCCATATCCAGTTTGCATAGAACATCCGGTTCTCTTGATTTTAATCTACTATCTAAACATTCATTAGTGATTAGTATTGGATCCAATATTTGTCTTCCTTTTAGAAAGGTGTTTCGGGGTCTCAAAAATAATTCTCCCCAATACCTCTCCCAAGCGGTTTGTTTAAAACCTTGGAGATAATCTTATACACCACATTTACAAGACTAATAGACCAAAAAGTCTTTAATATTTAAAGCCCCTACCTTCTTGGGAAAAAGCGTAATAAAAGTAGTGTTGAGACTTTTCTCGAACTTGCCAAATGAGAAAATTTTCTAAAAAACCTTCATCAAATCATCCTTCACCACTTCCCAGCAGGATTGGAAGAATCCCATAGGGAAACTATCAGGACCAGGTGCTTTGTCTTGATCATCTTTCTCACCACTTCATAAACCCGTGTCTCATCAAAAGGCCTCCCTAGCCACGCAACACTTTGATGTTCAATGGTCTCAAATGCTAATCCATCGAGTTTTGGCCGCCACACCACCTACTCAATAAGTAATTGTTAAAAAAGAAACAGCAACATGCTCTTGAATCATTGGAAGCTCCATTGACACAGCACCTTCAATATTTAATATCTCAATGTTGTTAGTCCTCTTATGTGTATTGGCCACTCTATGGAAAAACTTTGTACTTCTATCTCCTCTTAGTCACAATGCTCAAGGGTCTTGGTGACATGAATCTCCTCCAATAAGATAACTCTCTCAAGTGTTAGAACTAATTCTGTCTTCCGTGAGAGTTCCTCCATAGATAGTGGCCGACTATCCTCAACCCTCTCTATCTCCTGTAACTCCTCCATTAGAGGAATAATGCTAGTTAGCCCCATCATTTTGCCCCCTCAAAGTTACTAGTGTATTAGGTTTTTTTAAAATGGTTAAAAATGTTACCACTAGTGCATCGATGTATTTTCTTTTTTCTATTAACATTAAAAAAATAAAAATAAAAAACGCACAAAAAAACATAAAACCCCCAATGTAATCATCTTCCACATTGGAGCCAATAAAAGTCTTCCTTGATGTAAAAGCCCACATAAAATCATCCTCCACATTTTTAAAAGAACATGTCACTGTATAATCCCCAAAGTAATCCTCAATTTTATTCACTACCCTTGATCCCACATAATTAAGACACCACCTAAGGCATCAAGAGATGTGAGATACACCCAGTCAACAAATGAAGAGTTCCACAAGCTCTGAACTGTGCTTCTCAAAATAATTTCCATCTTAGCTTCTTGCAAGTAATGTCCGCCCCCCACTCCCAAAGCATTTTTGTTATCCTAAGTCGCTTATTTTCCTCATTAATTATATCGGACATTCCACAATATAATCTTTGGCTACGTAAAGAAATTTTGGCCCCCTCCCTTTGGATTTTCCTTTGCTTGGCCTGCCCTTATAATTAATAGACCATGTCAGTCTATTTAGCTCCCTCTGCTTTTTGGAACCCAACTTCTTAGACTGAACATGAACATGTCCTTCTTCAATGGCTGAGAGCAATGTCATAAATCATTCCTCAAAACCGTCTCACACAATCCCCACAGTGTTGAATTTCCTTCACCTTACGTAGCACCCATTCTGAGGAAACCTATCCAGGTTGACACAACGACAGACTTTAGGAAAATAGGTTCATCTGCCGCGATGCCCTCCCTTGGTGCCCACTGCAATTCCATCAAGTACCCAATTTCTCCTTCAAAAAATAGAGGCCTACCCTCCCAGTCTTGGTCCTTATTCATAGCTATCAACATCTGTAGTTTACCCTCTTGATCATCACTACATACCCTAAGCTGATGCAGTTCCTTCTCCAAAGGTGTTGCTCCCTAAAACTCCAGTGAAAGAGATTCCATGCAGTCCATCATCGGTTTCTGTCCATTTTGGGCCAAGGATCCATTGTCGAAAGTTATCGCAACACTCCCCTCCATAACACTCGATATGCTGCAATTCGATCAGGAGAGCTAAGACCCCTTGTGATTCCTACGCTAGACATTCCCTACACTCCATCGTCTCCTTTTGTCCACTCGAAACCAAATAACCACCACCAAATGGTGAGTTTTCAATTGACCCACTTTTGTGGTTGTTACCAACTCTGCCGACAATTCCTTTCTCTACACTTTTTCTCCATTTGATTTACAGGCAGAATTACGTTGGCCTGTTGCAAGTCAATTTGGAGCTTTCCGGCTTGGTGGATGGTTGCCGACAGCCAATGGCCCTACTTTTCCACATTCACCACAGACTGGCCACATGACTCGGGATATATCGAGGCTCGTCTCCATCTTATTTTTCCCTTTGTCTCGGCCCCTTCATGCAAGGGGCCCATGTTGTGGCCCAATAGAGTGGCCCACGATTTTTTGTTTCCCCTTAGCCCCATCAAAGCCCGATGGTGGGTTGTGACATTGAACCCTTTAAGCGGCTTCCTAGTTCAGTTCCCTAGAGTGACATTGAACCCTAGGCCCCTATCCGAGAAGATCATGCCAAAGCCTGTACTGTTTCTTTTACCTACAATTCGAATTAAACCATTCACTTTCTCCTGCAAATCATCCAATTGCATTTTCATTCCCCATAATGTATGATGGACATCCCCCTCTGCCATACTTCCATTATGCCTAACACCACCACCTCCTTTCAACTGAGCAACAGGTGGGTCTACAGTGCGTTGTGCCTTTATCGTGCCTAATACTCTCACTAGCTAGTAAATCCGTATTGATCTCCTCCTCCCCTGTTCTGAGCTAGAGCCAACATCATCAGTTGTTTTAGCACCCCCTGGCTCCATGTAAGAGCGATTATTCCGGTGATGACCCTCCTTCATCAGATTCAAAGCCAAGTTCCAACCTCCATAACTTTCCTCCATTCAACCAGAGCCCATCCTCCCTTTGTTGTGCCCCGTGTTATCTCCAACCACCAAATTGTCCCGAACTTCTCGTCTACTGCCCGACAATCTCTTCCAATCCCAACCTTCCCTTTCTTCCGGTATGAATAAAAAACTGTCTGCCACCAACTCCATATTCCACTAGTTCCATAAAATGCCCATGCACGTTAGAACATCTCTAGGCTATAAGGCTTCTAATACCGTCCCTTAGACAGGCATAAAAGTTAAAACTCCTTTTTGTCGCATGAAGCACAGCCCTCCAGCAATCTGATGACCCACTTGACTATATACAGGCCCAGAGACTGCTCTTCGATACTTTCCAGCTCTCCTCAGTGATATGAATGAAGTTGCCACCGTCGTGACTGTAAAAGTTTTATATTCTAACACAATCTGCTTCAAAGTATCCATGTTTCTAAATCGCCACAAGTGTGGAAAATTTGTTACTCATCCAAACTTGGAAGTTACAAACATCTGTCATGCTCTCACTCTAAAACACAAAAAGTGAATTTTCCAGCAAAAAGACCAGATCTAATTCTGCACCAAAACATTATACCTGAAAACTACAGAAAACACACAAACAGGCAAACATGTTGCCCAACCTACCATGTATACAAACCGAGAATATTGTGCATACAGCATCGGTAATGTCTGTGAATGTTCTTTTCCTCTTTCAATAGCAATGGCCTGTTCATACAAGGAGTAGGCATCTTCCAGATTCCCCTGCAATAACAGAGAAATGAGGCTAAAAAAATGTAACATGACTATCTTAAACAATGTTCTGAACCCCACATACCAGCCGATATTCCATATTTGCATGCTTAATAATTGCTTCAATGAGACCAGGAGAGATTTCAGTATGAACAAGTTGATAGGCAGCTTGAGAACCAGGTATATCCCCAATTTGCTCCTTAAACCGAGCAGCAAAAAGGTGAATCTCTGGTTGTCCCTGTTATAATTTTGGCAGAAAAAAAAAATGAAATCATATGATGTAATTAAATTTTGAAATGAGAGGAGGGATAGATAACTGTATTATCTCACGGCTTAATGCTGACATTGGAAGCTGAAAAGACACGACAATGTAAGCTCGTTTGCAAACAATCTAATCTATTCATTATCTATAATCAAAAGATAATGTCAGTTCTTGAAAGGCTAACATAAATATATATATACACACACACACATCTGATGGCCGAAAAGTCTTCTAACCCACAGTCTATTCATATAAATAACAAAGGAAGGGAAAAGGAACAATATGTTGTCCATCCTTACACTGCTTGCTTGGAGGGATTGAAGTAGGGATGGGAAAGGGTAGGAGGAAGCAATGACAGAAGGGAAATTGATTTGTTAAGTAGGTCGACTTAAGGGCACAGGAAGTATAGAGAAGGGATTGACATAACTAGTGCAGACCCACCAAAACCAATTCGCCCAACAGCAGGACAAATGTAAAAAGGATAGCTATAAGCTAGCTTACTATAAGAGTTGTGAAATTTCAGCTTTACTCCATCTTAAACCACTTAAGTAGCGGCATAAAGGTAAAACTACATATCATGTTTTTTAATAAGTAAAGGTAATTGTTCCCTCCTGCCAAACAGCAGGTAGGGAAGTGAGCTTCCCTTGACAAACACTTGAGATGCTACCTTGACAAACACTTGAGATGCACGAGCAAGTGCATTATTTGCGAGATCCAACATTCCACTAGCTTCCATGCATAAAACATAACGCATCCAATACTCGGGATAATTGGCACATGCAATCAAACATCTTTCATATAACTTGACCACCTGATTCACATATGAAAGAATATCACAAAGCAGAAAGGAGACATGCATAGGATATACTCTTGTCAGTAGAACTGAGAGGCCCCTAAAAAATGAGGGAGGGAGCCTCTTTGTCTGACAGGACAGGTGATTAACTAGAAAAGGACACCTGCATGCATAGCATTAGAACTTTGAAAAGAAAAAAATTTACAATATAAGCACATCATCAACCCAGTCCATCCACTGACAAATGAGGATTTGAAGTACTTAGCCTTAAAGAAACCAATTTGATGCTATGGGCCAGACCATTAATATGTTCATTTACTAATCAAAAAAATAATAATAATAATAATTAAAAATGAAACAGAAACCAAATTGAAGGCACATGCTTTGGTCTCAGTTCAATTTCCCACTAAAAAAGTTGTTTTCATCCAATGGTTTAGCCAATAAAATAATGGGGCAGCAGATATTATTTAACTGTGACTCAATATGCACGAGGACAATAAAACTACAAACCAGAGAAACAGAAAGCACATAAACTCAAATACCTTGTTAAAGTCACCTTCCCTTTCCATAAAATCTAAATAGCTATGCCAATTTTCAAGCTCTGCAAAATTTAGAGGCCGCACATGAAAGTAGGGTCTCCTAATTGTTGTTTCAAAACCAACGATCTTAGAGTCGAGCTCTTTAGCCTTCTTATACATCTCTTCTCTGATGGAGATATACTTCTGCAACTCTTCTGCCTCCGTTAAGCCAGCACTTAGAGGTTTTGGAGATTGTTCCGTAGCATCAGGATGAACCTCTCCCTCATTGGTTTGGACAGCATCTGCAGCAGCAGCAGCTTCCTCAGCAGTCCTTAATTCAGACAAAGGTCGACTTCCAGCTAACTCCTTGAAGCTGTAGCACCATTCGCATAAGGGATGTAAATAACACTTTAAAAAGGAAATATTGTGTGTATCATGGACTCCTAAGAGAGGTATGAAGATGTTGTAATCAAGCCACATATAAGGAAGATTATAACATCAGCAATTGTGAACAGGCAGGTTATGTTCATAAATCCAAGTTTGGTATCCGAGCCCTTGCAAATATTAGTGAATCAAGAATTAAATACATTTCAGGAGTGAGGAAAACAGTGCTTTATCTGACCAAAAATTATACAGAACCTCCTCCAAAAACATCCAACCAGCCTAAATTTGCTGAATGCAGCACCAAACATATGTAAGAGCTTTCCATAAGACATAAAGCAAACTCAAGGAACCAAAGCCAACTCTAAGCAATAGAAGTTCGACAAATATATATAAAATGCAATGTACAAGGATTCAGGGAATCACCTGTTAAAATAGCGATCCAATTGTAGATTTGGATACTCCAAAATCCTGGTGTAAATCATAGCAAGGCGGCCCCACTCTTGCTGCATGTACTCATATTCGATGTATTTATCCCAAAGTGTGAATGACAGGTAATCTGTTCCAACATAAGCTAATCCTCGTTCAAAGAGCCTGAAACACCATATAAATAATAGGAACTGTCATTCTCCAAGTATGAACACCAATTCATTTAACCCAAGCACATCCATAAATGGTTGCAGTGTCAGAACGTCAAGGAGATGAAACAATTCATTGTTAACAGCATATCACTTCCAAACGCTGCATTTACCTTCCAGAAAAAAATCATACTATGTCCGTGAAATGGAGCAGTGATAGAGGCCATCTTAGACCTTAACCTGTCGAGATCTTCCCAGCAGCAATTTGCATATTGATGAACCTCAGCGTCAAAGTTAAAGATAGCCATATTTCAATGACAACTATATGACTACGGCACAGGCTTTTGGAAATAAAAGGAGACAAAAGAAAGGGTATATGAGGCAAAAAACTATATAAGAACCTAAAACAGCTACACCTTTACAATAGCATCAAATCAATGCTTTGAACATTACAAAAAAGCATTTCTGTAGTGCATTCTCATCAAACCTTTCCGCCATAAATGTGGAGAATCACTGTTGCAGGCATACTGAAATGATGTTAGCAGCAATAAACACTATAGCCATGCAATAATGATCTACCAATGTCGATTAAGAAAAAAATGAGCCAAACCAAAACAAATTACCTACGGATGGTTTCTGGATCCCCGTATGTGCTAATGGCAAATATACAATAATGCAACCAAATATCCACCGAATACGTCACTCCTTGTACTGCCCGTTCATAAACCTCCACTACTTTCTCAACAGAGCCTAGATGAGCCTCATGGTCTACATACTTTTTCCAATAACCATAACACAAAGGAAATTCTGCCAAAAAAGCATCATAAGCTTTTCGGATTTTCAAAATGTTCTCCTGCACCAGGCAGAGATAAAGATGTTATTTCCACCGGGAAAGAAATCATAGGGCAATAAAGTTGAAAACGAAAGTCTGAAGATAACCAGAAACAGCAGATGCTTATCACTCTGAAAAACTATATCATGAGAATTCTCATGAAAAACGTACATAACTTAATCTAAAAATAGATAATAACAAAAACTTCAAAAAGAAACCATATGTCTTACCCATCCACTGGTATCCATATAATGTAAATTGTAAACCCCAAAAAAGAAGCCCATCTAAACAAAGGCAAACCCAAATTTAGCAACATTCAAACACTTCCAAATAAGATTCATGTGGTGAACAGCAGGAACAACCCCATAAGACTTCTTGATTAAAGAACCAGGGCATTTTAATGACACTGGACATTACTTCCATCCGAACAGCACCCCAAGATTGGGAAATGGAGATGTTATCCTCTTTTTTTCAATCTCATGTATTCTACGAGGATGGGAGGAGGTGTAGACGATAATATATCATGTGTTATATAAAGGAAAACGAAGTTTCAATGCTCAAAGGTTCTACCCCTTTCACATTCCAAGTAAATAGAGTTTTTTATCAAACAAAAGGGTGAGAACATACCAAGACATAAGTTTCTAAGTAAAGTAGAGGGGTTTCAAAAAGCCATAAGTACATATCTATTCCTATTACAAAAATGCATGTGAAAGCAAAAAATGTTTATCTCAGGTAACTTACTAATAGACACTTCGATCTTCAAAAACTGGCTAATGTACGGCACTCAGCAAGTAAAGAGAATACAGACCATCTTTTTATACCATGTTCCATAACTAGCATGCATACTTTTTTTACATGAAAACCATAGATCTTCCAAAACCTTTTTTTTTTTATAAATAAGAGTTTTCTTTGATGAGTAAAATCTTCCAAAACTAGCATGTCTATTAAACAAGCACATTGAAGTTAACAACCAACTTGTTGAGTCATCACACAATTTCTTTTATGACGAGATATCCTAAATATGCAAACACAACATGATTTTACCCAGTTAAACCCATTTTTTAATAAGTAAAAATCTTATATATATATATATAAAAATCGATAAGAGTAACCAATTACACTAGATGTATACAAGAAAACACCTAGTCCATACTAAAGAGCTCCTAATGACCTAAAAGCCCGTCAAAAACTACTCAAAATGCACCAAGCCCGAGTTGGAATAAAACACACATCCCCAACCCCAACCCCAACCCCAACCCCTTGTTTTCCGTAAGACTAATACTCCACTAGAAACTACCTCTACGAGAACATCTTTATAATACCCTCATTTTCCTCGACTTGAGCTACCACCCTTAGAGTCATAATTGATTGCCCAAGAAAGACAGACGCTTTAACTCCCTGCTTTTCTTAAAACTTGATTTGGTTTCAAGCGAGTGGCTCACCTCAATCTCAGTGAATAGTGCTTTAAATTGGTCTTCACATCCTCTATGTGAGAGCCCCACGATATGCTGAATCTCGTTAACCTTATACAAAACCTAATCCAATGGTGAACCCGTTATATTGTTTATTGAAGGAAGAGAAACCCAAGGTACAACATTATTCCCAGACACAGTAACCAACTACACTCCCGACCCTAGACATTCCTCTTCATAAGGCACTAACGACAAACCCATAATTTCCTTCCAGTTGAACCTCCTCAATAGTTATATGGTTGTTATCCATTGTGCTGTCACCATTAAAAGTTCCTCTCCTCCATCGACAAGGACATTGCTTGTATGTTCTCCAACCCCTGACGATCTTTTCTGTACCACTTTGTCTGACCCTACGGCTCCTTCAAGAGGCATAGAACAAGTAGGGGAAGCACTACCTTCTGTACCCATTTGTATCTTCTAAAATAGGCTCTTTAGTTTCTTCCAAAGTATTCAAGACTCTAGAAGGACCTGTCAAGTTTGGCCGAAGTACCTCAATTGAGGTGTTTACTTCTCATTAAATAAAAAATAATTCTAGGGTTACAAAGATAAGGTTGCGATTCAATTTGAATCTCCCACAGACTCCTCACTTTATCCTATCTAAACAGTTACAATTTAATCCAAATACAAGATAATTAGAAAACATATTCTATTAGGAGACTGCTAAAAAGAAAACCCTAGTTTTTCTTTGATAGAACTCCCATCTTCAACTAAAAGTGAACCCCAGAAAAAAGTACCAACCCCATTAGCACCTAGTGACTGATGGCAATCAGACGACATGCTACCAATGTCCTAAGTGACACCAGCCAGAGGAAGACCTACGTCCAATGGCCCTCAGCAAAGTCATCGGGACCCGTCGACCTTGTCTATGCCGGTGGTGTGGTGTCACTTGCTGGTTTAGGGTGGGTAAAGGGTGGCAGTGGGTAAAGGGTGCCTTAGGGTTTTTTCACTCCATAGGGTTTTCTCTCTCCTCAATAAAGAAGTAGAAACCCAAACTCTTTTTTTTTTTTTTTTTTTTTTGATAAGTAGAAACCCAAACCCTGTATAGATGAAAGATTGAAAAAAAGAAGCTTTGCCCACTCAATGCATAGGGTGGGGCCATTTGCCTTTGGAGGATAACACCATTCTATCACCACAACACGTCTCTTCCTTAAGAAATCAAAAGCAAAGACATTTCCTGGTGCAAATGGTCAAACAAAAAGAAACAACTTTGCTACTTGAGTATCATAAGCTATTTTGCCTGAGAATTCCATTTTTATAGTCTTCTCTTGCGGCATGAATGTTGTTCATTCAGCAATGGGGAATATGTAAGAGCAGGGCTGGCTGAGTTGGAACAGTTCTACTATATTCTTACAAGTAAATGGAAGTGCAAAATGAGAAAACCCTATTCTTTTATCCAGTAAAACTCATTACCCGTGTAATGCATCCCCAATGTACAAATCACGTAAAGCATCAGCTTTTAATTGATAAGACACGGGCCATAGAAATTATTTGCACTCAAGAGTTTGAACCTTAGATGGAGGGAGCATACCACCAAGCCCAAGGCCCTTACCACCCCTAAGGGTTAATTTAGTCACACCAAATAACAAATAGAAAACAAATAAAGATTGGTATAATCAACAAAATGATTCATCATAAATGCAAAAAAATGCAAACATACCTGCGCCACCTTCTCGGTCTCTTCAATTAGGGAAGTCCATGCATTAAAATCTAAAGCATTAGCCCTCACAATGTTCCACAGTCGATCTTCTTCAGCAGACACAGCTGGTACTACGAATAAAAAGGAAAAGGATTAAATACAATTAAGAAAATTATTCATTTAAAACTCTGCATAGAGATTTACTTATCAAAAAAAAAAAAAAAACTCTGCATAAAGATTTAGCACAAAAATAAGTATAGCAGAGGACACATTAAGGAAATGTTTGACAACTGGAATCCCCTCTAAAGTTGGGATTTTTCAGTTAAAGATGTTTTCATTCCGAAGCACATAACACTTGTAGTATAAAAACCCTCAAGTTCTCTAAAAACATGAAAAATTAAAAAAGCAACCTCCAAATAAAGTTCTTGTAGCGAATGTTCTAGTATTGACTGGGGATAATCTTCATGACTTTCTTTTAGCTTTTCCTAGCTCTTAGCTTGAATTTAGGTGTTTCCGCTTTTATACTTCCTGTGCATTTGAGCTATGCCTATTTACTTGTCGTGATAAAACTTCTTATTACTAATTAAAAAAACAGGAGGCACCAACCTGACCACCATGAGCAGCCAAGATTGGGCCACAATGGTGGAAAAAAACTATAGCAACAGGCCGCCAAAGTTTATTTGGCCACCACAAGTTGCATAATCTGGACCACCCATGGTGGCTGTACTCTTTCTTTTTTTTTCCTTTTTAAACTTATATATCATATAATCCCAGAAACTTCTCTAAAAAACATTTACATCCAAACATAATTTCAATGGGTCCCAACCACTTTTTGAAACTCCAATAAAACAGTCTCTAAAAAAAGTTTTTACAACTATTATAAACACTTTACACTATTCATGAAAGCTTCTTGCATCCAAACATCACCTAATAGGAAGGAGCAATATGATGTTTAGAGCTTGGAATTTGGAATTTGGAATTTGGAACATCACCTAAGCTAAATCACATATGAGTCCAAAGAGTACCTGAGCATCTCTGATGTCTAAGCAATGTCATATAGAATAAAAACCCAAGGAAGGTCAGGCCACATTTGGGCCTATTCTCCAAAAGGAGTAATCAATGTTACAATTGGAGGTTGGACTTTTGGAATCATCACAAAGGACAAGAATCCTTCCTTCTAAACCAATGTGGGATCCCATTCACTACTATGCATACCAAATCCACCTTATTACAATCTCCCCCCTTCAATCCCTAAGTCCTTGTCAGGCCATACCATATTAAAAAACTGTTTAAACAGAAAAAACAAAATAAACCCAAAAGTAAAAAATAAAAAAGCAAGACATTTTTTTTTATAGGTAATAAGAATTTTATTCATGTAAAAAGGTCAATCCAAGTACACAGGTTGTATACAAGAGAACTAAAACCAAAAAGCAAGACATTTAAACAACTAAAACTAAAACTAAAAATTAAATAATTAAAATTAAAAAATAAAAAGTTCGCTTGTGGCAATGTGGTGTGATCACCACACCGCGCATGGGAGCCTACCCCTCCCATCCACTCCCACTCCCACTCCCACTCCCACGTCAATGGACATGGATGGAGGCCCATTCAATAGGGGACAGCCAAAATCCAGCCTTAGAAAGAGCAAAGCGACACTTGCCAAGGGTAAAGGGGCTTACCCCTCCCATCTAATATTTTTATTTCATTTTTGTTTTTGTTTTTTGATAAGTAATAAAAGATTTTATTCCAAAGAAAAAGGTATAAGCCTTAGTACACAGGACGTATACAAAAGGAAATACCTACTTCCTCCAAACACAAAAAAGAAAAACAAACCCCCAAGACTCTTAAACAGAATATGAAAATCATCAACCATTACAAAAGATATAACCCAAAAATCCAAAGTGCTCAAGAAGAAGCCTCCAAGATCACCCAAAGAGCGTTCTTTGTCTTCGAAGCATCTCCCATTTCTTTCAAGCCACCATATAAGACAAGGAGGAATCATTTTCCAAACAGTTTTTGCCTTCTTGCACTTCTTAAAACAAATCCACCCAGGCAATAAATCCATCACATCTT
Source organism: Platycarya longipes (assembly GCA_036559045.1). NCBI lineage: Eukaryota > Viridiplantae > Streptophyta > Magnoliopsida > Fagales > Juglandaceae > Platycarya > Platycarya longipes. The sequence continues at coordinate 1,277,110 of CM071792.1, forward strand.
CAGGCATAACCCACTGAAACCAGTCCAGCTTAAGACTTCATTCCACAGGAATCTTGCCACTTCACAATGAAGGAATTGGTGGTTAACAGATTCCTCATTTCTTTTGCACATAACACTCCAATCAGCAATGAACATACCTCTCATTCTAAGGTTATCGATAGTCAACACCTTGCCCCATGATGCCACCCAACAAAAAAAAGCAACCCTGGGAGGGACTTTTACTTTCCAAATACTTTTCCACGGAAAGACACAAGACCTATGGCTGGATAGAGTTCTATAAAAGGAAGAAACAGAAAACTGTCCTTTTGCATCAAGAATCCACACCATGCTATCCTCTCTTCCTACCAACATTTTTGAACTATAAAGCATGGCCAGCAATGTTTGAACTTCATCCACTTCCCAATCATTGACATCCCTCTTGAAAACAACATTCCAATCAATATTATCATTGCCCCAGCAATAAGAATCATAAACTGCAGCTTGTTGGTCCCTTGCAATTATGAAAAGGGCTGGAAATTGTACTTTTAAAACTGAAACGCCACACCATTGATCATGCCAAAATAGAATCCTCCTCCCATCACCCACCTTTAATCTAAATTTTTTTGCAAAAGAATCCCATCCTTTTCTAATGAATTTCCATAAACTTATCCCATAAACTCCACTAGGCTCTTTAGAACACCAACCTCCCCACTCACTACCATATAACACATCTATCACATTTTTCCAAAGAGCTTTACTTTCCAATTGATATCTCCAAAGCCATTTCCCAAGAAGGGCTTTATTAAAAGTCCTCAATCTTTAATTCCCAAACCCCCACAATCCACCAATTGAAAAACTTTCTTCCAACCAACCAAATGAAGCTTTTTTTCCTCACCTATACCTCCCCACAAAAAATTTCGAGATAAAATTCTAATTCTCTTTTCAACACTAGTTGGGAGGGGGAAAAGAGAAAGAAAATAGGTGGGAAGATTTGACTAAATACTTTTGATAAGAGTAACTTTTCCCCCCTTAGACAAGTATATCTTTTTCCACCCGGCCAACCTCCTCTCAATTTTTTCAATAACCCCATCCCAAATATTAACAGCTTTGAAAGGTGCCCCCAAAGGAAGCCTAAGATACCTCAACGGCAATGAAGAAATCATACACCCCAGTAAGTTAGCTAACACTAAAATATTTTGAACATCACCCACCGAAACAATTTCAGACTTTGACAAATTTACTTTCAGCCCCGAGACAGCTTCAAAACACAACAAAAAGGCTCTCAATACATTTTTTTTTTTTTTTGATAAGTAACAAAAGGGCTCTCAATACATATAGATTTTCTGGATCAGGATCACTAAAAATCAGAGAATCATCGACAAAAAATAAATGAGAGATCCTCAAACATTTCCTTGTCTCATTCCCCACCACAAAGCTGGACAATAAATTACTCTACACACCGCCCTATCAATCATTCTGCTCATAGCATCCATAATCATAACAAAAAGAAAATGGGAAATGGGATCATCTTGCCTCAAACCACGAGAACTACTAAAAAACCTGCCATTTCTCCATTCACCAATATAGAAATTTTAAGAGTTGACACACAAAACTTTATCCACGAGCACCATTTAGCACCAAATTCATATATGCTCAACAAATAATCAAGAAAATTCCAACTTACATGATCATAAGCTTTCTCCATATCCAATTTAACAAGGACACCGGCTTTCCCCATTTTGAGCCTACTCTCCAAACATTCATTTGCAATCAAAACGGAATCTAAAATCTGTCTTCCTCTCACGAAAGCATTTTGAGAGAGTGAAATAATCCTCTCCATCACCCTACTCAAACGATTGGACAACACCTTTAAAATTACTTTGTAAACACTATTCACCAAGCTAATAGGCCTGAAATCTCTCATCTCCACTGCCCCTATCTTTTTTGGAATAAGAGCAATGAAAGTCGCATTCAAACTCTTCTCAAAGCTCATATGCAAGTGAAACTCAACAAATACCTTCAAAAAATCAACTCTAACAACATCCCAACAAGCTTGAAAAAACACCAAAGGAAATCCATCCAGACCCGGTGCCTCATCCTTGTCCATACCTTTTACAACATCTAAGAGGAAAGATAGCAAGGAAAAAGATTAATCCCAACGAGAAGCGCCATTTTCATTTTTGTTATGTAGTTGAATATTTGTTTTTGCTTTTAATTTTTAGTTTTAGTTTTTTTTTTAAATCTTAGTTTTACCTCATTTAATTTTAGTTTTAGGTTTTAATTTTTAATTCTTCAAATAGTTTTTTACTATGGTAATTTAATAACCATACTGTTAATTGTTTTTTGTGCTGGCACGGCGTAATATTAATTTCAGTAATGTTTGTAGACGGAGGATTATTTTGGTTTAAAAAGAAAAACCTAAGGATCTAATTGATGTCTTCTTAAAATCTATTGAGTGTTTTGCCAAAATTACAAAACCCATGGACCAAATGAGTATTCAACCCAAAAAAGGTGAAAAGGTGAATTCAACCATAAAAAAGGCAAGTTCAAATTAAAGTTAATAACGTCAAGTTAATTGCATCAATTGATTGATACTTTTTTTTTATAAGCACTGATTGATTAGTACATTTTTTAAGGCATATTAATACTTTGGCTTCAACATACTTTAGGACTGTCCAAAAAAGGAAAGCAACCCCATATAATCTAGAATAGTAAGAGTATATACCTCCCTGGTTGTAAAGCCCTGGCCCGAAAGCTAGCCCATGAAGAGTCATTTAATCATCCTTAGAAGCGGCATCATTCCCAGGAAAGGTTTTAAGTCTGATTTTTCCCTCTTGCCTCCGAAAGTTTCCTCTTCATTTCTTCCCTTTGTTCAGTTTCTCCATTTTCACGCTCTCCCTTTATTTTCTCCAAACAGTTTCTTAACTCTCAACCTTAATTGTTCTCGGCAGTTTCTTTTTTTTTTTTATAAGTGTTCTCGGCAGTTTCTCCCTCTCTGTGTCATTTTTCTGGTGTTTTTCCATGCTACGAATCTCGAAGTTTTGATCTATTTTTGGCTTCCATTTTCGCACACCGGTAAGATTTTTCCTCTAATCTTTAACTTTTCGATCCTTTCTTCTTCTTATCTAATTTCTTCCACGTTGCTTTAGGTCTCAGAAATTTTGGGTAATTTGTTTGCATGTAGTGGGAATGGGTGGCCTTTGAATCCATCACTGGAGACATTAGCATACAAAGGTAGAGGTTCCTTCTCATTTCGATTTCCACCGTTGTTATATCTCTTCGATTTCTTTGATCTTCTTTTAATATTCAAGTTTATTACTCCCTTCAATAGATTTTAATTTCTCTCTATCTTGCATTGTTGTGTTTTCTTGTGGAGATTAGGGTGGTTTCATCTTCAAATTTACATCAGAAATTATTTTCCATCTCTGGCAGCGTGTAGTCCTCTAGTTTTAAGGGTCACAGCGTGAATTTAGGTATTGTTAATTCTAGTTCTCTTTTACACTGAAATATGCGGATATTATTGTAGAGTTTTATGAGTTGTGTTGAAGAAGCTGGGAGGTTCATAATCCTTGTGACTGTTTGGTGTTGCTGGGTTGGTATTTTTGGAAGTTGTGTGATAGTTGGAGCGTGTTGGTTGACTCTTTGGGAGTTGTTAACCAGGCTGTTGTATATGAAAAGTTGGCTGTTTGGTGAATGAAAATGCTTTGGATTAATCGTTCGGGAAGCTCTTGCAAGTCGTTTATGGAGTTATTTTATTTTTTATCTCTTGGTCGTATTGAGTTTAAGTGTTGTTTGTTGAGAGGGTTATTGGTGGCTGGTTGTATGGAAAAAGGAGATTATTTTCGCTTTATCTTTGAGTCATGTTAAGATGACTAAAGTAATGGTTTAACGTGTATCTTGGGGACTTTTCAGATTACAAGGTGGGCTGGTTGAGTGGGGTTATTTTGCTAAATTATAGTTTAGAATCTTGGTTTTTAACCTTTTAGATTGAAGATATATTGCTGGTTAATACTTAGCATATATTATTTTTATGAATAGGTGGCGAGATTAATATAGGTCGGACTCAAGAATTTGACAATACTCAACAAGAGTCAGGTAAGCGGGATTTCTATACTTGGCTTTATACCAATTGTAGATTGAGGTTAACTTTTAGAAAATTGTGCATGTTTTGTTATGAAATAAGAACTTGGGAAAAACAATCTCAGTTAGTTATGAAAGAGAGATATTTTATGCATGCATTGTGTAGATATGTGCTTTATTTTGTCTTTAAAATGTGAAAAAGAGCGATATTTAGAACTTGAAAAGTTGTGCATTGATTTATAAAGACACTCTGACTCTGTTTTATTTTTGTGAGAATGATCTGAAAATGTTTGGGAACTCTTTGTTATTTTGGCATGGCTCTGAAAACCTTTGACTTGGTATATTAGTTTTGTATCTAACTCTATCTCTGCTCTGCATTGTCTCTGATCTGCTCTGTTTGGGTTGGTACCAACTTCTTTATTTCTGAGTGCACCCACTTTAGCAACAAGATGGTTTTATGTAAACTTTCTTATGTGCACACTCGGCTCCAAGAACGAATAAGGAAAAATTTCATCGCTTTGTTACGTTTGAAAATAGGTTTCGTTCTACATGTTATTTCTGAAGAATATTTTTGCTCTGCATATTGTACTTTGTAAATGCCCATGTTTGTACTCTAGTATAAGTCATCCTCTTATTGAGTTGTGGATAAACTCACCCTCTTACTTTCAAATTTTTTCAGATAATGTGGATGTCCCAGCAAAGGACCAGGAATAGTAATTGTGAGCAAGACTAAGCTGTTAGAATACCACCGTTGATGGAAAGACTACTAATATGTATTAGATGTTATGTTTTTAGTTTATTAGACTTTAGTGTTATTGTTCATTATGTTGAGATTATTTAAAGATTGTGGACCCTTTGTTTATGGTGATATTTTAGTTATGACTTTGTGGATATAGTTATGTATGGATTTGGAAATGAGAATTATTTATTTACCTTAGAAAACCTTTGGAGATGTTATTTGTGTTTATAGACAGATTCATATTGGATAGGTAGTGATTCTCCGACCCCTCCAGGTACGAGGTATTACACTGGTAATAAAAGAATTACGACAAAAAAGACTTAAAAGGATTGTGCATTTCACTGATACATTAATCCAGCTAAAATGTCTAAGTGCATAAAGCAAGAAAACCGCGTGTTTCAAATCCATACACATTCACATAACCATGTGTTCAACCCAAACAATAAATATGGGGTTTTTATTCCAGCACTAAACTACAATCCAAACCACAATAAACTGTTATTATATATAGGATCTACGATGTACTGGAAACAACTTTTCCATGCTAAATAATATACATTTTAAAACTGCCCAAATAATAAAACCACATCATCACATACAAGTATAGTAAGTGCAAACGGAAAAACATACCAAAACCATCAAACTGTTGCTCATCCGCAGATCTACCTACATGATCTGAAATATGTCCATTCTCAACTCTTATACCTTCAGTACCATTCAGAGATGATATATTACCACCAGCTTGAGAGAATTCTGTAGCTGCATTTTCCAGATCAGTGACTTTCTCAATATTATTAGCAACTTCAGCAGCTAGGTTAGCTTCAGATGTTGTAATCATATGTGCTTCTTGTATGTTGAAATCAGTATCTGTACTATGTAAATTTCCCTCTCCCAAATCAGAACCACCATGAACAGTAGAACTTATATCAGCCGGTGCAGCAGATGCAGAAAAAGCACCAGTAGCTGCAGAGGGGGAAGCCCCAGTGTTGGAAACAACATTTGAGCTGGCATCAGAATAGCCACTGGATGTATTGTCCATCATGGCAGAAGGCTCAGACACGACTGTTTCGCTGTCTCCCATGCTTTGATGCACAGACTATTAGTTGTTAACATACATTGCAAGACTGCCAAAAATAACATAAAGCTGTAATTTCTTAACAATTTTAAAGATAAATGCGCCCCTATGCATGTTTTTGCCTCAATTCTTCTCTCTCTTTTTTTTCAAAAAAAATTAAAAAATAAACTATGGCAATCCAAAAAAAGATTTATCAACCAGTAACCATATTAAAAATTAACTCAGAAGGTATAAAAAATGCTGTGGGAGGGGGCAGCTAAGAAGGTTGAGGAGCGATAAAACCGATAGAGAGAGAAAGACAGAAAGAAAGAGACCGATACCTCTGAAATGGAGCTCTCTCAGCGGAAGTGGTGGTAGCAATTCTGCAGACAGTGTAAGGGGTTTTTCAGTACTTTAGGGTTCGACGTTCGAAGCGGGGCTTGTGAGTGTAAAAGACGGACGTAAGGAGAGAAGAGTAGAAGACAGAAGAGGTGGTTATATACCTACATTCATTAAACCGACGCCGCTTCAGCCTTTATAGTTTATGCCTTCAACAGTTTGTCATCATCCGACGCCGATTCAGCCTTCGTTCCTTCGTCAGTTTGTCTTCCTTTTGTTTTTTTTTTTTTGAAAATTTCGTCAGCTTGTCATTTAAAATGAAAAACCTATATACAACATTAATGAGAAATTCTATATTATAAATTTCATCCATACGCGACAACAATGAAAAATTTGAAATATAAAATATAAGATTTATATTTTATAGCTTATAGTAATATTTATTATTTATAATTAAGTTCTGTTATATACAATTATATTTGTGCACTCTATTCATAAGATTGACTAAATTATTTATTTTATATTTAAAAAAATGACATAACTAAGTGAAGTACATAAAAGAGTGCATAAAAATGATTATATATAATATTTTTATTAATAATTGTATACCTAAAATATTTTAAAATATATTGTATTTATTTGATTTTTCACAGATTATGACTATATATTTGATAGAAATAAAATCTTATAATCAAGTAACAAGAAGAATAGTCTAATAAGATTTTTATGTATAATGAAAAAAGAAAACATCCCTTCAACAATCTATAAATGAAAAGGAAATACAATTACACATAATATTCATAATATTTTCAGTAGATATTTCTGACTATTGCATGCTTGTATATTCTTCTACTTCTTCGTCTTCCATGTTTTCAAGAGATAAATAATCATCGCTATCATTGTGGCTTGAACTCAAGATCCTTCAATGCATTATTTTGTAATAAAATTATGAATAGTCATAAGCTACGGCAATTTTAACTTATTTATCATAATAAATATTTGGCATATGATTCAATATCCAAATTTTTAAGAACTTGCTTTAGTATATGGTTTTCTTATTTTAAATGTCCTAATTCCCTCCCCACTAGGTTTCCTTTTTCAACAATTTTTTCGTACTTACTTTTTTTTGCCATTAATAAAATCTCAAGTTCATATTTTTTTTTTTACATCTCATAAGAGGCAAGAAAATATGTTGATCCCTTTTATAAGTTATTTGATAAGTTTACAACCTCATTTTTTCTATTTCTTTTCGAGTCTTCCACTAGCTAACTTATTAATTTGGATTAGTTTTGTTAGTAAGTACATATCATCAAATTAACATTAATTATGAGGGAAGGCAAAGATAAAACGGAAACCACACAACTCGTATTTATTCTTTTTTTACTTAATTTTTATGGTTTGTTTTTCACATAACTATTTTATCTTAATTTTTATCATTCACTTGATTTTGATGGAGTTCAAGTGAGAGAATCAAATTGGAGGTTTGAATAATTTAGTTTATCCCTAGATAGCTATATCATACATTAATGTTAAATGTCGGTGACACAGTTTGCTACTTTAAATGTCGGTTACTCTTCATCCATGTATATAACACTTTGCCAATTACCCCCCACACACCAAATCATAGTTCCACCTTAGTCTTTTGTTGAAGATTGTTGAAAATGATGTTGAAGATTGAGAAATGATAAAGAATGAAACTGAAATAGGAGAAGTGTGAACCACTCTGTTTTTCATTCAACTAATAATCTAAATAATGATACAAAGAGTAGAGGTTACATATATACACAAATCCTCTAAGATAAAATAGTAAGGTCAACACTACATTTCATAAACACATATCTACACTATACATTTCTGGTAATTCTGCAACAGTGCAGCAGGATGGGGTTGAGCAGTCCCCTTCACTGTTCTGCTCTGCTCTGCTTCTTGGCCTGCAGTGTGTAGTCCTCTTCACTGTTGAGCAGTCCCCTTCATCTTCTCTTAATGCAGGTTTCCTGAGACTTCCCCTCAAGATGGGCATAGATATTGAGTACTCCCATCTTGAACAATAGAAACTGAAAAGTGGGGGCTGACAATACCTTGGTGAGGATGTCAGCCAATTGAAACCTTGAGGCTACATGAACCATAGTAATGATTCCAGCCAAGACCTTTTCCCGAACAAAATGACAGTCTAACTCAACATGCTTGGTCCTCATGAAAGATAGGATTTTTAGTCAAATGAATTGCTGATTGACTATCATAATAGAGAGTTGATGGTTTTTCTTGGTGTACACTAAAATCCTTCAACAAATAGTTAAGCCAAACAATTTCACAGCTCGTGTGTGCCAATGCTCTATACTCAGCTTCAGCTGATGATCTAGACACCGTGGGTTGCTTCTTGGACTTCCAACTAATCAATGAGTCTCCAAGAAACACACAGACACCAGTCACTGATCTTCGTGTCTCAGGACAAGTTGCCCAATCCGAGTCACTATAAGCTTTGAGGTGCAAATCTGTTTTAGATGAGTAGAAGACACCTTGCCCAATCGAGCCTTTCAAGTACTTTAGAATTCTATGAGCTGCATGTAGATGTTCTTGTGCCGGTTTATCAACAAATTGGCTCAAAACATTGACTGCATACGTGATATCTGGCCGAGTATTGGATAGGTAGATGAGTCTTCCAATTAGTCTACGATAGCTTGTAGTATCAGTCAAGTAATCCGTAGAAGAGTGAGATAACTTGTGATTCTGCTCTATCGGTGTACTAACAGGCTTACTCCCAAGCAGTCCAGCATCCTCTAGAATTTCTAGAGTGTATTTTCTTTGACACAGGTGAATACCCGATGACGATCTTGCTACTTCTAATCCAAGAAAATATTTAAGGACTCCTAGGTCTCGAATTTTAAATTGAGAATGTAGATGATCCTTGATTTCTTCAATGATTGTCAAGTTGCCACTGCCCAATATGATATCATCCACATATACAAGAAGAGCAACAAAACCAGATTTGTCATATCTAGTAAATAATGAGTAGTCTGATTGTGATTGATGAAAGCCCATTGAGATGAGAAATGAAGTGAATTTTGAATTCTATTACCGAGAGGCTTGCTTCAAACCATAGAGAGATTTGTGAAGTTTGCATACAAGCTTTCCACCTTGTGTGTGAGACTCCCCCTTGAGCTGAAAACCAGGAGGAAGATCCATGTATATTTCTTCATTAAGGTCGCCATGAAGGAATGCATTGTGGACATCAAGTTGGGTTAAATGCCAATCATGGACAGAAGCAAGAGAAAGAAATAATCTCACGGTGGTGAGTTTGGCAACGGGGCTAAAAGTCTCTTGATAGTCAAAGCCTTCCTGTTGAGTGTAACCTTTAGCTACTAGACGAGCTTTATACTTGTCAATGCTACCATCGGATTTCAACTTAGTCTTGAAAACATACCGACAACCAATGCTCTTTAGTCCAGGTGGTAGAGAGGTGATGGTCCAAGTACCATTAGCTTCAAGGGCTGAAAGTTCAGATTGAATGGCTTATTTCCAATGATTTGACACAACCGCTTCATCATAGGTTTTCGGCTCATGGATGAGAGAGAGGGATAATGCATAGGACTTATGAGAGGGAGATAGGTGAGTGTATGAGAGATGAGAGGCAAGGGGGTGAATGGTTGGAGAGTTATGTGGAGAATTCTGTGATGAGGCTGCAGCACAGTGATAATCAAGTAGGTAAGAGGGAGCACGTTTAACATGATCAGAACGTCTAGTGTTTTCGGAATTTTGCTCGAGCGGAGTGTCGAGCGAAGGTCGAGCGAAGTCACTGTCTGGACCTCGCTCGAGCGATTCATCGAGCGAATGTCGAGCGAAGTCACTGCCTGGCGCTCGCTCGAGCGAAGTGTCGAGCGAAGGTCGAGCGAAGTCACTGCCTGGCCCTCGCTCGAGCGATTCATCGAGCGAAGGTCGAGCGAAGTCACTGCCTGGCCCTCGCTCGAGCGGAGTGTCGAGCGAGGGTTGAGCGAGATCACTGGATGTGGAAAAATGGAAGGAAATGTCTGGTAGGACTGGTGGTAAGATAAGACTAGAAGGGCTTGGGTCTGAAACCGATATGGAACTTGATTGGGTGAAGGGAAATGTGGACTCTAGGAAAGTGACATCTCGAGAAATTGAAGTGGAGTGAGTGTACAAGTCATAGACCTTATAACCTTTTACCCCAGCTGGATAACCAATGAAGATGCATGGTTTAGCTCTCGAATCAAGTTTCGTTCTGGTATGCTTGAGGGTGGACACATAGCATAAGCAACCAAAAACTCTCAAATTGGCATAGGAAGGAGTAGAACCAAACAAAAGCTCATATGGAGTTTTATTGTCCAGAATTGGTGTGGGAATCCTATTAATCAAATAGGTGGCCGTTAAAACAGCATCATCCCAAAACCTTAGTGGAAGATTAGCTTGGAAAAGTAATGCTCTAGCCACATTAAGAAGATGTTGATGTTTTCTTTCCACGACACCATTCTGTTGTGGAGTATAAGCACAAGTTTATTGGTGTAGGATCCCATGGGTGTTGAAAAAATCTGGCATATGAAACTCCATACCATTGTCGGTTCTAACTTGTTTAACCTTGAAGTTGAATTGAGTGCCTACCATTCTAATGAAGGATTGCAGAATTTGTTTGGTTTCAGATTTGAATTTCATTAAGTGGACCCATGTTACACGGCTGTGATCATCAACAATTGTGAGAAAGTATTGATGTCCTTGCAAGGATGGTTGAGAATAGGGTCCCCAAACATCACAATGTATTAAATCAAATATTGAATCAAAATGAGTGATGCTAATGGGAAAAGAAACTCTCTTTTGTTTAGCCAAATGACAAACAGTACAGTGATCTTGATTGCTAAATTTTACATCATGAAATGAGGATTGAATTAAATTCATCCTTTGACTTGACAAATGCCCTAGTCTAAAATGCCAAACATCAATTTCTGGTTGTTTTGTGGTACAGGCAACTTGTGAGTTGAACTTGGAATTTGAAGACTTGAATCCGAGAGAGCTGGGTAGAAGGTAATAAAGACCATGACTATTCTTAGCAAGTCCAATCGTCATCCATGAAGAAAGGACCTGTATAAAGCAATGATCACGCAAGAACACAACGCACAAAGAGGGGTTGTGAGTGAGCTTGCTGACAGATAGTAAATTAAAAGTGAAGGAGGGAACACATAGAACGTTGGTGAGCATGATTTCAGGTGAGAGTTGCACAGCTCCTATATGTGTGACAGCGACTTGAGTACTATTTGGTAGTTGGACATGAGCTTGTGTGGTGCAATTGATGGTCGTGAACAGTGAAGGTGAGCAAATCATATGGTCTGTAGCACCAGTATCAATTATCCATGGTGCTGAATGATGACTAGACGCATTACAAGAATGATGAGTAGAAGTTGGAAAAATGAGATTGTTGAAAGGTAGTATACCTGCCATATTGGAGTGGTGATGCGACTTTGGCTGTTCGGGTATAGGGGGTTGACTATGATTAAGCTGCGGTGTCTTTCTATTGACAAGAGCCATGAGTTTCTGAACTTGATCTTGAAGCAACAACAGCTGTGGCATTTCCTCGTGCTGCTGCGTTTGAGAGAGGACCTGATTTGCTGCATGAGGTGGAGTAAAAGTGTTGCTGCTATAGTGCCCTTGTTTGGTTTTTGTAAACTTGAAGTTTGGTGGAAAACCAACAAGTCTATAACATTTTTCTCGGGTGTGTCCAGATTTTCCACAGTGTTGGCATGAGATATCCATCTTGTCCTTTCTCTTGGCTTGATTATTGACCACTGCCAATGCTGAAGATTCAGCAATGGGAAGAGTACCAATGCGTGCCTCTTGTTGCCTTTCCTCTTGAATAATCATGGAGAAGGTTTTGTCCAAAGAGGGGATTGGACTCATAAGCAAGATTTGTCCCTTAATGCTTTCATAGGAATCATTCAAACCCATTAAAAATTTAAAAACATAATCTGAGATTTGTACCTCACCAATGGAGCTGAGTGCTTTGCACGAGCAGAGTCCACAAGAACAACATGGCAATGGTCTATAGTTGCGTAACTCCTCCCAAACGGCGTTGAGTTGGGTGAAGTATTCACCAACCGATCGTGTCCCTTGAGTAATGGTTCCAAGTTGTTGTTGCAACTGATATATTCGCACATTATCGGGTTGAGAGAAACGTATTTTAAGCTTATCCCAAACCTCTCTTGCAGAGCTAATGTAAAACACATTGGAGGCTATCTCTTTCGAGATGGAGTTGAGAATCCATAAAAGGATCAAGTTGTTGCAGCGCAACCAAAGTGTATAAAGTGGGTCAGAGGGTTCCAGGGTCACGATGCTTCCATCGAGAAACCCAAGTTTGTTCTTGATTGAAATGGCCAAGATAAAAGAACGACTCCATGAAACATAGTTGGGCCCGGTGAGTGGAGGTGAGATAACAATCGTATGAGTGTTATCACTGTGATGAAGGTAAAAGGGTTTAGTTGGGTCTTCTATGGGTGACATGGAAGCATTGTGGGTGTTTGCCATTAAAAATGGTGAGTGAAGTGATATGCACAGAAGGTGTTTGAGAAAATTTCTGAGAGATGAAAGAAACTTTGAGAGATGAAAGAAACTTTGAAAGATGAAGTTGAAATGATATTACGTACCAGAAATTCTTGAGAGATTGTTGAAATGAGGAGAGCACTAAACCTGCTCTGATACCATGTTGAAGATTGTTGAAAATGATGTTGAAGATTGAGAAATGAGAAAAAATGAAACTGAAATAGGAGAAGTGTGAACCACTCTGTTTTTCATTCAACTAATAATCTAAATAATGATACAAAGAGTAGAGGTTACATATATACACAAATCCTCTAAGATAAAATAGTAAGGTCAACACTACATTTCATAAACACATATCTGCACTATACATTTCTGGTAATTCTGCAACAGTGTAGCAGGATGGGGTTGAGCAGTCCCCTTCACTGTTCTGCTCTGCTCTGCTTCTTGGCCTGCAGTGTGTAGTCCCCTTCACTGTTGAGCAGTCCCCTTCATCTTCTCTTAATGTAGGTTTCATGAGATCTTTCATTCATTTTTTTGAACTTCAAAATGTTCTCCCAATAGTATATCTCATGGCATAATTAAATATTTCACATATACTTACTAGTTGAGGACCACGATAAAGTTCTAATAGATATTGTTACCTTCTATATGGCCCCATGTACCCATTCACACGATAAAGTGCTAATAAGTAATATTTACTGCATACAATTTATAAACAAATCATTCATTAATCTTTTTTAGTTCGTTAATATCATTTTTATTAAATTCAAATCTTTTGGTAGAAGTGATAAGTACATGATGCATGATACCTTTTCATCTAGCATAAACAAATGTGAAGTGCATATAAAAAACACAAATTGCCATAGCATTCCGAGTAGGTATCCATTTTCTACCAATAAATGGATTTTATTTTGTTGGAAAAATAGTATCTTGCGCGTGTGTTTCATCAATAGTTTTAATATAATCTTAGAATTATGGCTAATATTGCTCATGTTCACGGATTCTTTTGAAACATCCTTAAAAAATATCTATCATCCAAATGTGATTTAATATATATGATCAAAACAACCTAATTTTATTGTTAAAGTGCTTTTAAGACTACTTAATTAATTTTTAAGACTACTATAGATCCAAACATGCTCTAACAATTTTTATCTGTGACCGAATGACTTTTTTTTTTTTGTAACTTCTTTCACTTTTTTATTTGTTTTAAACGAGAAATAAGCTATAAAAATAACTTTTATCTAAAAATTTTAGGAATTAAGAAGAAATCATATTGTAACACCCCGCTCGGACACTAAACTGTCTTTTAAAATTTTTTTGTTTATTTGTTCCAAAAGTCTATTGGAATTCTTTTTTTTCTAATATTTTTTTTATTTCATTACATTCCTAAGTTATTGATTGATTTATTATTATTTTATTTTTATTTATTTGCTCCCGGTATTTTCTTATTTTATTTGTCAAGATTTCATTTCTTTCTTTCCTTTGGAATTTATTTCTCATCATTTCACCTTCATTCTCGGTTTTGCCATTTTGGTTTTCCCTCATGCCTTACTTGTCCATCCCATGCACGTTGGTTATTATTCTCACAACCCCTACAATCACGGCAACGGATCGCGTATAATATACATATATATATATATTTACGTTGCATTTATTATTCCCTTTCATTAATTTCTTTAAGATTTGCACTTTTCTATTTATAGTTATAACTCCCATCCCCGGACGTCTCTCATCCATATCTAGGGTTCAGTATTCTAAATCACCTATAAATATACTATACCAAGCCTCATGTACTATGAAAACCAAAGATGCCGTAGCCTTCACCTAGTCTACTACTGCTCCGCTACAGCCACGTTTCCTTCTCGTTCATCCCCCGCACAACACCTCTTCCCAAGCACGGTGAACCCACCACGGATAGCACCACTGTGAGCCTTATGCCCTTCGGTTAACACCCAAAGAAAATCACCCCTGTTTTTACTTCACCAAAACAGAGCACCTATGCCATGCACAAGCCCATCCCACATGAGTGTCTTAGCCAATAGCCTCTGTGTAAGTCCAGTGCCGCCGGAAACCTCACACCGCCAAATGCAAATCTACCATCGATCGGGGCAGTCATTGCCACTCCCGACCAGCCACCAAACATTGTTCCAAGAGAGTCTCTGTTTTTAACGTCCAAAAACAGGGAAATTATTTCCCTTCTGTGAGACAACCCAGCCACTGCAAGCGTAGCAGGCCAACAGAAATCCCCACACCTCGCAGCCCTCCAGTCATACTTCTTTCCGGCAACCACCGCAGCCCTCCAGCTTGCTCGCGGCTCTCCTCTTGGTGAGTAGGATCACCATGTCGCTACTCACTTTTGCTTTCAAAGTTGTGCTTTACACTTTCAGTTTCACATTAGTTTTGTACATTATAGTCGTTCGGTTTAGTTTTGTTGATTATTATCTTTTGCCTTTCCGGTTTTAAAACTTCAGATCACGTTTTAAAAATATTTTAGAAGACTTCTTGTTTTTTTTTTTTGGTCTAAGTTACGTAAAGTTCCATTTGAAGAAGGTAGTTTCCGAATTTGCAACTTTGCCCTCTTGGTCTTAAAATAAAGCATGTGTTTTTATATTTCAGTGGACTTGAGTTATACTCGATTGCTTTTTATTTGTGAGTCTTTTGTTGAGTTATTTAAAATCAGTATTTCTTTGGGTTAGACTTGGTTCTAAATTATTTTGGGTCAGGTTATCAAATGTTTTTGGGTCGGACTCGGTTTCCAAATTACTTTGGATTCAAGTTCTAATTTATTTTAGGCCTGGGTCTTAAATCTTTCCGGGTTTGCTTTCTAAATTATTTTGGATTTGGATTAAAAAATCACTTTGGTTCGAATCTTAGGTGTTGCAATACTTCAGTGGGTTGAATTTGTAATTTTCTAAAAGAGACTTTGTTTGGGTTAGAAAATTTGGGTTAAGGGATCATTAAGCAAGGATTTGAAGAATTTATAATATTTTAGGGTGTTGGGAGAATTTGATTTATTCAGAGTATTTTAGGAGAGTTGATTTCAGGGTTTGAGGATGTTTAAATGTTAAGAAAAGATGTTGGATTTTATATCTCAAGTTCTATTTTTGAGTATGTGATCAAGTTGAGATTTATGGAAATTACGTGATTATTCTATTGGTGTCGATTGATGTTTTGTTCAGCATTATTGTGGAAAATTTCTGAAAAAGCTAAGACGTTCAAGTAAGCGAGATTCCTATACTAGATTTTTCATTACAAATATGAGCTGAGGTTTCTTTTGAAAAATATACAAATATACATAAGATTCTGTATAAGAATAAAGTGTTTCTGGCATGAATTGGTGTAGACACGAGCTAATTTTATTGCATTCTGTTTTCCAAACTGAAAAAGAGCAAATATGAAATTTTGTGCATAAATGATATTTCTAATCTGATTCTGTTCTATTTTGGAAAAGTTTTGTACTCTGATGTGATATGATATGATTTTTGAAAACTCTGGCATGACATTCTGGTTCTGTTCCACCATGTTCTGTTCTGGGTTGGTACAAACTATTATGTTTCCAGTGTACTAACTTTGGTTTCAAAGTGGTTTTCTGCGTGATCTTTCATGTGTGCACATTCGGGGCTCCGAGAATAAAAAGGGGAAGATTTACATTCTGTTTCTGCTCGATTGGTCACCAGGGTTTGCACAACCCTATCACGGGGGTTAAACATGGTATTTCTATTCTGATAAGATGTTTCAGTTATGCTATGCCAAAAGAATTTTCTATTTTTGTTTATACTAAACCTTCGTTCTAATTTATTTATAACATGATTTGTTTCTGCATTTCTGAAGATAAAAAATGTTTTTTTGTTCTACATTCTGAATTTGGTAAATGTTCATATTTGCACACTAGTATATGTCTTCTGCTTACTAAGTTGTGGTTAAACCCATCCCTTATCTCTGAATATTTTTTAAATAAGTTTGGATATTTCAGTTAAAGATCGGATTATGAAGTATTGGGTTGATTGATTAATCATAGAGAGTTTATATGAGTATTGACAAGTTTTAGTAAGAAAATATTATTGTATTCTGGTGATGTAGCATTTCTGGAATTGATGATATTGAGGAAAGTGATTTTGAAACAAAGTTTTATATAATATTGGAGAATTTTGAGTCGTTAATTATTCTTTTGAAATGTGGGTTCTGTGATAGGAAGTAACTCTCCGACTCTTGCGGGATCGGGGCGTAACACATATATCAGTCAAAATCTTTATTCAAATATCATTTTCCTTTTAGTTTTAGAATTTTGAAGAATATATTTTCAAGCTAAGTTTTAAAAATGTGTCTTTATACAACACCCACCAATAGAGTTAATTTTCCACCGTCGTTAGTTCCTTTTTAGGTGAATTTGTATGAAAATCAATATCAGCGCCCTCATCTACTTGAGAAAACTAAGGGGGTTTTGAGTTATGATTTTTATGGTTTCAATTTTGAGTTAGGATTTATTAGATGAAATTAGAGAAAACATAACTCAAATTAAGTTGACTTAATAATTGTTGATTTTTGTTTCGTCATTTTGTTTTTGATTTTTTATGACTTCGTTGTTTCGTTTCGCTTTCTTGTCTCCATCAAAATATTTGATGGAATCAAGAAATCAACAAGAAACAAAGAACAAGTGATTCAAATTCACCAAGAAAAGCATATCCTCTCTATCTTCTTCCCTACGAAATCGAACCAACAAATGGGGTCTTTTTGGCTGTTCTGTTCATCATTCCTCCATTTTCGCAACTCATTTATGACCTTATTCACATTTGTTGTTCCTTCATCTCCAACATATTGATTTTTACAACCCATTTTGCATCGCAGAAAAAATGGAGGGAGGGAGACGAAAAATCCTTTTCTCACACCGCATATATGCTGCTCACAAATATGGAAAAGAAAGATATCACAAATATAGAGAAAAAGGGGGTGTGATGAGGGAACACAAAACAAATTTTTTTTTGGTTGTGTTGATTTCACAAATGAAACCACAAATATGGATAAGAAAAGGGGGTGCGATGAGGGAACACAAAGCCAAATTTTTTCGGTTGTATTGATTTCACAAATGAAATTGCAAATATGGAGAAGAAGGGGGTGCGACGAGAGAAATCACAAATATGACTTTGTGATTTCGTTTTTTCGAGGATGAGAGAATTTAGTTTCGTTTGTGTTCCAGGGAGAATAAAGGCATCACAAACCCTATACTTTCATTTTCGTGATTTCTTGATTGGCCATAGCGTTGTAGCGATTTTTTCGTAGCCAAATAGGAGCCAAACTAAACACAAATTGAAAATGGGGTTTGTTGATTTTTTCAATTGATTTTGGGATGTGTTTACGATTGATTCATGTGATCTGCAAGAACAATATTCAAATTCATGTGATAAAATTTGATAGTTTTGGCATGAAAGAGAGAGTAAGCAAATAGAAGGATTAGGGAAGGGGGGTGGTTGAATCCCATTCTTTTCCTCTGCTGCGCACCTCACTTAATTCTCACCTAATTCTAATGTAGCTCCTCTTTGTGGCCATATATGGCATTTACTTTTGGCCTCCATTGTTTGGGTTTAGGTAACACATGTTTGAAGGTTTTCTCTAATTCACAACCCACATTATCTAAGTTATCTGCATTCAGATAATAGTTATGAAATCCAAATACTCGTTGAATCGAAAAGAAGAGAAGCACTAGCCGATAGGGGTGTTGAAGCAGGTTTCGGACTGAGAATCCGAGTCAACCCGACCTGGAACCAAATGGCTAAAAGCGGTTTGTACTCCAACCTTCATCCGGGTTGGACCCGAAAATCCGGTTTCCAGATTTCAAACCTTTTTTTTTTTAAATTTATAAAACCGGTATTATTAATTTTTTCTGAGAAATTTGTTCTGAAAAATATTTATATAAAATCTTTTATTTTATTATTAACAAATTTCTTAACAAAAAAGTAATAATACAAACTAAAAAAAAAAAAGTTTAAAATCTGGAAACCGGATTTTCGATTTTTAATATCTGGGTGAATCCAGGTTGGAGTCCAAATCGCTTTTAATATGGGTTCTGGATCTAGTTTAATATAGGTTGAAAACCGAAATCGGGTATTCGGATATTTGGGTTCCAAATCGGATAAAAAAAAAATCGGTTCGGATGAACACCCTTACTAGCCGATGTCATAACTAGTTATTTTTTCTTAGGACATAACTAGTTATTTATTAAAGGAACGATCATTTTCGTAAAGATCATATCACCCCTTTTCATACGAAAACTTTTGAGCACTTTGATTTAACGAAGAAATTATTGCAAATTCAATAGAAAGATGAACGCAGGTTTAATTTCGATCCCAACCCAAGAAAAAAAAAATGTAAAAGAAAATGGATTATTAATGTGAGTCGATGTCACTCGCTACGTAATCAGTTGTTTTGATCATAAAAAGTCAACAACAACAAAAAATCTCATCCCGAAAAAAGATAAACATAGTTCTAAACAGGGTGGCGATCATGGTCTTTTTATTTACTTTTTGTCTCGAATAAATGTGAATAAAAAAGAAGAAGTTCCCAATCATTGATGCGAAGGAGTCTCTTATCTTTTCCGGAGAAAAAGAGGATCCACTTTATCACGGTGGATGGATAAAGAGCAAAAATAAATAAATAAATAAATAATTTTATAAAAAATATATTTTATATTTTTATATAAATTAATATCAATTAATATAATATGTTAAATTATAAAAAAAAAATTATTATAAAATAAATCTAATATATCATATAAAATTATAAATCTTCTTATAAATATAACTCTTTTAAAAATTAAAATACAGTTTTGCTTAATTTAAGGCTTGTTTTATTTTTAGAGATGAGATAAGATGAGATAAAATAAAAATTAGAAAAAAAAAATCTTATTATGATATATTTTTTTAATATTAATTTTGTTTTGATATTTGAAAATTGTGTTTTATAATTTAAAAAAAATTAAATTTTTTATTATATTTTATATGAAAATTTAGAAAGACATAATAATAAATTTGAGATAAATTTTTAATTTTAATTTTATTTCCATAAACAAATCAGACCTAATTGTAAGCAAACCAGGCCTAATTGTTTAATTTCCCAATGGACGAGGTAACAATTTTATTGAAAATATGCGAGGAGCCAATGCCAAATGGACATTAGCACGTGAAAATAACCTTAATATATCATAATTCTTTTTAATGTCGGGCAGATCATAGGCTAATATTGTAGTTGAAACTTTCAAGGGATATTTTGCAGATCTTCGGGCTAAAAACTGACAAGTGGGATTTATTTTGGGGTCCAAAATCATTAAGATTTAATGTGACATAAGTAATGTCGGAATAGTCTACGTACATTATTTATAGTTGTTCTTACTGAAACTTCATCCCACCCTCAAATGTCTTTTATTGTATGGCTAAGGAAACAGGCCAGTAGATCTCTCCACCTCGTCTTTTATAGTTGCTAGAGTTTGGGTAAACATTATATTTTATTTTGCCTTTTAAGTTATATAAACTGATGCATTACACCTCTTGCCTAGAAAAATAATAATAATAATGCATTACACCCCTGTTTGTTGCATTTTAATAAAGAGTTATTTTGTTTGTAAACTGATGTGCAAAACAGAAAATTCTCATTATTTATGCATAAGATTTGATCTCTAATATTCAAAATTTAAAAATTTTATACTAAAATAAAATATGTAATGAAAACACTTTATTAAGCATATTATCTATGCTGAAACATAAATAAAATATTCCTTTAATAAATAAAATGTTGATTAAAATATGATCAAAACAATGAAAAATAGATAATAGCTTGCAATTTTCATATTTGAATCTTTATATATATATGTAGGGGTGTTCATCCGGGCCGATTTTTTTTTCCGGTCCGGTTTGAAACCCGGATATCCGGATACCTAGTTCCGGTTTTCAACCCATATTAAACTAGATCCGGAACCTATATTAAAAGCGGTTTGGACTCCAACCCAGATTCACCGGGATTGAAATCCGGGTTGGACCCGGGTTGAAATCCGGGTTGAACCTGGAAATCCGGTTTTCGGATTTTAACCGTTTTTTTTTAGTTTGTATTATTATTTTTTTTATTGAAAAATTTGTTGATAATAAAATAAAAGTTTTTTTATAAATATTTTCAAAATAAATTTCTCAAAAAAAAGTAATAATACCGGTTTTATAAATTTAACAAAAAAAAAACCGGTTTGAAATCCAGAAACCGGATTTTCGAATCCAACCCGAATTTCAACCCGGGTCCAACCCGGGTGAATCCGGGTTGGAGTCCAAACCGGTTTTAGCTATTTGGTTCCGGGCCGGGTTGACCCGGATTTCCGGTCCGGAACCTGCTTGAACACCCCTATATATATGTAAGAACATTCACATTAGTTTCATCAAAGTTATCTTCAAAATTTGATGATAAGTACAAATTTTCTATTAATTCAAAACCTCCACAATTCATAACTCTACATTGAATTTATCAAAATAATTATATAATAATATTCTTTAGAAAATTAAAAGGTATCAAACAAATAATTTTGCATGTAAACAGTAGACATTAACTATGAAAGAAAATGAAATGATACTTTAGCTCAAAGTTTTAAAGGGTTTGGTTTATTGAATCTAATGCAGTTGAATTTTGAGTAAAAATATCGAACTTTACTTTTAACTTGGCTTTTGATGAAGTCAATACTGATATTCTAATAAGTCTTATTTGACAATCTACGTTTAAGAATATAATTTATTAGTTTGGATCTATGTTTCGAGCAATGTTAGGTATAAATTTTAAATGTACATACTTTTTGTAAAATATGAGTTCCATAAATTAAAAAAAATGAGTTTCATACATTTCCATGATGAAATTTATGTTTTTTCAAATATTTATGAAAGTTGTACATTTGAGACTTACGTATACATCATTTTCATTTTAGCATTGTAAACTTCAAAACCCGACCCTTTTGAATAATCGAAAAACCCTAGTGAGAGAGTGTCTTTCTTCTCTCTAAATAAACCCTAATAGATCTCCTTCATTTGAGGGGGGTGGGAGTTTCAGCTCCCCCTACCCTCCATTCCTCCCCTCCCATTTCCTTCTCTGGTCCCCTCTTCCTCTGTTTTTCCTTGTTCTTAGTTGTTTTTGTTTTTTTGTTTCTCTTTTCTTTTTCACAGCTGAGCAGTGCGGTCGTGGGAGTTTTTGTGTCTTTTTCCGGTGGCCGGCTTTCACATGCACCCCGCAAGGGGCCTTCCCAGCCATCAATCTTCTAGTCTGCCGGAGTTTTTGCTGCTGGAGCAGGTGCGTTCTCATCATGCGCGAGCAATCCGAAGCATGCCTCCCTTGCGCCTTTCTCAGTGGTGATCGTTACGTGGCTTTCCGGTAGTTAGCCACCAACACGTGGCTCTCAGGGCGACTCCTTAGCCACTGATCCTTTCGACTGTCGAAACTCCTACTCGGAAGAGACGGTGTTTCGTCACACATTCGGCCAGCCGTTCTTGAGCGACTCAGCCTAATGCCGCACATGAGGAGATCTACGTCTGCCACGCGAGGTTGCGTTAGATCCAGGGACCTCGATAGTACTTGGAACGATTGGCCGGACATCCCCTGGTGGCGCGTGTCCATCACGCACCTCCCACCACCGTACTATGTTGGCTGTTTTTGTCCCAAGCCCACTTCCTGTTGAACTGGGTTACGATTTTTGTGTTGTTGTTTTTATGTTTTCTTGCTTTGGTAGTTTGGTTGTAATAATATATAGGAATTCATTGTATTCCTTATTTGGCTCCCCACTCCTCCTATGGAAGATGTGGGTTCTCTCTCATTCTTCTCTTTTGGAGAATGAAGGTGGTGTTCTCCTCCCCCTCTTTGGAGGGTGGAGGTTTGGGTTACCTTAATGTTCTCTCAAACAAACCACACTTCAGTTTGGTTTGTCTCGTGAGAGAGAAGTTTAGACAAAGTCTGTTTATGTGTAAGGATTCTACAGATCAGTATATTAGTTAGACTTGTATTACGGATTTTCTCGTATAAACTAGTCTCAACTGTGAACTTCGTTTATTGAAATGAAATTGCGATCCTTTATTAAAAAAAAAAAAAAACCCGACCCTTTTATTTGGTTAAGTGTAAGTATTTATGGGCCAGTAATTCAACACTCATCCCTACCCTACTCAATTGTCTTCACAAAATTACATAATTTTCCACGTTCAAACTATGCACACATAATCATATTGCTATAAAAATAAATAAATAACAACTATGCACATATATATATATATATATATAGATATTTATACAGGGCTGTAGATCCAGGAATACTGAAGGCAATAAATTAGCAATGACGAAACTCAGCCTCCATGCTTACCACCTCGTTTCGCGATCAGTGATTTAACAAACAGGAAACAAACTATAATAAAGCCAAAAGCTGCCAAACCTCCTACTGCAAGAGCTACTGTCCTCTGAATGTTAAGTTGCCCACTCCCTGCACATCATTCAAGCATCTATATTATTAGAGAAATATTTAATAATTAAATTCATAAGATAATAATAATTTCAATTATAAATTTAATTTTATTATAAATTTAATTTAATATAAATCATACAAAATTATGTCAGTTTATAAATTTATAAAGATACTCAAATTTTTAAATATTTATTGAGAGTTTCTATACATAAACTTACACAACGTACTTTTTTATTATTTATTTATTTTTTTAAATAATTGAATTCTTTTACTCATTATTTATATGTCAAATATTTTATAAAAGAAGAAATTAAAAAATATATATATAGTGTGTTGTTTGTGGATTATGTTTACAATTTCTCATATTTATTTAGAGTTACAAAAGATGTGAAGCAGCAGGCCCTACCTTAACTCAAACCTGTCCATGGGCATGCATATAATTAATGGCAATAAAAAAGAAAAAAGAAACAGAACACTCTGGTATCAATTAAAGGAGATGATGATTTGTGACCTGCCAACTGGGCATTAAATAACAAACTGCCCAGATAAAAATTAAGTGAAAAAATAAAGATATTTTGAGTCTCTAGCTAGCTAGCTTTACCTGATGATGAAGTTATACTCGGGACACCATTTGGGTAAT
This sequence comes from Platycarya longipes, assembly GCA_036559045.1. Classification (NCBI taxonomy): domain Eukaryota; kingdom Viridiplantae; phylum Streptophyta; class Magnoliopsida; order Fagales; family Juglandaceae; genus Platycarya; species Platycarya longipes. Next base: position 1,300,946 of record CM071792.1, read on the forward strand.
AATTAAGAAAGCACTTCTGGAGATACACTTGGCCAGAGGTAGAATCATCACAGTCAGCTTTCGCCCTCTCCACTGCACTCTTAACGCAATCCCCACAATCATCACCACCCAAATCGCCCTCACACTGCCCCAACACATACATTGACTCATATCTGCCTGTGTAAAACAAATTACCGGCTTCACTGCTATTAACCCCACTTTCTACCATATTCAAAGCCTTGTCCCTCTTTTGCTCAAACCCAGTTTGATCACTTGCTTTGTTTGATCCACAAACCTTGTACAGCAATTCAGTATCAGAAACTTGTTTGAACCCAACAACCTCGTACCGAAGGTAACACCCTTTGAGTTGAATCCTAGCTGCTATAGCTTTGCCACAGAGCTTTTCAGCCGTGTCTGATATCTTGCTCACACAGGTGTAGCACTCGGGTAGATTGAGGTCCCCTCTGCATTGGAATAGACCTGTAATGTTATTTTGATCTGAGGTTGTGGCCGTGGTGGTGGAAAAGAATGATTTTTGTGAAGATTGTGAAACCAAAGAAGATAAAAGGGTCTTGAGGTTTTGTGAGTAAATATTTCCAGTTGGGGCTTGGAATTCTTGCTCTGCACAGCCCTTGAAAACCAAGTTTGTGTAGTGATCCACAGCGCTTGTAACATAGGGAAAAAACACTGAAAGCACGAGAGACATAAGAATGAGAGAGAGGGGTGTATTGGGCAGACCCATTTTTGGGAGTTTCTAACGCCAAACAAAGACGAGTGTCGGGCGGGACGGATATTTAGGAATTTCTATGATTTGTTTTCGCACTAATTTCATCTAATTTTATTATTATTATTATTATTTTCAAAATTTTCATATAAACTAAAATAAATAATTTAATTTTTTTAATTTTCAAAATATAACTATTATTAAAAAAATATTTTATTTAATTTTTATCTTATTTTATCTATAAAAACAAATAAATTTAGACAAATAAACTATCTCACCGTAAATTTATTATTATATTTTTTAAAATTTTTATATAAAATAAAATAAAATAATTAATTTTTTTTAATTTTAAATTTTTTTTAAATTTAAAATAAAATTAATAATAACAAATATTTTATAAAAATATTTTATTTTTTAACTTTTATTTTATTTTATTTCTGAAAACAAATCTAATCTTAAAAACTTGAAACTTGGCAGGGACGAATGTTGGGGACGGGGACGGGGACGTTGATGTTTGGTGGGGTTGGGAAGTTATTGGGCTACTTGTATTTTGTTTTGGGATGAGTAATATTATGTATAATTATGAAGTTGTAGTATGCAGTCGTTTAAAATAAAAATATGGTTCATTGTTAAAAAATTAACTTTTTTTACAGTAAATTTTATTTTTTTCTAAAGCAATTACGTATCGTTTGTAAGTCTATCTTATTTCTTTTTAGAGAATATCTTATGGTAGGTTGGTAGCTATAGCTCAACGCTTGTATTAATGAGCCAAAAATACAACTTCCTCGAATAATTTACTAGAATGTTCTGTTGCAGAGTAAAAACTCTAGCCAAATAAAAGTATGAAAAATGTGATTTTGAATTTAATAATATAAGAAAAATATTATTATATCGTCATATTTTATCCGCTCAATTTGACCACTCATATATTTAATTTTTTTATTTAATAGTTAAATAAGTGACTATTAGTATATTAATATTTTTTTTTATATTTTTTAAAAAATATTTAAACATATTTAAAAAATATTTGAAATAAAATGTAAAAAAAATACAAATTACATTAGGAGGCATACCAAGTAAATAAATTAACGAGGTATAGTAGCACCACTCATAATTTAATAGTATATACTTTTATGGGAAAATCAATGATATGTTTGATACAAGTTTGAAATAGTCACGTAGACCAAAAAGGAAAAAAATAAAATAATAATGTTCTCATCTTTAGTTATACTGGATGATATAGTACATTTTAAGATAATTAATAGATGATATGGGAGTATGAAATCATGCATAACATAGTACTACTCTCATCCTATTACAAGATCTTATGTAAGTATTAAACGTTAATGACATGTGATCTTGTGATAAGATAGAAATATCGTGTCTTTACTCCAAAAGTACATAATAATTATTCTATGTTTTGGGTGATTTCATGTACTGTTGAATCACTTCAATACATGAAATCAATTCAATGAAGGGCACTTAAAATGTGTTAAATCAACAAATATGATTGGAGATGATAAAGTGTTTGTCAGATATAACAAATGATAAATTTTTCATTTTTCTATTAGTTTTAAGTTTTTGTGATAAATAATATTATACGTGATATCATATTTTTTACTTTTCCCAATTATTAAATATTTTACGTGGCAACACAAGAATGGAGGATATTACAAGATGAAAATGCACTACTCTATAGAATTTATAAAGCCAAATACTTTCTAAAAACAAATATTTTTTGTTCAAAGCTGGGTTTTGATCTGTCTTATATTTGGAGAAGAATATGAAAAGCCAATTACTATCTCTATCAGGGATGTCAGTGGCAAGTTGGTGATGAGAGATTGGATCAAAGTTTGACAAATCCCTGGATTCCATGATATAAAACCCTCCAAGAGAAACTAAATGCAGTGGAGGAAAAGGAGAAGAATGAAACTACTGATTAATTCACAAAGTTAGAGTTCAATTCAATCTAATTACAACTGCTGATATTCTAAAAATTATTAACTATTAAGATGAAAATGTTGATAAGTGAATTTGGAGTCGAAAGAAAATTAGAAATTTTATTGTTAACAGTGCATATAGATTCGTTAGAGGAAGATAGGAGAAAAATGTAGGTGGAAGTTCTTTTAATTAGTAGAATTCTTTGTGGAAAGTGTTATAGAAGATGAAAATTTCTCAAAAGCTTAAGATATTTGCATGGAGGGCTTGTAAGAAAAATGTCTCCCCGCCTACTACAACCTTTGGCAGAAACATATGGAAGTTGCCATAATTTTGTTGGCTTTTGCAGAAGTAAAGAAGAGGACCTAGACTTCACATTCTATTGTTTAATGTCCTAAAATAAAAGAAGTATGGGAGAGTTAGCTGCCTATGATGCAAAACAGTTTGAAACTTTGAAGCTTTCTTGACCTAGTTTTGATAGTGAAAGAGAATGGGAATATGGATGATTTACAAACCTTTTTCTTAATTGCATGGGGTATCTGATTTATGAGAAACAAGAGGATTCATGAAAATACTTATTATGAATATAAACATGTGATTGCTCATGCATTGTCTTTGTAAAAATTTCGCAAGGAGATGGTGTATTCATCTAGCTCAAATCCTAAGCTACTTTGCAATAGGAAGCCTCCTCCTCACGATTTCCTCAAACTTAATGTTGATGGAGAGGTCTTTTAGTCAACATAAAGTCGGGGTGGGAGTTTTATTCAAAGATGAAGGAGATAGGCTGTGATGGCACTTAGTAAAGCTAAAAGAGAAGTTGCTGATCCATAAACAATTGAATCTCTTAGGCGTTGTTTATTTTTAGAAATGAGATGAGATAAAAATTAAAAATAAAATAAAATATTGTTATAATATATTTTTTTAATGTTAATTTTATTTTAATATTTGAAAAAATTATTTTAAGATTTAAAAAATTAAATTGTTTAGATTATTTTATATAAAATTTTAAAAAAATGTAATGATTAATTTAAGATGAGATGTGATGTGATGATTTTGAAAAAACAAACAAATGTTTAGCTATGTTTAGGGGATTTCAGTTTTGCATGCATTCGAGCATCTCTCGGTTAATCCTTGAATCCGATTGCTTCGTGGAAATCAAAGAATTACAAATAGCAACTACAAGTTCTTTTTCAAAGTTAGAGAATCCGTTTGAAGAAATTAGGTCTGGTTTATTTTTAAAAATGAGATGAGATAAAATGAGATAAAAGTTGAAAAAAATAAAATATTATTGTAAAATATTTTTTAATATTAGTTTTGTTTTAAAATTTAAAAAATATGTTTTAGAATTTGAAAAAATTAAATTTTTTATTATATTTTATATGTAGATTTTAAAAAAATATAATAATAAATTTGAGATAAATTTTAAATTTCATTTAAGCAAATCAGGCCTTAAAAGATGAAGTTTTTCACCGTGTGCAGAATTCAACTTGTACACAGATTGGATATTTATATTTTTGAATTAATTCAATTCAACCATTCCTATTAAAAATAAAATTTTACTACAAACATATTATTTTAAAAAATAGCAATCTAGACAAAAAAAAAAAAAAATACTCTTTTTTTGAAGAGAGCTAATACTTGCAGTTAGAGTGCGCAACTTCTTCAAAAAATTGAATAAATATGCATTAAAAAATTATTACAAGTATAAATTAATAGAAGTGATATTTACGACCATACGGTATGTAAGTTTTATATATATATATTTTTGAAAAAAATTAGATAAAATTGAGATAAAATTAGATAAAATTGAGATCCACATAATTTTCTTTTTTTTTTAAGTGCATTGGGTGACTAGGATTACTCATACATTCTATAAGCGATATAGGATTACTCATAAACTAAACGAAATTGGGTGACTTGTTTATAACATATAATAATTTTAAATACACTCATAGATTATGTAAGTGTCATATATTTATCTTAAAAAAGTTAAAATCCATTATTAAATTTTATACTTATTTATTTATTTTAAAAATTGCACAATACTTGTGCATTACTATAAAGAAAATTCTAAACGTAAGCAACATTAAACATTTATATGTATATCAATATTGAAATGAAAAGATAGATTTAATAAAATAATTAAATTTAAAATAAAAATATGAAAATAATCCATCATAATACACAAATACACAAATATGTATATAATATTATTTAAAATAAATTTATTTATTATCCTCTTTTACAACATCTTTTTATCATTCCATAATATGATATTAAATAATAGATTAATAAATAAAATATAATAAATAATCTCTAATTATTTAATATTATATTATAAAATAATAAAAAAATAATAAAAAATAAAATAATAAATAATATTACTCATATAAATAATATATAGCATTACCCTAATTACAAATATCATTTTGACATGACTTCAAGGACAATGCTTGGTGTGCACCCGAAATTACAACTGTGCAAATAATTGTTTTTAAGCATTTTCAAACGTGCTTAGGAAAAAAAATTAAAATATATGAGATTCCCAAACTTCAAACTTACCAAAACTTTTTTTCAAAATTTCATCATTCGCGGTGCGTTGCAGAAGTCGCAGCTGCCCTCGACGACGCCATGTCCAGTCTCACATCCCAAATAATTACGTGAGCCCAGTGTTCATGCCGCTGCACGACGATCCCTGTTCCTTATACCTCGGCGGGTTTGGGGTGTGGTTGCCAAGGGAACCCACCCTGACACTTCAAAATTCAAATAGCTCCAAGAATCAGTATCTATTCACTCTCTCTCTCACTCTCCATTGAATTTGAAGTACGTCTGCGGTGTCCTATTTACTGTTCACAAACTCCTTCATGAAATTACCATATAATGCTGTTTATTTTGGGAGCACAAAATGCGCCTTTCGTTTCTTTCTTTCCCTGTTCTTCCCCGAAGGGCATTTCCTTTTTTATTTTTTATTTTTTTGGGTTTCTCTCGAAATGTTTACTTGTTTTGAGAGAATCTGCCTGCTTGGTTGCTGATTAAATTCAGGAAAAGGAAATAAACTTGCTACATTTTTTAAATTAGTAAGTGTTGGTCCCTTAATTCAGTTTTCCTTTATCTTTCTTAAAAGTTCCAAACAAATGCTTTTCTACTTGTTTCTTAGTGAGTTGGGATTCTTTTTTCGTTTTAGGGTATTTTTTTAGGTTCTCAGGGTTGGGATGAAACTTTGAGAATTTAGTTTGCTAGGAGTATAGTTAATTGGTATCTCTTTGTGTATATAACATTTTGATTATGAGTGTATGTGGGCTTGTTTGTTTAACTTAGTGTGTAATTGAAAGCGAATCTAAAACAGAGAGTTGTGTAGTCACTGAAAGGTACAAGGAAGGGAAGTATTACTTTTTGCAGCTTCTGTTGAAGTACTTCTTGTTAATTATAACCGTCAAATTAATATTCTATTTACTATGAAGGATTTCTAAGGAAGGTGTTTATAACTTTATTGTCGTTTGTTGGTTTAATACAATTCATATGAACCGTTTGTTTAGCCATATTCTAGATAGGAAAAGAAGCGTAAATTCAACAATTTGGAATCATGTTGTCTTTTTGGTTCTTTAAACTGTTGCATATTTGTTCTTTTAAGTTTCATGGCAATGTTCAATAGTGTTACTTTTAAGGGTATAGGCCTAATGAAGCTTCCCACTGCCCTTTCAAGATCATTGGGATGAGTGTGAGGGGATCGAATTCCCTCACTAGATGGGGCTGTGTATGCCCTTAAAAAGTTGCCTACAAAATTGTTAGTTTATGCTGAACACTGATCTCAAAACTCTATAAATTATAATTTTTTTAAACTTAAATATATTTTTCCTGGGGCTTTTGGCATCTGGTGGTTGAATCCAGCTTTAAAATTGTTGTCTGCACTATAAACCGTGGGATACGATCTAGCATGAAATGTGCTGCTTACTGCATACTGTGATAAGATGGGGGCAACTTATAATATGGTTATGTGGATTGCTTCGTTAGAATGTAATAGAGTAGCTAATTCAGTTCTTGAATTCTTTTATTAGGACGGATTTGTTATATAGAGTATTACCTTTTAAAGGCATTTTTCTAACTGTTTTGGATTTATGTTGATGCGGGTAAACCAGGTAAAGAATTACCAAAAAATAAAATAAATTTGTGGTTATCACTCAACTGTAGTTTCTTTCTTGATGTGTTTTGTCCCCTGTTGCATGGAAAATTTCCATCCTTTTGATTTCATCATATCTTGCATGAATTCTTTTGATCTTTTATTTTTCAATATATCATTAGTATTATTGCATAAATATGGGAAAAATTAAGGAATGCTAGGTTTCTTTATTTTTATTTTTTTTATGACATGGAACCTCCCCAAGGCAAGGTTCACCTACCGACCTACTTATGGGCAGTAAATCCTGGATACGCTACCCAATATGCCTGACCCATGTATTGGGTAATCATATAATTCCTATTGCGGTACTGAACTCGTGGTATCTGAGTTTACAGCTCATCTCAAGCCCGTTCTTTGACCACTAGGCTGCACCCTAATGAGTTCCTAGGTTTTCATAACAGAGTATCATTTTGGTATTTACTATTTGTTTTGTTAGTTTATTGTGAAAAACTGGTACAGAGATGATTTTGAAGAAGTAAAAACAATTATATGTGTTGACATGACCCAAGGGAATATTATTTTTGGTGTCAATATAAAATCTATAGAGGTAAATACACTTTTCAGTGTCATGACTACTGTTAGAACTGATGTTTCAATGTCAATATATGTATATATATAACTGGTGTTTTTATGTTCTCTGCTACAGCATTTAATTTACTTTGAAATATTTTGCTGGACTTTTGCATTTCCTTTCAGACTCGTTTTCCCCACACTCATATATTCTAAAATGTAGGGGTATTCAGCCAGCCTCTGTGAGTTGCTAAAATAAAAAGCTGCTGAGTGATTATTAATGGCGCCGAATCCTAGAGTTGCAGCAGCCTTCCGTGCAATGAAGTATATTGGAATTAAGGAAGATAAAGTGAAACCAGTGTTGCTTAAACTTCTAAAATTATATGAAAAAAACTGGGACCTTATTGAAGAAGAGAATTACAGAGCTCTTGCAGATGCCATATTTGAGGAGGAGGATACTAGGGTACAATTTCAGACTTTGTCACTTAGAATTTAGTTAGATCTGTCCCTTGGTTTTTATCTCACACCCATGTTTATCTAATATGAATTCTACTCATCTATTACTTATAAGTACTGAATCCTATCTTTCAGGTTGTGGAACAAAAGAAGAAATGCAACAATACTGATGTATGTCGGTCATTTCTCTTCCTGGCACTAGTGATGTTGTTGTTGTTGTTGTTTTTTTTTTCCCCCCATCTTCTTGTTTTTGTACCCATCTTGACTTGCCTTTCTAATTGGCAGGAGGAGAATTTGGAGGAAGAAGATCAGACACATGATGAGCCTGATCACCCCCTGAAGAGGTTGCGCTTGAGAAGTCAAGGTGGTCAGGTTTCACCGTTGGTCAACTCCTGCAGCCACAATTTGGATGGAAGTTCGTCAGAAAGGCCTAAAATGGAGGATGAACTACCCAAGTCTCATTTCCAACAGCACCCTCAGGAAATAATGGCGACACCTCAGTCCATCCAGCAAACCATCTCACCTCAGCTTAGTATTGTTAACAAGGGCAAGAAACCTCTCTTACCTCATATTGATTCCCTTGAGAAAAGATCCATGTCCGATAGAGAATCTCATGTTGTGCATATTAAAGAGCCAACGGTTGAGTCAGACATTGTTCTTTTGCCCAAGCAGAAGATTCCTAATACTCTTGTTTTGATTGAGCCAAAGGATGAGCCATTTGATGATATGTTTAACGGTGATGTACCAGACTATGAGGTGCCTATTGCAGTGATCCACCCAGGTGCATTTCATCCCTTTGGAGTGATATCTCTGTATTAACATGGCTCATATATCTAGATACTTTTAGTGTTTATAATATTTTAAACTTGAATGTCTCCCTTATCTACGCTATGCTTTATTTAACTGTCTAACCTTAATTCCTGAGTGATAAAGGTGGACGAGGAAATAAAAGGCTTGGTGCTGTTCAATAAGCTTCATTTGATATAAATGCAATTCATTCTCTTCTAATCTTGGTTTTGCTTACATATGCCTGTAAGGTAGATTCTTCAGTTGGGCATGGCTCAGTTAAAAAACAAGATGGTCCAGAAATTCTAGCTTCCCAATGTCTTGGTGAAGGAAATAGAGATGATAGTGCTCTAGCTCCATCAAGTGAGAGGGAAACCAACTGTACACTTGCAACCATCCCCGAGGAAACTCCTCCCATTGTTGAGTTTGCCTCTTTGCCCTTGGGAGAGGTAAAGATTTCTCTGAGTTACACTTCCACTCTTGCAAGACTAGATTCCATATGCCTGTCGTGATGAGGTTATAAAACTGACAGGATAAATATTTGTGAGAACAGAAAATCACTGACCTAAATTTATCTTTCTTGAAACTGCTGAAAGATATTTGTGAGGGCGTCTTGGAACTTGAACTTATGCCTCTTATGAATCACAGGAAGGATCAATAAAGAGAATTCCAACTCCTGATGTATTGGGGAGATCTTCCCCGAAGGATGCTTTGGATATGGAAGATAAAGAAGAAAATTTGAACTTGTCACCCCATGCTTCTAATGGATCAGTCCATATTCAATGCTCTCCTGCAGTGGCTGAGCATCTTTCAAGACTTCCACAGGCTTTGAATGGTCTTGATGGTCACATACATGCCAGCAAGAAAATGACTAAAAGTAGCTGTGCTGGAAGTGAGCCTGAAAAGGAACTGGAATTTCCTGAATCAAGGAATTCATGCAGTTTGGTGGTTGTCCCGCAATATCAGATTAGTCCTAGTGATTCTATGTCTATCCATGATATTAACGATGTCTCAAAAGGAGAAGAAAAGGTCAGAATTCCATGGGTCAATGAAATCAACAGTGAATGTCTACCACCTTTTAAGTACATACCTCAAAACCTTGTTTTCCAAAATGCTTCTGTTAAATTGACCCTTTCTCGGATTGGAGATGAGGATTGCTGTTTGGCTTGTTTGGGTGATTGCCTATCCTCATCTACACCTTGTCCTTGTGCAAATGAAACTGGATGCCAGTTTGCATACACACAGGGAGGTCTTCTTAGGGAAAAGTTCTTGGAAGAGTGCATCTCTCTGACTCACGACCCACAAAGACACCAACAACTGTATTGTAGAGAATGTCCGCTTGAAAAATTGAGGAATGGGGACTGTTTAGAACCATGCAAAGGCCACTTAAGGAAGAAGTTTATCAAGGAATGCTGGAATAAGTGTGGCTGCAGTAAAAATTGTGGCAATCGAGTGGTGCAGCGAGGCATAACTTGCAAGTTGCAGGTGGAGATCGTAACTTGGAAATTGGATTTATACAGTTGTTTCTTATGCTTATGTAACAGTTACTTATAGAATTTACTCGTTGCAGCTATTCATATCTCATTATGCTGAACGTTTTTTTACTCTTGAGATGCCGTGTAATTAGTTGAAATGCAGCCTTATGGCTTTCGCTCTAAATCTCAGGCGTTTTGCACTTCTGAAGGAAAAGGTTGGGGTCTCCGAACCCTAGAGGAACTGCCAAAAGGTGCATTTGTGTGTGAGTATGCTGGAGAAATTCTAACCAACACTGAGTTGTATGATAGGAACTTGGAAAAAAACATAAGTGACAAACCAGCATACTCAGTGCTACTTGATGCTTACTGGGGTTCAGGAGATCTAAATAATGAAGAAGCTCTCTGTTTGGACGCGACATTTTTTGGCAATGTTGCTAGGTTTATTAACCACAGGTACTTGTTTTTACCTCAACTTTCTGTCTCTTGGTTGAATACTAAACTTTTGCATATTTCATTTACTTAGTATGGTGGAGATGCTCCGAGTATCATACTCATAAATTTGGTTTTTAACTCTTATATGCTCATCCTTTTGAAATATTAAGAAAGTGACATCAGTTTTTGAAATGCAAGGTATGTAATTATTTACAATCAGAAATGATATAGCAGAGAATTGGTAAAAATTCCCTCTTCCCCTGCCAAAGAGCTTGAAGACAGAGGGAGGGAGGGAGGGAGGGAGGGAGGGAGGGAGGGGGGGGGGGGGGGGGTGGGGGCATTAATGTGGAGAGTTTTTTTTTTTTTAATTTTATTTATTTATTACCATTCTGATTATATTGTGGAAATATATAATTATAAATTTTTGTTGATAAAATACAGCATGTAAAGTGGTCAGCATATTTAACATATCATAGCAAGCTATTAGAAGTCTTGCATGAAAGCAGGCTGTGCTGATGCACTAGAAGGTCAGAGAAGACCAAGCTATCTCCTGGAGGATTTGCATCTTAAGAGATTCCGAGGATGTCATACCTGGTTGTCTGGGATGTGTTCGCTTATTTCATCAGGCTGTGAGTTATCTCAGTAGAGATGGCTTGTGACTTATCTCGGTAGAGATGAATTTTCCAGGACATAGAAACTCAATTTGCAACTATGTGATCATTTTGTTCCTTATTTCATCAGGTGTTTGGATGCAAACTTGGTTGAGATCCCTGTTAAAGTGGAGAGCCCTGATCATGCCTACTACCATGTATGGGAAGCTTTTATTTGCATTTCCCCTGTGATGTCCTTGCTTAGTGTTAGCAAACTGAGTTGAGTCATGCATGCTCATTTTGTTTTCTTCGTATGTAGCTTGGCTTCTTCACTACCAGGGTAGTAGCTGCCATGGAAGAGCTCACTTGGGTGAGTAGGTTTTGTTATTAGAGCGCAGTTGATTGTTGTTCGCATATAGCAAAAATTGGTTTTGAGTTTTATATTGCCACCCTAATTTTTTTTTAAGTAAAAAGATCTATTAATACTCCCTCCCTATAGTATTGTCACCAATGACGAATATGGGTGGAATTGTTTCTCTGTTTTAAGAGCACTTCAATAAATCATGATTAAAACAAAATTCTGTTTCATAAATTAAACACATCAGTTTAAGGCTTTTCTTTTTTCTTGTTCCTGCTGGGGTTTAGGTTGGAAAGCAACTTAACAAGGTACTCAAGCTGTTGCCTATATATGTTTTTGGTATATGTGCTTGCATGGTTGCGTTCGTACATCGAGTCAACTAACATGGTCCTATATTTCTCCTTGGATGTATAAATTCAGTTGTATCATTCTATCTTATCATTTATTACTCAAAGTTCATATTAATAGTGAATCAACTTTGAACTTAGTTTATATATGCAATGTCTCGTAATTTTCCCTTTGTTGAGCTGCTTTACATGACATGTCTGCAGGATTATGGCATCGACTTTGAAGACCATGATCAGCCTGTGAGGACATTCTGGTGCCGATGTGATAGCAAGTTCTGCAGGAACATGAAGCGTTCAAATAGTAAGAACATTTTCTGTGTGTGGGAGTGTACGTGAGCATGGGCATGCATGCATGTGCTTGAGCCACGCCTTTTATGTTTTTAATAAAATATTTCAGTTATAAAAAAATCTGTAATATTTTGTTTTATTAATCTAACTAAATGGTTGATAGGACTATTAGTTAAGTCTTGAATGTTTAGCTTCAAAATTGAACAAGCCAAAACATGATAAATTGATTTGGTGATTCAGCAAATAACATCTGAGTTGACCAGGATCTTGGTTGAGGGTGGGCACTTTTCAGCATATCTATGCCTCTTGTGAAATTATCATAGGAGCCTTCTTTCTTATAAGTAGGTTACGCATTTGTAAAATGGACTGGTTGATGTTTTTGGTTCAACGCTTTGGTATTGGTTTGTTCTTTTTCCCCTTTTGCTCTTAATACACTGTAGATTCGTCATCCGCTTGCTTGTCTGTCGGTGTTCATGTGGAAATGTAAATTTAAGGTTGCCTGGTTTGCAACGGGTTTTGGTTGGAAAATCAGTGTTTGGTGTCATGGCATCATCTACTGGTTAATTTAAGAGATGTAAATTTAGTTCTTATGTAGTACTTCATTCGCGAAGTTTCAAGCCAGGAATATGAGATAAAGTTAGGCTTAAATTCCAATAGCAAAGCTTGCAGTATCAAATATGGGCCAATATTAGATTCAATTGTTTGGAATCCACGTTACTGCCTGCTAGTGCTGCTAATGACGGTGGTTTTGTTTTCATGGCACAGGATCTAGGTCTGCATCAATTGCAAGATGAACAACAATGGGGATTGATTTACTGGCCTTCCCCACAAAGAAGAAATATGGATGAAGCAGATTGTACTGGAGTAGAGTTACTCAAACTCTACTGCCTAGTGTAAAGTGGTGGATAGATTTTTCAGATGCTTTTGAACAAAATTTTGGTAGATTGACCATAGATAGTTCAAAGTCATCGGCCCTCTTGATAAAAGATCTTGCCACTAACTTTGGGCTATCGGACAGCTGAGACAATAGGAATATAGTTCTGTGAGCTGTTGCTTTGGAAAGGGTGCAACTGTTTGTTAAATTGGTTCCACGACGAATGGGATGTATAATGCATGTAATGGGAAATTTGGATTGCTATGGGAAATTTGGATTGCTAGGAAAATAGCAGGTTTAACAACCTTGCTATATGGTGACTGATCCAATTGTTTACAATATTTCCGGTTGCTTAAGGGAGCTTTATTCTGTCAAGCCTGCAAAGTTGCTTCAAACCTTTTCTGCTTTCCCACTGGATGTTCTTAAGATTCCTCTCTAGACTCAAAAGACCATTTCTTGCTAAGTGGATGTTATCTCCAGTTGGTAATCTTGAATTAAATGTTGATGGAACCTCCGGTTTTTCACTCTTCTTAGGACATGGTGCTGGTGTGTCTACCCAATTAGCTAAAGAGGGTTTGTTCATAAGTTATCAATTACATATCTCGAATTTAGTAGTTGAAACTGATTCTTCTGATTCCCGCAACCACATTAATTTAGACAACCCAGGTAATTTTGTCTGCAGATTAGTCTCTTCTTTGATTGGTGGGTATGTACTTAAGTGGTTTACAATGTCTTGCTTTTGCTGATCTGTCTCAGATCTGTCTGAAATTTGTATTGTTTATTATTTCAAACTACTAATTAATATACTCTTGAGCATTTATTAAAAATAAAAAAGTAGTACATATTGGCAGGGTCGCTACCCTTTGGTATGTAAAAAGTCTCTTAATTGACTGTACACAACAAATGAACAAACTCTCTTGGGAAGCCTGGGAATAATTGAAGACTGAAACAACCAATAAGTAGCATGCTGGAATAGCAAATCTAGCACTCCACCCCACACGGTTTAAGAATTGGCCCTGTTTGTTTAGGCAAGAAAGGATCGATTCGAACCCAAAGCATTGACAAAATTGATGCAAGAAGTATGGACCAAAGAATTATAATGGTAGGAGTCCTGTTTTGCTTGCCCATTAAACCTTTGAGGAAAGGATAGAGATGAGCAATGACCCAGAAGGCGAAAAGCAGCTTCCCAAATAACAGACCCCATGAGCCAGAACCGTTGTTAATTGAATCGGAAACTCCGGCCACAACTCCTACTATGTTCATGATTATGAGAGTGGTCGGAGGGATGAGAAGGTTGGTCCACTTGAAGAGGTAGAGCTCTCCCACCTCAGCATCATCACCTGCTTTTGATGTCACTGTGAAGTTGGTGCTCACTCCAGTAATCACTTTGAGGAGGCCTTGAAAAACAGCAAAAAAATGTGCTGAAACGCCCCCAATCACCCAGAATTGCTCACTGCGCCACCAATCCTCAATGCCAACTCCACTCCATCTGATCTCAAGCACGCTTGTTACTATGATGGAGAGGAGAAGAGCCATGAACCATCCACCAGGAATGTTTGTTAGCTGTAGGAAAAACAATATTTAATTATAGCAAGCAACTTTTTAGCTGTTCTTATGTATTAATGCCATTGATCAGAAAATTGAATACCCTTCCTCACTGGCCTTAGGAATCTGTCATTGCTGAAAAAAGTTTGAATACTTCTATGTCCGCAAAAGAATTACACAAAACAATCTCATAAACTGACATGATTTTTTCTGATCTAATAGATCTATTTACTATAAAAGTAACTTTCTAATTGGACGGACATATTAAACTACGCTAATTTGTAAGATTATTTTTATGTAATCCTTTTGTGGCTAGAGTATTTTCCAAAAAAATAGTTTAACTTACTGTGGGAATGATGAACTTTCCACTCAGAAGACAGATGGCCGGAATGGCGCAATATGCAAGCAGAGGGATGGAAGTGAAAGGGTAAACAATGGCGTTAATGTAAGCCATTCTCTCCAGCCATTTCAGTTTTCCTCCATAAGCATACCAAAGTGGGCAATGGCGACTAAAGAAAATTTCAACAGAGCCAACAGCCCATGTCAGAACTTGGTGTAAACGATCTGATAGATTAATTGGAGCCAATCCTTTGAAAGCCGCTCGCTCTGGCATGCAGTACACTGACTTCCATCCTCTGCAGTGCATCTTGAGGCCTGTCAAGATATCATCCGTAGAGGAACCATATATCCACCCAATCTGCAATGGGAAGGAACTAATAATTGTGCAATATTCAAATTAAATGGTACCCAAAACCATATCAGAATCTGTTGAATTAAAGGCAAATATAATCTCGAAACTCTATAAAAAAATATTCCCAAAAGAGTGGAGCTAAGAGCTAATGATCACCTCTTTTCCCCATTCAGTTTTCTGGTCATAGCCACAACTGATAACATGAATGGCCTCTTTGATAAGAAAAGTTTGATCAGTCCCTTCGGGAAGGCCACCATCTTCCATAAGAGTGGAAGCAATAAAAACTGGAGATTGTCCGAACCGTTTCTCGAAATTTTTCTGTGACATGAGTGATGATTTCTCAAACTCATCATAACCTTCGAGCCCTTCTTCTATACCTTCAAGATCAAACGTAGGTCCAGATCCTTTCTTCAAACAGCTCTTCCCCCTCATTTTCTTCTTCTTGTTATAGAGTCCCCAAAGCAGGCTTTTTTCACTGCTTTTCTTATTTGTCTTCGACTTCCTCGAACCCCCACAACAGCAGCAGCACCATGAAGTCCAGCAATCACATGTCATCTTTGGCCGCTTCTCAGACGCCGGTGGATCGTAGCCGTACAATGCCTGCCTGTTGAATACGCATCCAGTGCCAACGTAAATCGGGCCTTGGATGCCATCCAAGCCTTTCATGCTGATCTGTAATCGAAATAACATTTTTTTTATGCATTTGAGAAGGCTGATTATTGCATGATGATCAACTTGCATGACTTACATCATAAAGCGCAACGTTGCGATTGGCATATCTATCATGACTATCGATGCCATCGAATCTTTGAGGAAATTGGACAAAGCAGAGTTTCTTTCCCACCTGGGGATCCATCAGAAAGCACATGGCTTCCCTTACAGCCTTGCTATTGTTCATGTAGTGGTCACAATTCAAATTCAACATGAAAGGGGCATTGCTAAGTACAGCCGAAACTCGTACCTATTGATCAAAAACACAATCCCAAGTCTCAACATTTGCACTAGATATCACAATTTAATTGCAGTCGAGAGTTATATTGTTTAAATAACTAGCTAAATAACAACCCACCAAGGCGTTCATGGCACCAGCTTTCTTGTGGTGTGGGTATCCGGGTCGTTTTTCTCGAGAAACATACACTAACCGTGGCAACTCCTTACCTTCTAGATCCAGTGCACCTTCACTCCCAAGATATACCTGCAATTTAAGTAGCATAATTTTGGTTTGTTGAAAAGAAAAGGTGAAAATTGTTGGATTAAAAAAAATGAGTTGGAAAAGTCATCTGGTTAGGGATGATCTTGCTAAACCTGAATCATGCCGGGATGATCGCCGGTGTCGTTACCCGGCCACGGGGCACCATCTTGCATCACCCATCCTTCTTCTGGTTTCTTCTGAGACTTCGCCACCAATGCATTAATCCTTATTTTGAACTCTTCATACTCTCTCTGCAATACAATACAATACAATACAGTTCAGCCCTTTAATTGGTTGCAAAGAAATGTTACGAATTTCATTGATTTGTTTGGCTTACTTTCATGGACCTACGCTCCTTTACAAAGCTGGGCAGCACTTTGTCTTTTAAGTAATCAATCTTCTCAGAGAAGTAGAACTCTGGTGCCCTTGGTTCAATGTTATATTTCTTGCAAAATGGCACCCATCTTCTTGCAAACTCTGCAGTTTCTGCGATTGTATCAAAACTGAGCATCGATGCACCCTCATCCGACACATAACAGCTCACCTTATCAACAGGGTAATCAACAGACAGGATCGAAAGAACAGTGTTCGCTGTTACGATTGGTGGTTCTTTGACAGGATCAACAGTACTCACAAAGACATCAACTGGGGCCAAACGGTTTGGTTCTCCCTCACGCTCGAACCTCAGGGACAAGCGGTCTAAGTAAGTTTCTCGGATTATGGGGCTCCATTTAGGGAATTGGTCAATAATCCAAGAAAGGGAAAACCATATCTCGCATATTACAGAGATAAGCCACAATGGATAAGCATCATGTACTGAATTTGAAACTCGGAAACGGAGGAAGAAAACAAGAATGATGAGCCTGAGAACAATGACTGAGCGATATGGATTGATTTTGCTTGAGGAGATTGGTATTTTTCGCCACATTGGTTGCCTGGCTTCAGCCAAACTGCAAAAGGAATGAAGGTGGTGTTCACGTTGACGTGGGTATATAGACCGAGAAGTAAAATCTCAGTACTTTAATGGATCATCTATATTAAACTTGATATGCATGGGTTTAAGGAACAGATAAAACACAGCTTACAGGAATTCATCGTCATCTCCCCGATCTTTATTTCCATTATCTTTGCCAAGGAAACCGCCTCTTTTTTCTTGTTTGACCTTCCACTTCTCTACTCTCTCTTTCCATTCTCCATCACTGTTCACCTCTTTCTCTCCTTCAAATTCCTTACCAGCAACTGCATGTACTGCCCCATTCCACCACCATTCAGTAGTACATAGATCAATTAATAAAAGAAGAAATTACAACATAACCCCTTGCGGAAAATTTATAAGGTGCACGTAAACATTTTTAAAGATCTCAGCTTACCATTTCCTTCAACAGAACCATTATAAGGATGCTGCTGGTGATAATTGTAGTCCCCATTTTCCTGCAAAACTCACCAACATCTCATATATGTCTGTTTGAATTCCATATAATTAATTCTAAATATATGCCCATATATATATATATTGATGACATATCTTTTAAAAATTTTCCTCTCGAAAATCTAGGACTTCGATCAAGACAAGAAAAATCCTCGGCGCTTAAATATTTACAAAAGCTTACGTAGCTAATTTATTAGCAAATATGAATCTTTTTCTTTCGTTTGAGGTATATATAATTGAATTGTAATTTGGATAGGAAGGCTTTTTTAAATAGTAGAAGGGAACAAGAACGATTGGCGCCCCAGTTTTCATTCTGCACGGCCATGACAAATAGCTAGAGATGATCATGCACGTACGTTATCTTACGTCGTAACCTTTATTAATCCGGTACTGATGATCTCTTATTTGAAAGATGGCTACGAATCTGATTTACTACACCATATGATCGATTAAGTTTATATCTAAGTAACTTAATGCATGTAATTACCAAATGGTTAGTGACATGTTGCATATCGGAGTTATCATAATTATGACCATTCTTAATCTGGAGATCATCGTCAGAATCGTCCGCATCGCTGTTTTCCTCGTCCCCAGCAACCCTAGGACATCCTGGGAGAGACAAATTAATGTCAGAAAACGGCATGGACTGAGTCCCATTTACGTATAAGAACTTGATGTTATATATACAATTACAGCTGAATTAATGAGTGTGAAAGAGAGAAGTTGATGATGATCTAACCCTTATGACGCTTATAGCGGGTGTTGCACTGAGGACAGCTCTGGTTCCCATCACTCCTTTCATAGTCATAACAAGGCCGACAAACTGGGAACCCGCATTTATGACACGCCACAAACAAAGTACCATCTTCTTTGTATCCAATCTCATCGCTACAAACCCTACAAATTTTTGACGCAGGCTGCTGACGGCCGGTTGGAGGCCGGTAGTACTGCTGCCATGCATACATAACATGAGATTAAGTACAGCTAAATACACGAAGGAATTTTATAAAACAAACCCACAAATTAATATAGTTTTATATAATTCCCTAAATCTAATTTAAATAAAAATAATTTTATACTATAATATACTACATTCAATTACCTCATTTTGTAGATTTACTTTTTATAATTCTTTTAAGCTAAAGTATTTTCCATATAACATACATATATTTATATATATGTATATTTGTGAGAAAATTGTAGGCATATATAATTAGTTATTGGTTGTTTCTAAACAGCTTAAAGTTTCAGAGCAATTAATGGCCGTTTTTTGTTTTTGCAAAAAAAAGCCTAAGAGACCATATATGGAAAGAGTAAGCTAGCTATCTACCTCGTCATCAGCCATCGTGTTGGAGGCCATGGCAAGCCAAAAAAAGAAAAGAAGATCGATCAGAGAAAAATATATGTGTTCAAAGATTGAGAGCTAGCAGTGTGAGTAAATAAGGGATGAAGGGAGATATATATAGGGAAGAGGTGGGGAGAAATCAGTAAAATATGAGGTGCATGCAACTATGCAAGTGTGAGTTCAAGTGTCTATGCCATGAACTGTGAGTTGGGAAGTCATATATTTGAGTGTAGGATACGAGCAGAGATTAGAGCCATTTTAGATGGGCTGTAACTTTGAAGGAAGCTACACTGATGGAGGTGGATCGAGCTTGAATCATCAGATTCTCCAAGTTGTACTAATATAACTTGTGGCTGCTGCAGATTTGTCCGGCCTGGACTGTGAAGGAAGTGTGGTTGGTGCAGTGTCAGGCTCTCATCATGGTACTAATTATTGCCCAGATTCGAAAAAGTTTGTAAATCATGAGGGTTGCAGATTTATTGGGTAAATCAGATGAAAATAATGTCTTCACTCGGGGAATATATTTTTGGTTGGCTTGATATTGTTCCGAGAGATGGGAGGTTTTTGGGTGGTTGATGATGGAATGGGTTTATCCTATTTAATTAGTATATGATTTTCCCATCAATGTACGATGTGGAGATCAGGCTTGTTCATTTATCTTTTTTATGTACTGATCATTATCAGTTTATTTATTTATTTATTAAAATTTTTTTTTAATTATAAATAAATTACATAAAAATAATGATGACAATTTGATATAGTATAATATAGTACGCAAGAATATGAATTTATTTTTATTAGAAAATAAATCTAATAAATTCTATAAAATCACCGCATTATTAATTTGTAAAATTATTTTTATATAATTTTTTTATAATTGTTTCCCTCAATATACGATGTGGAGATCAGGCTTGTTCATTTATCCTTTTATTATGTACTGATCATGATCAGTTTATTTATTTATTAAGAAAAATAATTTAGTTATGAATACATTACATAAAAGTAATTAATAATCATGAACTGATATAATATAATGTAGTTTGTCCGATTATAAAATTATTTTTATTATAAAATAAATATAACAAATTATGTAAAGTTATATCAATTTATAAAAATTTTTTTATAAATTTTTTTTTTTATAATTATTGCAGCACTCTTTTATTAAATGTGAGGGCGGCGGGTGTTCATCTGTCGGCATCCATGTATATGTACGTTTAACTTCTTTTGCTTGCAGCTTGCTCTGGCTGTGCCAATGCTGCAAGTTAACTAGCTAGCTTACTCCCACACGATGGAATTAACTATATTGCTTCATGTACTAATTCATGCTGCAAGTGCCATACATGTGTAAGATTGAAAAATTCTTTACAATCTCCAACCTCCAACCTCCTCCACATACTACATTTTTTTAATTTTTTAATTTTTTAATTTTAATTTTTATTAAATATGTGATATATGAATAAGGAATAAAAAAATATTAATTAATTAAAAAAAATTCAAAAAAAAAATTAAAAAAATTAAAAAAATATGATGTGTGAAAGAGATTGGGAATTGTATAGGACTTCCCGTGTAATATTAGCTATATATGGCTGCATGGTAAAAAGAAAATGCAAGTATTAAACTTAATTAATACAAATTTTATTATAAAAATCTTATAAATTTAATGTAAGTGGTGACATGTTAATAATTACGTACCATATTGATTTGACTAATTTTTTATTTTTATTTTTAATTTATGACGTAATTTATGTTGTATGTAAAGACTTTTCAATAAAATTTATATATATAATAATGATAGATTCAATTTTAGAGTGTAAAAGCGCGCTTGATCTCTTGCCTATTCACAAACCAACACTAACCATATAATAATCATATTTTCTCAGCTAAAAACATAAAAGAAAACGCTTAAATTACAAGAAAAGAAAAAGAAAAAGTAATTACATAGCATCCTACATAAACAGTTCATAAGAAATTAAAAAAAAAAAAGTATAGACAGTAGTCTTAGTGAAAAAGCGTAAGAAAAAATAATGGAAAATGTATATATATATAATATTAATTAATAGAAAAAGAAAAAAAACACCTTGATCTTGCATGCTTTTCTCGTTGTTATTGGATGTCATGAACTGTATAATTAATTGAATATTGTTTGATATAATTAATTTCCTTCTAGAATAAATATTGGGCATATCAGGTTTTCGTTATAACAAATGTACACAATTTTCATTTTCCGAGCACGAAGGGAAGTGCACAGTACTTTTGAAAAAATAAAGGAACTTCGATCAATTGTTTTTCGTTATTTTCTTGGGTGGATGTGGGGCACTTGACCCAATATTAATTACACCAAAATGAGCAGAGAACCTTGACAAGGAATGGAAATTAATTACTAATAAACATAAGAAAAGCTAAAAACAAAAAACAAAATAAGTCTCTAATATGCATAACTAACTTAAAAATAACCCAAATAACAGCCTGCCATTCCAATAACCTAAGTAGTAAACATGGCCGTAACAAATACATTCTTAAAGTGGTGGCCTGGTTGATAGAATTCAACTTACAAAAAGCTGGCGTTTTTGCTATTTCACTCAAATCTGTCAAACTTAATTGCAGAAATCCACCTGCTTATTGCTTGGATGGGAAGCCTGGTTTGTAACTTTGAATGCTATGGATCCACGCTTGTATGAAAAAAGCCAGTTTAGTAACATAATTTTTCCGACGAGATCGCTAAAAAAAATCATCTGGAAATAAGAGCCTGGGGTATAATGTTTTGTGTAAATCCAAATCCAACGAATGCCATGATAAAAATCATGGATGGGTTGTGTACTATATTGGCAGTAACATGATTATTCATAGGTTAACATTGAGGATATTAGAATTTTACTACAAATAGCGTTCGATGGAGATATAAAACAGGGTGCTAAGCAACAGTTTCCTAATGCATCCTCATCCTTGCTTTACTCATAAGAGTACAAATTAGAAGGTTGAAGAACATTATCACCAAAACTTGACTAAAATTTGTTTCTGCATCTGCAAATTGTCTTTTGAGAATATGATAACAGAACCAGAGAGGACCAATCTATCCATCAGTCAGCTTTGTTTGTCTTACTCCAAGAATAAGATGTTCCATTAATCAGTATGGTTTTGTCAGTCCAATACTGATTTGGCAGATGATATGGCTTATTCATCAGTTTTTTCGACCGCTTTGAGGGTTGGGAACTAGTTTCACAAACATCTGGCTCCTCAAAATTCTGAGGAGCCTCTGCTACAGTTGCCTTTTGCTTCACACCCAGCTCCCACGAGGTTTCTTCCAACCCAGAGTTCGCATTGACCGGATCATAAACTGTATTACCATGGTCTACCTGGGAGGTTTCTGGTTCCCTTTTGGCAGGGGAAACTGGAATATCCAAAGATGGGGCAGGAGAGTTCTCCAGAGTGGATGCTGATGCCTTCAGCTTGTCGATACCAGACTTGCATTGCTTCTCAAACATCATTTGGAGGCACCTTCCTTGTTCTTCGATTCGCAACTGTAGATTTCTTTGAATCTGCTCATAGGTCAAAGATAGTTTTACACCATAATTACAGATACAGCAACCCAGCCACAGAGTATGAAATATGAAAAAGGGAACAGTCTTGATACACATGTTCACACACTTTGGATAGCCTGATATATTTGAAGATAACATTATGTTTCGCCTAGTCACAAGCACACTATTATGTTTTGCCAATGATTTAACAAGCATACAAATCAAGCCATTCAAAAGTATAGCATCAAGCAGTAAAAATTGCTAACTCGATAGTGAACTGAAACCAAACGTCTAAAAAACCTACTTAGCCCAAATGCTTCATGTTCAAGTAAATCGGCATCACCCAGTTCCAACATTAAACATCTTTTTTTTTTTTTATGATAAGTTCCAACAATTAAACACTCACACTGATAAAGGGTGGAAGAAATCAATCTTCCATCCCTCCCATCACCCAGAGTCAAACAATAAACCCTATGAATCATGTTGAAAGTAGCAGGAAGTATTTCTTACCCAATGGGATCTCACAATGTTTGAAAGGGATTGTAGTTTAGGTTCAATTTAGTTCCTATTGGAACATTGACTAGTTCTTTTGGAGTATAAAACTTGAAACTGTGTTTGGGCTTTCAATGAGTCGTTACAAATGGTATCAAATCCAATCCAAATTGAGTATAGATGCGAGGTGAGTTGGATCCCACACTATCTGAGAAGGAGAAGTTCTTGTGTTTATAGCGATTCCAATGGACTCCAATTGTAATCTTGACTAATTGTTTTAGAATATAAGCCTCAATGTGACTTGGACTTTTCTTACGTGGTTACTTTCCATATATATGTCTTAGAAAAGTGATAGACATAGAAGAAATGTACATGTCACACACACACATATGGTGTGCATCACAGCCAATAAAGCTTTCATGCCCAAACCCATGTTAATCACAACCAAGAGTTAGAATTGCTGGGTAAGGTTCTCATATCATATTGCTGATTTCACTTTTTGATGGAGGGCTGCAATGACTGAGGAAAGCTGACCTAACCAGATTTCCAATAAAGTGAAAGGAAATTCCTTTCTCCAAAGAGAACTCATACCTCAAGTTGTTCATGAAGCCTCTTCTGAACTTCCATCTGCAATCTCAGAGCTTCAGTAATCTCAATACCCCTGTTATCCAAACAAAATGGAGTTCACAGAAAAAAAATATATTCGTCATGACAAATCAGCAAATAATACAAGAGATCATAAGCTGAAGCATGCATGAGCTTGAATTATCTAAAACTGGGCTTACTGGATCATCATTTAGAAAAGTGTTTCTAGCCTATAATCTTAACCCATTTGGCTTCTGCTTTTCTCTTGTTTTTTTGGTAAGGCTGGTACCCTGCTTTAGGTAGTTTGACCTACCATCAAGCATGGAAATTGTAAATGGCTGGAAACAGTGACAGCACAATACATGTTCAAGGGGCTAAAGTTGCAATAAAACTTATATGCAAAGTTCTGGTCTTGCAGGCTTCAGTCTTTAAAAATGCCACAGCTGGCTGTAAAATTGGACTAACAACCTCCCCCTCCATGGATACTAGAGTTGCTGAAGAAATTACACGAACTTAAAACAGACCGTGAATTTGCATGGAATTTATATCTAATTATAAGAACAGTACTAATAGATTTCTTAAAAAGATTTGAGCCAAAACAATTTTCAAGTCCACCCAATTCATAAAAAGGAGGTATTTATGCTTTTCTCTTTTAGTAAAATTATTGTAAAAAGTTCCCATAAAGTGGATATTCCAGGTTATACCATTGCAGTATCCCATATAATTAGAAACTTCCTAACACAGTTTCCTTGTACTTATAAAAAAGAGGAAAAACTCAAGTCATACATCTGGAACAGGATAAGCAATATATAGTGACCCATTGTGTACAGAATATGTCACCATAAACTCCACAAACAGTAAAAGATTATGTACTCTGCAAGCTAAAGAATAAATGTAACGCACCACATAATACAACAGGAATCTCCAGGTGTTAGTAATTAGATGACTTACGTTTTCAGGTCAAGAGACGACAAATCTTCAAATGGAGTCAATTTCTTCTCAGAGGATCCTGCAAATTGAATTCAAGAACCCACCATCTTAAATTCTTTTGATCTAACTTGTATATAAAAAAAGTTGACATCTATATGCCAAGTCGAAGCTCTGTGAAGAGGAACAGCTAAGCCAAGACAGATTGTAAAGAAACTGTTTCTAGTTCATGCTAGATCAAAGGAACTGCCTCATTGAGTATCTGCTAGTCACACAAAATAAATGGAGAGAGGAACATTTTTAAATCCAAGGGGATAAGCAATGGAGAAACCAACCTTTGATTGGGATTATGGCTTAGATAATTCAATTTAGCTGGCGATATCAGTGAAGATTGTTCATATGATGGTATATGATCATAACAACTAAGAGAAATGGAGGAGTATTAGTTATGTGGGATAGAAGGGCGATGGAGTAAAAGGAGGAGTACATGGGGGAGTATTTAGTGGCGTGCTCCTTTAAGAGTGTAGAAGACAAATTTATGTGGGCCTTCGCTGGTATCTATGAGCTGAACTTAGACAGCAAGAGAAGACTTCTATGGGATGAATTAGCTGGAGTACATAGCTAGTGGGGCCTACCATGGTGCATAGGTGGTGACTTTAATGTCATATGATTCCCAAGTGAATGCTTAGGAGAAGGTAGGTTGCAGCTAGCAATGATGGAATTCTCAGAGTGTATTTTCAATTTGGGATTGGTGGATATTCCTCTCATGGGTGAAGCATACACCTGGTCTAGATTTGACAGATTCCTAATCTCGTCAGAGTGGGAAACTCATTATCTGAAGCTATGTCAGAAGAGGTTTCATCGCTCTGTTCCGATCATTTTCCTATCTTGCTGGATTGTGAAGGCATTCAAAGAGGGAGGAGGTATTTTAAATTCGAAAATATGTGGCTTAAAACTGATAGTTTTGTAGATAGGGTCAAACAATAGTGGTCCTCATATCAGTTCTAGGGCACTTTTAGTTTCGTTTTTGCGGGCAAACTGAAAATTTTGAGAAAGACTTAAAGCTTTTGAATGTTCAATCCTTTGGTGACATAGGCGGAGGTAGAGAGGGTACAAGAGAGTTGAGCACTCTCCCTAGATGAAGTCTCTCGGAAGATACAATTAATTTCAGAACTAGAGCATGTTACTTCATTGGAGGACATATCATGGTGGCAAAAATCATGGTGCTTTGTCGTTAAAAGAAGGAAATCGAAGCACGAAGTTCTTCTATAGAGTGGCCACTTCTCATAGGAGAACTAATAAAATATAGATGGTGTGGTATGCACGGAGGCCTATGTGATTAAAGAGCACATTGCTGGTTTTTTTGAACATTTGCTTACAAAACATGCAGGGTGGAAGCCAAAGCTTGATGGATTAGCATTTGAGTCCATCGAGCAACACATGTTTCTTGGCTGGAGAGGCCCTTTGAGGAGACAAAGGTTCATGTTGGGATGTGGTGAATGAAGGAGTTCCAGGAACTTTTTTCGGTTGAAAATTTTGAGAAAAGCCTCAATGTCACTTTTATTGCGCTTATTCCCAAGAAGATTGAGGCAACAAATGTAAAGGATTATCGACCCATTAGTTTTGTGAATGGGATGTACAAGGTCATCTCCAAAGTGCTTGCAAACTGTTTAAGGGGGGAGGTATTGTGGCGATCACTATGAAACCCCAAAACGCATTTGTAAGGGGTAGACAAATTTTTGACTAGGTTCTCATTGTCAATGAATGTATTAATAGTAAATTAAAATCTGGGAATCAACGGAACTTATACAAGTTGGATATGGAGAAGGCCTATCACATTAATTGGGGTTTCCTACTTTACTTGCTGGAGAGTTGTGGATTTGGAGAGAGATGGTGATCGTGGATCCGGTGGTGCATATCCACAATGAAGTTTTGGTGAATGTCAGTCTGTTTGACTTTTTTAACAACTCTTGGGGTCTAAGACAAGGGGATCCTTTGTCTTCACTCCTTTTCGTCATATGCATGGAGGTGCTTAGTAGAATATTTTTGCCTTGGTTAATAGTGCCTTTGTGACTGGTTTTTTGGTTGGTGACATTAATAGGGGTACCCTTTACGTTTCCCATTTGTTGTTTGCAAATGATACTTTAATTTTTTGTGAGATAGAACAAAACCAAATTCAGGCATTGAGGGCACTTCTACTCTGTTTTGAAGTTGTATCCAACTTGAAAGTGAACTTAGCCAAGTCAAAATTGGTTTGAATTGGTAACACTCGCAACATTCAGCGGTTGGCTAGCTCTCTTGGATGTAAAGTTTCCTCACTTCCTATGAGTTACCTCGGACTTCCTTTGGGGGTTGCTTCAAGGGCTATATCTATCCTGGGATACAGTAATTGGGAAGATTGAATGTAGATTGGAAAGTTGGAAGAGATTGTACTTGTTAAAAGGTGAAAGGGTCATCTTAACAAAAGCACTTTGTCAAATCTAGCACCAACTTATCTCTTATCTTTCTTCCCAATTCCAACGTGTGGCAACTTGTATTGAAAAACTTCATCGTGATTTCCTTTAGAGTGGCTTAGGAGATGAATTCAAATTCCATCAGGTTAAATGGGACAAGGTATCTCCTCAATCTCACCTTGGTGGGATTGGCATTAGAAACCTTGAAGCTTATGGGGGAGTTAGAGCACTAGGGAGGTACATGGGGTGTGTGGAGTGGAAGTTTGGAAGAAAATTAGAAGAGGGTGGGGGGTTTTTGCTCGCCACACTAGACTTGTGTTGGGAGATGGCTCTAGAATTATTATGGTACAACTTTTTTTTGATACGTAAATTATGGTACAACTCATGGGGTGGAGATAACACACTCAAGGATTTTTTCCCTTCAGTTTTCAAGATTGCATGTGAGAAAGAAGCTTCAGTGGCTGATCTCACGGGGATAGCCAGTGACCTAGTCAAATGGAATGTGAGCTTTACCAGGGCGGCCCAAGATTGGAAACTTGATAGCTTTGAGGATTTCTCCAATCTCTTGTACTCCATAAACTGAGCCCTAGAGGATTCATATGTTGTGGTGGGTACCTGCAGGAAAATGTATATTCTCGATTTGCTCTTCTATCAATCAGTCACACAATCACTTTCCATGAGAAGGATTTGGAGACACAAGGCGCCCCTAAAGCGGCATTCTTTGGTTGGACAACTTCCTTGAGTAAGATTTTGACGATGGATAATTTGCGAAAATGCAGGGTGATTATAGTGGACTGGCACCATATGTGCAAAAATTGTGGGGACTCTGAATTATCTTCTACTGCATTGTGAGGTTGCTTAGAGTGTTATGGGAAGATGTATTCAGATGATTAGAGCTAGCTTGGGTTATGTCTGCCACTGTGGTTGAGCTTCTAGCCAATTGGACAAATCTAGGCGGTGTTCCACAAATCACGGCTGCCTGGAAGATGGTTCTTGCTTGTATTATGTGGTGTACATGGCAGGAGCATAATAACAGGATGTTTGAAGACAAGGAGCGCTCATTGGAAGAGCTTAGATTACTTTTTTGTTAGAACCTTATTTTTATGGGTCAAAGTTGTTGGTTTCAACGACCTTGATTTTCATTATTTTCTTGTTTCCATTTCTTCTTCCTAGATGGGTGTCACCTCTTGTAGATCATCTTGTGTACTTGGGCTATAACTAATGTTATTAATACAATTGGTTAGTTATAAAAAAAAACAACTAAAGATAGAATGTGATAAGATTTTGGGGACAATTCTTAAGCCTGCATTGTCTCCAGCTATAAAGCACACAAGACTTAGCTAATAATAAATTTCATAATTCTCAAGATGATAACAAGTGTCTTGTTTTATATATGGGACAGCTAGTAATGTCAAAACTTGTTTCCCTCTCTCTTTCCTTTCACATCATGCAAACCCTTAACGTCCCTGCTCCAAAAGAATCTCCCCATTTAGAGACTTAGGGGATGCTTGGGAAATGAGATGAGATGAGAAATCAATGATAGTAATGAAACAGTTTGTGAATAGTAGTAAAATGGTTTGAGTTATGAAGTTTTATGGGTTTTTGGAAAAATAGAGAGAAAAAGTTGAACAAAAATATTATAAAGTTAAAAATATTGTTAAAATATAATTTTTTACCATTATATTTGTTTTGAAATTTGAAAAATTTGAATTATTTTTTGTATTTTGTTTGAAAGTTTGGAAAAGTTGTAATGAATAGTTTGAAAAAGTTGTAATGATTAGTTTGAAAATGTTTGTATTTGAGTGATATTTGGAAAAGAAATTAGATGGAATGCGATCAAATGAGATAAGATGGGATGGGATAAAAAAAAATTACCAAACATTCCCTTATATTTCCATGAAAACATAAACAGAGGCCACAATATATGCTAAACATCGCACCCCTCCTCTTCCCAGCAAATAAAACATTCAATCGGAAAGGAGCCGATAAAGTAAGGTATTTAACATTCCACCCACATTCTTTCCAGCAAAGGAAAACTTCAAATAGAAAGGAACTGATACATTTAGGTAAATGAAAGTAGAATTAATATAACAAAAAAAAAAGAAGAAATATATGCATACACCCATGCACACATATGCACACACAAGCATGTGCACACAAATGTATACACGTTACATACCTTCTGATGAATCTGGTCGGTATCTGGCCGTCCTATATTTCTGCAGTTCATGCAACAACATCTGCGGTTAAAACTAAACACACATACAACATACATTTAAATTATTTCAGTAAGAAGCTAATCTCATGGCAAAAGGAACAAGGACTCGTTTGGGGTTGCGTTAGGGATATTAAAAAGTGCTTATATAATCCTAAAAACTTTTTTGATAAGTAAAAGATGAGTAGTATTGATATAGATGAAATAGGCATAGCCCAGGTATACAGGACGTATACATACGAGCCCCTAAATACATTCTAGGAAGTGGGAATTAAAGACAAGAAATTATAAACATCCTTGCAACCTCACAATGCAATAAAAGATGATCCACCAATTCCCTATGCTTCTTACACATATAATACCAATCCACACAATACATTCCCTTTTTCTCAGGTTGTCCGTATTCTTTAAAGAGTTTTATCATTAAAAACTCTTTAATGATAAAATTAAATTGCTTGGGTGTTACATATTAAAATACTTTATAAACTCAAATAAGTTAAAAGTAGGTTTGAGAAAAAGTACCATTTTGATGCTTTTCTTTAAATATGATTTTCCGCATAGTTTCAATTTTAAAAAAGACTATCAATGGATGAAAATACTCATTACAACTTTTAGATAATTACAACTACCCTTTGATCTTGTCACATGCACGATATTGCGTCTTTCAAATGACCTTTTATGTCATTTCTATCTCAAAAAGCCCCTTTTTTTATATTGTTTCCAAACAAATTTAACATGCTTGAAAATGCTTTAGGCATATGGTTACGAAACAGTAGATAGTTTTTTAATAGTAGAGCTTTTTGTTAAGCTTAACAACTATAAGGCTTAAGTTAAAAGCTTTATTACCCATCGCAATCCCAAACATGGACTAAAGCATAATAC
Organism: Platycarya longipes; assembly: GCA_036559045.1. Taxonomy (NCBI): domain Eukaryota; kingdom Viridiplantae; phylum Streptophyta; class Magnoliopsida; order Fagales; family Juglandaceae; genus Platycarya; species Platycarya longipes. The sequence goes on from CM071792.1 coordinate 1,331,154, forward strand.
CTGCAAATGGCTTTTCACATGATAGATAGTCAATCCTTCAACATTCATGAGCTTCAGCACACCCTTTGGAGTAGCACCTGTAAAATGAGAATAACAAATCAACTAAAGCAAAAGTTACTTAAATTTAGGCCATGATTGTGGGGAGGACATGAGAGTTACGTACTTTCACTCCCGCCAAGTTTATTGACAGCCTCCACAAAGGCTTCATGAAGTTCTGGTGTCCAGCGCATGCGTGGCTTGGATGGGGCACTATTTGCTGAGGAAGAAGGGGTAGCAATAGGGAGAATTTCTCCAGATGGAGCAGGAAGCTGCATATGAACTTCAGACTGATATGGTTGAGAATTTGGAGATGAATTGGACACCTGGTATGCAATCTGAAGAAACAAGACAAAAATGTTTCGAAATTAATTATGCTAGAAAGTACCTATTTTACCCATGGACTTTTTTTATAAGTACTTATGGACGAAAATTAATGACCACATCTCATGAAGATCCAACCTTTGGTTCCAAATCCATAACACTGGTGTCAACAAGAAGCTCAGTCCAGTTAGAAGTCATAGCATCATCATCAGTGATTAGCTGGTCCGCCCATTTACTAAATTCCTCAGATGCTATGGCAGCATTACAACCACTGCCGCTTGCCTGACCATTCTCAATAGAGGTATTTACAGGAAAATCAAGAAAACCCGGAAGTGGATCAGTATGCCAGAAATCAGTGTTTTCTTTGGCATAATTACTTGATGTTGTAGATTGAAGAGATCCTGAATGAGGATTATGTGTTAATGGCAGAGATGCTCCATTAGTTGATAACTGAGAAATGAAAGGAGAGTTTCTTGAATGCTTTTCATGGGGTGAAAGAGATGAGTAATGAAGATTTGATGAAAGTCCAGGGGATGATGAAAACATGTGACCAACTACTCCACTATTAGAGGGTAAATGCCTTGCATGGGTGGGAGGCCTTGTCACAAGTTCTCTTTCAATGGAAACCTGTTGCGAGTCAGGCAACTTGGGAAATGTCTCTTTCAAAGGGGCTGGAAGGACTGGAAATGATGATGACAGTGCTCCAGACATCCCCATGTTACTAAGCTGCTTTGTACCTGATCTCTGAATTGATACAGCAGGGCGTGCCTCCATTTCGTCCTAAAATTAAATATAAGAAGAATGTGTTAGTTATTTACAATTACTCTCAGCTTATTTTGTGTGGCCCACCCTGTTATGGTAATACTCACCAACTAATAACCCACAGAAAGCACCGTGGATGCTAGTGCTTGACAACCACACCAAGGAAAATCTCATGAATTTTTACATATGCAAAAAAGAAGTACCATATCAATGTAAGCTACAAACCAAAAGGAGACAGACCATAATAAGAGATATTTTGGTGAAGAAGATGAGAAGCTTTCCAGAAACCTAATAAAAGCTGGTGACGATACAATATATAGACTCACATTAACAATAAGCTCTAGCCCAATGGTTGAGCTCACTTCCCTTCTGTGTGAGGTCTTGGGTTCAAAATACCACAAAAACCTTTTAGAAAATTATAAATATATATATATATATATATATATATATAAAGACTCACATAGATACATACATACATACATGCATGGGACCAGCCCCTTGAAACCATAAATGGGCGGAGAGTTGATTATCATACACCTCATGGTCTCATTTGAAAAATATATTGGGAATGAACTCTGGTCAGATCCTGGCACTCACGAATATTCTAGGGCAGACTTCACCAACCATGTATTATGACCTTCAGATGTTGTCCCTGAGGAGTACCCTGCTGAACAGCTCCTAATGCAAGACCTTCAAATAGAAACTTGTCATGACAAATCCCATTTCCAAGTCACCAGCATATAGTAGAAATCCAAGCTTGCCAAACTATGATGTCTAGGACATTAGAAACAATCCAGGCGAATATGCCTAAGCTTTGTCACCATTAGCTTTACTCGCTTGAGTGAAGGATCAGATTTTAGATTTACAAGTCCTCGGGCCGTTAAAATACAAAATAGTAAGATAAAAAAAATTACCAAAAGTTGAAGTCTCCTCTATGAATGAGACCAAATCTTCCAAAGAAACCTGCCTCTCAAAATCAATACTTCAATTTCATAAATTACTGTTTGATTGAAATCTGAGACCAATAGAAGTAACTCACAAACAGCTAGACATCTTTCAGATTCCCATTGGACTTTCTGGCACCCAATATGTAACAATCATCTTCAGTACTAGCCCTAAACACTAAAGAAATGGAAGCATAATACAGAAAATACTTCTTTTAACACTCTATTTCCAAAGAAATGGCAGAACAAAATCTAGAATTTTCAATGCCATTTCCAAACAATCCTTTTTCTCAAACACCAAGCCAGTTCCCAGGTATCACTGATCAGCCATCAGTCAGGGTCAATGTCTAATAAAGCATTCCAACTCAGCCAGTTGGAGGTCCACCCAATGTTAACATTCACATTCATTCTCAGTTCTGGCCCCAAGAGGTGGACAATGCCACCTTGCTTGGGCTTTGAGACCCTGTCGCCACATAATTTTCCATTCCAGGCCATCTTGTTTGCTACATTAGTGAATCTTGGCCATGGGGAAGGAGACCCCATTTGTTTCATAACATCCATAGATTCCTTTCAAAAGCCAAGAATGCCAGAGCAGTTAGCCGCCCTAAATACCTCTTTCCTCATTGATTTCTCAATCAATCGGGTCTCATTAAAGCTTTAATATGCCTTACATCCTGTTAACTAACACTAAACTCAGAGCAAGAGCCTATGATGTCATTACTTCCCAACCATATCTTACCAGAAATTCACATAATGAATAATCGTTAAAGCACTAGTACACAAATAATAATAAAAAAAACACTGAGGATACCCCTCTAATGTCAACAAAGACACCCTAATTCATAAATTTCCGCATAATTTCCTTCGGATTGAGCTGACATCCGTTAAAGTCATCATTCGATTAAAAGAATCTCTATTCCAGAATTGTACGTGTGATTTTCATCTCATGAAACTCCTCCTTTTTTATTTTTTATTTTTTATGTGCATAATGAGAATAATACATGAAATCAAAAAGATTGAAATTATTTCATTATGAACCGAATCGGGCTAGTGTTTTTACAAGAAATCTCTAGCCAACCTTCCTGTAAAAGATCTTTTATTAATACCAAGTATCTTGGTACTAGATAAACATAATAATTCTAACAATTTCTTTATTCTTAACACCCCTTAATTTCCAGGAATTAGTCACTTTAACAGTCTTTGGTTGGCTCAAGTGGTAAAGGTCTTGTTAGTATGCTCCCTCCAGGTCTAGGGTTCGAGTTATCTTAAGTGCAAATAATTTCTAGGGACCCTTGGATTAGGAGAACTTCTCATTGAATTAACCGATGTGCACTTGCCGAGCGGGATTATTCGGGGTTTTGCTCATGGATACCCGATGCCAATAAAAAAAGAATTCCACCTCCCCCATAGCCAATTCTTAACTATCATACACAAAGACATATGGGTTCCACTAAGTAAAGACTTTCACATTTACTTCATAGAGGACCACACCCTAGCTCTATCACAAGCTATCATTACGAAACTTCCCTAAAAAACCAACAAAAAAGTGGTAACTAGCTCCATAATCAAATACAATAGCACACGAGTAACGAATCCAACAAAAAAAAAAAAAAAAACCACGTAAACCATCGTGAAAGTCAATCCCATTTCTAAACAGAAGTAACAAAACATTATCCACCAAAAAACCGCCAATATCAAATACAAATGAAAATGAATGATCAAATACAAATGAACGATTAAAATCACCCCCTATACAGATTGAAAAAACAACAGAAATTGAATTAAACCCACAAACGGTTATCCCAAATTGCACGGAAAAAGCCAACATGACCTTCAAGTTTTATAAAAAGAACGCAAATTGAACGAAATTATCAAGCGGGTATTTACCGAATTCTTACCTAAAACCTCATAAGAAGCTCGGGAATTTGGAGATTAAAAAGCTTAGAATGGATTCAAAGAAAAGAATTTGGGCTCAGGTCAATGGAGACTCCGCTGAATACGAAGGCGATTGTCTTGGATACCGTCACCGGCGTGTCCAAGGAAGTGAACGGTGGGCGACGAGTGCGCTCCCCTCTTTGTGACCACTTTGAATTATAAGGAACAGTGGATTGCCACGCGCCATAATATCGCGTGTGAAATAGTGAAAGGGAATAGTGCTGCTCATTTGCTGTGGGGCCTACACTTGGAGGTACATGATTGGTGAGTGGAAGAAAATATCCGCAAGGGTGCACGTGGGGCTTACGACTTGTCGTTTGTATGATATTATTCTTCTCCTCATTTAAAAAAGTAATGCCATCTTTTTTCCCCTGAAAAGCTATTTGACAAAAGTGGAGTCTCATTCATATTAATTAAGATTTCACTTTATCAAAAAATATAAAAATAAAAATAAAATAAAACGGTGAGAAATTCTTTAGCACGAAAGGATTATATAAAATTAATACATTTTGATATAAAATTATAAAAATATTTTTATTATAAATTAAATCGATATAAAGTTAAGTTATTTTATAGATTTATATTTATATATATATTTTTTTATAAATTATTGGCAGGATGGTTCACAAAATTTTAATAAAAAATAATATAAATTAGTTAGTGGATAATCTGAGATGGATTAACTTGCAGGGTGGCACTTGAACCATTCTTATAAAATGATCTAATTATTCAGGTATATGCGATGATCACGTGTCATTATTCTCGATGATATATGTAGATAAAAAATGATATTTATAATTATAAAATATGTAAGTGCTATATATTATTTAAAAAAACAAGTAAATTTGACATTTACACAAATAAATAATATTTTTTTAATAATAAATGATATTATTTTTCAAGAGGATTTAGAAGAATAGGACCAAAATATAACTATTTTTGATTAGTTTATTAAGAATAAAATAAAATTTAAATTTAAAAAAATAAAAAATAATTTTAAAATATATAAAATATGTAAATGTAAGATAATGAATAACATTCTTCTTATTTATAAACCTTAATTTACTTAAAAGGCCCATTAGGAAAGTATGGCCCAATGCATTTTCTTTCTTGGGCTCTCTTTTGATTCTTGTTTTTATTGGAGGGACAAACGCGGTCGAGAGGAACAAACAGGACCAGACGTAGACGATTAGTTTGCATTTGAACTTTCATGCCAAAAATTAAAATAAATAAAAGAGTATTTTTCATTTAAGAAAATTAGTTATTCTTGTGCGATTTAAGATTTTATTTAAAAAAATAAATTAAAAAATTGATATGTATATATAATGTCACAACGACAATACAATAAAACAACAACGAGAGAAATGTATAAAATATAGCATTTTCCTTGATCTTTATACTAACCTCACAAATGAATAATATATATATATATATGTATATTAACAATCTGAAAGAGATATCCAAAGAAAATATTCCTTTTTTTTCGAATCTCAATAGGTTTTTTTTTTTTTTTGGTGTAGTACAAATTACAAACAGTACTGAAATAGCTAGTTTCCAGCTTTAATAATTAGAATACATATGAGAGTTTGATTCTAAATTCTTAAGCATTATTTTGTTATACAGATAAGATGGGACGAGATGAGACGAGACCAAACGATATAAGATAAAAATTAAAAATTGAATATAGTATTATTAGATATATAAATTTTAATGTTATTTTTATTTTAAAATTAAAAAAAAAATAATTATTTATTATATTCTGTATAAAAATTTAGAAAAAAATATAATAATTATAAGAGATTATATGATTTGAACTGAGTGCCGGAATATAGAACATAATATATACCCACGCAAAGTGAATATGGATATGTTGGAGAAAAGAAGTACAAGTTGCAATGTGAATATATCTATCTATCTAAATTGGACAAACAAATAGCTTTGGATGTGAAAATATATATAAGAGATTCCAATTTCCAACAATTATATTGTTAGATCATGGACGTACAAATATTACTTATTATAAGTCTAAGTTCGATCGAATATGTTCTATCCAATCACTATTCATGGTATCTCCAGCTCACCATTTGATAAGATTTAGACAACTCCTTTCTTTTCTTGGTTCGGTTCTTTTCTTTTCTTTTCTTTTCTTTATCCATTTCTCTTTTCTTGGTTCTAAAGGTAAGTACTATTTTGTTACAAAAAAGAGGGCATTTTTTCCCAATAATAGTCGAGCGAAGTCTGAAGAGAACCATCTTTTTCTCTGCCAAACAGTACATCAACGTACCGTTAATCTCATAAATATAACAGATATGGAGGAGAAAACAATGATAAAATGATATTGAAAAATGATATTTCCAATCATATAATATACAAATTTTGTATAATCTATATGAAAAAATAATTAAATATGGTACTCACACACGAAAAAATTAGTTTTTTAAAACAGTAAATTCCATTTAAAAAAAAAAAAAAACAAAGTATGCAAAATTTATACATTTTAAAAAATGTCTCTTTCATTACTTGGATTAGATATGCCTTGAGCGTATCATTAATCTCGTGTATAATTAATCAGTTTATTTATTAATGCTAGATCCAGTTTTAGAGCGTATAATTAATTTCGTATATAATTTTTTAAAAAAAGTGTGATTTAATATTAAAAAAAAAAAAACCTTTTTATGAAATTTCATATTTAACTATTTTCTATAAAAGAAATGCGCAAAATCTATACACTCTAATACTACAAATATCATTTCTATGAAGTTATTTGCTTGACTTCCTAACATGTTTCAGTCGGCTCTGGCTGTGATGTTTTTGGTCGACTAGAATGATATGCCACTGGACAGTGGACACCCCCAAAGAAACAATTTAGAGATGCCTGATTTTCTGTCAAATTCCTAAAATCTCAAGGAAAACTGGACTTATAGAACCATACATACATAAAAATATACCATCTAGGTTATTGTAAACATGTGAAATGCTTCGTAGAAGCAGATCCAAACACTTAACACCAGAAGCCAACTAATTAGCAGTAAGAGTCTCATTAAGGAAATATCATAAAACTTGACATCAAGTTCTTCTTTCATAAGGGTAAGAAAACTCTCTCTCTCTCTCTCTCTCTGCCTGCAAATAATTTGTGATGGAAAATGGGTTAGCCTATATATAGTCTTCAAATAATAACTACTCATGCAAGCCAATGCAGTTATATTTAAAAAAATTAAAATTACAATAGTATTTTTTTTTAAAATATTTTTTTTTTCTTTTACTCTCATTCATTAATAGAACTGTGTACTGTCCTCCACTTAGGACTGTAAATATAATTTCCCTTGAACAATACATGAGCAACTGGGACAAATGACATTATCTAAATCCACTCTCTCTGATCAGTTCGGTTTCATGCAGATGTAGTTGATAGAAAGTTCGTAGCTTCTACATTCCAAAGCAGCTAGATAACTCCTATAAACTAGAAGACTGCGGAATTTGTGAAACTTGCGCAGCTATAATAATAATCCACAATGTCTCCCAATCAAACAGTGTGTATATTTTTCACAAATCACCTCTGGAGAAGAAACCATAACAAACCTAACAAAAACATTTAGATTATTTTAAAAAGGAAAACAAAAATCAATGTGAACCATGATGTGGGAGAGAGTCATTGGAGAAACCATCATCAAAGTTCAGAGTATAGCTTCGAAGATCATAGCTGTACTTTGCCTTGCTCTTTTGCCAACCAAAATTTTGCTTCCACAGTGACTTAAACTTCCGAACCGACTGCCACAAGAGACATGATCCACGGCAACAATTTAACACTGCTCTTCTTTTGAAACTTGCAAGTGTGACTGCAGACCCGGTACTCGAATTTTGCTTCCTTAGCTTCAAGAACTTGAGCCTCCTCAAGCTAGAGATGCTTGGTTTTTTCATTTGAGCTCCTTTCCCACCAACAGCTGTGTATTGTTGAAAGGAAAGCTTGTGGCTTGAAGCAATGAGGCACCGAGATTATCAAAAGAAACATGAATATTGCTGCTTTTTCTAGTGTTATCAGTTTCAGTGGTAGGCATCACATGTTACTTGTAATCTCTCATTTGGGAGAGATTAGAATCATTACCATCAACCGTCCATCCGACTCAGCTTTCCTACGATGGTCAGAATGGTCCCAACTTGTAGAGTTTTGAAGACTAGCATCTAGTGATGTAACGTCATTAGATTGAGCAATTCTCAGAATGGATGACCTACCACAAAGTTGCTACTGCTTGTTCTCTGCGACTTTCCTTCCATTTTACTCAAAAGATGTGATTCTTTCCTAGAAGCGTCACTGAAACAAAAGTAGGATGAGGTCTTCTCTTACATAAATATTCTCACTGTCCATACCAACATGCCTGAGAACCGCCTATAACATATTCATCAAAACTTAAAACTGACAAGGCTTTTTCATTGCAAGTTAGATCACACCTTTTTTATATATAGAAAAGGCCCATAAGAACTATGACAATCACAAGTTTGGGGGGAGGCAGGGAAAAAGAGAGTAAGAAAGCAGTCAGACGATATTTTGATATGGATAATAATATTAAATACAAATTGAAAGCAAATATTATGCCAAAGAAGAAATTAGTTTTAACAAATACAAACAGACCACAATCTTCCACCAAATTGTAATTCCCACTAACACAAAATCCTATGATTGTCCATAAAACAGGCATCTGTTTTACCTACCAAACATGAAGCAAATTGCAATGGTGGCAAATCACTACTGTACATGAACAGAATCTGAGGCCTTGGGGGAGTTATAGATTAGAATCAGTAATTAGGCTTCCACTTTGACATGCAGAAATCTTGGTTCAGAATACCAACCACTTGGAAAGAATTATTAAAATGATTTTAACAAGGGATCAAAGCAAAACAAATAAAATGTATCAAATTGCTCATATTCCTTATATTTTTAAGAAACTCGAGTTAGACATATCAGAAGTTTGCTGGCATTTCTCCTCTTAAGACCGCCTTTCCTAATCTTTTCAATATAGCTAAAGACAAAAGGGCTGCAGTGGCTGATTCTCTCCATTTTTCCAATAATATGTTTGCTGGAATGTGGAGTTCGGTAGAGATGTACAAGATTGGGAAGTCTGTGAGGTTTCAGATTTATTCAAAATATTATATGAGCAGAAACCTGATCTGTATAAGGATGACAGCTTGTTGTGGGGGCTTACAACTAATCACAATTTCTCTGTGAAATCTTTTTACAAGGCTTTAATCAACCATGGGGTCTCTGATTTTCCATGGAGAAGCATTTGGAAAGTCAAGGTGCCCAGTAAGGTGGCTTTTTTCAGCTGGTTGGTGTCTTTGGGGAAAATTTTAACTTCTGACAACTTGATAAAGAGAGGTTTTCAGATGGCTTGACTGGTGTTTCTTGTGCAAGAAGGATGGTAAATCTGTCGATCATCTTTTCCTTCACTGCGAGGTGGCAACTTCCCTTTGGAATGAGATTTTCTAATGGTTTGGTATTACTTGGGTGATGCCTCTGCATGTGGTAGATTTCCTTGCTTGCTGGACAGGTTTTGAAGGGAGCAGATTTAATTTTGCTGCATCTAAGATGGTTCCCCTATGTCTCTTCTGGTGTTTATGGTCAGAGAGAAATGGGAGATGTTTTGATAATAGTGAACATTCTCTTGAGGATTTTAGAGATTTATTTGTTAGTACTTTATCTTTTTGGGTGAAGAACCTTGTAAGTAATGAGATTAAGTAATGTTTTGTTGTACCATTACTGTTTTAGATGGTAAATAGGTGTTCTCAATTGTATATTACCTGTGCAATTGGGCTATACCTATTTACTTTGAATAAAATTCTCTTATTATCCATAAAAAAAAAAAAAAAGTTTGCTGGCATTTCTAGACTCTTTTCCTTCTGCACTATCACACCCAGAAACACCCTACCACACTCTCACATTTGATTACAAGAGCAAATAACTATTTTCGGTTTTTAAGTTGTTTTCTTTTACATTTAGCATATACCGAAGAAAAGTCAGCTTCAACTGGAAATTTCAGCTCTGTAAAGAATTTCCTTGAAAAAAGTTAAGCAAAAAGACTCCCGGTTGAGTAGAACTCAGAAAAACAATTCTACATTCCATGCTCCAAGAATGAAACGACAGCCATACTAAAGTCTGTGTAGAATACAGGTTCTTACAATAAACTAGCCAGCAATCAAGCACTACCGGCACCATGCAGTAGATGAGAGCCACAAACATGAAAGACGTAGAGGCACCAAATTCTTTCAGCAATGTCACCTGAGAATATTAGCAGAAGGGTGGAATCCAGTTTAGGCCATCTTATCTAACTTCCTGTAAATAGTTTTAGCAATAAATGCTTCTTCTTTTTTAATTGATAAAACTTGAACATTGTTTAGAGTCATCTATGCCACCAAGGCATGTAGCATAGTGAACCCCATTAAAAGCTTATAAAAATGAGTAAGAGAAAATATCATGTGCATAATTCATGCTGTATGTCTGACCAACATAACATCCAGAGAATGTCATGTCTACTGGTGTGATTAAATAGTTCTGACACATGCTGAAAAAGCTAATGCCAATTTCTATTGTTTTTTATTATCTTACACGAATGAAACGTATAATGCAGAAAAAGCAATTCATGCCATTCTTCCCATGCATTAGCAATATAAAGTACTTGAGGATTCTATATACATTAGACCCATGGAAGTGGACAATCCTATCCATTGCAGTTTGAGAGCATATCCACTATTTTATCGCACAGTGCTCTAGTATAGTGGAGTATGATGAAAATGATAGGTAAGATACAACCAAGGTATGGTATAAGAATGAGTAAGAGAAGTGCTACAGCCACAAAGAGATTTCACAAAAGAAAACTCACAAACTGATGTGGTTTCATGCGATATATTAGATCTATTTCACAACAAAAGTAGCTTTACAATCTGATGTACTATATAAAGTCACGTCAGTTTGTGAATTTACTTTTGTGAAATCTCTATGGTTAAGCATTTCTCTAATTTCAATGACCAAATATTGATCAGATGTTAAGGTGTTATAGATATTCGTTATGAGATCCCAATAACTCTCAAGTCTTCTACCTATCATTATGGCATCCAACATAATCATACATCTGCTGGCTCACTATCACAATGTCAAATACCCTACCATTAAATCACATGTCGAGATGTTCAATCTATAGTTATTCATTACAATGTTCGTAAACAACTACAAATGTAGAGGACACCCACACGTCTCTGTATTCACAGCAGTAGAAGAAAAAAGAAAAGGTGGATATTGTCAATTGAATATACGTACAGTTTTTGTGTTCCTTCATATCTTGAGTACAATTGCAGTATCTACATAACAGAAAAAATGCAAAAGGCTAATGGAAATGGAACTATTATTACTCAAGAAGTAAATTCAAAGAAACAAATTACACTGGAGAAAAAAGATTGAAAAGCGCAGAACCTTATCGCAGAAAAATCTCCTTTGATTTGAATCTCCATTTCAGTCATATACAACCTTAATAAGGGTGACCTGCAACAGTAGTTATTAACATCTTCAAATGCAAAGCAAGTAAATTGAACTAGAATGTTTGAACAACATCTTTACAAGCTGATTTAGGGGTATGTGAATTCCATGGAAGTGATGTTAAGTGTTAACTCTCCAATATGGAGATATCACTAACTAGTAGGTCTGCTGCAAAAACTGCTTTAAGGCACCTCTAGAATGGACCACATGGTGGAAGTCTCTCTCTTTCCAATTCAATAAATGACCCCATCCAAAAAGAAAAGAAAAGAATAAATGATAGAAATTTCATCTTGTATGCACGCATTACATAGAAGAATCAATGTACCAGGTTGGAATTGCAGCTGCTGCAAGGGCAGGGGATAGTTTCCATAATTGATGATGTTGACTGCCCAACTGTCCAGTCAGGTACTCGAGAATGCCACTTTCCTAGTTTAAACCACGGGAAATAACCAGAAATAATAATGTAAAAAGTGGCCATAATGGCCAATAACAATAACAATTAGAATAACAATTAACAACAACAATAATAATAATTAAAAAAAAACAACAATAAAACGAGTATGTATACGCAAAGAATGTTGAGTTAGACGCTGGATCAAAACAGCATTTGCTTGCAAGAAGAGAAGATCAGCAAACGAATCCATCTATGATGTAGTCATAAAAAATCTGGATTCAGAAATGCCTATACTTCGCTCTGGCAAAACTACCTTATTCATTGTACAATGCACCAGTTTCATGTCAAAAAGGGCAAACTATTTAGGAGTTTGATCCAGCAGAAAAAGATCCCCGTGTGCACTTTATACAACAAACAGTTTTTTGCATCAAACTAGATAATCAAAATATAACAAAATAGATTATTGTCTGTATACAAATGACAAGGGAAGAAATAAATTTGATACCCCTTAAATGACATATACCAAAAGAAAGAAACTTTCTCAATAGTTTAATATGTGGTACAGTGGGGTACTTATCTGTTCGGCACACTATTCGGCATAGAACAGTGGCCTTCTATTTTCCTTGATAAGTTGATGCCTAGCTGGCATCTTTGCATATGGGGAGCTGATTGAGCTCCAGGTGGATGTAGGTTCTACAACAACTACTGCTGCAGTTAAAAAGGGCATCTGCAAATACAGCCCAGTATTAACATGAGGGACTGACACCTGGCATATGCAAAAAGAGAAGCCATGCAGGCCTACTGAAGCAGCAGAGGCAACTCTCAACCAGCACATTGTGTAGATTCGTGCAAAGAACTCCCAAATTCAGCCCCCAAAACCTCAGGCCAGTTGTACTGCCACAAGCAGGGCAGTGTGACCATAGGGCTTGCCCTAATCAAGGCAAGAATAAAGCAATAGGGCACTGTCCTTTGACGCTTCCCCCATTCAGACCTTCACCTCTATAGTGAGCATAAGCAATGGTGACATCATTTTTCCTAGGGCAGGCACTGTTGCCAAGACATTAGACCATGTTGACACGGGCTACTTGCCAATCAAAGGCCCTAGGATTCGTTTTCAATTGAGAACCTGTCCTTCAATATGAATATATCTGTGAAGCAACTCTATCTAAGAAGTCCTTATAAAATGTCTAACAGATATATATATATATATATATATATTTTTGATAGGTTACAAAATGCCAATAAAATTGCTACCCACACTCATTGCCTCTCAAAGTAACGAGTAAGCTAATATGCCTATAACAATGAATCCCTAGAAATAACTGGGTTAACTTTTTAACTCAATATTTTAATAGTATATGATTTCCAAAAATTGGAAACTTAGAAGAGAAAGAATTGAAATTATGCATTAGTTTTGTTCATCATATGTTCTCAGATCACCATCAAAGGAGAGACAAGTAGGTGAAATATGGCATCTACCTCAAAGGAATTTATTCATATAAGTAAATGCCACCCTTTATACAGAAGACGAAGGATAAAGAAAATGAAACACAGAAGATGCTTGTAAAATGCAACAAGAAGATTGAAATTTATTATGAAGTTCATGTACATTGCTAAGAACGTTTCTAGATAAGAATCAGTAGCATAAAGGGAAAGGTATTTTATTAAAACATGCATATTTATATCTCAGTGTGAATTTTAACAGAAAATCTAAGTATAAGAGATACCTTTGAGTTCGTTGTTTGCTCTCTAGTATTGGGTGTTTGAGATCCCTTAACTAAGCGGCACACCTGATGATATTGCTCCGAGATAGTAAGTGAAAAATAAGAAACGGACATGAAATGTTCAATTAGACAGTTCCACTTGCTTGCAATGCATCCAAGTAACAAGAGCTCCTGTCTCAAGAAAAAGAAAATGCCTAGATATTTAGGTAATCAATACCAGGAAAATAAACGCTTAAAGGTTATATCTGCGTCTAAGTCTTGAAGAGAATTATCTATATTAAAATGACTAATCAAGCTGAAACAAGCAGAGAGCATCAGTCTCACAAGAAACACAAAAACATTACTAATTAATCAATCCGGCAAACATGTGAGGGTGAGCTGTGATACCTCAAAAAAGAATGAAGAAAAATTGTTTTGCAGTCCAATGCACTGAAAAGAACTTCAGCTACAAGACAAGACTTGACTACTCAAAAAGATGGCCGGTGTGAACATTGTTAAAATAAACCCATATCTTTTCTAAATGGTAAAGTAAATTTTCAAACCTATTTTGATCACCTAACACACTTGGGGTGGGAACCAGTAGAACGGTGAACGTCTCCAATCTCTTAACGAAAAAACCTAATTGTGTTGCCTCAAAAACAAACATAGGGTGCACTTTTACCTAAATGAACTTGAGCAATTTTGTACAACTGCTAGGTTAAGTGTCTCAAATTTTCAAGCAATGTGAGAAGCGCATCAGTGTCCTATATTTCAATTATGTCTATAGGTGGCATCTGAGCCTCATTTTTAGATTGCACCCGTTCTTCTCAACCATGCAATAAAATTGAATAAATTACATAATTGTGAATCCCTTTAGCTTTTCAGATACTGCCTACATAGAAGCAATACATATATGTGATTAAATTGATGGGGAAAAAATCCAAGCTTCATCAAATATTCATTGAACTGTATAAAACATGTTACTGTAACTCAATGCAGGAATTTAATTGACTTACAATTGTTTCACTTAGATCATCATCACTTCTTTTGGCTGAAATATTCAGCCCTTGAAAAACTTTCATCCACTGGTCCTTAGGACCAGAGAATATCAAGCTAGCACCGGAGACTAATCTAAGAGATCTTTTATCAAAGAAATATGAGAGATTCCTTGATTTCCAGTGATTCCATGTGATGAAATCCAGCAATAACTCTATATTCCTGAATAAAAAGTCAAATTTATACCACTCAGGCCTTTCCACTAAAGAGGTTAAATATAAAACTTACCAGGTCAATCTGACATCATATTCATGAAAAAAAGTAGAGAAAAAAAACACATTATAAGCATATTCATGAAAAAAGGAAAAAGAAAAAAAAATCATTTTGTAACACAAGTCTATTAAGCAGCCCCCCAAAACAATCATTCTAGGACTGTTAACGTCTCAAGGAATAGAATTGGCCCTTTGTACTAATATAGGAACTGGAAAGGCCAATTCTTTATAAGCATTGAGTGAGTCTTTCAACAATTGTAGAGTAAGTGCAAGTTAAGGTTGCTCCATAGTGTTACGTGGTCATTAATATCAACCAAAGACGGAGTTAAGGTTGCTCTATAGTTGGTGGATAGTTCCCGGACACCCGGTGTCTATAAATATACCGAGTTAAACTGATAACAAGGGAGGTCCATGAGCTCCCAAGTGAATCAAGGGGATTTACATTCTTAGAAAATGAGACATGCAACGGAAACAAACATCGCATTCTGAATTCTGCACTAACTATGCTAACAAAGACTTTTCTTGAGTCCAGCTAGGAATTCTGAAGGAACAACCATGAAACAGGTATAGTAGCCATCTCTGCATATATGGTTGTTAACAACTCAATCCAGAAAACTCCTGACCGTGCAATATATGAGAAAACATTTTTATTTTTCTGGGTAAACAAGAAATACCTGAGAAAACATTTACCAATTAATAACCTCCCAAGTAATTCTGACTCCTGATTACATCTTAATATTTTTCTGTTCTCACATTGGGAGGATGGGAGGTAGTGGGAGGGGAATAATCAAGGTAGAACAAAAGTATAAACAAGATAGATTTAACTTCAGGCATTGTCTTAAACACCTACTTTATTTCTTCAAAATAGAAGCAGTGTAGGTGGTCATTTTAAGAATTTCTTTGAAAAGTAACAGAAAAATGACTTTCTTGATGACAAATTTATTCTTGCTATAATTACACCAATTTGAAAAGTCTACGAACCTGAGCAATGCATATAACCTTA
Organism: Platycarya longipes; assembly: GCA_036559045.1. Classification (NCBI taxonomy): domain Eukaryota; kingdom Viridiplantae; phylum Streptophyta; class Magnoliopsida; order Fagales; family Juglandaceae; genus Platycarya; species Platycarya longipes. The sequence goes on from CM071792.1 coordinate 1,347,045, forward strand.
GAAAGTTTCATGATAGATACCCAAAAAAGGAATTAGGGAAAGTCTAAACGGAATTTTCAGAATTGGAAAAAAAGAAAGGAACTTTTTTCTTCATCTTCAGTTTCTTAGTTGTAAACAGTAAAAGAAACAACTTACATTGGAGCTTTTTCTTCACATAGTCGTTCATTGAGTAAGTTATTGTCCGATAGGCTATTACGTCTGATGGCATTTGAGAGAACATCTAAGCCTGTTTCAACTGTTGATATGCAAGACACGGCACATCGCCTCTTCAAGATCTCTTGAACAGCATACTTCGTAAAATCCTTCATGAAACCCTTTCTCTCGGGTGCTGGAATTAGTGATTTCTTCTGCAGAGTCAACTTGTTCAGATATGCATCTAGGCAATTATGCTCTGTTCCAGATAGCTGATCAAGCTCCATCTCAATTGTTGCAGTTAGAAAGGCTCTGAGATGTGCATCACTCAAAGGTAGAACATGGATAAGAAGTTCTAAGACAAATCGTTGTGCATTCGCAAGAGTAGTAGATGATAGATGTGCAAGACCCTGTTCTTACGTACCAAAGAAATCACATTGTCGCATGGAATCAATTAATTTTAAAATCAAGTTATATAAACCAAATATTATCCACAACCTGGGGGAAAGAGGTGCTGGAAGTCAGTTCAGAAAGAGCTTTGTCAAGTTCCTTCACCGACTCCTGATAAACATCCGAGCTGCTAAAATGGCTGAATACCTAGAAATTATTTCATTTTGATTAAAAACATATTACTCTTTTTTTACTCTTTTTTTTTTTTTTTTTTGCAAAAAATGTTGTTATACTAACATCTTTTATCCCCCCTCAGACTCGTGGAAATTCATAGAACGACAGAAATACAAACGTAGATAAAAAGTAATGATCAAGTAAGTAGGGTGCAATTGGAAGTCTTGCCACCAACATCGAAAGTTGAAACCGTCTTGATAGTGTGTTCCCACAATTCCTAGAAGGAAGTTACATTACTGATTCTCTCTTTTACTGAATTCCAGAATTTATTACAACTACTATCAGAAAAAATTGGGAAAGCAAATATCAGATAGAAGTTAGTCAAATAAAAAAGAAACAATAATGTGAATTACTTTTTTTTCCACCCAATCGGAAGTGCTCGAAAACCCAGAAGCCCCCATCTAAATCTATTAACATAAACCCAGAGACAAGCACAGCAAGGTTACTTACATTTTCAAAGAAGTGGCCCCACTGGAAAGCTTTCTTGATGTTTTGAGCATCCCAGTGGGCAATAAGACCAGAGGATTGGTACCCAGATGCCAGAATAAGTATATCCACAAACCCTTTTGTCAGTTTCACAAGTTCGTCCAAGGATATGTCCGGATGGTTCCATCCCATCTTCTTCTAGGCTGAATAGCTCAAGTCCCACAATCCGAGTGTAGTCGATTCAGGCTGCCTGGTTTTCCGCCCTCGGAAAATGGCCCCAAGTTCCGAACTTTACCCCCTTCATATGTGGTGTACAACTAAAATCTATATATAAAGTAATTAAAGTCAGAGATTTTTCTTTTTCATTTAATATAACTCACGTGGTACGCTGCTGAACAAGCAGGCTGCAGAACCCAGAAAAATGCCTCACACTTTGCTCTCCATCCCCAATCTCCCCATCTCGTCACCGACGAAGAAAAACCCCACCCTCTCCAGTCTCAGAGCCAGAAACAGAGCCGCCCCCAGAGCTTGTCTCAACCAATCACCTCAACTCCCAAACCCTTCCCTTCTCACCTCAATAACCAACCTCCTCTGGGGCCCTTCTCTCCCACCGGGCCTCCTCATCTCCACCGTCCGTACTGCATGGCACTCCACGTGGCAACTCATGATGTCCCAGCTCGCTCCCTCCGATACCTCAGGCCGTTACTCCCGGCCCCCGTCCAGGTTCCGTTGGGCCAACTTTTCCGGCCAGACCCCGACAGCCCTCCACCTCTATGTGGGCCTACCTTGTCCGTGGGCACACAGGACTCTCATCGTCCGGGCCCTCAAGGGCCTCGAGGACGCCGTGCTCGTATCCATAGCCTCCCCGGGATCCGACGGCTCGTGGGTATTTAACGATAGCCTCGGCGCGGATAGTGATGTTCTCCTTCCTGGTCCGGACAATGCGAATGGGTGCCGAAATTTGAGAGAAGTTTATAAGCTGAGGAGAGGAGGGTATGATGGGCGTTGCACTGTGCCAATGCTGTGGGATACGAAGACAAAGGAGGTGTTTTGCAATGAGAGTTATGATATAATCGAACTATTCAATTCTGGAATCAACGAGCTTGCGCGCAACCCGGGACTAGATCTCTCCCCACCGGAATTGAAGGGAAAAATTGAGGAATGGAATCGAATAATTTATCCCAATGTTAATAATGGGGTTTACAGGTAATCCTTCAATTTATGCTTTGAGTTTCATGGTAGTGGCTCTACTGCCTTTGTCAACGGGACTGTCTCGACTTACTAGTGGGCATTAGACCCTTATTTTAACTTTGAACGATGAATCAGGTGTCCTTGGTTTTTATACCTATAAATATGTTTGGGTCGACTTATAAAAAAAAAAAAATGTTTGGGTCATCTTGACAGATGTGGGTTTGCTCAAAGCCAAGAGGCATACGATTTAGCGGTAAATGACTTGTTCAGCACATTGGACATGTTAGACGATCACTTGGGTAGTTCTCGCTACTTATGCGGAGGTGCACTAACACTTGCAGATGTATGTCTGTTCACTACTTTGATTCGGTTCGATCTTGTGTACAATGTCCTGTTCAAGTGTACCAAGAAAAAGCTACTCGAGTATCCCAATCTTCATGGCTATATGCGTGACATTTACCAGGTACCCACTTTTGCTTAGCGTTCATGTCCTTCATTGAGTTTGTCAACTGAGAGCTGTTTTATTAACTTGTCCGTCAATGGTATACACTTCTTGGGATAATTGGGTATTGTTGGCTAACAAAGATGAAATCTTTCTCCAATACTTGATGTGTGCGCGCCGATAAGTTGTTGAAATGTGGATTCTCCCTTCTTTCATGCAGTATATTGCTGCCCGGAACTCTGTATAAGCATTTTACTCGCTTAGATTAACGACTTCATTTTGTTGTGTGCTGAGTGGAGCATACCTGTTATTAACAGATTCCCAAGGTCGCAGCAACTTGCAATTACAGCGCCATTATGGATGGTTACTACAAAACACTATTTCCGCTAAATCCAGCCAGCATTCAACCTGCCATCCCTTCAGGCTGCGAGCATGGAGTCCTCTCTATGCCTCATGGCAGAGAGTCTCTGTCATTGGCAGACAGTAAATATGTACAGGTTCAAGTTTCATAGAAGCTGGTCCCGATTCCACAACGGCAGCCTGATCATCATATTTTAAACCCCCATTTTGGAGGTGTTGAAGAACTTGAAGCCAAAACTTTAAGATAAAGCATACCCTCAGCTCAGTACATATGGTGCCGTTGTTAGTATTTCTCTACTCTCAACTGGAAGGAGAGAGCTTGTCTAAACAGTGTATCAGAAGCCGTGGAAGACATACCAATGTAAACTTTCTCCTGAGATTCAGTTTTCAAGAAGATCCCGCTCGCACCCAAGTTACTTTGCCGTGCTAGTACTTCCCAAGAATATGTAGGAAGCTGGTAAGTTTATCCAGAAGACAAACATTTCGAGTTGGTCATAATTCCACTTTTCTTTTTTCTGAAGATGACAATACTTGGTTTTATTTCGACATCCATTTATATAGAATTTGAGAGCTAAAGAAATATCAAAACTTTTTACTCTTACTTATCAAAAAAAAGAAAAAAAAAATCAAAAACTAAACTCCTATAAAAAGAAAAGAAAAAAAAACCTATAACAATCACATTGTTTGAATGTATAAAACTAGGCAGATCTGACTTGGGACAATGCTAGGGTACCCACCAAATGTACCCGCCAAATGTGCATACTAGTACAAATAATTTTTCTTATTTTTCTGTTAATTTTCTTTGAAGTATTTTTTAATCATCCTTAACCCTTAAAAAAATATTTAAATCTACTAATAGTCATTTCTTTAGCTATTAAAGGAAAAAAAAAAGTATACAAGTGAGCACATTTGGTGGGCATATTTGATAGTCATACAATCATTTTCAACAAAATCAGCACAAGAGAAGTAGGAGTGTTAGAGCTACAAAGGGATTATATAAAAATAATTTCATAAATTATTATGGTTTTATCATTCATGTTTTTTATCAGATGTACTTTATAATAAAAATAATAATCTGATAAACCACGTGAAATTATATTAATTTGTAAAATTATTTTTACGTAATCTCTTTATGATTAGAGTATTTCTCAATAGATAAAGCTCAATAAAGGAAAAAAGGTCTAATGAGCACAAATATTAGACAGGAAATGGCCGGGGTCGTTAACTTTCCAACGGGGAGAAGGAACTGTCTTTGGTTACATTTTGAAACTCCGAAGCTTTCAAACTTTCGTAGGTAATGACAGGTGGTGTGTATGGTCTGATATTCAAACCTGAGTAAGGAATTCAGATTGCAAAGGTCGTATCTTAGGTAATGACTGTAATATATTTTTTTTGATAAGTAAAATGACTGAATATATAATAACTACTTTTCTGTAATATAATATATTTACATCATAAATCCATAATCCATGGACTTGACGTTTCGGACAATGAAGTAACGACATTGTATTAAAAGAGTATGGTGGGCTCCCATGGGATTATTCGGTTAAGTTCAAACCATGGATGATCTTTTAACAAGTGGGGCCAAAAGCAAGAAGAAAGAATAGAGAATAGAGATCTTATTATGCTAATTTGTACCCAGAATGGAAAGAAAAATGTGGTCCATCCATCCCAGGCTTAGCTATAAGCCTATAGCTCTGCCAAACCAAAACTGCAACTCACCTCTATTGCCACTTTGCTTTAGTTCTTCTGGGCTGGAAAGCTTGCTAATGGTGATAGCGTCAAAGGGTTCAGAAGTGCAAGACCGGGTTTTGACCTGACAGTTCTTGTGCCACAAAGCGCATGGGAGTTCATAACTCTGGATTGTCACGCACACACAATAATGCTATGGTCACAACAAATACTACCGCCTTGCCATGTTGTCTGTCTGTGTTGGGAGTCTTTGGTCTAGCACATCTTTTAAAAGAAATTCTGCACCGTCCAAAACTGATATTGCTGTTATTGATTGAGATTATGACAATTAGGAAGCTAGGAGCTCCCTTGTGAGCACTTTACATCCATAAGACATAATCCAAAACTTCTTGAAAAATGAAAATCTATTTGCCATTCTGGTTACCGATGCACCAAATACACAGCCTGCCACATCAACTAGTGTAAAAAGTATGTGTTTTGGGTTTTGTTTTTTATGAACATAATGGATCGTACAATAAGTGGTGTATTTAGCCATTTGTCCTTTCATAGTTTTGTGGGAAAGGAGCCTATGGAGGCTACCCTAAGAAGAATGCGTGAAATAAAAATAACAAACATATAGCAGTTGGATAGTTTAGCTTTTAACTCTTCCAATTGGCTGCTGGGATATCACTGGATTCTGACATGTTAAGTCTTTTAACTGCAACAATTTTTTGACCGGTTAGCGTTGCTGCTCTGTAAAGGCTTCCAGACCCTCCTTTTCCAATCCAGTACTTCTCACTGAAGTCCTCTGTGGCCTTCACAATAGCGCTGAACGTGAATTTGCCCTCTCTTTCTTGTATCATAGACTCAGCCTTCTCTCCAAACTGATCTCCAGTTCTTCTGTTTTTTACATAGGGGAGTTTGGTTTTCCGGTACCATACTATGTATCCGGCAAGAGTGGCTGCAAGCAATAAAGGCCACAGACTGGGATGAGGACAGCTAAGAGAACTGTTTTAGAATGATTTTGATTTATGGAATCTGTGTATCAAGGATTTAGGCCTTTTGCATTTCCACACAAGCCTGAGTTTCCGGCATAAGCTTCTGCTGGTGATTCTTTAAAAACGTTACCAGTTAGCTTATTGTAAGGAAAAGTAATGGAGCTGTTGCGTAGACTAACCATGTTGGAAAACAATGCTGGGATTTCTCCTGAAAAGACCACAATGATGATAGTTTTGCAAAGTTTATATAGGAATATATAGTTCCTGAGAGTGAATTATTGCTGAGGTCCAAAAACTTATCACAATTCGTTAATCAAGTTTCCAAGCTCCAGCATATAGCAGCATATACTGCAGAACCATGCATATATATATATATATATATATATATATAATTGTTAAACTTAGTACATCAGAAACAGGAACTTCCATGTAAAGCTGTTGACATAAAAGTACTTGAATTATATTTGATAATAAAGATAACATCTGATTGATTCTTCCTCATAGACTGAGACTTCAAATTTATTTTTGAAAGTCTTGCCAGGCCAAAATGAAAAATCACTGCATTTGGATCTCTCCAACTGACCAGTAGGAGGTTCTGGTCTTTGAGCTTAATTTGTGTTTGGTTTTTGTTTGTGTTGTCTTAGAGTCCTCACCTTCTCAATTTTTAAGCCGTTGTATTAATGCTTTTGAGTAATTTGAGTTGTTTTATATGTTAGATTCACTTGCTTTCTCAAATGAAGCATGAATTTGATGATTAGTTATGATTTCTGTTTGCGTTTGTTTTGAGTATGAGCTTAAGATTTTCTGCTTATCAGCATATATTGGGAATTTAGTCATTTACAAACCTGCTGCAGATGATCATATTCCAGTAGAAAAGAATCTACCAACAACCAGAAGAGAGTGACGTTTTGATTATTTAAATTCAAATGGGTGATCCGTGATAGCATATATATGTGCAGCAATCTGAAGGAGTGCATACTCTTTGTGCAGTTTGGGGAGTCGGTGCAGTACATGTACATACATCCATAACAGTAAATAGTAAAAGAAATATAAATAAATAATTTAGCATACCAAGAGGTCACCACAAATTAATATTTATTAACAGATTACTCATGTACTAATCCTTTGGGCTATTCCAATAATAAGCATTTTATAAATTGATAACTTCACAATCTGATGAATCACGTAAAGAATTCCCACCTTACTCCACTTTGTTTGTCATCCCAATCTTCATGAGGGCAATATAAGCAATGAGCCGGTAAATTATGAGCATGATGGTCAAGGCAACATACGCTAAGGCTTGTCCGTTTGACCCCACTTGCTCTATGGCCGGATACTCTCCAACCAAGCAATATCCAGCAGAAGCAGAGGATAATCTGCTTCTGCTGGATATTGCTTGGTTGGGGAGTAGCATGAATATCAATCATCCTAATTTTGTCACTTAATGTATTCCGTTGTAGTCGACGGCAGTTTTAGATTATAATGACAGTTTTCTGTAGTCAGCATTTGAGATATTTATAAAGATGGGTCGTGCAGCATGAGCACGAAAAAGTAAGAGTAAAGAGAGAATTATAGTTAAGCTTATTCAGAATAAATTAATGAATGCATGCTTGATTACTGTTTACTAATTTAAAGTTGCAAAAGAAACGTCCATGGATGCCTTTGTGCGTTTTCCAATTGTCCCCCCACCTAAAAACATAAAGAGAGCTGGAACCAGAATGTAAGTAGGAACAAGAACTAAATATTTTAATATGCCCTTCTCTCTGGCATCCCTCTGCATTAACTGTTCCACTTCATGCATTGTTTCAGCTTTGCTTTCCCTCATGCATGAATCATATTTTAATATCACGATTCACGTACCGTATGATTTACTTTACAAATATTAAGTACTGCCTTTGGCGCACACGCCTCAGCTCATCCAGGCTTCCTATTATATGGCCTATCAAAGCCTATATATGATCTTTTTCCGTTGAAGCATCTTGTGGCAAAAGCTTATGATAACAGCCAAACACCATGATTTGATATTATCTTCAACAAATATAGAGCATTTTCAACACTCATTATTCTTTTTCGATTGAAGCATTTGTTTGGATCGAAGAGATTCCGATAACAACCAATTATACTAAATAGTTATTAAGAAAATGGTCATGATGCATGGGCTGGCGGCTCTTCAATTCCTTTGCAAATTACAATCTAATTCAAAGGTTAATAATGAAGTACATGCAAATTGCAATATGACATAAATGGCTGCTAAAGTAATTTTCAAATTTTAATTATACTAAAACAATACTAGTTTCACTTATAACTAGGAGAATTAAAAGAATTCCCACCTTACTTCACTTTCTTTGTCACCCCAATTCTCATGAGAGCAATATAAGCAATGAGCCGGTAAACTATGAGCATGATGGTCAAGGCAACATACGCTAATGCTTGCCCGTTTAGCCCCACTTGCTCTATAGCCGGATACTCCCCAACCAAGCAATATCCAGTAGAAGCAGCAGCACAAGGATACGTATCACTAGTACTGTATTGAGAGCATAACAAGAGCTTGTACGTGTTATAGTTGATGGAAATGTATTTGATCCACGCTATGAAGGAAGGCACGTGCTGAACATAGTATCCACCAGCAAGCATGAATACCAACACTATGACTGACCCAAGAGTAGTGGCGGATTTCTGGTCCATTAAGCAAGCACCAAGGGCGAGACCTAAGCCTTGAGATACTAGCACGCTGTATAGCTGGACAAACAGGGTGAGCAAAAAGTGTTCGGCACTCGGTTTGAGCCCTGCCATCCAGTAGGCGATGGTGACGAATATGGTGGGAAGGACAAGCTCCATAGGGAGGTCCGCAACTGTGCTTGCCATGAAATATGATGAGAGCCTGTACATTCCTGAAGAACGTTCCTTTTCGAGCATCAACCGCTCATCAGGGAAGGTGAAAATGGCTTGAAATAGTGGAAAGAAGCCCCAAAATCCAGATTGGAAGAAGAGCAGCCCAATCTGTGGATACAAAGAAGTTGGAGCAGAATTATTCCAGTACGTTTTCAGAATATAATGTTAATTCAAAACAATGCCAAATTAAACTGGTTTCAATATTTAGATATCACATTTGTGTAGAATGAATTAATATAAAAATTTGTTACCCGATCTTGAAGGTGGTGAACATCGGTATGCCACCATAGCAGTCCCGAGATAAAAGCTATCACCACGACCTCACCAATATTGAGGCTGGAGAATGATTGGTGCTTTCTTTCCTTGACCCCTCTTCTAAATAAAATGGAAAACTGTTGCCACCAAGTTGTGGACCACCTCTCAAATTGCTTGTCTTCTAAGGTATCGTGGCTTTCATTAATGTCTATTTCTTGAAGCTCGACCTTCAGTTTGTCATCAAGGTGACACTTATAGGCAGAAGACAAGCTCTGTTTAACTACGACGATGTCCTCATAATTTGAATGATCCAATTTCAAACCTATATACAAAAATTAATTAATCCATAATGATGCATGATGTTGGACACTGTGAATGATATGTGCGTAAAAGTTGTTATAACCACCATGAAAACAAGAGCATATAATTTAAATCCCGCAACGTGGGCAGACTTTTAATTCTGGAGAAGATGCCTTCCAAATTCAAATGGAATGTTAAGAGAATGAGCACTGGAAAGTGGAAGACTAAATATAGGGAAAGCTAGAAACAAACAACTAATGATATAAATTTGTAAGAAGCCTCCGGAATGCAAATTAATTTCTAGCTATATAGTGACTATGACTCGGACTATTTTCTATACAAACTAGCAGTAATGACAGGCCTAAAGATAAAAATAAATGGGCAAATTAAAGATATTTTTCCAATAAATTTCTCAAATTTTAACCATGTGACATTAGATCAGAAATGATAGTTGCAGATGTGTGAGTGTGCAAGCATCGTATAATCATTTTTAAAAAGTGAATAAATATAAGTCTCACATGAAAAAAATTAATTTTTTAACCGTGGATCTCACTATTTTTTAAAACGACTATGCGAGATTTACGCATTTTACGATTGTATGTAATATTACTCGTGACATTATAGGTAATAATTCTGAAATGAAGATTGAAAGTTATATCACACTTAGTAACTTACCATTGGCAAGATCCAAGAGAAAATCTGCAGGATTCATGGCAACAGACGGGGAATAATAACCAATGTTGGAAAAATATTCCATGACTTCGGATCCTTTACCAAAATACAAAGGGTTCCCTTCAGATAGCAGTGAAACCTTATCGAACATATAAAACAGCTTACTGGAAGGTTGATGTATTGTCATCACAATCGTTCTAAATCCTTTTGCTAGCTCCCACAACGTAGATACAATTTTTTGAGCAGTTGTTGAGTCAAGACCTGATGTGGGCTCGTCCAATAATAGCAGGCTAGGGTTTATAAGCATTTCTTGTCCTATACTAACCCTCTTTCTCTCTCCCCCTGAAATCCCCCTCAGAAATTGTCCTCCAATAATGTTGTTCTTGCAATTAGATAACCCTAATTGACTTATCACAGCTTCTGCATGCTGAACTTTCTCTTTTTTAGTAAAGTTATTCGGTAATCGCAGAAGGGAAGTGAATACCAGAGTCTCAACCACAGTCAAGTGGGGATGGAGAACATCATCTTGGGTAACAAATCCAGTGTTTCGCTTCAATGCGTTCGAGAAAGGCTTGCCATTGTAGGTTATGCTTCCGCCAAGGTGGCCACCAAGGCGACCTCCTAGTGCAGTTAGCAATGTCGTTTTACCACTGCCAGATGGGCCTAGAATGGCCAACATCTCTCCAGGTTGGACCATGCCTGTGATTCCCTTCAATATCATTTTCTCCTCAGACTTGACCTTTTTCTGAGATATTAATCCCATTTTCCTAGGTCTTATTTTGTAAACAACGTCCACGAACTGTTTAACAAATCAAAATAGAGATAATTAAGAATTATTAACAAATCATATTTTGTTATATAATCAAATGGTTATATTCGATAAAGATAAGACTTTGAATAACCCAAGAACAAGTAGACCATGCATGGAACTGTACTTGATTTTAACGTAAGTACCTTCAATTCGACAGGTCGATTGGCTTTCTTAAAGATGGTGGCCGGGGCTTCCAGATCTGTATTATTGGTAGTTTGAGCATCTATGCCCGCCATCTCTTGTACTATGATGTCACTTTCGTTGAACATTTTGCTCTCCTTATCGTTCTTGATCTCTTGAACCAATATCAAGAATCTGAACTCGCTGTCTGATCTCCACCAGCTAGTGTTCTTTACAGATGGGTGATATAGAGTGGTTATTTATAGATCAACGTAAAACTAAAAGCTAGAGAGTACAAAACGCGTAGGACTAGAATATTTAAGGGTGGGATCATGAAGTCATGCATTGCTCATGCAAGAGAGATGATGATTTGATGAGATTTTAGATTGAGATTTAGGGGCTGTTTGTTGTGGAAAGTGGGTTCAACTCATCTAATCTCATCTCGTACTTTTAACTCATTTCAACCACTTATTTTAAATTTCAATTCATCTCAACCACTCATTTTATTAACGTTTTCCCCACTCCAAATTTATATATCCAAAATTATCTATAAAATTATAATCACGTAGCTAGTTTCTATAAATATATATCGAGTCCATCAAGTAATTCGATATTTAAAATTTGAAATGCATGCTACTTAACCTATTTTAATTTTTCAAAACTTAAAATTTCTCATAATTCTAAAATACCATCAATTTCCAAACTCCTCAATATCCACATGAAATCTTCTACTAAAACTGCATTAAAAATCTAACTTATTCACTATTGAGGTTCAATTAAACTATAAAACTCGATAAGTAATTATTTCAAAATCTATTAAAAATAAACAACGAACCTCTTTGTTTAATAATACTGTTCTTACAAGTCTCTTTTCAAATGGGGAAAAAAAATAATATTTTGCCCTTACTACTCACTTCTAAATTTATATTTTAAAAATATATTATTACTGTAACATCTCAACCCCAACTTTTGGACTAAATTATTTTATTTTATTTTATTATTATTATTATTATTATTATTATTATTAATTACAATTTTAGTATATACATTTTGAAAAATGATAAACACACATCATTTTACATAATATTTTGCGCAACACAAATAATAATGTGAGGGTATTTTGGTAAAATGATGTTAATTTTGTAAAATAATTTACAAAAACACCCTCACTTTACTATTTGTATTGTACAAAATGTTGTGTAAAATAATGTATGTATCATTCATCATATATTTTACAATAGTATTTTATTTTAGATAGGATATTTCATCCTTTGATCCTTTTATTTTTGGTTAGTTTCCGAATTGTTTCTACAGCTAAATCCTTTGGGTCATTATCTAGTTTGAGCAATTTACAACTCAAAATAATGCAAATTCTATCCTTCTGGTTTGAATTTCTTCAAATCAAAACCAACCCCAACTCTTAACTCATCATGCAAAAGCTTCCTAATTCAAACTCTCAATTCAAACCATTTCTAATTCTTCAAGAAACCCACTTACACTCAAATACAAACCTCCAATTTTGATCTCTTATTCTAGAATCTGAACTCATTTCAAATTCAAATTTCAATATCCAATTGAATCACGTTACCCTCCCATCTATCTATAAAACTCGGTTGAGATCTCACATTAAAGACCAGAAAACCTTCATATTAACTCATCGAAACCACCCCTCGACAACACCCTATAAATTAGCCCAAGTTCTGCCCAACCATCACCGACCGCTGCAAGGCCATCGGAGCAGAACCCACGGCCACAGAACTTGCCAACCAGTCTTCCCCCACCATGTCGTGTGTCTCTTAGTGAGCCCCTGCCTTATTTCGCACCAGTTCTCCCTCTCTAACTCCCCTTATCTCTCTCGTATTGCGTCATCAAGCTCAGAAAAGCTCATTGGTGTCGCCGGCCTCTACCATCCACTAGTTTTGCCGTCGTGATTGCAGATGCCAGAGCATCATCTCAATTGGCTCTCTTTCCTCTCTGGGTAAGCATTGCGAGCCCCTTTTCTCTCCCTTGTGTTCTTGGTTTTCCGTAGGCTTTAGGTAGCCCTTTTAATTCCTTATGTGTTTTGCTCTTAACATCAGACTTTCACATTTGGCCCTTAGCTTATTTTATTAATGTGTTTTAAATTACTGGACTAGGTTACAAATCTTTTTACAGAAACTATTCTAGTTTATTTTTCTAAATGAACTTGTTGGGCTAGTTATTTCTTTTAAATCGACTTGTATTTGAAAATTAAGTATGAGCTCAAAGATTTATTTTTACAAAGTATAAAAGTTTTTGAAGTATATTTAAAGCATATTTTTAGTCCTATATTAAATTATCTCTATTGATGATTTTAAGTAATTAAAAATGGCACGACAAGTTTTATTAAAAAATTAGTGATGATTAATGTCTCGTATAAGTTACGAGTTACGACGTGAAAATCAGGAAGCAGTAATAAAAGGTAAGTAGCCTCTTTTTGTGTATGTATGGCCATCATTAGAAGCCCCTTTTTATGTATTCCAATCATGAAAATTTATGAGAGTTCATGTAGGATTTATGAGAAGGTTTATGCATTAAAGATATTAATGAAAATTTTATGCATTAAAATAATTTATGAAAAGTCATGATTTTATGTAAGAGTTATGCATAAAATGATTTATGAAAGATCATAAATTCATGTGAGAAAGTATGCGTCACGACATGTTATAAAAACATTTGATTCTTTTTGCAATATATGATAAGACAAGTATGTAAGTAAGATAAGAACGAACATGTAACCGGTACTTATGTATGTACATATTGTATTATCAGGTTGTACATACTGACGATGCACCCAATATGTCTTTCTTATGGATCCTACAACCCACAGTCACGAGTAAAATCGAAATCTTTTTAGATTCACTAACCCTAACTCACGTGGGTTAACAGTGGGTAACGGTCTATGATATGCTACAATAAGATTACGAAAAACTCATATTCAATATTTATGAAAAACTCATGTTCACAATTTATGAAAAGATCGTGTTCATGTTATTATGTATGTATCTATGAACATGCATGAAAATCAATTATTATTTTTACCGTAAGATGTATTGCTTATTGAGTATTTGACTTATTTTATTTTTATTTTTATGTTCTAAGTTTTCTCTTAAAAAAATATCCTAGGTAATGAAGATGCACAATAAACAGGATTTGATTCAGGAAGGCGATGCAGAAACCTAGATATATATGTTTATTGTAATTTTATGATCTTTAATGAATAAAATATTTTTGTAAACACATGAAATTTTAATATTTTAAATAAATATTTTCGCTGACTCTCTTTAATTTTTATAAAGAATGTTTCAGATAGTATAAAAACGTTCGTATCTAGTACTTTAAAAAAAAAAAATAGTAGTACACTAGTTTCTTAAAATATTTTTAAAATGTTATATTCGAAGGCTGGGGTTACAATTATTAAGTAAAGTAGTTTAAAACTCTGGTTATTTCTTTGTAGGTTATATATTTTATCCAAATAAAACTCTTTCAAAAAAAAAACTAGACATAAAATAATACCCATAAAAAAAAGAAGGGTAAAAATATAGATTGCATGGGCCAAGAAACACGAAAACAACACAAAAAAGACTCGGAAGGAGCTTCGGCAAAGGGATGCTCACCGTGGGGGAGAGGTCAGAGGAATCACGATGGAGTTCGCTAATGGACGGTGGCTACATCGGCGATGTGGCTGGAGAGAGAGAGAGAGACTTATGAGAGGGGGTGTTATTCTAAGGGGTGTGATCACCAAACGGTGTATCCCTTGGAAATGCATATTCTCCATGGTGATTGTTCCCATAAGGGGTGATAGTGGTTAAGGATGTAGAGACACAAACTTTTGACTAATTCAAAAGGTTACATCTCTTGTGTGAAGTGTCAAAGAATACAACACTTTGATTCAATCAAAGTGTTATGTCACTGACTAAGAGTTGTATCACTTAGTAACCATTGATATTCCAATGGTTATAACTCTTCCGAATAAGTGTATGGTTGCCTATAAATAGAGGCCACTAGTGCACAAATAATTCATTCTTTTCTTCCTCTTACCAACTTATGGGACAAATACCCCAACGAGATTGTCACCATTTTCATTCATTCTTATTCTTTATTTTCTAATAGTGGTATCAAGAGCCGGTCATGTTAGAAGGAATTTCATGAGTTTTTTCACGCATTGAGAAGACGATTAATAGACAAGTGATTGGTTTGACAACTACACTTGCATATTATAATCATCTTCGAAGGCTTGAAAATCTAACAGTTTCACTTTATCAAATCACGGTGGGAGGATTGGAGTATACCGGTAATTTGCAAAATTTGGCAAATTGTTATTATTCTGAAGAAAATTATTAGAGAATTTTTACTCAGAGAAATAGCATTTTTTCAATTTTCCAATCACCCACAAACACTATTTCGAGGGATTGTCGAAGTTCTTCACCACTGCCAGACTTTATAAATCTTGAAAGTACATCGGAATCTTCAACCCCAGTGACAATTTCATCAGACAGAACTGAAGAAAGTGAATTTTCAATCTCAAACAGTGAAGAAATCGAGGAGAAAGAAGAAAAATCAGTTCTGCCAGACGAAAACAACCTGTCGTTTTCAAGGGGTTCAAAGCCGGAGCCACTAAACAACCTGTCGTTTAGTGAAAAACCAAAGCCGCACAACGTAAATGAAGTGTCGTTTAGCGGATTCTCTAAACTGTCACCGCTAAACAACGTGTCGTTTAGTACCTCTGAGCCGAACGACGTTGCCGCTTCGAGCAACGCTCGTTTCTCTTCTCCACTAAACGACGTGTCGTTTAACTAACCAAGGCCAAATGACGTTGTTGTTTCGGTCGCCGAGGGGTTACGACGATTGGTGTTGAACGGCACCGTTTCAGTCCCGAGCCGAGCCGCCAATCTAGTCCTGAGCCGAGCCACTCTTCTAGCCGCTGACCGAGCTGTCGGTTCCGGATTAGCTCCCGCACCCGATTTAACCCTACCGACCCGTTTTAGTCGGTTTCCTGACCCGGTTCGTACCAGCAATTGTTTTTTGGGCCGTTCGAAACCATTTCAAGTCCGATTTGGTCCATTTAAAAGACCCTGTGCTCCAAATTTCGTGCAAAACCATAATAAAATATTTTTTGGACGAAATAATCGTAAGAAGTTCTTTGAAAGAGGAGAAACATCAAAAAATGGGTCGTTATTTCGATCAGGGCGTCATTTTCATTGTTCTCCTTATCTGAAAAACATGAGAATTTCAAGACTGCCTCCTTAGATTAAATCCAAGGGTTATTATTATTAAATTTGTAATTATTTTTTTATTTTTCACAGTTGAATTATTATATTTAAAATAATACACATTTATTAGTATTATTTTTATAGTATTGTTGTTAATTTATTAAGGTTTATTATTTATGACACCAAAGAAATGTATTAATCCCTCAGGGATAAAAAAACTGAATAGAAAAAATTTCAGGGCCTGGAAAAGACAGATTACTTTTCTTCTAACCAATGAAAAAACCTTATATACATTAACAACACTTAAGCCATCAAAAACTGTGGAAAATGGCAAAAATGAAAGTGAAAGCAGTGTTATAACTGAAGATAAATGGGAAGAACACAATGCATGAACAAAAACTTTAATTTTACATTGTATGAATGATTATATTATTCCTTTATTTGAAGACTATGAAACTGCAAAAGAAATAATGAATGCAATTGAGGGTAAGTATGGTTTAAGATCAGATACTCATATACAATAATTATTGGATAAGTTTAACCGTACTTACATGAATGAGAATGATAATATTGGTGATCATGTGCTTCAAATGGAATTGGTTACAAAAGAATTACATGATGCTGGTCATCCTTTCACTGATAAGATGCAAGTTACAACCATACTAAATAGTCTTCCTTCATCTTGGGATCACATTGTCACTTCATTAACACATAGTGGAAAAGAAATGACAATGACATCACTTCCAGTACTTTTAGTACTTGAAGGGAGAAAGGATGAAGAAGAGGAATAAAAAAAGTGAATCTTCCAAATCACAATGTCCAAATAGGAAAAAAACACAAGAAAATAAGAAAATTGTGATGACAGTGTCTGAAGTAATACTTGTGGAACCAGTAACAGATTCATAGTGGGTTGACTATATAGCAACAATGCATATATGCAGAATTAAAGATTTGTTTGTCAAGTTTGAAGATAAACAAGCAAGAGAGCACAAAGTGTATATGGGTAACAATACATATTGTGATGTCTTGGAGCAAGGTACGTGTAAATTTAAAATAGATGGTTTCGTTATTTTACTTAGTGATATATTATATGTACCTAGTATTAGAAGGAATTTAGTATCAGTGCCTGTACTAGATCAGAAAGACTAAACAGTTGAGTTTAAGTCTGGAACTATTATAATAAGTAAGGATAATGTGTCAGTGAAAGGCGTGAAAGGTCACGATATGTATGTACTGAATATTGATATTAATAAATTATTTATTTCTGATTATTTGAATTTGTCTACCGATTGTACATATTTATGGCATTTAAGATTAGGCCACATAAATAAAAATAAAATGATTAGAATATGTAAAAGTGGATTAATTTCACAAATAAACTCAAATAATTTTGATGTATGTGAACCATGCATCAAAGGAAAAATAAGTAGTAAATCTTTTTCAAATAATTGGAAATCTATAGATTTACTTGTGATTATACATTCTGATGTCTGTGGACCTTTCAAAGTGAAAACCCATAGAGGAATGAAGTACTTTGTTACTTTCACTGATGACTATTCAAGATATGGGTATATCTACTTACTTCAACATAAATCTGATATAATTGATAAATTTAAAGAATATAAAACGAATGTAGAAACTCAGTTGGACAAACCTATTAAAAACTTGAATAGTGATAGAGGAGGTGAGTTTGAGGCTTTGGATGATTTCTGCAAACAAAATGGTATAAGATATATTTATACTATACCATATAAACCTCAACAAAATAGTATTGCAGAAAGAAGAAATAGGACTTTATTGGATATGGTGCGATCAATGATGGCATATGCTGATCTTCCAACACATTTTTAGATGAAGCATTATTGACTGCTACATATATATTAAATAGAGTTTAAACCAAAGCAAAACCTCTTACACCTTACGAGTTATGGACTGGACATAAACCAGACTTGAGTAAACTCAAAGTGTGGGATTGTAAGGCACAAGTGCTCATCCCAAGGCCACTAAGAGATAAATTAAAAAGTAAAATCTGGGAATGCAGGTTTATTGGGTATGTAAAAAACGAAAGTGGCTACAGATTTTATTATTCGGAAAAATGATTGATTGAAAGTAGAGATGTCGTTTTCTTAGAAAATACAAATCTTATTACTCCAATTGACCAGATAGATTTATTAAATTATTTAAAAAATCAACAAATCTTCACAAAGTCTGACAATTTAAATTCTAATATTATTCAAATATAGGATAGTAAAAATAAAAGAAAGTCAGATGAAAATCAATTTTCAGGTATTGATGTTGGAGAGAGTGGGAATAAAATATCTAGACGACCATTTATGTTATTTCAAGATCATTATGCTCTAAATACTAATTTGAAAATTTTAGACAATGATCCTGAAAATTTTTTTGAGGCAATCAATAGAATTGATTCATATCAATGGCTTGGGACCATGAAAGATGAAATTGAATCAATAAATAAAAATAAAGTTTGAGAGTTAACTGATCTTCCAAACGATAGAAAAGCTATTGGTTGTAAATGGGTCTTTAGAAAAAAATTTAAAGTTGATGGTAGTCTGGAGAGATACAAAACAAGGTTAGTGGCTAAGGGATATACTCAACAACCAGGTGTAGACTTTGTGGATACATATTTGCCTGTAGCGAAATTCACATCTGTAAGGATCATCATATCCATTGTTGCCCGGATGAATTTGGAATTACATTAGTCAAATGTGAAGATGATTTTTCTCAATGGTGAATTAAAAGAGAATATCTTTATGATTCAACCAAAGGGATTCCAGATTGAAGGACATGAAGAGAAAGTCTACAGATTGAAGAAGTCACTATATGAATTTAAGCAATCTTCAAGACAATGGTACTTAAAGTTTCACCAAGCCATTTTGGAAATGAGATATGAAATGAGTCCACTAAATCCTTGTGTATACATATGGAAAAATGATAATAAAATACATTATTATCATTATATGTTGATGACATTTTACTTACAAGTAATTGTTTAGATATGATGAATGAGACAAAAGATTTTTTGATATCTAAATTTGAGATGAAAGGCATGGGTGAAGCTGCCTATGTTCTAGGTATAAGAATTTCTAGAGATAGAAATTCAAATCTATTATATTTAGATCAAGAAAAATATTTAGAAAAAATGCTTAAAATATTTGGTATGAAAAATTATAAATTCTTAAGTACGCATGTTTGCAAAGGTCATATTTTAAACATTGTAAATCCTTAAGTACGCATGTTTGCAAATTTCATATTTTAAAAATTGTAAATCCTTAAGTACGCATGTTTGCAAATGTCATACTTTAAATAAAAGTACGTGTCCAAAAGATAAAGATGAAATGAACGAAATGCATAATGTTCCTTATACTCAAGTTGTAGGAAGTCTTATGTATGCAATGACAAGTACTAGACCAAATATTTGTCATGCAGTAGGGTTGGTAAGTAGATATCAATCCAATCCAGGAAAGGAACATTGGCAAACAGTGAAGCGTATTTTAAAATATTTACAAGGTACCAAAAATTTAAAATTGTGCTTTAAAAACAATGATCTAGAGATAATCGGCTATAATGATGCTGATTTTGGAAGTGATGTAGATAATATAAAATTTACAACTGGATATATATTTCTATTTGATGGAATAACAGTTTTTTAGTTAAGTAAGAAACAAGGTTGTGTTGCTAAGTCTACTATGGAAATAGAATATATTACTTGTAATATTGCAATGAGTAATGCAGTGTAGATAAAACGCTTATAGAAAGCTTAAATTTGGATACATCCACAGAACCAATCAATATGTTTTGTGGTAATCAGTCTACTATCTCATTAATAAAAAGTGGAACATAAAGTTCCAAGGGAAAACATATTGATGTGCATTGTTACTATATTTTAGATATAGTGGAAAGAGAAGAGGTCAAAGTTAGTTTTATTTCTTCGACTGAAATGGTAGCAGATCCGATGACTAAAGGATTATCTCTGGAGAAATTCAGAGAACATGTGACTAAAATGGGGTTGAGAGAAATTTAGACAATCTCATAGTCAACATGTATCACTCAAGAAATTCTAGGGACGCCTAGAGAATTAGAGTTATGAAAATACCCAAACGAAATATGATCATATGTAAAGCCACTGATAAGGTAATTAAGAAAAATCTCAGAAATGGCCTCAGGGTAAGTACTTAATAAAATTTCAGTGTAGGTTGATTAACTAAATAATTAGTTAATCATGTGTAAAGTCGCTGATAAAGTGATTAGGAAAAACTTCAGGAATAGCCTCTAGAGGAAATATTTAACAAAAATTTAGCGCAAGTCGTTACATGTGTTATGTATTCGGCTAAAGTCGTCAATTGTGACAGGCATATTGATTATAGATCAAGTCACGGAGAATTGATATCATTTACTAAGTATTTTAGTGAAATGAACTCACTATTTCTATGTGATTAGTGAGAGCACATGTGATGGAGGGTGCGGTCAGATAAGGTAATGACAAAAACGTGTGCACGTAGAGGTTTGTCATGCTCTGATGCTGATCTGCAGAGATATGCAGATGAGAGTTGAGTAGTGGATAGCTCATATTGGTACCAAGGTAAATACTCAACTGGATTATCACCGTTTTGTGTGATTAAGTGAGAGATATTATTCTAAGGGGTGTGATCACCAAACGATGTATCTTTTGGAAATACACCTTCTCCATAGTGATGATTCTTGTAAGGGGTAATGGTGGTTAAGGATGTAGAGACACAACTTTTTGATTAATTCAAAAGGTTGCATCTTTTGTGTGAAGTGTCAAAGGACACAACACTTTGATTGAATCAAAATGTTATGTCACTTATTAAGAATTGTATCACTTAGTAACCATTGATATTCTATTAATTATGATTCTTTCGAATAGATGTATAGTTACCTATAAATAGAGACTATTAGTGCACAAATAATTCATTCTTTTCTTCCTTTTACCAACTTGTGAAACAAATATCCTAAAGAAATTGTCACCATTTTTATTCCTTTCTTATTCTTTATTTTCTAACGGGGGTGTTTTAGTAAAGAAAAATATAGATTGCATGGGCCAGAAACACGAAAACAACAGAGAAAAGACTCGGAAGGAGCTTCGGCAAAGGGATGCTCACCGTGGGGGAGAGGTCAGAGGAGTCGCGACGGAGTTCGCTAATGGACGGTGGCTACCTCGGCGATTTGGGCGGGAGAGAGAGAGAGTGATGAGAGAAAGACTAACTGATGAGAGAGATTACGGGAGAAACAAAAGAAAACTTGGAGAAGCTATGCATGGGGAGGGTCGGCGCGGGCTTACCAGGAGGTGGTCAAGACGGACTTTGGGGCGTGAGATTTCCGTCTGCGTTTTCTGCTGTCAGTGACGCCGATTGCGGCTGCGGAAACCGGCGAGGGCAGTGGTGAGGGAATTCGGCGTGGGCTTACCGAGAGAAATCTGTGGCTTGGGGTGGCGCGAGGTGCTCGACGGCACCGTCTGTGCAGGAGGCGACGACGGGATGGGGGCTGGCGGCGTGTGGTTGCTTTCCCGAGACAGAATGGTGGCTGGTTCAAGTGGTGGGTATACTCTGTTTCGGGTATGGTAAAACAGGGGACGCGCGGTAGTTTAGAAAGGGTGCAGCAGTAGTGGCGCACGACGGAGGGTTGTCTGGCTCACGGTGGTGCTGTGAGAGGTGGCGAGCCGGCTGAGTTTCAGATTAAGTTTCAACGCGTACACTGCATGCAGCGGCGTGGGGCTTAGAGTTTTGGGGTGCTCTCAACGTAGAAGAAGGTTACGGCAGTCGGCAGTGGCAATTTTCTTAAGCTAGTTTAGGGGTTGAAGATGAACTAAACCAGTATATATGAGACCTCATTCAGTATCTAATCTGTTGGGAGGAAGATTTTATGTGAGAATTGAAAAGGTAAACCGCAGAATCTGGGAAGTTAAAAATTAAAAATTAAAAATTAAATGAGAGAAAAAATCGGGGGAGGGGGTGCCGAGGTTTGGGAGGTTAGGAAAAAAAAAAACCACTGTATATCAAGCTAGCACCGGAGACTAATCTAAGAGTTCTTTTATCAAAGAAATACGAGAGATTCCTAGATTTCCAGTTGTTCCATGTTATGAATCCGGCAATAACTCTATATTCCTGAGTAAAATGTCAAATATATAATACCACTCAGGCCTTTCCAGTAAAGACTAAAGAGGTTAAATATAAAATTATCAGGTCAATCTGATGTCATATTCAGGAAAAGGAGTAAAAAGAAAAATTATCAGACCTCTCCAATGATGATAGCTTTGCAAATCCTACGTTGTTCAATCTCCTCTTGTACTCATTGTACACAAGGGGTCCGTGAAACCTTGTGGCCTGGAGAAGATGGTCCCTTTTGAGTCTCTTTTGAAGATGATCCGCCTTTTGCTCTAGTAAAGAGTCGCTTTTTGTTCAGTCCCTTAAGAGCGGTGAGGAATAGCAGTTTTATGTCACCTCATTTTGTATGTGACTAACTTCTCTTTTTGAATTATGTTGTTCTATCTTATCTTGTCCCCTCATGGTATATTTATCTAGGAGAAATTCAATTGGAAAATACATAAATGCTGCACAATCATTTGAAAAAAAGTGAATAAATACAAACTCCACCAAAAAAAATCAAATTTTTAATAATGGATTTCTTTCTTTTTTAAAATAATTACATGACGTTTACATATGGATGTAGCATTATTGATTTACACTGACAATTTCCATGATTTTGCTCCTCTCAATTATATCTGTAGCCTAACTACTCATAAATATCTACATTCCTTTTTGATAAGCCATAAATATCTACATTCCTATTTGCACAAAGACCAGGGAAAATTATTAACAAAGAATATATTAATCATAAGTAGAAAACGCATGATGACAATTCTTCTCTTAAAGTTCATGGGATCATCTGAGAAGAATGCTAGACTTCATTCTACGTGGGAGTCTGTTGGTTGGCAATCCCATAACCAAACTTCCCTAGCTATTTTCTGAAGCTGGTCAACTTTTTCCAGAATAGTGGATTCAATGGTTATTATTCAGAAGGGACCTTCACTGTAGAAGGGAAGTCGATGAAGTTTGATATGGTCTATTGGTTGCAAATACGCGCTCAGGTTTTTGTAACTGCCCTCTTTTCAACATTCTAACATCATGAGCTAACAATATCAAATCATCTTCATTTATATTAAATCTTTTCCTAACAAATTTTGTGTCAAGTATATTTAATGAACGAGATTTTTTTTTTTTTTCTATTACATTTGCTTATATATTCTTCTTTCAGAATCTAAACTCACTTACTCTTTCTGTTTTTCTACTCACCTGAGTATCAAACAATTAAATTGAATCATATAAGCAAATGCCCAGAAATTACAACAGCAAACAAATGTCACACGGGCCAATTGACCTTAAAAAACATTTTTGCTAAAGAACAATACTCGAAGACCAGGTCACAAGCTCGTCTCACATATGCCTGGTACGAGAAGAGTACGATTCAGCAATGCCCCTATTCAAAGCTCTTAATTCCAACCATATTTAAATACATATAAATTTAATCATAACACACTGACAACTAATGCAAAACTCCCAAAAGCCTTACTTCACACGTAGCTATCCTTTACTTGCTGGTCGTGTTTGGTTATTTCTTTGAAGGAAGAGAAGAGGCAGAGCCAAAATCCTTAGCAGGAACGGCGCTACTCCAGTAGGTCCCAACAGTGCCTATTATGGGAATCTCATCAGGGCTTGGACTCGGGGACTTACTTGGTGTAGAAGAAGCTGAAAACTGTTTAAGCTCCTCGACAGTTAATGCTCCTAAAATAGGCCTATCGTCTTGGCACCTCGATGAGCTTGATCCTGGTGACTTGCTTTTATCAGGCGAAATAATGCTAACATTGTTTGTGCTGATCTTATTGACAGGACTCTCAGATGGAACCAACCAATTGGAAAGGCTAGCATCAACTGCTATTTCCTGGTCTGACTTCTTAGATTGATCAGTTTTCGACTTAAGACTGAATGATAATCGATTAAAACTTGGCTCTGAACCCGACAAAATCTTGGTTTCTCTATCTGAGACAAAATTCTCTTTCTGGGGCTTCAGTGGTGGCTCCCCTTTAGCTTTAACAGCTTTCCACTGAGTAAGATTTTCTACTGGGTTCAGTACAGGATGAACATAAGCACTCCTATCTCGAGCATACTGGTTAGACCCAATTGGCTTCTTTTCCCCATCAGGCAAAGCACATATTGGATTAGAGCTATTAATCTCCTCAGTAAACACATGAGCCACAGAAATTGTTCTCCTAGATCTTACAATTCCTTCATCATCATCTGCATATAAACCATCATCCTCTAGTTCACCATCATCATCTTCGTCGTCAAGATCAGTATCCTCACAGTCTAGTTCCTCATACTCGTCATCGCTGTACCTACAATTCTGGTATCGATAATTTGGAGGATAAGATCCCGAGCTTGAGGTGATCAAACCATCTTCTGAAGAGGACTTAGATTGGCTTGGTTTTTCTATATTTTCCGCCCCCTTCCCACCGATTTCACTTTGCAATAAAAGTTCCGGAGCTTCTCCGCAGGTAACATGTTCATGGGTCTTGATATTGGAGTCAAATGTTACTTTCTTTCTGGCCCTAAAGCTCAGCTCGTTTCCAGACTCATCCCTATAAACAAACCCCATCACAATTACCATCAAATACAATATATATATATATATATATATATATATATATATATATTTGCAAATAAGTTATTTTGGTATTAAATTGAAACAATTGGGAAATAGTAAAACCCGAACAGTTGGAATTTCATAACTTACCGGACTTGTGAAATCTCTTTGGTGTTGGGATTTTTGGAGGTGGCCTGTATCAAAGAGTTAGCAGATTGCACGGGTTTGTAATCTACAGTTCTCTGCCAGAAAATTCAGAAATCAATTTCAGTTCTTTTTTCATTCAACAAGAATAACATCAACTCTAGCCCCGTTTGGCTGATGAGAAAACATAGGAAATTAGAAGGAAACCAATCTTTTGAATCTTTAAGAAAATGGGCTTAAAGACTCAACTGCGTTACTTTAGTAACTTGACTCTCTGATCCATTTCAATAACAAAAAGAAAGACCATTAAAAAGAAGTAATAGCGAGAAAAAAGCTTCAATAAAATTGATTCCTTTTGATTATGCCCTTGTCTATATTTCCTTGCCCCAACAAACAAACGGAAACGAAGGAAGCTTCAAATGCCGAGACCCTTTTCTCGTTCCTTTCTGGAGTATCCTCAGCAACCAATCAAAGGGATAAGGATAAACACCAAACGGACACCGGAATCTAAGCTTGAAAAAATACTTACTACATGGTGATGGGGATGAAACTTGTTCTGGCTCTGTTTTCGTTGTTTCTTCCCATCTTTTGTAGAACCAAAGCAAACAAGAAAGCAACCCATTTGAGAAACCTACTTCCCCTCGAACGAATTCATGCAGGGAAGGAAGTTTTGACTAGTTTTCATTGTCTCTACGAAACACAAACAGAGGGAGAGAGGGGACGGAGCGAGGGACAGGGAGGAAAACGGCGTGACATGGCCGAATGGCCGTTGAGACTTTTTAGGGTTTGCCTTTTTAAAAATAAAAAAAAAAGGAAAAAGAGGAAGTGACCGTTGGAGCTTAGGATTCCTTTAGAGCGACTGACTGTGATCACAGCCTGTTAAAAGAAATGACTGCGAAAGCTTATCTGGACTGTTCATCGTATGGGCCCTACTCTGTCAAGATGCGTGATTTGATAAGAAAAACAATGTGTTACAAAGATGATCAACGTGACGTCGTTTTTTTTTTCGCGTGACCAAATAACGTCTATGACTCTATTTGTGTAAAATGTTAATTTGATTAATAACAAAAATTGTGAAGAATCCTTCATCGAGTTGCTCTGGAATCTAATGAAGTGAAGAATCCCTAAACGCTCATTTGCCCAAAGAAACAAAGTATGCATTACAATAATAAAAGTTTAAACCAAAATCAGCAACTACCAAAAAACAAAGAATTTGGTGATCTAGTTTGGTTGGGGAAGAAGTGCAAGAAAATGCCAAGTCCTCTCTAATTAAGAAGGGAAAATCAATACCATTCTTTGCAATTTGTCATCTTTAAAGAGCACTTATTAAAAAAAAAAACAACCCACAATGAAAATCAATCGTATTGGAGAGAGAGAAATAGAGAGGAGGCCAGATAGATGAGAGGAGAGTGTGGGAGCAAACCTGATCACCAAATAAAATGGGTTTTATCATCTAAGTGAGGGTGCAAATATAAATATGTATGGATACCAATGTGACAACTTTTAATTGACTAGTGTAAAAATCTCATTTCCACCTATCTGGCTCCAAGTAAAATTTTTTAGAAATACGAAGGATGATTTTCAAAATTAGATTTTTTGTATTGAGTTATTTTGCTCAAGAGTCTTTCGCCACACATGTTAATGTGAGTCTTTATTTTTTGTCATTTTCTTTTTTTCCCTTAATATTCTTGTGGTGTAGGATTGATAAATAGAGTTTCTCTTTTATATTTAATTATTTTTTGTTATTAATATCTTTCTTATTTTATTATCAGTCATATTTGTTGTGTTATAAATTAAGTGGTTGTTCATTTAAATGATTGACATAGAAGATCTTTTATGATCAATGCAATTGAAGATAACAAAATCAATAGTGAAGAATATCATTTCTCACTTTTATTTTAAACTGAGGTAACATTATATGTGACACATCATTCTAGTTGCAAGCAAGTATAATTGACATACCATCCACAACTTTTGCATTTTTTTATCATTTTAAAAAAACAAAATTAACTAACAGTCAAACCTAACGGTAACTTTTGGACGATACAATAGCGACCCTTTTTTATACTAATAGAAATTATGTTTTTGTTATGAAACTTAAAGAAAGGAACTACTATTGCAAAAGAGAAATAAGAAACTCTCTCTAAAACTCTTAAGAACTGAAACTTCCTTTCTCTCTCTATATTTTCTTATGAATTTCATTACAACTGAAACCCCTATTTATAGGCTTTGAAATTACTATGCAAGTCACTATGCGAAATTTAAAATAATAGTGGTGGGGTCATTCACATAATTTTAGTGGTGGGACAGGGGGCGGCTGATAATTTCGTTCGTTCATTACACTCCCCCTTGAATGACCACCCATAAAGAATCTGCATCGTTAAAACCTTGCCAAGTAAAAACCCAGTGGGAAGAAAAACCAATGGCGAAGGAAAAAGAGTACAGTCTTCTTATGTATCCACAAGTGCTTTAAGATTGCCTCATTAAAACCTTGCAGAGGAAAACCCAGTGGGACAAAACCTCAGCGAAGGAAAATGAGTACAATCAGCACATTTACTCCCCCTGAAAAGTGCATGACAAAAGATCTTTGAGTCTTCGCATTCCAATGTTATGCACAATCTTCTTGAATGTGGAAGTTGGTAACGCCTTTGTGAATAAATCTGCCAGATTATCACTAGATCGTATCTGCTTGACATCAATTTCACCTTTCTCTTGAAGTTCATGAGTATAAAAGAATTTAGGTGAAATATGTTTGGTTCTGTCACCTTTGATATATCCTCCTCTGATTTGAGTGATACAAGCAGTATTATCTTCATATAAGATTGTTGGGCTATTATTGATCATAGGAAGTCCACACTTTTCCTAGATATGTTGAATAACTGATCTCAACCAAATACACTCTCGACTTGCTTCATGAATAGCAATGATCTCTGAGTGATTTGAAGAAGTAGCAGATAGTGTCTGCTTAACAGATCTCCATGATATGGCAGTATCTCCATAAGTAAATAAATATTCAGTTTGAGATCTACCTCTGTGTGGGTCTGAAAGATAACCTGCATCTGCATACCCAATCAATTCTGGACTTGAACCATGTTGATAAAATAATCTCATATCAACCGTACCATGAAGGTAACGAAGGACATGTTTAATGCCATTCCAATGCCTTCGAGTTGGTGCAGAACTATATCTTGCAAGCAGATTAACTGAGAATGTAATATCTGGTCGAGTGCAATTTGCAAGATACATCAAAGCTCCAATTGCACTGAGATATGGTACTTCAGGACCAAGAATTTCTTCATCGTCATCACAAGGACGGAATGGATCTTTCTTCACATCAAGTGTTCGAACAATCATTGGAGTACTCAGGGGATGAGATTTGTCCATATAAAAATGCTTTAGGACTTTCTCAGTATACATGGACTGATGAATAAAAATTCCATTTGGCAAGTGCTCAAGCTGCAGGCCGAGACAAAGTTTTGTTTTGCCAAGATCTTTCATTTCAAATTCATTCTTTAAATATATAGCGGTTTTTGAGATCTCTTCAGGAGTTCCCACAATATTTAAATCATCAACATAAACCGCAATAATGACAAATCCGGATTCTGATTTCTTAATAAAAACACATGGGCATATAAGATTATTCTCAAATCCTTCTTTCAATAGATATTCGCTTAAGCGATTATACCACATGCGTCCGGATTGCTTCAACCCATATAAAGATCTTTGTAGTCTGATTGAGTACATATTTCTAGATGTACTTGTAGATGCTTCAGGCATCTTATATCCTTCAAGGATTTTCATATATATGTCATGGTCTAAGGATCCATATAAATATGCAGTGACCACATCCATCAACCGCATTTCCAATCCTTTTGTAACAACCAGACTAATCAAAAATCTAAATGTGATTGCATCCATAACGGGAGAGTATGTTTCTTCATAATCAATCCCGGGTTTCTGCAGGAAACCTTGTGCAACAAGCCGTGCTTTGTATCGCACAATTTCATTTTTCTTATTACGTTTTCGTACAAATACCCACTTATATCCAACAGGCATTACACATTTTGGTGTTTGGACAACAGGTCCAAATACTTCTCGTTTTGCTAGCGAATTTAATTCAGCTTCAATAGCTGTTTTCCATTTTGGCCAATCATTTCTACGTCGACATTCTTCGACGCTTTTTGGCTCACTTTCTTCATTACTTCTGGTAATGTCAAGGGCCATTTTATATGAAAATATGTTGTCGACAACAGTTTTATTTCTATCCAGAATTTCTCCAGTTTTCATGAAATGTATTGAGATCTCATTATTTTCAGGTACCTGTTCCTCTTCAGGGGAAAACATTTCATGACACACCTCTTCAGGAGGTCCCTTTTTAGGAGATTTATACTCTTCAAGAGTTTCCTCTTCAGGAGGTTCTGGAATAGAAGATTTGAGTTCTTTAGGAGCACCAATTATATTTGTAGCCTGTATTGTGGGTATGTGTTCTTCAGGAACACCAAATTCATTTTGTATTCTTTTCCTTTTGGGAATTTTATCTTTTGCACTAATAGGTCTTCCACGCTTCAGGCGTATTTTAGATTCACCTATTGCTGCTTTGACAATTTGTCCTTCAGGGACTTCAATCCTTGCTGGAGTATTAACAGCAGGAATATAAGATTTTACTACACCTTTAGTGTCAGTAAATACATCCGGTAACTGATTTGCAACATTTTGCAAATGAATAATCTTTTGAACTTCCCGTTTACATTCATTTGTAGGAGGATCAAAATGAGACAGGGTCTTATTATCCCAAGTAATATCTTGTCGTGCTTCAGGCACCAACTTTTCTTTACTCATTAACGGAAAATTTGATTCGTCAAAATGACAATCTTCAAAACGTGCTTTAAACATATCCCTTGTAAGGGGTTCAAGGTATCTAATAATGGATGGAGAATCAAAACCAACATATATCCCAAGTCTATGTTGAGGGCCCATTTTTGTACGTTGTGGAGGTGCAATTGGAACATATACAGCACATCCAAAAGTACGAAGATGAGAAATATTTGGTTGTTGACCAAATGCAAGCTGTAATGGAGAATATTTATGATATGCAGATGGTCTAATGTGAATTAGAGATGCTGCATAAAGTATAGCATGTCCCCAAACAGAAATAGGTAGTCTTGATTTCATAAGTAAAGGTCTAGCGATTAGTTGAAGCCTTTTGATCAAAGACTCAGCTAAACCGTTTTGTGTGTGTGTATGGGCAACAGGATGTTCAACATCTATTCCTATTGACATGCAATAATCATCAAAAACTTGAGATGAAAATTTACCTGCATTATCCAATCGAATGGTCTTAATTGGATACTCAGGA
This sequence comes from Platycarya longipes, assembly GCA_036559045.1. Classification (NCBI taxonomy): domain Eukaryota; kingdom Viridiplantae; phylum Streptophyta; class Magnoliopsida; order Fagales; family Juglandaceae; genus Platycarya; species Platycarya longipes. The sequence goes on from CM071792.1 coordinate 1,377,349, forward strand.
AATTGTGCTCGTAGTTTAATTATCTGAGCAAGAAGTCTAACAAATGCAACATTTCTAGTGGAAAGAAGACAAACATGTGACCATCGACTAGATGCATCAATTAGAACAATAAAATATCTAAATGGTCCACTTGATGGATGAATAGGCCCACATATATCTCCGTGAATCCTTTGTAAAAAGGATGGAGATTCAACAATGACTTTTGAGGGAGATGGTCTAATAATTAACTTACCTTGAGAACATGCAGAGCACGGAGATTCATTGGGTAGAAATATCTTTTGATTCTTTAAGGGATGCCCATGCGAATTTTCAATAATTCGTCTCATCATTATAGAACCCGGATGTCCAAGGCGATCATGCCAAGTCATAAATACTTTAGGGTCAATGTACTTCTGGTGCATTACCACATATGATTCAATTGTTCTCATTTTTGTATAATACAATCCAGAACATAGAGCAGGCAGTTTTTCTAATACGAGCTTCTGGCCCGATATTGTTTTAGTAATAAGAAGATGCTCTTTACTGCCTTCATTGGTCGTTTCAATATGGTAATCATTACGACGTATATCTTTGAAACTCAATAAATTACTTCTGGATTGTGAAGAGAATAGAGCATCATCAATACAAAATTTGGTGCCATTAGGTAACACAATATAAGCTCTTCCGGAGCCCTCAATTAAATCTGATGAACCTGATATGGTATGGACATAGGCTTTACTTAGTGTTAGATTTTGAAAATATTTCTTTTCTTTGAGAATTGTGTGAGTTGTAGCACTGTCAGCCAGACATATATTTTTATCATTCAACTCAGAGATAAAAAGCTCATCAATGTGATCCATGATTCTACAAAATATACAAAACTTTTATTACTGATAGAAAGAAAATACATTAATTGAGTGGAACACTTCCATCTCCAATTAAGTGTTCAATACTACCTTCAGGATGATTAAAGAAATCAGATACATCAAGATGAGTAACGTCTACATCTACTGAATCTAATAAATCATCTGATGGTTCTACTAAATTTGTTTCATGCACTTTATTCTTTCCTTTAATAGAAGCTTGATATAAATCAGTTAAGTGCCTGGCCGTACGACAGGTACGTGACCAATGTCCAGTCATTCCACATCTATGGCACACCTCTTCACTTTTCTTTGAAGAATTATTCTGAGGATTTTTACCCCTTTCTGAATTGTACCACTTCTGGTGATATGGTATATTATAATCCCTTTTAATGTTGTCATTCCTTGGACCAACATTTCTAAATTTCTCCTACCACGTCCACGCCTCCGATTTCTTCTAAAGGATGCACCATTCACTTCTGGGAATGATGCAAACCTATTACCATTCACTTCAGGGAATGATATTGAGCCAGTAGGGCGTGACTGGTGACTTTTTAATAAGAGCTCATTATTCTGCTCAGCTACTAGAAGACATGATATAAGTTCAGAATATTTCTTGAACTTTCTCTCTCGATACTGCTGCTGCAGGAGCACATTCGAGGCATGAAATGTAGTAAAAGTCTTCTCTAGCATATCATCATCGGTGATTTTCTCACGGCATAATTTTAATACTGAGCTTATTTTAAAAAGTGCGGAATTATACTCACTAACACTTTTAAAATCTTGCAACCTCAGGTGCAACCATTGAGAACGAGCTCTTGGGAGAATGACAGTCTTCTGGTGTTCATACCTCTCCCTTAAATTGTTCCATAAAATATAGGGATCTTTTACTGTGAGATATTCAGTTTTCAATTCTTCATGAAGATGGTGGCGAAGGAAAATCATTGCTTTAGCACGTTCCTGCAGGGATGCTTGATTTCTTTCTTTAATAGTTTCTCCCAGGTTCATTGCATCAAGATGTATTTCAGCATCAAGTATCCAGGATAAATAATTTTTCCCAGATATATCAAGAGCAACAAATTCCAATTTTGTAAGATTTGTCATTTTCTACACATATAAATAATGAAATAAATATGTGTATCTCATATTTATAAATTCACACAGATAATCATCAATAAAATATATTAAAGACTTCAAATAATATATTGAAAAACTTACAGAGGAATAAGGCCACTAGATTCAGAATTGGTAGAACCGTCGTGCTAATAACGTGTTATGAAACTTAAAGAAAGGAACTACTATTGCAAAAGAGAAATAAGAAACTCTCTCTAAAACTCTTAAGAACTGAAACTTCCTTTCTCTCTCTATATTTTCTTATGAATTTCATTACAACTGAAGCCCCTATTTATAGGCTTTGAAATTACTATGTAAGTCACTATGCAAGTCACTATGCAAGTCACTATGCAGAATTTAAAATAATAGTGGTGGGGTCATTCACATAATTTTAGTAGTGGGACAGGGGGCGGCTGATAATTTCGTTCGTTCATTACAGTTTTTCATTTTTTGAAGTGTATAGAAATTATGTTATATATTATACTCTGGTCCTGCTCTTTTCTTATCATACCAGTATTTGGTTTTCTTGAATGCATGTTAAAGATGTATATTTTTGGTTTTCTGCATGTTAAGATGTATATGAGCAATGTCTAAAAGGAAAATGTAAATATTGGTATTTACAATTGTTGAGGACGTATTTTGTCGCTCAACTCTTCTAGGGTGGTCCAATCGACTCGCTCGAATATGTAGATAAGAGAATAAGGTGGGGTCGAGTTTTGGAATCTCTCCAATGCCAAAATTAGTCTCTGGGATAAATCTTAAGATGATATGAGAAAGTGAGAGTATGTAGAATATAACTTGATTTCAGATGGGTTGTAAACTATTTATAAGCGCTCTTACGTCCAGCCTGTTAGTAGGGGTGGTGGGTGTCACTTAATGACACTATGTGGTCGTCACCCGACCAACTATATCAAAATGGTCAGCCTTCTCTTAGGTAGCCCAATAGATGTTGATCTGGTCCTTTCGATTCCATCTTTGTCGTATTAATTTCTTTAATCACCAATTGAGTGAGATTGTAATTCTTAGATAGCAATTAATACGGCACACCCCGTCTGGATTTGCCATTAATGTGCCACAACATTCAGCGTAATCACATCATGTTGCTTTTAATATAGTGACTACTACAATACAAGGGCCAAGCTGGGTGATCTGACCTGTTCATTAAGTCCTATAGGCGTCCAGGGTTATTCGGGCTCGACCTCCTAATTAGGTCACCTCACTTTTCTAAGCATGGGCTCGGGTCATTCATGTGGGGCCCTGGGCCTTACGATCCCAATGGACCCGGTCTAGTTAGACCTCCTTCCAACAACATACTTAAGATAATGAGTTTTTAGGTTCGAAATCGCAAGCTTAAAGACCTGAGTAGTGATTGTAGTACTAACAAGTAACACCAAAAACAATAGTAATAACAACAATAAATTATGGGTAATGCTATCTTGTCTGCTGCATCATAATGCAAAGTGATTTTTTTTTTCCATTTTTCATTAGTATTTTATTCTAATTTTATTTATCATTTTAAAATTTTTTTAAAAACATGAAAGAAATGTCAATACATTAATAATTTCTTTCTTAACTATTAAGTAAAAAAAATTAAAATTTAAAATATATAAATTGTCAAAATTAGATATTAAAATAGATGGAGAAAGTAGCAGTTTCCAATTTCCATAAATTCTTTACTTACAGTATAAGGTGTTCCAATAATAATAATTCTTATTATTAATTGGAAATTAAGGAAAAAAATTGAAAAAAATTGGGGTGAGAGAGGCTCGAACTCTCGACCTCAGGATCACTCAGAAGCTATGAGACCTACGCGCTAGCCAACTGCGCCACCACCCCTTTCTGTTCCCAACATAAACTATAGCATAATTTATCACAAAATCACTATTACAACACGGCGTCGTTTACAAACAAAACCCTAACCAGAATCCCTTCCCTCCTCGTGGGACGACCAACGCTCTGCTCTCTCACCTTCTCGCTATCTGTCTCTGCCTCTGTGTCTCGTTGTTAGAAACAGAGAGTCCGAGAGAGATGGATTCGGACGAAGGAAAGGTTTTCATAGGAGGAATAGCGTGGGACACCACTGAGGGCACTTTAACCGACTATTTCGGCCAGTACGGTCAGGTTTCCCAGGCCGTCATCATGCGCGACAAGCCCTCCGGTCGCCCTCGTGGCTTCGGCTTCGTCGTCTTCTCCGACCCCTCTGCGCTCGACCGTGTCCTCCAGGATAGGCACACCATCGATGGCCGCACGGTCTGATTCACCTTCTCGTTGTTTTTTTTTTTTCTTAATTTCCATTTGATTTTCTTTTAATTCTGGTGGGCCTTTGTGTGCTTTCAGCTGTTAATTTTTATGTTCGAGCGTTTTTGACATGTCTTTTTGGCCTGGCATTTGTAGTAATCTGGTCTAGTTTCCTTTCCTGGTTATGTCGACCGGTTTTATATGGTATTTGGCTGTTCACGGGATTTAGGTTTTTGGGGCCTGATTGAATTTGACATGCTGTTGACTAGAATTAATAGATTCTTATTTTCTATTTTTTGTTCCATGAGAAAAAAAAATCGTAGTATCTCGTTATCAAGTTACTCCAGTTTGAGGTTTCCTCTGTTTCTTCCTAGATAGGTGCTATCTCCTGTATACCATCTTGTATACTTGGGCTATGCCTATAATTATAAATAGTCGTTTACTTGTAAAAAAAAAAAAAGTTACTCCAGTTTGAGCTAGGAGCCTTCTGCATTTCCTTGAGATCTTAAACTGAAAAAAGACTTTGTTATATATATATAGAATGCCCAAGCCACTAACAATGGCTATGATTCATATGGCTAAAAAAAAAAGTTACTCCAGTTTGAGCTAGGAGCCTTCTGCATTTCCTTGAGATCTTAAACTGAAAAAAGACTTTGTTATACATATATAGAATGCCCAAGCCACTTACAATGGCCATGATTAATATGGCTTAAAAAAAAAAAAATTACTCCAGATTGAGCTAGGTTCTGCATTTCCTTGAGATCTTAAACTGAAAAAAGACTTTGTTATACATATATCGAATGCCCAAGCCACTTACAATGGCCATGATTCTGATGGCTAAAAAAAAAAAGTTTCTCCAGTTTGAGCTAGGAGCCTTCTGCATTTCCTGGTGATCTTCAACTGAAAAAAGACTTTTTAATACATATATAGAATGCCCAGGCCACTTACAATGGCCATGATTCATATGGCCTTTCGTGTGTTTATCATGGAGAGATGGGATGGACTAAAGAGTTTTTGACTAACAAATTTACACACAAAGAAGTGAAATCATTGATTTGGTTTTCTAAAGGACAACCATCCAAATTTGTACATAAACTTGTTGCAACATTTTATTTTTTCTCTGGATCTGTGTGTGCACAGAAAATAAGATGCTTGTATGCAAAGGATCAGACCGGTGTGTTTGGAGGGAAAGACACGAGTGTAGTTTCAAAGACTAGGAAAGATGGTTTTGGAGCTCAAGTCATCCTTTCTTGATACTCTATATAATTGGATACTAGTCCACAATAGTGTAGAGACTTCTATTTCTACCTTTCATGTATTTCTAGCACTTTGTCCTTTTGCCAGTTAGGTGGATGATAGATCAGTTGTATACTTCCTGTGTACTGGTGTTACTTCCTATTTCCTATTAATTAATTTCATCTTATGAAAAAAGTTGTTTAGATTCTGTTTTGGCTACACAGGTGGAGGCAAAAAGGGCTTTATCAAGAGAGGAGCAGCAGACCTCCTCTAGAACTGGGAATTTTAATGTCGGCAGAAGCTCTGGAGGGGGAGGAAATTTTAAAACCAAAAAGATATTTGTTGGAGGGCTGCCCTCCAATCTGACAGAAGATGAGTTCCGTGAGTATTTTGAAAATTATGGACAAGTGACTGATGTGGTAATAATGTATGACCAGAATACGCAACGTCCTCGCGGTTTTGGTTTCATAACATTTGACACTGAGGATGCGGTTGATAGAGTCCTTCACAAGACCTTCCATGACTTGAATGGTAAATCGGTTGAGGTCAAACGAGCTCTTCCTAAAGATGCAAATCCTGGTAGTGGTGGGGGGGTCCGAGGTGGGGGCTATCAAGGTTACAATGCCTCTGGTGCAAATTCAAATATGTTTGATGGTCGGACAGATGGCAGTAGATTTATGCAGCCTCAAACTACTGCAGGTGGTTTCCCACCATACTCTGGCTATGGTGGACCAGGTTATGGTTATGGAGGTTATGGCGGTTATGGTGTTAGTGGTTATGGAAGTGCAAATGCTGGATTTGGCAATCCTGCAGGAGCATATGGAAACCCCAATGCCCCTAATGCTAGTTATGGAAGTGGGGCGCCAGGTGCGCTCAAAAATACTTGGAGCGGCCAAACTTCTCCTGGGTATGGTGCGTCAAGCTATGGTGGAAATGCAGGGTTTGGAGCCGCAGCTTCTTGGAATTCTCCAGGTAGTGGCGGTCCTATTTCTGCTCCAAGGGGTCAATCACCAAGTGGGGCTTCTGGGTATGGGAATCAAGTTTATGGATATGGTAACTATGGTGGAAGTGATGCTTCTTATTCTGGTGGGTATGGGGCTGCAGGGGGCCGTGGTGGAAATGCCCCAAGCAACAATGCTGGTGGTGTTGCTAGTGGAACAGAGCAACAGGGGATTAGTGGTGGTTACATGGGAAGTGGCTATGGTGACACAAATGGAAACTCAGGGTACTCCAATACAGGATGGAGATCTGACCCTTCACAAGCCACTGGGGGTTATGGAGGTGGATACAGTGGTGCTCAGTCTAGGCAGACTTAACACTAGTAATCGGTAGTTGCATTTCTATTGGTTACGAACTAGGATGTACTTGCCCTATTGTGATACTCTAGGCAACGATGGCGACAGAACAAGGATTGCTTGGATTGCTTTATTCTCAGGTTTGATTGCTTTATTTTTGCTGGTAGTAGGCAGTAGCATTGCTGTTGTTATGTTGTGAGAAGTTTTAAGTATATTGGTTCTTTTATCTTTATATAAAGAGGAAGATTTGAAGTTTACTTTATATTTGGTATGAGCAGGTCCCATTTTGTGTGCTTTTTTATTCTTATTATGAGCCAAAATATATTTGTATTATTGTCATTATTTTAATCTCCTCCAATGCTCACCGCAGTCTAATTTATTTCTTTTATTTTTTCTCTCTCTAATTTAGTTACTTATATGGTTTGCTAAATATCTGTTTCGACTCTTTTCAGCAACTTTAGTTACGGTCTCTATACGACTACAACTATTACAGTATTACTAGTTTTTCTTCCATGTATATTCGACCTGCTTGGCTTTCAGTATACTAGATAACACTAATTTTTGGCCACAGAACTGAGATTAGAATATCCCTGCGAAATGGAAACAAAAATATTTGGAAAACACATTCATCCATATGCTGGAGAAGGATATCAAGATTCTTAAACATCATAGGAAAATGCAATGTCCTTGTGAGAATTCATGCGTTCTACAGTTAGTGGGGTTGATTACCGACCCTTCCAATTTAGCCATTAATATGGCTGATGTGAATGGTGCATGCTCGAGAATTAACTGAATTGGAATAATCCATTTTTCCTTTTTTATAGGTTGTAATGAAATTTGAAGTTGTGTACAAGTCTTTCTTTCCTTCTATTATGAGTTGTTTAGAGACCACTTGAAAAAGAAAGAGCATAAGCCATTAAGATTAAAGAAATGAGCATTTTAAAGATTAAACAAGTAATTTAGGATATCGAAGTCTTATTTTATTTCTGGCTGCACTTTCTTGTTTAATGGCTCTAACAAACCCTATTTTTAGAATTATTCGTTATTCCATAAATGAAGATTCCAATAGTCTAACTCTTGGATGGATTTTATGGGGAGGATGAAAATCCATGGAATATCGGCCAGAGAATGAGAATTTAGAATGCGCAACTCATTTCCACATGCCTATTTACAAGTATTAATGCAGCATCCCTCTTAAAAATTTGCCTTCTTCCTATTGAATAGCTTTAATGGACGTTATTCTCATATGGGGACGGGAATGCACCATCGTTAATTTGTTTCAATTTTCATTCTTGCAATAAAAACAATATTTAATGATTTGCTCTAGCATACAAACTTTGAATAAAAAGGAAAAATAGTTGTGGTCTCTAGAATTCAATCATTTCTCAAACTAGTAACAAAAAATTCACAATGATCCCTAAAGTTAATACATGTTGAGAAATACTTTAAACTAAAAATAGATTTTATAAAAGTAAATTTATAAATTGATGTGTGATACATTAGATTCTTTTTATTTTAAAATAGATATAATGTACCATATAAAATCATGTTAATTTATAATTTTTTTTAAAATTTTTGTCATATCAAATTATCCCTTCATTCAAATGGAACTTGACGATGTCACTATCGTTAGAAACACGTAGCACGTAAATACAATCGGATTTTAAAAATAAAAAAAAAATGGAAATGCCAAAAGTGAGAATTTAGAGAATTTATATAAACAGATAAAATAACTCAAACTAATTGGACAATTAATGCTAAGAAAATCAGAGTTTTAAATAAAAGGATGCAACCCATGATCCTAAATTAACTCTGATCTTCTAATTCTATATGGACTGTAACAAATTAAAAAGTAATCATTCTTAAACACGATATATTCCACCAGGACTCTATAATTTACTTTACAATCTACCGAACTACATTACGTTTACATGAGTCATATTCTGAAGATATGATATGTCAACAACAATCAGTTTGTGTACCACCAGATGGTGCATCTTTCTAGCATGAAACTGAACTTTCTTTGTATTGTATTTATACTTTAAACCACAACACTGAAGATTCATATGAGAAGACGGTAATCAGAGAGGAGAGAATTTGAGGGATTACAAGCTTAATTGTTTTATGTGAAACTGGTCATCTGAAGGGTTCAACTGGTGCAGACTCTTCAAGAAAAACTGCAGCCTCAAAACATTGAGCAGCTTCTTGTAATGAGAATACAGTGCCCTCAGCTTTATAAAATAAGCCAAGATTATACCATGCAGAATGATTCATTCTGTCCAGCCGTAATGCATTCATCAGAAAGCTTCGAACAACTGCATGTGATTGGTTACCAAGCTTCCTGAGAACCACAGCTGTTGAGATCAAGCTTGGAACAAAGGTAGGATCGATATCCAAAGCATCTCCAAAAGCTTTTAGAGCTTCTTTGTAAAGGCCCTTTGCTTCATATAGTACACCTGTAAATTCAAGTTCCAATCTTTTCAATACTGAGGGCTCGGCCAAAACGAAAATATCAGTTTTTAAAAGAAATGTTCAAATCAGCCTCATCTGTCTCAGTTAGAAACTCTAGGGAGACTAAGGTCTCTTTTGTTTTTACAAATGAGATGAGATGAGATAAGTTAAAATAAAAGTTAAAAATTGAATAAAATATTGTTAGAATATATTTTTTTAATATATTTTTTGTTTTGAAATTTGAAAATGTTTGAATTGTTTTTTTTTTTTTTTTTGGTATGGAAATTTGGAAATGAAAGTGAACAAGCAATGCTCCAATTAATTTCTTTTTCTGGAATTGCAACTGAATACTTAAAAACTAGAGGGCAGAATGAAAATGAGTATAAATTGGCAAGCCCTACAAGTCAGTTAGCTCAGATGGAAATCTCAGATTTAAGAAAGGATGACATCAGTCTACCAGAGTCTATAAGTTCAAGTTTGGTACCATGGACAAGGGCTCTCACTAAACAAGATTCATTATTTACAGATAAGTCCTTTTCCATAAACATTTTTCTCTCTTATTTCTAAAAGAACAACTTAAATAAATCATAGTTTCGGTACTTTGCGAAAACCTGAAGTCAGTTTTGTGTATTGAATATCAGGCGAACGCGACAAATTGGACCACTATGAAATGTTCCCAAGAGAAGGGCATTTAAGTTGTCATGGAAATAATTGGAAGCAAGAAAAGTGATAGAATGGTGACAATATAGATATACCTGTAGCATGACACCTAGAAGCAGAGTAAGAACAAATGGCCTTGGATTTAGAAAGACAAATCTCAGCATCACGCCATTGTGACAGGCTTATGTAGACATATGCAAGATCATGCCATACTTCCAATTCCAGACTCTTTGCGGGAGTTTTGCTGCTCTGTCAAAAATCGGAAAATTGAAGTTAAAAAATAAAAAGAGAAAATGGAGCTGTTTTTTGGTAATGGAAACTGTATTAAGAATGTGGAACTACAATTATCCCCCAATCTCAGTTAGACAAGAAAGAAGACACTGGCTCTTTTACTTTTTCATTATTTGACTTTGAACTGATAGGGGCAAGGCCAAATCTATAATTGCATCACTAGTACTTTTTTTTTCCCTTTGTCTCTCCCTGAAGAATGAGCCTGGTTCTTATATATAAGAAGAGGACGGTACGTTCTTCAAAGATATAGCTTAACAACTTCAGTGTGGTATTAAATGGCATAATCAAACAGCAGGAACCCACTGTTTCCAATATCCTTTCCCAAGAAAAGAACCATGTCATAAATGTCTCAAATAAATAGTCATTCGTAGAAATCCTTCATTCTCTCTCCCTGCTGGTCACTTGCAGAATGCCAGATAATTAGCCCTCCCATTTTCCTCATGCCAAGCACAAGTACACATATAATAACACGACCATATGATGATGTGAGTTTTCAAAAGTGCTCTCTAGATCTAATTTTAAAGAAACCCAAATGCATTTGATGCTATAATGAACAGATTTAACTCCAAAACACAACGGAAAATGAACAGATTTTAAGCAAAAGGTAACAAGAATTCTATGTCAAAAAATTGGAGCTCAAATGGGAAAGCTAATAAACAAACCTTAATAAGCTTCTTCCCTGAATCAAAGCTTTTGCGCTGAACTTGAAGAACAGCAAGAAGCTGAGTATAGGTATTCATGGAAATTTTTAACTGACCCTGTGCAAGTTGAAGTTTAGCTTTAGTCCGCAACAGTTCTCCCTGGTCCCATTTTCCTGACTGATCCAATGCAGCATTGATTACAGTTAAGGCATCCATGAACCGTTTCTGAGCTGATAATATCCGGGCTAATAGTAACCAACTATTGACATTAGAGCCACTTTCCAGTTTCAGCAAGCGCTTTGCATGAAAAAGTGCAGCGTCTAACTTCCTCTGGTCAGCATTTTCTAGGCTGAGATGGTAAAGAATAAAGGGGTCACTCACTCCCCCAGCCTTTTCCAGGGCCTGAACTGCCTCAGACTGCATTGAGACCCTGTCTGAATTGGCAGAAACTGATTTTGAATATGCCGAAAGAGAGATGCCCAAAAAAAAATTGGCAATACTTTCTAATTGATTGCATTCACTGTCAAAACTTTCAGAGGCTCTGCGAGCAAAACTTATCCCTTCTTCTGCAAGATTTGGGTATTCCCCACAAATCTTTGATGCCATTAGTAAAGCTGGGAGATATTTTGGATCCTCGGTTCCACTCAACAACTTTCCAAGTAGATTCACAGCAACTGAGTCCTCCCCCGCTCCATAATAACAGAGAGCCAGAGTATGGTACCTATCTTTCCGATTGATTATTCCAGGAAGAAGTTCTTCAACTTGATTAGCTAAAGCCTTCAAATCCCCTGCCACGGATAGAGCAAATGAAAGGTGATCCAGGATTGATGGATCCCAGTCAATTGTCTTGAGAGAAACTTTTCTCAATAGTATCATTAAAAGAAGTATAGCCTCTTCTATATTGTTTGTGGGTATGAATGAACAGTCCATTTGGGAGCGGAGATCTGGGGGGCTTGCTTCGCCCCCACTGTGCAGAAGAAAGATGGCAAACTCTTTTTGGATTTTAGCTGTGGTTACCACATCAAGATTCCAATGATGGAGGAGTGCCCGCCTGTATGACAAAATGGCTTCATGTGGAGAATCAGCAAGCATCCATAATTCTGGAAGCAATTCCACGGCCTTGTTTAGAGTCTCCTGCAATTTACAGTCAGCACCAAAGTTTTCAGGCAAGCCTTCTGGTAATGAAGATTCAACTATGTCGAGAATAACTTTGCAAGATTGAGCAGCGTCTGCAAGGATGATTCCAAACATGAATTAGCTACGCAATGATGTTCTGATTGTGAAGCTCAAGAATTCCACTTCCCTTATTTGTTTAATATTTTTACAATCAAAATATCATCATTTCACCAGATTCTTAGCCAGCCTTGACACGCTAAGTGGCAAGACTCTAGAATGCGAGGTAACAAATAAAATGATGGGAACTGAGTATTTTTTTAATGAATACCAGAGTGGGATGACATGTAAACTAAGCGTTCAAGGAACATTAAGATTCCAATTGGTTTTATCAACATCATTAACTTCACCTGTGCAAATAGTGGGGCACTTGGGTGCTTACTAAACATGCCAAAAATAGTAAAGGCTGTTCAAGTCTGATTCTACACTCTGAGAATTACTGAATAAATAGCTTTCACTCTAAGATCATACTCATCCCAGTTCCTGTTTCCTTGGGTGAGTAAAAACATGTTAAGAAGTCACAATTGATACTAGAAAAACAAAAGAATCCATGACTAAAGTAATAAAATTAATTTAAAAGCAAAATAAAATGAGACTGTTGAAGAAGTTGGAAGTTTTCCCCATAACAAACGCAGCCAGCACTTCCCTTTTATAAAATAACAAATGGTAGAAAGAAGCAATAAAAGGAAACCTCATGACAACGGCTCCCAAACATAAACCATGCCCACAATTTTATCAGCAGGGAGAACTAAAAGGAAAAGCAATCTACAGATTAGGAAAATGTGCAAATATAACTAGCAGCTTTGATGAACTCAGAAAGCAAATGGAAACTATATGTATAACGTAAAGGAAATACCTGTAAACCTCCCAAGACCCTGCAATGATTTTGCTTTGAGAAAGATTGCTTCCAAGACTAAGCTGACAGCATGCATAGACAGAGGTAGGTCAGGAGAACTCTGAGAATGTCTCTTACGATGTTGTCCTTTCCTAGCAAGGGTGACTTTTATGTTAGGAGTCACTGCAGCAATATCTATTCCTTCAAATACGTGTAAAGCAGCTTCTATGTTTCCTTTTTGATATTCATATCTTCCTAATAAGGCTCTCGCTTCCTGCATATACAGACATAGCGATCTTACAAACACAGAACATATTATCAAAAAAAATCACAAAAGTCACTTTTAATCACTTCCATCATTCATTATTTGAGGTTCAAATAATTAAACACGTCCCAATACCATATTATTGGAACCAAGGTGTAAAGTGGACATGTGATGTGGATAACATCTTTATGTTTAGATAGTGTGGAGGAGGGAGTAGCCTCAAATTGAAAACACTATTAGCTTTAAAAGAAGGTGCAAATGAATGTACATCAGAAAGCATGATGGACTACAATGTAGATTCTAAAAGCAGCAATGGCCCATAAATGTAGATGTTTTCTTAACGTAATTGTTGCCAAATAATAGTGCTTTGGTTGAGAACACTACAGATTTAAGCCTAAATCACTCTGATTCTCAACTACAGGTACCTGCACATTTACAATCACTGACTACTAAAGTACGTGAAACCGAGTTTCCAAAACCAACTCAAATCCAACAAAATTACACTATATAAGCTAGATAGCTTCAACCCAGGAGTAAATTAGAAAAAAAAAATGTACAGTGATTATTTAAAAGATAAGCAAACTTTAAAGCCAAAAAAGGGAAACCGACCTCATTGTTCAAACAACCACTCTCACGCAGAGATGACTCGGCTTCTTCTATATTCCCAGTATCCAGTTTCTTTTCAATCTCACCAGCTTTAGAAGAACACGCAATTTCTGAATAATCCTTGATTGCAAGGGATTCTAATGAAGGGACCATTTCATCTACTGGTCCTAACTGCTCCCCTGGGCGGAAGCACTTTATCACCTTCCCAAATTTCTGCCTAATTTCTCCTCTTCTCTGGTTCCTGGTCCTATTCTGACTCATATTGCCTGAACACAATCCAAAATCTCCAATCACCAACACCACCACCAACGTTATATCAATAAACCTCGAAATAAAAGTATATACTCACTACACAAACTCACTAATCTGTGCTAAGGGAATGATCAATCAGACCAATTCTCATACAATAAAGTTCACGCTTTGCACGAGAAACATAATATGTCGACCAAAATATCCAACTAACATATCCCAACTATTGTGCAAAACAAAATAAATGAAACCTCAACCCAAGAAAATGGAAAGGCATCAAACTTCATATCAAACGACAAACGAAAACAAAACTACAAAAACCAATATATAAGTTTAGCATAATTTACCTCAACACAATAGTTTTTTGCGACAAATTTCTTGTCAGAAAAGAAAGCCCACTAATATTCTCTAGTCTCACTTGAAAGAAATCGTCTGGAATTATCCAAATTCGAGCCTACCCAAATAAAATCTCCAAAATATAATTTAAAAAGATCACAAATTTATATTTTCTTCCCATCTGCAACCACCCGAATGGCATATTCAAGGCCACCCACCAAAGCAAATAAATAAAAGAATTAACCCAACAGTATTCACCTTTTAAATGACTAAAAATAAAAGCAGAGGCATAGAGCCCACAAGCCATGAAAAGAAACACCCATTTAATCCAATTTTGTTCCAATCCTTCAAAGCGGTTACTTTAAAGTCTCAGAATCAATCAGAGAATCCCTAATCTTTAAAGATTTTTCATTTTTAACTTTCTTTTTCTTTGAATGAAATACTTTGGTAGCAGGGGATGGAAACGGTAATTGAATCGAATCTTTAAAGGAGAAGCGTTCCGTTCTGGGGCTTAAAGAATTTGAGAATTTGCAGTAATGACGGTGGAGCCTTCGGGGCATAAAATATTCTGTAATGGTCCCCACTTGTATGATTTACCACCAGGCTGGAGGTCAGTTTTCTGCCACGTGGAATGCGTATTCCTGTAAGAAATAAAATAAAAATGCAAACAAAATAAAGTATGCCAGTCTAAAACACGATGGGATGGATATGATTAAAATTGTGTTGAGAAATATTATTTATAATTTAAAATTTAATGTAATAAATTTTATTTTTAAAAAGTTATTTATTATTTGAGATTTTTAGAATTAGTTATAATAATTTTTAAAATATATAGTTATTTGTAGGAGTTTTTTGATAAAAATTTTAATTTGGTATTTATTGAAAAATCTGATTTTTATTTTTTTAATCGATTAAAGCGTTTTTAATAAAATTATCCAAACATGTCATTTTTTTTAAAAAAAACTTTTAATTACTTAAAAGTATTTTTAAAATCTCAAAATACAATCTCAAACATGCTTTTAATATTTTTAGACATTTTAGGACATGTTTAGCAAGTTTAGGACATGTTTAGCAAGTGAGATGAGACACATATTTTAAATTAATTATTATAAATTTTTTAATTTTTAAAATAAATAATAAAAAATATTTTCAATTTCTTGAAAATTTTAAAGAAAAATAATATTTTTACAATATCTTAATTTTATAATATTTTTTTTATTCAATTTTTTCTCTTTCCTTTCATAAAATTCAAAAAATACTCAATTAAAATTATCTTATAACTATTAAAATTATTATTAGATATATTTTATTGGATATATTATTTTTTAAGTAAATTATATCACATATATAGATGATAAATAATGTAAATATTTTTAAATAAAATTATTCATATATCTGTCGTAATTCTCTCACTCTAAATTTATTGACAGAATCGTATATATATAGTGAATTTAATAATTGCAATAAGTTTTTTAAACTAAAAAAAATTACTTCCAGTTATTAATACGTCAAAGATTACTACATTTTAAATATTTAATCAAAATAACTGATAAAATAAATTTTTTATATTTTTTATATGTAACTAAAATCATAAATACATGTAGTCTTAATTACTTATATATATCACTATATGTATGCGTGTGTTACTTCCAAAGGCCATTAATGGCGTTGGAGATCTAAAAATTAGATGTAAATATTGATGGTAATTAAATACGTACGTACGAGTTAGTTGTGTGGGAAAAATTGTGACATAAATCTAGAATTAATTCAATATATGTATATATGTATCATCTATGCATAATTGGTTCCTTTATTAATTATATGATGTACTTAGAGGGCCGCACACGTGGGCTATACATGGATGTGTATGTATGCACTGTTACCGTAAGCATTGTGTGGTCATATATATATAGCTACCATACATAACATTATCATTTACTTTTTTTTTTTTTTTAAAACAATATCACATGTGTATTTGGAGAAAAGGGATGGTTCATGAGTTTCAATATTCGATCGCTGACATTATAAGTGTATGTGTGTGGGGGCAATTAGAACGTGGCTGCCGGCATGAATTAGTTCCATGCAAGCTCATGCATGCGAATCAAGGACATGATAATTCTGATGGGTCCAATTCCAAAGCATGTTCACATCATGTATTGACACAAGGCCACGCGGGTTGGCTTTTAATCCGAGATCATATGAATTATGGCAAACTTTTTTTTTTTTTTGGATCATAATTATGGTAAATTAATTGAGCTAGCTAGCTAGCTGGTGCACTGCATGCCTCTTTAAGATCAGCTCAACATGATTTAAATAAATAGCCCCAACAATAATTTATGAACGGCAATACTACTAAGGATCACGACATACAGCCTCACTTTCGTGATTGTATGAAAAATGAATAACAAAAAAGGAACACAAATGGTGATAATCTCGCGAGGATGTTTGTCCTACAAATTAGTGATGGTAAGAGCAAGAATATGAGTAAATGATTTGTGTATTAGTGACTTCTATTTATAGACAATCATGCATCCATTCGAAAAAATCATAATTATTGATACCTCAATGGTTACCAAGTGACACAATTCTTAATAAGTGACACAATATTTTAATTTAATTCAAGTGTTGTGTTTTTTGACACTTCATAAAATATGCAACCTTTTAAATTAGTCAAAAGATTGTATCTCTACATCCTTAACTATCATCACCCTTTATGGAAACCATCACCAAAGAGAGGATACAAGTTCAATAAACACACCGTTTAATAATCACACCCCATAAAATAACAGTGACTTGAGAACACAATCCAATATCAAATCTAAGTTATTACACTAGTACATGAGAATCATCGAGATCAAGAAGCTTTGAAGACTAGATCAAGATTATGATATATATATATATATATATAGTGGTAGTGAGATGACGAGAGGTTTTTAAGCTGGATCGATATGTTTGATCTTAATTCTCAAATTTTTGCTCTCTATTCTTAAACTTGAGACTTACTTTCAAATTTAGGAGATCAGTTGCTGCTTCGACTGAACTAGGCACTCCTCCTTACCATGTTTATAGATTCACTTTTATTATCTTTATGAGAATTGTTGATATTGTGTTTTACATCACAAGCAACTTTGTGAGGGGTAGATTGTTCTCACGAATATGGAGAATTGAGGGTTCGAGGTGGTGAGAAACATCTTCGATACCTAAGTTAGCTTTAGGTTCTTAGTTTATGATTTAAGGGATCTCAAATGAAAGTACTTATAGAGTTTCCTATCCCAACGAGGGGGGTATATATGCCTGATCGGAGTAGTCTTCTGGCAAGTCCATTGTAGAATATGTCCTTCACTACTCAGGTCATGCATTCTTGCCACATTCTATCACGTGACAGGTCATCCATCCTTAATCGTGGCAATCGCTAAAAATTTTGGGTTCATGTCATGACGTGTCTATATCTGTCATTCATTAAATATGGCATGATCCCTGCTTGGCACGTCCATTTTCTAAGTTTGTCCAATCGTCGATGTCAAGAGACCAATTAAGGTTATCCTTGACGTTGTGTATGTAGATTGTTGGCTAGTAGTAGTATCAGGCCTTCTAACTCAAGGATTTGCATTTTACATGTTTGACTTCGCAGCTCCTCTTTAGGCTTCTTAGGCCAAACTTACCTTTCTCGACCCAACTAATAGTAGTATCAGGCCTTCTAACTCAAGGATCCACAATCTACGTGTTCGACTTGGTAGCTCTTCTTTAGGCTTCTTGGGCTGAACTTACCCTTCTCGACCTAGCCCATCTTATGCTTTCATATCAATTTTCAATTAATTGTCAGACTATATATCTTTAGACCTAATGGTACCTCGTGGATTGGGCTCGTGCGGTTTGGCCCAACCCTAGAACAGCCTCTCTCATAAGAACATAATAGAGATTCAATTAATAAGTAGAACTTTAAAAAAAGAAAAATTGAAAAATTTGTTATATCCAAAAAGACTCATGCAGATAGGCTTGTTCATTCAAGCCAAGTTTTACCCAGCCTGATTTTAAAATTTTATTTATTTTTAATAATTTTTAAATTTTTATTTAAAAGATTCAATAAAATTTTGAATTTGGAATCCGAATTTTCAAATCCGAAATTCAGATGAACATCTATACAAGTAGATATGTACAGTACTTGTAGCACACCAAAGATTGGGCGCCCAACCTAGCGCATTAATGTAGGACTATCTACATATATAGCGATTATATATATGTGGGAAACGTATAGCTATAGCTAGCTTAATTACATGAAACATATATGGTGGGGATCATCGATCGATGTCCATTTTACGGAGAAGAATGTGTACATACTTTTCCTAATTTCTCGTATCCATGAGCGCCCAAAGGGCCAAAACCATTTATTACAAATAAATAATTCTCTCACGATTTCTCCACAGTAAACAAAGAATGAAATTCGCCTCTCTCTCCCTCACTGTTTTGTGGAATTATGAAATCCATGACACGAGAATCTGAGAATAAGGTCAGGATTTTCTTTTATATTGAATAAACTCATAAAAAAATGATATTTATAATTGTGAAATAAATAAATATCGTAAAATTAATTTTAAAAAAAAAAGTAAATAAATGTAGACTCTATATGAAAACAAAAATTGTGGTTATATGATATTTCATGATACGATTGTATAAAGAGAGGCGTAGCTTATAAAAAAAATAAAGAAGGATAAAGAAAGTAAAGAAAATATTGATTGGATCGAGAATAAAATTGGAATTTGAAAAGATTTTCGTATGTTATATTATTTAATCGCTACCATTTTAATAATAAACTCTATATTTTTTAAAATATTTATATAATATTTGCATATTTCATAATTATATATAACATTGAGGAAAAATAAAAGGGCAGTACTATCCCGTTTGATTCCTGTTGAATTTTTTTATTTTTTTAATATAATTTTTAATTAAGTATTTTAAAATAATATTGTGATTTTTTTATATTTTTAAAAAATATTTTAAAATATTAAAAAAATCATATAAAAAAATATTTTTTTACATCATTTTTTTATCATCTTAAAATATTTTTAAAAAATATAAAAAAATTAAAATATTATTTAAAAACATTTACTTAAAAATTATAAAAAAACACACTCAAAAAATAAAATAATATAATCCATCGGGAATCAAACGGAGTGAATTTCAACGGGAAATATAGCATTTTTCAAAATAAAATAATGGTGGGGTATAAATTGGAGACCAATATGATTCCATACATATCAGTGTTAGGTGAAAGCTTGATTGGTTTAATTGGTAGCGATGTGGCATGTATGGACCATATGGTGTACCTTCAGAATCACCGAACTTCATACGCAAGTACTATTCGATGACTCTGGCCGCTAAATAATGCGTGCCCTCTTTCGATTTTATAACCTACTTTTTTTTTTTTTTCCCCTTGGCCGAAGTTCGCATGTAATTCATGCAAATCACATGTCGAAATCTGATGAATCAATGCTCAGAACTAGTACCACTTCAGCGGAAGATGCTGCTGCCCGCATCTTTATTATATTATATTTCATCAGGACCACCCCCCCAAAAAAAAAAAAAACGATGCTTCACTGCCTTCTAGGCACGTTTGATTTATTCAAGTATAGAATAACTAGAATCTTTAGCGTTGAAGTTACGAACTTACGATTGAATATTTTGATCACTGCTTTTAAGGTAAGGGAAATAATATACACGATATAATTATATAATATATTTTATAATAAATATTAAATAAGAGATAATTTTATAAAATACTATACAAATATAATACTTTATAAGATTACTTCTCGTTTAATATTTATTATAAAATATATTATATATTTATATTGTATATACATAATTTTCTTTAAGATAATACGTACAAACTTATATACGTACAATTGGTCGGATATTATATATGAACAATGCTAGAGAGCATCCATTATTTGAAAATATCCATTGCACTCAAGAGTAATGTTTAAGGACAAATTGGTCAATTTCTTCTAAGCATTACTTATTAGTGCAACGGATGCTCTCAATAGTGGATGCTCTAAAGAATTTTTCATTATATATATATATATGCTTAATTGGGTTTTCAGTTCTGTATTTAATTTTTTTAGTTACCAAGAAATGGGGTTATTTTTTCTTGATTAACGTAAAGAAGAGATCGCATTTTCTTAGAGCCGGTTTGAATTTATAGACAAATTTATAGACAAGATGAGCTATTCTTAACTTATTTTAAATTTATTATTATATTTTTTTAAATTTTCATACAAAATATAAATTTTAATACAATTTTTTTAATTTTTAATACATATTTTTTAAATCTCAATTCAACTTTTACAAATTCTAAAATAATAATAATATTAAAGAATAAATTAAACTCATCTCATTTTCTAATTCCAACCAAATTTTAATGATGCATATAGGATCCTGATCATCTTGATGTAGTTTCACGGTCGTCCATTCTAGCAATGCATGGATAATATAATATATACATGCATCATACATGATACATACACGTAAATTACTAGTACTGCTAGCTACGTACGTACACATCTACGTAAGTATATAGACAAATAGTATTTCTAAAGAACAGTCATCTATACATATATATATATATTCTCAGTCCATATATACTTTCGAAAGTCGTGTTCAACACTTTTCATGTACGTACGTTTATACAATGTGTATTTTTCATTATGTACTCGTACGTAAGTACGTACACTAATCACGTGAAGATTAAGGAGCTAGCTGTACGTTGAGTGTGATCATTCATGCCTTAGAATTTTTTTTTTTTGAAATGATGTCTTAGAATTATTAAGAATGGTACTACTGCGCAGCTAATTGATCAGTACCTATATATATATAAAGTCGTGTTCGACACTTTTTTCATGCAAGTTGAATATAATCGTAACCTTCATTAATATTATACGTCGTCGTACGTTCACAATGTCTACACCCTTCCAATCATACTTACGGACACGCAAGGGGCAAATTGTCATTACTCTAAACGCGTCATCCCGGCTGTTCCCAAGATTTTTTCTTTGTGAAAACAAGAATATTATATATCATATGTACCCGTACCCGTACGCAAGACTAAGCCAGATTTGGGAGGATGAGTATTTTGATATGATGTAATATTTTATTATTGCTTTCACTTATTTTTTTTTTTATTATTTATTATATTTTTTTATTATTTAATATTTTTTTATTACTTTTTTTGATACTATTTACATAATATTTAAAGTTACCTTATTATCTAAACACAATTTAATTGCCTACTTTCTGAAATATACAGAAACAAAACGCACGTATGTACTATAAAAAAATTCTTTATTTGTGATCAAATATTATTTTTTATCAAAATAATTATTTCTTTTTTTTTACAAATAATCATACTTACTATAAATAATTTGTCATATATAATATTTTTTTTTCAGTAACCGTGCTTGTATATCTTTTATATATATATATATATATATATATATATATAAAAGAAGGCGCTGCAGGTCAATGGCCAGGGCAATATTCCGGGATTGGATTGGAAAATGATATTTTGTATTCTTATTTTGACATTTCAATTTGATATTTGATATTTTTTAATTTTTTTTAATTTTTAATTTTATTTAATGATTAAAGAAGTAATTATTAATATATTGATATTTTTTCAGATTTTTTTTTAAATATATTAAAATAATATAAAATTATTAAAAAAATTATTTTTTTGTTATTTATCTTTCATATTTTTTAATGTATTTAAATATTTTTAAAAATATAAAAAATATCAATATATTAAGAATTACTTTTTTAATCATTAAATAAAATTAAAAATTAAAAATACATAAAAATATATTAAATATGAGATGTCAAACTAAGATATCAAAATGAGAGGACATAATACCATACCCTCTGCGATTTGACTTCAGAATCTGTCGAGTATTTAATTAAATATTGCCCGCGTACAGATAATTACCAGCATGCATGCATGTTTCTTAAAAATTGCAAATTCACGTATCTAGTACATGATCATGATGCATCAGATTCGTATGAAAGCGTGCCAATATTAAAGGCTAAAAAAACAAAGCAGATATATATATATCTTTATTTTTATATATATAAAATAGTTATCTAACAAAAAAATTTATTTTAATAAAAAATTTTATTTTTTTATTAAAGTTAACATTTTTTATCTATTTTTATTAAAATAAATACTACATTTAATAAAAAATATTATTTTAAATACAATTCATTAATTCCATTAATCACCGAAATAATGTTCTTGACATTAAATTTAATTATACTACTTCAATTTTTTATAACGATAAACTTTTTATTTAAAACTTTTTTTTATGTAAAATAAATATAGAATAATAATAATACTATAAAATGACATAATAATATTATAGAATATATAACAATATATATAAATAAATCATTCATAACAATCCTCACTTAGAGATGTTAATTTATACGTTAGAAAGTTTAATTTTATTCATAAAAATTTATTCCTATTATATAATTAATAATTTCATTCTTTAAAAATTATTTTATAATTTTAAAATAAATGTATTATTTATTTATTTTTTGAGATGATAAATATACTATATATATAATTAATTATAATTATATTAAATTGGTAATAATAGACAATAAATATAATTAATATATTATATATGTTTGATATTTAATTAAAATATATATGATCTAATAAATTTATATATTTAAGATTAAAATTTCATGTTATAAATTATAATATTACATTCTTTTATATAAATTATAAACTACATAATTTATTTATTTTTTTAAAATATATTATTTCTTAAAAATAATCACATAATTAAAAAAATTGTGAATGATTTAATTTTATGTAGATCTAGAAAAATTCAAAGACTAGAAAAATACAAATTGACGTAAATATTATATCATCGTCTTAAAATTATAAAAATATAATATTTTGAACAAATCTTTTATTAAAATTTCAATCAAAATTATCTTAAAAAAATTTGATTAAACTATAGGTTATGTTTATTTATGAGATTATCTTATTATTTTATTAATATTTTTTTTTATAATATATAAAAATATGTAATTATTTATCATTCATTTATTTATGTTAAAAATTAAATTAGATAAACGTGTTTTACACGTTATTTTTATCTAATATATATATATATATTTACATTTTCGTGTGGGCGAGGACAAAGATGTACTGAATTTGCCTGAAGATCTGAATATATAATTACAAATTTACAATAATAATAATAATGATCAAAGAAATAAAAGATCAAACTTGAAAAGAAGCAAGCAAAATGGGCATGAATTAACTACAACTGTAACTGTAAGAAGCAAGCGAGCTGAGTGGGGTTCACAATGCTCGGCACGTGGGCCCCACCTGTTTTGAGTAAATTCGTTAATTCCACGTACCTTTGCTGATCTTCCACCTGTCGTCCTCCTCCTCCTCGTCGCTCCGCTCCACCGTTCGGCTCCGCTTCACCGTTATTCCTGATCTGCTTCCCTCTTTCTGACACCGGAACCGCCTCCTTTTTGGCCGGATCCCACGGTCGACCGAGCAGCGTACCCCTGGTGAGATACTCGTGGGCAAGATACCCGGCCAGAAGCTGGTTAGACGGGATCGGATCGACACATCCGGCTGGTTTCGACGAGGGTTCGACGGCGCCCAATCCGAGTCCCTCCCTCTCTTTGCGTTTCTTATCAATGACATTCGGCGTCAAAACGCGACGCGGAGGAAGTCGCATCGTTTTGGTACTCATGGCGTCGTTTTGGGTGCATGCCCCGTCAGCACCAAGGTTCAAAACAAGGCTAAAAGGGCAAAACTAACCTCAAAATTATCAGGTGAATTAAAAATTAAAAAATAAACAAATACGGACAGCGACTGCGAGAGAGGAGAGAGCGATACAGCGAGAGACGGAATCAAAATAGACGAATAGTTCAGAAAAGTGGAATTGAAGGGGGCACTCTATTTATAGGAGAAGTGTTAGCCATTTGCCCTTATGATATCTACGAATTTACAGGAGTACCAATAAGACATCGAATTGACAACAAAGTCCTCCTTTCTGTTTAACTCGCTCGCTCTGTCTCTCCCTCTCTCTGTTTTTTCTTTTAAAAAAAAAAATTGGCATGCCAACCAAACAAGTTACTGAACTTTTTTTTTTCTCGGCATCCAAACAAGGATGTTAGGTGGTTACCAAAGAAGTTACCACTAGTGTACTAGATACCTGGCCAGACAACCACCAGCCAAACAAGTTTTAAGATTCATTCGATTTTAGCTTTAGCTCCTATGAATGTAGGCGAGTCTAATTTCCAAATAATATTATATACCATTACTCTTACCTCACTTCTATTCTACTTTATAAATGTAGTACTTTCTATCACTCATGATTCATGAATCATCTTTTATTTTTTTCAAATGAAATTAAAAAACTAATATTATAATGACACATCATCGTACTAAAAGAAGAAACAGAAATATAATATGTAACATTTTCCTTAATTTCTTACATCATGGGATGTAATTATGTTAAAAGAAGAACAGAGGCATGTGCGGCAATTTTTTAAATTCCTATCTGACGACTATTTTGGTTTTACTGAAACAGAAAATTTTGCTATAGGTATATTTCGATGTGCCATTTTGGAATTATTTATATGTTATACATTAACATTTATATAATCTAATTAATAATTAATAAAATAAATACATATATATTTATGTGTAAGTAGTATCATATATATATATAAGAATTAAATATTTATAAAATAAATATACGTTAGAAAAAAGTACAAATTTGAGTTGAAACACATAAATAAAGAAAAAAGTAAAAGAATAGAATAATTATTAAAATAATGATATTTAAAAAAATGAGAGAACATATTAAAAGTTACAAAAAAATTAAAATTATATAAATACATTTTATACTCTAGAAATAATTAAAGAGCATCTAGATTTATTATTTATAAAAATATTATTTAAACACAAAAATATTATAAAAATAGTTCAAAATAAAATAAGAATCGAAATGCCAATTCAGACCGAAATGACCAAAATTTAATTGGAATGGCAAGAATGGATTAGAATAAACCAAAATTTAAAATGAAATGAAACGAGAAAATATAGTGTAACACCCAAACAAAAATATTAAAAAATCAACTAGAACACAACGTAATTCTATGATGTGTGGTAATGGTTGAGGGCAACTACTACTCTTAGTTAGGAGACGGTGGTTAGGCTTAGCTTTAAATTTGTTTGATTTAATAAAATTGTGTTAATGAGCTTGCTAGCTAGGACAACGTACGAGTACCTCTATTAGTTGGAAATTAAGAAGTGGTTAGGTTTTGATTTCTTTCTTTAATTTTGATCAAATTTTAGGATCTTTCAGTCACTTTAGATGGCCGGATAATTCTATGAGGTACGAGAATGACACATGTCCCAAAATTCAACACAAATTAACTTTAATATCCTGTCTCATATTTTGTCATTTTTAATTTATATGATGTTTTGATGTGATATATTTAATTCAATTTATATGTTTAATTTTTAGATAAATATTTATATAAAATATTATGCAAATATAAACAAAATTATGGATCAATATGAGAGAAGGAAAAAACGACGAATTTTTCTATGTTTTTAAAAGCCACTCGTGAAAGAGAAATAATACAAATACAAGTACTATTTTAATTTTTTCTATAAAACTTATAATATATTTTATTTTTAAATAAATTAAATGAATTTTTAAATCGAATTAATATTTTATCAAATAATCCCGCAAAAACTGTAAAATACCCGTGCATAATGTAAAGTCTAAAGATATTTTTGTTCTCAAAATGATTATGAAACGAGAAGAATGTTGGATTCCTATTGAGTCATTGACGAAGTAGCGTGACGTATACCACGCATTATTTTATGACTAAGATCTCGTTTGGATTTGAAGATGAGATGAGTTTAGTTTATTTTTTAATATTATTATTATTTTAGAATTTAAAAAATATATGTTGGGATTTGAAAAATGTGTATTGGGATTTGAAAAAGGTGTATAGGAATTTGTGTTTTATATAAAAAATTATAAAAATATAATAATAAAATAAAGATGAGTTGAGATAAGATGAGTTGAGCTCATATTCGAATACAAATGGGCCTAAGTAGTGATAGGGTTTCAATCTATTTATAATTTATATATAATTTAATCATATTTTTAGATTAAATTTAAGAGAATTAGTATAAATTTAAAAAAATTATACAAAAAAATTATAATTAATAGAAATTTATAATATTTATTAAATCTATTTTATAATAAAAATAATTTTATAATCTGATATATTTATAAATTAATTTTGATTTAAGACTATTATAACTAGAAGTCTAAAACTTTTTACATTTCTTACATTTAAACCCATCAAATCAAAATAAAAAAAATCAAAATAAAACTTAAAATAATATTATTTTATGACATAATAATATATAAGTTGTTATTAGTTGTATTGCCGCTTTTTTCCTAGGTTATAAATGTTAATAGTGTTAAGGATAAACATCATATACAAATGTCAACTAATAATACGTAATGTTTAATGACCATTATGTTTTGCACAATATCTATAAATTGGAGAATGAAAAAATGAATTCGAAATTGAATAAAATGAAAATAGTACGTTTTATTTATCATGACATATTAGTTAGTGTTTGTTTGATGTTTGTCTCTAGCATTACTTTATAAATTTAAGTAAAATTTTTTATTAATTTAAGATAAATTTCTTTTACGGTCTTAAATGAGGGACTGTATTATAATCTTATTGATAAATGAGAGTGAAAGAAAAAAAAAAGATATTATTATTATAATTTTAAAATATTTTAAAATTAGACTTATATTATAATCTTTATTTTGAAGACGGTATATAATATTGCTCTTAACTTAAAAAATTTATCTCATTTTATTTTATTTAATTATTATATTTTTATCAAAATTTTAGATAAAATATAAAAAGTAATTTAATCTTTTCAAAATTAAAAAAAATAATAATAATAAAAATTACATGGCAATGTCCGTCCCAAGTTCCCAACAGAACTTACTGAAGTTGGCTCGCGTGAGCGTGGGGAGCGGTCTTGTTGTAACCCACCAAACAAAGAAATTTCAGTCCGACTTCCTTAAAATTCCGTCTCACGGACCCACACCTGCGAAAATTTTCCCATGACTTTTATCTCTTCTCCCACGCAAAACTGTGAAATCCAACAAAGTACAAATAATTATACTTTTCACTATCAGTGCGTCGTCACACATTCACCGTGCAGATAAATCCCCTATTTTCTTGAAGGGTAATCATACGCTTATTATTTATTTATTATTTTTAATGTATTTATTATTTTTAAATTATTTTTTAAGTAATTTAAACATTCTTAATCATTAATTTTTTAAAAAAAAATATACAATTTCATTAATAATCATTTCCTTAATTATTAAATAAAAATAAGAGTAGTAGAATGATAAGGGTATCATTTTCCTTCCTGAAATTGCTCTGTTGTCCATTTGCTCGGTGTGTTTCTTGCGTGTTGATAATTTGATCTATTAATTTTAAGATTTGGCCTATTTTTATAGATAAGAAAAAATAAACGTTAAAAGTTGAATAAAATATTATTAAAATATTTTTTTAATATTAATTTTATTTTAAAATTTAAAAAAGGTATTTTGAGATTTAAAAAATTAATTGAATTGTTTATTTTATATTATATGAAATTTTAAAAAAATAGTAATAATAAGATGAGATTAAATAAGAGTGTTTATGAAAATAAACAAGACCTAAACTAATGAAGTTTGATGCATTTCAATTAATAAGTTATAGATTTACAAAAAGGCATTCAAATAATACAATTATAAAATGACCTAATTGTGTTTGGGTGTTAAGAGGGTTTAAGAATAGTAATAAAAAATAAGTAAAAAGTAATAATAAAATATTAAATATTAATAAAAGAGTAATGAATAATAATAAAAATTAGTAAAAAATAATAATAAAATATTGAATAATAATAATAAATGTTAGAGAAAGTTAAAAAAGTCTTGCCATCCAAACCTAGATCTAATATGACAAATGCTATCTACTTTTAATAACAGCAGAGTAAAAAAGTTTTATATATATATATATATATATATTTTTTTTAAGTCTTTCTCGACCGTTGCGGTAAGTTAGGTCTCCCTCTCTCATACTTGATTTACCATCTCATGGGCTGAATGCGAAATTCCTTCTTTTCAAAAATATTATGTGTTTCTAATTTCTAATTTGCTAGTTGAATTATTGAATGGTAAAATTTGAGAGTATTTAAATTTGAATTTTATTTGTATATAACTAACACACACACACATTATAAGAAATATAAGTTTTTGTGATTAATGAATAGCAAAGAATGCTATTTATGATTAATTTTAGTTGTAAATAATTATTTGACTGAAATTAACTGGTTATAAAAGATCATTTTTCTTGTAGTGACAATTAAACAAATAGTAAAGTTTTGAATATCATACCGGTGTCGGTACAGGTCAAGACACTGAAACGAAATATTTCGATACCGGTACCGTTTCGTGTATCGTTTCAAAATAGTCTATTTATAAAAAAAATTATATATATAAATACATATATAAATTATATTTCAAAAAAATAGTCAATATATGAATATATTATATAAATAAATATATATATATATAAATAATCTAGTTTAAATTAAGACAAGAAAAGGGCAAAAAAAAAAAAAAAAAAAATATATATATATATATATATTAAAAGTTGGTATGGCCTGTATTGCCAAAATATCGATCGATACAGTTAGTATTTAGATTCGTATGGTATAGACAATGTATTTATACTGCCTAAGTGACCGGTACGGCATGTATTAGCCGTACCAACCGATACGATATAGTACAAAAAACAGTAACAAATAGACTTATTTTGAAGGGAGATGCTGGGGACTGGTCCGACTGTCCCCAGCGTCTAAAGCAGCCCAACTAACGTTGGGCTGTTTGATGATGAAAAACACATTAAAATAAAATAAAAAATATGATTAAATAAAAAAATGAAGATTAAAAATATACTAAAAAAATAAAATGAACAAAACATAATAAAAAACATAATAAAAAAATAAAAATATAATAAAAAACATAATAAAAAAATAAAATGAAGATGAATTTAAGGAGATTCGGCTATAGAGCGAACGAAGCCGTCGTCGGTGGCGGCGAGGGCTGCTTTTGTTAGGGAGAGTAGACCGTCTGTCCCCAAGATTCCTCTATTTTGAATTCTTTTAATTGGAAGCAAATCTGTTAATTTGTTTCCGGGAAAATAGATCGAGAGGAAAGCCCCTCCGTTGATGAGAAATATAGTAATATGTTTTTGAGACTTCCAAAGATCAGCTTTGAAGATATTTTTCTAATAAGAGATGGATGTTAAAAAATAAATAAAGATACAAAAGAAATTAGGACGTACGTGGAACTCCGCACTCAAGTAATATAGGGAGATACGTGGTGAAATTGCAAATTTCATATATATATATATATATATATAAGATTTTTTGTAGACAATCACTTATAAATTGCCACATCACATATGACTAAAATTTACTCTACACTCACATACATCCGAAAACCGAGACCTGCTGAGTCCATTCACCAAACGAACGAACCCTTGTAGAAAACCATTAACGAACGATCGAACCCAGTTGAAAACCGAAACCTGCAGCAGTTGCCGCCGACGAGATTAGCCCAGACGCCAACGAGATTAGCCCAACACTGGTAGTTTCACGCAAAGGGCTTCTATGACGACCATATACTTGACTTACAATATTTGACTTATATATCGATGCTGGTGTGAAATCATGCAAATATGTTACAGTACACTTATGTAGGTTTGTTGTGTCCTGGTCCTGAGATTCATCCAATGTCTCGGTTCCCTGAATTCAATAAATAAATATAGACATATATACTGAGAATCGTTCCAGAGCACTGAAAATCTTAAAACCAAACAGCAACACCACCATATATAATAGCATAAAATATATGAAACTTGTAAACTCGGATGCATATATAATGGTCTTTAGATGCATGCTAGGTCCAGGTATAAAATCATCCCTGTAAACCTGCAGGTCACAAGTTCTAGAGTCAAGACTCCACACAACAGGATAGTTTAAGGGTTTTCCAGAGAAAATAAACCTAATAACAGGCCGTTTGCATAAAAGTCCAGTACTTCTGTTCGAATTGAATCCATGTCACCTTTGATAAGTACATCCGACTTATACCTGGGCAAATATCAGAAGTAAGTATTATTTAACACACCAGCTTTATTTTAGAAACCACGCTGTAATGAACTAAACCAAAATCCAGAATCTATTATATATAGCTTTCAACAGGACAATACACCAACTCGACAATCACTCAAGCTCTATCTTGTGCAGTCTAACATGGTGGCTTCAGATGCACACAGGAGCACTTGGTAGGTTTACATCTAGAGGAGCAAAATGGATACAGTTAAAAGCCAAAGTAGCACAAACACTGCCAATGAACTCTAGGTCAAATGAGACTTCTTTCCAAAAGAATGGTACGGAAGGGAGAGATTTTGGGTTAAAAAGAAAGTGGGTCAATTGAACTCTTGGGGGAATATTCGTTGGCAATCTGGTCTAATCTCGTCGGCGGCTAGGCTGGGCTAGTCTCGTCGGCGGCAACTGCTGCAGGTTTCGGTTCACAGTTGGGTTCGTTCGTTGGTTTTTAGCAAGGGTTCGTACGTTCATTTGAGTGGATGGTTCTCAACAGGTTTCGGTTTTCAAACGCATAATGCGAGCGTAGAGTAGATTTTAGTGATATGTGACGTGGCAATTTATAAAAAAAATAGATTTCATAATAAAAAATAATAAAAAACTTATTTTTTTTTATGGGATCCATATTATTAAAAAAAAAACCTGTTCATATAAGAGTCATACCTAGCATTATTCTTGTATCACCACATATGTCATACTGTATACACAATAACATTTCAAGGTTATTCTTCTTAAAAAGAAAAAAAAAAAAAGTTATTGAAGATAGGGGTGTCAAAACGTGTCAACGGGTCGTGTTCGTGTCGTGTCAAAGCATATACATTATGTCTAAAGGGTCAACACGAACACGACCCGTTAAGAATTTCGTGTCAAAAATCTCAACCCTAACACGACCCTATAAAATATCGTGTCAACACGACACGACCCGTTAAGACCCATTAAGCATATACACGAAAATGACACGACCCGACACGACACGTTTCAACCCACAAACCCGACACGACACGTTAAGACCCGTTAAGCCATTAGTCACCCGACACGACCCGACACGTTTCACCCTATTAACTACCAGCAAATACAATACAGAAACTTCTCTTCGCTTGAAATCAAATAGCCCGCTTCCCTGCTTTTACATAAGTTTCTATTACAAATTATATTTCTAACTGAAAAATATAAATAACTATTTACAAATTACAATCTTAAAATCACAACTTCACAATCTAACAAGTAATATAGTACAATTTATGATAATACACCATAACACCACCATAATGCAAACTCATGACTGCATTATAAAGTATTAAAATTACACCTCAAATATAATAAACAATACACTGTAAACATGTTAATGTTACAATAATAAAATCACACATTTAAACAAATTTAGAACTTGCAGAAATAGGTATAGCGTTGTCACTGCCTTTGTTGATGCTCATCTCAATCACATCTTCCGTTAACTCTTCGAAGTCAAGATCTTCTTTTATTTCTATTAAAAAAAAATCAATATTTAGTAGACAGTCAATAAAAACAACTATATACAAAAAAAAAACCAATAACTATATAATTTCAAAATTTTACCTTCCTCGTCGCCATATAACCAATCTCTTGTGCAGACCAATACTTCAACAACATCTGGTTTTAGTGCACTCCTAAACTGATCAATGATACGCCCACCAACACTAAAAGTAGATTCAGATGTGACAGTAGAGATTGGTACACTCAAAATATCACGAGCCATTTTGGCAAGATCGGGATAACGAAATTCATTTCCTTTCCAAAAGGAAAGAATGTCGATCTTTGCATTTCTATCTACCTTAGGTTCATCCAAGTAAAGATCCAATTTACTTTTTTGCAAATGGAGACTACGATCATCATGTTCAAATGTATCAAATTCCTAAAAAAAATAAAAAAATAAAACTATTTCTTAATGATATGCGATATGAAATAACAATATAATTTAAATCATCAAATAAAAATATTATTTGATATTACCTGAAATACTTCTTTATTTTCAGTTAACTCACTTGTTGCTCCACTAACAGTGTTATCAGAACTCATGGTAGAAAAAGTGTGAGCATTAGAAGAACTATATTCCATGAAAAGAGATGCCAATTTGGTCTGAACATTCATATACTCTAAGGAACAATCCCCGTAAAGCTTCTTATAAGAGAAATTAACAAAAACCAACTTGTATCGGGGATCCAATATAACTGCTATAGCCAACAACACGTTGAACTCAGACCAATATTTCTCAAACTTAGTAAGCATTTTCTTAGACGTCTTCTTCATGTAGTCGTCATCACCCATAGAATGCTGCTTTAATTTAAAATAAATAAAAAACACTGCCGGAAAGTAGAGATTGGCTGTAGGGTATTTGGTCCCAGAAAAGTCACAAGTGGTTACATAAAAAACACTCAATAAACTTTTAATCTTCACCACTTCTTCCCACTCAAACTCAGATAGACAATGCTTAAAATTGGAATCAGTCAATGCCAAATGTCCAAAGGCACGACGATAGAAAATAGCACTCTCCAACATAAGATAAGTAGAATTCCATCTAGTGGAGACATCTTGTCTCAACCCTTTCTTGCTATCCAAAGACATTTGATTTGATGAATCTAAAAATTTTAGTTTTCTTGATTGTGATCCTTTGACATACTTGACACTTTCACGAACTTTATAGATAGCATCCTCAATCTCTTTTAACCCATATTGTACTACTAAACTCAGAATGTGAGCACAACAACGAAGATGAAAGAACTCACCATCACAAACAAGAGCTTTCTTAATGTTCAATTGAGTTTTTAACAACTCAACCGAAACATCATTAGAGGAAGCATTGTCTAAAGTCAATGAGAAAATCTTGTGTTCAATTCCCCACTCACATAACAAATTATAAATTTTTTCAGACAAAGATATGCGGTTATGTGGTGGTGGCATATAAGAAAAGTTCAGAACCCTTTTCTGTAAAGTCTATCTCTTATCCAAAAAATGTGCTGTAATACACATATAACCATCAGTGGTTATAGAACTCCACAAGTCAAATGTCAAACTAATTCTACCAGGAATTTCATTTAACATGCATTTAATCCTATTTTTTTCCCTCTGATGCATCTTAACCAAATCTGCCTTAGCAGTATTCCTAAAAATAATTGGAATGTCTGGACGCAAATATTGTAATAAAGATCTCACCCCCGAATATTCAACAAACCGAAAAGGTAGGTCATGCTTAACAATAGCAGCTACCAATATTTGTCTATATTCTTCAGGGTTAAATTTAGAGTTGCTTACCGAAATAGATCCACTATTTTGTCCCAAAATCAACTGACCAATATCTCGTGAACTTCTCCTAGGGCACACCTCAATGTGACGCCTCAAATTTCCGGTTCCATTTTTGCTTGATGCAAGGTAAGTAACTCCACACAGCTTGCACCTGGCTCGTGGCTTCTTATCACATTGTTTCTCAGAATCAGGAACAATTTCAAAAACATTTCACACATATGACCGCTTCCTTCGTTTTGATTTAGCCTCTTCAGTTTGAAAACTTTCTTCTTCATTTTCAAACTGGTCCAAATCAATAAACTCATTATTTTCACCTTCTGCCTCAGTCATCTGACAACAAAAAAGAACAAAGGTTTCATGTGTAAGAATCAAACGTATATCCCACTTCTTGTTTTGTCAACAAATATTTTCAGCATATTTTCACCATGTTAAAAGAGGACAAAGAAAAATAGTACTTTTGTCTTGCTGAATATTACATTACGAGTAGTACTACCCCGCCCTCTAGGATTGCCATTTTCATAACCTGACCCATTTTGATAGCGAACAGCCGCCGCTTTATAATATCAGACATTTAGTGTGTGCAAAAATATATTATTTGCAATATAAAACGGGCACATAATGCAATACATGGAGAAAGGATAAAAAAAAAACATAATTTAAATCCTATTTGAATGCTTCTCATGTTACACACTAGCCTGGTTTTGGACCATTCTTTTTTGTTCTGTCAACAGTCACAGTAAGTGATAAGAATGCATTAAAATAAGGGTACTATTTCAAAAGTTTTGGCTAAACAAGATATGCCAATTGCCAACCTATTTGGAAGATGAAAAACCAGTTGAAATTACTTTCTACCCATTAAATAGTAAAGTATTTCCACAAATGAGTATAAGATCTTCTCCATTTTAATTTATATGTATAATATAAAGATATCCAAGTCAATTATTGCAACATTGAATGACAAACACAAATAACCAATTGCCAACCTGCTTATACGTTTGATTTTTACACATGTTCCATAAAGCTGCAAAGCACTAGCAACACCTATTAATTACTACAATATCCCACTTCTGCACATTATCAAGTGTAAGAATCCTCTAAATGCCACTGCCCAAAAAATAAAGTTCATCAAAGGGAGAGCCTTATTCCTCCAAATAAGCTTCAAGGGGAAACAATCTTTACATACAACCAATCAAAAAGCAATAAGAAAAGATCCAGTTCCCAATCATTGGCCTCTCCAACAAAATTTATACATCAATGGAGCGAATACTACGAGAGTTGATAGTGATCCCTCACAAAACCATTCTTAATGCATGTAATATGAAATAACTCCTAAAATACAGCTTTCGAAGATTTGAAATAAGAACCATCAAATCTTTCTATGGAACTGTTAAAAGGGGCTGAATAACAACTGAATAAATTTCAATTCTACTGTTAAAAGGGGCTGTTAAAAGGAAAGAACCATCTAGTTTTGTATTGTTAAATAAATTTCAATTCAACTGAATAACAACTCAATGTTTATCAAATATCACCCATACATCTCAATTTCAACAAAAATGAGTGCAGAAATGCATAAATCCACCCCAGAACAAAGAAGCTAGCTCTCGGGGAATGCCAAAAATTAAAAAAAAAATGGTAACTGACAAAGCTTAGCCTTAGATCCGATTGATATATAGTCTTCATTCAAGATATCTTCCATTCCCTCAAGATATCTTCCATGGAAAAATATTGAAGAGTAAAATTTGCTCCTAAAACAACCAAACCCTAACTCCAAGTTTCTAACAGAGTCTATTTTCGGATCAATATTTGTGTGTTTTGGAATCAGTCATAACAGAAGCTACCTTGAAGATGGGGCGGCGTGAGAACTGGGACTGGTCACTGGGCGATGCCGTGAAGATGAGCTCCAGCTGCGCCGCGATGCCGTGAAGGAGGAAAGCCGTGATGCCGAAGGTTGAAGGTGAGTGAGACGGGATGGAGACGGGAGGGAGATGGGAGGGCGATCTCGAGGGAAGGTGAAGGAGGAAAGCCGATGCCGAAGGTTGAAGGTTGAAGATGGGTGAGACGGGGTCACGGGAGGGAGACGGGCGACTGAGAGTATTGAGAGGCCCTCGGAGAATGTGAGAGTGAGAGTGAGACCGAAAGGAAAAATGTGCCAACTGCCAAGGTAATTTTCAAAGGGGGCGGCGGCTGTAAGACCTAACTTAGCTATTTAGGGTTTTTTGTGTTGGGAGGGTAAAATAGTAATTTTATTTTTTTTAACGGGTCATAACGGGTTTGACCCGTTATGACCCGTTAAGAATTCGTGTCTTAACGGGTTGACCCGTTTTGACCCGAAACCCGTTAAGCCTCAACCCTAACCCGTTTTTATCGTGTCGTGTTCGTTTCGGATTAACGGGTCGTGTCATGTATTGCCACCCCTAATTGAAGAGGCTCATTTATCTGAACCCAATGACATCGTATAAGGGCGGCGGGCCCATTCGGGAAGTCCAATGGATTGAAAGACCACGGATAAACTATACACTGCCACCACGAAACTGCACCACTTGAAGGAGATCAATATGGTAACCATCGTCAATTAAAGAGATTTATACTGGAGGAAACAACGAGATACTTGGCCGCAATATCCCCATTTTGGGGATAGTCTGAATTATAAACTACGCGAGCTTGATAGTCATTTCGTCCGAATTCTGTGCTTTTCCCGTCCTTAATTAAACCCTAATCAATTCCATTTACGGGTAAATTTCTGGGGTTCTTATACTTTCTCCTCGTAGCCTACAATTTTTTTTTTGCTAGACTCCATTCTGTTGGGTTTCAAGTGTCATTTCTGAACTCTGACTGATTTCTCTGTTCTGGATTTGAGAAAATGTCGTTCCTTCACGCTTCTACAGTCCCCAAGTCGTTCCCATCTTTTAAATCGTTTTCTTTTCAGAATCCTACTGCTAGGCCTACTTCGTCTCTTTCTTGTGTTGCAAGGAAGTCGGACACGGTACCTGACCCTGAACTCGAATCAAATTCCAATCCTACAGCTAAACCTAAGAAAACAACTCGCCGCCGCCTAAAAGCCGAAGTTGAAGCTCCGCAGAATGACAACGATGAGAATCCAGGTGGGTCTATGACGTACCCAGAGATTATCCCAAGGAAGCCGAGGCGTGGCCGCAGGAGTGAAGCTGCTGCGGTTGAAGATTTCGTGCGTGACTCGCTTCAAAAAACATTTACATCGATCCGAGAGCAGAACCCTGAGGTGTTTGAGAATAAGGAAAAGGTAATGAAGGACAGAGTTGAAGATGACAAGGTTGATAGTGATAGTGGTGAAGATGATAACGAAGACGGGAATGATGTCAGTAGTGGTGCTGGCGGAAGGGGAAAGAAGAAGATGGTGGTTGAGGAGGAAAGTGCAAGTTGGCCACTTGATGCGGATGTTGGGTGGGGGATTAGAGCGTCGGAGTATTTTGAACAGCACTCAATTAAGAATGTTGTGGGGGAAGATGGTGTTGAGATTGACTGGGAAGGAGAGGTTGATGATAATTGGGTAAAGGAGATCAATTGTCTGGAGTGGGAGAGCTTCGCTTTTCATCCTAGCCCGCTCATTGTTCTTGTTTTTGAAAGATACAAAAGGTGATTAAGCAGCCTTTGCTATAAAACTTTCTTATTGCATCCTTGTATTGGCTAGATGATGTTTTCTGCCTTTTTAACTGCAGCCTTAGCTACTTGGGCTATGCCTTTTTATTTTCTCATTAATAAAGATGCTTATTACTTATAAAAAAAAAAAAAAACTGCAGCCTTAGTTGTTGTGTACTGAGTGACGGATTTGGATAAGGGAATCTGCGCTAGTGCAATTTACATAGATGCATTCATTAATACACAGACTTATTTATTTATTAATAAGCATTTGCATAGGTTGGTGCATCTCTTCATCTATGTCGGCAATTTTCTGTGGTTTAATGGAAAGATAGCAGGTGCAACATTTTGCTTTTATTTTATATGTGGAGCAAAATGTTGATCAAGGAAGTAACACTTGAATAATGTGGAACTAGGGAGGTCTAAATGACTGTATATGCGTATATGGGCACTAAGAACAAAATTAGGGATATGGGAGAATTTGATGCAATTCATGTATTTTCTTTATTTTTCCTTCTTTTTTTAAAAAACTTAAATTTTGTTTCTGTTCTTCTTGTTTCCCCTGTTTCAGTTGGTTATTGTCATGGTTCACATTTTATCGTTCTGTCCACAGAGCAGCTGACAACTGGAAGGCTTTGAAAGAGCTAGAAAAGGCACTTCATGTATATTGGAGTGCTCAGGATCGATTGCCTCCACGGGTATATCATACTACTCATTTGTCCTTTACACTTTTCTTGAAGTTCTATCTGGTTCATTGATCATCTATGGATAAGCACTGTTTGCTGAGAAATAAAGAAATTCAGAAGACAAGTGACTTTATGAGCAGTAAACTTTCAAAGGCCTCCCTTGAAGAAAAAGATCAACTAAACTAGTCCACGTATTGCTTCTAATAGGCCTTGAGTAGCAAAAATTTAAATTTTGGCATCGTAATATTAGTACTCTTTCCTACATTGCCATTAACCAATCTGACTGATTTTCCTTGAAATGTTTTTCAACGTGTATGTAATGATGTTAATGCTCTGGAATTTCCTTGTAACAGTCAGTGAAGATAGACATCAATATTGAGAGAGATTTGGCATATGCTCTTAAGGCTAAAGAATGCCCCCAGATTTTATTCTTACGAGGGAACAAGATCTTGTACCGGGAGAAAGGTGAAATTTTTTAGTTCTGCTCTCTTTACTTGTAATAAGCACGATTTTGTTCAGATGCTACCAAATAATGGATCTGTAAAGTTCTTTTCCGGACATAAAACTGTATATGTACCTTGGCAGAGTTCAGGACAGCAGATGAGTTGGTCCAAATGATTGCACATTTCTACTATAATGCCAAGAGGCCTTCATGGATTGACGTGACGGCTTTAGCTCCACCTTATTAATGCTCTTTTAGGTACTTTATCCACAACTACTGCAAATCTATTTCTCTCTTGTATTTTCATTGCTCTTATTATAATGTACATGACTTCATTGTTCCTCATACTGCCTTCTTTTCTTTTGGACGAGTGCTTGTGTAATTCCTTGAAATGCAGGTTAATTGGCAGGTCAAAGCTGTTTGTCTGGGCAATGGCTCATTCGTCCCTTGCGCCGATCTCTGATTTTGAATTGTCTCTGGTGAAATTTGGCGTGCAATCTTCATGTCAAGAGACCCTTTTTAAGTTTAGCCTATCTCTTTTGTTCTTGTGACCCTGCCGTTTGATGAGAATGAGTGTGAAACACAGGCTGAAACCAATGGAAAAAGTCATTGGAAATCAAAAGTTAACATGGGTTGTTGAATATCCGCCCTGTGATTGGGAGTTTTCTTCAATTATTTATAGGATCCCGTTGATGTAACTATATGATTTTGGTTGAAGTTTGAACTCTCTCTCATATAGCCCACCTATTTTCCATTGCAGATTCTTAAGGTCTTCTTGTTGGCAATTCCTTGTCTTAAATACTTGTTTCCATCCTGTATTGGTTATTCCTTGACAAATTAAGACCTTGATGGATTGGCTGGGATTTTGGGTCTTGAAACTTACCAGAGTAGTGCCTTAAGCTGGAGTCCAGGCTTGATGGATTTGTTAGAAAATTGTTCTAGGACCAAGACTCTAATCAAGTAATTACATGTTCGTGATGAACAAAATTGTTACGCTTCAAAAATTTGCTGAACTCAAGGATTATATAGAATTCAGGAATATAAAAGGCCCCATTCTTATACTATCTCATTCTCTAAAGACAAGGATGGTAGGTTTTTGTTTCTCGGTTGGTAGTGGCTTTAAGTGATGTGAATGGTGTCCTTTACGCATCAACTTTAAAGTAAAATAACTTTGTTTAAGATTTCATCTATAAAGTGGCCAAAGTTTATATTTTTGTAAATATTAGTATTGTTAAACATATTACTCCCGAAGCGTCAAAATCATACAAATTAGATGATTATGTATAAGTAAATTTAAAAATAGAGAAAATATATATGCAATCGTTAAAAACAAAGTGAATAAAATATAAGTCTTACATAAAAAAAATATATATTTTTATAATTAAAATAATTACATAATAATTACACATTTACAAAATTATAATTATATATAAAATTACTCTTGAAAATAAAAATATAACATGGGTGGCGGCTAATGTTTGTTTTCGCCGCATGTGTTTCCCCGTTTACTAAGCCCAATATTTTTGTAATTTATTATCTAATATAGTCCTATTTCCTTCTCTTAACCTTGACGAAGTATCGAAGAAAATTCGTAAAATGAAAATAGAAAAGATGATTGAAAAATCAGAATAGAAATGAAATAGCATTTAGGTTCCGTCCGTTTTCCTCCTATTCTAACCGGATCCGCCTCCGTCTCCGGCACTCTCTCTCTCTCTCTCTCTCTCTCTCTGCGCAGTCGGGTCTGGGAGCTATCTGTCCAGGGTTTCGCACTGACCTCTCTGGCCGATCTTCAAGGATTACTGGAAAAATGGTGAGAGGATTGCTCAACAAGCTCGTCTCGCGCTCTCTCTCTGTCGCCGGAAAATGGCAGCAACAACAGCTTCGCCGTCTCAACATACACGAGTATCAGGTACCTCCGGATACCTCTCATTCCCTCTCCCCTTTCTCTCGCACAAACGCACAGACACACGTACATGTGTATGCCCCTAGAGCTAGGCCGATTTCTTTCACTGTTTGGTGCTGGAGAAAAACCCGGTAAACTGAAACACGAACTTGAGCTATACGGCTCATTTTGTTATGGTTTCACTTTTTTGATAAGTAGAAAAAAAAAATATGAAACCATAACAAAATCGGGACTTCAATTAACTGAACTTGGTTGTCAATTAGGGTTAACCAAGCGTCTTACGATCCGAAGGGTTAAGGTCTTTCTTACTGATATTAATAGGGTCAAGGATTTCCCTTAGGATCTAGTGAAGAAAATTTCTCCTTTAAATTTACTTTGGAGTATTACTTTTTCTTTCGTGCATTTTCTCGGCAAACAAACTGAACGTAATTCTGGTGCACGGACGGCAAGTTGCAGTCTTACATTTTCGTGATGGATTAATTTTGATGAGAAATATGTGGAACTTTGTGCTGGTTCAGCCATGTAAATTTAATTGAATTATTAATTTTTTGAAAATGTTGATTGGATATGGCAACTAACTAATTTTTTGGGCATCGTAGGGGGCTGAATTGATGAGCAAATATGGGATCAATGTTCCAAAAGGGGTCGCAGTTTCTTCTGGTGATGAAGTAAAAAAGGCAATTCACGATGTATTTCCCAATCAAAGTGAGGTAATTGGGAGTAATGCAATGAGTATAAATCCTGAGTGCTTGGGCCACGCCTTTTTCCTGTACTCTCCCTTGTATACTTCACAATTACTTACTAAAAATGTTAATTCAAAAATTAAAAGAACAGAACGACTTGAATGTGGCTGCTGGGAACATTGAGGAAATGAGGAAATTATAACTATGTCTCCTATAATATATTATTCGTTTTTACCTAAAAAAATTATATTATTCTTTTTACAAGAAAATGGAAGTTATACAATGTAGTTGTATTAGCCCCAAATAAGGTCTTTGTTCATTCTGTTTTGAATGATAAACAGATGGATATTTAAAATGCTTTTCATTCTCATTTTATACATCTTCTCAGCACCATTAGCAATGAAAGGAAAAAGAGGAATGCTAACCTTTATTTTTTGGGACAGTTGGTGGTCAAAAGCCAAATTTTGGCTGGTGGGAGAGGCTTGGGAACATTCAAAAGTGGTCTCAAGGGTGGAGTTCATATTGTTAAGGCTGATCAGGTTGAAGAGATAGCCGGTACTGAGATTATTTCTATCTTTCCTAATGATGATTGTGATTAATTTTGTTGTTTTTCTTTCTTGGTTTTTTGTATGTAATTTCATTAATTGAAAATTGTTCCTCTGGTAGGCATGTAGTATCCTATTTGCAATCTTGTAGTTTTTTTTTTTTAAGTTGCAATGTTGTAATTATGGATTATTAGGATTTGTTTGGAGATAATGAAATCATATTATTGAAAAACCCAATCTGAAGTTATTTGGATTGGAATCATGTTTCAAATATTCACTCTCTTAGTTATTATAGCCACTTGTTTTTCCTGACTTTTGTGCAAATCTGGCAACTAAATTACTCAGAGCGAAGAAACCAGGCTTAAAGGGCCAACATGGCGATCCTATTTGATCTATTGAAGCCAACTTTCCAGTTCATTTTATTTGCCATGTAAAAAGATAAGGATGTTCTTGTCTTTATGGACATATGCTTCCCCAGGTAAGGCAAAAATAGGGGGTGGGGGGGGGTCATACTGGGACTTCCCCAGTTTATGGTAATCTGTGTTATTGCTTGGCTTCATGTGTTGGTAGGCAAATTTTTTTCTCACTGAAACTGTTCAGTTGATATTCATTTTGATGTACTTAGGTTTTTGATCAGTCCTAGGCCTTGAGTGTACTAAACCAAACCAACCTAGGATGCTTAAATCAGTTTAAATGCCGGTTTTACCGATCTCAATCTATGGTGGGGCACGCTTTTTCTCTTGTTCATATGTTTGCAATTGTTTCTTGTGGGTAAGATTTCTTTCTAATATGGTCATATTTTCAGATATTTATCAAAAAAAGAAAATGTTCATATTTTCAGATGTGCATATTGCAGAAATTTAATACATGTTATGTTTGTTCTGTATTAATGCCCTGGTTTCTTGCCAAATGACAACTCTTTCCAAAAGGACTGGAAGAGTAGTCTAAGGAAATGCCTTGAGAAAGGGTAGATGGATAGAACCTTTCAAATTTTCAATGATATAGTGCCTTTTCAACTCTCTCAAAATGGAATCTATTCCAAACATATATTCCATGGGTACAAGTATCTAAATTGGATGTTTTTAGATACTGTTTCATACCTAAGTAGCAGCCAAAAGTTTGTATCCATTTTTCATGATGTTATACATGGATAAGATATGTCATAGCGAATTCTTCAATAAAACTTGTGTCTTCTACAATGGAATCTGATAACTGTGATTTAATGTAAGTGTTTGCATAATCCTCTTCTGTCCAAAGAAAGGTTTCATTGAAATAACGAGCCACCACTGATATTAAAACATCCAAGATTGCCAAATGTTTGGGAGTTTCTCCATTCAAACCTTTCCTTTATCTTGTTGCTGGATGTCACGTTCGTGCACAGAGTTCAAAAAGGTGAAATTCTTTCTTGATTCTATCATACATGATTGAGTGCCAAAAACTTTTGGACAGGTCTCCTACATCTCAACTGAATTCTTTATGGTTAAACTTTAAAGAGTCTTTTTATAGTTGCTTTGGAACAACTAGGAGATTCTATAGAAGAAATGCGGGGTTATGCTTCTGGTGACAACATGCTATGGGGTGGTAGTCCTGATTATGGGGTCAAATAATACATTCTAAGAAGAAATATATGAATATCAATCTCATTGATCTCATAAGGTCAAGGGTTCAATGTTGGTTGGTTGTGCTGGTTTTATATACCTATAAATGGAAATAATCTTTTTCTGTATGATTAAAAAAAATTTAAACATTTTCTAAGGCATACTCACCTTCTTTATTTTGTGATTATGTTGTATTCAG
This sequence comes from Platycarya longipes, assembly GCA_036559045.1. Lineage (NCBI taxonomy): Eukaryota > Viridiplantae > Streptophyta > Magnoliopsida > Fagales > Juglandaceae > Platycarya > Platycarya longipes. Next base: position 1,420,839 of record CM071792.1, read on the forward strand.
GGAAGATGCTTGGGCAGGTACTTGTAACCAAACAAACTGGTCCCCAAGGCAAAGTTGTGAGCAAGGTGGGGCATTTTTGTCTAAGTCCACTTTTTTAATAAACAATTGTAGTGTTGCTACTCCATTTTGTTGCCAATGCATTGATGTTTAAGGCTCCATTTGGAACTTGAACTGAATTAAGATCAACTCAGTACATCCTAATTTTAGGTTGAGTCTGACATCCTAACATCTAACTCTCAAATTACTAAACTCATCTCAATTCAAAACCTCTTTACATTTGTACCCACAACCTTTTTTAACTTAACACCTCTTTACACACGGGACCCTCAACCATTTTCATCTTCCCATAAATACATTTAAACTCACCTTAATATGCAAATACATCTAAACTTAGCTTAGGTGGGCCCCACAACTTACTCCACCATCTCAAAACTCATTACTATTCATAAAAAATTCAACTTATTTCAACTCAGCTCAACATCCAAACGGGGTCTAAATTGTACTAGGCCTCAATATATGACCTGATCTGTGGTAATGATTTGTAGTTCAAAGTGCACTTTTCCAAATATAAGTAGATGGTGGAGGGAGAAGACGTGGATCTAAGATCCACAGATTGCCTACACAGTTTATCAACCTTGTGTTCACACATGTGCGCGCACAAACACTCATTTCTTCATATACTTCTTTTCCCCTATTCTCAATTTAGCAAATCTCCATATGCGTTGACTATCTACTGTCTATCTCAATCAAATTATTACTTTTTCTATTACAGGTCTACTTGTGTGAAAAATTGTCACTCGTCAACGAGATGTACTTTGCTATCACTCTGGATCGTAAAACTGCTGGTCCAGTATGTTCTTGAACTTGTTTCTAACTTTCATATTCGTTGCAGATGATTAATTTTATTCTCTTTTCTATATCTTCAGAGTCTTTTGCCTTACTCCTCATCAGGCATAGACTGATTTACTATCCTTTTTTTTCCAGCTTATAATTGCCTGTAGAAAGGGGGGAACTAGCATTGAAGACCTTGCAGAGAAATTCCCAGATATGATTATAAAGGTTATCATCCTCTTGTTTTCTTGATGGTTTATTATAGTTATTGAGACATCACTTCTTTTTTGCTTTATTGACATGTAGTTGATGCTTTTTTTTTTTTATAGGTTCCAATTGATGTTTTCAATGGAATTACTGATGAAGATGCTGCCAAGGTTGTTGATGGCTTGGCTCTTACTGTGGCTGATCGGAAAGATTCAATTGAACAAGTGAAGAAATTATATGAACTTTTTTGCAAGAGTGACTGCACATTGTTAGAAGTGAGCATAAGCTTTTATATTAAAGAAGTGCTATTACTATTTGTGTGTGGCATATTTATACATTATCTTTTCAACGGAAAATTTAGTCTAAACTCTGGTTCCTCTGGACAGATCAATCCCATTGCAGAGACTTCTGATAAGCAGTTGGTAGCTGCTGATGCGAAGTTGAACTTTGATGACAATGCTGCCTTCCGTCAGAAAGAGATATTTACTTTCCGCGATCCATCACAGGAGGATCCCCGAGAGGTGTTTTTCTATTCATTTTTATTATGCTTATTTATCTGAAATCAAAATCTCTCTTTGTTAAGAGACCCCCAGACAGGGAACTGGGAGCCCACTCGAACTATGTAAATGAGTTTATCCAAAAGCTGCATCTCCTTAAGGAATTTTTTTATTGTCTCAAAAGGAACTGCAGCTTGATTTTTTGGTGATATAAAAGCCACCCATTTGGGTTAGTTTGGAGAAGATAACTACTGCTGGAATTATGAAATTTGAGTAAATAAGGGTAAATTTGCATCTTATGGCACTCTTGTCAAAAATAATTTTTTATCTCATGTATGTACAAATAGACACCAGACTTGAAACACGGGCTCACAAATGCTGTGTGCATTTAGTTCAACTAAGCAGCAACAATCTATTTGAGCACTTATGGATCTTTTGTTATGCTTTTACTGCTTACAGGTCGCTGCTGCTGAAGCAGATTTAAATTATATTGGCTTAGATGGAGAGATTGGTTGCATGGTGAATGGTGCAGGATTAGCAATGGCCACAATGGATATAATTAAATTGCATGGGGGAACTCCTGCCAATTTTCTTGACGTGGGTGGGAATGCTTCTGAAGGCCAGGTAATAGCTGAATTTTTAGGATTCATCTTACAGAAGAAAAAAAAAAACCTCTAGGATTTTCATTCTTATGTATTGTCTTATAATGCTGCTTATATGCTCCTAGCCCTTATGAGATCATTGATGACTCAAATATATTATGGCTGAATATGCTCTCTCTCTCTCTCTCTCTCTCTGTGTATGTGTAATGTGCACGTGTGAGATAAGTTAGAATTGCCTCTCAAGCCAAGCCTGTATCCGGAACTGGTAGAAAAGTGTATGTATATTTGTCTGTCTATCTTCTGTCCGTGCATGTGTGTCAAGTTTATTGATTATGTCTTTTTTTAGCATATTGTATGGCAAAATTGATTTTCAATTAATCCATTGTCACTCCGTGAATTCCACTTGTGGACAATGCATTGTATTTCACTTTTTGAGCAAACAACTCTTAATTATTGGTTCTTTAATCATTAAATTATATGGACCAGGTGATTGAAGCATTCAAGATATTGACTTCTGACGAGAAGGTGAAAGCGATATTAGTGAACATATTTGGGGGAATAATGAAATGTGATGTAATTGCAAGTGGAATTGTCAATGCTGCCAAAGAGGTTAGACCTATGTGACTATGTCGAATGATGATATTTGGTATTTCGTGAGACTTATGAAAAAGAAGTATTTGTCATTTTTGTTTGAAAATGAGAAAGGGAAAGGTGGCAGAACTTTATTTGATCAATAATTTGATGCTGAACTATCAAATGATACTAATTTGTTGCTTTTTTCACCTTGGCTGACTTCGCATGAATTATTGCCTCTGAACCATTTTCTGAATTTTTAACTTCTTATGGGCCTTGCATTGAAGGTTTCACTGAAAGTACCAGTCATTGTCCGTCTTGAAGGCACCAATGTTGACCAAGGAAAGAGAATTCTAAAGGTAAACTTGAAACTTGATCTGATGTCAAATTTTTGGAAGATAAATCCATAATATCATGAGAATCACTGTAATTTGGAAAGAAATGTCTAGACATTTAGGTTGTTTGCTGATTGGTTTGCAGGAAAGTGGTATGACATTAATAACAGCAGATGACCTTGATGATGCTGCTGAGAAAGCAGTTAAAGCGTACAAATGAGGGAATCTCTCAACTCCCTATGTAGTTTTATCTACTTCAGCATAATTCTTTTTTGTCGTCAATCTGATTTGCTCTTTCCAGTGTTCTTGGCAGAAATACATGCAGACCTAAAATTTCAATTGATGTAAGATTCTGATTGAATCTAAGAATAGTTGTCATGAAAGCTTTCCCTCCTCAAGTTTTAAAGGGGGATTTAATAAAGATGATATGATAGAAGCGGCTCAATTTGTTTGGAGCAAAGAAATTTGTGGTATAACCTTCTGTTCACATAAGTTCTACTTGTTGCTCTTTGATAGACAGGATGTACCGTCTCTTAATTTTGAATGAAAAATAGGAAATTTCTGTCTTTGAATTGAGAGATGGTGTCAAATGAATTTAAGTTATTCACAACTCAAGCCTCTTATTTGACGATTGCAACCCTCAGAATTTTGTTCTTTGAACAGCAAGAAACGGATTCTGTGTTATTTAATAAAGGAAAAGACTTTAGTTACAAAGTGATTACACAAAAAGTAAATCTATAATGGTTTGATGTGATATTTCAAATTGTAAAGTTATTTTTATTATAAAGTAGATTTAATGGATTTTATAAAATCGTTTATTTGGTGTTTTTTTTGTAATGTCTAGCATTTCTCTTTCCGGTAATTACAATATGGTGATGGCAGGATATGTATATAGAGATTGCCCCCATGCACACAATTAGATTGTTTCTGCCCATATATATCTCATGATAAGAAAAAAGGCAACGACTTACAAGCATGCAATAACATTCAACAAAGGAAACAAAAGGAAAGAATATCTTCAACAATTTAATGTGCACCTTGGGTGGATCATACACAAAAGAGGGGAAGAGGAAAAAAGAAATTTGATTTCAACTAAGAATTGATTATTCTAGCTATACAACATACATTGAATCCTCAATATATTCCTGGAAATCCCTTTTGCTGCCCCTCTTCAAAGGATTGTGGATAAAGCTCGTTATTCTTAGATGTGGATAAAGATCCAGATCCAGGCCCTGGATCTGAGAATGGAGATTGATACGTCTCAACAGAGAAGGGAGATTGATATCCACCAGGAGAAGCTTGGGGTTTCAATCTTGATGATCTTGCTAACATAGTACTGCCATTGGAGTATTCCTTGGCTTTCTTCCTCCTAGCCTTTTTAGGAATGTCTGGAAGGCTGTGTGCCGGTGACACAATCCCTAGGTTGGGATCCAAGGCCGGTTGTCGGGTGGCTGATCGGGTCGGTTTACTACTATCAAGTACTGAATCTTTCTTATTGGAACTTTTAGATGATCTCCTTGATTGTTTTGACTTCTCTGTCTTTTCCCTGGTAGGGGACTCGGTTACACCTCCAATTGCCAATGATTGACGCCTTGAGGACCTCGGTAATTCCGGCAAGTTTCTAGCCGGAGAATTTGTAGCCCTTGTATTTCTCCTCACTTCAACAGATCATTAGATGAATCAACACATGATGAATGACGTGCATATATAACGAATATCAACAATATACATATATGCATGAACTTAAGTAACTTCAATTTCCTCATGCAACGTCTAACATGCATGCAGGTGGCGGTAAAATATATCTGCTAATGGCGTTTAGGCATTCTATTTAATTTCAAGTCAAAATTACCTAAGAAAAATGGTAGGAAGCTTAAGATTCGACAATGTATTTATCCTCCATTTAGAAATAATATTGAAAGACTAACATATTAATTCAAGAATATACAAAGTCATCCAAGTAACAAAGCAATGCATCAATATCATATATATATATAATATATATATATATATATATACTAATCTTCATAAAGAAGCATGCATTGTGGGAACATGGTTTAATTTATATACCATTGTTTTCTCCGATGTCCTCAGGGAGACTTAATGGCGCTGATGAAGGCGATTTAAACTCGTTGATCTGCACAAGGTCAAAACATGACCTGCATGAGGCTTGTGATCTTTTTTTTTTCAGAAGAAGGGGGGGGGGGGGGGTGGTTGTCAAAGGAGAAAATTAATTTTAAATTAAAGTGTATCAATTGGTTAGAGAGAGAGAGAGAGAGAGAGAGAGAGAGAGAGAGAGAGAGAGGACCATGTCCCTGTAAAATATATGATCAAATTCTTAACCTAGACTAAAACCAAAAGACAGGAAGAAAATTTACCCAGCTGGGAGAATTTGCAGAATTTACAGATGGACCATCCCATCCTATATGGGCAACATGTTTCACATCCGTGGGATGACCAATCTTCATTTCAGGTTCTTTTTCATTATCTGCAAATATATATATATGGATTTTTTTATTTCAGTATAAAAAACAAAAATTAAAAGCAAGGGGCTAACAATGAAAATAGACTGGTTTAGATATACCATCTAAATATTTGTACACTGAATGAATAGAAAAATAAAAAACTTGAAGAAATGGAGGGTACTCACCAAATATTTGAGAAATGTATCGTAGGCCTTTTAAGAGGCCTTTCATCTTGTTGTTGGACATTTTAGCCAGAAAATGTCGATGGCAGATCTTTGAAATGTAATTTGAGCTTCTTCTTTAGGTATGAATGGAAGATGTGGAACTGAGAGCTTGGGCTTTAAATCTGAATTGCAAAACATGAAAAAGAAAAAAAAAATGTTTGGGGAGTTCGAAACATCAACTTATAGAAGAAATGAAACATTCTCTGTTAATTCCATTTTCCCCACCTATAGAAGAAAAATTGCTGCCAACCCGTGCAACGTTGGATATTACAAGTTATGCATCTCTATAGTTTCCATAAATTCGATTCATGAATGCCAGCACAGTTTCAACATCTCCTTTGAAATCGATCGCAAACACGAAAAAACTCGAGAAAGAGAAGAATGGTTCAAATTCTTAATTGAGACAGTTTTGGACAGATGTGCAATGAGATTAATGATGATGATGATCAGATAATTAAACGAATGCTGCTAATTGCAAAAACGAAGTGAAATTCTGTTTTAAGCCAAGTATTCGCTCGGTGACTTTGATTGGCGATGAATTGTTAGTTGCTCTTACCCATTAATCAGAACCATAAGCTGGTCGACAATTTAGGTGTGAAGGAAGTGAGGAGAAATGCTAAATTTAGGTGGTTTTAATGGGTCTTCTTTAGGATGAAAGACCGTTTACTTAGTTGTTGACTCTTAATGCTACTTACACGGATAGAGATTATGAAACCTAAAATATTGTTAAAGAGTCGACCCTAGACTAGGGCTCCTTCTGTATTTTAAGATATAATTGATGGGGAATAAATCATGTCGGGGAGCTAAATAAACACATGTTGAAATTTGAATAATGAGGGCAATCAAATGATAATCATCAACTTTTTCCCCCCCTTCTTTTTCTCCCTTTTTGTTACAATTTTTTTGACTAATTACCGTTTATTACAATTTTGACTAATAGAACATACTAGATTCAATCATTTCAATTATTAATAACATTTGAGTCATAAAAATAGAAACACGTGCTTTCAGAACAAATTTCAGTCCAATCATGAAGAGAAACAAACATATGCAAGCATTTACACCCTCTTTTTATCTATTGTAAAAAACTTATTAGATTTAGGGTGAAAATCGTAAAATCGTATATTCTCAGAAAAGAAAAAACGTTCCAAACGCATCATACAGTTCACGTCGGATCCTTCATCGAGGATAATGCAGACAAGTCAAAGGCAGAGATATTTCTCGACGGAAAAAAAAAAAAAAAACAATTCGAATGTGCATTGACATTATGATTGTGTTCAGAAATTTGTCAGCCACATATTTGATTATCAGAATCTAACAGTGCTATCAAAAGACAACCATCCCACCATATAATCGAAATATATAATTAATGACGCATATAAAATCAGTAATGGCTGCACATAAATTCTGGTGAATAATCCCACCAATAAAAGAGCCACATTTCTCCAGTTTCACTTCTTGGGGTTTCCCAGGAGAGCAAGGGCGAAAAGAAAAACTTTTCTTTGAGGGTAGTGAGAGTGAGGAATAACATAAATGATTGATTCTTCACATGTTTCAAGCAATAAATACTAAAGGAAAAAAAAAAAACACCACTTTTGAATGTGGTAAACTTATTTGTTGGGTAACATTTACAATCTTTCAACAGTTCCAACCAAAAAATTATTGTATGATACTGCACTTTCTAAAGTTCCTTCTGCTATAATCCATTTTTCAAACATTAATCCAATAGAGAACATATAAACAAGTTGTGAAAACTAGGCGTCGGAGACAGGAAGAGACCAGAGGGACCAATATTGAGGATCTGAGAAATTATATGAACCACTAGAAGCTTCAAGCAGCCATCTTTGCCTTGAAGAAGAAAGGCAAGATATAAAGCAACATGCACTGGACCTATTTTTTTGAAAACAAAATAAGTTTCTTCTATAACAATAGCATAAACTATTGTTACCTGGGGATGACTAATAAGCGGGCAGCAACCGACCCTCCCATTCTAAAGAAGCAAATCGATTTACTACTCCTCAGTGCAGCTTAAATTTCATGAAGGCAAGTATTATTTGCCGACTTGACAAGATGCATGTCAAAACTCCATGACCACGCTTCAGTTTATTTGCTGATAAGGTTTGCAGTCCCTTGCAAATTTCATTCAAGGAGTATCTCCAAGTTGCCAATGTTTCTTCATTCAATGGTCAGACTCAAGGAAGCATCAACGGCATTTATATAGGCAGCTGTAGAAACACAAAAGGCTTACTCAAGCATGATGAAGTACATAACAAGAGAAGTGATGAAGTATAAAATAAGAGAAGCACAATTCTGTTTCTGGAGCTTGTAAGTACTAGCAATTTCTTCAAGTACATTTGTTGTCACCCAAAACAAGATAAGCAAACTCTATAAGCACCATTATATCATGCAGTAGGAAGTTCAGCTACCAACATTTAGGTTCTATCTGTAGCTCCAGAACATTGACGAAATCAGTCTGCTACAGAAATCAAGTTCCATGCCTAATTTCTTAGGCTCCATTTGGATAGTGAAAGTGTTTCATCTCATTTCATCTCATCATTACAACTTTCCCAAATTCTTCCCCAAAATATAACAAACAATTCAACATTTTCAAATCCCAAAATAACAATAATATTTAAAATCATATTTTAACATATTTTATTTAACTTTCAACTTTCAACTTTCATCTAAAACCATCTCATCTCATCTCACTATCTAAACCGCACCTTAGTTATCACCTAACGCTTTATGATATCCCTTTTAAGCTTCAAACAGTTGATTAATGACTAAACCAAAGACAATATTTACGCTGCTGAAGTTGTATTTTCTTCCATCTTCCTTCAAAAAATTTTGGCTTGCACTTTTTTCTGCTTTGTTGGGTGAGGAAGTTGCCAGGCAAAATCCTAAAAATAAACGGTCCTCGATCATCGAACCGTTATTTTAATTGATTTTTAACCAAGAAATTTCATTTGTATCCAAACAAACAAAACCTCCACTAGTTTACCAGTGCCATGAGTTCAATTATGGTGGACCCTTTTTTTATCATTAATTATGGCGGAACCTTTAGTCAGGGGTAAGCTAAGATTTTAAACAAAAAAAAAAAAATTGTTACCGGGCGTCCAGGAACAGCGTCCCTGGATTAAGCTTGGGAGTGCATAGGCCCTCAATAAGAAGTTTCCCGTAAGTGCACCTTGGGTAATTCAAGGAAAAAATCCTTCAGTCTGATGGCCCCTAGGAATTGTTTGGAGTCTGGACCCAAGAGGATTCGAACCTTAGACATGGAGAAAGCATACCACCAAAACCAAGGCCTTTGCCACTTGAGCCAAGCCCTCAAATGTAAAACATACCAGTTATATTGTCACGCAATAGTCCGGTATACTTGGGCTATTGCCCACTCTTTTGATTAATAAAATTTTTGTTACTGATCAAAAAACAGTGATGTTGTTATGCAATCAGCATTGCATAGAAACTGGTCAATTTCCAAAATTTGTTCGCATTTCAGAAATGTATTCAAATACACCAAATTGAAATCAACCATGTATTTAACTGGAAGCATGGCACTAAAGTTGCAAATTTTATGTTGAGAGAGGCAGGTGAAACTTACCTCATTGAACTCAAAAGGGAGCTTCAAGTGACTCGTCCCAAACTTCTGCACTTCCATTAGAGACACCTTCACCATCTTCTTCCATTGAAAGCCTAATGTACTCTCTATGTGCAAAGCGGTCCCACTCAGTCAAAGTTGGATCTTCACGTTCCTGCTCACACCACAAATGCCCTTGAGGCTGTAGTCATTGCAGAGAAATAAACTAGCACCATCCAATTCCCAGCATGTAATTGGGCAATGGCTAAGAAGCCAGTAAAGATTACCTGACGGATGAGAAATGGATCACGGCTTTCAAAAGCCATGAACTTATTAAGATTGAAAAGGATATTGAAAACATTTCCTGAAAGTTGGCAACCTTTCAAGTCATGTAGTGTAATATAATTTTCCCTCTGCAAGCAAAATATATCAGTAACAGTGAAGCCATCTCTCAAAAGTAAAAATGAGAAGATCCGAGATGTGGTAAGATGCAAGGTTTGACCTCTGGTGCAATCATGTCAACAATTTGGCACAGAATATCCTCAAATAGCACTGGTTCTAGGCCCATGCATTCCATACGGTGGAGCTGCTCCTCATAAAAGAATTGCATTTCATTGGGTGTAAGAATTCCATTGCCATCCAAATCTATGCATTTGAACCTGTGAATTCCATTGCCATCCAAATCTACGTCAAATTTACAGTAAATCAAGTCTCTTCATTTTTTCTTTCAAGAGTAGTGCATTAGAAAGCATGAAACATGCACCAGGGCATGGAACACTCGAGTGGAACTCGTATTGCAGAAAGAATCAAAAGTAAGTTGCATACTGCTCTACTGACTAATGATCATGCTGAACATGTAATAAAGCATTGAGAACTATATTTAAAATATATTCTGATTTTTGTTATAATAAGATATCTTTATTTTGTAATTCTGTTTACCTCTTTGCTTCTTTCTATCTCCTATCTTAACGGGTCGTGTTCGTGTTCGTGTCGTGTCAGGGCATGTACATAATGCTTAAAGGGTCAACATGAACACGACCCGTTAAGGGTTTCATGTAAAAAACTTCAACCCTAACACGACCCGTTAAGATAACGGGTTGACACGACACAACCCGTTAAGACCTTTGACACTATATGACACGCTATGACACGACACGATACAACACAATTTGACACATTTCAACCCGCAAACCCGTTAGTGACACGTTTGAGTTTAACCTAATTGATTTTATACAAATATTAAAACTTAAACAATAGTTATAAAACATAAAAAATTAATTATAAATTACAATCTTAAAATTATAATTCAATAAGTAGTACACTATAAAATATGATAAACACACAAATATGATCCACACATTGTAAAATATTAAAATTATAACTCAAACATATTAAATAACAATGAATTAACTCGTTAATGATTTTTTAATAAGTACTTAAATGGGATAGCTAAGTGTCTAAGAGTATAAATCTAATTTTAAATTATGATTTTTTTAAGTTTAGCTCAAGGGTATAGAAGTAAATTCTAATTTCTTAACGTGTCTTAACGGGTCATAACGGGTTTGACCCGTTATGACCCGTTATCAAATCGTGTCTTAACGGGTTGACACGATTTAACCCGAAACTCATTAAGGCTAAATACTAACCCGCTTTTATCGTGTCGTGTTCGTTTCGTGTTAACGTGTCATGTCACATATTGCCACCACTACTTCCCACATCTCAATCATTTCCCCTATTTCCCCTTTGTTGTCCTCCCACATGAATATGGGGTCTGCATCTCCCTACCCACAATTTATTTTTTTTTTTTAATAAACAAGATATCTTATTATGACTGTCCTCGTTTTCCTTGTCCTAAGTGTTTTCTTTCCTAAGAAGGACATCAACTGGAGAACCAACTCAACTGCTCTATTCTAGACAGTATGGAATACCAGTTATTAAAAAGAGGAGAAGCAAAACATACCAATATTCTAGACTAGGCTCGGATGACTTATCTTCCTCTGACAGCATGAAGTAAACAAAATCTTCATAACCCATCTTCCCTTCAACCTTACTGGTAAACTTCCTTGGAACCTACAATGAATTTAAAGCATAAACACAACCACAAGGAAATCTCTTTGGAGAAAATGAACGTAATACTACAGGGTATAACTAAATTTGATTTAAAACTCTGCAAAGGCCAAGGAAAGCATTATAATACAATACCTGTGAAAATATTCTATCAACGATCCTGTAGGTAAGGGAATGATTACCATATTTAATGAGGTTCTCTTTATCTATCAAGAAGTCATGGTCAGTATCAAGCTCCCAAAACTTGCAGTATATGACGTAAAAGTGTTCATACGAGAAGAACCTGAAAGCAGGTTGAAAAACACAGAAAACATAAGTCACATTCCTTAACAGTTACTAATTAGAGATGAAAGATGGAAGCATTTTTCCAAATTCCGACAGTTACATCTAAGAGAAAAGCAAATTTAACTCTTTTTAATTTGCTATAAATATGTTTAGCCACCCAATGTTATCAATATATTCTATTGTGAACTGAAGTTTCATATCTACCATCAAGTAAGCCAGTCAAACTATTAACAAAAACTTGTAGGTCAATCTCATATAACTTTTGTTATATGAATATAAAGGTTTAGGCTCTGAAATGACAGAAAACATAGTGAATCATCTTTCACAGGATATAAATGGTGAAGGCTTGAGGAAAGAATTATTTGGCTGGTAATAATAATTAATGTAAATAAATCCCCGATACAAAAACCTCATGACTTTATTAATGTCCTCTTCCTCATCTGCGTGCTGCATTGCTGCAATTAGATTTCCTCGCTTCAGCTCTCTAAGAGTAAGATGGCCAGTTCCTGATCTGTTGATGTAGTAGAACATTCGGTATACAACAGTTTCAGCTGTGCCATTAAGACAGAAGTTTATATAGCAGTATATCAGTGGATTACTGCATGCTTAATTTCTTTGTTAACAAAACTAACTACTATCAATTTCATCTAAAAGAAATAAAATCAATCATTAAAAAACATAATCTGCAATAACCCTTAAAAAGATCCGGACAGTTAATAGCTTGATTAATGTTAATTAGCCCCAAATAATGGAAAAGTAAAATAAAATGGAAAAAAAAAGGAACATCCACAGATCAGTAAACTTTCATCTAATACTTGTCTTTGAGAGGGAGAGAGAGAGAGAGAGACTTGTGTCTATAAACAAATTGCAATTTATGACGACTGAATTTCTAGCAAATCGGGTAAATATCGAAGTGATAAAAGACATGATTAGTGACAAAGCAAGGGGCCTGGATGGTTTTACTGTGGCTTTGTTTCAAGCTTGCAGGAATGTTATTAAAGAAGATAATATGTAAAAGAAGATTGGCAAGATGGAAAAGAATTTACACCTTTTTTATATAATTAAGCGATAGTATTATTAATAGAGATAGGCAACCCCAAATATACAAGATGATATCCAAGAGATCAGACCTATTTTTTTTTTTTTGATAAGAGATAAGACCTATCTAGGTCGAAGTATTAGAAACTAGAAAGTCATGAAAACTTAGGCCATTGAAATCTAAAGCTATGGCCCATAGAAATAAAGTACGGAAAATAAAGTTCGATCTTTGCGTTCTTGCCATATGCACCACATAATGCAAATCGGTATCATCTTCCACACAACCTTGATTTGTGGGACTCCTCTCAAAGTGTCCAGCTAGCCAATAGATCAACCCCAGTTGCACGCATTACAAAGGATAACTCTCCTCGGGTAAACACTTTAATCCACAAGGCTCTAGTTGTCTCACAATATAACAAGAGGTGGTCCACTGTCTCGCTGGATCTCTTGCACGTGCAACACCAGTCTAGTATAACTATACGATGCTTCCTCGGATTGTCGATAGTCAAGTTCTTCCCCAAAGCTGTTGTCCATGTAAAGACAACCGCTTTTGGAGCACCTTATTCCTCTAGATTATCCTCCATGGGAACTGAATATTTTTTTTATTAGAGATAAATATTATTGATATGAATGAAGTAGGCATTGCCCATGTACACAGGTAGTATACAAAGAATACCTAAATACATTCTAAGAGAGAGAAATTAAAGACAAAAAATCATGAACATTGTCCTCATTTAATACAATAGCTGAAAACCAAAGCAGTAACGTGTGGAGAAAAAAATTCTTCACCTCTGCCATTGTGCATTCCTTATCTTCAAAGTATCGAGCATTCCATTTCAACCAAATGCACCATATAAGACACAACGGAATCATCTTCCAAACTGTTGCTACTTGAGGACAGCCTTACATCTTTCTCCAACAACCCAACAAATCCACAACCCTCGAAGGCATGACCCAAGCAACATCAACTCTTTGGAATATCTCATCCCACAACACCCTTGTTACCTCACAATGTACTAAAAGATGGTCCACAAATCCTCCATTTTTTTTTTACACAAACACCATTAATCCATCACTACACACCCCTCTTCTTTAAATTATCCATAGTCAAAATCTTCCTAAGGCTGCACACCATACAAAAAAGGCTACTCTAGAATGAACATGAGACCTCCAAATAGTCTTTTAAGGGAATGGAGTAGTCTTGTGTTGTCAAAATTTTATAATATGCCTTAACTGTACATTTATTGCAATTGTTGGATCTCCACTTCAGTCTGTCACGTTGTGCCAAAGGAGGTCCCATGGAGTAAAGTAAACTGAAAAAATCAGATACAATAGATAGTTCACAATCATGAAAATCCCTATTAAAGAGAATATTCCATTGATGAGTACCATGAGCAATTAGCCACAAATCTGCCACTAAAGCTTCCCTATTATTAGCAATACGATAGATGGCTGAAAAAACCCTCTCTAATGCTTGCTCTTCATACCACATCTCCTACCAAAAACTGATTTGATTGCCCTCACCGGCTACAAAGCAAACATGTTGTGCAAACCAAGACCCCCCCCCCCCCCCTGCTGGGGGATAAACTTCCATAAACCCACCCCTCACTTTATTAGAGCACTAGCCCCCCCAAGCAACTCCATGCTAGCATCGATAATTTCATTCAACAATGCCCCCCCCCCTTCTTTCCGAGTGATATCTCCATAGTCATTTCCTCAATAAAGTATTATTAAAAATTCTCAAGTTACACATTCCTAGCCCCCCGTACATAACTGGTGCACATACTGTCTTCCATCGAACTAGATGGAATTTCTTCTCCACCCCTATGCCCCTTCATAAGAACGCCCTAAAGAATTTCTCAATCATGTTGACCACTCCTGCAGGCATAGGAAACAGAGATAAAAAAAAAATAAGTGGATAGGTTAGAAAGAGTGTTCTTGATAAGGGTAAGATGACTCCCTTTCGAGAGAGAGACTTGTCAACCTCTTCTCTATCTTTTCCACCACACCATCCCATTAAGTTCTAGTCTTGAAAGTTGCTCCCAACAGAAGGCCCAAATATTTCATTGGCAAAGAGGAAACCTTACAATCCAATAAGCTTGCTAAACTGATGATATTTGAGACCGCTCCCACTGAAACCATCTCGAACTTCCCAAGATTCACCTTGAGTCCCAACACTGCTTCAAAACATAATAACAGCGCTCATAGAGATTGGATTTGACCATTGACTGCATCACAAAAAAGTAGTGTATCATCTATAAATAAAAGATGGGAGATGATAATAGGGCTACTAGTGCCATTGCACACCTGGAAGCCACATAGGAATCCTCCATCAACAGTGGCCTTCGCCATCTGACTAAAAGCCTCCATGACCATAACAAACAAAAGAGAAAATAAAGGTTCGAGTGCTATCAAAAAAGCCAGCCGGAATACCGTTCAAAAGGACTGAGAACCAAGGCAGTGTAGATACAATGATGCATCAAGGAGATCGACCAGTCACCAAAACCACACCTCCCGAGCAGGTATAAAAGGAAATCCTAGTTTACATGGTCATAGGCCTTCTCCATGTCAAGCTTGCACAACATGCCTGCCCCTCCCTCTTGCATTCTATGGTTCAAGCACTCATTTGCTATGAACACCGAGTTAAGAATTTGTCTCCCACAGATAAATGTATTCTAAGGCTTGGAGATAATTTGTTCTAATACAAAACTTAACTGGTTGGCAAGAACTTTTGAGATAATCTTGTAAATACCACTAACCAGGCTTATGGGCTCAATCATCAAAGCCCCATGTTTTTTGGGAATGAGGGCGATGAACGTCACATTAAGGATTTTCAAACTTTTGGAAAGAATGAAATTCGTGAAAGAACTGCAAAATATCACATTTCATAATATCCCAACAAGCTTGAAAGAAACCCATTGAAAATCCATCGAGACCCGGCGCTTTATCCTTAGCCATACCCGAAAGGATCTTGTAAATCTCCTCATCAAAAGGTCTTTCCAAAACACTGGCACTTTGAGTATCAATTGCCTCAAAAAGCAAGTTGTCAAGCTTCGGTCTCCAAGAGGCCGGGTTCGAGAGGAAGGTCTGATAATACTGCACAATATGGTCTTGTAGTTCAGAGGGGAAGATAGCACCTGAGTACTTGAATGAAGCGACTCAATAGTGTTACTACGTCTATGAGAATTAGCCACTTTGTGAAAGAACTTCGTACATCTGTCTCCTTCTTTCAACCAAAGGGTCCTAGATTTCTGTTGCCATGAAGTCTCCTCTGCCAACAAAACCCTCTCTAAATTTGCCATTACCGTACTCTTCCTCAATAACATCTCCTCTAAGATGTCTCCTAGAAATTTTATACTCTCTAATTCCTGCTATTCTTCCAGAAGAGTGGACTTCTAGTTGTCGATATTACCAAAAACTTCCAAGTTCCATTTCTTCAGGTTCTGTTTCAGAGCCTTCAACTTTCCTGCAAGAATAAAACTTGGCGTACCCGAGAAATGATACAATGACCACCAATTACGCACCATCTCTACAAACCCATCCGTCGCTAGCCACATATTTTCAAACTTAAAATAATGGCGGCCCCTGTGGATACCCCTACAATCTAGAAGAATGGAAAAATGATTTGAGCTGACAGAAGTAGTTGTTTCTGACAAATCTCAGAAAGTGGGCTTCCCACAAAGGAGAAACAAGGAATTTGTCCAACTTGGACCAAACCCGACCGTTTGGCCAAGTGTATTAGCTCCCAACGAGAGGGAGATCCATGAGGTCTAGATCAAATATGAACTCTGAGAACTTTTCAATGGCCAAAGAATGCCGATAATGCCCTGACCGCTCACTAGAAAAGCGAGTGGTATTAAAATCACCCCCATACACCACGGCACATCTCAGAAGGAGTATAATTCTGCCAACTCCTCTCACAATCGTCGCCTCTCCCGGTCCACATTTAGACCATATGTGCCAACAAATGCCCACTCCCATCCGTCAACATCATTTTTTTTTTTGAAAGAGTAGCTACTGAGAAATCACCAGTACACTCCTCAGTAGCTTCAACTACTCTTTTGTCCCACATTAGTAACACACCCCTTGAAACTCCCGTGGAAGCTAAGTATGACCATCCCACATGCTAGCACCCCCAAATACTCTAATGACTTTTGTCCCACCAGCCTTGTGAAAGAAAGGGTTGTACCAAATAATTGCTTTAAGTCCTTCCAAAATAAGTTCTTCATCTAATACTTTAATGGGAAAATCTACAAAGTACTGAACACTCAACCCAATCACATGGAACTTGCACAAAGTAACCCAATCACATGGAACTTGCACAAAGTAACCCAACTTCTTTTATGTATGAAATGAGACAACGTTAAATGCTAAGCGGATTATGAGCCTTTATAAAATCAAATGAGAAAAGGTTTGCAATGAATTGCATTAGATGGTAATTGAAATTTGCCATCATATCATGTATTTTGGCTGCATGGAGCTGAGCACATAGTACAATCATACACACAGATCAAGGAGGCAAGACTAATTGCGTACTCGAAACCTATTGGAAAGATGGGGGAGGCAATGGTGTTTGAATCAATGTTTTTGGTACGGTACCGTACCGTACCAGCCGCATGCCGTACCAGTCACTTGGGCGGTACAGGTACACTGTCTATACCATACCGACCTGTACTGGCCGGTATTTCGGTCGTACCGGATTTTTTTTTTTAATTTTTTGCTTTTTTTTTTCCTCAATTTAGACTAGATTATTTATATATATGTATTTATATATATAATCTATTCATATATTCACTATTTTTTTGAAATATATATTATATATGTATTTATATATATAATTTTTTTATGAATAGACTATTCCGAAACGGTATATGAAACGGTACCGATACCGAAATATTTCGTTCCAGTGCCTTGACCGGTACCAGCACCGGTACGGTATTCAAAACTTTAGTTTGAATAATTTTAAGCAGAAGGAACCATCAATCTTGAACTCTATTTTCTTATTTAAAACCCCTAGGGGTTGGCTAAAGTGGTAAAGACCTTGTTCTTGGTGGTATGCTCTCTCTAAGGTCTAAGGTTTGAATCCTTTTGGGTGCAAACAATCTCTAGGGAACATTGAACTGGGAGATTTTCCTCTTGAATTACCTGAGGTGCACTTGCGAAAAACTCTTTGTCGAGAGCCTGTGCATCTCAAGACTAGTTGGAATGCTATTCTCGAACACGCGGTACCAATAAAGGAACTTTTATTTAATATTTAAAATACCAATTTTAGTTGTGAAGCCTTCTCTCTTTTCTCTTTTGCTTGGACAAATATGATATCAAACCCTTAGTCTAAATGTCATCTAGAGCTATGCATGACCCAATGAGGACCCACTTCTGAAATTTCCAATTGACATGATCAATTACCTCGTGAAGTTGAACAAGTTTTGAATCAACCACTAGTACAGTCTTAAATGCAAAACCAAAAGCTAGATCTCAGTATTTGGAAATATAAAACAAATCGATTAAATGGGAACACTAAAATAAATAAATTCAGGCATACCATATCTTTCTTGAAATTCAGGAGTGCTTCGTAAGAATTCCAACCCAGGATGGGTTGCCAAAAGCTCTAGAAGAACAGGTTTGAAGTCTACCTGTGTCCAAGTCCAACAAATAAAATCATAATTTCAAGAAAAGAATAAGACGATTAAATTTGGGCATAGACACCAAAAAATGGTCCTTAAAATAAATCGAAAGAAATTTGGTGTCAACAATTTACACACAGAAATGGTAGGAAAAACAAACCTGAGTAAGGTATTTACATTCCGGCTGCCTAAGAATTTTGAATATTTTAGTTGCTGTATCCATTGTCAGCATATTGCCACAAACCCAATATTTAATAAATCCATCCCTACAAAGAAGAAAACTAGTTAACCATACATGATGCAAGCAAGTATTCAAAGATGCAGGGACACTCAACACAATCAACCAAGATGCTTCAATAGGTTATTATTTATGCCACCGTATAATGTAATTTCCTCCCAAAATAAGCACAAATGTTCAGTCAATATAACGCAACCACCTGACTCCACAACTGAGAAGTATTTTTTTCCGCTTTTGTGCCGGAAATTGCAGCAGAATAAAGAATGAAAAACACAATCATAACAGGAAATTATGGTTTAATTTCCTTTTTCTTTTGGAGAAGTGCTAGGCTCACAGAGATCTCACAAAAGCAAAGCTCACAAACCGATTTGGCTAGATGTGATACTGCAGATATACTTTTTTACTTTTTGATTAATAAGAAAATTTAGTGAGACAAGTAGCAAGGTAAAGCCAAGTACACAGGAAGTATACAAAAACTGAACCTAGCTACAAGTCAAGAACTAGAAAAGGAAACAAGAAAATCATGGAAGCTAGTTCCATTAAAAACAATAGCCGAAACCCGCTGACAAAAGGTATTAAGAAAAAATGTACGAGTACATCCCCCAAGTGTTCCTTATCTTCAAAGCATCGACCATAAGGCACATTAGTATGTGACTTTATTTTTGTAAGATATCTTCGTGAACCAAGCTTTTCTCTTCTTTGATGGATATTGCAGCATAGTTAGTGTAAATTGTTTTTTTTTTTTTTTAATTTCAAAAATAAAATATTACCTACCCCAGAAATTCCACATGCACAATGGGTGAACCCCAGACCTTGACCTAGGGTAATATACGTTTTGCAAATGAACCCTAGAGTAATATCATCCCAACAAACATGGGAGATTTGGAAACCTACCTCAATATATTTGGTGAGGAGGCTTTTGAGAAACCTGCTAGGATAGAACCCAGGATTGTAGGAGGAAAGATTTGAGTTTTATATACTGTATACAATAGAACACGTGGCTTGGAGCAAAGAAATCTCAAGAAACCGCAAATCAAATAGTTGCTGAACCTTGCTGGATAGTAGCAAAAAGTAGGTTTTAAGGCTGTGGTTAATGCATTATGGATGACTAAGGTAGGATGTACATAGGCTTTGAGCACGAGGAAGGGGTGATTGAGCTTTGTGCTTAAAACAAATGAAGAGAGCAACCAACCAGTACCGTTCAGATTCTATGAATAGGACCCATAAATGGTAGGCTTGCACAAAAGAAGAAACAAAGAAAGAAAAGAAGAGAGGGGAGAGAGGAAGTCTTCAAGGTTACCCCTGGTGGCTGTGGTTTGGAGAATGATTCCTTTGTCTTATTTGTTGTATTTGGCTTGAAAGGATATTTGATGTTTTGAAGATAGGGAACGTACTTTGGAGGAACTTTGAAATATTTTTATGCACACTTTTTGCTTCAGTTTTCTGCTATTGTACTCAATGGAAATAGTGCTCATGATTTTCTGTTTCTTTTTCTGGTGCCTAGAACGTAAACTAGGTGTTTTCATTTGTATGATCCATGTGTACTTGGGTAAGACCTATTCGTTCTCATTAATAAAGTTATGTTTACCCATAAAAAAAAAAATCATGTATTAAACAAAAGACGGATAATGCAAATTGAGTTAGATCTATGATATTTAGACTAAGGATTTTTTTTTTTTTTTGTATATTATATTATTAATAATCATTTCATTAAAATATCTAAGATTAACATTCCACTTACAAGATGTGTACTAGAAAGTCGCTTGGGGAAAAGTTTAATATGGATGGTACTTATCATTTGGAAACTATTTTAAAAACCAAGCCAAAAGGCCCAACAACTCAATTAAATTTGCCTATTAACAAAAGAAGACCGCAAGTAACCTCGGCCAGCCTCCAACAGTTACAGGGATTAACAAAATTTTCTCGACTCTTTACTCTTTTTTTTTTTAATATAAACTGCACTCTTGCTAGCTGAAAAAAATTCCAACAGCAAGCTAGCAAACTGATATTTCTCTTCCAATCAATTAAGCCTCACTGGTGATAATTAACAAACCATTCACACAGCAGAGCATTGGTGTAATAAGCAAAACAAGTTTATCCATATTCGAAATTCTTATTATTGGAATCCCGTGGGTTGTATTGTTATTTGTTACTGAAAACAGGTTATGTAAAATGCATATTCTTTAAATTTCATCCAAGGATGATGAAATCTAAAAAATATTACTTAATGCATAGAATTGTTCCACATGACACCAATAAAAAAAGAATCATTCCACATTTTTTTATTTTATTTTTTGACAAGGATTGTTCCACATGATATCCAAAAGACGTTACGAATGCTTCAGTGCCACTCGCATCACCATCCCATAAATTCAAATAACTTGCACACTTAGTTATCACATTATTTATGGATGGTCCATGCTTCTCTTTGCGGTGGCTAGTCTGAAGACTATTATTATTGTTATTATTATCATCACAGATGTAATTCTGACAACAGAGGGTCAAAAATACAAATGGCTCGACCAAAATGCTTTAAGGTATGTTTAAGAAAAATCAGATGATATGTTTTACAGTTATCATATATTTATGGGAGTTGATGTCATTTGTAAGTAACATTTTACCACAGAATTAACTGAGACTCACTAGAAGCAGATAAACAAAGGAAAAAATAAAAAATAAACCAACCTACAATTACTACTAGTATATCAGTGGAAATGAGTAAAAATAGATAAATCTCATTGCATCTAAGAGAGATTTACCTATCGAAAAAATCTAAGTGAGATTGTGAGAGAGTAATGAACATAATTGGCAAACAAGAAGAAATGAGGTAAAGTTCTGGAGGAGCATCTTCTCGATCTACAAGTCAAGATCTCATGTCTTTTAGATACAAGAATTATTTCTCTGAAAACACGTAAGTGCAAACCTGGTCACTATCCCAGTGAAGTCTGTGTCTATCTTTCTGAAAAGTGCAGAGGAGAAAAATGACGGTAGCTTGCATATTTCCCTTGTAACCAATTTAAACTCTGAATAACCAGCCAAGGTGGAATAAAATGAGAATGAGAAAAGAATCTTAGCAGATGAACAAATAATTAACAACTTACCGTGTATTTGCAACCCATCTATATGATTGTTAAAAAGATCCTCAATTCTAGACAGGCATTGTTCTTTTAGTTCCTTTGGCGGCGGACAGCCATTTTTGAAGTAGAACTGCAAGCACAGCAATACAAACATCATTTTCACAATTGAACCTCGTCCATGAAACATCTTGAATATGCCATTTTAGTACATTACACAACCAGAATGTCCATATTTATGAGTAAATCTAATCTATGACCAAATCTTAACTAAGTCAGAAGTGAGATGAACCTGAGGTATGACTTCTCGCACAGGTTCACTAATCAATTTAAGAGGAGAACCTAGAGAAGAAGGACTGGTTCTCTGTTTTGATATGCGTGGAGAGCCAGATGAACTTCTAGGAGAAAGTGGAGGTGCACTGCCAGCCGGAAACATGGAAGGCAATGAAGCACTCCCGGCAGTATTCACATTAAAAGAGTTCCCAAGGACATTACAGGAAGCACCAGTCTTTGCGTCATCCATAAGAGATCTCACCTGCACTCACATTAAGCAGCAAAAAACAAAATTAGCTGAGATCATTTTTATTACCAGGTGAAAGGTGAAATAGAATGAGGAAAACAATGAAACTAATCGGGAGAATGCCAGTCACGAGACAAAATTGAACTTCAGGGAAGCTTCTCAACTCAAGGAATATTTTCAATGTAAAAAACAGTACAGTTTTGTTATGTGTTTCTTTATATGTAAATTCCAGGGTGAAGAACACTAAAATAGCGTAAACATAACTGCTCTAAGCTACCAAAAGAAAAAAACATTTGAATCTAAAATTGTTCCCAACCCCTAGGGGTTGGCTCAAGAGGTAAAGGCCTTGAACTTGCGGATATGCTCCACCAGGTCAAAGATTCAAATTCCTTTATGTGCAAACAATCTGTAGGGACTATCGTAGTGGGCGATTTTCGTCTTGAATTACCCGAGGTACACTTGCGGGAAACTTCTTGTCAATGGCCTATGCATCCCTAGGATTAGTCGGGATGTTGTTCCTGGACACTCCGTGCTAATTTTTTTTTTTTTGATAAATAAATAAATTTTATATATCAAAGAATGGCATGACCAATTGCAAACATAATGCCCTAGGTAGGCACATTAGAAGCAAGAAAGTCATGACGGGTCATGCTATGAAAATTCACAGCAATGGTCCAATTACAAAGGGTTCTAAAAAATAAAACTTTGAGCTCCTCCAACGATCTTTCCTGGTCTTCGAATGTCTGCTCATTGCGTTCTTGCCACAAGCACCACATAATACAAATAGGTATCATCTTCCAAAGTGCTTTAATAGGTTGCCTGCCCCCTTATGTTTTGCCAACTAGCCAAAGTTGCCTTAACGATCTTTGGCATAACCCATGCCAAATCCATGCAAATAGGCATCATTAGTCACTGAAAGCTATTTTAAAAAAAAAAAAAATTGTTCCCTCAAATTTTTGTGCATTTTCATCTAGTTTTTGCCCATCTTTTTGGGCAATGACTATATAAATAGGGAATATATAATTAAAATTAGGGTGCAGGACAACACCCCTGTTCGCTTTCTGATTTTAAACATATCCAGGTTATGATCAGCTGCAAGTGAAGTGACACTAAATAACATAAAACGGAATAATACTATATATAAACTATGGGGTAGTGCTTTTTTTTTTCCAAGACTTGTGATACATATTTTTATATCTTTCACGCATTAAACAAAACCAAAGTATCTTACTCCAAAACTAACTTAAATCCCCCTTGATAACAGTCGCTTTCTATTCTGTTAAATCAAATTTCTTTTGCTAATATTCTCTCTTTAAATGTCAAATTCTAAGCTTTTTGATAACTATCAAATTCAAATCTATCTATTTTTACCAATCCTTTTGGTGCTTATTCGTTTCTCCTATAGACATCCTTATATTCGCATCAAAAATTCACCTAATAAAATAAGGAAAATACTCTAACCACAAATAAATTGCACAAAAATAATCTCACAAACTGATGTGATACGATATAATTCGTCAGATTGTAAAATTACTTTTATTGTAAAATAGATCTAACTGACCACATAAAGCCATATCAGTTTGTGATATTGTTTTTGTGTAATCTCTTTGTGGCTATAGCAGTACTCATAATCTTATTAAGACCAGTCAATCTAAAATGACATATCGTCAATTCCCAACTCCAAATCCAAACACGGACACTTCAAAGCACGAACTGGCCAGCCACAAGCCAATTCGGGGTCAAACAAAAGCCGTAAGCGAACAATGTCAATAATCAAAGATAAGTACGCAAATCAAGGAATACCATTCTGGCTGTTTCCGGAAGTGAGAGCCATTGGGTAAACAAGTCCTCGGCAATCTGTGGGCTGGCTTTGATCGCGACGGGTGACAGCTCAGGAAGCTGCAACAGTTCAGGGTCCAGAGAAGTAACATCCTCCACTACCACATCAATATCCATCGTAACTATCAAGAAAAGCCTCGAAAACCCTAATATCTACAATTGCACCGATATATTCCTCGAATGATCAATCATCATACAATCATCATAGCACAACAAACAAATCACAACTGTATTGGCCCGCTCGAGCAATTCAAAGCTCAATTTCAAACCGACATGGATTAAAACCACGCTTCGAAAAATAAGTAACCCAGGGTTTAGAGTTGTGAAAGAACACAAGGGACTTCGAGTTCAGCAAATGAATTAAACCAAAATGAACCGTAAAGCACTTTGAATTTTTTCTTAAAAGCAGCAAGACGCTACCGCTCAAGCCTCGAATTCGAGACAGGTAAGTCGGGTGCTTCCTCTCGAAAGCTCCTTACTATCTAATGTTTGCTACGAATGGTTCACAATAAAACACTTTTCGAAATCTCACCACCACCGCTCAAGCTCGACTTCAAAACCCTAGCCCTCCCAGTTAGCTAGGAAAAAAAATTGTAACTTCCCAGCAAAAAAATAGTTGAGGAAACGAAATTTCCTGGTGTGCGAAATGGTTTATGCTGGAGCACGTAAAATTATGCAGCTTCGAAACTGCAGGAATTTGTAATGCTGGATAATATGGGTCTGTGAACCGTAGAGGGAGGAGAGAAGGACTGTAGGAATTGCAGGCAGGAATTACAACGACCTAGAAAACGGCCTATTATTGTAGCAGTAGATATTGGATGGACCGCATATTTGACTGAACCCTGGTTGACCCCCTTTTAAAAATGGTCAATAATATTTTAAAAACAAGTTCAATTAAATTTTGATTCTTCATTTCATTTTATTATTATAATTTTTTTAATTTATATATAAAATATTTTAAATTTTAAACTAATAATAATATTAAAAAATAATATTTTAATTAACTTTTATCTTTTATCAAAAAAATCTAATCGTACTTCTATATCTAAACCAAACTTAAATCTCATACAATCTCTTTATTAAATAAATATTACAAATTTATTCTTTTTTAGTATAATTTATTTTTTTTAGTAAAATATTTACATAAAATTTATCTATTTAAAATTTGTACATAACATTACTCTAATAATATATACTTGAAAAAGAAAGTTCGGTAATAAAATACAAACTTTAGAACACTTGGATCAAAAAAAGAGAGAAAATTATTATTCATACAATGTGTTTATCTTCATAAATTAGACTTCAATTTGTTCCAAAATCCAATTTATGTTTTGATGACTCAAATATTATTAATAAAGAATTGCCTGAATCTAGTATGCTCTATTGGTTTAAATGAAAGAAAGAATGTGTTAAAAGTGGGCATATAAACTTTGATTCAATTGTTAGACCGAAAGATTTGGAATTTTCAACTGTTTGATTAATGACAAGAATTAAAAGTACCTCGTGAAATTAATTCAGTGTTTTCTATTTTCTATTTATGAGTCCAAATAAGTGATAATATCTATTGACAATTCTCTATTATAGGGTCCATATAAGCAAGTAAAGTAATGCTACATACAATCAGATTTATGGACCAATTTGTGCACCAATATATGCTTATAGGCTGCCTCCATATTCAAAATTTAAATTTGACTTTCTAGCCAATTATATTAGATGGATACGCGTATTGGTGCGCATAATTACTTGCAACTAGATTTTTTCCAGCAGATAATGTTTGATCTCGAAGTGAAGTACTTGTACTTGTATAAACAAAGAGAGCTTATCTACCCACGTCTCATAAAATCGATTTTTTCTAGTACATAAACTTACAGTCATGGGATGTCTATAATATACGTTACATCCGCCAGAAAATCTGTGGTGGGTGAAATGGGGGAAGTAGAAGTTGAGGAATTTTGATATGAGAGAAGTGATATGAACTTGTGATGAGGTTATTTCCCATGTATTTTCATAATTTCCAAATCTGATATGTATACATTCATTTGAAGCATAACAAATATCCATGCTAACAAAATACTCAGATTATTTCCTGATTGAGAGGAGCTCAAAGCTTCTAAGAGGATCATTGCGGGTGCCTCTAGCAGTTACATTGCGAGTATAAGATGGTTTTGACTCGTAACCAAGTTGAATTCTCTGAGTGGTAGATGGCCGGCCACCGCTAGGGACAACACGCCCTGCACGACCTTCACTGTGTTCACCAGAAGAACTTGGCTTGTCGCTTGAGAGAACAGCTTTTCTTGAAGAACTGCCATATCGAGACCGTCCTTTGTCCGAATCAAGGTGCTGAAAAAAAAAGTAACATCAACTTTAATCAAATTAAGAAAAAATGTGCAGAACAAAGTGATGATAATATTTAACTTGAAACTTCTCTTTGAGGATGATGAATCTCGGATACCATGCAAATGCAACATGTATTTTCCCTATTAAACCCGAGACCACCGAGACCAAGGCCCTTACCACTTGAGGCAACCCTTAGGGTTTAATAAACTTGATTCTACTTAGGATCAGATTAAATGAAAGTTAATACAAAGAACAAAATATCCATGGCATTGACAACTGAGTGAATGAATCAAAGATTATTTTGAAAGGGCAATGACATTATGTGACAAGGTACATGCGGTGAGATCACATTGAGAGTGGATTTTCGACCAAAAAAGAAAAAGAGAATGTCCAAAAGAAAGCAAATTAAACTAAAAAGAAAATACATCTAAAAATTGAGGTTAAAAACAAAGAATTTACCACATCCTTGGGCGAAGCATAATCATCGTAAGTCCTGTGTCTGGAACGAGCACGTGGACTAGTGCCCGAGACATTTCTTCTGGAAAATGCTTCAACTGCGCCAGAGAATCTCTCCCGGATCTCTTTCCCAACTGGACAAAATGCACACACATATGGATTATACATTAATGGATATATGAGAAATGAAGCAAAAAGTGCACTATCAACCACCATTAGGTCCATAACCATTAAATATGGTTACAAACTTGGCACATAGAGAGATAGAGAGAGTAGATTTTCAAATTAAGTTTGCAATAGAAAAATTACTAAATCAGCTTAATAATAAGCAACTGGTCATCCCTAAAACCATAACTTCAGACCCAGTCCTTATAATGGCAAACCCATGTAGAGAATTGTATTTTTTTTTTTTTTTTTTTAGAAGTATGAAAATACTAGAATTTATAAAATCAGTAGTGTTTTTTAATGACGGGGGAGCCATCCCATGGCAGAGCCTTGGGATTCACCCATAGAACCTAAAACCCAGGGAGACTAGTGCAGCAACCCACCACCATGGCCTCCCACTTAAATCGCAGTTTGATCTCAGGAGTCAACCTGTGACATCAGACTCATGCCCACAAGTTCGCCCTTACCACTTGGACTACCCATGGGTGGGTTAAAATAAGTAGTTAGAACGTCCATAGTTCAGACTGGTCACCTAATTTTCAAATCTAGTTCTGTTAAGAGAGCAGACCTGAGATCCTCTCCGGTCTTTCTGCAGACGTTCCTGCATTCAAACCTGCTTTCCCACTATGTTGCTAAAACAAAGACAAGCACAGGAGTAAGTAATGCTATTGTGGGGAGAGAGACACAAATCTAGAATTTACAACTACAGACCCGTCCTTTAGAGCTGGCACCAATCTGAGGGTACTTTAATATAGTCCAGTCAAATACGTAGTCAAATTCACAACCTGCACCAGAAACAATGTCAGGATTTATAAACAATTATAACATCTAATCAAATAAAATGCGAAGACATGATCTAACTGAACTACAGACAACATAAAGTAGTCTGAAACTTGATCACGATATATGTGAACATATTTGTGGACTGCCAGTCATAAACACGTACCTTCTCGAATAAATAAGTCCCGGAAGAGCCTCTTTAAATATGAATAATCAGGCTTGTCCTCAAACCGCAAAGACCGGCAGTAGTGAAAGTAGGATACAAACTCAGATGGACATGATCTGCAAAGCACCTGTAAAACAATGTGCAACCAAGTTATCAGCATAGCAATAGGAACATAGACATGAAACAGAAAAAAATAAAAAAGAACCCCTCCCCCCCCCCCCCGCGCTTTCCCCAAGAAAAGAAATAAAGCAATGCCAACCGCTAAACTTTGGACAGTCAGAATTTTGGCCAAACACGATGTTAGGCCAAAAGAATGGTAGACTGGGATCTTATAAAAGACTTTCCTAGACCCTCTACAGGACCATATGCAGACAGTTTGCCAAAAGGCAAAAGCTATATGTAAATGTACACACAAAGCACTATTCACACAACCATTCACATATGATACCTATGTATTTATGTATGTGAACCCATCTGAATATACAAGTGTACGGAGGGCTCATCGGTAAAGCCTGGTTCCACCCCCATTGGTCTCTATGGAACACCACATCTGGCCCAATGATGGGGCCAGCCAATAGCCACCACCAGGTCAAGCATCACACTTCGTACCTGCCTGGCATGCTAAATGGAATTTATTCTTTAAAGGGCCTCAGGCTTGATATAAATAAAGATGAAGCACTTCGTTCTAAGGCTAAAGATGGCAAGTTCTGGTACCTCTATAGGGGTTGACATCTTCTTTTCACTGATCTTATCATATTTTTGCTTTTTTGTGCCAGCTTTTAATCCCTGCCAGGGAAGGCTGATGAAAACAGTTGTATTAATGAGTTTTTAAAGATAAAATCTAATGACAGTAGGAAAGGGAACACTCAAAATGAAGAAGTGCGGCTAGCATATATTCAACCTTCCTTTTAGAAAATACATAAGCACATAACCAAGAGACTCCAGATCATCCCTTCTGCTTTGTTCTACGAGTAAGACAGAGAGCAATTAGAATGAAAGTAATGGTGATTAGTCCAAACCTAGATATCAATTCTCCCGTGATTAATCCGACACAAAAAAATGGCAAATATCATCACTCACCAATTCCAAGGTGAGTATTAACGCTTGCATAGCGAGCTGTGCCTGTGAGGTTCTTGTTTTCCCTAGAACAAATAAAGAAAGAAAAGGCAGGTGCTTGGAAAGTTAAAAGGTTGTGGTAAAAAAATGGGTAACAAATAGGAAGGCTAACAAAGAAAGAAAGCATGAATGGTAGAAATGAGAATCTGAAGCAGACCATCCAGCACACACAATGATGATTCAAAGATAAGACTCAAATTAAACAAATATAAAATGTGCCATCAAGGCGTTCACTTGCACACATCCCATGCACCATGCCTTGTGCTTATGTCACTTCTCTTCCAATACTAATTTATGCTTTAGATTTTAAAAGAAAGCTCATTATTGGTAAGAGTATTTAAGTTCATATAATGCCGAATAGAATTTCCACCACTTTTTTCATCAAAGCAGACAAATCATTGGGTCTGCCTCCCTTGTTGAGGCAAGAAGTGTGACTTTTAACTGGTTTGATGGCATGCGAGTGCTTCCTTATCTAGTCTGATCGTGATAAGTACTTACATATCTTTAATCATGCATTTGATGTAAATGCAGCAATACTTACCTGTATGGTATGTGCTTATGAGTCTGAAGATCTCTATACTTCTTTGCAAGACCATAATCGATAGCATAAACCTGTGATGAGAATATCCAGCAAGACATAACAACAATTAGAAAGTAGAACCAAGACCAGGATGTTTCTGAATGTAGTACTGACACCTCAATTGCAAAAGGATTTGAATTGATGTCCTTTCATAGTGTCCTCCTAAATTGCATTAGTTTATCCTAAAGATTTCATTTCAATTGGAATTTGGTTATTCACCATGTACAAGGATCCCTGCTGCATCTAACACCAGACAAGATTCTTATTAGTTTAAGCACCCCAACAATCTAATATGATAAGGTCTGTTGTAAGTATGGAGATCGGCAAGCGTGATGAGCAAACGCTGGATAACTAATAAAGAATTGGATGTTAGAACAGCCCCAAACAAGTGAGGAACCAGACAAAGCAACCATCAAATCCTCTATGTTCCTTTAAAAGATCTATTTTTCTTCAAATGAACGATTATTTCTTTTGAATAAACAATTACAATTCAAATCTTCACCAGAAATCAGCCACTATCTGTCTTATACTACATAACCCAGCTAATGTTCATGGTTACCATGACGTGAATAGTGGACACTATGAAAAACATCATTACCAAACAGAATCTTACTAGAATACTAATGCATAAATAATCAAAACTTCATTGTGATACCTCATATGATAAGGATAAAAGTAGGTGGTATAGGGAATCCCACATTACTTGGGAAGGAGAAGTTTTTGCTCTTTATAACATTCCAATGGGGCACTAATTGTATCATTGATTAGTTTTTTTGGAGTATGGTCATGCTGTATGGGCCTTCCATTAGGGCATTACAGATACTATCAAAACTTATCCCAACCAAAAATGTGGGGTTTGAGCCGTGCTGCCTATGGTGGACTGACCCAACGAAGACATTGAGAATTTAAGAGGGATAGATTGTGATACCTCATATGATAAGGATAAGAGTAGGTGGTATATGAGTTTCTACATTACTTAGGAAAGAAAAAATTTTGCTCTTTATAATGTTCAAATGTGGATTCAATTGTATCATTTACTAGTCTTTTTGAAATATAGACCATGTGGTTGAGCCCTCCAATTGTGGCATTAAATTCATCTTACATGTTTACAATTTGCACATGTGAATATTTACATGTGTAACTCCATTTAGATGAATCCTAGCCGTTGCCCTTGTATATGATCCGTGTACTTGGGCTTTTGCCTATTCCTATGATTAATAAAATCTTATTTACCGAAAAAAAAAATTATATTTATAACAAAGTCCAAATTTTCTGTGAAATCTTATTACAAAGCGTTGAACTGTCATGGTCTCTTAATGTGTTCTGCACTAACTTTTTCTGCAACTCATCCGGTAACAGCACGGCTCTATAGACTGAAAGAATCAGAAAGCCCTAAAATATATCAATCTTTCTTTTTTCTTCAAGCTCCATTTTTAAGGAAAGGAAACTTTTGGGTCCAGAAATAGTTGGTCCAATCCTACCCATCTTCCTGCATTGAAATAAAAAAATAAAAAGAACACAGACAGGGCTGTCACTCCAGTATAAGTACATGCCATGACTTGCTGCCATATGGGAAACAGTGGCTAGTCGTTCGTACTTGAACAACATCTTGAGACCTACATCTTGGTAAATATAGTCTGATATTCATCACACTTCAGCTCAACTGATCCTTAATCCTGATTCTTTATTTATTTTTAATAAATAGCCTTAAATCTGTTGCTTGATAACAATGCTGAAGATTTATCATTAGATGACCTTGAAAGTGAGATGTATCAAATAATTAAACAACAATTAGAGGCCATTCTAGGTGGATTTCCAGGCAATATATATCCCCAAGCATTCAACTATTAGATCAGGGCAAGACGATTGGTTCGAATCCAATTTGTGAGGTGGCAGAGATCTTTAGCCGATCAATGGCCATAGAATAAAGAGAAATCGAGCTTTGTTTATGAATATATAAATGATGAATTACATTAAAGAGGATAAATGATCAGGCAATGTACATGCAAGGTAAATACCAAAGCAAAAAAAAAAAAACTATAAGAGCATCTAAAAGTAATGGAATAAGACCAGCCCTTATACCATCCAGTAACTCTTACATCACAAACTTTCTCAACAAAAAGATTCCAACCATACATAGAATCACTAAAATGCTAACATACTGATCTGATGAACATTAACAAGTGCCATAACTTGCACAAATGAGAACATACCTGATTTGCTTTATGCCCTAGGCCCATCAAGAAGTTGTCCGGCTTTATATCACGATGAAGAAAACCTCTTGAATGCATGTATTCAACTCTGTTAATCTGAAAATTGCTTTGTTTATAAGTATTACCTCCACCATTCAGGACACATTCCTTGATAAAGAATAGTCAAATGCACTTACTAATTGATCTGCGAGCATCAAAACTGTTTTCAACGTAAATTTCCTATTGCAATAGTTAAACAAATCTTCCAAACTTGGTCCAAGAAGGTCAATAACCATGATATTATAGTCATCCTTGACTCCATACCACTTGAGATGGGGGATTCCAGCTGCATCACAATAATAAATAAATAAAATTTAAAATGACTTGCCAACAAGAAAACATCATCCATTTCAAAAAATTTCCTGCAAATAATTTACGACAGGATATTCAGGGCAAAAGCATTGCCTGAGCCTTAATAGGGGTTACAGACTACCATAGCCATAGGACTTTTTTCCTATAACTACCGTAGTTATACGATATCAGCAAGTAAATTAATTCTATGTAGGGCACACCCGGCAACAACCAGGGGACTTACTTCCTCCTTGAAGAAGCATATACAACTTTGATTCATAGTGAAGCTGAGGATGTCTCGTCTTCACAGGCTCCTGAAATTTTGTAGTAGTCAATCAGAACAGAGATGACAACTAATGATAGAGAAGGCTATCCTGTAAATTTATGCCAAAAAAACCAAAATAAAATGCACCATTAAGGTGGAATTTTCTTGTAAATATCTGAAATAAAAGGAAAAAAAGGCTAAAGCTTTGAGTCCTGCATTTTATACAGACATAGCATTCTGC
Organism: Platycarya longipes; assembly: GCA_036559045.1. Lineage (NCBI taxonomy): Eukaryota > Viridiplantae > Streptophyta > Magnoliopsida > Fagales > Juglandaceae > Platycarya > Platycarya longipes. Next base: position 1,453,484 of record CM071792.1, read on the forward strand.
TTAATCTTTTGAATACTAAATCACACAAGCTAGGCCTGTTCATCCGGGCCAGGTACAACCCGGCCCGGTTTGAAATTTTAATATATTTCTTAATATTTTAATTTTTTTTTTCAAAAAGATTGAAGAAAATTTTAAATCCGGGTTCCGGATTCCCAAATCCGGAACCCGGATGAACTCCCCTAACACAAGCTCATTCAAGGGTTCATGGTCTATAATGCCACTCCTCCTTACCTCACCGTAACTCAAAATGATTTTTTTCCTTCTGCTCTGTTATGTATTTGCATATCAACAAAAGAATAATTTTTCTAGTGGTCATTAAACATATTTAGTTTCCTTTTGATAACTAATGAAGGTTTATTCAAAACACAAAGGGGCGCAGCACAAGTACAAAAGTAGAATATAACAGAAACACCCAAACTGAAAAGCTAGAGGAACAAAAACTGTTGTATGCAATCATCCAAACATATAGAGAACTGAACATAATGGTTCTTAACTTTTGAACCATCCTCTTACAACCTTTAAGGGCCCAAACATTCTGTTCCCTCTAATACATCTCATCAAATACAAAGAGACCATCATCCAAACCTGTAAATTGCTATGGCTGTAATGGGTACTTCACCAACAAGCCATCAAGTCCACCACCCGCTGGAACATGACCCACTCAAAATCCCAAATGTACAAAATATTGATGCGCATAGATCCCAATCCACCTTGCAGTGGAAAAGCACCCTTAATTTATGCCCATCCATCTTCTCAATAAGGTCAATGATGCAAACCCAAATTGATATGAGGTCTCAGTTATTTCCCCCCCAAATCACTTCAGAATAACATCAATTATTTTCCCTCAAATCATATATATTAGTGATATTAGTTATTACCCCCCAATCATATATTTATGCTCATTTTTGCCCTGTCAGTAAATATTGATTTCAAGTCTGGAAGTGATTCTAATTTCAATTTTGGCCAAATTTTTTTGTAAAATTCTTGTTTATTTGGGAAGTGCTACTCATCCTTTTGAGTAGCCTCCCATTTGTATCCCGTTTTGGGGAAAAAAAAATCAGTTTTTTTTTTTAACATGATTTTAAAGTAGGTGTTTTCAAATAATATTGTGATTATTTTACATAATTTTTTTAACATCTTAAAATATTTTTTAAAAATATAAAAAAATCACAATATTATTTGAAAACACCTACTTTAAAATCATGTAAAAAAAAGACTGAAAAAAAAAATTCCCAAAACGGGATACAAACGGGAAGCATTTTAAGGGGAAGAATAGCATTTCCCCATTTATTTATGTATTTATTTCTCATACAATAATTCCAATTTTTTCAGTTTTTGAAAAAATCTTCATAATTTCAAATTTTACCATTAATCAATATTATTCAGAGTTGTTGTCTCTATGTTTTGGGCAAATCTCTTGTCTTCTCCGTATTGATCATCTATTGAAACTAGCCATCAAAATTAATCTCTATTTTGTCCAGCATCAATTGGCATCAAAGCTTAAACATCTTTCCTGGGGTGATTTCTCATCAATTTTCATGGATGATGGTCGTGGTTGTGGTCATGATCGTGGTCGTCGTGTGTAGGTTTCGAACAAAGAAGTCTCACACCATGATCATAGCATTCGGGATGTGATGATTGAGAATTTGAAGAGATATGTTGCAGAGTTAACCCGGCGTCTAACAGCGCAGGATATCGATGATCGTGAAATGGAAGATCACAAGTCCGATTCTAGTTTTGAAAACTTGTACCAAAAACGTGCTCTATTTTTGGAGTATCATGGTAGAGAGGAGCATCATGAGGAACTCATTTTCAAAGTTGATTTACCAGAATTTCCTGGTACTCTTCAGGCTGAAGGTTTCGTTGATTTATTGCATGAGGTTGAGTGGATTAACTACTCTGAATAATAAGAGTCTGAGAATGGACATTCTTCCTAGTGTTGGAACTCTACATCAATCTATGATACCTATCCTAATGAATATAACCTAGTAGATGAGATAACTATTTTTATTAAAACCATAGAAAGTTTGAAAAAGAAATGGTAGTGAAGTTTTGAAGTTTGAAGATCATGAAACAACTTTTGAGACAAATAACTATGTTGATTTTCTTGAAGTTGAGGATTTTTTTTTCAAATTCTCCTATGCAAAATATTCTTTTTGAAGTATAAGATGTTCAATATTATTTTCCTTCGACCCGATCAAATCAATTTTAATTTTTCCATGATCATCGGGACGATACAATAAAAGAAAAGAAAGATTGGTCTAATTGGACATCCAAAAGATCGAGGCAAGAAAGTTTTAAATTGGAGGGTGAATTCTCTCCAACCCGGTGAGAATGATGCAGATACAAATTGATATGGTGTATCAGTTATTTTCCCCCAAATCACTTTAGAATAATATCAGTTATTTTTTCTAAATCATATATATTTAGAATATTAATTATTTATGTTCATTCTTGTCTTGTTAGTAAATATTTGGTTTCAAGTTTGGAAGTGATTCTGATTTCGATTTTGACCAAACTTTTGGTATAATTCTTGTTTATTTATGTATTTATTTGTCATACAAAAATTTAGGTTTTCTATTTTTGAAAGTCTTCAGAATTTCAAATTTAACGATTAATCAATATTATTCAGAGTTGTTTTCTCTGTCTATTTTGTCCGGAATCAGTCAACCATATGGATTTTTGCCTTGAAAGAAGACCCAGGTACTTCATAGGAAGAGAAGACGTTCTGCCTCAAAGAATACATGCCAATCCTCCAATATTATCCACTACTCCAATGAGACTCACTCTAATTTGGAAAAATTAAGTTTCAGCCCTAAAATGGCTTCAAAGCATAAGAACAAGAAGCACAAAGTGGTGGACAAAATTAGAGTGATTTGGGTACGCCCGCCTAAGAGTGCCTGGGAACTCTTCGTGAAGTATAAACAGCACAGAGGATTCCTTCAGCTAGTCTTTATAGGAGTGGGGGTGCGTGGTGACACATCGCCACAGCCCATTGGGTAGGCCTTTTGGAATGCAAAGCTTTATTGGGAACATATAGCATTGGCGAGTGACTTCAGTCAGTAGAGGAGATGATCTGAATGGGCCTCACTAAAGATAAGGGTGCAAAAGGGAGATAAGACAGTACTAAGTTTCCATATTCCTGGGTCCCACCGATAAACCCAGTAAAAGTCATGTTCATAGCACTACAGTAGCTGGCAACATTTTACTCAAGAGTTTCCATGACCACCACAAAGAGTGGAGAGATTGAAGGATATCCCCATCTCAACCACTGAAACTGTTATAAAAGCCTGAGGGGGTGCCTTTATCAAAGAAGCATGCTGTTGGCATACAACATGACACCCATACAAGTAATGGGATAAAACACTTCTTGCCGAGGGCTTATGCAACCCTGGAATTAGTTGGGACATTGTTCTCAGACAGCCGGTGCCAATTAAAGAAAAAATAATGGGACAAAATCCTTAATCTCCATAGCCCCCTTTTGAAGGAATGACGGTCATAAATTTGAGATTAAGGATTCTTTCAAACTTTCCCTAAAAATAAAACTCATAGAAAACACTCATTAAGTCTACTATGATTATTCCTCAACAAGATTCTTAAAAAAATAAGCAATAGAGAAGCAATCCGAACTAGGTGACTCTCACCATTTGGAACTTCTAGAGTCTTGCTTTCTACAAACTCATTTCCCATCACCTAGCCTCTCCCACTCCAATAGCATCAAATGTACGTCCAACCAATTTAGGGTTCCATCTAAACCATTCAAACTACAAGCGGGTTGTAAAATTGAACAGTATGCTATCATACTTTTGGTAAAGTTTGAGGACACAGAACTATAGTTTATGCATCTTGTGTACTTAGGCTATGCCTTTTTTTCTTATGAATAAAACTCCTTAATGATTACATATCAAAAAAGTCTGAGGACAGAGAATCATAGACCGCTAGGGATTCAATGGAGTCATCCCTCTATTTCAAATTAGCTAACTAGTGGAATAAATGTCTCTCTCACTCAACTACAGTACCCTCTATTTTTTATTGCTGCCTTGCCTCTACCATAAGGGTTTGTCCACTTCAAAATACTCGGCCTAGTTTGTTTACACAAATCATCTCATCTCATCTCAAACTCATCATTACACTTTTTCAAATTTCCATACAAAATAAAATAAACAATTCAATTTTTTCAAATCTCAAAACAACTTTTTCAAATCCCAAAACAAAACTAATATTAAAAAATATATTACAACAATATTTTATTCTTTTTTTAACTTTTATCTCATCTCATCTCTAAAAACAAATCAAGCCTTAATCTCCCCTAAGCCACACCAGCACAAAGGTAAAAGATACAATAAGAATCTATGGAGCTTCCACTGAAAAGCATTAGGAAATCAGGCCTCCCAATCAAGTGAAATAAGAAATTTATCAATTTAGACAATGTCAGCGATTCTCAATTGTCAGAGCACATGCAATTGCCACCTACTAGGCGGATATCCATAAGACCTTGAATAAGAATGAACCATGGTTGGAAAGAAACGGGGCGATGCTTTGAGGATAGGGAGCGCACAGTCGAAGAGCTGTAGAATCTTTTTGTTCACACACTCATGTTATGGTTTTCAGCCTTAGTGCTTAATGGAAACAATGTCCATGAGTTTTTGTCTTTAATTCAGTTCTCTTAGAATGTATTTAGGCCTACTTTTGTATATTTCCTGTGTACATAGGCTATGCCTATTTCATCCATATCAATAAAATTACTTCTTACTTATCAAAAAAAAAAAAAAAGAATGAACCCAGAGAATTCCGTCATAAACCGCACGCTACAGCCCTTCTCAGAAACTTCAATTTAGATTCTCGGAAGCACAATATAAGCCTTCTGCTCCTTAAGTAGATTCCTAGTCCTTGTTCTTTCATCCATCTCATTCAACCCTCTTACATTCCAAGGAAAAAAAATATATTGAGTTCATTTAGAGCAACTGAGGCCATTTCTTTTTCCTTACTCCTAATCAGAGTTACCTCCTTTGAGGTCAAAGTTTATAGAACAGATTAACTGCTTTAGTTATTGATTTCTCTTGTCAAGTGATTTAGAGGAATAGATGAGAATCCTATCCAGAGCCTGCTGTTTTCAGAATGCTTCAATAGCAGTAAAAAGAGCCATAAGCTCATCCTCAAACCCATCACAAACAATCCCACAAATTTATGGAAATTCTAAATCTTCTACCACACCTAATTAGAAGAAACTAGATTGAGAGAAGCAGCAGGTCCGATTTATAGTGACTGAAAAATACATGTCTCATTCCCAACAAAAAGAATCAACTATGAAAGAAGACTAAAATATTCTCCATAATTGATTTGCCCCACTTCCTGCCAAAATAGACTCTGGGTTGTTATATGGGCTCTCCTTCCATCACTGCAGTCTCGCCCTAACTCCTCCTCCCCAAGAAAGGCCCCCTACGACCCCTTCGTGCTACCCATAGAGTCTAAATCCCCAGTTTATTCTATCAGGTTGAGAGGAAGTGGTAAGGATATAATGGAGTGGGTCCATTACATAAAAAGACGTGTGAAAAATTGGGGAGGTAAACTGAGAAGTAAACAAAATGTAGAGGGACGGAGGATGGCTCGTTTGTGCTTAATGTGGAGTATTTGGAATGAGCTTAATGCTCGCAAATTGAAGATTGAGAGAGAACGCAGATAGAGCTAAAAAAATTGAATGCTTAAATCTTTATATGATTGGACAACTGCCCACAACAATAATGGCATTTCTTCTTTTGGTAGGATTTTGGAACTCTTGTTCTCGTCCTTTTTCCTTAATTAGGTGCTCTACTTTGTATAGGTTGCGTCCTAGGGATGTTTGACAAATTTTGGACTAGCTAGTTACTCACTGAAAATCATGCCCAATGAGAGAGGAATAATAACTTATATCTGTTATTGCTAAAACTAAATAAACAAATAAAGTATCATGAACAAATACTCCTATATAAGAACATGTATCACATACCAGCTTAACAGCCACCTCCTCCCCAGTTTGTACATTAACACCTATCACCACAAGAAACCAGGAAGTCACAATGTTAAAAGGAGAATGAAAAAAGAAAAAGCAGGAATGAGAGCAAAGCATCGTATGGGCAATACCTAAATATAGCTCCCCAAATGATCCACTCCCAATCTTTCTCCCCAGCTTATACTTCCCAGCAATCACGTGATCCATTATCAAATTCCCTCTAATACACGCCCGCCCAGAAGCTCAAGATTGCTAACTCCAATCAGATTTGTGCCCAACTGAGCATTTATTTGCGAAATAACCCTATGCCCACAAAACAATGACCCCTAAATCTCAACAGATTTACCCAATTCACAATCTCCCAGATTAAAAATAATTATAAAATTATCCTTCCTTCGCAAAAAGAAATACCCAAAAACTATCACAATCTAAGCATTAAATCAGCCCCAAAGTGAAACATAATAAAACCCCGCAGAAGACAGAATTTGAAAAATAAACGAAAAAAAATTTCTAAATAATCGATAATCCCAAACAATGAGGATGGGATGTTTATTTCGAAACCATAAGTCCACCTTCTCCAACTACATAATTTCATACCAAACCCCGTAATCTCAATAAAAATAAAAAAGACCCTAATATCAAGAGAAATCTACTAACTCCGTTGACCAGAAAACCAATGAAAAAGGGAAATTAATTAAAAAATTCAACGAAAACATAAAGTTTTGGTTACTGAAAATAGTAATTCAATAGGCGAATCAGGGAGAAAAGACAAAAAGTCCTCCGCTCGTCTCCGTATTTTTGGTAGAGATCGAGGAAAGTGATGCGGTAAAGAGAGAGTGATGGAGAAAAAGCAGGTAGGGAGAATTTTGTTGTTTTTATCTTCGTTTTCGGTGCTTTTCAAAACACTTGTTTGTTTTCGGTTCTGTTTTATGTTTCTCGTTAACAAATACGAGGGGCAAAGCGTCTCCTTCTCGCTCCGTTTGAGCTGTCCAAATTGGTGTTCTTGTTATGGAAAATAGTATCAGAATTCAGAAATATTATAAGCTATTAATTAAGGGTTAATATTAAGTCAAATTATTATGTATTATATATTGGTTAAGTAAATTTAATCATTATATTTAGATATATAATTAATTTATTAAAAAAAATATATCTTTTGATATAGAATTAACTTGGAATAAATTAGTAAATATTTTTTACTTATCTGCTAATCATTTACTAATCGTTTAATTTCGTGTAAGATATAGAAAAGACATATATATATGGTTTGAGCTTCGAAGTAATTCGATATGTACAGTAATTATTTACATTATTTAAATAATAAAATTTAATTTGAAAAATTATTTTTTCAAGTTAAATTAGATCATATAAGTACTAATCAATATATAAATAATTCTATATATAATAGTAAGATGCATAATTATTTTTAAAAAAATTAGATTTGCTATGAAAAATTTAAATTTTTTTCATGTAGATTCTATATTTTATTCACTTTTTTTCATAATAATTATACAATAATTACATAATTCATAATTATAAATATGTTTTTCTAAATATATATTCTACATACCGATTTTAGTATATGTTTTTTTTTTATATCATAAAAGACATTAATTAAGAGTACTGTTCCCATTAAAAATAATAATAATAAGAGTGCTGTGTTGTCCACTTTCTTTACCTTAAGTCTGTAAGGTTTTGCTTAATTTCTACATGGAAATGTGCATGGAAAGGTTGACTAATGAGATTCCTCTTAGGTAGGTAATGAAATCAAAAATTCAAAACATATTTTAAATTTATTATTATATTTTTTAAAATTTTAATATAAAATATAATAAAAATTTTCAAAATTTTCAAATTCTAAAACACCATTTTCAAATCTTAAAATAAAACTAATATTATAATAATATTTTATTCTTTTTTTAATTTTTATCTCATTTCATCTTATTTCATCTCTAAAAATAAATCAGGCTAGTTCAATCAATTTTTCTACTCACTCTATAGGAAAATATTCGCACAATAGTGTAAATACTTGCCACTACCTATAATATTTTGAAACATCACCTCTTGTTTTATACGATTTGTATTTTTTTTGTATATATTGTATAGAAATAATATTTTTATATATGCTCTAATTTAATTTTTATATTTTTATTTTTGTTTCTCTCTCATCATATTTTTATTTTATTTTTAATATTTCAATTAAAATAACATTATTGTCACGTTATCATTTCTTATAATGTACACGAGGTAGTAATCTATACTTCTAGCATTACTCTTTCAAATAATCTTTATAGGGGAACTGGATACGTAACCTCCTAATAGTTCAAAAAAAGGATGAGTGTAAGGCCATATAATATTAAGGTTCTTTAGCAACACAATTTTTTTTTTTTAAGTATTCTCATATATTTTATTTTTAATTTAATTTAAACAACAAATATTTTTTAATTCTAAATTTTTATTTTATTTATTGGTAAATAAATTTTTATTGATCATAAAAATCGACAAAAGTCCAAGTACACAAAGTCATGTACAAGAGCAACACTTAAGAATTATCTATCTTTTTATTTAATCATTATAATTTTTTTAAATTTTAAAAAAATATATAATAAATAATACTATTTTTAAAATAAAAAATAAAAAATATTTCCAAAAAAAATAACTTTATAATATTTTTATGTAACTCTTTTTCTTATTTTTTAAAACTCAATTAAATATCTTAATTTAATTATTTTATTATTACTCATAAATATATTAAATATCCAAATGGGCCCTTAGAATAACATTATTGCAAGGAAACGTGTCAGCTAAAATCCAAAAGATCGATTGAACCACTTTAAGTTAAAATGAGATTAATGCCACTATATTTGATGAGTTGTTTTCATGACATATATTTATTTTCATGCCCCCCTACAAATGTATATTCTAGTTAATTTAGCACCACCCTTAGCATACATTACCCATAAACTTGATCTTAGTTAAGATGAACTAAATTTTTTATAAATAATACAGACTTAAAATGATGGAATGAGTTTTGTGAGATTATTTAAGATGAATTTAAATATGTTTGAATATTAAAATGGGCTTAGATTTATTTACAAGAAGAGAAGTTAAAAAAAAATTACAGATCTCATGTATAAAGATGTGTTAAATTGAAAAAAATATAAGTCACATGCATAAAAATGTTTCGATTGAAAAAGATTGTGGGCAACAAGTACAAAGAAGATTTGAGTTGAGATGAATTTTGTGATTAGAAAGTTGAATATTTGAATGTTCGACTCAATTTAAAATTAAATTGAACTGAATTGATCTCAATTTAGTCCAAATTTTAAACGAGGCCTTGGGTTCCATTTAACAACACAAATTTTCTCAATTACTCTCATATATTTTTGAATATTTCTTTTCTAAACATCACTTAAATACAAAACACTTTTGATTTCAAACCTTTAAAGTTTTCATATAATCATTACATAATCTTTATAATTTTTTCAAATTTTTAAACAAAACACAAAAAACATACTATTTTTTCAAATTTTCATACAAAGTAATATTAATTAAACTAATTTATTTACTTTATAATATTTTTATTCAACCTTTCTCCTCTCATTTTTTGAAAATTCAATAAAGCATCTTAAGTTTTAACTCAACCTGTTTCACCAATATTAACAGATATAGTGAAATATTCTAAGTATCCAAACGGCCCTTACTATCAAGGAACATGAATAGTGAAAGGAAAAATGATAAGAATTTCCTGGTCTTTACAAGTCAACTATACTGCCTAGGAGAACTTCTTTGGAATCATGCTATGTTTTATTTGACTGTTTATATACACAGGTTTTATTGTAGTATTTTATTTAGTATTCCATGCGGGGATGAGTTGGATTAGAAATAGGTTTTTAGATTTCAAATATTACGACAACATAAATAAAAATCACCTTGAGAATGACTAGAGCATGTATCCTCTGCACTTTCCCGACATATAGCTATTCAAGTATTTCAGAATGCAGGAAGAAATTGGAGAGAAGAAACTTCATGACGAGAGTCAAGCAAGTTAACACACTCCTCGGTATTCTTTCTTCTTTCTTCCTACTCCCATTGAGTGAAGTGCATGTTTGTAAGAAGGAAAATACTAAATATACTAAAGAAAAATTTTAAAAATATTTACTTCTTTATATGTCAGTTATTGATATGCTGAAAAGTACGAAATTTAAAATTTCAAAAGCAAACTAATAAAATAAGTCTGGTAAGTAAAAATATAAGTACATGTAGAACTACTCTTTTATCATTTAATTGAATAAAAAAACAAAATATACATAGTAAGGAATTGCTGTGTCTTTGTACAACATTTTGTAGATTGAGAAAAGGAAAATGCAAAATACATGTTAGTAGCTGATGAGTTAGTATTTACTTCCCAATTTTCCTATAACTTTGGTAACAGAAAAGCTTACAGGAATCTTATCCGGGCAGGTTCAAAGCTGATCCGTCGCTTTAAAACCAGAACCTTCCTTCACCCTTCAAAAAGCTTGAGTTTTCAAACCAACCTCAAACAATTTCATTTTGATACATCCATCCTCGACTTCAAACGCACAATCCGGAAATTACACCTGATTATTTTGGAAGTCACAATGCCTTTGACTTATAATTTGGAGTTCCTTGTCCATCTCACCATGAAGAGAAAAAACTGGGTTAGGGGGATTCTTTCTGGCTTTGAGATACAACCAGTTGGGGAGGCAAGAGGTTCAGAAAGCTCCCTGATACAGGTTGACTATTTGTAGATGTATCAGACATCTCAGATGTTTCTGATGTTTCAGACTCACCCTCTGTTTTTTATACCAAGAAGTGAGAAAACCCAAAATAATACTCGTCAAAAGATAAATGCACGTCAGGTGTACATACAAAATGGACACCTATAAAGATGATTACAAAAAAAGAGTTATAAATTCATGGAGTATTAAAGAGGTTTTAGCCTACCAAAAAGTGACTTAATAGATGGTCTCCTTGATTTGCTGGTTTTCTTCTTCAACTCAGCTAATGGAAGGAAAAAGAAAATATCAGCTACAGAAAAAGGTAATTGCCTAACAAAATACCAAGTAAAGAGAAACAACACTACCAAATGACCATATTTTTTGTTTTATTTTTTTACGGGCAAGATGATACAGCTCAGACAATACAAGCTACAAGTTCCAGGGGATTTTGAAATTTTTTTTTTTGATCGGTAAACAAATTTTTATCGATCAAAAGAGTAGGCAATAGACCAAGTTCAAGAAGATTTGATATTATAGGAAAGAGACCATATTTATTAATCCCAGATTGTCAATTTGAAGAAAAAAAAGCCTGTTCACAGAAAAAACCACAGTGCAGTGTAATAACAATAACAACCAAAACATAACCATCCAATATAGCATTTAAAATAGAGAAAGCGACGTCTAAAACTTCACATTGACACCCCCTACCCTATGTTATTGCTCAGACAAACAAACATTAGACAGCTACTTAGAACTGACACCTGTACCAAGCCTACTTAACATGGATAAAATAGAGAAAAGGACATACCCATCCCAGGTACTTGATAGTCATTGACAATTTCAAAGTTCTTATACGTGTAACCCACAAAGTTGAGGTCCTTGGATGAGAGCATCTGCAAAGAAAGGATGACAATGAGAATAAATGGAACTAGAAATAAAATCATAACAAATATGATTATTCTAACCTAAAATCTTATTACGATCATATCCCAGATAAAAATAATCAAGATGGACCACTTCCTAGATCATCAGCCTATGAAGCAATTGCCCAAAGCCATACAGGCTGCAATCAGGAAAGGGATACAGGATGGACCAAAAAGAGTGAAGTTGTAGGGGGCAAATTTAAGTTTTTTTTTTTTTGGGGGGGGGGGGGGGGTTGAAGGGAATTAACATTTATTTTTTTGTTCTCATATAAACACCATTTATTTTTTTTGTTTGTAATTTTTAAAAAATTTGGAGGGGCTTCAGGCTCTAATGTAGTTCCATCCCTGCAAGGAAAGAACTCCCTTGCCTTACTATAGACTGGTCATTTATATGTCAAAGCTTAAGCTTCTCATAGGAGAAAGCAAAATAAAACTAGGACTTGAATTATTTTTTCTTTTTGTTGAAGTAGCAGTGGACAAAGAAAGCTCAGACGTATCATCAACAACAACAACAACAATAAAAGTTTGACAAAAATTTTCTAATTATGTGCCTCTTATCATTTCCTAATTTCCTGATCCTGCCAAACTTAACTTCAATTCATACACAATAACATATATAAAAACAAATGACAAACATCCTTGGTAAACCTAGCCGGAATAGCATGATAACTCAAACTGTTCCTTGATAGAGCAACTGCAAAGGTACTAGTGGACAGCATGTTATAGTACCAAGAACACAAAACTATTTACTTGTTTGATCCTGCAACATGATCATATGCATTTTTGCCAAATCACCAAGGCAACAATACTAAACAAATAGGCAGCCTCTGCTTGCACCAAGCTATGAATCAATGAATGACAAACCCCGGAAGCAGCATTTAATACTCAAAAGAATTACCTTTCTCCATGGACCAGCTTTGGATGAAGTCTGATTCTGGTTATCTGACTGAAAAAGAATACAAAAGAAAATATTAGCAACAAGAAGCCCATACATAAGTAGCGCCTTGAAATTAAGAATAAATCAAAAAGCACCGATACCTCCTCAAACTTTTCAAAATTTTGAGTGTCCAACTCATCATTGACCTCAGGAATGAATGCAGCTTCCATGTGATATATCTTCTCCCAATCAGTACCTTCAAACCACGGATGAGCCTGAAGAGAGGAAACAGCAGGGAGATCATTCCTATTCTAGCTTATGGAACAAATCCAAGAATCCAAAAAAGGGCACACTATACAATACCTTTATTTCACTGGCGCCTTTTGATCCTAACCTCTGGCTTACATTACACAGGAGTTTACTGATAAGATCTTTTGCCTCTGGAGATAGCTTTGCTTCCTCAGGAAACTTCAAATGAGTTCTCCAATTAACTATCTGCATAAAACAGGGAAGAATGGAGACATCAAGGCAATAAAATTTCCGCTTCCAATACAATTTTATTTTTCTTTTTCACCAAGAGGGAGAAAAGCTGTTTCCACATGACATTAAACAAAAATTATGACATTTCAATACTTCTCTGCATGTATGTGGATTCTAAGAGATGAACATTACTAATTGCATCCTGAACCAAGAACCATTATGAAGGAAAAGGATCCAGTATGAGGAGTCATTCTCATGAAGAAGGAATCAAATTAATTTCTTTGCATCATAAATCTGTTGCAAAATATAAAAATGCACCCCATTGAAAACAAATTCACTTCTTCAGAATATAGGGTTGTTTTGAGGAGAAATTTCGCTGACTCAACTATGGCTCATTGGCACTGCAAAAAGTTCAGGATTATTAAATCTTTTGCATAGTAGGCTTCAATTAATCAAGCAATTACTTAAGCCTCTTTAATCAAGCAATTAACCACACTACATTAAAGAGTAAAAGCAATCTACAGACCAGTTTACTTGATAGATATCCAAAGGGTTCAAGGAGTGAAATTTCGGATAGTGTGCTAACTTGAATGCATTAAAATGCAGCGAGGCAAGATTGTTGTAAGAATCTCAGTGGAGAAAGAAAATTATATAAAATTGACCAGATGTCACATAAAGTTTCTAACAATCTCCATTCTTTTTATTGTTCAAACTAGGAGGATTGAAACATATATGAAAGAGAAGTACCTTTCTACACGTTGACATGGGATCATCAGAATAAAAAGGCGGGTATCCCACGAGCATTTCAAACATAATAGCCCCAAGGGACCACCTGCATATCAATAAAACTAAATTGTGGTATTGATACAAGAATTTTGGCATCTCTAGACATTGAAAAATACATGATCAATCTCCATTAACTTGGTGATCATAGCCTAAAAGATATTAAGAATTGTCAATACCAGCCAAGTCACAAAATTTTGAAAAACTTATCAGCAACATGCAAACAGACTCAACTGGCATTTTTGGTGTACACATGACTCTAAAATTCCAAGGTAAACAAGACCCATTTTGACCTGTAATATTAAATTCATTAATATTCACAAGACATCTGAACGCCCATAACAGAACACACACGATACTTACCAATCACATTCCAACCCATATCCTTTCTTCAACAAAACTTCTGGAGCAATATAGTCGGGTGTACCAACAGTAGAATAAGCCTGGAGTGGTAAATTCCAACAGTTACTATGAAATAATAAAACCTTTGACAGTGAGACAGTCGATACAAAATTGTACCCCACAGACATGTGAAAATAGATTCCCCCCCCACCCCTCCCCCTCCCCACCCAACCAAGTGCATGAAGAAAATTCCTTCCAATCACCAAACAAATGGAAAGTTTTTTATTGGTATATCACGCACTCAAAATGGATTTTGAGCCATCCCCCCCACCCCAGGTCAGATCATTATCCCAATCTTATAGGGGAAGTCCCATATGAGCTAGAGTTACTTGGCACCAAACAATTGGCAAGTCATGACATCGTGCCCATTTATGGCAACATGCCATTATTTCGAAACAAAACAGGAAACAGAAAACTTACAAGAAAACTTGCAGAAAAGCACAGGAGGGGATTAAAGAGAAAAAAAAAAACTTACAAGAGTTCTTCTGTTCTTTTGCCAATGCTGTACTTGCTCTTGTTGTGTGCGTTTTGGAGCTATAGAGCGTTCTTCATTCTGTGCAGCCCCGTTATGGTTGTTCCCTATTGAGAAGTCCTGCTCTTGGAGTGTACTGCAGTCTAATGGTTTACATAGTCCAAAATCTGACAGTCTCAAGTGCCCATATCTATCAAGAAGCAAGTTGTCGGGCTTGATATCCCTGTAAAGGTATTTCACTTACAGGCTTAATCTATGCGACATGAAAAAGCTTAATATATGTTTGCTGTCCAACAAAACAAAATCTGCTAATCCATTTCAAATTGCATGCAAACAGAAGGCATTAAGTGCACAAACCTATGGATGTAATTGTGTTTATGGATTGATTCAATTGCCAGAACTGTTTCCGCCACATAAAATCTGGCTTCGTCTTCAGTCAAGGTGTCCTTTCTCATGAGTAAAGTCATCATATCTCCCCCAGGTAGATACTCCATAATCAGATAAAGAAACTCATCATCTTGAAAAGAACAGTAGAGTTTGACAATGCAGTTGCTATCAACCTCTGCAAGCAGATTCCTTTCAGCCCTCACATGCTCAACCTAAAAGGACAAGAAGCCAATTGGTAGTAAATTTAGCATACATGCACAATAGTGAGACCATCTGCCAGGACAGATAAATGTATACCTGGCCTCTACGGAGCATTTCTGATTTCTTAAGTTTCTTCATAGCATATACATGACCAGTTGCCTTCTCCCGGCAAACTCTAACCTGCAGCAGGAAAGCAAATTTTACACTACTTGATTGACAAACTTGCAGCTTATTAGCAAATACCAATATAAAGTTCTAGAGGGAAATGAAAGGGGAGCGAAAGAAAAAGGAGATAGCCAACATCATCTACATCTCTTCCAGTCCAGACAATGACACCTAAGTTCTGCAATTTCAGAGAAGAGATGCATATTTGTAAATTTCAGATCTAGGTTGTTTCGAGTCAAGATTGTTGGGGGTTTGGTTATAAGCCTAGCTTATTTTGATTCCTGTTAGGTTTCCTTTTATTAGTTGGACATTAGTCTTGTTTAGTAATTAGAAATCTTTTTGTCTTTTTCAAATAGTAGTTAGTCTTTATCGGCATTATGCTTCTATAGAAGTGAACCTTGTTATAGAATTAGAACAACTTGACCAGTGAAAGTTACCACAAGATGACCTATGCCAATAACTTCCCAGTGGCACCACTCCCATAAGCAAGAGGAAGAAGAGGACACGAAGAAGCAAAGGCTGCTAATACCACAACATATGCATAGAGAAAGCGAGAGATGCACAATCACAAAGTCCATGAAGATGGAAAGAGCTCCAATACTTGAAAGAAAGCAACAAGGCATGCTATATCTTCTGTACACAATGCAGTATTTAACTAATGTATATATCAATAATAAAGAGTCTTAAATAACGACGAAAAGCTGGTGAGCCAGATTATGTATGGTACATTAAGAAACTAAATACCTCTCCAAATGCACCCTTTCCTATCATTGTTAGCAGCTCAAAATCGTCGGCACCCATTTTATGCCTTTGAAGGCGCATGTACTCAGTTTCCTTCTTCTCCAAAAATTTAAGAAGATTGTTTTGATCTTCCTCAGAGACATCGGCATCAGCCAACTTCTTTTCCAGTATATCTCGCCTGTTCAATGAAAGTAAAATTAGAAATCATTTTTCTTTCAAGCATCCAAGTTTCAACTCTCTAGTTCTATCCAGGAAAATATTCTTCTTGATAAGTCCCTAATTAAGTTTATTAACGAGAGACAAAGTGAAAATTTCACTCTGTAATACTTTATTAAAAATAAACACTTTGCAAATGGAAATAATACAGCAACCAAAGGATAGAGAACGAAACCACTTGTATAACACCCCCGAAGTCTCACGCAGGATCATGGATGGATGATTTAACATAAAAGTGTAAAGAGTATCAAGTCCCATGTTGGTACTTTAATAGGTGGGATTGGACTTTATGATGATTCTAAAAACTTTATTGACTAGATTTTTGGAGTATAAGCATAGGTATAGCTAGTGCAGTCCTTTGGGTCAACACAGTGGGTATTAGAGCCATCCCCAACCAAAAATATGATACTTGAGTCATGCCAAAATGAAATGGCCTAACAAAAAGATCAAGGACCTAAATAGGGGGAGATTTTAACATCCCACATCTATGGGAGGGTAGTGAATGAAGCCGACGTAACCTGAAAGGGTGAAATTCTTTTATAATGGTTCCAGTGAGCTCCAATTATAACTTCGCCTCTAGCTTTTGGGGTATAAACATAAATGTGGCAAGAACATTCTTTGAGTTCTTACAAATAATATCAGGACCAATTTAGTAACGTTATGTGGAGAAGGGATATTCAGTCATTGGCCTTAAGCGGAGGAGGTTGTAATGCCATGCTAAATCCCATATTGATTCTATAATGGGTGAAACTAGACTTTACAATGATTCTTAGGAGCTCCAATTGTAATCCTGACTAGCCTTTATAGAATATAAACATAGATGTGGCTAGCACTGTCTTTGAAGCGTTACAAATTATTATACTTAACACTAAAGTGCATCAAACACTATTGTCTCCTCACACCTACATTTGCTAGAATATGACTTCATTAGGAAGAAAAAAAAAGGGTGCTGCCACCAAGAGCATAAGAACTACTAATAGTTGACTTACCTCTACCAGTTTCAGCTGACTCCCTCAGAGCCATTTATAGGCTTTACTGCTAAAGGTTCTACTGTTCTATTACCATTATAACCTTGACTTACCTTTACTTCTGGGAAGCAAATTATACATCTTCTCGTAGTATCATTTTGCTTCAAAAGATGGTATATAACCCCAATAGCGGCTGGGGAATCAATAGAATTACCATCTGATAATAGTGAGAATATTCCTCGAGTAATAATGTTTTCCCAAGATGGTATATAAAACTAAAAGCTGATTAACCCTTGTCCCAATTACTGAAAGAAACAGAAACACTTTTTTTCCCAAGAAAAACAGGAAAAACTAGTAAAAGGAAAAAAGAAATGGCCATGGAAACATGCAATTTGCCGTAATCTATTACCTATATACTTTTTAAGCATTCACTTCTCACTAGTTTATTTTATTCTTCATTTTATTTTACTAACTTGTTCCAACTCTTCGCATATTAAAATGACATTTCACTTGGTTTTTTGAGATTAAGATTAAAAAAAGGATAGAGAAGAAAAAAAGACTTTTCAACTTATAGAGGTTCTTGATTTTCCATTATCTCTCTCTCTTTTTGACTTTCCAACATCAACTCTTACAAAGTTCTATTATTACTTTTCCAGTAAGAAAAAAAAAATGACATTTCATTTTATTGTAGCTATGGCTTATTACTATTTACTCAATTGGCTTCCTTGCCCCTTAGTTATTATACTTTAATTATTCTCGCAGATTGCATGGGTCACCAACTAGTTATGTGGACAATTTTGAAGTTTTGTTCTTTTGAAGTTAAGTGACACGATATCCAAAAGCAAAAGAACTTCTGCACTATGTATTTAAAAGGGGAAATGAATCATACCGCTCCTTCCTCTCCTGCAGGTTCTTCATTTGCTCCTTGTAATGGTTTTCGATATACTGCTTTGCAGCCGCAACCTTCTGCTTTGTGACATTGGAAAGTGCTTGTTCATCATCCTGTGCATCCGAATCCCCCTTCCCTTCACCATTAGGCTCCTTCTTCCTGATTGAACTCCGGGACTTGTCCCGCGGTTGAAACTTCTGAAACCAACTCCTTGCGGAATCCATTTCCTTGGCTGAATGGCTACCTCAAACTACCAGATTTCATCCTTCTACATAGCAACATGCATATAATCGAATCTCCTCCCAGACCCACAACTATTTGTCCCCAAATGCTGCAATACTCAATAGCAAGCAAGCTGCATTGTTCAAACACAAATAACCAAAAACCAGGCACTAACATTTAGTACAAAATAAAATTTCCATAACGCAATTCTACAAAAGCATAGAATGACACGCATTAAAAAGAAGCAATATTTTTAACCCAAAAAAACCATGGAAAAAAATATCCTAATTTCATCACAAAGAAAACAAAACTCAATGTAAGTTTCTTCCTATTACTTCTTCAGTTTCCACTAATTAGCAAAGATACTAAGCCTCCAATTCCATGGAATACCTTGAGTTCATCACAATAACAATGCATGTAACTCCTTAGATTGCCTTGATTTCATATTTTTCACAAAGAAGTAAATTTTAAAAGCTCCAAAGCAAAAATATCCAAAACAAAAAAGGCAAGAAAAGGAAAGAACAGACAGAAGTGCTGAGAATTCGGATTACCGCGGAATTAAATTGCGAAACGAATCAAAAAATACCCAAATAAGAAATATTAGTGTGATCCCGCGAAACCCTAGAGAGAAAATTGACAGTCCTTCCGGCATTCTCGGATTGGCTCGGCTCGAGCCGCGCCGATATTTTTTATGTACGTTTGAGATCATTTTATTTTTAATTTATTTTTTCAATTTGTTTTATAGTTTTTTATTCTTGATTCGTTGGATCTCACGAGGAATCGATCCCAAGGATTCGCTGCAAGAATTCTAAGTTGAGCCTTGTGCGTACTGCGCTTCTGAATTTATTCCTTTTTTTTTATAGGACTTTTTTTTTTAATTCACTTTGTTCAATTCTTTTTTAATATAAAGAAAATTATGGAAATCTTAAAAACATATGCATATATTTGATGTGATCAATCAATTAATTTTTATAATTAATTTTTTTGTATCATTTTTTTTTGTTAAAACATAGATTTTACTGTTTTAAATATAAAAAATCTATATTAAATTGTCTTGATTCTGTTCGATAACTCAAAAACTAAATTACCTAAATATGTCCAACATTACATTTGTTTGTTTTATTGACGGATGGATATTTTTTGTGATTATTTATCTCAATAAATATTGTTGAAAAAGTTCGGTAGATTATATACGTTGGTGATTATCGTTCGTCCATAAGGTCTTATTTGGATTTGAAGATGAGATGAATTGAGATGAGTTTAATTTATTTTTTAATATTATTATTATTTTAAAATTTGAAAAAGTTGAATTAAAATTTGAAAAATGTGTATAGAGATTTATATTTTGTATGAGAGTTTGAAAAAATGTAATGATGAAATTGAGATAAGTTGAGATGAGTTAAGATGAGTTGTGAATCCAAACGAAACCTAAATATTAAAAATCGATAAGATTTTCGAAAGATATCGATCCATCACATGGTGTAACAACGATAACTAAATGAATTAATTTTGAATATTCTTATTCATTTTTTCTAGGGAAATAACAAAGAACTAAGGGAAGTTAATATTATTGGCTATGTTCTTTTGAGTCTTTGAACATAATCTTATCAAGCTCACGTATATGTTTTTTTAGAGTTAATTCAATTTATAATTTTCTATTACATGACTGATTTCTGTTTTTTTTTTTTTCGTTGTTTTGCTTTGTTTTGTTCTTTTAGGGTCCATACACTCATAATCAAGTATACTTTTCTTTTGCAAGCAACTTATAACCAACCAAACATTTTAGGCCTCATTTGGATACTCAAATGAAATGACATAATTTGTAAATAATAATAAAATAGTTTATAAATAGTAATAAAATAATTTATATTAAGATATTTATGAAGTTTTAAAAAATAAGAGTGAAGAAATTGAATAGAAATATTATAAAGTTAAAATATTATTATAATATAATTTTATGTCAAAATTTAAAAAATGTTAAATTGTTTTTTTACTACGAAATTTAGAAAAGTTATAATGGATTATGGGATAAATCTTCTCCCTCTTGTTGAGCCGAGCTAATTTCCCTCCTCAAAAGCCCATCTAACTTATGAACGATTTGTCTTTTCGTATCAAAAAGAAGACTCAAGCCCAGCCTCAATGGTTCACGTTGGGAAGGGAGAGGTTGTCATGTCACTTATGCACGTGACAGCTGATCCAAATGGTAAGAGATCACACCACATTAAATGCATAGAGCCGATTATAAGCAACAATCAGGATAGAGAAAGTCATTTGGATTTAGAGATGAGATGAGTTTAGTTTATTTTTTAATATTATTATTATTTTGGGATTTGAAAAATGTGTACCGAAATTTAAAAAATGTGTATTGAGATTTGAAAAATGTGAATTGAAATTAGAAAAATATGTATTGGGATTAGAAAAATGTATATTGGGATTTGAAAAATGTGTCTAGGGATTTGTGTCTTGTATAAAAAATTATAAAAGTGTAATGATGAGTTGAGATGAGTTTCGAATACAAACGAATCCTTACATTTCCTAAAAACTCATAGTCGGTGCACTTCCCCCACTTGCCATAAGTAATAGAGTAATGCTACATAAAGTCCTGAAATTATAAACGGCGTACAGTCGTTTTAGAAAAAATTAATTTTTTTTTCACGTGGGTCCCATATATATCATTTTTTTTTCCAAAGCGACTGCACACCGCTTGCAACTCCATGACTGTATCTACTATTTCTCTAAGTAATATGATGTGCAAAGAAGTGTGTGTTATATGACATCTTGAATAGCATGTAATCATCTTGTCACATACATGGTGTCCAATAAAGCGTATGAACACCTCCCTCTCTTGGGGTGTAAAGAAAAATGGTGAATCAATAAATCGAATTGACCCAAAGGATTTAGTTTCGTACTAAGTTTAGTTCGATCCAGCATTGGTTATATTTTTTTAAAAATTAATCAAAATTAGACTGATTTTGATTTTTCTTTTTCTAAAATCGGACTGGACCAAATTTATATATATTTTTTATTTTTTTATATGGCATAAATTTTTAAATTTAATATATAACTATAAATTAAATAGTTTTGTATTATATGATAAATTACTAATTAATATAATATTAAATTTTAAAATCTTTATATCACCATAATCTACTATACCAAAAGTTGTACTAATACTATATGGTATGTATTAATAGTTATACAAATACTATATTATAGTATATTATAATATACTATAATATATATAATTATATTGTATATTATAATATATCACTATATATAGACTATATATAGACTAAGTATATAGACTAAGTCTATATATAGTCTATAATATATAGCCATAACATATGTAGTATATTTATAATATATATTATAATTGTATATTATCGCTATAGTATTATATTATAGTATGTAATATAATATATAATATAATATATTAAAATTGGAAAACCAAACCGACCATGATTGAAATTGATAAAATCAAAAATATTGATTTAAGGGGTAATCGATACAAAATCAATTTTTGAAAATGCAAAACTAGTGCATACTAGTTCAATTTCAAATTTTGTTTAAAACTAAACAAATTGGGCCAATTATACCCATATTCCTAATTGAGAGTGGTAGAGACTAGGCTTATTCCCCTCCTTAAAGGCCCATTTACTTATGGGAAGGCCCATCTCTCTGTGTCAAAAAGAATAAGACTCTAGCCCAGCCCACAAGTTACGTATTAAGAAGGGAGAGGTTTTCATGTCACTAACACATGTGACAACTCACATAGATGACATGAGATCATGCTGCATTAAATGCATAAAAATGGTAGCAAGCAACAATCTTAACAGAGACTCGCCTTTTCTAGAAACTCAGATGGAACTTCCCACACTTGTCCCAAGTATGATGTGTAGAGAAACATGTCCACATTCAATGAGGTGGCATGGTGTCCTAAGCAGCAGGTAACCACCTTGCCAAAAACATGGCACCCAATACAGCACATGAACACCTCCCTAACATGATAGAGAGTAATACTATGCTTATTCATTTCCTTAAAGACCCATCTAACTTATGGACGGCTAGTCTCTCCATATCAAAAGGTGGAAGACTCAAGCCTAACTTGCAAGGGTATATGTCAATAAGGAAGAGGTTGTCATGTCACTGATGCATGTGACTGCTTGCAGGGGTGGCAAGAGATCACAGTGCATTAAATGCATAGAGACGGGAGCAAGCAACAATCTCAATAGAGACTCACATTTTCTAAAAACTCAGTTAGTGAGCGCACTTCTCCCAATGGCACAGGGAGTAAGACGTGAAAAAAAAGGTATTTACATTCAATGGATGGCATGGTGTCCTAAGTAGTAGATAATTGTCCTGCCACAAACACGACACCCAATACAGCACATGAATACCTCACTGACAAGGAGTGAGATCCACCTCAAATATGGTATAAAAGTCCACACCTAGGTTTGAGCAATGATCTTGGGATTTCCTCTAAACTATCATTTCCTTCTCTTACTGACTTGAGCATTGGAGGTATCACTCACCACCTCGAGCCTTCACTCTTGTGTGTCTCATAGGTATGACAAGTGTGGGTGCATGAAGTTGCCAAGGGTACGAAACACGTTGTCAATAGATTATGTAATGATTAGCTGAAAAAATTTAAATTTAAAATTGAAATGTGTTTATATTTATGGTGTTTGGATGTTAAGATAAAATAGTATGAGATTGGAGCATTTTGCAATCCAAACAACTTCTCAAGAAACTCCTTCAAGTCCTTACGATCAATTACCTACATTGGATCATACTTAAGATAAAAGGGTACTAAGTTCATCATCTAAAATATGTAGAAGGAAATTTTTACTTAGAAAAATGATACTTGTAGTTGTGAAGCGTGCAAGTGAGCATAATCGTTTTAAAAACAAAAAAAGTAAAATACGGACCCACACAAAAAAATAATATTTTAATAGTAAACTCTACTATTTTTTAAAGGATTATGTGACGTTTATATATTCTACGACTATATATAATATTACTCTTTTACTTATTATCAATAAGTAATTTGAGTAGTTTATATTAGGAGAAATCGGCCCACACCTACTAGAGTCATTCTCTCTCTTTATCTCAAATGTTTGGATGACTCCCAAATGTATTTACTAAACAAATCACTCGTGTATCATATTATGTTTATTTATTTATTTATTTTGAATGGTTAAGAAAGTGGCTACTAGTGAATATGTATATTTTTTTTATTTTTTAAGAAGTTTTAAAAACATTTAAAAGAAAAAAAAATGCAGTTGCATTAGAGGGCATATTTGGCGAACACATTCGAGAGTCATCCTCACACTCTGCATTTCCAAATTCTCCCTCTAACCTACGTGATGTCTGATGATATAAGGTCCGACCAGGATCGGATATTACTTGAAAGAGCGACTCCAGTTTACATACGCCAAAAAATGAAATGAAAACATTTTTTAAAGCATTAATAAAAATATCACAACCTCGAAAAACGCAAAAATTCACGAGACGGCTTAATGAATCCAAGCCCAAGGTATAATTCAAATGAGGTTTATTCCATTTAGTCAATATGACTCATCGTTATAGTTCTAGAAAGTAGGAACTAAAAAATGTTACTTATTGTTATTCACATACATGTGTGTAACAATAAGCTGGTGGTAGTTCATTGAGTAGTAGGGTAAGTTTAAAAAAATTATTTATTTATTTAAAATCAATTAATTCTAATAAAATAATTATTTACAATAAAAATTAGTTATAAATAATCATTTTATCGCAATTAATCAATCACAAAAACTCATTTTTTTACTGTGAGTTTACGGTATTAATTATGCATAGACGGTATTTTTCTTATGCATTGAGCGTAAAACAGTAAAACTCGATCGATTTTTCCTGACACTCTTAATTATAAGATGCATAATTACTTTTACTCTGAACAATGATTTATGTTTTGATACAATTTATACAACTATATTTTAAATTGAGGGTATTGTTATAAAAATATTGTCACTCATTTAATTCCCTACGTTTCGATTATTATTATTATTATTTAAATTGAGCATACCTTTCTTTTTTGTTGATTATTTTGGTAAATTAATTTCTTAAAAGTGTGCATAGACTCACTAAGAATAAAAGATTACTTATGAAAGAATATTATTTTGCATATCAAATATATCGCTATTTCTTTTTATTTTTTAAAAGTAATAGTACTACTCTTCATTTTGAGTTTCTCGTCATTATTCACAGTAATTTATATGACAATTATGACATAGTCTAAGTGGATTTTCTATGTCAATCACTTCAATAAGAAGTGCTTGAAATACATGGTATCAATTAATTGAAAATGGCAAAATTCAAAATAAAAAAATATCATTTCTAATTTTATGAATTACTCATGCAGGCTTGCTTTAATTAGTGATTCGGACTTGGTAGTATATTGCAAATAAAATCTCTTTAATTTTGATGGTTTCTCGAACTACAAAAGAATAATACTTTAATGTGGAGTATTATCCTAATTTCTCTTAACAATAAACAATAAATCCACTTTGATATATAAAAACAAACAATGAATATGATGCAGACATAATAGACTTACGATCCAAATTAAAATTAATGAAAAGGCGTATATTTTGATATTTTAGTAATAATTAAGAGCGCTATTGACAATGGCATATACGTTAGACTATCAACCTCAAAGTTAAAATAATAATATAATATTTAATAAGGTAATATTTTTTATATTTTACAAATATATATTATATATTAATTTTTACTTAAAATTATTATTTTCTTACTATTTTTTCCTTAACCTAATTATTCAATAGTAGTCATTGAGAATATTTTTAGAATAAAAATATTATTTTGGATATGAAATATTAACTGGTCAAATTTGAAGACCATGATAAATTTAACGTAGTTCAAAATAGAGCCTTTGAATTCAATTAGCATATTATTTTTGAGTTATTTAACCAAAATTTGATTAGATATTGACATTTGATTAGGCCAATGCTAATGTTAATGTTTTAAAAGTATTTTAAAAAAATAATATTATAATATTATTTTAGTTATTTTTACCAGCTAATTCAATATAGGGTTATCCAATTCTCTTTATTTTTAATAATTAATATGGCCCGTGATAATTTAGGCATATATACTTCTCCCTCAAAAAATCAACCGGACAATAATTGCATAAATGATTGGAAGCATACACATAAATGAAAACAGAACGTCCAACCAATCGGATGGAAAACGGATTTTTTTGTCAAATCAATCACTCAAATATGTATGCTAATATTATTGTCTTGGGATCCCTACAGAAATATATTAAAACTTGATTGGGAGGTGGCAGGGACAACAATTCGAGTAAGTTATGTATTGAATATTCAAAATTTTTGTTTGTTTGGATTTTACTAATTTATCAATAAAATCTATTTTTTTATTTGTAAATAATTCATTTTTACATTTAAAAACGTCCAACCTATTTATGATTTATTTTATTATTATATTATTTTAAATTAAATAAATAAATTTAATTAATTATAAGTTTGTATTAATAGTTAATTACCCAATTTTTTTTATTAGATAAGTTAGGTACTTAGGGGATTAAGATATTTTGAAACTTTTGTTCTAATTTTAAGCCTAAATGTAGAGGAAGAAAAACACAACGAGTGCTTATAAAATTTATTATTATCTAAATAGGTTTTTCTTTTTAAGTAAATCTAAGTTCTATAATTTATTTATAAAGTATAGAGATCTCAATCCATGAAAGTTCAATGGGCAAACTTTTTAATTTGAATGAATCATATGCTATTTTTTAATAATAAAATAAGTAATTTCTATGACATCTTAATTAACTATGATTTTAACTATAAAATTTAATTAACTGATTTTGATTATTTATTTATTTAATTAACGTTTATTTTGTCTAAAATGTAGGCAATTTCGCTTGCCGCAAACATCAGCCATTTATAATAAAAATTCTAAGATTACAATCCAACAAATTTATAATAAAAATGGATAATTATTTAAAATGAGACTATAAATGCAAGCCAAGTTTAACTACATTTAACATGATCTCTCACTGCTTTAAGAAATTTATGTTCGAAACATGTTTTAAATTTTTAACCACACAAAGTCTAACGAAAGTAAACCCATAAATTAATATAGCAGCTTGATGTCATGCATTGGATTTTATTATAAAATATATCTAATCATATATCATATCACTAAAAGAAAAATAGGTTTGTGTAACCAATTAATTGTAATGAAAAGATTATATATTTACAACTAATTTTAAATATAAATAATCATTTTATTGGAATTAACTAGTTATAAATAAACATTTTTTTTATAATGCACATATAAAACTATATCAATATATAAATTTACTTTTATGTAATCTTCATAATTGCATATGTAAGTCTTTGTGCCATGCATAGCTATAAAAGCAAAAGCTGATATTATATATATATATATATATAAGAGTCATGTTCATGATCTCGAGAGCGAGGCTGTCACTTGAGAATGGCACATGATCGATTAAGAGATTCAATATCAAGAGCTAAACAACAATCACATTTGGATAGTGAGGCCAGAAGTATATATTACTATATTATTGAATATCTGAGTCAAAAGGACAGGCCGCATGCACTCATGGAAACATGATTTTACACGTAAAGATGAACATGTATGTTCAAAGCTAGGCATATATATGTGCACCAAAACCACTCCTTTGTACCCACACACTTGTTTTATTGCATCCAAGCTCGAACTTTTGGTACGACATCTTCCGTCTTTTTCCTATCAAATACAAAGGATTGTTTCTGCATCAATATTCTCTTTTCTTTTCCTTTTATCATTATTAATGTGTGCGTTGATAGACTTGTGACTTTTTTTTTTTGGTTCAGAATCAGAAAAATGGAGCTAACTAGGGATAGAGGGAAGAGATACTATCACTTGGGATGGCCCGGTTTGGATTCAAAATCCATCTCAATTCATCTTTATTTCATTAGTATATTTTTCAATTTTCCATACAAAACACAAATCTCTATAAACATTTTTCAAATTCTAATACACATTTTTCAAATCTCAAATCAATTTTTTCAAATTTTAAAATAATAATAATATTAAAAAATAAACTAAACCTAGCTCAATTAATTTCATCTGTAAATTCAAACGGAGCTTAAATCCAACTTTCTACATACTACAATACTCCAAAAACCTTTCTTTTCATTATAAGAAAGTGTTTATTTGCGATAATAAATTAATTATTTATAATAAAAATGAATCATATATAATATTTTATCACAAATAATTGATCATAAAAATTTAATTTGCTTGTAGTGTCTCCAAATAATTATATACTGATCATGTGTATTTTTTATTTTTTATATATAGCATTCTATTATGTATAGTTATTTTTGTGTATTATATATATATAAATATTTTTAATTTGTAACTTTATGAATCTAATTAGTTAAAAAATTACTTTATTTTAAAATAAAATGACCAGCCAATCATATTAATAAAGTAAATAAAAAATATATCAAAATGAATATATATATATATATAAATTTTGTTTTTATAATATCCCTTTGACAAAACTTCAACTCTCTTTTCTTTCCTCGTAAACTGTGAGCTTTCTTTCTTTATCGTTTCCTCTGTCCATCAAATTTTGTAGTCTGCAACTTTGTATGTATATTGCAATATGACAGTATCTAATTCACCACTATAGCTAACTATTACCAGTAAAAACAATCCCAACAACTATTATTTTATCTGTACTACTGAAAGAACTGCAGAGCTTTAATGTTCTTTCCTTTTCGTTTTCGTTTAAATTGGGAAAAAGAAACAAATAAGGCCTGGGGCATGAAAGTGGAGATGGAGATTTGCAGGTTATAACCCAGAAAAAGAGATGAGCTCATCATCAAGTAGTGAGTGAGAAGGAGACATGAAAGGAGAATTAGCTGAAACGTGTATTGTCTCTGCAGATTTTCCACTCTTTTTTTCGATCGAGCGTGTGAAAAAATAGAGAGAAAAGGTAAAAATAACCAATCAGGAAGCAGAAAACTGAAAGGGACTTGTATGGTCGACGAGATCTCCCCGTGTTCATCGGTCGGACGTACCTTGGGAAATGCCACTCGATGAGTCTCTCTCTCACGTGTTGCATCGTACACAAACCTCTGCCAGTATTTGGCAGCGGATCAGAACTTCTGACAAGTTTTTAAGCTCAATATAATAAAAACACAGGTGGGGAAAAATCTGACTATCCGTGAGATCTATGCTATGTGGCTATGATGGTATTTGACAATTTGCATATAAGTCTTTTCAAATTGTAAAAAATGGCATTAATCAGCAAGTTTGTATGTTCGACTGACTTAAGAGAATTGTGTTATTGTTAAAGTATATTTTTAATTAATATAATTTTTATTTTAATTTTTAGACATTTTATTCACACAAATTTTTATATTAAAATAGTTATTTTTTTAAATATAACAATAAAATAAAATAATAAACTTTTAATTTTAACTATTTACATCAATTTTTTATATTAGGTTATCTATTTATAAAGATAATAAATAATAAATAATAAATAATTTTTAATTATTAAATTAATTAATTTTATAATATTTGACTATTCTATTTATTATATATTAATTAATAACAATATTTTAATTAAATTATGAATTTTAAAAAATAATTATTATTCATATTATATTTAAATTAAATTACTAATCGATATTTAAAAAAAATTATTTTTATTTATTTCTCATTCAACTATATTTTTTTTACTAACTTAATCTTCTCTACCCAAGAACTATATATAGGAAGAGAGAGTAAAATAAGAAAAAAAATAAAAAAAAATAAAGATTTGACTATTGTCTTTGATTGATGGGCAATTGATTTAGATTTACTATTCACAAAAACCAAATTAAAATGAGTTTATATATCTAAATTTTTATTGAACTAGACTTTTAACCGGTCCAATGAGAATACTCTAAGATAAATTGAATTTTTTTTTTATGTATAGTAATAAATTAAGATAATAGAATACATTTTATAAAGTCTATTAATTAAGATGAATTTAAATATATTAATATATTAAAATGAATTTAAATATATTTATAGAAATATAAAGAAGGTTATGAATTTCTAGTGTAAATAGGCCTATAAAGAAATTTTGAGTTAAAATGAATTTGATAAGTTGAGAGTTAAAAAAATTTAAATCTTATATTTAATTTAATTAAAATTAGACTAAATTAAACTGATAAAATCAATATAATCTAATCATTTAATCGAATCTTAATTTGTGAAAGTGAATAAAATATGGAGGGGGAGAGACATTTATTTTTTGGAAGTTGCAAAAAATGGCATGAATTAATAAGTAAAAGTTAAAAGATTGTTATAATTAAAAAAATTTATATAAATTAATGTAATTTTATGTGATTTATTATATTTATTTTATAATAGATTATATTTTTATAATTTATATATAATTAAATTATTTTTCAAAAGTTAATAAGAGAGAGAGAGAGAGATTTATTTTTTTGAAGTTGCAGAAAGATAGATCCTTGAGACAACGAAAAGACTTCCAGCTTTTCTACAAAGCCAAAACTTCTGCACAGTATTTAATTCCAACCCACTTTTCCCTCGTAACCGTGCTCTTTTTGAGCCAATCGTTATTTGTTTCTCCTATTTGCCGCCAGTTTCAGTCCTATCACCTATGTCCATCCGATCTTTGTAGCTTGTATATGGCAATATCTTAGCAAAAGGAGTGCCCCTGTTCAAAGTCCAAAACTTCAAACAAATAAAGTCCAAACTTGAGGCTCGCTTCCCCACATGCCCCCTTACCTTTTTTTTTCTTCTCGATTATGAAAAACACAGAAGCATCCAAAAGCAAGGCTTCGGCGACACCAGTCTTTGCTTCCCCCACCCACCCCCAACGCCTTTTTTTTCTTCCTCGGTTATGAGAAAACAGACGCATCCAACAGCAAGACTTGATCAGCGTACTTATATTATCATTAATGGAAAAGTTCAAGAAAATAAAATAGATTGAAAGAACATGGGAGCTCGTGTTTAGAGTTGAAAGTTGAGAGCTAGGGAGAGAGAGAGAGAGGGGAATCCCAGAGCTAGCGGCTGTCTCTATATCCTTGCCTAGATATCTGCATGGGGATGCTCTTCTCATGATCTCAGGCAACTCAAAAGTGATGAGAAGAGCATAAAAATCTAGTCTGATCTCCATCTAGCCGAGAAAACACCAGAGCCTCTATTTTTCTAGTCCATTCTTCCGTGATTTGTTTCCATGGCTGGTTGTACTTTACTTGATGTTGGTGTCAATGGCAGTAGCAGCGACGAAAATAGAGATCTTAGTAATATCTGCAGCGAGGACCTGCCTCAGATCAATCGTGGTCTTCCGCATCGCCGGCCCAACGGAAAGATACTGAGAAAGAGGATGGCTTCCGAGATGGGGATGGAGGTTCAGGCCGCGGCCTTCGCCACAACCACCGGCAAGAATGATTATGCGAGGTTATCCTGTTCAAGTATTAATGGCGCCACAAGCACGGCCACCACTGTGTCTTCCATGGGTGGGGGCTCTTTTATTGCCATGGGAGATACTTTCCTCAAACCAAAGCCAAAACAGACGAAGTACTACTCCAGTACTTTGCTAGATTCTTCCACGAATTTGACCACTTCGATTTCAGGAGGCGGAGGCTCTAATTGTGGGTTTCTATCTTGTGTGACACCTGCGAGCTTAAGTACTCATGATCATGGCGATGAGACGCTCTCGCTGCAGCATTATAATCAGCTCCTGACCCAGGATCCTGCTGTTTGTGGGTTCTCCGGCCTACCCTCGTTTCCTTCTTCCGAGAGCTATCAAAACAATAATAATACAAATAGTCATAGCAATATCAGCAGAACTAGCGCTCCTAATCGGAGTGGTGCCGTTTCTGTCACTCCTCCGATGGAAGACAGCTCCGCCAAAGCGTGGATCGACGGCATCATAAAAGATCTAATCAATAGCTCCAACAACGTTTCAATTCCACTGCTTATCCAGAACGTGAGAGAGATCATCTACCCTTGTAACCCCAACCTTGCCGCCCTCCTTGAGTACAAGCTCCTCTCCCTGACGCCAACGTCCGACCCTTCGCCAATCTACCCGGAGGGAAGAACTGCGGCTGTTCAGCAGCAGCAGCAAGGCGGCCTGGTTCAAGGATCTACAGAGAGGATTAAGTTGAATCTGTTAGATTCTGGTAATTTTTCTTCTAATCCCAAGCACATAAATCAATTGAACTTGCACCGGGGAATTGCACCGCTGCCTAGCGCTTCCCCTGACCTTGCCGTCGACAATCATCACCGTCAGCAGCAGCAGCAACAACCATGCGCTTCATCACGTCTTTCGTTGAATCAAGTGCAGAAGCAGGCCGGCAGACAAAAAGAACAGGAGAATTCTTCATCAGCGGAGACTGAAACGCAAACAACGCCTGCGACAGCTACTAACACTACTACAAGTAATAGTAATGGCGTCGCAATCCTTTCGAGGGAGAAGAAAGAAGAGATGCGTCAGCAGAAGAGAGACGAAGAGGGGTTACACCTTCTGACCTTGCTCCTGCAATGCGCCGAAGCTGTATCGGCAGATAATCTCGAGGAAGCGAACATGACGCTGCTGGAGATTTCCGAATTGTCGACGCCCTTCGGCACGGCTGCGCAACGGGTGGCAGCATACTTCTCAGAGGCAATGTCGGCGAGACTGGTGAGCTCGTGCCTCGGAATATATGCGGCGCTACCCCATAGCCAGAGTTACAGCCAAAAGCTGGCTTCGGCCTTTCAGGTGTTCAACGGCATCAGCCCCCTGGTGAAGTTCTCCCATTTCACGGCCAATCAAGCTATACAAGAAGCATTTGAAAGGGAAGAGAGGGTTCACATTATAGATTTGGACATCATGCAAGGGCTCCAATGGCCGGGCCTCTTTCACATCCTTGCTTCTAGACCTGGAGGACCTCCTTATGTGCGACTCACCGGCCTTGGCACCTCCATGGATGCTCTCGAGGCCACCGGCAAGCGCTTGTCGGATTTCGCCGACAAATTGGGACTTCCATTTGAGTTCGTTCCTCTGGCGGAAAAGGTCGGGAACTTGGATCCGGAGAGGCTGAATGTCAGCAAGAGGGAGGCACTCGCCGTCCACTGGTTGCAACATTCCCTTTATGATGTCACTGGTTCAGACACCAATACGTTGTGGCTTTTGCAAAGGTATCATACATTTATTCCCATTTACATTAGATTACTATATTAATCGACATCGCTATTATAGTTCTTGTTGTCATGTATTAATTTTCAAAGATGTGATTTTACGTAATTCGTCATATTGTATATAAAATTATTTTTATGAAAAAATAGATTAAATAGTTCATATGAAATCATGTCAACTACTTATAAAGTTGCTTTTATATAATTTGTTTGTGATAGCATTCCTCTATTACATGTATCAAAGGTAACTAAATAAAATTGTTGGATGATCAGGTTGGCACCAAAAGTAGTGACAGTGGTAGAACAAGACCTGAGCCATGCAGGCTCGTTCTTGGGACGGTTTGTGGAGGCAATACACTACTACTCGGCGCTTTTCGACTCGTTAGGGGCAAGTAGTTACGGGGAGGAGAGCGAGGAGAGGCATGTGGTGGAGCAGCAGCTGCTATCGAGGGAGATTCGGAACGTTCTGGCAGTCGGGGGGCCGTCGAGGAGCGGAGAGGTGAAGTTCCACAGCTGGAGGAAAAAGCTCCAGCAATGTGGGTTCAAGGGCCTGTCTTTGGCTGGGAATGCTGCCACTCAGGCCACCTTGCTCTTGGCCATGTTTCCTTCTGAGGGTTATACATTGGTGGAGGACAATGGCACGCTCAAGCTTGGCTGGAAAGACCTATCCTTGCTCACTGCTTCCGCCTGGAGGCCAAATTTCGTTGCTCATGCTACTGATTTTTGATTTTCACTATTTGTTCCATCCAATGCAAGAAGATCAATCCATGCAGTTAGATTTCTAAAGTTCCCTCGATGATGAAATAATTATGGCTCTAAAATTGTTGCCCCTTTCAAGTCAATTATAAGGGCTCAATTCATCTCACTACAATGCTGCGCCTCTATGATTCCATCTGTCCATGGTAATTACCTCACAAAAGCTAGCACGTCACCATTAATATAACCATACCAAAAAATACTGCAAAACTTACAACTATTGACAATTAAATCATCTGAAGATAAATGAGAATGCCATTTTGTCAACTGGGGGCTCCCAATATGATGGTTTTGGGATCTTTGTAATTTACTCTTCTTTTTTTGACAATAGGGTGCCATTGATAGAGACCCAAGTCCAGCAGCATGTAATTAATGGACAACATTTTAGGGTATAGTTCAAGTTGAAAGTGTTTTGTAGAAGGGTTGGAGAAATTATAGCCGTTAGAATGTCACTCAAATAAAAAAGCAAGAAAAAGGCCGGCTACTTTCGATTTATCTCCCAAACGTTTTTATAGGTCGTGCTTGCAGTTATGGTCCTTGTACTGAGCCTTAAATCTTAAAATTACCATAGGAATTGCTGCTTTCCAACTCATAATTTCTTGTACACCACAACCTTTGAAATGAAGATATTAATCTAAAGTTTCAACTGAAGCATTAAGAGATTGCATGTTGTCCCGACCAAGAAAGCCAGACGGTTTTTTCATTTAAATCAAAGAGAATCTCATCGTGGGTGATGATATTGCCGGCCGGATGTATGGCACTTGGATACGAAAGTATTACTCTAGTACTACTGATCAAATTATGCCAATGGCTTAGAGCTAGTTATAGCGTCACAATTCTCACCAAGTATCGATGAAGTAATGTAAAATCTAATGTCGTCGTGAAGATATCTTTGCATGTTGTCTCTTCCATTTTAAGAAGATCTCAATCAGACCACATTACTATATAGTATGGACCAAACACAAATGACTAGAGCTATTGATAATTTTTTCAGCAATTTGATCAAGATCATGTTTCCAATAAGCATTTGTCGATGGGGCACTCTTACAGTGTTTGCGTGCCCTTGAAAGAGGGAGGGAATAGAGAAGCTGCCTGCAAGGAGAAGTGCCAAGAGTTGCAACAAACCCAAGGGAGGTGGAGTTCAAGGTGGGGTTTTGTTTAGCGAATAGTAACTAATACGTAGAGGCTAAATAAAAAGAGAAAATCTATTCAATAATTATTTTTTTCATTATCCTTCTATTATTTTATAATGTGACATTAAATAATAAATTTACAAGTGAAACATAATAAATAGTCTATACTTATCTTATATTACATAAGAAAAAGAATGATGCATAACATTAATCAAATAATTATCATTGTCTGCGGCCATGCACGGTGCAGAGCTGGGGGCAAAGATGATAGCCAGGTGCTATGGGCATCCAACAAATCACAATTTGGGCACTTTTCCACCTAAAGACAAATCTTTATGATACAGAAATAATTTCATTTTATTTTATTATTATAATTTGTTAAATTTTTATTTAAAATATAATAAATCATTTAACTTTTTTAAATTTTAAAATAATTATGATATTAAAAAATAATATTTTAAAAACATTTTATTCAACTCTTAACTCTCAACTGAAATTATTTCACCTCATTTTACCATCCAAACGATTCCTAAAAGAAAGCAAGTTTCTTGAAGCACAAAATGTAACAGAGTACTAGAAATAAATTTCGCGGTTAATTA
The DNA here is from genome assembly GCA_036559045.1 of Platycarya longipes. NCBI lineage: Eukaryota > Viridiplantae > Streptophyta > Magnoliopsida > Fagales > Juglandaceae > Platycarya > Platycarya longipes. The sequence continues at coordinate 1,488,673 of CM071792.1, forward strand.
TCTCGATTTTCCAATTTCAATCTGGAAGAATGAATATCGCACTGTTAGCATCGCTAAATTCAGATACTGGCTTGGGTATTCATATATTATGAGAGTGCACGCGGTAAGGCCGCCACCATTGGCATGCTCACTGCTCATTTCGAAGTCTAGCATGGTCAATACATCCAATCCGGAAATCTTTAACCCCAGTAAAAATATGTGCTCATGATTTCAACTGCATTAAATTGTCTTTATGGTTTAGTCCAAATTTCTGCTTATTTTACTGGTTAAAACAGCTGGCCTATGTTTTCATTAATTGGACCAAGTACTGCTGTTCAAATCTGTGCCAATATGGCGGATGAGAACTATCGTGGCTCACCCATGACCCAATAGATGGTCACGTAAGACACATTTTAGTTTAGTTTACTGGACTATACACCGGCAAACCAAGCATAAAAAATAAAAATAATAAATCTGTCTTCTACAGTTAGGACATTCAAGATTCAAGGACTTGTAAAAAAAAGGTTCAATTATAGGACAAGGGAAATAGGTAGACATGTATTCCAGGAAACATTCTTATTCAGATATTGAAGTATTAGGTACCGTTTGCTTTCGATTTTCTCATTCTCATTTTTGTTACTTTTTCTTCTTCTTCTTGTTTCCTCACCCCCCCCCCCCCCCCCCCAAAAAGAAGCCACCAAACAATGAACAAAGATCTCAACCGCAATCAATAAATGCTCACGTAATCAAAAAGCTGCCCATCCTGAAGCAGCGGTCTTTGTCGATCCTGATCCAGCTGCCGAAGGAAGATTTCTCTGCAAATCCCAACAAGCAGCTATGAACATATTGTTCACACGAAAAACACAGATTTGAGACATTCACTTGGTATACTAATATGCAATACATGTCAGCAAAAAGAAAAAAGAAAAAAAGGAAAACAGCTACAAAGTTTACTATACTTGGAAATGATTAGGACTAATTCTGATAGATTATTGCTGCAAATTGAGACTAAAACACAGGTAAACCACAGATTCAATTACAACATGTTCCTGGATTGACATGGCAAATGAATTTGTAATATGACCTTCATATGTCAATGCTAGTGTTGAAATACTACGTCACAAAAAGTAAATGCATAATTAAAACTGAAAATGTATGATATTCAATTGCTAGCATTCGATAAAGAAAAAGGTTGTGATGGATCTCCAATCCATCCCACCATAATATCATTATTTGTTATTAGAGAGGAACACTTACTCTCTTCTTAAAAGTTTTCGTATACTTTCAGGAAATCTTCTGAACAAGTAGATCTTTTAACTAATAATTTGAGACAACTTGGGGGTCTCATGCTTTTAACTTCTATTAAGGTAAAAACTGATACATGTGATCCCTGTCAGAGAATAAATCTAGTCAACTATAAGAAAGCATGTGATTTCCTACCCACGGATCAACGAAAAGAAAGTATGTGATTCTTTTTAATTAAACACATCGGCATAAAATGAATTGTCAGATGTTGCATTTCAGTATGCTTTTAACAAACACATTAAGGTTAAACTTTTCACACCATGTAAAACATATAACATGTAAGGAAATGATGGGGATGAAGGATCAGAGGCAAACCTCAAGCAGTGAAAGGTCTGATAAAGGATCGATGGAATGCATCACATTTTCCTTAGATCCCCTGAGACCAACACCATGGTGACTGGCAGAGGTCATCCGAGTAGCAACAGGGTCATTGGGAGGTGGAGGAAGTGGAGACCTGATTTTTCCTGCTCCGCTGGGTGGTGGGGCAAGGCTCAATGCTTTAGGCTTTCCAGTTCCAGAAAGCCCCCCAGTCAGACCAGCAGCTGAAAGCATACCACTTCCACTAGTTGGCTTGGGCTTTACATTTATCCTGATTGTTTCACCTTCCTACAACATAAAACATATATATCTATATACATCAATCCCATCCAAAAAGAGAATCACAAACAATATTTAAGCTCATATAAGGTGGCATGAAGGTAGATCAAATAAAATATTACCACCCTCAACACATCACAAAAAAAGGGGTTTTACGACAATCAGAATAGTAGTCCTGAGTTCGAACCTCGACTTTACCTCCCAAATAAATTGTCAAATTCCTTTCCTAATAGCCGGGTCCACTGCCATTTAGTCTCACACGGAGGGGAGTATTAGAAAATGTAATTTTTTTAATTGATTAAATTCACACTTCTCTATCAACTTAAAACTTTTGGGACAGTTGATCATATATCATAACCTCAAAATAGTTATTCTTCACAAAGCAAAAACACACAAACATAAACTCAAAAACCCAGGATCACTAAACAACCTCCAATACTTAATCGAGTGATCTTCAAGTCCAGCGGAAACAATCTTACACAAAAGCACTTATGCCAAACAAAACTAACAAGCATTCCTCTATCGAAGTTATACAAGTTTACAAGAATGCACAACATCCATTATGCTAAAACATTATTCCAGTTAGACACATTTACCTTGATAGAGATATACAAAATCATTATTCTAAATTAGTTATTCTATTCCTAAAAAAATAAATTTTACATCCTACTACCCCCAAGTGAAAAGTTTTGCAAGAATAAACAACACCCACTATACTGAATTACGGATTCAACTGCTCAAGCACATTGAGTTATGCACCTAAACAGTGCAAAACCTGAAAAAAACCTAGAAATTATATTATTAAGAAAATATCGATCGAATTCGTGCTTTTTAATTTTAAAAAAATTAAATTTTACCTTCAATCTATGATTAACAGCGGGATGAATATCGATTTGGGTGTCATTGTCAGTGGCGTTCCCACTCTCCTTCTTCTCGTGCTCTCTACGGACGTATTTGTCGTGATCGGAGAGTGCAACATTGAAGTCGAAGGCCTCGTTGCGCTCCGAGAAGCCAAGTCCCACGAAGGCGTGCTTGCCCCGGCCGTCCTCGATCTTGAGGACAAAGTAGCGTGACGAATCAAGGACGGTTTCGACGGAGCTTTCGCGGGGCTGACCCGGATAGACGAAGCAAGCGGCGAAGAGGTCCCCAGATGCCGGGTCCTCGAGGCGGATCTCGCAGCGGGTCTTGCAGGAAACGACCCGGAGGCGACCGGACCAGATCTTGTCGGATTGGAGCCACTCACCACACTTATAGCCGCCGGAGTTTGGGCGGGGAGGAATTTTGTAGACGGCGACCTCTCGGACGACCAGGAGGGTCTGCTCCAAGGCCTCCTCATCGTCGTCCTCCGGCATCTGGTTAAACGACATTGGGTATGGAAATGTGGGAAGAAATGAACGAAAAGAAAGCAGAGGAATTGGGAAAGAAGGTATACCGAGATCAATATGGAGGAGGAGAGACTAGGGAGACGTGGGTTGAAAGGGGGTTTTTAATAAGAGAGTGTTTGTTTCAATTTAAAGGTCAACTGTAATGTGGATTAGCGTGGAGATCAGCAGGCAAAGCCAAGTGCTGACTTAATTACTATTTTGCCCACACTCTGGTTCGCTCATTTGTGGGCTGCGGAAGAGGATTTGCAGAACTATAAAGATTAGGAAGACGGACAGACAAACATTACCCAACAAATGAATTCACATCCTCGTGGGAACGGCTAAACGGGAGTGTGCCACGTGTGGACAGAAACATCTTACTCCTAGAAACAAACAAATTCGTGCGCATAAAGAGACATCACAAGAGCCAAACAACAATCCAATCCCCCTCATTTTTCACCAGAGAGAGAGAGAGGGAGAGGGAGATCCAGCTTGGAGCTCATTTTTCCCTCATATTTTGCTTTTCATTAAAAAAAAAAATTAAAACTTTAATAGACATTACTCCTGTCGACGGTGAAATGATAGAATGATACCTAGAATTTTCATCTTCAAAGTCATTTGTTGTTTGATACCATAATCTTTGCTTCCTCTTCTCTGTTCTTCTCGCCGGTTGCTTCTTCTTCTCTGTTCCTCTTCTCACTGGCTGCTTCCTCAAACCGCAGCAACACAGTTCTAGACCTTCCATCGAGTCAAGCCGCACCAAGCCGAGTTTCCTTTATGTGACCTAATCCTTCATGGTTGCTTTTTGGGAGCCGTAAGGTGCTGTTTTATTCGAAGAATAGACGAGTACTCCCTTATTTTAAATTTATTATTATATTTTTATATAAAATTTAATTTTTTTAAATTTTAATATAATTTTTTAAATTTTTAAATCAACTTTTTAAAATTTTTAAATAATAATTATATTAAAATATAAATTCAATTTAACTTATTTCAATTTATCTCAACTTATCTTCAAATTTAAACGAAAAAATCACAACCTTTATTCATATTTGTACAAAACTCCCTTAAATTTTCTTAATCAAGATGGTTTCTATTTGAATTTTATTGTTATACTTGTTTTATACAGAGATTAGAGTAGTTAACGAGCCACTTGAAAGGCTAAGCATTTCCTTAGATCTCGGTTTCTTTGTGTCTCTAAAGTATTATTTTTTTTTATATATTTTTTAATTTATCTTTTTTTACAAAAATAATAAAAAATGTGTGGAGGTTATATATATATATTTTTTTTCTATTTAAAAAACTCCATGAGTTGCAAAGGGACCCCAATGTAGGGCCCATAGATTTACTCTTTAACAAGTATTGGTCTTTCATCCCATAAACCTATTATTCAAAAATATGTAATTCAAAAGATTGAACATGAAAAAACTTACATGAAAAAGCGGAGAACTGAGAAGCAAAGAAGGAAGTTCAAAATTGAGGAAGAAAAACGGAAATGGGAAGCTGAAAATGGCTGAGATTTTTACGTGATATGGATTGGTGAAAAGCGAAGAATAATAGTTTTAAATGAAAAAGAACTAATGGAAGCGGTGTAGAAATGGAAGAAAAGGCACATGTTGCAAAAGTAATAGGTGTCGTCTCAATTATTTTATTTAAATGACACTTCTTACAAACATGCCGTGAAAGAAGTAAACGCAAAAGGAAGGGTAAAATGGGACATTTTGTGATACACTGAGGACAAAATGGGAAAGAAAATATTGTACCAAAATCACTGTTCATTGATCTAGCGGCTAGGATATATAAGATAAGAGATAAGGAGATTTAGAAACATTCATCACTAAAAGTCTAAAACCCTACACGCCGCACCAGCCCTCTACCTCTCTCACAGGTTAGAAAAATGGACTCTCTCTCTCTCTCTCTCTCTCTCTCTCTCTCTCTCTCTCTCTCTCTCTCTCAAACTAATTAATTAGATTTTTTATTTTTATCTTTTCTGTTCAATTTATTTTTATCTCTCATGTTTGGTATTACATGGCCTTTTCGGTACATTTTCATATAAATATAAAATATTTTTTTAATGCTTGTAAAAGACTAAAACCCACCTTTTAAAAAAACCGGGCACAATCCGGTATCCAACTCGGGTTTCAGATCCGGACCGGATCTTGGTTTGGACACATCCCGATTTGGAACCCGGATTCCGGTCCGGAACCGGGTATGCCCTGACGGCACCCCGGGCGAACAGTCCTGGCTAGCTACCACTCGTTAATAAGTCCATGGACTTTGGGATGATGGTTCGGGCCTTGTGTTGCGGATCTAGGCCCAATCATAGAATGTTCTCGAGTGAGAATATATAAATCCAGCGGGTGTTTTCGGGAATAAAGAGTAGAAGGGAGAAGACTCAGAGGGAGTCGGGACCATTATAAAACCCTAGCTAGTATTTATCGTCGCGAATTCCCCGCATCTGTAAAACCCTTGGCGCAGATACTGTTCGTAGTTGGCCCTCTTCTCTGCTAGGCTAAACAGGTGATGTCGCTGAGTCCTTTTTTTGTTCAATGTCCTGTGTTGGTTTTTATTTGTTTTTAGGTGTTTGATTGTTGCATTTTTATGTACGTTTTACCCTTTTGTTTTTGGTCTTTCGTTTGAAGCTTGCCTTTTTTGGTGTGGTTTGAATCTGTTAGATAGATTCTTTATATTGGTCTTTTGTTTCAGCGGATTGAACGATAAGCGAAAATGTATCTCCAGTTCTACATAAACGAGAATGGTGACAAAGTTTATACCACTAAGGTACGTCATTCTGATTGATCCCGCAGCTTGCTAGTAATAGGACATCCATACTTTTCATCGTTTGGAGTTTTGTTTAAGCTTTGAATGTATAGAACTTGGTCCGTCTAAGCTTGTGGGTGCTTAAGTTTGTAGCTAAGTTAGTTGACATTACCCACTTCAGGAGATTTTAAATTGTGCTGTTTTTTGTACGTGAAATGAGGAAATTAGGAGAACAATTTCAGAAGAAAATATTTAAAAAGAAAATCAATTATTTTCTACTTTCTGGTGGAGATTTAAAATTTTGTCCATAAATTTTAGTATTTAATACCTTTTGTCCTACCCTGCCCTTTTGTGTTGACTTCTATGTTCTTTGCTTCATGTAGAAAGAATCGCCACTGGGACTGGCTACACAATCTGCTCATCCAGGTAATATAGTATGGACATTACATTAACTGTGCTCTCTTGCTCTTTCTTTCTGACTAGTATGGACATTTGTCTGCAAATGTTATTCGAAAGTAAATTAGGCCACACTTGTTTTGCCTGTTCACTTACATTGCGATAAGAGACTGCAAATAGATGTATAGAGTAGTATTCTGTGAATCTGTAGGCATATGACGGGGAAAAAGTATGCATCTTGTCCCCCTAATCTATTACTTTTTGCAACCCTTTTCATCATAATTGCCATTAATCAAGCTCTACTTATAAAACAAATAATTTCCACTACTCGAATTCTATCTACACTTTTTGTTTGCAGCCCGTTTCTCCCCTGATGACAAATACTCAAGGCAAAGAGTTCTTCTGAAGAAGCGTTTTGGATTGTTGCCAACCCAGCAGCCACCTCAAAAGTATTGAGTCAGCTGATATACCGTCCTAATTTGTTCGATCTGAATTTGAAGCTTCTTGCAGGAAAAAAATGTTCTAGTTTACCATGATTTAGTTTTTGGATAGTCGAAATATGCTGTTGTAGCTTTTCTGCAACCTTGTCATCAACTTTAAATGTTTAGTGATGTTAAAAAACTTGCAGACATTTGAATTCACTTATAGTGAGGGACGAGGGAGGATGGTTGTGTTGAAAGCTCCTTTGTTCTTTGCAATTCAAGTGATTCATCAAATTGAGTAATTAGTTATTCATATATATAAAGACATGCATTACTCATCCTATCATTGGAGCGTCATCAGCAAAAATTGATGCTCGCTTGAATTACGTAAGTGTGTTGTGATTGGATGACTGATACATTAATAGAACCTAATAATTTTTCAAAATTTATTGTCAGCTAACTTTTTCCGTTAACATATCTGTTTTTGCATGATAATAAAAAAAAAGTAAGCTACATTAAGTTTGATGAGAAGTTATATGCACAACACATAAGGATATTTTTGTAAACTATTTATAAAATTATAATCACTTTACAAAATACCCCTATTTTATAAGATATGTTGTGTAAAATGTTGTGAGTTTATCATTTTTAAGGAGAAAATATGAACACATCAAGATGCTTCCGGGTTTTCAAATTTCGTTATCAAGTTCACTAAAATTCAAGGCACATATAAAACATAATTTACCAAAAAAGGTCCTACAAAATTGGATTTGAAGACCCATCCACTGTTTCTCGTAAAATTCCTCATTCCTGTTTGATCTCCCGAGGAGTAAAAAAAAATAAAAATCTCTTTCAAGCAGATTTCAATTTTGCCGATGTAGAGGCTAGATGGGAAAGGATTCTATGTCCCACAAACATCAAGAAAACTCCCAAGAAGCCAAGAGTCTTCAATGTTGTAAATAGATCCAACTGTACATGAAATAAGCAAAATTAAACACAAGCATATACAAAGAACCCATCAACGTGGGTAACTGTCTTTATTTTGGTGCCCCTTTGAAGAAAGAACATTAAGAAACCTAATTAACAGTTTCAGAATGTATTCAAACTTAAGCATTCACGACTTGAGGATAAGACTTCTATCCAATGATTCTGAAGGGGTGTCCATGTATTACACTATGGCCATCAAAATCACTGGGTGGAATTAATAGAAGCTAGCTAGCTGGAGGGGGAAGTCCAAAAAGGGCAGATGAAAGCACAAAGTAAAAGACATACCTTCAACCAGAAAAGCACATATAACGCAAGAACTGCTGCAATGCCAATATGGAAAAGGATGGCAAACGTGGCAGGCATTGCTGAAGTGGGAAAATTTTTCAGATTCACCCCTAAGCGTAATAGCTGTTGAAGACATCAAAGCCGGTTAACTTACATCACTTAGTGTCCAAGAAGACTATTAGGAACTCTAAAATGGTCGACATCATCACACATGAAAAAAAGTGACAGTCATACTATCAGGCCAGTGAACACTAGTGCCTTAACATACCAGTGTCACTGGGATTCACCCTTTACAAGTGAGAATGTCTGGAAAATATATATGACAGTCCATAAATGCCATTAAAGCAATAGGTCACGAACCAAAAACTCTCAACTAGAAAATAACAAAACTGGGTGAGAGAAGATTATTTAAGGACAGATTTGGTGCTTAAAAGTGAATTACCACGTTTTTCTTTGTATTAAACTAGTTACATCTAAGTAACAAATCTTAGCCACCAGCTAAGGCACAATTTCCATACATATGATGGTGTTGCCCCCTCTAGGGCTCAAGGCATTGTCAAACTTGAAGAGGCCAACAATAGTTTTGAGCACATGGTATTTCAGATAAAATAATATACTGAGAAGAAAAAGATTTTTTAATGCAAAACTTACCCCAATAAAAAATCCAACAAATGGCAAGAGCATAAGACCCAGAAAAGCTAGAGAGAGTTCCCTGGGTGGACGCTTTTCTGGAGTCCTGAAGATATGGGATATCTCGGCTTTGGGCCCATATCGTGAGTAAGGATCAACAGGAGGTGCAGGAGGTTGGGGTGCCTTCTCAGGTGCTTCGGGTAGATCAAGTTCGACATGGCCAACAGCCCGTAAAACAGAGTTCTCCTGGAAAAGAGGTCAACAAATTTGCTTGGACTGTCAGTGATGTACTAAGAGAGAACAAACTTGGGTTGAAAAGCAATGCTCACCATGATAGCATCACCAACAGTTAACTGGATGTCATATCTCCCAGAGAGATAGAAAAACTTCTCAACTAGTCCAAGAAAATCCTGCAAAATAAATTTCCAAAGATGAGTAAAGCTAAGAATCCTAACTTTCCAAACCAAAGGTGATTGGATAAGTGTTCATTAATTAATAAGCTAGCTCCTGGATGCTCGAGGAATCTAAATGCAACTTGTAACAAAGTTTTAAATCTGAACATATGTTTTAGTCCAAGAGAAACACTTGGACAATAATATAGAACCATGGTCGATGGATTCCTGATTAAGTCCCTACTGTGATTAGGCATATGCCTTTCAGTGTCCTAGAACCAAAAAGAACCGGCATGGCCACCCTTAAGATTAAAAAAACAAAAAATTCCAACCAAACGTTACATAACTATGTCATATTTAATGATTAATGCATAGCGAGGCTTCCTTCCAGAGTAGAACTATGTCAGAAATGCAAACTCCATATTAAATTTTTAGTGTGTATCAGCATGATATAGAAATTCCATGCGCATGAATATGCAGATCTACTACATTATCTTCAAGAATTCAAACAGAGCATCTCTAAAAACTCGAGTTTCCAACAGGAGCCTGATAGCTTAGACAATGAATGGGTTTTTTTTTTTGCCAAAAAGGGTAAAAAGGTCAAGTCATATTGTACACAATCGCCAGACATATGGGTGAGCAAGAAAATAATAGACAGACCACACCTTTTAGCATGGTCCACCAGTGCCACATCCCATAATATGCTTCGAGGGCATACGCCCAACACCTTTTATCCATTCCAGATATCATCACGTGGAAGAAGTGCACTTGTGTGCGTGGTTTCTTAAAATCAGCTATAAACATGCTGGAATTAAACAGGTAATCCACGAAACTTAACTAGAATTATCTCAAACTGTTTGCCAGAGTTTCCCACCACAAAGATGTGTTCAACCTTGGTCTCATGTCTCAACTTGAGAAATGCCTGCAGGCAAACGAACTTCTCAACCAACTAAATACTGGAAAATATTCATTCAAGAGGCAGACAGGAAAAAACAAAAGCACCTGATGTGGCTTAAAGAACTTCCCACGAGGAGTGGTCAATTGAAAGGATAGTCTTAGTTTTTGGAGGTGATTTGCAGATAATAATACAGCATTTTCCCTGGCCAGATCAAGCCTGAAAGGATCCAAGGTATATAAAATACACCAAGTTAAAATTATATGCAAGAAGCAAAATTCATGATTTTCTTTAAGAATAAATCTTAATTTATAACTCAAAAGGCACAACTCAAGTACACAGTGGGTATATAAGAGAGACACCTATTCTGGAAGGTGAAAAAAAGACAAAATAAAAACATAAACGTAGAGGGATAAAGTATGATATATCAAAGTAACATGAAAAGGCAAGTCTGGACTCTGGATAAACCTTATGAAGACATGAATCCAACAAACAAGTCACTACTCATCAGTAATCTCCTGTATAATACTTATCAAAAAAAAAAATATCCTGTATAATAACATAACATAAAAGGCAATGGCATACTTCTTCTGGGTTTCTATGCTGCCAAGATCACTATCAAGCACTGCAATCTCTGCATTGTCAATTTTGATAATTCCAGTAACAAATATTGGTACTTGAGTTTGTCCACCGGCCGTGTAATCTTCTTTGTCCACAGAATCATGAAGCACAATCTACAAAAATGTTTAGTTCCAACATATGTGAATTGAAAATCAGTTGTGGCTAAGTCTTGATGTATTTAGAACCCAAAAACAGAAAGGTTACCTCAAAAACAAATACGTAAGTTCCAACATCAATACTCTTCGGCAAAACATCTAAGAAATGTACTGCATTTTCTGGGTCAAACTTGAGTTCCTATGTTATTATCACACATAACAAAGCATAAATCCAAGTTGGAAAAAGATGATATATTCATTCAAAAAAAAAAGTCTCAGATGACATCTAAAGCACACAAATGCAGGTAAGAGAGCAATAATTAACCAACAAAACGCCAAAAAAATAAGTCATTACTTACCTGGGTCTCAAGTACAGAAGAATCCTTTGAACCAGAACTGAATGCTCGCACGAGCTTCACTGCCAGGGGAGGCGCACTTGATCCAAGCACAGTACTTACTTTGACCTGATCAAATTTTATAAAGCACAAATAGCATATTTTAAAGTTTAATATAAGTGCTCTATAAACCAAAAGGCCAGACAGTAGCCCCTTAAAGCTGTAATGGCAAATTGGAACACAGTAAACAAAGTTAGATGCAAGGGTGATGAAAGATGCATGCAGATACACCAATTTGTACAGACATCCGCAGATGCAGGTCAAATGAATCATGACATACATGCAATTAATATTTTTTTTTGATAAGTAGTGCAATTAATATCCACGTGAAGGTAATTTACCGAAGGGTGTCTTTAAAGCTCTCAAGATTATTTTCTCTAATTTTCTCTGGAGCTCGACTGATGATTAAAAGAAAAGAAAATGGATGTCTTGGAAAACTATATGCTTGCCGGTTGAGGAGGGGGACTTGGGCATTCGGAACCTTGATGTTCAAATGTCATTATTCATGAAATTTGCTTGGAAATTACTGGACGGTAAATCGTGTTGGGCAAAATTCTTTAAGGCTAAATATGTGGGTGAAAAGCACCCAATGGTTCTTTCTACATCCACATGCTCAAGATTTTGGAAAGGCATTATGTCAGTGATGCCGATAGTGATAAACAATTCTAGAATCTTGCTTAGAAATGGTGAATGCAATTTTTGGTTTGACAATTGGCTAGGGGGTGGAGCTATTGCGAATTCGCAAGATGTCAGTGGAGATGAAGATTTGTTGGTGGCTGGACTCCTAACCAATTCAGGTTGGGATGTTTCTAAATTACATACGCTGGTGGCGGAAGAGATGGTTGAGAGAATAATTGCTTCGCCGGTTCAGATAACAAGTGGGACTGATATGCGTATTTGGCAGCTTCATCCGGATGGAAGTTTCTCTAATAAATCTGCTTGGCATCTCATTAGATCTCAAGGGTTGGTCTGCTTGTGGAGAAAATGGCCTTGGCACAAATTAGTTCCCAAGAAAATGTCATTTGATTGTTGACAAGCCCAAAAGCAAGCGCAGTAGTAATTTGCTAAGGAGATGTATCAGGTTGGCTAACCCTTCATGCTATGCATTCATTTTAGATATGGAAGTAGAAGCTTCATTGATGAAAGGCATCGGCATAGATATGAGGTCTGTGTGATCAACATGTGTTTAATTTTCTTTGCTGATAAAAAGCTCAGTAAATAAGTTGCTATCCTTGCTTCAATTTTCGTCTTCTTCGTTGCCCTTTTTCTGTTTTCGATTGGTGAGATTAGCAGTTCTTTTAATGATTGACTTGGCGTTCATTTTAGATTATTACATTTAGAGGCCTTAATGGGTCATCATTTAGAGGTGATAATCGAATCTAAACGATTCGTCATTGCCAACAAAGGTGGGCGTTGTGGCATCACTTAGAAGAGATGGAAAGTGGAACGAAAGGCACCTTTTGGGACTGCTTCTGTGCAGTGGTTACTGAAGGTGTTTGAGGAGTGCATCAAAGGGGGGAAGAACAAGGAAGTGTTCTCGGCCACCAGGGAGGGCTATAGCAGTATCATCGCCGAGAGATGCTCTAATCACAGAGGCTAGTACCTGGAGGTCAGTGAGTATAACCAAGGGGGAAGAAAAAATGTGCTCTGTTTTCCGGAAGGAGATGGAGGATGGGGATGGCGCAAAATCAAAGAAGAACTTCTGTTTTGGCGCAACCGTAAGGGCGATCCGCAAGGAATTTCAAAACCCAAATCTGGCATTTGGGAAAAGGGAGAATCCTTGCGTTCGTATAGAGATGCCCTGTTTTCAAGCATGCCGACACAGAAGAAAGCCATGGTAGCGGCTAATATGACCGTTAGCAACCCTAGACAGGATAGTAAGAAGACAACGCAGCTCAAGGACTCCTCGAGCTTTGCTGCTGTCAGGTCTGAAGCTTGGGACTTACGGATGATGCTGAGGGACATGCAGGGTAAGTTATGGCAACTGCAGATGGACATGGCTTTTGTTCTCAGTTTTGTCAATCTAATTATGGAAGGAGAAGGGGTGCTGGGTACAACGGGTGTTAAGAGAACAAGCATGGGGCAGATACATGGGGCTGGGCCATCCAAAATAGGGACGAATATTAAGAAATATAAACCCAAACATATCTGGCGGCAGACTAGGGGTGTGGGCTCCTGTAAAGGCCTAGATCCAATTAAGCGTCCTCAAGGGCTTAAGACAGGGGCCGGGTTACACAAGGTCCATTTCAGTCCGTCTAGTGGGGCTGGAGCGGGCTTCTTGGCAGGCTGTTCCACTTAGCCTTTAGCACAAACTGGGCCACCTCAGCCTGAGGCCCAGCTAGTAGCATCTCCGCCTGAGGCCCAACGTATCGAGGCCAACAGCTTGCAGTCTTCTAGGACTTATCAGACCCAAAGGTGCCGGTAGGGACTTTCGATGATACCCGTGCGTCGGAGGGCGCTTAGAAGATGCTAGTTGAGTTCGGTATGCCTCTACCGATACAGAAATCACCAAAAATCTTTGCTGATCAATTAAGGGATGAACAGATAATGCCGAGCAAGGGGTATGGGATGTCTAACTCGTTGAGAGATCACTCGGTACAACCAGAGGTTGGATTCGAACTGACAGAACATGAAGACGATGATTCTGATGACTTTATGCAGTCTGTGGGGGATGATTTGCTTCTCCCGGAGACACTTCGAGGCTTGGAGGACTTCTCAGCGGATGAAGAATTCCAAAATCCAAATCCACTTAATCATTTTTACCCAGATCAGTTGGATTGGGTGTTGCAAACGGCCAAAGAGATTCATCAAGTGGTGGGGATTAAATGTGCAGGCTATGAAGAACAATTTATGGATTTGTTAACAGCCATTGAATCGGGATATATAACCAAAACCGCAGAAGGACGTCCAAGCAAAGCAGAGAATTAAATCGACTCACTTGGTCTTTGAATCCGGAGGATCCTCCCATAAAGCAGGGGCCGGCTTTTTCTTAATGAAGCCAAAGATTTTGGTATGGAACGTCCGTGGACTTAATGAAGTAAAGAAACGTCTTCGGATACGTAACTTGCTTTGTGCATGGAAAGCGGATATTGTATGTCTTCAGGAGACAAAACTGAAGATTATTGATAGGAGAATGGTGCGCAGTTTGTGGAGCAGCTCTCACGTGGATTGGGTTTACATGGCTGCTGTAGGAGAGTCGGGAGGAATCATTGTGTTATGGGATCAACGAGTGGTGGAAAAAGTGGAGGAGTACCTCGGTAGGTACGCGATTGCTTGTATGTTTAGATTTGTGTTTGATAATTTCGTGTGGGCTTTTGCAGGTGTGTATGGGCCTAATGTCGACGCAGATAGACGACTTTTGTGGGATGAATTAGCAGGGCTTCACGGTTGGTGGGATGTTCCATGGTATTTTGGTGGTGATTTCAACGTGGTTCGTTTTGCCAGTGAAAAATCTGGGAATAGAAGAGTGAGACAAGCTAGCCTGAAGTTCTCAGAATGTATTTTCGATTTAAATCTAGTGGATTTACCGCTCGCTGGGGGTCTAGCTACATGGTCTAATAATCAAACCTGGGCTCGTTTGGACCTTTTTCTTATTTCTCCGGAGTTGGAAAGCCACTTTCTAGATATATGGCAAAAACGATTGGATCGCCTTTCTTCAGATCACTGGCCTATTTTACTTGATTGCGGTGGTCTTCGGAATGGAAGACGCTACTTCAAGTTCAAGAATATGTGATTGAGGACGGAAGGTTTTAAGGATATGGTTAAATAGTGGTGGAGCTCTTATCAGTTTGCTGGCTCCCCGAGCTTCATTTTCATCAACAAACTGAAAGCTTTAAAGAGAGACTTGAAGATTTGGAACACTTAAATCTTTCGGCAACCTCGGGAACAATAAGAATGCCTTAATGAAAGATTTACAGGATTTTGAGAGGGTTCAACTGGAACGACTGCTCGCTCAAGAAGAACAAGTGCAGCTGACTTTGCGGAAAACGGACCTAGAGAAGTTGATTCTCTTGGAAGAAGTATCTTGGCGTCAAAAATTAAGAGCCTTATGGCTTTGAGAAGGAGATTGCAATACCAAGTTCTTTCATAGGGTTGCCAACTCTCACTGTAGAAACAACAACATTGAAGTTTTAAGGATCGACCGGACTGATTGTAAAGAAGAAGGGGTCATTTGCAATCACATTGTTAACTTCTATGAGACCCTCCTTTCGGAACAAGAGGGTTGGAGACCCAACCTAGATGGTTTAGCTTTTGATACGATTGACTCAGAGGAAGTAGACCGGCTTGAGCGGGTTTTTGAGGAAGATGAGGTTCTCAAGGTTATTCGGAATATGACAAAAGATAAAGCTCCAGGGCCATATGGTTTTTCTATGGGTTTTTTCCAGGATTGTTAGGAGGTGATTAAATAAGATCTTATGAACATGTTTCAGGAGTTGTATACAGTTGAAAATTTTGATAAAAGTCTTAACGCCACCATTCTGGCCCTAATATCCAAAAAGGTGGGGGCTATCTAGGGGTAGCAATTTCTTACATGACCCGTTAACCCAACACGAACACGACACGATAATAGCGGGTTAGGGTTTAGTCTTAACGGGTTTATGGTCAAAACGGGTTGACCCGTTATGACACGATTGCTTAACGGGTTGATAGCTAGTTAACCTGCTTTAACCCGTTATGACACGTTATAACACGCTAAGAAAGTTAAAATTACAATTATATTCTTATGCTTAAAAGTAAGATTGTTAGAATTTTAATTTTGATATTTTATTGTTTGGATTGTAATTTAAATTTATAATTAGTGTTATTAGTTTTATAGATATTGTGATTTTAATATTTATATAAAATTATACTAAATTTAATTAAGTCAAACGGGTTAATTTTGGACATATTCAACTCATTTACATAAACAGGTTAAAACGAATCATATTATGTCATATTAATATATTTTGTAATATTTACTAACGGGTCATAACGGGTTAACACGATACGACACGTTATGTTAACGGGTCGGGTTAGGGTTAACCTATATAGTATAATATACATGTCTTGACACGACACGAACACG
The DNA here is from genome assembly GCA_036559045.1 of Platycarya longipes. NCBI lineage: Eukaryota > Viridiplantae > Streptophyta > Magnoliopsida > Fagales > Juglandaceae > Platycarya > Platycarya longipes. The sequence continues at coordinate 1,504,861 of CM071792.1, forward strand.
ACCCGTTAACACGATTTGACACCCCTAGGGCTATCGAGATCAAGGATTTCCGGCCTATTAGCCTAGTAAGTGGGGCGTATAAGATTATTGCGAAAGTACTTGTCAACCGACTGCGCGAGGTTATGGGAAAGCTTATCTCCAAACCTCAAAATGCTTTTGTCAAAGGCAGGCAAATTCTTGATGCAGTTCTTATAGCCAACGAATGTATTGATAGCAAAATGAAAACAGGCAAATCAGGGATCTTGTGTAAATTAGATATGGAAAAAGCTTATGATCACGTCAATTAAAATTTTCTTCTGTATCTTCTTGACAGATGTGGTTTTGGGAAAAGATTGAGATCTTGGATCAAGTAGTGCATCTCCACTGCTAGATTCTTAGTCCTTATCAATGGATGTCCCGAAGGTTTTTTTCCGAGCTTCCATGGATTGAGACAAGGTGATCCGTTATCCCTTTTGTTGTTTGTTTTTGTGATGGAAGCGCTTAGCAGAATGCTCTCAGCACTGGTGGAAAATGGATTGGTAAGTGGATTCCCTATTGGTACACTTTCTCGGGATTTTTCTAATATATCTCATTTACTTTTTACAAATGATACTCTTGTACGCTGTGAGGCTGAGCGAGACCAAGTTCGAGTTCTGAAGGCTCTTTTCCTCTGTTTTGAAGCTGTGTCGGGCTTGAAAGTGAATTACGATAAATCTGAGATGGTGCCGATTGGAGACGTTCATAATTTGCGGGAGTTGGCGGGCACCTTAGGATGCAAGCCTTCTTCGCTCCCTATGACATACTTGGGACTATCGTTGGGGTCAGCTTCAAGGGCGGCCCAAAATTGGGATACAGTGATCGGAAGAGTGGAGAGGAAACTAGTAGGATGGAAGAGGACGTACCTGTCCAAAGGGGGACATGTCACCTTGATAAAGAGTACTCTTTCTAATCTGCCCACTTATTTTTTATCACTTTTTCCTATTCCAGCTAATGTGGCAGGTCGTCTTGAGAAGCTGCAAAGGAATTTCTTATGGGGTGGCTTGGGGGAGGATTTTAAATTTCATCTGGTTAAGTGGGAGACAGTATGCCATCCCTTATTGAGTGGCGGTCTAGGAATCCGAAACCTGAGAACGTTCAACTGGGCTTTACTTGGAAAGTGGTTATGGAGGTATCATTTGGAACCAGAGGGCCTTTGGAGATTGGTAATCGAGCACAAGTATGGAGGCGCATGGGGTGGGTGGTGCACCAATGAAGTTAGGGGTGCCAGTAGTGGGGGTTTGTGGAAAAACATCAGAAGGGGATGGAGGGTTTTTCAGCAGCATACTAGGCTCTGTTTGGGCGTCAGTTCAAGAATCAGATTCTGGAAGGATGTGTGGTGCAGAAACAGGTCTTTGGAAATGGTGTTCCCTATTTTGTATCAGATTGCCAACGCCAAAGATATCACTATGGCTGAGGTTATGGAGTCAATCAGGGGGAGATTGGTTTGGAACATTAGATTCAATCGGGCGGCACAAGATTGGGAACATGGCATTTTTGTGGATTTTTACAGCCTCATTACTCTCAACGACCAAACTTGCAGGATGAAGACGGCTTGATATGGACCTCGAGAGGAAGAGGAACCTTCACTATTAGATCGTTTTACAAGATTCTTAATCAAGGACCTGAGATTCAGTTTCCGTGGCAACAGATATGGCGACACAAAGCACCTCCAAAAGCGGCCTTCTTTGTGTGGACATCATCTCTAGGAAAGATTCTCACAACAGATAATCAGAGGAAAAAAAGGATTATCATAGCAGATTGGTGTTGCATGTGTCGTAAGGGGGGGAGTCGGTTAACCACCTTTTGTTACACTGCAAGATTGCTCGAGCACTTTGGAATGAGATCTTTAACAGACTGAACATAGCTTGGGTCATGCCTGAGTCGATGGGGTCAGCTATTGCAAGCTGGCCTCCCATGCGAGGCGAGATTAAAGTGGTGTGGAAGATGATTCCCATTTGCACTCTCTGGTGCCTCTAGATGAAACGCAATGAGCGGACGTTTGACGACAAGGAGAGATCCCAAGAGGAACTATTAATTTTCTTTTTTAAAACTCTGTGTACATGGACCATTGCCTTGGACTTTCATGGCATGGATCTGCATAATTTCCTTGTATCTAATGCGCCATCTTGAAGGGCTTTTTGTTGTTTTTTTGTTTTTGTTTTTGTTACCTTTGTAATTGGCTTTTGCCCTTTTTGATTAATAAATTTTTACTTATAAAAAAAAAAAAGCCCAAAAGCAAGCGCTACTTGTGGATGACATCCTTGTCAAGCTAGGCATTTCACTAGTATCAAAGTGGCATTGTTGTGTTTCACCACAACAAGAATCTATTGACCACATTCTTTGTAGTGGTGATTTGGCTGTTACAGTTTGGAATTATTTTGCAGGTATTCTGGGCGTTCAGCTACCTCAACTCTGAAGATGGTACGTTGTTATGAATGTTTGGTGGCTTCGTGCGTCGGCATCTTCTCAAGCAGGATGTTGCCGTGGTATTTTGCCTATCATTATCACATGGGCATTGTGGAGAGCACGGTGTGATGACAGAATGGAAGGAAAGAAAACTGATTGGAAAGGTGTGGTGCGGAAGCTCAAGCTCATGTTCATAGATATTTTCTCTCTGCATCGTAAGTTTGATAGTTTGCAGCGGCAAGATATCAAAATTTTACAGGATTTAAATTGCCCGATTGCTCAAATTGCTAATAAAAATATGAAAGCTGTGGCTTGGTTAAAGCCAAGTAGAGGTAAATATAAACTTGATATAGATGGTAGCTCGATCGAGAATCTAGGTTTTGCGGGTGGAGGAGAGGTTATTAGAGATCATTGTGGCCGAGTTATTGCGGGATTTGCCGCTCACTATGGGCAGACTTCCAACAATGTGGGCAAAGGGAGAGCTTTACTTGATGGTTTAAATTTGGCAAAACATTTGGGTATTCGAGATATTATGGTGGAATCAGATTCTGAGATTATAGTGAGATGAATAGAGGCCGATAAATGCAACTTATGATATTTGTGGGACTATTGGGATGACATAAAAAGTTTGTTTTCTGATTTAAACTACTCTATTCGTCATATATTCAGAGAAAGCAATATGGTTGCGGATTATCTTGCTAAAGAAGGTGCTTATAATCGGTGTAAGTATTTTTCAGATTCGGACATTAGGAGGGGAATATTTCGAGGCTTATTACAAAAGGATTTTTGGGGACTTCCTTATTTACAGATGTAATTATTTTTGTTTCCCTTGTTTTTTGAGTCGGTTGGATTTTTTTTTTTTTTTTTATCACCTGGGTTAAACCCTCACGTGAATGATTTGTAACCACAGTTTTCTTCCGCTATATGTGAGGGTTCATTAATAAACTTGGGATGGGGCTGCTACGAGGGTGGCTACCAGCTCTTCTCCAAAAAAAAAAAAAGAATGTAATTTCACACTGATTCATATGTGCAGACAAGTCATTTTCCATCCCACAGAATTTGGAAATGAACTCATATAATTTATTCTAAAGTTTTATGCCCAACAACTAGGACAAAACTCAATAATAAAGTCAAGAGAAGAGTTTTGAAGACTTGATTAATATTGACAATGATATTACTGGATAAGAAAAATCAAGAAAAGGGGGGAGGTGAGTGCGAAGGGGTCAGGCTTTCTATAAATATTCAAGTATAAACCTTTGTGCTTATAGGGTAAAACCATTGTACTCGAAATTTTCTAACCAGCATAAAGAGAAAATGGCAAAAAATAGACAGCATGATACCGTAGCATCTGCCAAATAATTGAAAACCATGTATTCAAATTGAAAAGCAATTCTCATTTGTTAAAACTTGTATGAGACTTGATAAAATGGCATACCTTCAGCTGGTCTTCCTTGGTCAATGAAAGTACCGTAGCTGGAAGTGATAAAATCAGTGGGACATAAACCCTGCACCAGAAAAAGAAAATTAAACATTGGAATTAGGTAAAAAACCACTTTGTAACTTTCTGGTCAAAGGAAAAAAAAGTAAACTAATATGTAAAGGTCCAGCACATATTTCAAACTATTGTTGTAAAGCTCCAGAAACAATCAGAAGCCATCCACATCCAAAACTTCTCATTCCCAACCAACAAGCAATGAAGGAAAATTATAAACTCAAAAACATAAAAGATTATAAAATGCACATGTACATGTTTAGACATCACACCATATTCTCAAAGATCAGTTAGCATAAAACCCTCACTTGAAACAAATCCAATAATATCATATAAATATGATACAGAAAAAGGGCAATAAATAATAAACTAAGTGCTTTCCAACCAAGCCCTTGCCTATTGCTTTCCAGGCAAGCTAACGAGTCTATTTGGTTAAAGAAGTCCTTGGAATTGCCAGGAATTCCTATTCCAAGGAAGAATTTGGCCAAACCCAATATTTTGTCGCCTGGAAGCTGCAAAAATCAAAAGTGAAGTATCACCAAATACTCTAACAGGAATTTAGGATAACGAAGTCTGCAAAATAAGAACATGCTCACTAACATTTATACTTCCTGAAATCACAGATGCAAATGCTGTCAACCCTCGGACAACTGAGGAGGTAGTTGAAAGAGGACCTTGATGCTCATGTGCATCAACAAGTTTCTCATCAAAATAAAAGGATCCATCATCTACAGATAGGTGATCCAGTCAATTAAGTGCACTATTAAATGAGGTAGAAAAGAGAATGAATATTGACAACAGATGAATTCAAAAGATCAAAAATTTAGGACTCATCGTGTTTCATAGATTATCAACTTACAATCAAGTCAATTATAAAAGTGGAACACATATCAAATGCATACATGAAATTCGATTCTATCCATATCAGTAACCATGCCAATAAGTTGACGATTTACTGAGAGTCTGAGAGTACGCAAAGACAAGTCAAGAATGCAAGCACATCATACTGTGGAAAATCATACTCAAAAGATGCAACATACCAACTTAAGGCCACTTTTTCCATATAACAAAGTTGAGAATTGTGTGTTAGGAGAAAACTCATTAACAACTCTATCAACCATACTCCATATCCAAGACGATGCTCAACAAGAAGTTACCATAAGCAGAGTTGTTAATGAGTTATCCATCACCCATTTGCTCTACGCAGATGACACCTTAATTTTTTGTGATGCAGACATTGACCAACTCCAAGCACTAAGGGTCATACTTCAATGTTTTGAGGCAATTTCGGGACTTAAAGTTAACTTGGGAAAATCAGAATTGGTCCCGGTGGGGGAAGTGGAGAACATTGACCATTTAGCTGGATTGATGGGTTGTATGGTGGCGGCTCTCCCTATGAGGTACCTAGGCCTCCCTTTGGGAGCCACTTTTAAAGCAAAATCTATATGGGATGGGATTGTAGAGAAGGTAGAAAAAAGGTTGTCAGGGTGGAAGCGGCTTTAATTGTCAAAGGGTGGGAGAGTTACTCTTATACAAAGCACTCTCTCCAATCTTTTTTTTTTTGATAAATAAATAATTTTATTAATATAATGGATGGCATTTTAGCCAGTTACAAAGCAAAACACACATGCCCTCTTATGGAGGGTCGTTAAAACCAAGGAATTCATGTAGGTCCATGCCGTTAAAATCCACGACGATGGACCATGTACACAGAGTTCTAAAAAATAAAGCTTTAAGCTCCTCTACTGTTCTCTCCCTATCTTCAAAGGTCCGCTCATTCCGCTCTTGCCATATGCACCATATTATACATATAGGAATCATCTTCCAGATGGCCTTGATATGTCTTGTGCCCTGAATCGAAGGCCAACCCTCCATCATTTCCAAAACGGTCTTCGACATAACCCATGCCAAATTAAGTCTGCCAAAAACCTCGTCCCAAAGAACCCTGGCTATCGCGCAGTGTAAAAGGATATGGTTCACCGACTCGCCCGCCCTTCGACACAGGCAACACTAGTCAGTAACAATAACCCTCCGTTTCCGCAAATTGTCCGTGGTGAGGATGTGCCCCAAAGATGCTGTCCAGGCGAAAAAGGCCGCTTTGAGAGGTGCTTTGTGACGCCAAATCTGTCTCCAAGGGAACTGCAAAACAGAAACATGAGTAAGAGTCTTGTAGAAAGAACGAACATTGAAACACCCTCTCCTATCAGGTATCCACCATATCCTATCATGTTGATGTCTGTTTGGCCTTTGCGAATAAATAAGGCCATAAAACTCAACGAAAATCCCCACTTCCCAGTCATGTGCTGCCCTAAGAAAAGCTATGTTCCAACTAGTGCGCCCACCCCACAACTCCATAACCTCTGCCACTGTTGCGTCTTTAGCACTAGCTATTTGAAAAAGGGAAGGGAAAGTCTCACATAAAGCTCTATCCCCACACCAGTTATCCTTCCAAAATTTAATTCTCGTTCCATCCCCTAGTTGAAACCTGGTGTTTCTCCTAAACAAGCCCCACCCTTTTCGAATATTTTTCCACACTCCCACCCTCCCTGTTCTATTGACCTCGTTTGAATTCCAACCCCCCCACAAACTACCATATTTATGGTCAATCACTATTTTCCACAGAGCCTCAGGTTCCTTGTGATATCTCCATAGCCATTTGCCCAGCAGCGCTTGATTGAATTGTCTCAAGTTGCGAATACCCAGGCCACCATTCGAGATAGGCCGACAGACCGTCTTCCAATTGACAAGATGATATTTAAACTCCTCCCCCAATCCACCCCAATCCCCCTGATACCGTCGGAGTTTCCAATTGACAAGATGATATTTGTCTCAAGTTGTTAATGAGTTTTTGAATGCTTTTCAGCTCGCTAGTGTAATTAGGTCTCACTGATGTATACTTCCTGTGTACTTCGTCTTTGCCTAGTTGCACTCATTCAATAAAGTAATTACTTATCAAAAAAAAATAAGCAGAGTCTCCCTCCTTTTGGGAGTTGCAAGATGTAATGATGCCAACTCTCTCTTCACCCAACAATGTTCAAACAACTCCAAGATACACTTGATTATTAGCTCTACTAAAGAACAGGTCATATTACTACGCTTCATCCATTTGTATGAGCTTAATGGGGACGTCTCCCAATATTGCCTTTTCTTCTCTAATTCAGCCAATGCGGTTTCAGCATTGTAGAACCATCCGCATGACCAACCATCACAACTAAATTTGTGTAACGCTCAATTGAAAGCCCAAACCACATGGCCTATACTCCAAAAGGACCAGTCAACGATATAATTAGAGCCCTATTAAAACATTATAAAGAGCAAAAACTCTCATTCCCAAGTAATATAAGATCTCAAACACTACCTACCCTTATTACTTCTTAAAATGGGGTATCACAATCTCTCTTCCTTATATTCTCGACTTCCTCGTCGAGCCAATCTATTGTAGGCTGCATGGCTCCAGTCCTACAATTCTGGTTAGGATAGACTCTGATACCATTTGTAACACTCTAATGGAAAATCCAAGTCAAATGATTTATACCTCAAAAGAACTAGTCAATTATATAATTAAAACCCCATTAAAACATTATAAAGAGAAAGAATTTTTCATTTTCAAGCAATATGAGATTCTATATACCACTTACCCTTATCACCTATTAGAATGGAGTATCACAATCATCTCTTCCTTATATTGGTGCTACATGTGCAAAAAAAAAAAAATAGCAAATCTGTCAATCATCTCTTCCTTCATTGTGAGATGGTTTCAGCCTTATGGATTGAGATTTTTAATAAGGTTGGCGATGCCTGGGTTATGCGATTGTGCGTGGTGGATTTCTTGGCAAGTTGGAATGGCTTTATGGTTCGTGGAAGCAATGCAGATTTTTGGTTGTCCCTTTGAGCTTGGTGTTTATGGTCCAAGTGAAATGGGAGGTGTTTTTTTTTTTGGTAAGGAAGTTTGACGATTGTGAACATTCTTTGGGAGATTTTAAGGTATTTTTCCATAGTTCTCTCAGTTTTTGGGTGCAAAATCTTGTAAGGGATGGGATTTCTTGTAATCTTTTGTTTTTACTTCTCTTAATCTAGCTTGTATCTAGGTTTTCATCTTGTACACTCCTTGTGTACTTGATTTTTACCTATTTACTGGAATAAAATTTCTCATTACCTATAAAAAAAAAAAAGGTATCACAATTTGTTTCCTATAGTCACCCTTATTCTGTAAAGTGCTGCTACAAGAAAGCCTCCTGAATAAGCACAAAACGCATGAAATGTGTCAGGGTGGAATAGGACAGAAAAAAAAAAAATTAAAAATAAATAAACAAGACAACAAATTGTCAAAATGAGAACAGAAAAAACAAATTAAAAAATAAAACAAGACAATAAAATGTCAAAACGAGGACAGAATCCACGGATTTTTTTTTTTTTTTTTGCTTTTCTCCTCTCTTGCTTTCTGCCTCCTTTGTGTCACTGGTTTATGCACGAAGCTAAGCTATTGATTGCTATTAAAGAAGTGAAAGAAGGAATGTATGGAGGGCTTGGGAAACCTATGGAAGGACGTAACGAATGGCCATCCAATCCTCCATACTATACAAAGCTAATGGAGGAGTGTATCAGCCTATGCACAGACCTTTCAAGAAAAATTATGCAGAATTGCTTTAGCATTGGGTGGATCAACAGATGAATTTGAAGGTCACAGAGCTGGAGATGCATTTTGGGTGATGTGTATTATAGGTTACCCAGGCGTCCCCACATCAAATGGTCATGGCCCAAGAAATTATATTGGATGTGGAGCTCACACTGACTATGTTTTGTCAACGTTGGTTAATCAAGATGATCAGATAATTGCACTACAGGTAAGAAACTTGTTGGGTGAATGAATTTCAGCTCCTCTAATTCATGGAACATTGTATGCAACATTGGGGACATGCTGAAGATTTACTCAAATGGTTTGTATGACTCAACTTTGCAGCAAGTTATCAATAACACTCCAAGATATCGGGTCTGTGTAGCATATTTCAGAATCGAATGCCCTCTTTGAAGGAAGAATGCGCAGTGGGACTTGCAGATCGGTTTTTTTAATAGAAGGCATCCGAAGAAGAAATATGCCCAGTTAGCATTGCAATGTTAGCCAATAAGGGTAAAATGGAGTTTTACATGGCTTTCATGCATTCGGAGTTCATGCGTTCTATCATTTTTCTATTATGTAATATAGTACCCCCCCTCCCCACCCCCCCCCCCCCCAAAAAAAAAAAAAAAAAAAAAGAACACCAACAGCAAGGCAGAGGGGGGTGGGAAACCATTAAGTATTCTTTTTGTCACATTTACAACCTAAAACATAACACCCATTTTTTTTTAATCAGAAAAACAAAATTTTATTACTCAATAGGCCTCACCTAGAATATAAAATAGAATATAAAACATAACACCCATTGAAGCTTTCAACGGGTGTTATGGTCTATGGACTGCCATGATATGGGCAGGTTAGGGCCATGAAACCTTATTAATAGGCAATTTACAAATGAATTCAAGTGAGAGGAACGAAATAGGCGTTGCCCAAGTCCACAAGCCCATCCACGGTTTGTATTGGTAAGTCAGCTCATCCACAATATTCCACCTCTCACATTTGTGGAAATTATTTTTTATAAAGATCCTATCTCTATCGCTAATGCAATCTAACACAAATGACACTTCTACCCCCTAAAAAACTGAGAGGATTACTTAAAAAAAAAACTGAGTGAAGGTTTAAAATTGTAACATCACAATTTGCAATTTTAAAACCCCTACTCAGTTTTAAATTGTAACATGAAGGAATAACTTACTTAAGAGTGGGTAAGCTAAAAGCTGGTCATGAGTGCAAGTCTCGCATTGGCTGCTTACTACTACTTACTAGATGGAATTGGACCTTATAAGCAATAATAGGAAAGCTTCAAATTGACAAGTCTTTTTTGAATTATAGCTCAGATGCGGCTAGTGCTTTTCGTAAGTTACGGTATTAGAGCAACCCAGTAAGGTCAACAATATTCACTGCATGCACATCCAAGAGCACTCTCATTGGATTGGCTAATGCTAAATTCATCTCTTATTTAGCCAATAGGTCTTAAAATAGGTCACGTGTGGTGTGGCAATCAGGATTAATTAACATATTATAGGTAGAATAGTAAAATATGATAAAATGAAATAAATTAACAATTACAAAAAAGTAAGCATTTTTTTAATTATTAATTACTCATTACTATATAATGAATAAATAGATAATCTAATATAGAGATTTGATGTGAACCGTCAAAGTTAAATTATTGTTATATTATTTTCTTGTTATATAATGAAAAAAATAGCTAATCTAATGTGGAAACTTATATAAATGTAATAGCCAAAAGCTAAATTCCTCTTACATTGGCTAAAATTGTCCTTTAGCTTTGAATAATCCAATGAGAATGCTCATAAAAAATATTTTAAAAAAAAACTAGCAAAGTGTAGAACAACTTCCTAATCAACAAATCAAAATTGTAGGATAACTACGCAGATACAAAAAAAATCTGTAAGAACTTATAGACAAGATATTATTAGTAAGTCCTAGTAGTAAGGCAAGTAATGGCAGTCAATAAATATAAAGTCACAATTTATGAAGGTAAAAGGGTAGAATTATCAAAATACAAAGGGACTTCCATGGGTATTTTGGGCTTGGGTAATTTTCTTGGGCTTGTTGGGTTTTTCATGGGATAGGTGTTTTCTTGTATACAACCAGTGTACTTGTTTACTCCTTTTGATAAATATAACATTTTTACTCATCAAAAAAAAAAATTACAAAGGAACTTCAAAGGCAGAGCTACACTTACCATATTTCTCAAGACTGTCAAAGAGCTTCACTATATCATTCTTTAATGTAACAATCTGCCAATTGTAACCACATGTAGGAATGGAATATCAAAGTATAAACAATGGTATATGACACCAGTATTAGAAATAACAAACTAACAAAGACAATAACTGATAAAGCATGATTTGATACAGTTGTGTGAATGCATGGCATAAGTTCATCAGAATACTAATAGCATGAGAAAATGGACACATATATATTGGAAAATTTGAATTTATTTGATAACATTTTTCCAGCCTTGATTGCTGTACTAAGTCATTCAAACTCAGCTTGGTTGAGTAAGAAGGAATGGGTGGGTAATAAATTGAGAGGGTTTAAATTAAAAAATTAGCAGTGTATTACCACCAATCACACAATTCACCCCAACATGTCTATTAGATTGTCCTCAATATCACCTTTATTTGGGGGGGGGAATTAAGATCTTACCTAATATTGGCCTAATTTAGTAATACTCGCAAATAATTAAATAAAGACAATAACTTCAAACCATATTAACATTTTGTTAAGAACACATGAGAAGCATGGCCTTATAACTACCTGACCTAAAAGTTAAACAACCATATCATGTGCTTTTGGTGAAATATTATCCTTAAGTTTCATGGATATATGTTTAAAACACTTCTTGTGTGTGTGTGTGCACACGCCAAGCGTTTTTTTTTTTGATAAGTAATAATCTTTATTGAATAGAACGAAGTTAGGCAAAGCCCAAGCACACAGGGAGGATACAGGTTGAGACACCTAATTACATTCTAGTGGGCTGCATAGAGAGAAATACCATTCTATTCAATAAAAACCATGTTCTGTGATTTTGGTGAAATACCATCCTTAAGTTTCATGATATATGTTTAAAACATTTCTTGTGTGTGATGTCGAGTTCATCAGAAAGAAGGCTATCAAATTTACAAAATTTGTAGCAACTAAACAAATTCAAGAAATAGGGCTTGATGCTTATAAATGCAAATCCTCATCTCTGGGAGGTAACTGAACTAAAGATGCCTTGATCAACATATATAATACCATACTAGACCATTATTTTAGGTTCATAAAACATTCAAAGCTTCTCTCAAAACAAAGAACAGAAAAAAAAAATAGTATTACCAATGAGTGGTCAATGTCAGAAGACGCCAACGACACAACTCCCGCAAGTGCTTCAAGGGCTAATCCTGAAAGAAGCATGGTAATTACAGGTAGTAAGTGTAACCCAGTTCAGCAAATCCTAAGTGATCAAAATACACCCATCAAGAACCATTATGCCTAAGACCAAAACTCAGTAAGAAAAGCAAAGTTTATACAACTAACATCATACGGTAAAATGACTCCTGACATTACCAGCAGCATAGGTACTAGACTCGGGATTATTTGAACTGAAGCGCCACCTTCCATCACTCTGACTCAAAGCCTGGCAAGGGGCATAAGGTCAAACATTCAGAAGATAAGCCTTTTTATTATATATGGGATACAGAAAAGATAGCAAGGATGGAAATTTGAGGGAAAGAGTAGGATCATTTCCAGTACTATTGGAAACAGATGCTCTGCCTGGTCTGAGATGGCAATTTCCAGCGGTTATCCCCAATGGTACCTAGACCGCAGCTAGACTGCCTTAGAACTTCTGCAAAGGAATAGGTGCTACAGAAACGAACCTTAATAGAACGAAATATTCCATTAGCATCACCAAGAAGTACATCAACTCCAGAAGTTTGATCCTGCACCAAAAATCAGATAAACAAATTGTCTTAGAATCATTGATCAAAATTATGCAAGCCGCTAAAGAGCATGCAAGTTTAAAGTCAACAACCTCTGAAGGATAACAATGCCCTTAAAGTAAAAATTCTCACACATAACATCAAAACTGGAGAATACATCCTGCAAAAACATGTAATCGTTACCTTGATAAGTACCAAGCTTCCTATTGAGTAGTAGAAGTCAAGCAATGAATTTCCATCATTGACAACAGCTTTAAGTCTTGAAGCGATTCCCTTTATAAGAAAATTGAAATTAAGAATCAGGAGTGAGCTATTGCCACATTACTCAAAAGTCAAAAGCAATGACTTGCAAGCAGTAAACGACACACCAGAGCACGGACCAAAGGATACCTGGAAGATTTCCTCATCAATCTTACACTTCAATATGCGGTTAACTTTTAGAGCGTGGAATAAACCATTTGTAGTCGAAGATGATGACCCGAGAGTTTCAGAAACAGATTGGCAAGAACTGGTGCTTGCGTCAGGCTTTCCTTGGATTCCAAGAATCTCAAACGTTCTTAAGGCCTCATAGGCCTCTTCTAAGCTGGTAGCATAACATACAACCAAAATAGTTAATATCTACAAAACCCAAATCATTAAATTCAAATCCAAAGCAAAAAAATGTAGCTAGATTAAGATGCTTAATATACAGAAAGATAGAAAAAAGGCTACATTAAGATTATGCAAGTTTCAGTTATTTCCATTTATTCGCATAAGCAACAAAGCTACCAGAACTGAAACAAAAGGCTTACTAGAAGCCAACAAGGATTCTGATCCAGTAAGTATTCAAGTACACAGCCATTTTGTAAAAGCACGTCCTCATACCGACACCAGAATCAAATTACATATTATTAATACACTCCCAAGACACCTTTATCTACCTTTGACCTCCCAAGGCGACTTAAATCCAATTTTCTCTCCATTGCTTGACTTGCTTCAAATAAACCAACCAGAAAATTACCAACACAGAGATTTGTCGAGAGTTCAGTTACGGTTATCTAGACCTTCAAATCTTATATTTTCAGGACTACCTAATTAAGTTCACCTCACAGACGATTCAAATGCCATCTTATATACATTTATATCCTTTGTCATCAACCATAAACCGCCGAAACCAAGAACACAAGTTATGAATTTATTATAATGAGGGGCGTTAGGGTTTCACTGACCTTCCGAAAGACTCATCAGGGGGCGTGAAGAGCTCCAAGGCTGCAGATCGGTGGGAATCTGAGATTGGTTGAAAGACTGACGCAGCCTCGCAGATCGAAATCGCCAAAACCAGAAACAGAAATCCCCCAAGGTTTTTGGCCATTCCTGCAAAAACAACAGCAAATAAAAAATTCAAAAGCCACTTCAGCTATGCATACACACACTTGTAAACACAAGCGCATTTATACATGTACTGATGTACGTGCTATATCTTCATTGTATATAATTTTAATTGCGTGATGCAGTAAGTTTCGCAAAGCCCGAGGGTTTCAGATCAAGGAAGCGGGATCGTACCGAAAGAGTTCGGAGTTGGAGAGGGCGAGCGGAGAGTGCTGTCTGTGTGGACTGAAGGTGGAAAGAAAGAAAAGATGAGGGGGGTAGTCGAGTTTGAGGAATTTCCGAAACTATACCCAGGTTTCTGCTTCAATTACGAGCGACAGTTCTTATGTCGAACCGGGCCGGGCCATTTAGGACTCGGCCAGGTGCGCGTAAACTCAAAACCAATCAACTGTTAGCTTATCTCAAAGAGCAAAGTTAGATCGATAATACATTTTCCTTTAAATTCATTTTATTATTTAAATATATCAATTTAATTCAGTTAAAAGAAATTTAGGCCCGATTTATTTATAAAGATAAAACTCAAAACTCAAAATATATCTCAAATTTATTATTATATTTTTTCAAATTCATATACAAAATATAATAAAAAATTTAACTTTTTCAAATTTTAAAACACATTTTTTAAATCTCAAAATAAAATTAATATTAAAAAAATATTTTATAATAATATATTTTTATTTAACTTTTATCTCATCTTATTTTTAAAAATAAACTAGCCATATATAATATAGCGAATCCCAACAATACTATAGTGAAATCGATCATTGCCAATTACTACAACTCTTTCTCTCAATCTAATTTTTTTTTTCTTCTTGTACTGCAAAACTCTTTCTCTACCTAGCAGCTTCTTATGCAAGTCACATGTGTTTTTTTTTAGAGCACTTCTACACAACCTCCCAACTTCTACACACCATCATTTTTTATTTTTTCTTTAATTTTTTTAATTTTTTTAATTTTTTTTTTGAATTTGTTCTTTTTAAATTAATTTAATTTTTTTATTCATTATTTATATATTAAATATTTAATTAAAAATAAAATAAAATAATGTGTGGTGTGTGAAGGTTGTGTGAATAGTAAGAAGATGAATAGATTTTTTTTTTTTTTTTATAGCACAAGTTTGCATGCATGGAGAGAGAGACAGCTTTAATTAATCATTGTCAGTGGACAATATAATATGAGTCTCACAAATTTTACTACAACCTATAAATATATCTAAATTTATTTATATATTCAAATATATTTTAAACTTATTTAAGTAAGTTTCACAAAACTCATTCAACTATCTCAACTCATTATTATTCATAAAAATTCAGATTAACTTAACTTAATTTGATATCCAAACGTAACCTTAAGATATGCAAGTTATTAGAATGCATCCTTGAAAAAAATAAGATTTATTATTAAATTTTTTTTTTTTTAATTTAGAATTTAAATTTACTTAATTTTAAAAAATGCAAGATTTGCACATCTTAAAAGTTATGAAGACTATAATTCAAACAAGTATCCTTTCTTCTATCCTCTTAATGTTGTTATCCGAAAATGTTAAGTGATTTTATTTTCAAGATGGTGATTTACATCACTTTAATAGTAATATTTGATTTATAAAATTTAAAATTAATTTTTCAAAATTAATTTATATCATCTAAATATCTCACTAAATATGCTTTACATTCTTACTTAATAATATAATTTTTTTAAAATGTTCCAATACAGATAACTAGTTGTAAATTAGGCTCTTTTATCTATTTAATTATAATTTTTGAGTATTAGTATTCATTTTATCAAAATAAATTATCAAAATCTGATGAAAAATACAAGTTTGATAAAAAATTAATATCAAAATAATCCTACATTAAATTCAGAAAAAATACTTTTATTATATTTGATTAAAAATGATAAAAAAAAAGTGAAAAAATACTTTTAATTTGATTTTGTAATAGCAACCCTTCAAATGCTCTTAGAAGGCCACTTGGGAGTTGGGAGTCTGGGACCTCTTGGTGACCATAGGGGGCCATCCGAAGATGTTGGATGCCCGATCGGGAGGACATACCCTTAAGTGATGACAAGAGCGTCCGAGGTTAAAAGCTAAATACATAGATGGGCCAGAGGCCCAGAGTCAACAATCAAATATAAGACTGATTGGGCCGTGGGTGGGTGGGTATTTTTTAGCTTCCTTGGCAGCTTATGAGTAAGCTATGGGCAAAGCAATAGACTCAAAAGCCATGCTTCAGACTTGGTTTATTTTTAAAGATAAAATAAAATAAAATAATATTATAAAATACTTTTTAATATTAATTTTATTTTAAGATTTAAAAAAATTATTTTAAGATTTGAAAAAATTAAATTATTTATTTTATTTTATATGAAAATTTTAAAAAAAATTAAATAATAAATTTAAAATGAAATAAGATATTTTAAAAAAACAAACAAGAAAAATTAAAAGAGATTCATCATAACCCGTCAGCCAATTTTTTACAACGATGACTATGTTGATCAGAATAATATTTGATACAGTTGTAGATCTTGTAAGTATCATTATTTTTATAATAAAAAATATGTAAATATAGGTTTTATATAAAAAAAAATATTTTTTAATAAAAGTTTTATATAATATTTATATAATTTATGATTGTATTAAATATTATTCAAATTAATATGTCATACAAAAAAGGAAAAGTAGGAGAAGTTGGAAGCCATCTTTTCAAGTGCACCACAAATAATTTGATGGCATTTTGCATCAAATGGAAACTTGAAAATGAAGATTTCTGAACTGATCCCAATCTAGATGGGTGCGTACTATAACGTAGGGCCTAGGGGAATCTTTGCAGGAGATGTAAAACAAATCAGACGCAGGGAGAATACGCCACTCAATCAGGATGACAAGACTTAGGTTGGGACCCTTTTCTTACAATAAAAAAGGGGTTGAAAAGAACGAACAAGGCTATTTTATATGCAAAGAAAACATCACCTTTACATGCATCTTTCATGATCTTAGATCTACATGATAATTATGTGAGTAAATCGAATTCATTTGTTCAAGCCAGATGCTAAAATATTTAATACAAATATTTTGAAATTATATTAAAAAATAAGTATTTATATTGTATTATTTATAATAAAGATAATTATTTATAAATTATTTATATTGTATTATTAAAAATAAATTTATTTTAATAAAATAATTATAAATAAATAATTTTTTTATAATAAATTATGTACATAATGTCAGCACCAATGGATAATTATTTGTAGCATCTCCTTATCCACGTACGTCTTTCACATTATGACAAATAACAACAAAAATAATCACATGACAACTCATGATCAAATGCTTGACGATCTTCTTGTCTTTTGTTTTTTTGTTGCAGTAAATATATTTTATTCGAATCCGTATACTTTGTAGTTATATATATATGGATAATTTGGGGTTTAGTAAATTAATTACATATGGCGGCCCTCAATTAATAATTAATGTGTGATGTTGACGATTGCAAAAATCTTAAAGTAAATACAAAATAAGGTCACGACTTTCTTGTAACCTAATAAAGGAGCCAAACCAAAAGTAATATATATACACATATATGATCTATACTTTATATATGATCCATCCGCATATATGATTTAAATCATATATGCGGATGGATCATATATATATAGATATGTGTATATATATATATATGTATGTATATAGATCCAATTTACATACAGAAAACGAGCTTTTCGAAACTAATTACTAGAAACGTATATACGTACCCTTTTCAAATTAGAGTAGAGATTACGTTTTCGTGGGTGCACCGTGCATGCATGCTAATATATAATGAAAACCTCTTATATATATATATATTATATATATATATATATATATATCTTCCAAATAAAGAAAACCTCTTAGAGCCTTAATTTCTTGCCTTTTTCGTTAGGGTGACGTACAATTTATGTTTGTGAGTATATATGTTCATGTGGTATCAAGTCATAGTAAATTAATATCTATATATGGGTCAACTTGATCTTAACTCGTTTAATTAATAGGTGACACAATAGTACGTATGATATTCTGCTTGACACATTCAGTAATTAAATTTTATTGTATTAACTTGGACATGGCCAATTTAATCATTTTCAATCTGTTTAACTCGTTTCATAAATGAGTTGATATCATTGGCCATGTATTTATTTTGTGATCCAATTAATATTATTTCATATATAATACAATGATTAGGGGTGTTCATCCGAGTTCTGGATTTTGGTGTTTATCTAGGTTCCAGATTTAGGAGAATCCGGATTCAAAATTTCCTTAAACATTTAAAAAAAATCAAAAATATTAAGAAATTAATAAAATTTCAAACCGGGCCGGATACAACCTAGCCTGGATGAATAGGCCTAACAATAATACATATAACTATCTAAGTAATTCATATTTACAACTAGATTTATGATAAAATAGTTTATTGTGAATATCTAAACCAATAATACATAAGAAAGATAAAATTTTCATATAATAAATTACATATTATCCAAAAAAAGTTTTATAGTTAGAGATATAACGTAGTAAAATACTAATATTATTAATATTTCACCTATTCTCAACAACAACAAAAAGACATAAGAATAAATATTTATAGAATTAGAAAAATAAAATTTATTCATATTATAAGAGTTAATTGCGGGTCATTAATCATGTCTTATTGGATTAACCTGTTTCGATCCCAATTCATTTATATATATCAAAGTCAAACTCACTTATTTAATTTACGGGGGTACTATATCATATATATATATGATATAATATATTGTTGCACCTATGATCTTCATATATAGTGCCAGAACAAATATTGTCTTCACTCTCTCATAATTGGCTAAATTTTAAATAATCATGGCGTACTGGCCGGGTTTCATATATGTATATATATGATCTTCATATTATAAGATGATCTACTGCCAACCTAGTACATGAATATAATTTGACAAAATAAGCGGCCATCCACCGGCCAGTTAATTTACAATTAATTTATTAAAGTGGCCTGCAATAATATTGGTTAATAGGATCTAAAGAGAAATTATTTAATTAGTGTTATATATATAGTGATTAGTGCATGCTTAGACAATGTCCATCCATGCACGTACGTATTACTAGTTTATAATTTATTGATCTGTACATGCATATATATCTATATATATGCAAGTTAATTAATTCACTACAATACATAAGAGTTTTTGCAACGTTTAATAAGTCATCGCAAAAAACTTTAAAATCGTTGTAAAAAATATCAAAATCGTCACAAAAGCCTCAAAATTGTAGCAAAAAGTCATTTACCGCGTTTTGAAGATCGCAGATTAACCGCGACTATTTGGACGTGATAATAAGCCTAATTTCTCGTTGCAAATGCCTAACTTCTCGTCGCAAATGTCTAATTTCTCGCCGCAATACTACTATTTACGGCTAGAAGATGCAGCAAATGCTACTATTCGCAATAGAATTTAACTCTCGACTAAATAAAACGTAGCAAAAAATCTTATTTGTTGTAATGATTAGACCAAAAGCATAACTAACTAAATTAATTACTATTTTAATATATTGTTGGTTAAATATCGAAGCCATCTTAGTCGAATATTTACTGTATTCACTCTGTCTAAATTTATATAATATTTTGACAATTAAGTAGTAGTACTTTTTAATAATTAGTTGCTTTTTAATATAATATCCAATAATATATATACGTACTAGTATCTCTCTCTCTCTCTCTCTCTCTCTCTCTATATATATATATATATATATATCATGCATGTGAGTGTACGCGGTACGTACATGATATATAAGATGTAATTGATACTTTGCGTTTGAAACCAATTATTAAACTGAACTAGCACCATCAATTGTCACCTCTGAATATCCAGCTAGCCTCTTGCATAATTGCCTTGAATTGAATTTCAATTAGAAGATTTATACTATAAAGAGCTAGAAACGTACGCGGACTCAAACCATTGCAATCAACTTGATGCACTAATTATTAGAACTTAATGGAATATAATTAATTGCTGCTACTCCACTCGCGGCCATATGATCCGAGGATTTAAATTCAAACTTCAAATTAGTTCTTTTTGTAGTACGTCGTCTGGGAAACTCGGCATAGGGCTAAGAAAAAACCTAGCTACTCATGATTATCACATTTCTCATCATCTTCTCATATATCATCTTATAACATGGCACATGCATTATATGATATGGCGTTCACAAGTAAAATATAATAAATTATTTTTAATTATTTAATATCACATCATAAAATAATTATCATAAAATAATTATGAGAATTAGGATAATAAATAGCATTAACACTCGATATAAACGAGTTTCAATTAATTAAAACGGGGTGACAAAGCAAAACACGATTAATGAATTTGTCAATTGTGGATAAACCCATATATCTCAAACAAATTGATCTATTTTTAAAGTTCTATAAATGTTTAATTTTGTATGTCTTTATTGTTACTAGGATATAATATTATTAATACTATTAATATTTAATAAATTACGACTAGTTTTTTTTTTGTTATAATATGTGATATTAGTGGAAATATTAATAATTTTCCTATGTATATATTATTGGTTTAATTTGTAGAAGATCATAAAATACTTAATCACGACTCTAGTTGCAATTGTGAATGATTTTTATATATGAAATTATAATGTTATAAATTGAATCATCAAAATAAATATACGGGGTAAACTCAAAATGTTTATATGAAACGGGCTGTGTTTAAGGAGAAATGATGAAGTTACTGCTAAATAACAAGTAACAACTTATATATACACAATTATGTAATAAAATAATATTATTTTAAATTCTATTCTGACTTCTACTTTTGAACTTGATGTACTGTTAAATTTAATAAGAGATATTATTATATTTAAAGTAATTGTGATCTGTAAGTTGTGTGAGTTGTGTTAGCCTATATATATTGATCTGAAGTTTGTACCACCTAGTATTACTCGATTGATTTATAAATTCCACTCCTTCCATCTGCCCACTTCCTAATCGGCCTCTTCTGATCATCATGACAGTTGGTACTGAAAGAAAAAGCAAAAAAAAAAAAAAAGAATAGAAAATAGACCTTATAGCTAGCTGGATCTATATAATAAAACACTGATTTCTAATCCGATGTAAAGTTTAGATAAACTGAATTAGCTTTCCGTTCTGATGAAAACAATATTGTCATGCGATCATGGGGACCGTCATGAGGTTCAAGCTGTTGGTACAGAGGTAGCTAGGTCGATCTGATGCTAATTGCTACCCACAACACAAACAGGTTCGAAGAAGATCATTTTCAGAAACCCAATAATAATTAGGTTGGACTATCTGTATATAAATCATGAGAATTAAGCCAATTATGACTCATGCTCGATGGAGCCAAAATTTTACTACACAATTAAACCCTATCTAGTAATTATTTTAAGGATGTCGGCCAAACCTTTCCAGGACATGATCTACCTCGATCGAATGAGTTTAAAATGATGGGGATTGTCGGCCACAGAAAATTATTAGCTAGAATGATTGATCCACACACCATAAAACCCATGATAAATTATTGATCCAGCGCTCGAAATAATTTGCTTATAATATTTGTTTTCTAATGGCCAGACATGAGCATCCATCATACGCCTCTCTCTGATCGATCTCTCTCTCTCTCTCTCATTATTGTGTCTGTCTTTAATATATAAAATTTCTCAGATCATGATTGTCTTGCATTCATGTACGTGCTGCAAACTGAGATGAGATGCATTTCTTTAATCTTTTACTAATAAAGATAACAAAATGATGCTAAAATGATTTTCTTTCCCGGTATAAATGATTTTCAGAAAAAGATCCCTAGCTACTAGTACTTAATTAGTTTAATCCATTCCTTCTCAAATCATTCTAATTATCTTTCCAATTTATTTCTTTATGAATTACTCCCAGAACACAAAACTAATATGAACAGAAATCGTCTGATCGTACTGATCACAGATAAATAGCAGCTTGTAGATCATCATGATCTGGATTCTAGTTAATTATCATCGATCGGAGGTAGCAACTGTTCTGATATCTTTATGATTGGGAAGGTGGAAAGATAGACCAAGAAAAACTTCAAAAACGTACAGAAAAATACACAACATGAATCAGAAGTGCAAGAATTTCCAGAACAGCAATGAGAGATCAAATTAGGCATGATGATCACAAAGATTCAAAACAAAGAAAAAAACTGAAAAAAAAAAAAAACATGCAGCTTGTGAGTAAAGATTTAACCAATGTCGTCATCACGTGCATGTTCAGCTGAAATATCTATCTAGCTGGCCGACGCTAGAGCTAATATTACGTACAAATTAGTGATGATCAACAGCTTATAATTATAGTCATATATGTATAAAAATGATATGCATAAATATCAAATAAATATTAAAAAAAAATAAGTAAATATAAAATTTATCTGAAAAATATTAATTTTTTAATAATAAATTTCACTATTTAATTTTGAAATATAATATATATATATTTCACAACTTTTCGTAACATTATTGATGTCCTTAATAAAAGTCGACATGAGTATATAGGCTGGGGTTTGGGAGGGGGCTTAAAATCCAATGTTAGTTAGCAAATAACGAATGATCGATGCAGCAATCAATGATATATATATATATATATATATCTGTTATATGGCCGTATTCAATATCACGTGTTTTGATTTCTGATATTGTCATAATTAACAGACACAATGTGGGGTCTCAAATAATAAATAATTTTGCCACTCATCATGTGATCATATATATATATATATATATATAGTTATGCATGCAGCATGGCTAGCAACCATGCGCGCCATTTGTTGCCCTAAACTTTCTCGCTCTCATCTCTCTCTTGCGTGTCTGTATGTCTGTATCTCTGTAACCAGTAACGTTTCCGGCGCAAATTAATTAGTAAGATACGTACGTCGTGGCAGGCATCTAGTGATCAATAACCTCAACCTCCCCATACACGTTTCCCTCCATAATTAATCAGAATCCCCACGTTGATCATATTGATAATTTCGAGATGTTGTTCGAATTTTGAATTTCTAAATTTAGAATTTGAATTTAAAATTTTTTTAAATATTTTTAAAAAAAAATTTAAAAGTTTTAGAAAATAAATAAAATTTTAAACCGAACCGGATACAACTTCGACTTGGATGAACAGACCTAATTTATATCAATGTATGTAGCACGAGTACTTTGTCTCTGGAAGGCAATTTTTTATTATTATTATTATTATTATATTCTTAAATATGTTTTTAACAAAAAATTAAAAATACTATTAAAAGTACTATTCTTAAATAATCACTTATAAGTAAAAAATATTAAAAAAAATTAGTATCTGAAGATTTATAAGTCAAAAACATTTATAGGATTATTTAGCATTTCTCTATATCATATTCATGATCGAATATATATATATATATATATGCACATCCAAAAATTGTGAAAAAGATTTAATTGCAGGCGTATCCTTGGCGGGGCGCGACAGGTGGCTATATATATATAAATATATATGACATTTATAATTCATCTAAAACAAGAAAAATTCTTTCCGTGCAGGTCAGCCTATATATATATATATACACACATATATATGGATGACAAGATCATGATCATGAGAGTATAATATATATTCAAATACTATTGTATATGCACGTATGTACGTAGGAACCCTCAAGAGACTCGTTACTCGTTTTAATATATTGTTTTCTAGATTTCCTTTCGTGATTCCAATCACATCAAGGCGCTAGCTCTGCGTAATCAATGAATTTATATAAGCAGCTTATACTAGCTTGTAGAAATCAATTTCCCGCGTTTTCAAGCTATCGCCGAATCTTTTATATATATATATATAGAATTTGAAGGGAAAATATATTATTTGTAACCGTAAAACATTTAAGTGTTGCAAAATTTTTTAGTAAAATAGATAAATATGAAACTCACGTCATAAAAAGTTCATTTTTTAATTATAGATGTCAGTACTCTTTTTCAGAATGATCATTACGCAACATTTGATCAGCATTCCACAAATACTATATTTACACATATATTTTTTTATCAACCTTATTTTAGAAAATCATGAAAATTAAACAGTGTGTTGTAATAATTAGTTAGTAGTATGAATAAATGATGCATGGATATGTTAATTATGACCAAATTAAGCTAGCATGAATCCATCTACTCATGATGTGATTGCAATTAATTCTAAATTTAGAGAAGTGATATTTATGGTTGTGGATTGCATAGGCATTGAGTAATTTCTTTGAAAAATGTGAGTAAATATAGAATCTCCATGAATTATTTTGAAGTTTTATTAATAGTATATTTTACTTTCTTTTTTTTTTTAAATAATTGCAATACTTACATATTCTCGATTACATGTAATATTAATCTATTGTTAGTCTGAAGCAGTTAGATAAAATATATAATAGCTTTATAGTTAGGTACAGGGGCGGAACTACGTTAACATCTGGGGGTGCGAAAAGGTTTTTGAAAAATTAAGTTAATATATAAGATATTACTATTTTTATGATATTTTATAAAAAAAATTCCTTCTTCAGCCCCCCCAATACTGAATTTATGTCTCGCACTCTGAAATCTTCCTTATATATCAGATTTCGTCAAAAAAATTCCATTGTAAAATATAAAATGTAACTTAAAAATGGCTAGCTACGTGCATACTTTCACGATTGTAGGCTGCAACTTTCCATAATTCTATGTACAATGTTCCAGCTAATTGCTATGAACCGGTCTCTTTAAATTATTGAAAATTCTCTACAAGTTAATCTCTTGGACCTTTAGAAATTCTAACTACACCTACAAGGCCGTTACTTAACGTTGTTGTCCAGATTGTGCTTAAAACAAATCACTTCTACATATTATAGAAATAAAAAAAAAATTAATTTTGTGAGCTCGAGAGTCAAGACCATACCGTATTACCGCTTATTTCTTCTTCCTCTATTTCTTCTTAATCCTGCTTCCTGTTCTTGAATCTTGTTGCTGAGCTATTTTGATCGGAACGTGACGAATTTCGTTGGGCGATTTCCTCCGTTGTAAATACTGAACAGCTGAGGCCTGGCTCCTGGGATCTCCGAAATTTCGATCGGCGAATACCATTTACAAAGATCTGAAAGCATTTTCCTGATCTCACCTCTAGGCTCTGGCTCTCGCCTTTCGGATTTGGCCCCTGGCCCCCTCAGGTTCTATCCTTCTAATCTGCGTTAATCAATTAATTTGTTGCGAGTTGCCGTGTTATTACTAATCTTTTTATTATTTTATATTAACTTGTTGTTGAATGCCGTGTATAAAGTGTTCTAGAATCTGCTTAGCATTTACTTTTGCCTTTATTTATTTATTTATTTTTTAACAATCCATACGCCTGCTTTAAGAATATTATAACTTATATTTAAAAAAATTATTTATTAAGTTTGCTTTTAGTTTTCCTAAGTCTGTTTTAATTTATTATATTTATATTTCTTTATTATATAGCTTGTTCTAGAATCTTTTATTATTATTATTATTATTATAATTATTATTATTATTATTATTATTAAGTTTAGATTTTTACTTTAAATTTTAGAATTAATAATTTATTATTAGAATGTTAGTTTGATTAAATTTAGCTTTTAGATAACTTAGACTATCACTCTTAGATTTTAACATTATTATTTACTCTTATTTATTTAGACAACTTAAATTGCTACTCTCATACAACAAATTAAAGAAAAATATAATAATTAAATTATAAAACTAATTGAGACTATTCCTTAATTTACAAACTATACAAAAAATCTAACAATTTCTTGAATATACTTAAAAATATAGAAAAATATGAGTAAGCCAAAAACAATTGATTCTTTTTTTAAAAAGAAAGATATGGACAAGTCGGAGAATAATATACATTTAGAGTGCTCGGTAACAATAAAATGTAATACTTCTATCACTGATGAGTGTCCTTCTAAAATTTCAAAAATGCAACCTGAAGAAATGGATGCTACATCTTTGGAACGTGATCCCGGATTACGTCCACAAATATGGAAATTTCCTACTAACCTACAAGAAGAGATCCGACGTGCCTATTTTAAAGCTGGTCCATATCAACCTAGACTTTCAGAATATCCATTTTCAGGAATAGGCAATCAACGTCGTCGATTTCAATTTTCTTGGTTTCAAAGATATTCTAATTAGTTGGAGTACTCACATTCGAAGAATGCTGTATTTTGTCTTCCATGCTACATCTTTGCTAAGAAATCAATAGGTCGTCCAAGATCAGATGCATTTACCAATAAATGTTTTGACAATTGGAAAAAAGTAAATGAAGGAATCAATTGTCCTTTGATAGGACATGTGGGAAGAGATCCAAATTCACCACATAAAAAAGCTGTAAAATGTTGTGAGGATTTAATGAATCATACAAGACATATTGACAAGTTAGTTGAAAAACAAACATCACAAAAGATGATGAATAATCAGTTTGCGGCTCAAAACTTCGATAGATAGTGTTCGTTGGCTGACATTCCAAGCTTGTGCCTTTAGAGGTCATGATGAAAGCTCTGACTCAAAAAATCAAGGCAACTTTATTGAACTAATAAAATTTTTGGCAAGTTATAATGATCAAGTTAATGGAGTTGTCATGGAAAATGCTCCACAGAATGCCAAATATACATCACCCAAAATTTAGAAGGAAATTTTGCATATATTTACAAATAAAGTGCGAAATGCAATTCGCAAAGAAATCAGAGATGCCAAATTTTGTATTCTTGTTGATGAAGCTCGGGATGAGTCTAAAAGAGAACATATGGCTATCATTTTGAGGTTTGTTGATAAAGATGGTTTTATTAGGGAGCGATTTTTTCATATTGTGCATGTCAAAGATACTATGGCAGTAACTCTAAAAAATGAGATATGTGTTATTCTTTCTCGTTACGACCTTCAAATTGAGAATATTCGAGGTCAGAAATATGATGGAGAAAGTAATATGCGTGGTGAATGGAATGGATTACAAGCTTTATTTCTTAAAGATTGTCCTTATACATATTACGTGCATTGTTGGGCTCATAAATTACAATTAGCTTTGGTTGCAGCCTCTAGAGAAGCTAAACATGTTCATCAGTTTTTTGTCCATTTGACATCTATTATCAATATTGTTGTTAGTTCTTCTAAACGTAATGATCAATTGCAATCTGCTCAAGTTGCTGAAATTGAAAGTCTGATTGCTTCCAATGAAATTGAGACTGGAAAAGGGGTAAATCAAATTGGTACGCTACAACGAGCTGGAGATACTAGATGGGGATCTCATTTTCAATCTGTTTATAGCTTGATAAGGATGTTCGGTTCTACTTGCACAGTTATCAATACTATCTCAAATGAGGGATCAAATTATTCTCAACGTGGTGATACTGAAGCGGCTTATATGGTATTAACATCATTTGAATTTATTCTGATATTACATATGATGAAAGAAATCATGGGAATTACTAATACACTTTGTCAATCTTTGCAACAAAATTCTCAAGATATTGTGAATGCCATGAGCCTAGTTACAACTACAAAAGTACTCATTCAAAAGTTGAGAGATGATGGGTGGGAGTCTTTGCTTATTGATGTTAAATCGTTTTGTGAAAAATACCAAATTGATATTCCTGATATGAATGATCAATATATTCGAAGAAAATCACGTCGTCAAGTTGAAAGGACAACAATGGAGCATCATTTTAGGATTGATATATTTAATGCTACAGTAGATTTTCAGTTGCAAGAATTGAATAATAGATTTAACGACCAAGCAATAGAACTTCTCATTCTTAGTGCTGCTTTAAACCCTAAATGTGGATACAAATCATTTAAGATTGATGATATATGTAAATTAGTTGAGAAGTTTTATCCACAAGACTTTACTGAGCAAGAAAAATTCCTTTTGAAAATTCAATTGCAGCATTATGAGCTTGATGTGCTGATGCATCCAGATTTTTAGGATATGTCTACATTATCTCAGTTATGTAGAGGACTAGTAATTTCAAAAAAATCAAAAATTTATTATTTGATTGATAGGCTAATTCGTCTAGTCTTAACTCTTCCTGTTTATACTGCTATTACTGAGCGGACATTTTCTGCTATGAAACTTGTAAAAACTAGATTGCGCACACGAATGGAAGATGATTTTCTTGCAGATCATTTGATAGTTTATATTGAAAAAGAAATTGCCAAGAATTTTACTTCAGAAATGATAATGAAAGAATTTTATTCTATGAAAGATCGTCGTCAAGCTTAATTTGAAAAAAAAAATTTAAATGGATCGCCCCCCAAATACTAAATTCTGGTTCCGCCCCTGGTTAGGTACTTATACACAATATTATACATATTGAGTGGCGACTGAACTATTTTATCTCTGTTTCTTTTTTATTTTGGATTCTAAAATCTTTGCCTTTTTCAATAGTTGACACATAAACATTGATTGTTTATGTAAAATTATAAGCGTAAATAACATTTTCTTATAAAAAAGTAGTTTTACACATAATTACAATTTCAATGCAGCTAACTAATATTTAAGAAAGCTGTTGAGAAGACTTGCGTTTTTGCATAATAATGGCCAATTCTAAACATGTTCAGATTGAGCATGATCTTCAGGATAAAAGGTGATCTAGCTGGGTATAACTTGCCATATCGTTAAACCAACGTGAGAAAGAGTGAATAAAGATTATATCTATCTGATCTCTAATTCCGATCGACGTCAAAGTAATCATTAATTTCATCAGTTCCCATTGAAATATGCTTTCTAATATTAAATACTCATGATCTCGAATTGACTTCTTGGCGGTCGAGACAAAAAGTATATACTTACAAGAGCTAGCTTCTCTATAGATTAAAAAAAAAAAAATAGTCGCTTTTGTGATCAATTATATGTGATAAAAGGACTATTTGTGACTTATTTTAATTATAAATAATCATTTTATTGGAATTAATTAATTACAAATAATTAAGCAATTTTCTTATAATTCTCCTTATTTTGCTAAGAAAAAAAATGAGAGGGAGAGACATAGAAAATCGAACACAAGATTATATACATATATATTACTCGTTTGATGTGATATTTATATATATATATATATATAGTACAAATATAATTCAAGCTCTTAACCGAAGAGTGAATATATATATATAGATAACAAAAATAAAATAGTTAAAAAAGGTTTTCTTGCAGCCAGTGATCAATGTACTCTAACACCACAAAATATATATATATATATATATATCATTTGATGATCAAAGGGTACGTACATATTATATAATATATATATGTGTGTGTATGTTTATTTATTTGTAAGATATGTATATATATATAGATATATAGTCTTGTAATTATAATAAATTTAAAAAAATTATAATGATTGAATTCAAGATAATAATAATTGTAAAAATAAACGAGAATTAAATATATTTTCTTGTCACAATAAATGCATGATGGATTTTGAGTTCCATTTATATAATTAGTTCATTAATTCTGATTATCAGCATGTGCTAGCCATGCATGGTGACGGGCCCCAATCGTTCATCATGGTCTCGATGACATATATACATACATAATATCTACATATATACATGCACATGACTATGAAAAATTAATAGATGATATTCTTTTTGTCCAGCATATATTTCTATATATATATATTAATTAATATTATTGGCTTTCTAATATATATTATTAATTACGTATAAGTGAACACCCGGCCGATACAAAGGCCACAAAATTCAAGGATCATGTATAA
This sequence comes from Platycarya longipes, assembly GCA_036559045.1. Taxonomy (NCBI): domain Eukaryota; kingdom Viridiplantae; phylum Streptophyta; class Magnoliopsida; order Fagales; family Juglandaceae; genus Platycarya; species Platycarya longipes. The sequence goes on from CM071792.1 coordinate 1,534,526, forward strand.
TATATATATATATATATATACATACATATAGATATAGATATGTAGATAGATAGGTACGTAGAATGAAGTAATATTGTTTTTGATGGATGGGTCCTGTTGTCCTTCATCATTAGTGGACCCCATGACCAAAGAATCTGTATGCCCCACATGATGATGATTAATTGCGTCGATCCAAAAGTAACCCCGTCTGGTCTGTGATCGAAAATGATTAATGCAACAGATGGGACTCATGAATTCTAAGCTCATGGTTAATGGTTTTTTTTTTCTTATTATTTTCATGTGCTGTCATTCATATTAGTTTACACGCGCGTACGCGTGCTCACAACAATTAGATTTAATATTGGGATATTTTCTTAAGAATAATTTTTTTTGTCATCTATATTTATGAATTATATTATAAGCTCAATTGAAATATTCTAATTTTATGATTAATTAAAATAAAATTAATTTTTTTTATTTATAAATAAAAATATTTTAATCAAATTTATTTTAAAACGAAATTTTTTGTCTTTCCATTATTTATACTATAAAGGAGTTAGATTTTATGACGTTATATTTACGTAACGCTGCATGCCATGCATTTTCTCAAAAAGGCCGGATCGATCTTGTATGCATACTATTTTAATAATAATTAATCAGCTATATATTATATATTTATTATATAAAAAATTAAAAAAATATGATGTGTAAGATACTTATAAGTAAAATTATTTTATATAATTAAATATGTAAGGATAATAACGTTAACACAAGGACATGGATCAAGCTTGGATTTTCATCACATATTTTAATAAAGTCACGTGAACATAGTGTAGAACAATGGTGCGCGAATTAAGCTTATAATTTGTACATCAGTATATATATACATATATATATATATATATATATATAATCATGGAGGAAGTAAATTAACTATACATGTATATAATCATGGAGGAAGCAAAGAAAAGACATACATGTATAGTTAATTTACTTCCTCACTACAAGAAAATAAGCTTTAAGCGGCGATTTATTAACTGACGCTAAAGTAATTGTCGCAATAGATATATTTTAGCAGCGAATTTATAATCGTCGCTTACTGCTAAGACGTAATCCACGGAAGGCTCATTAAGTTACATTTGCCGACAATTATATGGGTATTCGCAACGACTAAAAGCGCTGCAAAAGAAGATCACATTTAGCGTCGAATAAAATACGCTGCTAATCGATCGAGCGCCAATTTCCCAAAATTTTCCCCCCTTTCAGAATTCATCTGTCTAATTAGAAACAGTTTCGAGTACTCTTCGACCCAACTCCCGGAACGAGCTTCTCCATTTTCAGCCTACACCAAGAAATCAATCCTTCCATCCCGAAGAAGATTTCTCCCTACAGCGACGAAAATCGATCGCCGAACTCCATACCTAATTCGTAGAAACCCAAGGCTCGTTTGCGCTGCGAGATTATTGATGCGAGGTTCCGTCTCCTTTGCGCGCGCATTCTGGATAACCCGCGACCTGAGAAACCAGAGAGAAAGGCGAAGGCTTTTGGCTTAAGGGTTGTTTCGGGAGGATAGGGTTTAGCCCGCCCTTCAAAAGGTATGCCACTGTTGTCCCAACTAGCTTGCTCGAATTCCATTTGACTGCATTATTTAGCTTCTGATTTTGTATCTATGCTAATCTCGATGTGTTTGTGGATCTTGTTCATGCATTTAACCTAAATTGTGATGCGCTTCATCTATCTCCCCCCCGACAGTTCCCTCGCCGCTTTCCAGAAATTGGGCATTCCGTGTGTTATCTAAATTTCATTCTCAATGTTACCTTTGCAAGTTGTTTGTGTGTAATTTGGCCTTCAATCTCTCCTCTTTGTGGTTGTGGTGCTATAATTATAAACATAATACCAAAACCAACAGTGAAAATAACGAATATATATTGGGATTCACTTATTTATGTACATAAAGCTTGTGCATTATTATCTGTAAGATGGATATTCTTAATGATGACGAAAATTCTCAAATAAATATGGGAAAATGTTATCTTTAGCAACCTCCCCTGCCACAGCAAAATCAATCTCCAAAAACTGATATGTGGTTTTTTTTCCTTCTTACTCTGCTGATCTATGTCAAAGTTGTCTGTTGTATTTTTCATGTTTTTTTGCTTCTAGAATTAGAATGTCTCTTGAATGCTCTTGTATTCAAGAGCATTCAAATTAGCACCTTATATTTCTGATGAGGCAGTTAGAACTAGTACCCAAATTAGCACCATATGTATCCGTTATTGAGGGAAAAAAAGGAATATAATATACACATATATTACATATTTCTTCAAATGACTAATTGTGAGAAGTTTACCAAAAAATCAACAATTCTAATACAATGCACATGAAATGAACATGTTGTCACTAAAAATGAAAAAATAACACCCCCTCCCTTCCCTTCAAATGGAATGGGAAAAAGAATAAGTATCCATGAGAGAGAGAGAGAGAGGAGAGAGACAACCATATGGGAGAGTTTCAAGAGATTTGAAACGTTTTTTGAAGCCATTGATAATTGTGAGAGAGGGGTCAGGCATGGAGATGTAAGCATGGAGGCCATAATGTTCCCTTTGCTATGAAGTCTCTGTCAGCTCTTAGTAGTTGGAGTTTGTAATCTAAGAACCCATCTTATCACACCCCCATCCCTTCTCTTACATATATTTTCTCAAAGACAAATCTCTAACATGTTGGAACCTTTAAAAGTTCTGCCTATTTCCACTCTTTCTTTTTTTTTACCCCAATGAGTAAAAGAGCTTAGTGTCATTATATTTTGGCCAGTGTGGGCCAAAATATACTAGTGAATACATCTTTACAGTCTTAATTCCTGTTTTCATGAGTGCATAATGTAACCATTTGCACTCTAATTGTTCACCTCCTATGATTACCTTGCATCTTTTTTTTTTCCCTTTTTTAGTGAAGTATAAAATTTATATATAAGATGTGGGATGACTCATATCACATTAACCCTTACTATTCCTTGTTTGGGTTTCATAGCATTTTGTTTCCCTTCTTATTTAATTTGTGAAAGAAGATATTATGCAGTTGGGGCGCTATCACAAGAGAGAGATGCATATTCTCTCAATAACACAAAAGGTTAATAAATAATGAAGCGAGTCAGCATTATTACTTCCTCCAGTCATCCTCTCACAAAATAGGATACTATTAAAATTGTTTACATTCGTTATAGCAATGTTTTTGTTTGACAAGTTTAACAATCGATTAATATTCCCAATAGGAATGTATTGAGTTGTGTTGTATTGGAAATGGAAAATAAATATAGTAAAAAAACGAGAGGATCTTTTTTTTGTTTCTGTTTTTTATAAGTAGAAAAGGAAAGGATCTTGCTATATATGTAACATAATGATTCGGAATGTTGATATGTTATGAGTAGCTTATGTGGGTTATAAGCCTCACATTAATTATACATTTATACCACCAGAGTTTCAAGCACTACAAAGCTGTCACTCTTTTTGCAATTTACTCCCTCCCTTCAACTATTAAGATCATGTATATACATCTTTTTTCCTATATCGCAACTTAAGTTTCAAATTGCTTTTTTCACTTTGTTTCAGGTTGGGGGTCAAGTGATCCCCATTTTGAAACATAAATTGTGATATGGGTGATAGTTAGAATGATTACGTGTGATTTATCTCTAAACATTTAGGTATGCTGCTTAATAAAAATGTGAGGCCTCCAATGGGTATTAATTTATCCATTTCCAGATTTATAGGATTGATGATGAGTTGGGAAAGACATGGATGATACATCAAATTACACACACACAAAGAGTCTTTGCCAACAGATGAGAGAATTTGAATCAATGTAGACAAATTAGAATTCATAATAACTGAAATCCTTTGGGTTAAAGGTGGATAATGTAAATGCATTAATCAAAAATGGATAAATGGGAGAAACATCAGGGGGATAATTGATATATTGACCCATGTTAGCTGTATCCCAGGTTTTGTGTCATTGTTAGTTTGCAAATCTTGTGTTATTGTCATTGTTAGTTATCATTAAACTTAGGGTATTCAACCACTGTATATAAGGAGATGAATACATTAGATTTCAATTCTGATATTATTTTTTATCAGAATGCTCATATTTTCAATTCAGAAACAGTCATGATGGGGGCTCATATTACCATGTCATGAGTTACCAACAAAAAAAAAAAATATAAGCCTACCATGTCGTGAGTCCTTCCATGGAACATTTTTTTTTTCTCTCCTATAAAGCTCTTCTTAGAGCAGATTCATAAAACACAATCAATGTAAGCCAACCTGGAGAGGGTTCAAATGTGAAGATTACATTTTCCCGACCACCCATTACCTTCCCAAGGCAATGATAACTATCCACCTGAAATTATTTTCTACAATATCATCTCAAAAGATTTATTACATAACTTATCATGAGTCGAGGACATTTTAAACCTAAACTAAGAGTGCCACCTTATTACAAATAGTTTTCATGCTTTCATGGAATATTCTCTAGGCTTGGAAAAAAAACCTAACAAGTAGCATTCACATCTAATGACTTGCAATAAATAAATAAAGTTACATGCATGTCAACACCGTTAACAAAATGTCTGTTGAAATGTTTATTTATTTCATTAGTTATTTTTTGGTGATATTTCTAATCATGTTTTTTCAACTCATAGTTTTAATCTTGCCTGTGTGAACCAAAAAGCTAGATCCACCATTGCTCGCATTCCTTCTATATGCTTTTAAATGAAATTTATTACATATAAATAAATTTCCCACTATAACCTATAGTTTATATTTTTAGGCGTAGCCCTGTGTATATAACTATATACACCAACTTAGAAGCAGCAAGTATGAATAAAAAAAAATTCTACCTAGAAAAAGTAAATTAATGCAGCGACGAAAACTAGAAACTTAGTGTTCAGGCTACAATAATCAAACAGAATAATAATGATACCAGCAACATGTTAATAACAATATCATTTAGATTATCTATAATTACCTGTGGAGTGAGATAGAAATAGACTAATAGTCGCATGCTATAAGACATTACTAAATGCCCCTTGAATTACCAAGTCCATGGATGTTCATTTGCCTCTATTTCCTCTGTAGATCTCAGACTTCTTATCCAGAGTATGGGTTACCTTTGGGTAGGTGTAAAGTAATTGGGCTATATTTATGTATGAGGAAGACATGGTGTGATCTCAAGTTTTTCCCTTTTCTATTTGTCTAAAATTCTGGAAACATAACAACAATTATGCGAGTTTCCTCTCATAATTTTCTCGAACTTGTTTGACAACGTGTAACTTGAATACATAATGTGATACTTATAATTTATTATGTTGTGATGGCTTCATAGGATTGGGTTTTTTAAGTGACCGTTGCTTCAGATTTTTTGATTGCTTGTTCTTCTCATTCTTAATTGGCTTTACTTTGTAGCTAAATACTATGACTGCACACTTTTTATTAATTTTCTTAGTAATTTTTATTTTCTGATGAGTGTTTCAGTACTATTTAAAGTTTAATCTAGAGATTGTTTGTAGATCTTTGATGGCTATAGATTAATTGTATAATCTGTTTTTTTTCTTTTTGTTAAATTGTCATCACTTAGATGATGAAGTGAGTTTATTTAATATATGGTGAAGAAACATTCAGAGAACAACTTTGTCACATAATTTGTAAAGGCATTAACCAAATTTGCACGTGAATTTCTATTTGCAGCTTATGATTAAAGGCTGCGTAAAATTGGAATAACTTCATCTCCATCTGATGTTCAGATGTTTTTTAAACCTATAGAATGATATACTGTGATATGAGATGTAAATGAACCGACCTTTTCAAAGCAACATTGAAGTCATTTGAAAATTCATGTCATATGCCTTGAGCGTATCATGATATGCCTTGTGCATATAGTCCGCACTAGAGTTCACTACTAAAACGTTAAGGTATAAAGTATCCTTAAATGAATATCTAAGCCTATAAAATTATTGGATCTATATAAGTAGAAAGTTCATATCCAAGATTATCATCTGTCTAAAAGGCGGTTTCCAAGCTATCATCTGGTGAATCTGAGAATTAGGAATATCCACTATCTGAATTTGATTCAACCATATGAACCACCCATTAAATTTTGAAGAATAACTTTTTCAAATATGAACATTAGAAAATTCTAAAGTGCCCAAGTACATTTCAAAATATATTCATGGTGAACTCTTTGGAAACCATTTTATGATTTCCATTCCCACACGTATGTTGTCGCGAAAAATAATGTGGTGAGACCATTCATTTAATCACATGCAACAAAAAATATTCAACCTTCATTTCCATTAAATGTGACTTGATCAATGTGTTGAAAATTGTCGCATAACTCAGGTTATCTAATAAAAATTTTCAATTATGTGTTTTCTCTAGATGGATAAAAGTTGGATGAACGAGCCCGATAGACTTTTATCACTTGCATACGCTGATGGGGTTAACAATTTCCTCACACAAGCAAGGAACCATGCAGGTGGAAGGGATCGCATTCGGTGTCCCTGTCGTACATGTCTTAACAATCTATGGTTGCCTATATTTGAGGTGGAAACTCATTTGTATATCAAAGGGATCAATCCAAATTACACTCAATGGGTATTTCATGGAGAGGATGAGACATTTAATGTCAGTGACGATGATATTCAGGACGAGGTTATACCAGAAGATGATTACATCGACGACATGCAGCAAATGTTGGATGACATTCAGGCAGGCACCTTTGTTGATGTGCCTCAAGACAACACTCATTCACCAAATAGGCCACCAATACCTGAAGCCACACAAGCGTCATCTTTTGACCAGATACTGGAGGATGCTCGACGTCCTCTTTTTGACGGGTGTACAAAATTTTCAAAGTTGTCATTCATTGTCAAGTTATTACACATCAAATCAATCGGTGGATGGTCAATTAAGTCATTCAACATGCTCCTTGACCTGATGAGGTCTGCCTTCCCAGATGTGCTCTTGCCACAATCATATGAGGAGTCTAGGTCGTTGGAGCGCGGTTTGGGATTCAAATACAACAAAATACATGCATGTGTCAACGACTGCATCTTATTCTGGAAAGAAAATGAATCTCTTAATGAGTGCCCTGTATGCAAGGCCTCGAGGTGGATGCCAAATACACATGGGTCACGAGTGATACCTCAAAAAGTGTTGCGACATTTTCCTTTGAAACCGAGATTACAGCGTCTCTTTATGACTACAAAGATAGCTGGTGATATGAGATGGCATGCAGAACAACAGACAATAGAAGATACAAGTATGAGACATCCGGCCAATTCTGAGTCCTGGAAGAAATTTGATGAGGAACATAATTGGTTCGCTGCAGATCCTCGCAATGTAAGGCTCGGTCTGTCAAGTGACGGCTTCTGTCCCTTCAACAATTTGGCTAAACCTCATAGCATTTGGCCAGTGATCCTTGTTCCGTATAACTTGCCGCCATGGTTATGCATGAAAGACCAGTTCTTTATGACATCTTTGATTATTCCTGGTCCAAGGTCACCAGGAAATGACATCGATGTTTACTTACAGCCGCTGCTCGATGAACTACTTGAATTTTGGGAACATGGGATACCTACATATGATGCATCGAGTAGGGAAACATTTATGTTACATGCTGCCTTATTGTGGACAATTAGTGACTTTCCTGCTTACGGGAATCTTTCTGGCTGGTCAACAAAAGGAAAATTGGCTTGTCCATCTTGTAATGCCGACACAGACTCCAATTGGTTGAAATATGGCCGAAAGCATTGTTATATGGGACATCGACGTTTCTTACCACCTGATCACGTATGGAGAACGAGAAAATGGTTATTTAATGGTAAAGAAGATCGCCGCATGCCACCGAGAGATCTAGGAGGAGACGATATTCAAACGCAATTGCGTATGGTTGGGGATGTTCAGTTTGGTAAATCTCACAAGAAGAGAAAACGCACTGCTGAAGAGCTGAACTGGACAAAGTGTAGCATATTTTTTAAGTTACCTTATTGGTCAACACTTCGACTTCGGCATAATCTAGATGTTATGCATATTGAGAAGAATATTGCCGATAACATCTTATCCACTTTAATGAACATTCCAGGTAAAACTAAGGATAACATCAACTCTCGGCGTGACTTGGAGATTTTGGGCTACAGAAAAGAATTACATTTAAGGCGTGAAGATGAACGTGTAACAATGCCGCATGCACTTTACACATTACACGGAAATGAAAAGAATAAATTTTGTGAGTGGTTGACCAATATCAAATTCCCTGATGGGTTCGCTTCTAATATTGCTAGATGTGTTTCTCTACGTGATTGCAAAATCTCAGGGTTGAAAAGTCACGATTGTCATGTTTTCCTTCAACGCTTACTCCCCATTGCTGTTGGGGGGTACTTAAGAAGTGACATTGCTTTGGCATTGACTGAACTTAGCACTTTTTTCAAAGAGTTATGTTCGAGAATTTTGGATGTGAATCGTTTAATCCAGCTTCAAACTGATATCATCACCATTTTATGCAAACTGGAGATGATATTCCCTCCTTCTTTTTTTGATATTATGGTTCACCTAGCTGTTCATTTACCCCGTGAAGCTATTCTTGGGGGTCCAGTATAATATAGGTGGATGTATCCATTTGAGAGATATCTCGGGAAATTCAAGAGGTATGTTAAGAATAAAGCCCGTCCAGAAGGTTCAATAGCAGAAGCTTACATTCACATCGAATGTCTGACATTTTGCTCCATGTACCTCCATGATGTTGAGACAAAGTTTAGTCGAGCGGATCGCAACGTTGATGCTGACGAAGAGGAAACTATAGATGGATTCAAAATTTTCAACCAAAAAGTTCGTGCATTGGGTATAGCTTCTAATGTGCAATTAGAAGATAAAGTCTTTAAAGCAGCCATTTGGTACGTGCTTAACAACTGTGCGGAGATTAGATCCTATATAGAGTAAGCATCAATGGCTTTACTTATACATATATACTTCCATTTGAACTTAACAAGTTCTTATCGACCCACACTAGTTAACTTGAATATTTTGCTTGGCGATTTCGTGCTCCAAATGCAGGGAGCACTACGAGAAATGTAAGGTGCAACACCCAAATTGCATTGATCGCACGCATCAAAATGAGTTCCCCACTTGGTTCAAGCAACATGTAAGTTATTCTCTGAGTCATATCTACTTTAAATATGGAAAGATTTTGTTATGTTTTGAACATATCTAAAATTTATGTTGTGCTTGTTTAACAATTTTGGTGTAGATCCAGGAACAACGTATCTCCAATCCACATTCAGTGACCTCTGATTTGTATGCGTTAGCTTGTGGGCCTGACCGTTGGGTGGCATCATATACTGCTTGCATTATAAATGGAAAAAGGTTTCATACAAAGCAGCGTGAACTTCGCAGGCGTACACAAAATTCTGGGGTGTTGGTAATTGGTGACGAGGCTACAAACAATTTAGATTTCTACGGTGTTATTAATAATATCGTAGAGTTACGATACATGGAGTGGCGTCGGGCGTACCTATTTGAATGTGATTGGTTTAATGTGGGTGATCGAAAAAGAGGGGTGCAGGTGGATGACCATATGATTAGTCTCAACATGGACATGAAGTGGTATAAGGATGAACCGTTCGTGTTGGCGAGTCAGGCTTCTCAATGTTTCTACATCAAAGATTTAAGGGCGAAAGGGAATTGGGGTGTTGTGCAGAACTATACAAATAGGAATGTATACAACATTCCTCCAGTTCCGAGGGTTTTGGAAGATATTGATGGCGAATCAAGTGACGATGATGCCGATCAAGAAGATGAATCATCATATTATTATGCACCAGTACAATGTGATGCGGATCCAATGCCAACTCAACTGAGTAGGATGGATATACTACCTAGACATATTGATGTACGAGATATCACGAATCAGGATGGTCAATGCATAGATTCAACTGTATTAATCAATGATGACATTATGGCTTCTGGGTCTGGAGATGCGTATGGTGATGTGGAATATTCAGATGAGGGAGATCTATCCACAGAGGAAGAGTCTGGGTCAGATGAATAATTACATCAAAAACAAAGAAAAACAGATCGCCGAGATTGCACAAGATAACACAATAAATTAACTCTTTGAAATTGAATTGTATACATAGGTAGTTGATTATTATGTCATATAAAAATCTTACTTTGATTTATTTATTAAAATTAACATATTTATTATTGAATGTCATTGGACTGGACTAATATGCACAAGTCGGTATTTATGTTTTCATATATATATATATATATATCTTTATATATATATATATATGTATGTATATATAAAGGGATAAAAAAAGAATGATAGTTTATTTATCTTCCTCTAAACTTGTTTGACTTCAGATATGTATGATATTATTCTTTTTCAGGTGAGGGAAAAACATACGGTGTTGCGTGTGACTTTGCGTCCAAAATTTTCATTCAAGGTACAATTTACTTGCTTCAGTCTCGGCCTATTTAATTATGCAAATGACAAACATGCGAGTGTCATAAGTATTCATCTTTACTACCTTAATACCTGTTGAAACAAAGCCTAACGTGCGATACTTATTTCCTTCAGGGTTCTGGAAATTGGGTACATAACATAACTACAGCCGGTACGCCTTGTCAACATGTCATCGCAATCCCATCTTCAATCTAGAGGCACGAGGAGCAATATCAACCAGCAAGGTATATAATTCGACAATTTAATTATTTGCCTATATGTTGTGCTCATAACATAGGCTACTATCTAAGTGCATTAAATGACATTACAGTTGAAAATTCTAATTTGCAAAAATATAAGCCTTATAAAATGTAAGAATTATTCTAATAACAACTTATTGCAAAATGGGCGACATATGATCTTTTCATTGTATTTGTCTTTGACTTTGAGACAATTATGTGGAATCGAATGTTATATGTCTCAAACAATTAACTCGTACACATGCAGGTAATCGATTGGGAGGAAGTTCAAAAAGTATAGGGAGACTCCGAGGTACTCGTGGAAGAGGTCCTGTACCGTACTCATGTCGATTTGGCCGACCGCGTGGAGCGCGTCTCTCTTCACCCCATAGCTCTGAGGAGGCAGAGCAACCCAGCTCAGATGATTCCACGCAGCCCCCGAGCCAGCCCTGGGTACCTCCATGCCCCAACCCAGTTCCCCCACCGGATCCCATACGAGAACCCACACCAGTTAGAGAACAATCACCTCCTAGAGAACCTACACGCAATGAAGATCTCGGTAAACCAGAAATTGTCATGTTTCTTCCTAGATATAGAGCTGACTTTGAGACTAATTATACATGTGAATTGAGTCTACAGATTAACTCCAGTTTCAAACACTAATGTTGTGATGATTGTAAATTATTGTTGCAGATGCCCCCATGGAGGCCGTAGCAAACCAGCAAGAGAGGAAACGTAAGCGTGGTCCCGCGAAAGGCACCCTGTTTGAGAAACTGAGGAAGAACGGGAAAGTAATTTTGAAGATAAATGATGATGAGACTGCCCCGTGTTGTGAGAATGCGGCCATGTTCACATCTCGTGTATCATGGATTATTAAACAATATTGTGACATGAGTCATGCACGATGGTCTAATGTCCCGCAAGCCCAAAAAGACGAGCTGATTAGTCGGGTCAAGGTATGATCCTTGTTAATTAATATTGATTGCTAGAAAGTGTTGTCATAGTATAATGTGTTGCGTAAATGACATGATGACACTTTTCTTGTAGAGTGACTTTGAGTTGGATTGGGAACGCGAAAACCACCGATTGACAGTAACCAAGCAATTGCGTAAGCGCTTCAATGCATTTCACCATGACTTGCACAAGATATATCTATCATATGGAAGCCATGAAGAGGCATTGGCTAACGGGACTAGTTTGGTCGACCCGCTTGTATGGGTTAAGTTGTGTGGGAGGTGGGGCAGCAACGCCTTTAAGGTATGTATTGTATACAATATTGAACATATTATTTATTCATTTAGGCTCCAAAAATTGTTGTGGCAAGTTTGTTTATTATAGATAACGTTGGGAATTTTCGTGACAGAAAATGTCAGCTCAAAATCGAGAGAATCGAAAGAAGCTCGTGATTAATCACACATCAGGACGTAAATCATTTGTCCGGATCCTTGCGCAAAAGGTATAGCTTTAAAATAACTTCTTCTCATAGAGGTTACACTTGTACCAAATATAAACTCATATCCCAAACAATAAGTCACATAATGACTCATAATGTATTAAATCAAAAGCCCGAATAAGTAACACAACGATATGCAACGATAGATGGGTATTTTATTGTCAAGTTATTATATTAGGAATATGCTTTTTAGTGTTGTTTTAGATACTATTTTTGGGTGAATAATATATTCTTTATTTTTTGTGTTCGATGTAAATTATTGTTGTGAATGGTTACTCTAGCTGTTTGGGCTTAGAATGCACATGTCCACTTTCATGAAAGTTCTCTCCGGGGAAATCATATTCTTATATTGTACACATTGCTGACTCATGTAGCGGGCTGAAAACTCCAAGAATATGATTGACTATTACAAGGAGACGCGTTGATCGAAGAAGAAGAATGCGTTTGTGACACCAGCGACAGAAGAAACTTATGTGAGTAGTGCAATTAAATTCCCTGGGATCTATGCTTATTTTCAAATGTGATAAATGCATAAATAGCACAGGATGTATATACATTTTTAATAATTTGAAGCATTGTCAATGTGCAGAGGACTATGCAAGGTAGGATGGATAGCCTAGCACCAGAGCAGCGTACTGATGAGGCATCAGCAACTGTCTTCAGAGAGGTTCTTGGCCATAGACCTGGATATGCACGGGGACTCGGAGAGATGGTCATCCCTGAGTCAAGTAGACAACGTGACCAGCTTAAAATGCAACAGTATTTGGCCGAGATTGAGAGACAAAGGCAGGATGCTGAACAATATAAGAAAGATGCTGAACAGTACAAGGGTCAACTCCAAGAAATGAGAGAAGAGGTGCGGGATCTTAGGGAGCAGCAAATGCAGAATAACAGGATGCTCCAGACTTTAATGAGGGGTTTGCCTGGATTCACTGAGTCATTCCAACAGAATCAGGGTTGGAGTAATTCCTCCGATACTTAAGGGGACTGTATGTTTAGACAATTTTGGGTGCTTTTTGTGGGCCAACATGGCAATTGGGCTATATATATATATAATATATATATATATGATATATATATATATATATCATCACAAAGGGGTCTGAACCCAGCTTAATGGGTTTTTGATTTTTGAGAAGCTTTTGGGCAAGGAGTACAGTTACATCATAGGTTGTGTTTCTTATATCAAACAAACTTTTCTCTCTCTTATCCACAAATAGTTGTTGACACATTCTTCCTATGGTTATTCTAGGTACCTGAAGAGTATACTGACATGAATGGCTCTTGCAATGATTCCTCGACCTTGAAAAGTCTTCGTGAGTATATCAACCAGTTCACCATGTTACATGCTGAATTTTTGGGTGAGTATCGACCATGTCGTGTATTCTTCTATTTCTGCATGAATGTAACCAAACCTTCATAATCTCATTCGAGGTTATATTTTATTATATATTGCAGTTAGTGCTCGAGGATGGATTTCTTGATCAACCTCATTCAGGTATGGATATTTTCCCTTATGTCTTCCTTGCTAAATTAGTACCACCTGTTAAGATTAATTTTATTATATTTATACATATGTCATTAGACCATTAACCACACATATCTTTCTACTGACAAGTGAGAATTTGTGCATATATGGGAGAAGAATATGTTTGATGATTGTTGTAGCCAACCAGTTTGGTTTTGATAGACTTTGGCCATTCATTTAAGGGTGATATTTAGGCTTAGTGTATTTCGTTTTGATTCTCAAAACGAAATCAATGATATGCCTTTGAGTTATGCAAATAACTTATATGGATGCACTCTGTAGTTTAAATAGCATATCCCCATTGTAACATCAATGCACAAAAGGCATATTTGATCGTTGATTTAGTCCAGGTATTGTTTTTGATGTCTTTTACATTGGAATGTTGCGGAAGTTAAAAATAATTTCAACGACCATCTATTTGAAGATCTCGGTAGCCCAACTAGGTCCATGACTCAGTTTTTGCGTTTACTATAGGTCTTGTTTACATAAAGCAAGTTCTTTGCACGCTTAATATTTATTTTTCTGTCTCTAAACCAGCACAATTTGTTAAACATACACCATATTTTGTTTTTCTAGATATCATGTTTTTCCTGAATTTTGTTCTACCAATATATTGGGTTTGCGACATTCGGAAATTCTTTTCCTGTTTTCTTTAAAGGAAATTTTTGGAGAAAGAGATAGTTATAATCCTTGGTGAGAAATCGTGACGAGAAAAATTAGAATTCTCTCTTTTAATAACCAATGATATAATAAACTTGTTAAGATTGTCTTGAAGAGGAAAAAATACTAAAGATAGATACTTTGCTATTACTTTATATTAATGATAGTCAACTTCATATGAAGAAACATAATGAATTACGAGATGTACCTGCAACTAGGATAGCTATTTCCTTTGTTGATGTTGCATTTCACTTTCAAGCAAGTATGTCTCATATGAGTCAGTTTTAGTGTTAGATATATGTTACATAAGTTTTGTCTATTATAAATCTACTTTGTACCTTGTTAATTCCATTTGACTCTTTGATATGTCTTCTTTTTTCCTAGTAGTTCATCGGTTTTGTTATTTGTTGTTTAATGGTGACTGGTGATGACTTGGATGCATTGGATGCAATCATCTGATAGATTTATGTTTGTGAAAACTAAAAACCCTTTGATATACAGAAAATTCATGCACATGACCCATATTTGTAAAATTACTAAACTAACTTTCATATTCTCAAATGTACAGTTAGATTATGTATCTTTATGACACATTTGCATACGCGAAATTCTAAAACTAAAATGAAAGTTATGAGAAGAGCGATGATGTTGGTGAATGTTAGTAGATGGATTTTATAGGATGAATATATGAAGGAGAGGACTTATTAATTAATTGTTTATATTGATTGATTGAAAAGAAGATAATATGCACTTTTGGTATTTTGTAAACACAGATATAGCTTTTTTTCTAGTAGTTGAGTTAGTTTTTGTTACATAATAAGTAATAGTGAGGTGTATGCAATGGGTATATTTGCAATGGTTTTTCTTATAAGTGAAGTATAGTTAGCAAGTCACAAGTCAGCTGGTGTTGCTCACATTATGGTTTTTCATTTCATCTTAATGTCAGGCATAGCAAATATGGATGTAGTGGCTTGTGCGAAGGAGAAGGGCTTTTGAACCATATATGGTCTAATGTGCAATTCATACAGATTGGGTTGATGAGTAGCGGCAACGTGAGCGTGAAGCCAAGATTTTCTACATTATTTTAGTAGTAGCAGACTCTTTAAATCTATTGTGGTAGTCATATGTGACTTATTTATTAAATGCCCACCTTGTACTTGCCTTGGTATAATGCACCATCTCAATGTATAAAATATATGATGTTGGATGTCATTTGTGAAAATATTTATGAATGTCATTTGTTAATTGAAACAAAGATTGTATGGTATTTAGTGATCCGAGAGAAAGAAACAATTGAGCAGGAATATGTAACAGGAAAATCAATTGTGGCACAACCAAAATAAATCGGGCCAGACAACTATTTTCCCGGCGAAAAAAACTCGCCGGTAATTATATTATTCACCTAAATTTTTCGCGGCGTATTAAAAACACGCTGCTTAAAATACTTTAGCAGCGTTTTAAAACCGCCGCAAATGTCAGTCAATAACCAGAATCAAATCGCGGCGTCATAAAAACACGCTGCGTAAACTCCTTTAGCAGCGTTTTAAAACCGCCGCAAATATTAGTAAAATACCAAAATCTAATCGCGGCGTCATAAAACTCGCTGCGTAAAGTTCTTTAGCAGGGTTTTAAAACCGCCGCAAATATCAGTAAAATACCAGAATTTAATAGCGGCGTCATAAAACTCGCTGCTTAAAATCCTTTAGCAGCGTTTTAAAACCGCCGCAAATATCAGTAAAATAACTAGAAACATATAGCGGCGATAATATATCGCTGCAATTGAAGCTTCTGTCTGCTGTTATTGATCTATCGCAACGATATGTAACTGAAGGCTGGAAGCAGTTTTGCGGCGGCTGGAAACTTATAGCGACGAAAAAAAAACGCCGTGAAATATGATACTTTTAGCGGCGACTTTTTTATTCCGCTGCAGAACAACAGAAGTGAAGAATTTGTACCGGCGATTCTACAGCGAAGTTAAGTCGCCGCTAAAAAGAATTTACCGCGAAAGGAGAGGTTTTTGCAGCGAAATATTTCGCTGGGATAGGTCATTTCTGTTGTAGTGCCTCCATGATTATATATATATATATATATATATATATATATATAGCCAAAAAGAAAAGTGACGTGAAGATTAGAGGGCAAGAAATCCAAAGGGGTTCTTGAATTATAAGCTAGCTATTAGCAGTTTGTCCTTTTTCAAGCGCAAGATCATCATAAAATTAACAATGAGTGCGTACACGCAATTTTGGCTTAAGTAGTAAAAATAAAATAAAAACTCGATAAATATTTTAACTATAAAGGCATTCTAAAAAAAAAAAATCTATAAATTAAATTGAACACATGACTTGGTGTGATACGTTAGACTGTAAAATTAATTTTATTGTAAAATATCTAACGTAGCATATAAAATTATATATGTGATCAGTTTGTAGATTTATGTTTATATATAGTATATCTTTATTTGATTGTAGCACTTCTCAAAAACTTATGATCTACATATGAAACCATGGTCGATGTCATCGATCCTTTAATCAATTAATCATTTTTCTTTTATATGTATGTATGTGTATATATATATATGTGTGTGTATGCATATATTAATATTGGCAAAGTGTATGGCAGGTGATTATTCACCTAAACCGACGTTTGTCTTTGTATCCATAAATTAGATTCTTAACTGATCTCTCGAGTAATTAATATGATGTCCATAAAAATCCCAAATAAAAAAGGAATACTTTGGAGCTATATATATTTATCTATATATATATATTAATTATATTGTACCAGTCCCTTCTACTCCTTGAAGATTTCTTGTAACTTTGGGTTTTCTTGAAACTTCCTAAAATATTAGCATGGCCTGCGGCCAGATCAACAGGACGTACAGTAAGAACTTCTAACCCGCGGTGAAGACATTTATTTATCCTCAACGATCCTAACTCTCTCTCTCTATATATATATATATATATATATGTATAATACCGACCTATATTCTCATATATATATATATATATTTCAGGTTCCCAAACAAAGAAACCAAAGCTTGCTTGCTAGCTAGCTAGCTTCCTTCATCATTTATAAGAGTCGTCCGCAATATTCCATAAATATACCAGCTCCTACCATAACATTATTAACATACATATATACTCGATCCCCCAACTAGATTCTGCTTTGGAGTACAAAATATATATAAAAACCATTTGATTTTCTTTGCTACCAACTCTTTTTCCAGCTTTCTTAAAACGATCGACATATATAAAACATGGGGCTGAGAGACATCGGCGCAGCGCTCCCCCCGGGGTTTAGGTTTTATCCTAGTGATGAGGAGTTGGTCTGCCATTATCTTTACAAAAAGATAGCAAACGAGGAGGTCTTGAAGGGTACTTTGATGGAAATTGACTTGCATACATGTGAGCCATGGCAGCTTCCTGGTACGTTTTCCTAATTATAACTTCGATCCCTCCATGGTTTGGTTAGTTAATTACTAAGTTTTTTTTTTTTTTAATTATTTGTTTTCCTTTGGTTGTTTATAAATTTCTCCCCGGCTGTCTCTTTATATTGTGATCATATATATATATATATATATATATAAGTTTGAGCGAGTGATTGATGAGGTGTGGAAGAAGATCATCATATACAGAGTAATAGATCATAACTCAGAATTATTGAGTTTCTAGCTGTACGAGGCATGGTATGATCTATGTCGGCAGAGAGAGGACAAATTGTCAAACATGGAGTCTTTTTTTTCACGGGGAGAGAGAGCGAGAGATCCATTCAATCATTTATCTGATTTTGCTAATAACTTTTTGATTGGATGAGCTGACAGGAAACTCCTTTGGTTTCTGATCATGTTGTAAGTTATCTTCATAACCAGAAATTAATGGCTAATTCAAACCCAATATGCCTGGCCGACGATGATCGATCTCAAGTAGCATTATTCAAAGATCGTGATCATAAAGAATATCGGAAATATTCATGCTAGATTGCTAGCTTTCAGCTGGTTTAGGCGCAAACTGCTGCCTTGCTAATTAATTTGCTCTATGGGCAGTTGCATGAACATTGCTTCGCTGTGTCTGTCCTGTGCTAATTCAGAGCGTAATTAAGCGCTGGAATTACTTCCGGCGCACATGTTCAGTTGGCCCGTTATGATCATGACGGCCGGCCGGACGTAGGACCAACTTCATAAATATGAATGGTACCGGATGTCCACCAGAAGTTCAAGCACATGCACTGAAAATGATCTTTCAAGCTTGTCGTTGCAGCCAAAACAAACACTCAACATCTCGTATCTCTTACTATATTTTTGGGAGGTTTACTTTAACAATTACTATCAAAGGTTTGCTTATAATTTTTTTCCTAGATTTTTTTTTTTTTTTTTTCTAAATCTTCATTTATTTAATTATTGGTAAATTAGATTGCATAGTCGATGGTAAATCTGAATGCTAGCTGAACCTTCTTGCCTTGCGAGTTACGATTCAAGTAGCAAATTGGTTTACCCAATAATCTTATTTCATAAGCTTAAGGTGGCCGCAATGCATATTCATGGTTATTTCGATGATCGTCAGCAAGCCACATATGTTAATGTCATCAACGTAAGCCGGTGATAACTACTACTGGAGCTAGCTAGCTAGTGATAATTATTAAGAATAGACGCTTTCCGCACTAATTTGCAAGCCATTATTTCACCATCATATAAATATATAATATATATATATATATATAGCTTAATCAAGCAAATCATGAAGAAAAAAAGAGAGTCATGATGAACCTGACTCACGTTCACGCATGAAATTGCCTTAAACCCTAGTACTAGTCCTAAAAAAAATCATTAATATTCTTCCTTGAATTGGACACCACATGATGAACTTTAGCTTCCTTAGACGAAACTCATTGATTAAGGTGACATAGACCCGCCATCTATTTAATCTTTCCGCTCCATATATAGATATGATATATCTGAAAGTCTAAAATATTCCCAAAAATGCATGCGTGAAAGCAAAGGTACACGTGGCAAATTAATAAACTTCGACATATCCAATTTTAGCCA
This sequence comes from Platycarya longipes, assembly GCA_036559045.1. Taxonomy (NCBI): domain Eukaryota; kingdom Viridiplantae; phylum Streptophyta; class Magnoliopsida; order Fagales; family Juglandaceae; genus Platycarya; species Platycarya longipes. The sequence continues at coordinate 1,553,917 of CM071792.1, forward strand.
TCTTTTATGGCTTTAATTAAAATATTATGACGTATTATATGTGTATATATATATATATGATAATTTTATATATACCATGCCGCGGCCTGATGCCTCTATACGTACTTACGTCCATGCTGCTACTTTTTTTTATGAAGTTATTGTTATATATATATGTTTGTCTAAATTAACAATAAACTAACTTACAGCTATAGCTAGCTAGTTAGCTTGTGTTCATGAAAAGTTATGAACATTTTATATATAATTAATGCAGAGGTGGCTAAGCTTAATGCAAACGAGTGGTACTTCTTCAGCTTCAGGGACCGTAAGTATGCGACGGGCTTCCGGACCAACCGGGCAACAACATTTGGGTACTGGAAAGCCACGGGGAAGGATCGAACAGTCCTCGATCCTATGACACGCGAGATCGTAGGGATGAGAAAGACTTTGGTGTTTTATAGGAACAGAGCTCCAAATGGGTTCAAAACCGGTTGGATCATGCATGAATTCCGGTTGGAGACCCCACATATGCCTCCTAAGGTCTGATTCATGAATCTCCTTTATTTTTTCAAGCAATATTCTTTATCTAACTACACGGCAATCACGCAGAAAAACACAGTTTTATATAAGAGAGAGAGAATCTATCATGTAAAGAAAACAAGTCTCATGCATCTTTCAGGGAACACTGAAAAGAAAGGGGACGTGAAAGTTGTCCATTGACTTTGTTGCATGTGTTGCTTGCAGAGAGAGAGAGTATAAAACTGATACAAATACAAAAAATTATACAAAAATAAATTCACATATTAACATATCTTCGTATGAACTTTTAGATCGATCTACTTTACGCTAAAAGTAGTTTATAATATGAAGTATTGCATCAAATTTCATTAATTATAAATTTATTTGTATGTAATTTTTTTATGATTAAAATATTTCTCATATTATTATAAGAGGGTGCATGCATGGAACTTTTCCATTTCCTAATTTGTCAGATAAGTTGCAAGACATTTATCCAAAATTAGGTCATGCAGGGGAGATCAAAATTAGGATGCTAAGTATAACGTCCTATATATGTAAATAGTTTCTGCTTACAGATCATGTGTTTCGCTAATGATCATCAAATTATATATATTGTAATGACAGGAAGACTGGGTGCTGTGTAGAGTATTTCATAAAAGCAAGGCTATAACGCCAAACTTGGAGGACAGCACCAAACTCAGCCCACAGCATATGTTTGAGACGAGTACTGCAGCATTTCATGTCCCTAATTCGCTTATAAGTACTTTAGCTCCATCTCCTGATCATCATCCCTCTAACCATACCGTACCTTGTGGGTATAACCAAACCACCTCTTTTGCTTCAAGTAACCCCTCTCACCAAAACCAAAACAATTCCTTACTCAATCTTCTTCAGTTCTCTCAAGAAATCACAAACAACAACATGAACAACGTCGAAATTAGCAGCTCTAAAGGTACCGATCATATTCATCATGATGAATATGGGTTCTTATGGCCGGACATGGATTTGGAAGAAAGTAGTTTGGAAAATGGAGTCCCTTCAAACTTGGAGGAGATGAGATTTGAGACCGACAACAGCATGGTTTTCCTATGAAATATATGTGTGTATATATATATATATATATGTATGTAAATAAGAATGATACTAAACACATAATTAATTCGTTCATTTGCAATTAATGTATATCATCACATTATGTGGTAGTTTGCTAGTACTAGGTACTGCTTGGCTTTGAGAGACAAGTTGCTGTAGTACTCATGCATTCTGGATTTGATATATACTAGAAAGTTTGTTAGGAGTGTATTGTGATTAGGTTTTGTATGATCTTTTGTATACTACAGTTGGGGACTTGAATAAAATTGTCAATCGTTAATATATATTGTCTATGATCTATACCGCGTACTCGTATATATTTTGACATCCCTAACTATTAAGTAAGACTAGCTAGTAATTTTTCATTATTTCAATCAACTAATTAAATCTCATTATACATTTTATTTAAATAGTTAGAGCAATAGGAAGCATTTTAATTCGTCTTACATTTTGGTGTCACTAAATATTGATCTTCTTATATGATATATTCAATATCCCATAACTAACTTGTAAAAGATCTATACTTGTTTCTTCATTAAAATCATAATCTTAAAGATCATAGCTATGGAAGCACATGATTCATGAAGAAAAGGAAGGGGTGTTTCTATGTATGCACCCCAGCCACGGAGCCGATCCATTAGGATGTGGTTGATCAAGGGGTAGTTGGGACAGCGATGAGGAGGGATGAAGCTGGCATGCATGGGAGGTGCGCATCTGGTAGGGGTTGCCAAAAGGATGATCAAGATGGCGGCCTGGGGGATGGATGATCATGGTGAGGTGGCATCTGGTCATTTATAAGGTCTAGAGATTAGATATTATGGGTTTCATAAGCAACAACAAAATTAATTTTTTATATATCTAAGAAAAATTTGAAGATTGAGAGAGAGTTCCAATAAAAATGGTTTGAGACATTCTGTATAAAAGGGGATCATGAATAGAGGTGCCAGATCAGCAACCTCCGCCCAGAGGTGGCCACCATGGACGGGTAATTTCATGTGTTCCATCTAGAGAGATATAATTTAGGAAGAAAAGGGGTGGAAAGGGTATGATGATAGTCTAGCTAGTGAGGATCTAGTAATGCCTCTTGATTATAACATGGTTTAGCTATAGCTTAATTACTCCACTTCTTAAATCTTTTAATAGAATAATGTTTCTTTTATTCTTGTTTGTTTGAAGTATCAGGTCTCATTCGATGTGACTAAAAATGATAAAAATTCTAAGATAGAACGAATAAATTCTCTAAATCTTATTCACACAATGTGTTAAAAAAAGGACAAATTTATGGTAGGTTTTAGATTGAAAAAGTATGAAAATTTTGATGGGGGCAAAAGTCGAATGGGCCCTTCAATGGATTTAAATTATTATAAAATACTTATTTCTTATGTTTTTTTGCAAAAAATTTTATTATATTTTTTAAAAAGTTAAATTTAACCGATGATAATTTGTGATTTGAATTTGCATTATGGATCGATATTAATATATAAAAATTGACGAAGAGCCCTCTTGTTTAGGGGTGTGGGCCCTCATATGCCACGGGATAGGGCCCTAGCCCTTACGCATTGGGCTCTGTCCGTCTTTGTATAAAAATAATTTTCTTTTTAGTAGAGTGATAAGAGTAATTTTTTAAGAAAGTTTATAGAGCTTACTCATTTTAAATTTAGAAAGATTTGAATTTAAAACTCTCTTTAATTTATTTTTATATTTTTTAATTTTTTTATATAAAATATAAATCTTTATACATATTTTTTGTATTTTAATATATATTTTTAAAATTTTAATTTAATTTTTTTAAATTTTAAAATAATAATAATATTAAAAAATAAATTAAATTCATATCAACTCATATTATTTTTAAATTCAAACGGTTATTTAATCTATTCTCTTAAAAGAAAATACATAAATATGTATCAGATAATTCATGAAAAGAAAAATCATGTCAGAAAAGATCTCAATCGAATGGAATCAGATTTGATATGACCAATGAAACCGTACGTAATCCACAGAACATATGCATCAACCAAGCCGGACTTCTTTTATTTGTTTATTGAGTACTTCTAGACTCACACACCGGGATTCCCGACTGGGAATCCCGCCTGTGTAAAATTGTTTTGAGTATTTTAATTTTTTAATATTTTTAAAATATTTTTTATCATTTTTAAAAAAAATTTAAAAAATTAAAAAATTATTATAAATATATCTTTAATCATTTTTATAAAAAAAAATTAAGAAAAAAAATATAAAACCACAGTCGGGATTCCCAGTCGGTGGATCTAACATTTCTCTTGTTTATTTGAGCGTTTATTTGTATTTTTCAATCAGACGACCCGAAATTGAAAAAAGAGGAAAAGCCCGTCAAAGCGCCATGCATGTATAGGTCATTTTCTTCTTCAACAGGTTGGCGGTGTATTGTGCGTTACATGTAGGTGTTGCCCTGTGAGGCTTTTCATCAGAGACTTTTCCGACCCTTCTATTTTGCGGAATTTATTTTTGGTATGTGTTTCTTGACTAGTGTGATTTGGATGACTATGAAATTCGAATTCCTCTCGTTCTCTGCTGTTAGTACTGATACAGGCATATTGCGTGAGGTTCGCACTGATAAACGTTAATTAAAATGGAGCAGACTCGTTTAATGAAGTCGGGGCGGATCCATTTTACTGGTTTCAGAAACAATAGGCGAGTCAGAGTTATAATTCAGTGTCGGTCGTGTGAAAATCTTTGTAGAACAGTGGTTAAAAGTTTAAATTTTGGTGAAATGGTTGTCCAGATGATTTTTTATCAATGGGAATAGAGGACTCATCCTTGTTAACTTATTTACTGAATAGTCAACATAAAATCTAGGAAAGCGTTTGTTTTTATGATTTTTTTAAAGTATGTTATTATGAATTGATGGTTAGTTTGAGCACCAAGCATGTTAGGAAGTTGCAAAATCTTTTCAACCTATTCGTTGAAATATTCGAGGATGACATTTTCAGTAGGAACTTAACAGGAGGAATGATACATTCTGGTGATTTCAGGGTTTTCCCCCTTTAGATGGCAGAAAGCTGTATGTTGTGGCATGGGAATGTTTAGTGGAACACCTTGATTTTATCTATCCAATACAGTTGAGGATTTTTTCGTTAATAACTTAATACGTAGGAAGTCATAAACGCTCCATTTTGGTTGGGGGACGAAATATCTAAGACCCTGTTTGGATTCAGAGACGAAACGAGTTGAGATGAGATGAGTTGAATTGAGTTTAGTTTATTTTTTAATATTATTATTATTTTGGGATTCAAAAAAGTTGACTTGAGAATTGAAAAAACTGTATGGAGATTTGAAAAAAATTGTATTGGAATTTGTATTTTATATAAAAATATGAAAAAATGTAATGATGAGTTTAAAATGAATTGAGACGAGCTCATCTCGTCTTCGAATACAAACGGGACCTAAATCAACGGCACCTTGGTTTTCATTGGAGTATGTGCGTGAAGTGCTATAATACATGTAATATATTGTTATTGTAGTTCTATCATATGAAGCCTAATGAAAAACTTTTGAACAAGTTGCAATATTAATACAAGCATGTTGGATGGGTGTCAAAAACGTGGAGTTTGAATCTGTGAGATAGTGACAGGATATATGTGATGGTATTGTGTGAGCCACTGACTTATTGTGATATCTCATATAATAAAGATAAGATTAGGTGGTGTACGGGATCCCACATTTTTATAAGGTTCCAATGGGGCTTCAATTGTATCATTGACTAGTCATTTTGGAGTTTAGGCCATGTGATAGGGTCTTCCATTGAGGCGTTACACTTATCTTGTTGATGATATTGCTTTATAGTTTGACATTTCAGTTGCGTTAGAAATGGACAAACAGAAAAGCACTTAAGATTGGGCATTTTAGCCCCTACCCTATGAAGATAATTGTAAAACAACAAAGGAGAGAAGAAGCAAGAGAAACAGCCGTCGTTTAGGTGGGTGAGACTGTCATGTAGATTCCAGACCAGATAACACTCTTTAATTTGCATTAAGAAAAAACTATAGGCAGAAACACTTGCTAATTCGTCATGTAATCCCATGCTCTTGTGGAAAACTCAGCTCTTTTACTGGTATGTTATGTTTCAGATGACTGTCATGTGATTTGGGAGTATGCTGGATTGTCTTGATTGCTTGCAGTTGACCTTCATCATTTTTCTTCTTGCCGTTCTCTTTTTCTTATGCTTGCTTCTCTCGTTTGCTTGCTGCAGCCAATTTCTTTTTTGATAAGTAAATACAGATATGTATTAAAAAGCACAAAGGGGAGCACATGACTAGGTAGGTGAAAATTGGTGGATGTCAACTGATTTAGCAGTGAGGATAATCAGTTGGATTCTACTTCAATATCCTTCCCAAATGTTATGTTTTCTATCTAGTGCATTCCTAAAGTGCTTGTTTATTAACATACTCATTAGTAATTTATTTTTGAAATTTAATTTTCAGTGCTGATGGATACAAAGCGCAGACGGTCTTGTATTAGTGATGAGAATGTGGAGTGTCTCTCAGTTCCACCAGGTTTTGTGTCTCTTACATCCTTCGTATTGAAGAGAGTAGAAAAAAGAGAAGAAATAAATAATTCCATGTCCTTTGCGAGTGCATCTAAACAAGAGCCAATCAAGATGGACACAATGTCAGACCTGACTGATATTGCGGATTTGAAGGCATCTCTTAAACAAAGACCATGGATACTTTTTGACCAAAGCAATCATAGCCTGGAGGAATTGGAATCAGGACAGCTTGATATGGTGGTAGATCTTCTTTTTGTTATTAAAATGCTTTCATTTGGGGCCTTGAAATGTTATGCTACTAGGTGTACCTGTTTTATACTTCCTTTGTACTTGGGCTATGCTTTGTTACTTTGATTCAATAAAATTTTATCTTATACTTGTATAAAAAAAGAAATGTTTGGCTACTTTATGCTGGTTATTCGAGGTTATTTTATTCTGCAATATTGGTTTCTGATGAAATTCCTCATGATTAGGACTTTAAGTATCTGAGAAGATCCCCCTTCAACTCCATATTCTTTTTTAAAAATGAATGCAATTTTATATGATCACAATATTATTTAGGGACAAATCGAGAGGAAGTTGAATGCAGATGGTTTGGTTTTGGCGTGACAGAGTGATGGATCAATATGTTTTATAGGGTGGCTTTGAGTGTATCTTACCTCTGGATGATTTGTGCTAAGAATACGGAGTTGAAGGATCAGAAATGGAATCTGTTTTTTTTTTTTTTGTTGAAATGCTTGTTATAGTGGTACTTTGTTTCTTTTGCAGGATCTCCCTAAAACTTGCCTTCCAAAAGGAGTTATTCAAGGATGCCCAGATTGTAATAACTGCCTAAAGGTCGATTCGTATTAGTTACAAATATTATTTTGTTTGTTTTATATGATTCATGGGCACTAGTTTTAAATTTCCCAATGCACTTGAAAATTTTGATGCATTACCAGGTCATGTTCTGTTGTTTCCTTGATGTTCATTGTTGGTTGTAGTATTTTGAACAGGTAACAGCAAGGTGGCGTCCTGAAGAGGCAGGCAAGAGTACCATGGAGGAGGCTCCTGTTTTCCATCCCACAGAAGAGGTATTTCCTATCTAACTTCCATAAAGCATTTTGTCAGTTCTTCATTTCTGTGCCCTCAGGTTCTCTGTTTTTCTTAAATGTGAAGTGTTGCTTTTCTTGTAGAAATTTTAATTCAGGATGACCTTGAACCTTTTGCTGCAGGAATTTGAAGACAGTGTTGAGTATATTGCAAGCATACGCCCTAAAGCTGAAGCGTATGGAATTTGTCGTATTGTTCCTCCTCCTTTGTGGCGACCTCCTTGCCTAATAAAGGAAAAGAACATATGGGAAGATTCTATGTTTGTCCCTCATATTCAGCGGATAGATGGGCTTCAAAATCAGTATTCACAGAGTAAAATTGCTAGCTTTCATGGAAATATGAAGGGTAAGAGGAGATTGAGGATAAGTTCAAAGAATGGCTATAGTGATGAAGATACCACAAACCCCTGTGATGTTGAAAGCTTTGAGCCTGAGCATGGTCCAGAATTTACTCTTAAGACTTTTAAGAGATATGCAGATGATTTCAAGTGCCAATATTTTTGTAGTGGAACTAAGGTTACAGGTCCAGATAAAAACTCGACTGCATTTCAAGGGCAGGTGGAACCATCAGTGGAAGACATTGAGGGTGAATACATACGTATTGTTGAGAATCCAACTGAAGAAATTGAGGTATGTTGGAGATTATACAATGTGTTAAATAATCGACATTACTGTATGCATCCCTGTTTGATTGGGCAGCTTATATTGCTATGCTCATCCATTCTTTAGGTGCTTTGTGGTGCAAACCTGGACACTCGAATTTTTTGCAGTGGATTTCCGGAAGTATCTAATTCAGTTGAGATATCTGGTCATCCCAAGTATGCAAAATCAAGCTGGAACTTGAACAATATTCCTAAACTGCCTGCTTCTCTTCTTTCTTTCGAAAGCCGGGAGACGTCTCATATCTTACTGCCTCAGCTTTGTGTAGGAATGTGTTTTTCTTCACGGCATTGGGTAAGATACTTGGATTCTTAGTTATCTAACATAAATAGATGTTTTCTTCAACCCTTTGAATGTCCATCCATCAAATCTCATCCAATCTTTTCTAAAAACAGAAAGCTGAAGAACACCACTTATACTTGTTGTGTTACTTGCATTTGGGTGCTCCTAAAATATGGAATTGCGTTCCAGGAAGCTATAACATTAAGTTTGAGGCGGCTATGAAGAAACACTTTCCAGACCTGTTAGTTGAACAACCCAAGTTGGGTCATAGGCTGGTGAGTTGCGATATCCTTCTCATTTAATTGCTTTATTGGGAAAAATGGTTTTGTTGTTCAGATAGTAATGGTATTGGATGCTATCTTCTACCAGTTGGTGGGATTCATAATTGCTCCGTATTGGTGAAACTTTAATTAGAATATTGGTCATTCAAGGTGGACTTTTTTGTTATCTCTCTGATATGTCTTGTACGTGGGATAGTCTCCGTGAGCAATACATTAGCTGCGCAACTTCATGTAGAATATACTTATATATTTGGTGTAGCTTTCCATGCAATCTGAAGTGATAAAGCTTTTTGTATCTGGTCTTCCAAAACTTTGCTGATGACCAATTCATCCTGAAAGATGATGTATTTTGTTCAGAGTGTTGCTACTTCTGCCTCTGGATGATGTAGCTTGTTTTATTGTGGTGGACAGGCCAAGGATTCACAAAATTATGATGCTGGATTTGGGATGGTAGAAGTAAGGGCATGAGATTACTTTTCAAGTTTTTACAGCTGCAAAGTGGTGGTGTTTATAAATTAACCTGTCTGAAGTTACAGCCTGGGGCTAATTTAAATATTTTGGGCCATTTATGCCCAGTTTGGATTCAGAGATAAGATAAGATGATTTTAGATAAAAGATGAAAGTTGAATAATTTTTTAATATTATTATTATTATGGGATTTGAAAAAGTTGAATTGTTTATTATATTTTTTGTAGAAATTTGGAAAAGTTGTAATGATGAGATGAGATGAAACGTTTTCGAAATCCAAAGGAGGGCTTAGTTGACGGCTTAGTGTAGAAAAAGGCATATTCTAAGGAAATTAGGGTTTGGTGAAACAGACAATTGAAGCATGTTCTCATTACCTCCTTTTCCATCCCAACATATTGATACCTTCTCTTTTGGATTTGTACACTGACACATCCTGATAGGAAACTCGTAGCATATCATTTCTAGTATTTCAGATTTAAGGAATGGGATTGGCTTTGTGAAATGTAAAGATGGGTTGTGGTGTTGGAGGGTTCATGTTGATAATAAAAAGGTAGAAGGGTACCAATGAGTTGAGGGTGTGCATGTGTGTGTGAGATATATATATATATATATATATAGAGAGAGAGAGAGAGAGAGAGAGAAGTTGAAAAGAGAAAAAAAATCACTGTCCATCATAATTTTTTTTTTAATGTGATATTGTTTTTTTTTTTTTTTTTTTGGGGGGGGGGGGGGAGGTTCTTTTTGGTGGTGTTATTAAAGCGAGTGGTTCAGGGAATGACTGCAAGATAATAGGATAGAGAAGAATAATAAACATTGTAAAGATAGGGTAACTATATCTTTAGTAAACCAAAATTCTTGATTTTTCCATTGGTCAAAGCTTAATAAGCTTTGGAGAGTAGATTACTATTTAAAATGCAATAAGATAGGTTTTGGCAAAATAAGCTATTAGAAATGCATATTTACCTAATCTTGAAAGGCTTCCTGGTAGGCTCGAAGTTCTTATGCTACTGAAGGGAACACATATTCTCTAACTTCGCTACAGATGTGACACCATCCACGTGGCTGCAACTACATTGGTCTGCATAATATCGTTCTTTGCCATTTATTCTATAATGTCTCCGCACTATGTTTAACAGATTAGCCAATTTCACAAGTATATGTCTCTTCATTATTATTTCTCATGATCCTTCCATCTTTAGCTCTAGTAGGAGTTACTGTGGATATTTTAAGTTAAATATAGGTTATTTCCATTTATAACTTCGAACTGGTTGATTATGGCCGAGATTGTATGTAAATTTATGAGAAAAAGGATCTGTAAACAATATATGAAAACAGCGTTAGTGATTTCCTCATGCTGATGGTTGTCACCACTGTTTTCCCATGCTTTCAGTTGATATAATGTTGAAACTCACAATAGTCATTACCTCCCCACCCCCCCGGCCGTCTTCCCTTTGGAACAGAAAGAAAAGCACAGAACAAAGAAATTTTCTGTTGTTTAATTTTCATTTGCGCAAGAATTTCGGTAATGACAGTAAGATTTTGCTCGGATATTTTAGTTTAGAACCAGTAGAACACATCTCATTCTGTATTTAGCATTTCAAAATCTTTTATAACGTTAATTCTTGATACAACAGGTTACTGAAGTATCTGCCTCCAGGTTGAAGTCAGAGGGTATACCAGTCTATCATTGCATTCAATATCCTAGGGAGTTTGTTCTTGTTCTCCCAGGGGCATATCATACAGGATTTGATTGTGGCTTCAATTGTGCTGAGATGGTAAATTTTGCCCCCCTTGACTGGTTGCCCTTTGGGAAGAATGCTGTAGAACTTTATCGTGAGCAGGGGAGAAAGACGTCAATATCCCATGATAAGCTGTTGCTCGGTGCAGCCAGGGAAGCTGTGAGGGCCCGGTGGGAAGTCGCACTGCGTGGGAATAACACATTAAATAATTTGAGATGGAAAGATGCGTGTGGAGTGGATGGGATCTTAGCAAAATCATTCAAGGTAATCCCTAGAGTATTCAACTCCAGCTCCTCCATCAATCCCACAATGTTGAAGCAAGTGACCAGATTCTGAATTCTTTTGTTTTTCTCTTTCTTTCTTGTATAGTCACGTATTAAGTGTGAGGGCATTATGCGAAAGTATCTCTGCAAACCTTTGGAGAAGCGAAAGATGAGCAAAGATTTTGATGCCACCAGCAAAAAGCATTGCACAGTATGCTTCTCTGATTTACACTTCTCTGCAGCAGGTTGCCAATGCAATCCAAACAAATTTTCATGTTTGAATCATGCAAAGCAGCTCTGTTCTTGTTCTTGGAGTGAAAAGTTTTGCCTCTTTCGTTACGAAATGAACGAGTTAGAACTTCTTCTGGAAGCTTTGGAAGGAAAATTAAGGGCAGTCTATAGATGGGCGAAAGAAGATCTTGGACTGTCTCTGAACTCTTCTGTTTCCAAAAGTAGTGGAAAAAAATCAGGCTTTGTAGTTGGTTTACCATCCCATGCAAAAGAATCAAAACAAAAGGAGCACAAATTGCAAGATGATGGCATTGGTAGGAATTCTACTTCAAGCATTAAGGCAGAAATAAAGGCACGACTGCTCCAATCTAAAATGGCTAAGGAATTGAAAGCAAAAGACATCCCTGTACAAAGCCAATATGCAGCAAGGAAGGCACATATGCTCCAATCAACAATGTTGGACAAACCAAAAGAAAAAGACAACACCACGGTATCTACAGTTGTTTCAAGTGCAAGAAAAGATGATACTTCATTTGTGCAGACGCCTGTGATATTTGAAGTTTCTTCGGAAAGCACAAGCCTGTCAAGCTTCTCAGAATCTGCAGACGAGACATCAGATCTTGTCTTTTAGTTCAAGCCGAAATCGGTCCTCTATAGGTAAAGAAGTTGCGCTTTCTGAGTCTTCAAAGGGTGCTGGCAGACGGTCCTCACAGGTAAAAACTACTGACAGCAGAATGTCTTCAAAGCGAGGACAGTAGAATGTTTTTTGTTTTTGGGCAAAATATAATTAACTAAAATATTAACTATAAACCTATGGTAGTTCCTATTGATCTTAATGTATACAGATGGTGAATATAATATTGCAGTCTCAAAGATGGATAAGTTTCTCTCTATAATTATTTTAAGAGATTCTAATTATATTTAGAGTAAGACTCAGGTATTGGCTTGGGGGACTTCAATGGGTTCTTATAAATGATAAAGAGTCCATTTTAACTAGAAAATGTGAAATTTGACTAGCGCTATCTATGATAGGATAATTGGAATTTAAGTAGAGGAGATTGTGATCCTATGTTAAGTGAGTATATATTGTAAATGAGATTTCGTATTACTTAAAAAGAGAAAACCTTACAGCTGGTCAAACTTATAACTCAAAAAAATCAGCCCGTCAATAGTGAGAAGACACGTTATGATGCACATCTTAATTTTAAGAGACTGCGATGCATAGGATTACAGGAATCCTGAACCCACTCTATCTTTCCCAAACCATCGAGTCATTCCTTTCCCCAAACACTATGTTAGAATAAACAAAGAATCCCACAAGATCAAGAAACATTCCTCGGTGCAGCCACACTTGACGGCAGAGAAATCTCACGAGCTTGACCCCTCTCTCTCTCTGTCTCTTTTAGTTTTTTCTTCTTATTCTTTGGGGTGGTTTTGCTTTGGAGTTTGCCAAAAACTTTTTCTTGTTTTTTACTGAGAAACAAACACTAAGAATAAGAGGAACTACATTTGGGAAAGTTAAAAAAAAAAAACCCACACTAAGATCTGGGACACTACCTTTAATTTGCGATTTTTTCTTTGCCATCGTTTGATTTTTTTCACTTTTTCAATAATCAAACAGACCATAAAAACAACTTGAAAGTATGAAATCAACAATTGAATTTTTACACAAATTAAATATCTCATAGCATTCCCATAACTTAATAGCCCAAATAAATAAGGGGAATATTAAAAAATAAAAGTCACATTTTCTTTATCCGAAAATACTGGAGTTAGGTCGTGAATTGATGAGTTTTGCTTAGAGTTAGATGCCTAATAGAAGAAGGCAAAGATGATGATTGAGAAAAACTGTTGTAGATGAGGAAGAGAGGTTAGAGTCAGACAGGCTATGGTTGTGCGGCTTAGGCTCTTAGCACGATGTAGGCGAGTCCGTGCTTTGGGCCTGAGAGTAGGAACAAAAAGAGCCCAGTGCCTTGATTCGCACATGACCAACAACGATGAGGATGAAGCAGCTCTCGACGTCGAAAAGGAGAGAAAATTTGAAAAGGGGGGCTACCCTAATTGTGATTGTCTGTGGGTGTATCTATGGGTTGATTTGTAAGATGTCTGATGTGGCAAAATATTTGTAGAGGGCTGCTTTTTTATTTGAAAACAAGCCGGACTGATTAGAAGCGTTACCCTACTTAAAAAAAAGAATTTCTTACTTTTTATAACGATTTCAAGAAGCTCTAAGTGGGCATAAGGTACGAGAAGGGTGGCTAATTGCCTGTGTAGGGTAGTTGGTATCGCTTGTGACAACCCCGTGTTGTGGAATGTATGGGAGGCAACATGGGGGTAAAAAAAGAAAAAGTAATAATAGTGCAAGTGAATCTAGAGAGATATTTTGTAAGGCGTGTGGGTGATAGAGTGCAGTGAAAAACTCTCACCCAAATAATTTGAGTTTGAGTTCGAGCTGATCAATCAAGAAGTGAGTCGAATTATTTTTCGATCTTTGCCTATTCTTTAATAAGGCCAAATTGAGTAGATATATTACTTGAAATTTGCTTGTATTCTTTTAAATATTTTTTAATTTATGTTTGAATAAGTTGGATGATTAAAAATACAAAAAAAAATGATTAAATGAAATGAAATTTTTACAACTAATATATAAACCCTATATTGAATTATAAGATCATAAAAATTTTATGAATATATTTCTTATAAGGTTTCTCCATTGTAGTATATGAAATTGCATACTAACTATTATATATATATTTCATAAGATATCTATTATAATTTAATCACTTAAGTACATAATTAACAAATATATAATTATGGATTATATTCCATATATGTGTATAAATGACTAGGCATAAACAACTGGATTACATGTTACATATTTAATTATAAGGTAACTATACCGATATTATTCAAGTTAATATGTATTGAAGTACATATATAAATAAGAACATTAATATATAAACACAGATATTCGATGATATTTGGACAAGCTCTAATCTAATCTAGCTAACGAGTTAAACCGTGCATAAACGGGAGTATTTTAATCGAGTTGAACTGAATTTAATTGACAACATGTCATTTACCAATCAAGCAAGTCTTTACTTTTACAATTGAGTTTTTTCTTTATAAATTGAGCTTGATTCGAGTTTGTTGAGCGACTATCATACCAACTACAACTACATGTAAAAGTAGTAATTCAACTACATGTAAAACTATATCAATTATTCACGATGATTAGGCCTCTATTAGGATTTATTTTTTATTATTATGATATTTGAATAAATTAAATTATTTATTATATTTTGTATGAAAATTTAAAAATTTGTAATATAATAAAATAAGATGAGATGAAACTATTTTTGTATTCAAATGAGACCTAAAACAAAACTTTACCATCTAACCCTATATATGTATCATTGCTCCTGCAATCCTTTTCAATTATTAGTATATGGTTGGATGTTGAGAGTGTTTGAAATTGTTTGTGAATAGTAGTAAAAAGTAATAATAATATATTAAATAGTAATAAAAATAGGTGAAAAGTAATAATAAAATAATAAATAGTAGTAGAAAGCGTTTGAAGATGTTTTAAAGTTCTCGATTTCCAAACCTAGTTAGTCTCAAATATGAAAAGCAATACATCCATAAAAGAATTACATAAAAATAATTTGATAAATACATCAATTTATCAAATTTTTTTATATAATTTTTTTTGTAATTAGAGTATTTCTCCTTAAATATTAATCAAGAGGGTTAGGATAGGTGGGAAAGATATCACGATAAATACTGATAAATATAATTTAAAGATGTGTAAATTTTACATATTTTCTTTTAAAATATAAAAACTGTTGTTAACAAGTGGATTTTTTCGATCCTTAATTCAAACTCCACTTTTTAACTATTCTAAAAAGAAAAATTCTAAACATGCCACTACCACACCACACACCACATGTTTTTTTTTTAATTTTTAATTTTAAATTTTTTTATAAAATATTTGGAATATGAATAATGAGTAAAAAACTTTAATTATTTAAGAAAAATAAATATAAAAAATTTTGAAAAAAATTAAAATAAAAAATAAAAAAACATGGTGTGTAGTGTGGTGGTATATGTGTAGAAGCCTTCTTAAGAAAATACTGTATAATGATTCATCACTTTTGCTTGCCACGTGGCCCAAACTAACAATAATCAAATACCCCTCTTTTCGTGGGATACACCTAGATCAAAATTCATGTGGGACGAAAAATTATATTTTCAAAGCTAGTTTTTTTTTTTTTTTTTGAAAGAAACCTCATTTCATAAAATACTAATAATACTCAGAGATTACAATGTCCTGAATACATGAAGGACACTCTTCAATGTCATACATATCTTCTGAAATACTAATAGTGAATTTAGCAAGTGTATGGGCCGCTAGATTTGCCTCGCGAAAGGCGTGTGAAACTTCTCATGTGCAGTGACTTGCTATAAATTCTCTTACATCCTCAATGATTAGACCCCTAAGACTGAGGTTTGGACTAGGTTGCTGTAGCTGATTTATGACCTGCCTGGAGTCCCCTTCAAAGTGTAGACTTTTGAGATGTAGCTCTTTGCAGAAATTGGCAGCTATCAAGAGACCATATGCTTCCCCATCAAAAACATTCCCAGGCAAATGTCTATTTGCACGCATTGTCCCTATGATCTAACCTTTATAGTCTTGGATGAGGACTCTAATACCAAGTCTGCCAATGGGTTGCTTTGTAGCAATATCCTAGTTAACTTTAGGCTTCTCCCCATCTGGTGGTTTCCACGGTCTGGTCCTCTGTGAGGTGTTGCAAGGGTGGTTGTCCCAACTGTTTGTCTCCTTGTAGTCATTGGGTTCATCCTGAGCTTTCCAAATAATCACTAGTGGTTTGGTAAATTCCTTGCCATGTGTAAACTCGTTCCTCTTGGTCCATATCCTTCGTGCTATCACCACTGCCTCTTCCAGCTCCAGTTTATTCAGTTTCTGAGTAAAACCTATCCAAATATTTATGAAATTATCACTGCTGATAAAATTTTTTTGTATCTTGAGACATCCATAATTCCAGATATCCCTAGAGGCATTACAACCCAAAAGTACATGCCCAGAGGTTTTCGGTTCCAAGAGGCAAATTGGACATATATTATTTTCTATAATCTTCCTCCTATTCAGGTTAGCCATTGTTGGAAGAGACTCATTACAGGCTCTCTAAATAAAAGTCTTTATTGCAGGGGGTACTTGCATCTTCCACATGTGTTTCCATACCAATGATTTTGTTCTTTTATTGGAATACTCACCCTCCTCAATGGACGCAAGTTGTTTTTTGTGGTGGTACCCGCTTCTCACGGAGTATATGCCATTAGAGGTACGTAACTAGGTCAGCTTGTCTTCTCTAGATCCCAAACTGATTGGTATTTTCTCAATTACTTGAATTTCAACCACTGAAAACATCTCAGCCATCAAATCGAGCCTCCATCTTCTCGACTATGGATCCATAATGTCTTCCACCCTTTCGCACCAACACTCAGCAGCCCTTGGGAAGTGATGCCCTGTGAGTGTAATGATATGATCCAGCTGTCGCTCCAAATATTAATGTGTTTCTCATTTCCAACTTTTCAGGTTAGCCTGCTTTTTAGTATACTTAAGCCTGTATGTATACTCTTCCAAGCAAATGAGGGGCTAGACCCTATGTGTGCATCTAACAAGTTGCTATGGGAAAGTATTTATGTTTTAGGACTTTTGAAACAAGAGCTCACGGGTCTTGGAGGATCCGCCACCCTTGTTTTGCTAGTATTGCAATGTCGAAGATCCTGAAATCCCTAAAACCGAGGCCTCCTTCATCTTTGTTTAAGCTGATCTGATCCTAGGGTACCCATTGCATCTTCGTGTGATCTTCATTGAAACCTCGCCAAAATTTTCTCAACAATTGATTTAGCTTTTGTGTGATGGATTGAGGTAAAAGAAAAATGCCCATAGCATAAGTCGGGATTGCTTGGAGAACCGCCTTTAGGAGAGTTTATTTATCGGCTGTTGAAAGCTGTTTGGTGTTCCAGTTCACCGCTTTAGCCCATGTTTTGTCTATAAGGGAATGGAAAGCAGCCACCTTTCCTCTTCCTATCATGGCTAGTAGGCTCAAGTAATTCTCCATCGTGTCTATTGATTTAATACCAGCTATGCTAAGGAGGTGAGATTAGGTTTGGGAACTGGTGTTCTTACCATAAAGGACCAAGGATTTGGCCTTATTTAGTACCTGTTTAAGGGCCTGCTCATAGGAGTTTAGAATGTCTAGGATTTTTTCCAGCTCAAGAATAGATGCTTTGCAAAAAATTAGGTTATCATCCGCAAAGAATAGATGATTAACCTTTGTAGGTCCACGACCAATAGGGACACTGGTTATTTCACCCCGGCTTTCAGCAGTATTTAGGAGCCCCGTTAGGACCTCAGCACATAAAATAAACATGTAAGAAGATAGGGGGTCTCCCTGTCTAATGCCTCTTGATGGTTTGAAAGTCTTTTGTGGCTCCCCATTAACCAATATGGAATATGAAATTGACCAAATGCATCTTTGTATTACATCAACCCAATGAGTGGGAAACCCCATTCTAGTCATCACTCCTTCCACAAACAACCATTTCACCTTATCATATGCCTTATTCATGTCTAATTTAAGAGCCATGAAGCCGTTTTTTCCTTTCATCCTAGATGTCATGGAATGTAAGACTTCATAAGCTATTGATGTATTGTATGTAAACAACCTACCCGGAATAAATGCACTTTGGTTTTTCGAGATGTGGGAGGGGAGTATTATTTTCAGCCGATTAGCAAGAGTTTTTGACACTATCTTGTATAGGACGTTGCAAAGGCTTATAAGTCTGAACTCTTCTACTCTTGTGGGATTTTTCACCTTGGGGATAAGAGAAATGAACGTATCATTGATGTCACTGATCGGTCCCCTGTCATTAAGTGCATTTAACACAAGACTAGTAACCTACTTACCTACAACACTCCAATTTTTTTTATAGAAGAAAGCTGGGAATCCAATGGGCCCTGGAAAATCGAGAGGGTTTATGTGGGAAATTGTCATTCTAACCTCCTCTTTATCAAAAGGTTTTTTTTTAACACCTCCAGCATAATTGGAGTAATTTTCGGACTAACGTTCATAATGCATTCATGTAATTGTGATGGGTTGGAAGTAGTGAAGAGGGAAGAGAAGTAACGTGAAAAAATGGCGCCAATGAGTTCCTGAGAATGCACCCGCTGGCCCATGTGGTCCCTGATAGCTGATATGGTGTTGGGCTTTTTCCTCTGTGATGCTTGATGGGTTTGGACATGAGGCAACACTGGTTCAAAGCTAGTTTGATGGCATATAAAGTACACTTTTTTTTTTCTTAGCGCATATAAAGTATAGATAAATGCTATTTCACCTGAATTCGGGTGAAATGCATTTCTCCGAATGCTTTTTTTTTTCAAAATATTTTTTTACAAAATGATTAAAAAAATATTTTTTAATAATATTGTGATTTTTTTTTATTTTTTAGAATTATTTAAAATCATCAAAAAAATGATTAAATATATAAAAAAAAATATTTATTCGAGACAAATTCAACTTACATCCCCTCAAGAGATGTAGTACCACTCTAAAGTACATTATTAATATACAAATTTGTTTTACTAATTAATTTTCTTTAATATCTTAAAAAAAAGATACTATTTAAAAATATTCATTTCTTTTTTTATTGAATAATTAATTATGAATTTTCAGTCACAAAACAAAAATTCAGGACAAATTTAAACTATTAACTACTAGCTGTGAATTTTAATTTAAGAACGATTTTCGAATTTGAATATGAAATTGTGTTTTCTTAATCATATAAGAAAATCCGAACTTCTTCTCCAGAAAAAGAAGTTCACCCACCTGTAAGCCTCAACCTCTATGCAGCATTGCTCTGGTAGACTTTCGCCTATTGCAAAAAATTCCCTACAGCTGCCTTCTGTATAATTTATTATTTTTTTCCCTCAAATTTCTACACTCAGTCTACTTTTCTCTACTAATTGCACGTGTTGTCTCGTGTCTGCATGTGTATAGATTGTGTACAACATACAAAACATTTGCACCACTACCGACAAAGCCTATCGTTGTTATTACAGCGAAGCCGTAAAGTCACCGACATATAATAACGGCGACAATTTACACTCGTCACTATTAATGCGATCAACCTCAGATCTCGCATGTTCGCCGGAGACAATGGGTTCTCTCCCACAAAACTCTCCGTCCGACAACGTACCTCCACCCCTCCGAATCGACGAGACTACCCTCTTCAACCTCTTCAAATGTCAGCAGAAACACCTGAACTTCTTCTTCCACAACCTCTCGCTCCCCCAAACTCTATCATTCGCGCGTACCCTCCTCTCTGCCTCCGGAACTATCTTCTTCACCGGCGTCGGTAAGTCCGGCTTCGTCGCCAACAAGATCTCCCAGACCCTTGTCTCCCTCGGCATCCACTCCGCTTTCATCTCCCCCGTCGACGCCCTCCACGGAGACATCGGGATTCTCACATCTCGAGATGTCGTCGTCTTGTTCAGCAAGTCCGGGACCACCGAGGAGCTCCTCCGCCTCGTTCCGTGCGCGCGGGCTAAGGGCGCGTACCTCGCCTCCATCACGTCCGTGGAGGGCAATGCGCTCGCGGCGGCTTGCGACATGAACGTGCATTTGCCGCTGGAGAGGGAATTGTGTCCGTTCGATCTGGCGCCGGTGACGTCGACGGCTATCCAGATGGTGTTCGGGGATACGGTAGCGATCGCGCTCATGGGAGCCAGGAACTTGACCAAAGAAGAATACGCCGCTAACCATCCCGCGGGTCGGATCGGGAAGAGTCTCATCTTCAAGGTCAGGTTTCGGGCCTCGATTGAAACTTAAGAATTGAATTGTTAAATATTTGCAGATTAACAGGTTATAACTCGCATGAGATTCAGGTAAAAGATGTTATGAAGAAACAAGAGGAGCTTCCAGTTTGCAGGGAAGGAGATTTGATAATGGATCAGCTAGTGGAGCTGACAAGTAAAGGATGTGGATGCCTAGTTGTTATAGATGAAGAGTACCATCTGATCGGTACATTTACCGATGGTGATCTCCGGCGCACACTCAAGGCTAGCGGAGAAGCGATTTTTAAGCTCACAGTGGGAGAAATGTGCAACAGGTAATTATATAAGTAAAAATAAATTCATTTCTTGTTTATGGCTGCTGAGAATTCGAATTCTTAACGAACACAGACGTTATTAGGAGGGAGAGAGGGATGAATAAGACCTGCAAATTATTAACAGCCTCGAGTTATTTCAGGATGCCGAGAACGATCAATCCAGATTCAATGGCGGTGGAGGCAATGAAAAAGATGGAAGCACCACCATCACCTGTGCAATTTTTGCCGGTGGTTGATGATCGGAATAAGTTGATCGGCATTGTTACATTGCACGGGTTAGTTTCGGCTGGTATTTGATCATGAATATGTATGTATGTATGTATGTATGTATGTATGTATTGTGAGTTTAATTCTTGTGGTGATTCTTTGTTATGTTGATTCTTTTGATCTCCTCTGTGATGGTGCATGAGGTTGATCTCTGCGTCTGTTGTTGTAAAATTGAAGAGAATTATGTAGTTCAACAGATTCTCATCAATGGATGATTGTCTGAGTTTCTCAAGTCTTTCTTTGTTGCCCAACAAAATGCCAAATGGGTACTTGCTGCTAGGAACTTTCCCAAGAAAATGACGGAGAAAATTAAAGAAATCTTTGCATACCTAAAAAAAGATGGAAAATGATTCTTGTAGAGAATTTTGCACATGAATTACCCAAAAATTGGATTGTAGTTTATCTCTAATTGTATTTTGCGTTTCAACCTTCTTAACTATCAGATTTGTTTATATTTGTCAAATGGTTATTTCTTTTTTTTTTTTTAATTTCTTTAATTGTAGTTAACATAGAATTGAAAACTTAGTCTTGCGCAATTTTTGCCATAAATTTTATGTTTTTAGTAGAACCCCAAAAAATATATTTTTTGGTCCGTAATTCCTTTATAATTTTAGACCTCAACCAAGGGACAATAAATTTCTCAATTTCAAAGTCAAATTATGAAATACTCTATACCATAGATAAAAGCGTTCCCCAACCTGCATATTTCCTCTTCCTCAAACTAGGTCTAATTAACATAGGAGAGTGACTGAATTGAACCTAATATAGGTAAAGTAGTTAGTTAGTTTAGTTAGTTGAGGTGATTTATTTGGAAAATGAGATTAATGAATATCACAAAATTCGGTTACGTTTGAATGTTAAAAGTAATAATAAAATATTAAATAGTAATGAAAAAATAATAAATAGTAATAAAAGTAAATAAAAAATAATAATAAAGTAGTAAATAGTAGTAAAAAGTATTTGAGAGAGAGTGAAAATTCTTTGTTTTCAGTTCTGATGGCACATTCAATACTATATTGGGCCTAGCACTTTTCTTGGGTACATAATTTCAAAGAAAAACTTTCGACCGAGGGGCCCATTAGAAAGCATCTCTCCTTCTCAAATCTCAACCCCCTGCCCAACTGTGACACACAATTACCCAATGCGATTGCGCTATTTTTTTGATCTCTTGTAATGTAATAGATTCTCTTGTAATAAAAAAGCATGAACAGAATTGACGAGAAAAGTTAAAGGAAGAAAAATGATCCAACAAGGAAAAGAGAAGACAAAATTATGTGTACAACCTTTTTTAAATGTAAACAAATAGGGACGTTGGAAGGTTCAATCATCGAAAGTGCATATTTATTTCGGAATAAGCTTTGAATTTCTTGGTTAAGTATTGAAAATGTGAAGAAGTTTTATGAACTTTCCAAGTTGAAAATGGACTTGCATCGATTAATATATCTCGGGTTCCGAACCGGGAATCCAGGTATACCCAGCCTGGAACTGGGGTGTTCAGCCCAGATGTGCATGGTTTCGATTTTATCAATAAATGTCAAGGGATATCAATTTTATCAATAGTTTTTCAACTATTGATTCTCAAACTTGCCAACTTTATTATTTGTTTATTATCACAAATGACAACAATTTTCATTGAATTGCTTGCATAAATGTTCCTGTTTTTTCTATTTTCTAGTTTTATTAAATTAAAAATACTTTTATTTAACTAAGTTTTCTTTTAAAAAATCTAAATATTGTATAATTCAGCCAAAATGATAGTAAGCTAACTAGTCAATTGAATGATGGCAATTTCATTAAAACTAGAGAAATGTTTTATCTATAAAAAAAAGTTAATATTGGTAAGCTTGCAAACGGATGTAACTTGATACGATATGTTAAATTGTAAAGTTACTTTTATTGTAAAGTGAATAAAACGTATTATATAAATGAAAATTTCTTAAAACTACTTTAAAAAGTAAGAAATTATCTTCTTAAAACAAATATATATATATATATATAATTAGAAAATTGATATTTACAGTTGTGAAGTATATAAGTGCTACTTAATTATTTTAAAAAAATACGAAAATTACATATAAAAAATTAATTTCACTTTTTTTAAAAATAATTAAGTGATATTTACGCATGAACAAGCAAGAATGGATCAAAATCAAAGTTCCTGAAATATAGTGTTTTGTCTCTTTCTCTCGTTTCTTGTCGTTGGTTCATAGCCATTGAAGGCTATTTTCGAGGGAGGGCGGAACTCTTGCTCCTCCCTCTCTCCCACCCAACCTTATGGAGCATATTTAGTTTATTTATTGCTTGTTTTTCTTATTATTTTTCATATTTTTATAGTGTTTTATCTAAGTCCTTGAAGTTGTGGATCTACTGTTTGTTGGGCATCTACGACCACTACGCGCCAAACAGATAAAGTCTACAACCGCCAATTTATAGGCAGGGAGGAAAAAAATGCTCAGATGTACGGCGCGTTGCTCTCACGCACCTGATGGGGTGGGGTGCACATGACGCCAACACGCCATCGCATTTAGAGAGTCAATTTGCTGTCACGCGCAACAACTTAAGAATTAGCGACTTCCAATATTCCAATCTTCCTTTCTATCATTTCGATTTTACTTCCAGTGCAGCGCATGCTCCTGATGCGCCGTTACAACTGGCGGTCGTCCTCTTCCAGTGTATCAATTCTCCTTCGGATGGTTGCTTTCCGCTTTCCCTAACTTAGAATCTTGGTGAAGTGGACGTGGGTATCTCCTTCAAACAGACCGATTCAATAAAATGCAGCGCACCTCTTCTCAATACGATTTTTTATCACAGTTTAATAGTCTATTTTGCAAATTATTTTAAAACTGCTTTAGACAATATTTTTTTATTGGAATTGGTGGAAGTTGTACTTGCGGCTTTGAAATCTTTTTTTTTTTTTTTGTTTTTTTTATGTTTGTTGTGTCTTTTATTAAAATGAGATGATTGTTAATGACTCACACCTTACTGAATTTTGTATCCTTATAATTGTTTAGTTATTTATATAATATTTGCTTTAAAAAAAAAACTAATTAAAAGGACGAATCTACTAGTTGGATAGTGATTTTATTTGTTTTTAGAGATGAAATGAGATAAAAGTTTTAAAAAAAATAAAATATTATTATAAAATATTTTTTTAATGTTAATTTTATTTTAAAATTTAAAAAATTAGAATTTTTTATTATATTTTAAATGAGAATTTTAAAAAATATAATAAAAAATGTAAAAAAATTTTAAAATTTTTATTTTTATTTTCTAAAGCAAACCA
The DNA here is from genome assembly GCA_036559045.1 of Platycarya longipes. Lineage (NCBI taxonomy): Eukaryota > Viridiplantae > Streptophyta > Magnoliopsida > Fagales > Juglandaceae > Platycarya > Platycarya longipes. The sequence continues at coordinate 1,577,795 of CM071792.1, forward strand.
GGCTTTGCAGCTTTATGTTTTGGCTGCGTGCGTGCTGGTGCTGTGGGATGGAACTGGACGAACTTTGGGGTCAATAGACTATCTTCTACTGCTCATACTGGAGTTTTGGCATTTTGTATGCATGTAATTAGTAATTACTCCATTTTATTTTTATTTGTTTGCTTTATTCACTGGTACTATCAACTATGAGAAGAGTTGTGAACTTGGCGTTCGTTGCGCTGAAAAATGCATGTCTTGTTGGTAACAGCTTGTACATGACTACTGACTTTCCTCCCAGAAAAATTTAATAACGTAAAAAAGTTAAAAAGTCTTGGCATTTCGAGCCAGAAAATTATAGGTCTGGAGACTGGGACAGCTTGCTCTGCAGAATCTCCGATATTTCTTACAAGTTACCACTCACTGACTCACCTTTATTTATTGGGAGACGTTGGGACGGATCGATTCTTATTAAAAAACAGTTTTTAATAAAAATATAATTAAATATTTAAAAAATATAATTAAAAATTAAAAATAAATAAAAAATACACAATAAAAAATTAAATAAAGATAATTTTAAAATAGGCATTCGATTTTAGTTCAGACGAAATTACCGACGGCGATCAAGAACGTTACCGTCTAATTCGGATCTATTTTAAATTTAAGACTATCGAAAAAAGGTTGAAAATTGTATGGAGTCGTTAAAAAAAGACAATTCTAATAATATGAACGATAACGCTCTGTTGACAGAGCTGCCACCGGTTATTTTTCAATAGAAATCAGTCTAACTGATACTAGATTTTCTCTTATTTAATTATTTAATTATTTAATTATTTTTAACTACTCTTTTTTTTTATGTTTTGCGTGCTGCACCTTGAATTGACATTACATGCAGCTCCTGATTTGGCAACAACTACTACCTAGTATATATATATATATATATATATATATAAAGTGTTATATATATATAAAGTGTTAGATATATAATTAATTTCTTAAAATTAAATTTATAAATTAATATAATTTAATTTAAAAGAATACGTGTATTTTATGATAGTTTTTTTTTTTACATCTAATCTGTCTATTAATTTATAAATTTATTTTTATAATTTCACTTTACAGATAAAACATTTATTTTTGTACTTTATTTTCTTCTTAAATATATGATTCTACAGAGGAAGAAAAATGAGAAATGGTTTCTTTAAATAGGTGCAACCCATCTAGTTTGATCCAGCTTTAAATAAAATTTTGGATCGAATCGATATGTATCGATTTTGTATTTTCAAATATCGATTACGTATCAATTATTTTTCTAAATCGATACTCCTAGTTTTAACAATTTTGGTTCGATCTTAATGTTAATCTATTAAAATATTAGTATTAGTATATATATTTGCATTAATATAGTGATTAGAATAATGATATATTAATGTTTGTTATAGTGAGTTTAATTTTTTATAACTATATTATTTATAGTGATAGTATTAGTATATTAATATTAATAGTATTAATATTATTATATCATTGAGAGTGATGATATTAATATATTAATATTACTATTTTAATAGTAAATCTACTTTCTTTCACTTCAAAAAAAAAAATCTACTTCTTTTAGAAAAAAAAATGATCAAAACTTGCATATTCTAAGATAGAAATTCTATTCGTAATTAATGACAAATTGTTCAAGTTAAGACAGTAAACTGATACTTAGAGCATTAGCATTGATTTACGCGTCTTCATTTTTATCTTTAAGTTTAAATAATATTCCTTCAAATTCATCTATATTAGCTTATGCACCCCTAAATTTTTATACAGTTATAAATAGTATTTCTTCAAATCTAAGGAGACACTACCACTCTTCAAACATTATTTTACTATTCTTTCTTTTTCCTACTGGTTAAAATCAAATTTGTAAAATTTATATTAGACTGATTTTGATACATGAAATTTGTATTAAATTGATAATATAAAGTGGATGCTAATTGTAAAATATATATAAAAAAAAATAATTTTAGAAAAAAATAAAAAAATAAAAAATAAAAATATTTTTTTATCATTTGGTGCAAAAATACATAATTGGATGTGATAATTTTTATTGATATGCAAAATCAATCTTTAAAATTTTTTTATTTTATCTTGGATAAAATTATATTATCTCTCAAATAGTGGTCTGCAAAGATTTACAACAATGATTAGACCATATTAATCGTTCTTTATGTACTAAGGAGCTATAAATATTATAATAAATTTGTAATTGTAATAAAACGAAGATCGATTGAAAGGACGGCTGCCGCCCCCTGTCCCAACACTAAAATTATGTGAATAATCTCACCACTATTATTTTAAATCTTGCATAGTGATTTGCATAGTAACTTACATAGTAATTTCAATACCTATAAATATGAGTTTCAATTATTATGAAATTCATAAGAAAATATAGAGAGAAGAAAATTTCAATTATTAAGAGTTCTTAAAGAGTTTCTTATATATTTCTCTTTTACAATAATAGTTTCTTCTTTAATTTTATAACACGTTATCAGCACGACGGCTCTACCAATTCTAAAACTAATGGTCTTATTCCTCTGTAAGTTTTTCAATATATTATTTGCAGTCTTTGATATATTTTATTGATAATTATTATTTAAAATTTGTGTGAATTTATAAATATATTTTCTGAGATACACATATTTATTTCATTATTTATATGTGTAGAAAATGACAAATCTTACAAAATTAGAATTTGTTGCTCTTGACATATCTGAAAAAAATTATTTATTATGGATACTTGATGCTGAAATACATCTTCATGCAATGAACTTGGGTGAAACAATTAAAGAAGGAAATCAAGACCGTGCTAAAGTAATGATTTTCCTTCACCACCATCTTCACGAAGAATTAAAAACTGAATATCTTACAATAAAAGATCATTATATTTTATGGAACAGTTTAAGGGAGATGTATGAACACCAGAAGACTGTTATCCTCCCAAGAGCTCGTTATGAATGGTTGCACATGAGGTTGCAAGATTATAAAAGTGTTAGTGAGTATAATTCCACACTTTTTAAAATAAACTTAATACTAAAATTATGCGGTGAGAAAATCACCGATGATGATATGCTAGAAAATACTTATTCTACTTTTCATGCCTCAAATGTGCTCCTGCAGTAGCAGTATCGAGAGAGAAAGTTCAAGAAATATTCTGAACTTATATCATGTCTTCTAGTAGCTGAGCAGAACAATGAGTTTTTATTAAAAAACCATCAGTTACGCCCTACTGGCTCAATATGATTCCTTGAAGTGAATAGTAATAGATTTGCATCATTCTCAGAAGTGAATGGTGCATATTTTAGAAGAAATTAGTGGCGTGGACGTGGTAGGAGAAATTATATAAATATGAAATATTGGTCCCAGAAGTGACCACAATAAAATGGATAATAATAATATACCGTATTACAAGAAGTTGTATAATTCAGAAAAGAATAAAAATCTCTAGAATAATTTTTCAAAGAGAAGTGAAGAGGTGTGCCATAGATGTGGAATGATTGGACAATGGTCACGTACCTGTCGTATGGCCAGACACTTAATTGATTTATATCAAGTATCTATTAAAGAAAAGAATAAAATGCATGAAACAAATTTAATAGAACCATCAAATGATTTATTAGATTTTAGATTCAATAGATATAGATGTTACTCATCTTGATATCTCTAATTTTTTTAATCATCCTGAAGGTAGAATTAACCACTTAATTGGAGATGGAAGTATTCTACTCAATTAATTTATTTTCTTTCTATTATCTGTAATAAAATTTTGTATATTTTTGTAGAATCATGAATTACATTGATGAGTTTTTTATGAATGATAAAGATATATGTCTGGCTGACAGTGCTACAACTCACACAATTCTAAAATAAAAAAAAAATTCAAAATCCAACACTAAGCAAAGCATATGTCCATACTATATCAGGTTTATCAGATTTAATTGAGAGCTTCAGAATAGCTTATATTGTGTTGCCTAATGACACCAAATTTTATATTGATGATGCTCTATTCTCTTCACAATTCAGAAGAAATTTATTGAGTTTTAAAGATATACGTCGTAATGATTACCATATTGAAACGACCAATGAAAGCAGTAAAGAGCATACTCTTATTACTAAAACAATATTGGGCCAGAAACTCGTATTAGAAAAACTCCCTGCTCTATATTCTGAATTATATTATACAAAAATGAGAACAATTGAATCATATGTGGTAATGCACCAGAAGTGCATTGATCCCAAAATATTTATGACTTTGCATGATCGTCTTAGACATCCGGGATCTATAATTATGAAAAGAATTATTGAAAATTCGCATGGGCATCTCTTAAAGAATTAAAAGATATTTCTACCCAATAAATTTTCGTGCTCTGCATGTTCTCAAGATAAGTTGATTATCAAACTATCTCTCTCAAAAGTCATTGTTGAATCTCCATCCTTTTTAGAAATGATTCACGCAGATATATGTGGGCCTATTCATCCATCAAGTGGACCATTTAGATACTTTATAGTTTTGATTGATACATCTAGTCGATGGTTACATTTTTTTTGCTTTCCACTAGAAATGTTACATTTGCTAGACTTCTTGTTCAGATAATCAAACTACGAGCACAATTTCTAAGTATCCATCCAATTAAAACCATTCGATTGGATAATGCAAGTAATTTTCATTTCAAACTTTTGATGATTATTGCATGTCAATAGGAATAGATGTTGAACATCTTGTTACCTATACACATACTCAAAACGGTTTAGCTGAATCTTTGATCAAAAGGTTTCAGCTAATCTCTAGACCTTTACTTATAAAATCAAAACTTCTTGTTTCTGCTTGGGAACATGCTATACTTCATGCAGCATCATTAATTCGCATTAGACCATCTGCATATCATAAATATTCTCTATTACAGCTTGCATTCAGTCAACAACTAAATATTTCTCTTCTTCGTACTTTTGGATATGTTATATATGTTCTAATTGCACCTCCACATCGTACAAAAATAGGTCCTCAGTGTAGACTTGGGATATATGTTGGTTTTGATTCTCCATCTATTATCAGATATTTTAAGCTCCTTACAGGGATATGTTTAAAGCACGTTTTGATGTTTGTCATTTTGACGAATCTACTTTTCCATTAATGGGTAAAGAAAAGTCAGTGCTTGAAGCATGACAAGATATTACTTGGGATAATAAGATCCTGTCTCAATTTGATCCTTCTACAAATGAATGTAAATTGGAAGTTCAGAAAATTATTCATTTACAAATCAATTATCGGATGTATTTACTGACACTAAAGGTGTAATAAAATCTTATATTTTTATTGTTAATGTTCCAGTAAGGATTGAAGTTCCTAAAGGACAAATTGTCAAAACAGCAATAGGTGAGTCTAAGACACGCCTGAAGCGTGGAAGACCTATTGGTGCAAAAGACAAAATTTCTAAAAAAGAAAAAAATACAAAATGAATTTGGTGTTCCTGAAGAACACATATCCACAATACAAGCTACAAATATAATTGGTGCTCCTAAATAGCTCAAATCTTCTATTCCAGAACCTCCTGAAGAGGAAACTCCTGAAGAGTATAAATCTCCTGAAAAAGGACCTCCTGAAGCGATGTTTCATGAAATATTTTTCCTGAAGAGGAACAAGTACCTGAAAATAATGAGATATCAATACATTTCATGAATACTGGAGAAATTTTGGATATAAATAAAACTGTTGTCGACAACATATTTTCATATAAAATGGCCATTGACATTAATAGAAGTAATAAAAAAGTGAGTCAAAAACTGTCGAAGAATGTCGACATAGAAATAATTGGCTAAAATGTAAAGCATCTATTCAAGTTGAATTAAATTCGCTAGCAAAGCGAGAAGTATTTGGACCTGTTGTCCAAACACCAAAGGGTGTAATGCCTGTTGGATATAAGTGGGTATTTGTACGAAAACGCAATGAGAAAAATAAAATTGTGCGGTACAAAGCATGGCTTGTCGAACAAAATTTCTTGGAAACCGGTGATTGATTATGAAGAAACATATTCTCCCGTTATAGATGCAATCACATTTAGATTTTTTATTAGTCTAGTTGTTACAAAATGATTAGAAATGCGGTTGATGGATATGGTCACTGCATATTTATATGGATCCTTAGACCATGACATATATATGAAAATCCCTGAAAGATATAAAATGCTTGAAGCATCTACAAGTACATCTAGAAATATGTACTCTATCAAAATACAAAGATCTTTATATGGGTTGAAGCAATCCGGACGCATGTGGTATAATCGCGTAAGTGAATATCTATTGAAAGAAGGATTTGAGAATAATCCTATATGCCCATGTGTTTTTATTAAAAAATCAGAATCTAGATTTGTCATTATTGCAGTTTATATTGATGATTTAAATATTGTGGGAATTCCTGAAGAGATTTCAAGAACCGCTACATATTTAAAAAATGAATTTGAAATGAAAGATTTTGGCAAAATAAAACTTTGTCTTGGCATGCAACTCGAGCACTTGCCAAATGAAATTTTTATTCATCAGTCCATGTATATTGAGAAAGTCTTAAAGTATTTTTATACAGACAAAGCTCATCCCCTGAGTACTCCAATGATTGTTCGAACACTTGATGTGAAGAATAATCCATTCCGTCCTTGTGATGAAGATGAAGAAATTCTTGATCCTAAAGTACCATATCTCAGTGAAATTAGAGTTTTGATGTATCTTGCAAATTGCACTCGACCAGATATTACATTCTCAGTTAATCTGCTTGCAAGATATAATTATGCACCGATTCGAAGGCATTGGAATGACATTAAACATATCCTTCGTTACCTTCATATTACGGTTGATATGTGATTATTTTATCAATGTGGATCAAGTCTACAATTAATTGGGTATGCAGATGCATGTTATCTTTCAGACCCACATAGAGGTAGATCTCAAACTGGATATTTATTTACTTATGGAGATACTATCATATCATGGAGATATGTTAAGCAGACACTATCTGCTACTTCTTCAAATCACTCAGAGATCATTACTATTCATGAAACAAGTTGAGAGCGTATTTGGCTGAAATCAGTAATTCAACATATCCAGGAAAAGTGTGGACTCCCCACGATCAATAATAGCCCAATAATTTTATATAAAGATAATACTGCTTGTATCACTCAAATTAGAGGAGGATATATCAAAGGTGACAGAACCAAACATATTTCACTTAATTTCTTCTATACTCATGAACTTTAAGAGAAAAATGAAATTGATGTCAAGCAGGTACGATCTAGTGATAATCTGGCAGATTTATTCACAAAGGCATTACCAATCACAACATTCAAGAAGAGTGTGCATAACATTGGAATGCGAAAACTCAAATATCTATTGTCATACACTTTTCAGGAGGAGTAAATGTCCTGAAAATTTGTACTGATTGTATTCTTTTTCCTTCGCTAAGGTTTTGTCCTACTGAGTTTTATTTTGTAAGGTTTTAATGAGGCAATCTTAAAATACTTGTGAATACATAAGAAAACTATACTATTTTTCCTTCGCCTTTGGTTTTTCTTCCTATTAGGTTTTTCCTTGACAAGGCTTTAACAAGGCAGATTCTTTATAGGTGGTCATTCAAAGGAGAGTGTAATGAAACGAAGATCGATTGGAGGGACGGCTGCCACCCCCTGTCCCACCACTAAAATTATGTGAATGACCCCATTACTATTAATTTAAATCTTGCATAGTAATTTGTATAGTAATTTCAAGGTCTATAAATATGAATTTCAATTGTTATGAAATTTATAAGAAAATATAGAGAGAGAAGAAAGTTTCAGTTATCAAAAGTTCTTAAAAAATTTCTTATATATTTCTCTTTTGTAATAATAATTTATTCTTTAATTTTATAATAGTAATATATGTTTTAGACTTAGTTATAATGTTTGTCATTAATTAATGCAATATGATTTTTATAAAAAAGAAGGCGCTCTTATAATTTATAACTAGATGCAGAAGCTTAACAAAATTTTAATACACTAATCACATATTTGGAAAATATATTATTTATTATTCTAATTTATCAAATGTGATGTAAAAATCAAATAATTAAAACATTTTTTTTATATAAGATATCAATGAGTTGTGATTTTCGTGAGACAGTAAATAATAATTTATAGATTGCACGTAGGGGTGTAAGAAAAATTGGTGAATCGGTAAATCAGATTGGACCGAACTGAATTGGTAGAATCAGTTCGATTTTGGGTAGATATTGGTTCGGAATCGGTTTTCCTAATGTTGAAACCAGTAGGTACTGGTTCGAGTTCGGTTTTAAATTTTTTAAAATTGGACCAAATCGGATCGGTTCAATATAATATATATTTTAAATTAATTTTTTTAATATGATACATAATATAAAATATTTTTTTTAATTATATACAATATGTTATACATTAATATATAATATAAATTAGTTACAATTTTTATTTTATGGCCTAATACTAATAATATAATACTATATTAGTATTAGTAATATACTTTAAGTCTATATATAAATTATTATATTAAATAATTACATATGAAATATTGATATAGTAATACTAATATAATTTTTTTTTAGTTAATATTAATAATATTTGTTATAACTATCAATGATATAATTATGAAAAATTAAACTTATTATAACAAATACTAATATATATATTAATAGTCTAATAAATTAATATAGACTAATTTAAAGCCAGAAAATCGGACCGAATGGGATCGAAACCGATAAAATCGGTGCGTAATCGATTTTAAAAAATAAAAAATTTGTAGTATCGGTTCAATTATAGATTTTATCCAAAATTAGATTGAACATGACTGATTACATCCCTAATCATACATGAATAATTTGACTAAATAAATTTTAAAAAAAAACTTTCATTTTAAGGTCGAGGTAGGGGTTTCTATTTTATTTAAATTTGTATAATGTAAGAGCATTAGTATTGGATTAGTTAATTTTTTTTTTAAAAGTATAAATTTACACATATATTAAAAAAATCTTATCATATTTGATTAAAAATAGGAAGAAAAAATTGAGAAAATGAATAAAAATATTTTTATTCTTAAAAAATGAATAGTAAATTTAATTTTTTTTTCAAATATGATGATTTTTTTAATATACAAAAATGATAGGAAGAAACTACATTCAAGAGCACTCACTTACATAAATAATGACATATACTATTCATATCATTATTCATATGAGTGAGTGCTATTAGATGTAACTTCTCCTTAACATATCTCTTTAATATATATATATGTAAATTTATATTTTTTAGCCGATTTAATGCTAATATTTTAATTCTTTAATTTATTTAACGATATTAACTTATTTTAAAAAAATGAAAAAAAAAGCCCAAGGTAGGGTCCGTACAGAAAATGACTAATCAAAAGAGTGGGACCCAACTTGCCGAATAACCAGGCTGTTGAAAATCGAAACGATGAGGTGGGACCCACAAACAAACGTCCGTCAAAGGAAAAAGTAAAAAGAAAATCCGAATGAGTGTGATTTGGACGTGACAGCCAGTTAATATTCTCCACGTAGCAAGATCAAAACGTTGGTGGCTGGGCCTAGACCAACGGATGGAAGAGATGGCACCGTCATGTCACTGTAGCCGACATGGGTGACAAGACTGCACGTGGTGATTTAAGCGGTTGTGGGGTCTGTTGGGTCCCACCTTACCTTTTCGGGTTACTTTATCTTCGTCGAATTCATCGTCCTGTCGTATTGACCATATAACGCGGGATTCTCGTACCGTTTATGTGGGGTTTTCTTATAGTGTGTCTATTCCACAGTCACAGAAGTGTGTTTCCAGGCAGGATTTTTAGACAGGGAAGTGATGTATACACAATCTAATTATATAATATATTTTATAATAAATATTAAATAAAAAATAAAAAATAAATTTATAAATTACTTTATATAAATACAATACTTTACAAAATTATTTTTATTTAATACTTATTATAAAATATATTGTATACTTATATTAATATGTATATATCATTTTCAAAAACTCTTTAACCATTATTTCTTCTTTTCTTATAGAAACACCCTCAATTGTTTTCGTGAGTAAGCAATGCATATAAGTATATATATATATATATATATATAGAGAGAGAGAGAGAGAGAGAGAGAGAGAGAGAGAGAGATCAGCGTGCTGATCAATACAAATTTTCTTTAGAGGAAAATAAAGACATTCCATTTTTGAACACTCAAAAGGGAGAGAATCTGAATCGGGACGAACATTATGAGCAGATATTGATAGTGCTGTTGATCAAGTGAAGGAATTTTTGAACATGTTGGAAGTTTTTGCGAGTACAACTGTTGCAGATAGTTATGGAGGTGAAGGCTGGGGCCTGGGGGGCAGTGGGGGACGTTGTCCTAATTTGGATGAACCTTTCAAAATTGCTGGCACAAGAAAATAATTTAAATAAATCATGCACTCATGAGGAATGTTCATCTTTGGTACTCAATAATTCTGCCATTTATTTTTGGCGCGTCTTTTGCTCTATTTGTTTTGCTGCACTTGAGGAAGACACACGTGTCGATAAACTGATAGTGAACAGCATATATAAAGAAAATTTAAAAGAAGAGATCAGATTTATTATAAAAATTCAATGGTTTTGGCAAGAAATTTGAAGATGCGTGTACATCTTAAATTATAATGATGTATGAGCAACTACGTACGGACGTACCTCTAAATAATTAATAACGTTGATGGAGACGCAACCCTACCTCAAACCATGGTTATCTTCCAATCAGTACTGTACAGACATTGACACACAGTCATGATGACTCAAAAACGAAGATGAAGAGCCACTTCTCTTTAATTAGGGGAATTAATCATGGTACGTACATGAGTTTTCTCTCTTCCAGCTTGCATTTTATTGTTTTATTTTATATATTATATCTCTTCACCAGCTTCTTGTTAAGGTGCCCTTATATCTAAAATTCATGGTGATCGGGATCATCTTAATTTCTCTCCATCTTTAGCTTGGTTTATGAGTTCTGTTATATGAAGTTATTTTTGCATATATATTTTTTGTGTATTTTATTAATAGTAAAATATATAATCAATCATATTAATAAAAAATGTAAAAAAAATAAAAATAATTGTATATAAATTTTTTATTAATTTATAATTAGTACGTGAAAATTAAACACAAAAACGACTTAAGCATAATTAGGAAGACTAGCTATATATATATATATATTGCTTGTCTATCATATCAGTCAGACATTAAGATCATCGATCGCGTACGTAAGGGTATTAATATGGATCTGCTATTTGATATCATTAACGTATCCGATTCATTCGGCCAATTAATTCATCGATATTTCTGCTTTTATCCCCAAAAGAAACACAAACAAAGGTCATCTGTTTGCTCACATTGCTTGAGAAAATGCAAGATTCTCTTTCTCTTTTCAGCCGAAAAATGAAACACAGAACAGCATATATAATATCTTATATAATAATTTATAAAAATAAAATTATTTTTATTAACTGATGTTAATTTTATAAGATAATTTAAAAAATACTTTTATTTTTATAAAATATTACATATAACAATTATATGGGTATCATTTCTCTTTTCAGCCTCACTCTCCCTTTGTGATCTGCGTCTCTCCACCTTTGTCCCATCATTTCAAGCCTTCAGCTGCCACCTGGAGCTTGATCATATAGTACTGACAATTGACAAATCCTCGATCGTACTGAACACCCCTACATTTGGGTGGGTTGGGAGTTGGCTTCACTGAATCTGGTTAATGATTGTCCTCTTTTACGAGTGACGAATTTGGCTATTATTGACTATATACCACTATCGATCGGTTGATGTGATACTGACGATGATTGCAATAAATAATGAAAAATAGCTAGCTAGCGTACCTCTTCTACTTCTGGCCATCATAAGTTAATTTGTGATCAATAAGATTATTTATTATAAAAATATACCTATTTCAATAAAAAATAATAATTATTTTGATTAAAAAAATACATAAAAAAACTTATCATAAATAAATAAATTTTCAATTATTATAGCTACATATGTTACATATATACTAATTAGATGCCTCTTGATATTTCAGGTCGAATTGAGATCTATTTTGATCTTTTTTGTAGCGTCCACAACAAACTTGACAATTTGTCTATTAATGATGAATAATATTCAATAAGAGGTAATCTTGGGATGAGTCAATGTTAAGTAGATTTGCAGTTAAAATTTGTATAATTTTCCTACATGCATACATGATCTTCTAATCAAAATATTTTGACTAAGGATATAATTAAATCATGTCATCAGGCTACAAAGACCTTATGGGTATATATTTTGAAACAAATTAAGCATTCAAGGCCAGTAAGCATACACGCGCAGTACGCCTGCCATACACACAACTTCGTATTTTATTTGAAGGCATATAAACCTGCATATAATCACACTTAATACATTCCCCATATACACAACTTCGTATTTATTTGAAGTCAATTAGTGCTCTCAACACCAACGCGCTGGGACTAAAAACAAGTAAATGATCTACAGATTAAAATGAAAACTGCATATATATATATATATATTATATAATTGGAACAGATGGAAGTATATATTAAGACTCAACAAAGTAGCTAGGCAATTAGACAAATAATACACGAACATCATGGATATTTGACAATAAATCACTGAATATTCATGTGTTCTCTTTGCAATGTTAATGTTGCTAGCTCTTTTTTGCAAACTAATTAGATTGTTTAGACCAAACAATAAGTAAATCCATAACGAAAAAACAAAATATAGACGAGATGTCATTCAATTGTACTGTTAATAAACCCTGTGCATTAATTAACATGATCATAGACGTGCATTAATAGCTAATTCCGCAAAGCATAAAATTAATGAGATTTAGGTAGCTTTTTGATCGAAAATCAATGCATAATTGTCGATTAAATCACTGAAAGGTATAATGCATATATAGCAATTAAAAGCCAATTAATAAGTCCAAACGAAGATGATCAGAAAACAGGGCCAAGCACATGATATTTAGGTTGACAAAGGACATCAACGATCGAAGTAGATCTAGTATCATCACCATTAATTCAAGGAAAGCATCCATTCTAAATCCGTGTTACTATTAGTTTAACCATTATATGTGCATGTAGGTCAATATTTTGCCGAGTCATTCTTAATTATCTGGTCACCATCAAGGTCTTTTACATGAAATGGAATACCACTGACAAAAACGAAGCAGTTTTGATCATCAACCCAGCAAGATTGTTCAACATTCTTACTACTCCAGCATATAACATGGAATATTATGATTAATTCATATCATAAATTTTACTATTTCGGATCTCTTCATTTAATTTCAAACATTCTAAAGCAATCCTGATAAGTACTCCAAATGGTTAGAAGCTTGGACATATATATATATATATATATATATATATATATATCCTCTGTGCATTAAAATGGTAGGCTAGTTTCATATATATCTGGTCACCAAATTAATAACCAGATCAAGGATATAAAGGTTCGTCACTATCATTAGGCCTACGTACTAATATTTATTTCCTCTTTCTAGCTCAAATGATAGGTTTGTGGCTGAATTATACATGGACAAAGTATATTTATATCCATGATTGGAGTACTTCTATATATATATAAGTATAACTAGTACTTGATCAGTTGCTAATCCTTTCAGCGTTCAGGGGGTGTGTAATTTCACTCTCAGAATGCTTTAAGCCTAGCTACCTCTGTCTTGCTCCTCTTCATGTAGATAGGTTAAAGTTCAGTGTCACATCTGAACGATCAACTAATAGTTAACAAGAACTACAAAGCTTTGACCAAGTTAATAAACTGATCTGCCATTAATCTTAACAGAAAACTTGTAATGATCTATGCTAATTAAAGACTTTATATCTCTTTTTTTTTATACCATCTCGATCTACTATTTTCAGTCAGTTAAGAGGGAGTCAGATTAAGTAATGACACTTGCAGAAATGAACTAGAAGACGATCGTATTTTACAGTGAAACAACCATTAAACAACGTATATTTATTGCTAGACACACACACACACACACACACACACACACACATATATATTTGACGTGAACGTGATCCTTGTGTGAAGGTTCTTTCAAGTTTTTAAAACGTTGGAGAACTGAACTTTCATCAATATATCCGTGAAAAATAGGATAATTAACGGGAAACAAAAAACTTGAGAAAAGAGATGAAACTTGAAAGCCAACATGATATTCAAATTTGTGTAGATGGATATTCATATTCTAAGTACATAAAACCATGAGCAAAATATATATATGCTCAGTTCGACATATATAGTGATTCAAAAAAAAAAAAGTTCGACATATATAGACCATATTTCCAAGCCAGTACATTTTTTAAATTTCCTCCCTAACACTTTTCCAGTGACAGTCTACTTGCAGTGATACTAGCACTGTTTTCTGAATCATTAATGCATATTCTTGATATTCATTATATAATATCCCAGATCATCCATAACACTGCTTCTGTAAAAGCTAATGGAATACACAAAAACACAGTGTATAATAGCTAGCACCCTTTAGAAATTTAACCCTAAGTACACCAAAACACCCTAACTAGCTCTTAAAAAGATTCAAGGGAGTAGTACCCATTTTGAAATTTGGCAATTTAAGATATTGCCTAGTACTGGAGAGTAGATAAATATCCATGGACATGAATGGGGATTTCTTTATTGGGTTGCACCTGGGGGTGGCAGCTGACCTGGTGGAAACTGTTGCCGGGAGCGCTTCCGCTTCTTCTTCTCATAGCTGACGCCTCTTGCTTTTGACTGCAAATCACGAACCTCACGTAGATAGAGCCTAACTGCTCGAGCCCCGAAAGGGTTAACTTCAGGCTGCCCTCCGTTCTCTTCAAATGCGGCGCGGAGGCGTCCGATGAGCGCATCCAGGCTGCCCCAGGCCTGGCGCAGCGGGCATGGGCAAGGGGCTGGAGGGTTTGGGAGACCATAGAAGGGGCAGATTGGAGTGTGCACTTTGGTTTTTCCAAATTGGTCAAGATACCTGTTGAAAATAGATAAATCATATAACCCTTAATTTGCTGTAGAATTCTGAAGATTAATGGTGCTTAATTTCTGGTGTACCGGAGGAATTCGAGAACATGGGCACCGCTGCATCTGGAGAGGGAAAGTGGTGGCCGGTGATTCATCAGGTATTGGCCGAAGGTGTTCCAGTCACGGCGCTTCTGGTTTTCATAGCGGCTGCTTGGAGCAGAAGCTGATGAAGAAGAGCTTGCGGCAGCTAAGCCGGCGCTGTTATTGGTAGCACTAGAATCCGTGATGCCGGTGTTCTCAGAATTAGAACTCTCAGACAATTCTGGGAGTGAATTCATGGATCTCTTTTGGGTGTGTATTTGGATGGATTTTTTCTTGGATCTTAGAGTAGCTAGCTAGCAGTAGAAGTTTTGTTCTTGGAAATTGGGGTGATGTTGTCTTTATCGCTTCTACTTTTACATTCAAGCTTTCCACTTCTAGGGTTTTGCTTCTTAGAGCTAGAGATGAGCTTTAGGAGATTGGAACGAGAGAGAAGGCGATATGTATTTCGTTCAGGATCAGAGGATGCATATATATTCTGGTTTCTTATAGTGGAGCAGTGGATGTGTCTAATTTATTCAAGGAAAGAAAAAGAAACAAAGATTCGAACCCATCATGTAACCAGTAGTACTGCTGCTGATTGATATTACAAATTTCCTTTTACGAAGGATGAGAAAGGAGAAGAGATCGGGGGGAGGGAATGGAGCTCTGCAGATGTTGAGGCAAAAAGATAATGTGAATATGTGATGACTGATGAGACTGATCGGAAAGTGAAAGGACTTTCTCCTGTTTGCGTTCTCTCTCTCTCTCTTCCCTTTCTTTAGTCGGGTTTTCTTTATTTTAAGCTGGTTTGGATATTAGACTAGATAATATGAATTAGGGTACTTTGTAGTAATTTATTGTGAGATTATTGAGTTGATATAAGGTAAACTATTTTTTAAAAATTGTGTGTGTAAATTAGGAAGTGAGATTGAGATATATTTAACTTTTTTGATATTTAATAAATGTGAGTCTCACTAATTATTGTATAGTATTTGTAATAAGTAATTTGATAAATGTGAGTTCTACATATAAATAATAATAATTTATAAGGTAATTTTGCACTGTACATGTAGCACATGCACCCATTGTGCATGTACAGTGAAATACGGGTGGACACCCATATGGCTCACGATCCATGCGCATCCATAGACCGTTGGTACCTTTTACCGCAATAGGAATGGTCACTAAGCCATAAAGGTTGTGTTTCCTGAGCCATAGTGGCCATGGTGGCCATGAACATAGAGCGTAGGCAGTGAGTGTACATTGTCGTGCATCCAAATAGACCCTTCCCATGGCGTCTATGAGTGGGCAAGGACACCATCGGCCAACACTAGGATGATTGTTTATGTCTAACATAGGCAATGTGTCATTCAACTTCTTAAGTTTCTCAAGTCACGTAGTCATCGCTAGCTTCCCACAACCTGCGAAGGCTGTCAGGGGTCACAATTGGTCATGTCGGCATTTTCTATTGTTGACATGATGGTCCATGACAACAGAAAGTGTCGGAGGTCCCATCAATCACATTACAGCGAACTTTGAATTCCAACCACAAAACGAGTTGCTCGATTGTAGATCTTACCACAAGCTCTTCAGTGTGACAAGAAGCCTCTTTGGTCTAGTAGATCCTCAATTAGTTCTGTGATGGGCAACCATAGTCGCTTGGCCATGAGCTTCTCTTCCAAGGATGGAAGATCTCGCCACTCTCCCTTGACCATGAGCTCTTTGCCGAAGTGGCCGAGATGCTCCTTAGCCATGGAAGGCCCTCACCTCACCATACCACAAGCTCTTCAGTGTGACAAGAAGCCTCTTTGGTCTAGTAGATCCTCAATTACTTCTGTGATGGGCAACAATAGTCACTTGGCCATGAGCTTCTCTTCCAAGGATGGAAGATTTTGCCACTCTCCCTTGACCATGAGCTTTTTGCTGAAGTGGCCGAGATGCTCCTTAGCCATGGAAGGCCTTCACCTCACCACAAAAGGAAACTTTTTGCTCACTCATTGGACTTCATCACTACGAGCATTTATGAGTGGTGGTCCAATGTAGTACCCAGCACCAAAATAGAGGGATGCGAAGTGCGTTAATGATTTTAGTGAAGGGGTTTTAGGGAGGTGCATTAATGGTTTGAGACGATTGTCCAAAATCTTCTGAATGTATTGAACATCCATTTCCTTAGTGAAGTGAGATAGTTTTCAATCTCACTTCAATCTCATGAAGTGAAACAAATCTGCGTGTGCATTTAAATTTATCTAAAATTTGGATGTACATCCTAAACTGATATAATTAGTTGACCTAAAATATAATTATAATCACTAATAAAATATAATCAGATTCTTGTTATAAAACTAAAAATAAAACTACTACTATTACAATAGAGAAATATAAAAGGAAGTCTTAAGAACTCTCAAGAATTGAAATTTTTTTCGTTCCAATAAAATAATTAAAGGGGGCGGAGGCCGCTCTAAATAATTCATAACAATTCTAAAATTTTCAGATGAATTATCTAAAATTGCCGTTCCAAGTTAAATAAAAAAAAAATATAAAAATAATAATTCTGTTGTATGGGTTACCACCACTGGGGCCACCCCTTTGGACAGCCCAAAGGATGGCCACTCCATGGCATTGGCCAAGCTCGGACTGCCAATGGCATTAATATTAATCATCATGTACATGAGTGTATTGAAACAAATATGGGGAAACCCCATTGCAATTTGTGCCTTTCTCACAGAAGTGATAATAATATTAAAAGCCTTTTAAAATCTACATAAAAGTAAGAATTAATCACTACTCTCATATAGATATAATATTTGACACTCCCTAGCTAACATATAGATCATAACTAGGTCTTGTAAAGTCCCATTTGGATTGAAAGATAATTTTAATTCATTTCATATAATCTTATCATTATAATTTTTTTAAATTATCATATAAAATATAGTCATTAATTCGACTATCAACTTTCATCTCATCTCAATTCACTGCCCAAATCACAAATAAATCAAACTTCAAATTCCAAATGAAGCCATTTTACCATTTCAGATAGATATATAGATACATTGAACAGGACATGAGTATGATCAAGCAAACCTGGTCGATCGAGCCTGCAGCTGCTGGATTAACATCCTTGCGCATACACAATTACCCAGCAAACTTGGGATAGAGCTTAAGCCATGCAGAAGAAGCAGTACTACTGGGAAATGTACATTTTTAGTAGGGAATTAAGCAGATTAATGTGGTAATTCTGGACTTGTGCTAACTCCTAGCTAGAAGCATAAAATGCATATATAGTCAAAAGATGAGGTAAGGCGCAAATGGTTTTACAAGCTGCTTCAGGTAAGGCTCAAATGGTTTTACAATTTACATTAATATTATATGAAAATAGTGTAGCACTCATGCACCTTTCTCTAACATTAAAGACTAATCACGTCTAACTAAAAATTAAACAAAATAGTAATTGGATTTTTCGAGAAAGATGGAAACTCTGTTTAATTAATAATTAATAATTGTTTTAACCCTTTGCAAATGTCGGTTAGCTGTCTCTCCAATTAGATGAAGAATATGCCAAAAACAACTACTACTTAGTTCACGTTATGGATTATTTAATTACAACTTGTTCTTCTCGTACTTTTGGTCATGAAACCAGTACTACTGTTTCTTAAAGCAGAAAGGTCTGCCATTTACTAAAAAACTATTAATGGAAGCCTTTATTACAGTACTTAAATATAAACCATACACCTGAAGGACTAAGGACAACTAACAAGCTAGGGAACCAGAGTAGTACTCCGAGATGAAGGTGTTTTAGAAAGATAATTTTTTTTTTTTTTTGGTTATAAAAGAAAAAAAAATAAGTTGAGATTAAAGTTAAAACTTAGGTAAAATTTTATTATAATATATTTTTTTAATATATTTTTTATTTTAAAATATAAAAAAATTATAAAAATAAAATAAAAAAAAAAAAAAAAAGAGATTCAAAAACAACCAAGACCTTAAATTTCTTCGAGTGACATCTTGTCAGGAGGGGGGTGGAGCTGTTTGTATATGTTTTCAAGATATTTGTCTTTTTAGTCTGTTCCCTTTCCAGTACTTTTTCCCTTACTTCTGTGTGTGTACGTTTTTATGGTGGCGTTTTCTTCTTCTCCTTTCTATCATTTCGGATTTGGCCTTATTTGTAAGTTTGAAACAATTATAATAATTTTTTTTTAAAATATAATAATTAATTTGAAAGTATTTACATTTAAATGACGTTTGACAAATATATAAGAAAAATTTACCGAACATGCCCTTGGTACTGTCACAATTAAAAAAAAATGAAATGGACGTTGTTGGACATGCACAGTGCATGCATGCAGTATTGGCACATTGGATGGATGACACTTTTTGTTAGGAGCCCCAATAGCAATGTCGAAACTTGACTTTATCCCTAAACCCCACAAATTCACAATGCCTACTTTGCACGTCTAGTACCCCTACTAACTGCATTAACTTATTGTCAAATTCCTTATTTTCTCGTCCCTAATTCATGAACATTTCTAACCATACTCATTCTCCCTATGTCACCAAATAATATTTTACAGTTTTAGGTTATATAAATATTGCCCATTTTTTAAAAATATTAAATAAATCTGAGACATACACATTTTTTTAATGATATAACTCCATTTTTTTTAAAGAGTATATAAAAGTTGTATACCCTATGACTATATTTAAATATTACTATACTGTCACTACCATAAATAACTCATCTTAAACAAAAATGTGAAATATTTTGTTAAGCATTCCTTTATTATTATTATTATTATTATTGATACTTGGTCCCTTGATTTTTCTAAAGAATAATATCACGTATTAATATATATATATATATATATACATACATACATATATATATAAGTTTATTGAGGATGACATCATCCATTCATCATAGGTTTGTTTATCCATATTCCGAATTCGAAAATCCAAATTTGAAAGATAAAGTAATTTTCTTAAATTTGAGGTGAAAGTGCTAAAATTATTAAAAAAAAAAAAAATTTCAAGATTGAACTAGGCAATATCCAACTCCGATGAACATGCCTAACTGATTCCATCATATCTTCGCTACCTGAAGACACAGTGAAAGCTAATACCAAGATTAATAATGTCAAGAATATTATATATCAGTTTATATATCTTTCTCCATTTAGAAGGCTTATTGGCAGTTTTAGAATCTCTTTAGCATCTTCTAAGCTCTTACTTACTCTTTAATTATAATGATTATATTTTCTCCTATTTTTCCAAGAGTATTGTACACAGCCACAATAAATGCAGTTCAAATTCACCAAGAAACGGTACCCAATATTCACAAATGTTAACTAGTGTAGGGTTGTTGGTGTTGACTCTACATGCTAGATATCGCCAGGAAGCTGCAAAAGGGGCAAATGTGTTTTCTAGCCCAGTACTTGCATGGCACAATATCACTAAAATTGAAACTTTGGTGCAAAAAAACTGCAAAAGCTAATATTCTGAACCAACAGCAGAAGACGAGTATATGACATATACTATACTCAAATACAACACTGATTGAGGACCTAAAACAATACATAGTCATACTGTAGCAGCTAAGTGTCATGCTGGCCATTGGCCAAGCTATTTTCTCAGGGAAACTAAAATTAGTCCTGTGTCCAAAATCCAGTCCCATTTTGCACATCACCACAAATCCATCACTATCACAAGAACGAAGGATAAGAGGAAAAAAATCAGGTCTATTGCAGCAAAGGCCATATATGAAACTAAAGAGTGAGTGGGGGAAAAGCTCTAAAGGAAAATCTTGAAGAAGAGCAACTGACATGTATAAAAGTGCAAAACTATATATATAAAAAAGAAATGCAGTCGTAAACCAACAAAACTTTTCTCTTCATGATTTTCCCTTCCCTGCAACCTCTTCTCGCTGACTACGGAAGTGACTGAGAAGCTGTTGAGCCTGCATGATAATAAACTAAGTATATTGTCATATTTGTTCCACAGATTTAGATCATTCTCGCATAATCACAAAATTTGGACATGATTCATCTATTGAGACATAGTCGCTGGGAATAAACACAGTGTTAACCTGCCACAGCCAATTCCAGATTTCCTACATGCAGCAATAAACCAATACTATCAGTAAAATGTTCTGGTTTTTCAAGACATCTTCTGGGCATACAAAATGCTTCCTCTCATGCTGTCCAGCCATATTTTTCCATCCATTTTTTCTTGCTTTTGCTAGATGAATGCACAATCATATACTACAAAGGAGAACAGACCTGATCACATATGCTGGGGCCGTAGGGCTGTTACTCTGAAAATGGATATGGTTGTTATTGAACTATAATGCGCTTTTCTTATTTTTTGCTGTTGAGTAGGCACCAACAGCATTGCCCTCGATGGCACACCAATTGGTAACAGATGTTCAGACCAAAAGGAAAAAGACTAGAATGCAGAAAATAGAAGAAGTGGTGTACCTTTTCCTTTGCTCTGGGTGAGCCAGACTGAGATAAGGCAACCAAGGGAGGGACAGCACCTTCTTGCAACACCAGGGTACAATTCTTAGGACTGTGGAGGCACAGTTGCAACAATATGGAGGCAGCATTTTCCTTTCCCCTCCGAGTTCCTGATTCAACAATCTCAACCAGTAAAGGGATACCCCCTTCCTGATTAATTTCTGAACGCCCCTCCCCTATTGTTGAAAGGTTTGTTAGAAGAGCGACAGCCTTGTCAACCATCCCAGTAGCAGGGTCCATCAACTCAATAAGGTGCTTCACAGCCCCGGCTTGAACTATGCAAGCCTTATTTTCATGAAAAATTGATAGGTTAAACAAAGCAGCAGCAGCATCTTTCTTCCCTCTAAGAGTACCTGAGCCTAGAAGATCCACCAATGCTTTAACTGCACCAGAACGACCAATTTTTGCCTTGTATTCTTCTAATGCAGAGAGGCTGTATAGAGCGGCTGCAGAATTTTCTTTCGCTCCATCATTTCCCGTTTTCAGAACATGGATAAGTGGTTCTATAGCTCCTGATTCAGCAATCATGACCTTATAGTTTTCATTAATTGATAAATTCAAAAGGGCCGTAACGGCATGTTCTTGGGTTAGCTTCATTTCTGAGTACAGCAATGAAAGCAAAGGTGCAATTGCCCCACACTGGCCAATGATGATGCGATTCTCAATGTTATGCTTTGTAAGAAGCCGCAACCCTTCTGCAGCTGTAGTTTGCACTTCATTTGATTGCCTCTTAAGGTCTTCAATCAATTTCTTGATATGGGAAATAGTGGTCAATTCATCAGATCCTGAGTCCAAAAATGGGAGTGAGTTTTCTCTGAAGTAATTATGGTTTCTATTCTCTGCTACTTCAACTTTCGTTTGAGAGCTGTCAAATTTCTTTCCCAATAACCAAGGGGAAAATCCCAGTTCATTATAATGAGGAGAAGAAGCAGCAGGAAATTCAGTTGTGATTTCTCCAGACAGTTCGTTCACATTTTCACACTTGTCAAACATTCCTGACGACTGATCCATTGATGGAGGCATATAATCAATGCTGGAAATGGCACGTGAGGCTGGTTCATTCCTGTGATGAATACACGACTGATCAGGGGGTGCATGGCCAAACTTTTCTGTATCCTTGATTTGGAATCCACTGGATTTCTCCACACCTAATCTATACAAAGCATCACTCTTTTGCTTCTGAAATTCATATCCAACTTCGGGACATGATCTTGATGTCATCTTGGTACTGTGTGAAGAACAAGAGGAACTATCTGTATAGATTAAATCTTGTGGAGGTGCATGATCTGATGGTGATGGCACTGAGACAAAATTAGTGTCCTTAGAGTTATGAAGTTCTATATTTTTTTCTTCACACCAGTTTGCTATCATGGCTTTTACTGTATAATTGGGAATGAGGTTTGTGTGTGTGAGCGGTTGACGAGTCTTTGGACAAATTGTCAACCCATTATAAAGCCACTCTTGGATGGAAGACCTCTCGTAGGTTTGACCTGAAGCCACAATTACAGGATCCAACATGAGTTTCAATGATAAAGGACATCGGAAGTATGAAGGGACAAGGACTCCAGTTGTGGCTTCAAACCGTTGAATTTTAACCATGCAGTCACGAATGTGGGTGACAAGATTCACTATTTGGAAGAACTGATCTGATTCCCCTTCCACTTTATTGACCTGGGCATTTATTCTCTCTTTTTCCACAGAAATACTCTCTTTTAGAAGTTCCCGGTTTGTTGTCAAACTAAGGAACTCAATAATCTTCACAAGATTTTCTGTGCAGGGAACAATATCATCTCTTTCACTTCGAAGAGCCCCTCCTATATATTCCGTTATTCTTTCCAGCTTCAGGCATTGAAGTTCCTGCATACAGTGCTGGAAAAGTACCAGGAATTAGTCTCATAATTGACTTGAATGATCAAACACGATTTATAGATATTTAAAGCCAGTAAACATTACACTTTTGGAAGAAATGAGAAAGCTGTGGAAAAAGAATCAGCACTAGAAAGTTTTTCAACTAAATCAATTTCACCATTGGAAACTATACACGCAGGCATATACCTGCACACTAGTTAAACTTAAAGTAGATGGAGATGACTTTAACAATCTATAAAGAAGGCGACAAATCTTGACCGATGAGCTGCAAATTTTCATCAACAATGGCTCACTCCTCAGAACCTGAGATGTGGGCATAGGACTGATTCAGATTAAAAAGACATATAAAAAGTGTTAAAAAAAAGGAAAAAAAAAAAACACATAGAGGCAAAAACTTTATAATGCTCCACTTGATTTAAAGAACACGTAGCGATAGAATAGAAGTTTTCTTCTTTACTTTACGATATTCTTAATATTCAGATAAATCCCAAAATGATTTAATTCATTGATGAGATCCTTGAGCATGAGCCAAAAAAGAAGTTTCAGAACTTAAAAACTAGGTATGCCCAAAATATCATACCTCTTGAATAGTGTGTTCCAAGTAGGCATTATTCCCCCTTTTTTTCTGGTGGGGGTGGGGGTGGGGGTAGGGGTAAGGGTGTTAAGTCATTACTTACACTGCAAATTTTGCTCATGGTTGGAGACCAGTTTTCTATGAAGTCCCTTGTCTCATTAACAGCGATGTTCAGCTCTTCATATTCTTTATATAGGAATTCATCTGTAGGAATTTCACCGAGAACTGCCTTCAAATGCTTCAGTACACCAACTAGTTGTCTGAAATCCTTCTGAAGAGGCATACCTTTAATTGTCTGAGATGAAACTAGATGAATGAATCGAGAAATGTTGTTGATAAGACATGTTACAGATTTTGTGTCCATTTGACCTGTTCTGATAAAAAAAAAAAAATAGCAAAATTAAATTAAACAAAAATAAAGAAAATTTATGAACATAAATAACGTTAGATATCTTGGTAAAAGTAGCTTACAATCATAAGAGTTCCCTTTGGCAACTACCAGATTTGCATTGTTATAACTGGGGCTTGATGATTCTAGAGAAAATAATGTGCTCCTATTTCCTGTTATAGACACCACAGCATGAAGAATTTCTTTAGACTAGTAATCAACAAGTCATGCTATGTCTTTTCTTTCTTTTAAGTTCTTGTAAACAAGGATTATCCTTAAACATAGCACACGAGAGCTAAAGAAGACTGTATAGTAAACATGGGGATAGAACCATCCAGGATAAAGAAAAGCAGAAAATTGAAGCAGGTTGAATTTCCTGGTAGATAAAAAAACAGCAATATGAAAGAACAAAACGGTGATAAAGCAGTTAATACTTAGTTTCACCATGTAAGTATGCCTCATGGTGGGAAGAAAGGGGAGCCTACCAAACAGGACAGGGAGTGGGAAACTGAGAGCAGCCTGAAGTGGTGTACAAAGTAACAGGAGATTTGGATCATGGTGGAATAGTCTGTATAAAGTTCCCCCATAGATACTGGAGAATAGCAAAGAAAAGTCGGTACCCAATGACGATAACCCTGAAGCCAATTTGAGCATAAGAGTGTCTGCTCAACAAGCTCTATAGAAAGGCTAAAACAAAGCGTGAAACTCTTATAGCTTGTGGCTATTGTCTCTGCAACGAGCTCATGATCCAGCCACCATGTCAAGACAACCAAGTTATCCTAGGAGCAGAAGATGACCGCTGAAATAAGAAATTATTTACAGAGGAAGCATTTCTAAAGCTGCCTCAACCTGATTCTAACAATAACAAACATCTAGTGCTAGGTGCAGTGCTGCACATTGAGGCAGCTCAACATTCAACTGTAGATTGCTTTTGAACTGCAACACTGACATGCTAGAAAAGACATTAGAAGCATGCACATAACTTAATGATGTAAATGCCAATTGCCACACACATCGGACTTTAAACCATGGAAGCAACCACACATCTTACAATCAAATACTCATTTCCTTCAAAATGCATCTTATATTACACAGAGGGAAACTCCTAGATGTTCAGCTACTGAGCTTGTCCACATCATAGAATGACTTTGCTCAACTAGTCCTAGAAGTATGGCATCCCGGGGACATAGAGGTAAGATCTTATTTGATAATTTTCCATGCCTGTTAGAAAATTCATACTAGCGGGTCATTAACTCTATTTTCCATATTGAGATTTTTGCAAGAAACTAACACAAATTGCCCAAATCATCTTTCTTCATATTTGCAAATGGTAAACTATCGTTAGGGGCTGTTTGGAATTGCAGTAGGAGTCTTAAAAAATGCTTCAATATGTTTAAAATCTCTTTAATAGAAAAAATAGATTGTTTGAGTGTTACTTATCTAAGCACTTTTAATCTCAAGTAAGCTAAAAAGTATGTTTGAGGAGAAACATCAAAAGTGTTTTTCTAGATAATGCATAATGTAATTTGAATTTTAAATTGACTGTCAATGGACGAAAATATCCATACAACTTTTAAATAATTACAACTTTCAAACTTTAAGAAATATGATCATAATTTTTAAAAGTTCAAATAATAGTCATTTCTACTTCAGAAATCACTTTTTTAATCTGTATCCAAGCATATGTAACATGATAGAAAGTACTTTAAACATATGGTTACCAAACATTAAATAATTTTTTAATAGTAGAACTTATTATTTAAGTTGTGAGTTACAAACCTTAAAACTATAAGTTATATTTTCCATCGCAATTCTAAATATACACTAACAAAAATGATAAAAACCCTTAAGCAATGCCTTTGGAGCTTATAGTAGAATATTTTTCACCCTCTCTTCAGTAACTGAGAAAAGCTTCGGTGGGGGAGAGAATTACATAATTTCAACGCTTTTCAATTTACCTGGGAAAACAAGAACCACTGCTGAATTCAGCTAAAACAGCTATTTGGATAGACTGGCTATAATCTCCCATTTAGGGGAAATCATTCGAATAATAAAGATTCCAAACATCATATTTCTCCTTCAAGCATTTTCGGCGACAAACTAGACTGTATGTGAATTTTCCGAACAAAAAAACTAGTGCTTCACACATTACCAGAAAAAAAAGGATTCACGATCTTATCACACTCCCTTTCTTTGATCACGTCCTCAAAGTTTAATCCATGACCCAGAAGATCAGTTCCATGGCTTAAATCCAATATAAAAAGGAAACCCCAAGCTCATTTGATCTCCCACCCATTAACATATTCCACAAAGCATTCACATATTTATGACAAAACCCAACATTTAATTAACAAAAATCAGGAAGTTAGAACAGAAGCATACCTTAATGCATGTGGCATAAGCCTGCAGGTTACAGCATGGACAGATCTTGACGAACCTGAAACTCAAAACTTCACCATGAAAACCCATAAACGACAGGTAAAGATGAAGTCTTTGATTAAATGTACAAGCTCTTAGGCCCTGAGCTGTTTCCCTCCCTGTTTGTCTAAGCTGCATGAAAGAGACGCAGAGACGGGAGAGGATGGAGAAGTTTTAAAAATTTTAGAAAAGACTGCTGGGGCCCATTGTAGTTGGGCTTTCCGGGAAACGCTTTAGAGCAGCTATTTATTGTTTAATTAAATTTTGACTAAAAATTTAATTTTTATAAATCTCGATTAGTTACTTTTTATCATACTAAATAATAAACTTAATAAATTAATAATTATTTTATTAAAATATTAGTTTTTAAATTTTAATTTACTTTAATTCTAATTATAATTTGATATTAATTTATTATTATAAAATACATATTAATTTTCTAACGTTTAAATTATTTCTAATGAATAATATTTTTTAAGGGTCATATTTTTAAGGATTATATTTTTTCAACGATTATATTTTTTAATGGTCATATTTTTTGAATGGATCCAGCCAAATGTGAAAATGAAAGCGAAAATGAAAAGAAAAACTCTGATATGGGAGAGTAAATAAGCGAGAAAGATAGATATTTTAGTTCTAAAAAAAATTTCCCTAGCACTCACTCGCTAGCTATATTTGTTGAGTTAAAAGAGAGAAAGTTATTTTGGTTAGCCATTTGTTGAAACTATTGCAATCATATTTTAATGCCTCCTAGCTATTATTTGACTTAATAAATGATTTTGTTTAGTCTATTGTGAATGCTCTTAGAGGTATAATCTCTTTCATATTTTTTTTTATATAATTATATTAAAAAAAATCTATTTATTATTTATTTTCTTATCATTTTCTTATTATTTTATGATGTAAACTTAAATAATATGTTTACAAATGAAATATAATAATAATCTCTAATTATCTAATATTACATTATAAGATAATGAGAAAATGATAAGAATTAGGATAGTAAGTAAAATTACTCTATTTTAAAATGAGAATATTTATATAAAATGATGTTATTTTTATATATATTATTTTATAAAAATATTAATAATATAGTTGAATAAAAGTTATAAAAAAAAATACTGTATGTCTATATTTTCCAAATATTAATATATCTATCATTTTCCAATTAAGAATGTTCATTTTGAGATCATATGATTACACTAGAGACAAATATATAAAACAAGTCAAAATCTTTTTAGGATAACTTCCATTTTAGCTTCTTTTGGTGACTGCTCGACTAGTTTCGAAGACAAGTTTAAGGCCTTGTTTTGTTATAGTGATGATGATGAAAGTTCAAAAATTAAATAAAATATTATTAAGAAATAATTTTTAATATAATTTTTATTTAAAAATTTTAAAAAATTGAATTATTTATTATATGTTATAAAAAAGTTTGGAGTTATCGAATAAATAGTTTAATTTTTATTGTGGCTTCTAGGAATGATTAAAAAAATATGAAAAAAGACAGAAATAAATAAAGAAATTTGGCCTCATTTGGATAGTGAATTGAGATGAAATTAGTTGAGATGTAAGTTAAAAATTAAATAAAATATTATTTTTTAATATTATTATTATTTTAGAATTTGAAAATGTTAAATTATTTATTATATATTATATAAAAATTTGATAAAGTTGTAATAATGAAATGAGATGATTTCTCAATCTAAACGGAGTATAAATTTGTATTTTTCCATGAATGCTAATAATTTTATATCGAAAATTTTCATTCTAATTAAAATGTGAGGTTGAACTATAAAAATGATCTAAAATGGAATTATAAAAAATAGATAATATATGTAAACAATAAAAAAATTGTATTTCCTTGAATAATGTAGAGTAGGAACATATATTTTTTGAAAAATATATAGCGCAGTTACATATTACATAGCTAAGTATTCAATGAATGCATGTGAGGATTTTTGTTAAATATATTTCACCTAAAGATTACAGCTTTTAGAAGAAAAATAATATCTCTTAATTTAATTTTTTGAAATAAAATAGAAAACATTTAGATCATTCTCTTCCCCTCTTACCCGCTCATTATTTCACCCACAATAGTATAAAATGAATAAAATATTTAAAAATACCGATGGTGCAGTAAAATTTAGTAAAATTAATAAAAAGATTGAAACATTTCAATATATGAATCTAGCTTTTCAATGATTCAATATTAATTTTTGGGTTCAGCTACATACAAAAAATTTCGTGTAGAAATTGTGTAGGAACAAATTTAAAATTTCACATAAACTAAAATTAAAGAGATAAAAAAAAAAAATAGAAATAAATATTTGCCCAACACAATCAGAACTAAAAATCCAGAAAGTTAAAATGCAAAATACAATTGGAGATGAATTATAACTCATTTCCTATCTAATTCTTGCACAAAATCTTCTGCAAGTCTCATTTTCTCTATTCTTTTCATATTTCTTTCATATTAGAAGTGATATTCAAGACTGTCTCTTTTTTATTGGCATAAGACAATAAATAATGTAAAATGATAATACATGAATTAAGATGATATATTGATGAATTTAGGAATTGATGTAAATGGTGGTCATATGCCAAGTTGGTGTATGTTGATGCGCACATATTTTAAGAAGAGATTTTATAAAAATAAATTTGTATTTTATATAATATGATAAATCTGTTTTACAATAAAAATAATTTTATAATATAACGAGAATATTTTTTATTTATAGAAAGGGGAAGCCTTAAGAAGCATGTGATACATTTGGTTAGGCCTAATAAATCTTTAAACGATCTATGAATCTAATACGAAATTAAAGAGTTAAAATTGATGAGTTTAATTCGTTTGTTTAAACAAATGAGATTGTGATTAACTTCTATATAACAAAACTTCATTTGACATAACTTGAACATAACATGCGACATCTAGAGCTTTTTATTTTTTATTTTTTTAAACTCACAAATCCAACGCAAATTTAATACAAAATTAGTTAATTATAGCTGAGGGTATGATCCTTTTAATTAAATGAGTTTAGTTATAATTGTCTCATTTATGTTTTACTCGACTTGACATTCTCTGTTAAATCTTCTAGATTTGATAAGAGGATTACTTCTCTTAGCAAATAGCAAATTACCAAATCCCATTTCTCCTATAGACTTCTTGTTAGGTATATGGTAGCATTTCAGGACAAGTTTGCAATTAAGATAAGACTGCACATCACGTGCCATCATATTTTTCACTCTCTTCTAGTAACTCTTTTTTTCCCCTCTTAACAAGCATACTTAATATTAGCTAATTCTCTTCTAATAACCTAATGGCAAATCTCTTGGGATTGACTCGAGTGGTAAAGGTCTTGGACTTGGAAGTAATTTCTTCCTCTTTTAAGATTCAAATTTTTTTGGGTGTAAATAATTTTTAAGGGTCATCGAACTGGAAATTCTCCCCTTGAATTACACGAGGTGCCCTTAATAAAACTTTTTGTCGAAAATTTGTGCACCCGAGATTTGTTTTAACGTTATTCCAGGCACCCGAAACCAATAAAATAAAAAACTTAACACAATGGCAATGCATCATCATTCGGGATCACCTTTTGTATTGGTTGGAAGCCACCCTGCTGATCCCTTTAATGATCAGAAGATGCTGAACTCCTAGCCTGTGGCTGTGCTGTTACCCTTCTGCCATGCTTTTTATTCAATTACTCAGTAGTCCAATAAATAGATAGGTCCATCCCAACAAATTGATTACTCATTAATGAGTGGTCTTGGTGTGAGATATGTTGGAACTAGCATGGAATGGGCCGTCGAGTCTTTGTTCATTTATGCAGCTATACTGTTCCTTTCATCAAATAAAATAATGATAGGTTCATATTACAAGACAGAGCTGACCCTTCTCAGTGCCGTACACTCACCCAATCTTCCCAAATATCTTGGCTGGGGCTAGGCAATCTTCAAAACAACCCCAACAGGTTTTTGGAATTTTCTTAATGTGAAAAAATTGCAAAATTGCAAGCCAAGTGTACAATAAATAAAAAGGAGTAGAGGACTCAGTCTCAAGCAGAGGCGCTATTTCTCATTTGGATCATAATTGCAGAACATAAATGAAAACAACCCAGATTTAGTTTAGTTTAGTTTAGTTTATACCTAATTAATATCTAAATATTGAAAGTAGACAAATGGCTCTTAAAACCATTTCAGCCAATGTGGTGAAACCTGAGTACCAGACCCCTTGAAAGTCTTCAGTTCAGTTTCCTAGCTTTGAAAGGAGGTTTTTTCTCAACTTCTATTTTTGTATCAGAGCTCAACTGGAGCATGCATTACTCAATTGGCAAAGCTGAATTAGTGTGAAGTTTTAATTATGGTACCTAAGGTCCTAAGCTTTGTTTATGGAACCCTGATTAAATTACCAATCTTTTAGTTTATGATCAATTGCCAGCTTTAATTCTCATAAGGATCTGTTTGGATAGTGAGATGAAATTAGAAGAATTGATATAGTTTATGAATAGTAATAAGATGATCTCATCTCTATATCCCAAACGGACCCTCCATTTTTATTAAAATAGAATGATTGACTTTTCAGCAAAAGGCTAAACTTGAACATTAGGTCTACACCTCTCCATGCAGTTGCTTAGAAACTCAGAAATTATATCAATTGCAATATAAAATTAGTGAATATGCTGCCCATTCAAAGGACAAATCCATAAAAGGATATGTTCCCCTTGTGGGGAATGAAACATTGGAGAAAAGGATTGGAGTATAGGACCAAAAGGCTCGGAGTCAAATCACTGGTTCATACTCCAAGCTTTAAGTTAAGCTTTTCCAGCTGGGAATGGTTATGAACAGAAAAATGCAGCACAAAACTCGCTTAAAATGGTGACTGCAGAACTAGTGCTCATTCAAGTGTTATAGCAGGTAAAGACAACTCAAAAGATTTGAGTGAGATTCTATGAAGCACGCCATGTGCTGGTTTCACCTGTCTCCTTTGAGATTTATGGAAAGTAGGGTCATTTGAATGGGCAGACATCATTCAAAGTTTAGGGCACATTTTGGCATTGCAGGTGGGCATTAAGGCTTTGTTGGAAGCAAAAATCTTGTTGTCAGCGATTCTGAACACCAATACGCACACCCACCTATCTAATATGATTGATCAAAAAGTTAGATTTTAACGAAAATGGTGCAAATTTGAATTTTGAATAAGAAAGCAGCGGCATTAATACACAAATCAGTCTACAAATCTGTTTGTGCATGGCAAATCCCTTGTTGGAATGTCACCAACGGTCATACAAATAGGTAAAATATCCAATTTCTTTGTTAGCTTTGCATGAACCCCAATTATTTCCCCGAGAACAGTAAACACATGAAATGGCAAAATCAGAGTCGTAAGAATCCTCATTTCCAAATGTTTAGTGTGCCCAAAATTAGCAAACAAAACAAAGGAAGTGTAGTATGCCAAATGCCAACATGGTATGGCTTCGTCTTTTTCTCGAATTGTACTATACAAGAAAAGTTCAATAATCAAAGGAAAAAATGTGTACGGCATATTACAGAGAGAGAGAGAGAGAGATTACACACCACCGACACCACTTAATCAGACCATTTTCGATTTGTGTTAAAATCGCCTTAAGCGGCGTTTTCTTATAGGCCTTGGTGGTGGGACTGGGAGTCAAGTCATTGACTTGAAATCTTTTTTATTTATTTCTATTGTGTTGTATTTGCTGCTCTAAGATGAATGTAAAGGCTTCCCATTTTGTTGACTATTGCATTCTCTAACCGTTATTTTCTTTATGATATACTTGCTTAATATATATTATATATATTTAGGCTGCAGATTGCATGGCCAATTTTCATTTTATTGCAGTAACACTGGGAATAACAGCCTTTCCAGGGGAGTTCAATAATAGCGTGAGCAGTTCTTGCCATACAGTACCTCCAACCAAAGAAAAAAAAAAGACCATGTTGAAGTCTGTACAATTATGTACGAAGCCTCGTTAAATGAAGGGGATGCTACTCACTCCGGAAAAATGAGGCCTCGCTTGGATTTAGAGATGAGATGATTTGATATGAGTTTAGTTTATTTTTAAATATTATTATTATTTTAGAATTTGAAAAAAAGTATATTGGAATTTGAAAAAGGTGTATTGAGATTTGAAAAATGTGTATAGAAATTTGTGTTTTGTATAAAAAATTATAAAAATATAATGATGAAATGGAAGTGAGTTGAGATGAGCTCAACCCACTTCCGAATCCAAACGGAGCCTGAGTCTCGGTTGAATCCTGTTTTACATTTTTTTTTAAAATTTTTTTTATATAATTTTTAAATAAATATTTTTAAATAATGTTGTGATTTTCTTATATTTTAAAAATCATTTTAAGATATTAAAAAAATTATTTAAAAAAATATAACTTAAAAATCACATAAAAAAAAAACTAAAAAAAAAGTGAAACGAGACCTAATTGTAACCTATTTCATAAGAAATAATAGCATTTCCCTTAAATGAATGCACAAAGCTCATAAAATATTATATATATATATATATATATATATATATAGATATTGATGTGGAAATCTTGAACGGATCTCAGATCCATAATAATCTGTTCACTTATCAGACAGCATGGAAGCCATAGGACCTGATTTTTTCTTGGGCTGGGCATATGGGGCAAAACACCCCTTTTTAGCCCATATTCTCATCCAAAAGAACATGAAACATGAGGAAAAATTGCCTTCACCTAGGCTTGATCCAACAAAAAGGAATACCATAAATTCTTCCAAATTCTTTTGGAAATATGCATTAAGGAAGCACATGATACAAGATAGCTTTCTAAAGAAAAATCAATTATTTGACATATATATAGCCATGAACTTTGAGGCTTTTTCCAAAGCATGAATTCCCCCGAGTTTCTTCTTTGAACAAAATGTAGACCAAAGGTTAATTTCATTATTTATGAAAAGTATATATATATATATATATATAATACAATGCTTTCAAGACTTCTAATCACAGGCACAATACTTCCAATATGATAGATTTAAGTCTACATGGAAAAGAAAGTTGATTAGTATATTAAATTCTTCCAAATGTTATGATTGCTTTGGTAATTCCATTATAGTTTACCAAATACAAAAGGGAAGATTTTATAAATTATAGTTTCATTGCTGTGATTTAATCTCAAGTTTAGCCAACATAAAGAAACCAGATCTTAGAAGAATTTAGTAATTTGAATATAAACAAGTATCGCGGTTTTTCTTTCCATTCATTAAATTGGAAAACGTATAATAAGAAAAAAAAACAACATCACTCTTAAATTGTTATTTATTTAGTTACATGAGAATTAAACCCAATGTTTTAAATTTCTTCAGGTGATTATTCCGATTTATGCACTAAAACATAATATTTTTTTGATATAGTATACCATCTCGAAATTAGTGTTATATATATATATATATAATTATATATAAAATTGTCGATTAAAATAGTCCAAAATATTAAAATGTGGGCCGGCCGAAATTTAGAACAAAATAAAATGAGGATCCATATATTATAGGCGGAGTTGTCCATATGACTAGTTCAAGAAGAAATGAATTAGGTTGTTCATAAAAATTAACAATTATAAAGCAATTATACAATGTAAAATGTGACTAAAATACTAAACAACAACAAATAAAAATAGTAAGGATAAGGGAGATATAAACTCAATATTTTAATAAAATTTAGCCTTACTGCATATGTCTTCGCTCATATTCTTTTGATAATTTTCAAATTTACTATTTAACATCAATCAGGTAGAGATAGAAACATTTTACACTTTTAAGCAATGTCGCTTCGAGAAATTTGTGTAAAACATCTTTTATACTTATAATCATTTTACAAGTGGTGATTCAACTATTTTTTGTGTAATACTCTTATTACTCTAACAAGGTTACTCACACACTTTTACTCTTAATACAATATCAGATATTGTGGATAAGTTATTAATGAGCGAAATGAAAATAGTGCAACACAAACCATATCCCACTTAGAATGAACGGTTGTATAAGCTCAATGGTTAGAAATAGAGATTGAAAGCTTTTAATAAATGATTGTTATAAATGATATGTTATATTGTAATTTTGAAGATAACAAATAAGTTTTTTATGGATATATGAGACTTTTTTTTTTTTTCAAATTTCAAAATATTCAATATAAAAACGGAGCATCACTCATTTTTTAAAGATGTCTAATAAAAGCTTCTTATTTTTGTAATTGTCAAAGAGATCATTTACTTTTCAAATTTTCAAATCAAATATTTTACTTTTGCATATACCATAAAGAGCATCGATCACTTTTTAAAATTTTCAAACAAAAGTAGCTATTTGTGCTACTTTTTGCTATATAAAAAAGTATTAATCACTTTTTATATTTTAAACATATCATGAATATGTGAGAGATGATAATTAACTATCTTTTAAATTTACAAAATTCAATTTTTTTAACAATAACATGTATATGTGAAAGATGGCAATAATTATCTTTTTAATATTCAAATTTTCAATTTTCAAATATATCGTACACATGTGAAATATATAAATTGATGTTTTATGAGAAAATATTCTTTTTTAGCCTTAATTATTTTAAAATTTTGAAGATGTACACAATTATTCTAAGAACTATATTTATAAACTTGTTCCATTTCTAATTCATACTTATTGTTTGTAGCACTTGGCTATATCATATCGATAACTTGAGTTTGTGATTTTTTTTGCTAGAATTTGTTTGTCATCATTAAGATCTATATGCATATATTTTATTTTATTTTTCTTGACTAAGGGGGAGGTGAGAGTAACCAGTGTTTCTACCTTCCTTAGGGGTGATCATAGGAGTCACTCGTCGTTGTGGAATGTTCGATTTGAGCCATAACTACTATCAAATGGGCGAGCCTATCACCACAGTACCACCAAACTATTAGCCAGTCCAAAGCCCATCTCATAGATTCTAGGTTAGGCACTACTATCGCAATTAGTTTCATTTTACATCTAACTCAAACTCCTAACCTTAAGGCTATGAAATATCAACTCGTACAAATTGAACTACTACCTTGATGGTCCAAATGCATATATATAATTATATGATGCTTGAAACTTTGGGCTCAATGAGAGGTATAATATATTGAGTATTATAAAAGAATGAACAATTTTGAGAACAAAATTTAGGCCTTGTTTGATTACACAGATGAGATGAGATGAGATGAGAAATATGTAAATAATATTGAGATAGTTTGTAAATAGTATTGAAATTATTTGAATTAAAATGTTATATGAGATTTTAGAAAAAGATAAAAAAAATTATTATAAAGTTAAAATATTGTTAAAAAATATATTTTTAATATAATTATTTTTCTAGAATTTAAACTTTTGTTGTTGTTTTTTTTTTTTAGTGTTTTGTTTAAAAGTTTGAAAAATTCGTAATAATTAAATGAAAAACTGAAAATTTAAAATGAAAAAATGATTGTCTTTGAATAGTGTTTGAATATTGGGATGATATAAGATGTGGTGAATGGATTGTGACTATCTGCGAATTGTTTCCGCTCTAGCGCCACTCATCTGTGAAACAAAGCCATTCTACCATGCGGACTGCAAATGCAGTCCACTGTAAAAAAAATTATTTTAATAGTTAATTCATCTTAACAGTTAGATTTTGAGGAAGAATAACTCATGATAGCTTCTTTTTCAAATAAGGATTTTAATTATTTTGTAATTGAGTAATAAAAATCGATAACTTTAAGTCTAGTCTTTAAGAAGGTAAAATGTTATTTTATTTTAAAAAAATCTAAACGAAATCGCAAATTTAAATCACAAACAGCTAGAAATTCTAAAGAATTATTAGAAAGGTCTAAATACATTTTAGAAAAATAAAGTAGCCCTGGCCCCCACTCATTCTTTTGTGCCAGGAACACACAAATGCATGGCAAAGTTGAGTAATTTCTGAGTATTGAAATGAGAAGCAGCAGTGTATCTGGAGTACTATGGTTTGAAAACCATTTCATTTTATATAATTATTTTAAATTTTAAAATTTTCATATAAAATATAATATATAAATTAATTTTTAACTTTCATCATATATTATTTGTGTAATTAAATAAGACGTTAGTATTTGGTTATGTTTCGTATCCCTAAGGGCTTGGCCCATGGGCTTGCCTTTTAAGCCTTGTATAGTTGCACAAATTAGATGATGAAATAAAAATTGAAAATTAAATATAATATTATTAGAGTAATATTTTTTTAATATTATTATTATTTTAAAATCTTAAAAAAGATTAATTAATTATTATATTTTGTGTGAAAGTTGAGAAAAAATATAATAATGAGATGAGATATTTTTATGAGAGAAATGCTATACTCTTACATATATATTATAGGATGTCAACAATTTTTTATTTATTTAACTGAATGATTAATTAGGTATTTCTTAATAATGTGAATTAAAAATATCTAAAAATATAATTTTTTTTTCAATAAAAGATATGCGAATACTGTAGACATCATAAAAAATAAAAATAAAAATAAAAATAAAAATAAAAATAAAAATGAAAAAAGCACTGGCAGGATGCCATGAATTCAATGTACTGTTGTATTGGTATAGCCACTCTTTTATATAACCAAACGAAAGCAGAACCAAGACTTTGCCCAGTTAAGCCCATGTCAGGGCGTCTGTCATTTTTCTTAATTTGTTGCAGAAACACAGCAACAACAGGTTTCTCTTTTAGTGTTTGTTACAATACAGGAGCATAAAGCGCCTGTAGGAGGTTGATTCCCACATGCAAAAAATCAGTACAACAAACAATATTAATCTCTCTTTCCCTATCTCTCTCTCTCCCCTTCTCTGGAGGCACTCACAGTCCTGAGGCGTGAGCCAATTCCTTCTTTACTGATCAGCCGTATAACACACTGTTTGCGATGGTATCCCTTTCATCGTGGTTCCGCTACTTCAAGCTCAAGGCTGATTATTCCGTTTCTGTCACCGCTAAGGTCTCTCGTTAATTTCATCTACATTTTTCTCTTGTGATTTTCGCGTATGGGTTTTCGTTGATTTTGATTGACTTCTCCCGTTGGATTTAACTTTTTTCTTTAGATATTTGTTCTGAATAGCAAATGAGTTTTCTGGGAATGTTTATATCAATGAAGCGTTATTCAATCTAAATGAAGGAGATGGCTTGGGTTCTTAGGATTTTTAGATTATAGACGAAATGGTGGTCCAGTGGAATACACAAATATATATATATATATATATATATTTATATGAGGGCTTTATGCTTTAAGTTCATGAAATCTAAACCTCAAGTCTGAAAGTTGATGCATCTTCTTTGAGGTTTGTCTCATCGTGTAATCCTGACAAGATTTTTTATCATGTTAGCTAACTTATACTTGTTACTGTGTGGTGTATTCGGGGGACGTCGGATCCCGAGGGTTGCATTTCCCCGGTTGCCTGAAAAAAAATTTACTTTTGGATTACATGGAGGTTATACGTGGTTATGTGATGTTTAATATTCTTAGAATAATGTCACGTATAAATAATATTGTGCTTCCGTATGCATATTAATGTATTTTGATTGGTTATTTTTATATATATATATATATATATATTATTTTAAATTTAAGTGTTTTATTAAATCTATATTTTCATCTTAATATTGATGTACAATATTACTTCTATTTAGAATTTTTTATTGTTAATGATAGACCTGTTCAAAAACAAGACCAATTTAAAAATTTTATTTATTTTTTAATAGTTTTGATATTTTTATTTAAAAATTTTAAGAAAAATTTGAATCCCAAATTCGGATTTTAAATAAAAAAATCCGGATCAACACCCAGATCAGTTAATGGGTTTACTGCACCTGCTCTATTTTACTAATTTTTTTGAAATTCTTAATGCAAAAAAAAAAAAAAACTGTTTTCCTTGAAGATTTCCTGACCACAACTGCAATATGATGCAGCCTTATGAAGGAGGTAAAATACCATTCACAGAAGCAAACCTCGACGCTGTTTTGAAGAATATGTTTCTGAGACAGATGACATACTTGTACTGGAATAGGGATAGGGGGGATGAAATGGCTCCGACAATCGGTGCTCCAAGAGGAACTGTTCTTGTCCGGAAATTACCAGCTGGAGACCCAAAGTAACTTTTCCTTTCGTTTACCAAAGAGATCTTTAAACCCAATAATTTTAAACTCATGAGATTAAATACTCGTTTTTCATAGGGTTCTATGTTAGGGCTGGATTCTGAATCGTATTTAAGCATAACAAGGCCAGTTTGGCTACCCAGTTGTTATTTTTTAGTAGAAATTATTTGAAATACTCGTGAGAGAGTTTTCTATCATTTCCTATTGTTAATGTCATAAAAATCCGGCCAACGGGTCAGGGTGAGAGAAAGAATTATTTCCAACCCACTGGTGCGATTTGGGCTTCGTTTGAGGTCGTTTAGGGCTCCCGGTGGGGTCCCGGCGTGACTGCCCGTACGTAATAACAGATAAAATAAAGAGAGATGGACACACAATTTTACGTGGTTCGGCGAATACCTACGTCCACGGGTATTTGGGGATGAGAATCCACTATAATAGAGATTTTTACAGTCTCTCATAGCTCACTGTACAGAGAAATATAGATGAATATTCAGATAAATTCGCCGTGTTGCTTTTGGAGAAATCTGGGGAAGCCGTGGTTGAAGAAGAAGAGCCCATCCTGGTTCCAGCCGGCCAGAGTCCTTTTATAGCCAAGTAAAATATTTGGGCAGTTAGATATTTTACTTTAGCCGTATATGCGTGTCACTTCCTTGCTTTGTTCCTATCCCTTTCTTTATTTTCCTGACAGCCCCCATCACCCCTGGTCAAATCTTGTCTACTTTTATACTGTTGAGGTGTTGTAGATATGTTAAGGTCATAAAAATCCGACCAACGAGTCGGGGTGAGAGAAAGAATTATTTCCAACCCACTGGTGCGATTTGGGCTTTGTTTGAGGTCGTTTAGGGCTCCCGGTGGGGTCCCGGCGTGACTGCCCGTACGTAATAACATATAAAATAAAGAGAGATGGACACGCAATTTTACTTGGTTCGGCGAATGCCTACATCCACGGGTATTTGGGGATAAGAATCCACTATAATGAAGATTTTTACAGTCTCTCATAGCTCACTGTACAGAGAAATATAGATGAATATTCAGATAAATTCGCTGTGCTGCTTTTGGAGAAATCTGGGGAAGCCGTGGTTGAAGAAGAAGAGCCCATCCTGGTTCCAGCCGGCCAGAGTCCTTTTATAGCCAAGTAAAATATCTGGGCAGTCAGATATTTTACTTTAGCCGTATATGCGTGTCACTTCCTTGATTTGTTCCTATCCCTTTCTTTATTTTCCTGACAGCCCCCATCACCCCTGGTCAAATCTTGTCTACTTTTATACTGTTGAGGTGTTGTAGATATTTCTGATTCCTTTCAGTACCCCGCGAATTCTTATCAAAGATACTTTGATGGGAATTTTGACTTTGTAGTTTTGTATCCTGAATCCTGAGAAAATACTGATTGTGTAAAATGTTGCTGTGAGGAGGGTGCATAACCTATTCCGTCATAGTATAAGAACCGTCTGGTGGTGTCACCGCATGAGGTCCGCGGGAGTGCCTTGTCTAGGACTCTGCGGGAGGTGTCATTGCGTGAGACCTAGTGGGAAATGTCATCGCGTGAGACCTGGCGGGAGTGCATTGCCTAGGACTCCGCGGGAAATGTCATCGCGTAAGACCTGGCAGGAGTGCATCGCCTAGGATTCCGCAGGAAATGTCATCGCTTGAGACCTGGCAGGAGTGCATCGCCTAGGATTCCGCGGGAAATGTCATCGCGTGAGACCTGGCGGGAGTACATTGCCTAGGACTCCGCGGGAAATGTCATCGCGTGAGACCTGGCGGGAGTACATCGCCTAGGACTCCGCGGGAAATGTTATCGCGTGAGACCTGGCGGGAGTGCATCGCCTAGGACTCCGCGGGAAATGTCATCGCGTGAGACCTGGCAGGAATGCATCGCCTAGGACTTCGCGAGATATGTCATTTCGCGTTGGTGGATAGACCGACCCCGTGGGATCCTATTACTTTGCGTAGGTGGGCAGACCGACCCCGCGGGATGTGATTACGTGCTGACATTCTATGCTGCAGGTAATAACTTTATTAGTACAAAGATAAATTCACATATTGTAAGAGAGACAAACTGATGTATTTGTGTCTGTGGAAAACGTTTTCGAGTGTCGAATGTCGAGTGATGAATTTCTGAATGCCGACTTTCGAGCGAGGAGCCGTGAGATCCTAAGCATTGACTCCCGAGTGTTGTGTTTCGAGTGTCGAGGCATGGATGGTTGTTGCCTGATTCCTGCAAAAAGGAGAGGAAGATAGCTCTTATAGAGCATGAATATTTTGAGCTTGTGAGTTTTCCATGAGTAAGGTGAGCCCCGAGTGTGTAAACAAATGAGAACCCAAGCAGCTTAGTATAGTTCCTGATAACTCTCTAAGGCTGGTGTGCTCGCGAGGAGGGCATAATTGGTCTCGAGTGGGTGACAAAATTCCATGACTTGAGGAATGGATCCACGTAAACGGGTCCAGGGGAATCCCAAGAGCACAAAGACGTAAATCCTGAGTGTGATGTCGTGGGTTCACGGGTGAGGTTTCCGGATGTGTGTAAGGTGTTTGGCCTGAATATACATGAGTGATGTGAGTTTCGAGTAGTCCAGGGTATGCGAGAAAAATGGTACCCAGGCTAGTAAACCCTGATCTGGTCGAGAGAGTAATCTCGAGTCGGTGGAGTGGTGTTTCATTTTTCGAGCGACACTCCTGAGTAGTAGCCAAACTGCTTGATGCTCGTTCTACAAAGATTCCCGAGTTTGCGCTTTCCGAGCTAATCTTTCCGAGCTGGTGTCTCGGATTGAAGGAGTCTGTATGACAAATCTGGGAGAGAGGGAAGGAGCTTAATGGATTTTCGAGCTGGTAGAGCTCGGACCGAAGAACCTGGAGTTAGTGGAGCTCGTTTCGAGGGCGTCTGAGTTTGACGAATATCGAATTGGTGGCATCCTTGAGCTGGGGGACATCCGAGCAGGAGATCAGGTCTAGTGGGCGGCCGGGCTATTTGGCGTGAGGTGTCCGTGTGTGAGAGATGGACCTCCCGTATGGCACAATGGGCGCGTTGTGAGTAAGTTATGTGACTGGATGATGCGAGGGGCGTGTGAGCCCATCTGATGGTAATTTGAGTCGAAATCCGAGATGGTGTCTGTGATAGACAGGTTCTCGAGCTCCCACGGAAAAGTTCGAGTTCATTGAATTGTGCTCAAAGCTGATGGAGTGCAATGTGAGGAAGGAAATTCCGGGATGAGGGAATCTGGTCTGAGCTGAGAGAAATCCGGGCTGGGAAAAATCCGAGCTGAGAAAATCCGAGATGGCTGAGAAAAATCCGAACTGAGAGAAATCCGAGTAGAGAGAAATCCGAGCAGGTTGAGAAAAATCCGAGCTGGCTGAGAAAAATCCGAGCAGAGAGAAATCCGAGCAGGCTGAGAGAAATCCAAGCTGACTGAGAAATCCGAGCTGGCTGAGAGAGCTGGGAAAAATCCAAGCAGACTGAGAAATCCGAGCAGAGAAAAATCCGAGCTGACTGAGAAATCCGAGCTGAGAAAAATCCGAGCTGGCTAAGAGAGCAGAGAAAAATCCGAGCTGGCTGAGAGAGCTGGCTGAGAGAGCTGGGAAAAATCCGAGCAGAGAAAAATCCGACCTGGGAGAAATCCAAGTTGAGAAAAATCCGACCTGGGAGAAATTCGAGCTGAGGAAAATCCGACCGAGCTGGAAAAATCCAAGTTGAGAAAAATCCGATCTGGGAGAAATCCGACCGAGCTGGTGCTCGATCTGTCCGAGCTTGAGGGAGTTTGTGATTGGTGAATTGCATTTCTGAATGTGTGTAATTCGAGCTGAGAAAAATCTGAGCAGCAGAGAGGAATCCGAGCTGGGAGTGTGCAATTTCAAGCAAAGAGAAATCCGAGAGAATCCGAGCAGATAGGAATCCGAGCTAGGAAAAATCCAAGATGGGTGTGTGTAATCTGAGCAGAGAAATCCAACCAGAGAGGAATCCGAACTGGGAGAAATCCGAGCAAAGAGAAATCCGAGCTGGGTGTGCGTAATCCGAGAGGCGCTTCCAAAGTGGTGGAGAA
The DNA here is from genome assembly GCA_036559045.1 of Platycarya longipes. Lineage (NCBI taxonomy): Eukaryota > Viridiplantae > Streptophyta > Magnoliopsida > Fagales > Juglandaceae > Platycarya > Platycarya longipes. The sequence continues at coordinate 1,620,936 of CM071792.1, forward strand.
CCGAGAGGTGTTTCCGAGCACTGAACTGAAGGTATTTCCCGAGCACTGAGCACTGAACTGGGCAGTGGGAGATCCAAGCTGGTGATTGTTATCCCGAGAGGTATTTCCAAGCGATGGTGGAGATCCGAGAGGCGTATCCGAAAGGTATTTCCGAGCTGTGGTGGAGAATCGAGAGGCGTATCCGAGTGGTTGGGCTGGTTCGAGAGATGAATTCTGAGAGGGTAATTCCGAGGGACTTTTCCGAGTTGAAGAATCCTGAGCTGGTGTTCGAGTTGGAGGGACTTGGACCGGAGGTTTCTGAGCTGGGATGGTTCCTGAGTAAGGGAATTTCGAGAGGGAAGCTCCGAGCTAGGATGGCGAGCTGAGCCCGAGTTGCGACTATCTTGAACGGATGGATTCCGGGCATAGTGGGTGGCAGCCCTGGAAGTTTTTGGCGGGCCGGCCACCCTCCGGCGAATCCAGACAGAGCAGGCAACTCCCCCTGGAGTCGCCGGTGGGCCAGCCAAGTCGCAACGGGGCTGGGCCCGAAAGTGGTCGTGCGTAAGGGTGCCAAGCCACCCAGTTACTCCCGGCGAGATGGCCGGTTGAGCCCAAGCTCGCCGGAAACAGAAACTGCCGGCGGTCAGGGAAGCGACCGCCGGCAGGCCACTGGAGCTCACAGCTTGATGCCGTGAGCTCCTCGGGGTAGCACGCCCGGCGTACCCCCGAGAGGCGTCGAGAGCCCTGGCGGCCGGGACCCTTTCGATGGGTCGCCGGACAAAATCCGCCGGCGGTCCCCGCCGAGACCGCCGGTGATCCAGCTGAGCTCACGGCTGCCGCCGTGAGCTCCGGGGCGCATCACGCTGCACATGCATGCAGTACTGTGCACGCATGCACAGTACGTGCATGCACGGAATACCGCATCACTGTGCACGCTTAAGTGCACAGTGTTGCAGATGATAGATATATCGACCCAACGTATACATGTGTTTGTGTTTCTTGTGAATATCTCGAGTCCGAAAGATAAATAAATAGATGGTTGAGCTCAAGATCGATCGAGCTGGTGTCAGCGTTCTTCCGACCGTACTAGTGATAAAAGTAATAAAATGTAAAAATAAGAATAAAGTGGTTGAGTATACTTATCTGGAGAAAATTTTTGTTGAGTCGATCGGTCGGATACACTTATCCAGTGGGTTAGGAATTTATTAATTTCTCACCACCGATTCTCATATCCCACAGACGGCGCCACTGTTAAGGTCATAAAAATCGGCCAACGGGTCGGGGTGAGAGAAAGAATTATTTCCAACCCACTGGTGCAATTTGGGTTTCGTTTGAGGTCGTTTAGGGCTCCCGGTGGGGTCCTGGCGTGACTGCCCGTACGTAATAACAGATAAAATAAAGAGAGATGGACACACAATTTTACGTGGTTCGGCGAATGCCTATGTCCACGGGTATTTGGGGATGAGAATCCACTATAATGGAGATTTTTACAGTCTCTCATAGCTCACTGTACAAAGAAATATAGATGAATATTCAGATAAATTCGCCGTGCTACTTTTGGAGAAATCTGGGGAAGCCGTGGTTGAAGAAAAAGAGCCCATCCTGGTTCCAGCCGGCCAGAGTCATTTTATAACCAAGTAAAATATCTGGGCAGTCAGATATTTTACTTTAACCGTATATGCGTGTCACTTCCTTGATTTGTTCCTATCCCTTTCTTTATTTTCCTGACAGCCCCCATCACCCCTGGTCAAATCTTGTCTACTTTTATACTGTTGAGATGTTGTAGATATTTTTGATTCCTTTCACCTATCATCTTTGCTAGGATTGTTTTCTGGGTTTGATAGAAGTGTTGTGACGTATAGTATTCGCAGATTTGACTTCCCAAACACGCAATCTACATCAGTTTCCTGCACTTTTGTTTGATGGCATATTTGTTGTTTAGTATATTTATATCTCTTTGTTTTGCTTATTTATTGATTTAATAGTATATGTTTCTGTTTTAGGTATGTTTTTCCTGGAGATGTTGTGGTGCTGAGGGACCCCATGAAATTACATAGGCATCTAATTAGAAGATTGGTTGCCACTGAAGGGTATGAAATGGTCTCTAAAAATGAAAAAGAGAAGCCCTTTGTTCTTGAAAAGAATCAGTGCTGGGTGTTGTGTGATAACGAAAACTTAAATCCCAAGGTACGTAGATGAGATTTTGTTACCGAATAATTTAATTATTCCATTCATGAGACTAATTGTGTTGTTTATTTACTCGATTACCCCACCTCTCTTTCTACTGATGATATTGAAAAAGGAAACCAGCCATTGAAATTACAATTAAAGCATTGACATGCAACACTCCACCTGTCCGATTTTGTGTTTCCCTTCGTTCAAGATTTTATTTTAACAGTATATATATATATATATTATAATTTATTCTATTGGGTGGTGAGGGGTGGCCGGTTGGGTACGTGGAGTGGAGGTTATCATCCTCTCAAACATGCTAATTACTGGGAGAACAATAGTGATTTAAATGGGAGACATTATGTTGCCTGGCTGCGCCGTCTTGCCACAAAATTGTAGTTCTAAATTTCTAATTATACAACAATGAAGCCTAGAGGTTAGCATATAGTTCTCCGCAAACATAGAAAATTTAGGTGAGGAGGGAGGGAGTGAAATTTTATTTAGAAGGCGCTGGGTACCACTATGTAACAGTTTTGGACACTTGAATTATGTGGTGGGTGTTGGTCAAAATGCATTCAATTTTGTTCCCCTCTCCATCACAAAAAATAAAAAGTAAAAAAATTGTTCCCCTCTCAACCAAAATACCTCAGTGTCGCACCCTCTCTCTAGCGGAGCACCCTCGTCGTCGCACTCTCCCTCCCTATATAGTACATTCTTAAGTATCGCCAATGCTATGGATGCGTCTTGATGTTTTGATTTCGAGGATGAGATTATCTGGAGAATGGGGTCGTGATTTGTGTGTTGGGGAGATTTGTGTTATTTTTTTTGAGTATCTAGGGGTTCAATCCAAACCGCTAAAACTCTTTTAGGGGTTGCAATATAAAAGATGTTTTGGAGTTTCATAATTGAAACTCCTAATTTAATTTTATGATCTATTTTAATCTGTTTTGGGTTTCACTATTGAAATCCCATGATTTGGATGATTGTATGATTTTAATTGTTGTGTGCTTTTCGAGGGTTGTGCCATCATGTTGTCAGTCAACTAGAATAGATAGTGAGCCAAATTCAACCATTAGCATTAGGGCTAGCTCTCCTAACCTTACTGACCCCCCTACCACTACCCCTACTCTTGACTATCCCTACTCCTATATCCATGGGCCCACCAAGGAACTAGAAATCAATTTTAATTGTGTAGCCTCACTTTATCAAATTATAGACCTAAATAACCCTTAAGTTAAGGTTTCGTTTGGATTTAGAGATGAGATGAGTTGAGATGAGTTTAGTTTATTTTTTAATATTATTATTATTTTAAAATTTAAAAAAAGTGTATTAGGATTTTAAAAATGTGTAATGGGATTTGAAAAATGTATATAGAAATTTGTATTTTGTATAAAAAATTATAAAAATATAATAATAAAATGGAAGTGAGTTGAGATCAACTCACTTCTGAATTCAAACAGAGCCTAAATATAACTATTATGATGAAGTGTATGAATGTCACCACAGGAGACACAATACATCCCAATTGATGGTCCACTTGGAAGAATAATACAAAAATAGTCTAATTAGGCGTTCTTTATAAGAAAATGGTCGGTTCAAACTTGAGGTTGACTTAAAAAAATGATAGATGAGAGCAGGGTTGAACGTTGAAGGGGTATATGACGTATGATTCGAAAGAGTGTAAGAGTTATGACGTCTGTTGACTACGATTTGTAATATTGTAATATTATTCATTTCAATGATTTGACCGTTTGTAAAATTTTTATATTAATTTGTAATATTTTTAGATTAATATTGTAATAGCTTAGAAATATTTAGGTTTTTATGTTTTATGCATTAACAACCTTAGTTTTATTTATATCTATTATACGTAGAATATAAATTTTAAATTTGAGTCCAAAATGGTCTAGAAAGAGGTTCTGGGCCTAATGGACCCTGGGCCTATTTGGGCCAGAAGGGGGGCGGACAGACTAGGAGTCCATATCCACCCCTTGTCACTGGTAGTGCTTTATTCATAAAATGCCCGGCATGAACAGATTATTAGCTTTTTGTTTTTCCTCTTTAATAACAGGAAACAAAGGACAGTCGGAACTTTGGTCCAGTTCCCATGACAAACATTGTTGGTCGAGTAATCTATTCTATGCGAACAACTGAGGATCATGGCCCTGTGCAGAACAGGTGAGCCCCACAAGTTTAACATGACCCAGATTTTTTTCCTCATGTTATCTTAGAAAAAGTGCTGGTGATGATCCAAAAACAAATATGGGTTCCTGTTCCTCTACCAGTTGTTCCAGCATGAGAGACGATTCAGTGGTGTTAGAAATCGAGCTAGATGTGGATGCAATGAAAGATATTCACCTGTTCTAAACTGTTACATGTTAAGTCAAGGACTTGATCTGTATGTATTTTCTTCCCTCCCTATTTTCATGTTTAGATCACTTTCTTTTGATCAGCTGCAACTGAAACTTTAGAGAGTGGATTCCTTTTAAATTTATTGTTAATTAAACTACATGATTACGTTCGATGATTGAATTTATTTTGTTTTAGATTATACAAGGAGATTTTTAATCTAAATTGAAAGTGCAAAATGAAAAAAATATATATATATATATATATCTGAATAGTAAAACAGTAATAAATAAGATGTAAGGGCATACCGCCTTTTAAATTTGTAACAGTTTACGTGACATTGGGCTTGTGGGCCTTATTTTTATTACGAATGGCAGGGGCAAGCTCGAAGTAAAGGGAGCTGAGTTGTAGTCAACTAGTTCATTTGATCACGTAGCTTGGAGGACGGGCTCCAGACGGGTCACTATCTTAGTTTAGGTTTATTTAGCTGTTTACTTTAATGGGCCAGCCCAGTTACGCACCTAGCCCCTTTGTTTAGGCATTAGGACTCTAGCTTTACATTTGTCATGTGTTTGTATTTTGTATCGCTGGGAAGCTTTTGTATTTTGTATTTTGAAGTGTGAAAAGTGAGAAAAGGAATGAATCTTCTTCACGTATCCGTTCTGGATGTGCTTATATTGGATGCCCTTATCGTTCAACCCCATCTGCCTGCCATAATTGAGTCGGTTCTTAGCACTTGCCCTTCTTTTTAATAGAGAACTGCTGGAGCTTCAATTCAAACGTGCAGAAATCAGGAAAGACTTGAGAGAAATCGTGTATTCCGTTTCCAAAATTTGTCATTATGTGCGTAAAGGAAGAGCACGTGTTTAACGCCTAATACAACGTCATGAATTGTGGTAACTTTTTATGTAATGTTTTATCACAAAAATAAAAAAGTAAGAATAAATTATATTTACAGTTCTTTTATAATACTGAAAATTTGAGATTATTTTATTATAAAAAAGTTGTAAAATAATTAGAGGTAATATATTTTTATGCCTTCCAATTCTTTGTTATTAACAATTGTACCCACTAAATTGAAATCAGTTTTACACTTCAGGAAAGACAAAAAGGGTATGTTACTAATGGCTACAGTCTATAGAAAATGCATCGTTGGGGACAGATGAATTATTGATGTATGAGAATTAGGAAAAAAGCAAATGGCTGCAAAAGGCCAAAGTCATGCCACGTTTAATATGTTCGGCCCCCAAACTGTTGTAACCACACGTACACGTACTGTTTGTTGTTTTGTCTTTTAGGCATGTATGGTTCTGGAGGCTTTGTTTGGTAGTGAGCTGCTCGTAAACCATTTGAGTTCGACTCGTATAAATTCGATTCGAACTTGATTCGTTTAATAAATGAGTTATTCGTGAGTATTAATATTAGTTCGAATATTAAACGAGCTAAACTCGTATAATCTCGATTCGATTCGGTTTGTGTTCGTGAATAAAATTCGTATAAATTCAATTCGATTCGTTTTAGGCTCGTAACAATACTCGTAATATTTATATATACATATATATAATCTTGCATATATTCTTAAATATATTCTTTTATTATATATATTTTCGGTGTTATATATATTATTTTTAATACTTTATATAAGTAATATATTTTATTACTTTATGGAGAAGTAATATTTTGTTTCTTTATAATAATAATGTATTAAGTTCACAAAAAAAATTATTGAGTCAAATATTTATAAAGAGTAAGAAATTCGAGTAATTACTCGACTAAGTTCGGCTCGATTCGTTAGAGAGTAAAAACAAAGATCGATAAATAACTCGATTCGACTCGAACTCGTCTTTGATCGACTCGACTTGACAAACTCTCAGCTCGACTCAAACTCGAACTCGAGTTATTTGAGTCTAGCTCGACTCGATTCGACTCGAACTCGTTTTTGATCGGATTGATTGCAGCCCTAGATCAGGCCTTAAAAAAAAAAAAAAAAAAGAAGATAAAAGAAAAAAGAAACCACACGTACTGGTATTGTTGTAGCCGATTAAAGGGGAAAACAAGAGCAAAAGAAACAGAAAAACATAAACAAATACACAATCTACAGAGGAGATAGAGACTTGAGAGATTGAGAATGGCGAGTTGTGGTGGTGGTGACGAGGAAGTGAGGAACAAACAGGTGATATTAAGGGAATACGTGTCTGGTTTTCCAAAGGAGTCAGACATGTCTGTGACAAGTGTGACCATGAAGCTGAAGATTCCGGAGGGCTCCGACATGAACAAGGCGATATTGGTGAAGAATCTTTACTTGTCGTGCGACCCTTATATGCGTATCCGGATGACCAAAATTCAGGGTCCTAACGCTTTTACTTCCTTTCCCCTTTCCTCTGTAAGCACACCACCACTTCTTTCCCATCTCTTTCTCACTTTTTTTGGTTAAGTATCAGTATGTAGCTTTTACTTTCCTTAAGGTGATGCATATGGAATCCCTCTAGTTTTTTTTTTTTTTTTTGAGATACCTCCTGCTACCCGCCGCGAATTAGTTACCATTGATCACTATGTTTTTTTCTCCTTCTTTCAACTCTTCTTCTAATCTTCTTATCCTTTTAAAAAAATAAAATAAATAAATAATTTCCACGTTGAAAAGTATATGAATAATCAATATTAAACGTCAATTGAGTACAAACCATTTTAATTAATTTTTTGGATTTACTTTTATCATTACCATTTATTAAAATTTTAAGATTTTTTTTTAGTTTTAAAAAATAGGAGAAAAAATGAAATAAAATTATTATAAAATAAATATAATTTTTTATTTTGAAGTTTATAGAAGTTTTATTGATTTTTATGTTTGAATAATAATTAGGTAATTGAAAATATTGAAAAATTGAAATGTGATGATTGAGAATAAAACTGTGAGAAATTTCCAGTTTGAGATCAGGATGCATCTAACTTTTGAACTAGGTGCTATATAATAAGTGCCAGAACTAAAAAATATGCTCAACATTATAAATAGAAAGGAAAACATATATTGATGAGACTGGGAAATGTGAAATAACTCAGTTTGTAACGTGTAAGAAGAAGCTTAAAAATTGCAATGATAGATTTTTCTGCTTTGGTCATAACTTGCAGCCATTAAGTGGGTTTGGGGTTGCCAAAGTTTTGGAATCGAGAAACCCAGACTACAAGAAAGGTGACTTGATCTGGGGCACAACTGGATGGGAAGAGTACAGTTTTATCACGGAAACGGAAGCCCTCTTTAAAATCCACCACACTGATGTGCCCCTTTCCTACTACACTGGAATTCTTGGTAAGTTTTCTCTTTTGGAGGATGAGTATCTTTTACATGAGAAGGACACTCGAGATTAAAGATTCGTTTGAATAGTGAGATGAGATAAATTGAAATGAGTTGAGATAAGCTGAGATGACTTTATATCCAAACGGGCCCTAAATTAGTGTTGCATGTCAATGAATGCTGCAAATGTATGCTTTGGTTTTATTTGAGTGAGATAACATGGTTTTTCAAATTCTTTTTCTGCAATTTGTCAACTCTGTTCTGGACATCCGGTGCCAATAAAAAAAAAAGTAATTCTCTGTGCATTTGGGTTTTATTGTAGGTATGCCTGGTTTGACTGCTTATGTTGGTTTCTACGAAATTTGTTCTCCCAAGAAAGGAGAATATGTCTTCATTTCTGCAGCATCCGGTGCAGTTGGTCAGCTTGTTGGGCAATTTGCAAAGCTGATGGGTTGTTATGTTGTTGGAAGTGCTGGAAGTAAAGAAAAGGTTTTGTGTTAAATCTCTGTTTTGCTTACTTAATGGTTTAATCCCCAAGTATTTTTTATTGAATGGAAGTAATTGAAAAATCCTTTATTCTGTTTGTTTCCTTTGGTTCTGTGCAGATTGATCTACTTAAGAACAAGTTTGGATTTGATGGGGCTTTCAATTATAAGGAAGAAAATGACTTGGATGCTGCTTTGAAAAGGTCGGTTCATATACATCACATATCACATTTTTATCATTCTATAGGTTTAAGAAACATCTGAACATCAGATGGAGATGAAGTTGTTCAATTTTTACTGCCTTTAATCATAAGCTGTAGCATTGGTTTCTCGAGCATTTGGTTAATGCCTTTACAATTTATGAGTGACCAGGTTCTTCCCTGAAGGCATTGACATCTATTTTGAGCATGTTGGGGGGAAAATGCTTGATGCTGTGCTCCTTAACATGAGAGACCATGGCAGGATTGCTGTATGTGGAATGATCTCACAATACAATCTTGATCAGCCTGAAGGTGTTCACAACTTGATGTGCATTATTTATAAGAGGATCCACATAAAAGGATTTGTCGTCTTTGATTACTTCCATCTCTATCCTAAGTTCTTGGATGTAGTGCTAACGAATATCAGACAAGGAAAGATTGTGTATGTGGAGGATATAGCCGAAGGTCTTGAGAGCGGCCCGGCAGCTCTGATAGGGCTCTTCAGTGGCCGCAATGTCGGGAAACAACTAGTTGTGGTTGCTCATGAGTGATCTAGACTTCTTTATTTTTGTCCTTTTGCAACTGTTGTGTTTAGTTTCATGTCTCAATGCGTTTGATATCTAGCGATTCACCTAATTGTGGTATGAGAAAGCTCTGTCTGTATCCAGGATTACTGGATCAGGTTTATGGTTTGTTCTCTGTATACTATATCTAAAAGAATTTGATTTGCAGGCTCACATATAATGATATCTTTAAAAAAAAAAACAGAGGAAATCAAAATGTTATTATGGACAATAATGAAGGTTTTATTTATTGTATAACGAATTTAGTTACAAAATATTTTTCTTTCTAATAAACCGAAACTGTTTATAAGTTTATAACTACTTCTCTATAAATAAGAAGCCTTCACCTCTGTTCAGGTAAGGTAGCCACAATTATCAATTACTTGAGGCTTAATGAGCAACAAGGTCATGTGCTCCTTTCCTGACATGGCTGAGAGAAAGACACTGCATAAGTTCGAATATATATGTAGGCACTGAGGAACTTCAATTGATCACTGATAAGCCGAAGGCCCCTGTAGCCTAATTGGTATAACATCTAACCTCCAAAATGGAGGTTAGAGTTCGAAACCCTTTTGGAGGTTTGGAGTTCAAAAATCCAGCCCCAAATATTTATAAAATAATAATAATAATAATAATAATAATAATAATAATAATAATAATCATTGATAAGGTACTTAAAACGAGACTGATAATATCTGCCTAAGAAAACCCAGTTAAGCTCGCAATTACTTTGTTCTTAGAACTCCTTTTTGATGACTTTTCTTTTTCCTTTTTGGTGTTGGGTGATAAAATTATAATGATTTGGATTAGATGGAGTTATTTTCCAGACAATGAAGACAATAGAAAATGGGAAAGACTGTTAGAAATTCCTTTTTGCATTAGTGAATGGAGAAGTTAAATCTGACCACAAAATAGAAATTATGAACAGATTACCAGACTCTCATAGGCTGTACTCTTTGAATTGGTCCCTTATCTAGAAGTTACCAAAGCATGTGAGACAAAAACTAATGCTACAATATGGACAATTGATTGAGACATTTTACCTGCAAAGACTCTGCTTCCCCACCCAATTGGCCATTCAATATGCTTTATACAAATAAATGATTATAGGCTAGAACTACAAATAGAGTTTTCCCTCGTTAGTTTTGTCTTTTTTATTTTTTTTGAGCGTTAGTTTTATCATTTATGTTTAATGAGGGCTTTCAGATATTTAAAAAAATAAATAAAAATGCAAGTACGTAAAAACATAAATATTTGATACAAGAAGAGGTACTGAATTGTACTAATCTTGAACAGACATGCAAATTAATAGGCAGGCATATTAAAAGAAAAGAGGTTGCAACAGATTCCTGAGATTTTATAATCATATCATATACTCTGAATCAATGGCTCCACTCCGTGTACGTTTTTCATACACTCCTCGTACATTTTCATATAGAATGCCATTTTTAAGGGTTTTATTTACTCTGATCTTCCTATTGTCAAACTTTAGAGAAAGGCTTTTATTGTCGAGGATAAGAGCCGATCGAGCAACCGAGAAACAGAACTACGGCCGGCCGGGCAGCATTCATGGCACTAAGATTACCTCTTAATATTAAACTGCAGCCCTCCGACCCCTCAGAGGAAGACCTTGAGCGAGCCAAAGTGCTCTCCAGCCTGTTGAATTTAAGCCTCCTTGCATCCTCTTTCGATATTTGGAAGGTATTTGCCAGCACTTCTTCCAGCAAGGCTTTGATGGCTGAGGTTCTCTCTGCAAGAGGACTAACCATGGCGTTCTCATTAGTCTTGAATGCAACCCACTCGAGACCCTTGTCTCTTGCTCGTTTTACAACACTGAAGTTCTGCGGGACTGTCAGGATCTGACCCTCTTTGAGTTCGTCGTCGAACACGATCTGGCCATAGTTGTCGACCACTTGAACCTCGGCGCGACCCCTCATGGCATACACCACTCGAAAATGGGTCAATTTCGAGTTTAAAGTTGTGTGGAGAAAGTGGAAAGCCGCGTGGGATCGCAGGAGTGAGGTCGTTGGAAGGAGGCGATTTCAATAATATGGACGGTGATGCTTCTGGTGGCCGACGAGAGTGCCAACTATTTTTTGGGTGGAGATTGATCAATCGGATCGATTCGAATTCTCTATAAACTAACCTCATTTTAGAAGAATATCCCTATTTTACAATATAAGTTGTGAAATGTGACATGAAATCATGTGTTACGTGGATATCATTACTTTTATTATAAAATGAGTTTTACAAATAAAGAATATATAACATGTCCTCGAGAGCAATGTTTTGAAAACTGTACCGGTATCGGTACCGGTCAAGTCATTGAAACGAAATATTTCAGTACCGGTACCGTTTCGTGTATCGTTTCGGAATAATTTATACATAAATAAATTATATATATAAATGCAATTATAAATTATATTACAAAATAATAGTTAATATATAAATAAATTATATAGATAAATATATATATGTAATTAATTTAGTCTAAATTGAGATTAAAACATAGTAAAAAATTTAAAAAAAAATCTTAAAGGCCGAAATTTGGTACAGCCGGTCCGGTACCGGCCGTACCGAATATTTTTCGGCCGATTTCGGTCGTACCGGCCAGTACAGCCAAAAAATCGGCCGAAACGAAATGTCAGTTTTTTTGTACCGGCCAGTACGAAAAATTCCGGCCATATTGACCGGTACGGTACGGTATTTAAAACACTGCTAGAGAGAAAGTAGCATTTTACTTGTATTGTATAGCACGTCCTGATATGGGATAAATGTCTTGCATTCAACTAATGAGACTTTTAGGTGCTAAAAAAATAACAATAAAAAAACTAATGAGACTTTTTTTTTTTTTAAGAATTGAATTACCTGAACTTGAGAGAGAGAGAGAGAGTGTTGCAAAGTAAGTCCCGCGGGACTCGTGAATCCGTGATCTCTCTACGATTTCCCTATACGTATTTATGACCTTATTTTTAAATTTATGGTCAAGATTTATTTTATTAGTTCTTTTAAATTTTAAATTTAAGATTTAAGATTTAATATTGATAATTTTGTTTTGACACATCTACATTTATTATAATATAAATAAAAATTATAAGCAAGAATATTAATATTCGATTCATTAATTTTTTTTTAAAATTTGATAAAAAAATATAAATTTAATAAGAAGACAATATCTAAAATAATCCTATATTAAATTTATCTAAAAGCTTTCCACTTTCCAAACAATTGATTTTTGAATACTAATCTTTCATTATTTCATGAAGGATTACCATTTAAAAAATTAATTATATTTTATTCTCTTTGTTTTTTTTTTTTATTAAATATGACAATTTTTTAAATAAATTTAATATTAAATTATTATAAATGTTGTTTTTTAATTAAATTTATACTTTTTATTAAATTTTAAAAAAAATTAATGAGTTGAATGCTATTACTAACATTTTCCAAGACAAATAAAGAAACAAAAATTATTCATTTGTTTGGAAAGCAGAACGGGCAAGACTAGGAGTGCTCCAGTTACCAAGGGACACTGCTATCGCTGACAAGCATTTTGAATTCGAGTGGAGCAATAATCCCAGACTCCCAGATGCCGGATAGCAGGTTCTGCATAGAAAATGAGAGCACAATAGTTCAGTGGGGAAGGTTGAGAAAAATGGCGAGGCTTTATCCACCGAGTCCGCGCATTCTTTCTCTTCTTCTTCTCCTCTTTGTTTCTAGCTTCGCACCTTCGTCAGAAGCAGCAGCAACAGCAACAAGGCTGGCTCAGAAGGGAAGGCCTGGGTTTCTCTTCACAAGAACTAGAGGAAGATGCACTCCCCTGTAAGATCTCTCTCTCTCTCTCTCTCTCTCTCAAACCAAAACAATCTCTCATGTAGATACCGATTCTTTACACCCATGCATATTTGTACGAAAGTATATTTAGAATATATATATGTAGAAGACATTTATGGTTTACCGATTCAAAAGTTTCGGATGGTGGACTCCGATCTGACTCCGGTGGCTGTGGCGGCGTGGATGACCATATGTCAGGTACTGGAGCAGCAAGAATGAGGTATGGCCGAGGATGGTCCCACAGGAAGCAACGGTGTCTAAGGTGTTCGGATGGAGAGCGAGTGAACGCTACAGATCTGATCTGACTTTGTTGGAAGCAACGGCGAGAAAAGGCGAAGAGAACGCTTTCCACAGGTTGCTGAAACAGGGGACTGCATCGCTGCTCAATTCATATGCCAGAAAGGGTTTTCCTTACTCGGCTTGGGAGATTAAGACTTTGGTTTTACAAGCATTGGTGTCGGAAGAAGCTGCAGCTCGTCAAGCTCGAGGGTTCTCTGTTGCCAATGAGGTCTGTAGCTAGTGTCTGTGTTTTAAACTCATGTTTCTGTCTGTGTTTTGTGCTTCGAGAAGCATTTGTTTGGTTTTGTGGATTAATGGACAAAGCAACCAAACCCTTCAGCTTTTTTTTTTTTGGGGTCTAGTGTTTGATGTTGGTCTTAGGGGCGGACCCAAGTGATGCATTGGGGGGGCTATGGCCCCCCCAAAGTTTTTGAAAAAATTTAAATATTATATAGGCATATAATCTTTTTATATATATATAATGAAAATTTTCTCTCATATTAAAAATAATAATAATTCCCCCCCTCTCCAAAATTTTTATTGAAATTATCCTCTAAATTTTAATATTTATTTAATTTCATTTTAACTTTTAATTTTATTGACATCCAAATTTTCAATTCATCTAATTTCATAGTTACTAGAAAAGCACTCTCAAATGACTATTCTAGATCTATCCTTTAAAATATATCATCAAAATCTAATTTTTTTTATTTTACCTACTTAGTTTTATAATATATCATACATTAATTTATCTATTTTTCCTTCATATCATTTAAATATTATATTTTTTTATTCATTTCAAATATTTTCTATAACTATCAATGACATCTTCATATCTTTTGATATTTATGCTCTATTTTAACTTAGTCCAAATTTATAAGCTAAATAAAAAATATAAATTAATTCAAAACATAAAAGAAGATATTATAAAATGAAAATATTCTCACAGTAATTAATTTACTATGTTTAGCCTAATTCTCTTTCAATCGTTGCTTCAATGTTAATTGTTTTGAATTATTAACTATGTTATTCTTACTTATTGAATTCAATTTATGCTCTTCTTAGAATCTTATGTCTATGTTTTTGGATGTTTTCTTTTTTTTTTTGAATTTTTTTTATTTAAATTTTTTGTGTTGATATTAAATTTAGTGAATTGCTAGATATGTATTTTTTGTATATAATTTTATGACATATGATTGTTGTTTTAATATATAATCATGTACAAAAAATACATATTACTTATATTCATACGTATAATATATTTTATCGATCGCCCTCCCCAAATATCAAATTCTGGTTCCGCCCCTGGTTGGTCTGTCTATATTTTGTGAGTCCAGCATTGGTGATGTTGGAGATCTTGTATCAAATCAAGTTCGTACAAAAATTTCCTATATTATGTTGGAAAAATGATATTTATAGACGTCAAATGCGGAAATGCAACATAATTCTTTTTAAAAAAAATGAATAAATACAGAAATCATTTTATTGAAGAACCACACAAGTTAATAAAGGAGGAAAAAAAAGACCACATTTTATTCATTTTATTGAAGGCTGCCTTCATGCATATTTGTACACTCAGTTTATACTACCCAAGTTTCCTCAAGATGTTAAACAGCCTTCTCCATTCTTACAAGAAGGGCTAGCTCTTAATAGTGGCCTAAGGACTTCCAGTGCCATTACTAAAACAAACGTAAGAAAATTACATAACCCTAGCTAGCTCCATAATTAAGAAGATCGGCTGGAGGATAGAAGGAAACTCTGGTGGCCTCTATTGTGCTTCAAGTTCTGGGCTTCTCTTGAGGACATTTGGAATGAGTTTGCGAGGACATCTATGGGCATTGCCCTTATGACCGAGGTGTAGCCTGCCATGGCGCTCTTCATTGGCTGGCCGGAAGTCTTGATCGTCACGTATTCGAAGCCATTGTTTCCGGCCCTGGCTGTTGTTGCATAGAACTGAGGGATTACAAACACATCTCCTCGCTTAACCCTTTCGTCGAACACGTTGTCCCCGTTGTCGTCTACAATCTGAACCCGGGCATCACCCCTTAGCACGTAGACAACTCTGTTGTCTGTCATGGACCAGTGCGGTGTGTACAATGCATTCTGCAAAATTAAACAACGAATTAGATTAACGTTTTCTCATCATATAAATCTTTTTCTTAGCTTAGTTTTAAGATTCAGAGTCCATGTGAATTACCGGGAAAAGATGACCTTTTTCTGCGCTCATGTCAAGGTATCGAAGGATTGGAAGCTTTTGCTGGTTCACGAGGTTTACTCTTCCGGCTTGCCTGGAGAAAAAGTCGGATTCGGTTCGGGTGTCGAGGTTGTGTCTAATTCTTGTATTACAGATAGTTTCTTCCAACCCATTAACGAGCGGTCTCTGCCCTTCTTGTTCGTCTTCGTCAGGTCTCATCATCCGGCGCATTTCGTCTTGGCACTTGACGATGACACCGCGCCGGTTATCGTCTTCCTGCAATCTCCTAGCGATAGTTTCCGGAATATTGAAGGCTTCAGCCAGCAGTTCCTCACTGAATCCACTGAATATGTTCTGGAAGCTACCTCTCAGTTCACGCCTACCCCTTTGGCTACGTTGTTCTTGCCTTTCTTCCTGACGGCTGCCCCTTTGGCCGCGTTGCCCCTCCCTTGGTTCCCCGCCGGCGAGCAAGAATGACTGTGGGACCAAAACAAAAGTTAACTGTTTAAAAATGGATTCAGGTTCTCTAAATTCATCATTTTATATCATTCTAGTGAACTTATTGTGTAATAAAATGCTAATTAAACATTGTAGGATTCACTTAAGAGTCTAAACATGACAGATGATTCTTTCTTCCAAATTCTCCGTTCTGGATATATCTTATTCCAGAGCATGTTTCATCATTTGTAAACAAAATCCAAATTCCACATATACATGATGAGGGTAGATAAATGAGATGGTGATATGGAGTGATGGGTTACCTTCAATCGGCGGTCAAGCTGGTTAGCATGGTTGCTCAGGTCCAGGACAGTAAAGGCAACGAGCTCTTCATTGCCATCATTGTAGCACCAGTGGGCAACACCGGCAGGAATGGCCACGATGTCACCCCGGCGAATCCGGTGCACCTTCTGGTGCTGGTCTGCTCTTCTTGATCTCTGCTGATCTCCTCCACCTTGCAGCTGTCCTTCCATCTGGCTGCTCCGGCGTCTTGATAAATCCTGTGATGTCTCTGACTCATATGTCTCTGCACATCCTGGGCAGGTTAAACCCATCAAACCTTCACCTGCGTGTGACAACATAACATTTCATGCATTGAAGTTAATACCCAGATAGATCAATCGGCAAATTAGTATTCCGTGCATATAAGATTTGGAGCTCTTTTTCAGGGCTTTTTTAGTAACCTTGTTCAATGTAAATCAACATGGGGGCAGGCTGGAAGCTAGGCAAAGTGAGTGAATTAGGCTGCACGGTCTGCCTTATCGCTGCAACTCCGGCACATTGGAACTCGTCCTCAGATTCCTCCCACAACTCAGTCCGACCACCCTCCGAGTTAAATACGCTGTTTGGTTCGAGAGTCCTCAGTCTCTGGAGGCGGCATTGCTGAGATGAGCCTCTGCAGGCAGTGGGGTTCGTTTTCGTTTCCTCAGAAGAAGCATAAACTAGCAAAGAGAGCACTAGTGCTAGAACAAGCTTGGCCGCCATGGATGAAAAGCAAATTGAGAGGAGATGGTGAAGATCTAGTTGAGGCATAGAGACCATTTATAGCGTGGCGGATTTGGAGGTTAGTGTAAAGGTGGTGAGCCGGGTGGCAATTAACAAGACTGGCTTGGTTGGTTTTGCATGAAGATCGTGTCCTTTTCTTAGACTAATTTGCGCCACCTTGCACGGTTGCAGCTGCCATGCAACTCGGTTGTTGAGAGAATCTTAGACGTGGTGCTGCATTGTGGTGTTGCAGAAGAGCCTTTAGTTATACCAAACATTTGTCATGCTTCTTCTGAGAATCAGTGGGCCGGCACCATGCCAGAAATACTTATAAAATTATGAGTTATATGTTACGTAGTTACAATCTCATTACTGAAATATACGAAGAGTGTACAAAAATAACTATTAACTACACATAAAACTTTTATTTGTACAATAGGAGAGAGAATACAGTAATCCCGTGCGCATTCTCCATTTTTACTCTACTTGGGTGGAGCTACATATCTTTACAAGATAATATCCTGCCGTCATTAAATGGTATCTTTTCCAAGAGAAGTATCATCATAAAATATGGGAACCGTAAATAATTAGAATTCACCACGCACGTAACACACATATATACATATATATATATCACAATCAGCACGCCAATATGGAAGTATTGCAACTTGGTTTCATGTTTTCAACATCTTTTATTTTTTGAGTACATATACATATTTAGAAGTATGCTACTTCCACCTGCAAATACTCTCCACATGGGGTAGAAACAGTAACGCACGATCATCAGTCAAATAAACGAATGCTTCTTAGGCTTAGCATTCATACACACCATCTGGTGCTCTCACGGTTCAACCATAGAGAGTTCACAGTTGCGCAATAACAAGGATTCTGTCTCGACTAAATGGAGCTTTACAGTAAGAACACACCCAAAAAATAGTGAAAATCAATGATGGAGAGGATCTATCCCATGTGTTACGACGTGTACTTGATGCAGGAAGTTTGCTATAGTGAAACTTGTATTATAAAGTAGCTTCGAGGAAATCCAAGCTTGCAGCAGAAAGAAAGCTTCATGGCTTGTAGCAAGAAGCTCCATCATGGAACTTCTGGAAACTAGTGTAAGAAGTCCTTCATTGGATCATCATGATGTACTTTCTTCATCCTGTATGCCTCCATATCCTCAATTGTCACCTGCAATTGATGACATAATTATGTCAAAATATATGAGAAATCCACGCATTCGATCTAGCATCAGTTTATAACACCAAGTTCAGCATTGAATTCAGATGCTGGTTCAACCATGTAAGTTCAACGATCTTACCTCATCATTCCATCTAACATTGTATTTGCGCTTTCTCTCATCTCTCTCTTCTTTCCTCCTTCCATCCTCCTGTCCAAGCCACATCATTTTTAGTCAACAATAACGTACATGGGGAACGCTTCGAATAAATTGCTCTTAACTAAAAATCTAAAAGTACATAACTAAAGATTAGGCCAGTTCAAATATAAATCCACCGGCAGTTTTCGTCCTTTCTATAGCTAGATTGTTCCTAATCTTTTATTTTCCACTTCAAAGAAGCAATTAAAGTTTTAAGGTGAAAATAGCATTCAGTGTAGAAGTTTTGTTTTGTTTTTTTTTCAAAATACATTGTGTTTTTTTAAAGTACATTGAGTGAGAAGTTATAAACACCAAGATCCATACCACCTGAGCATTGGTGGCAAAGCCATAAAGAATAATAAAAGCAAGATGAAAATAATAGTTATCATAGGTCAGGCCTTCATTCACCTTTTTAAGTGCTTCAGCTAGTAACTTCTCATCCAAAACCAAGTCATCCGGGACATCAGTTCCCCAAGTAGCAAGCCTTTTCTCCTCCACTGGTGAAGGTATCTCTGTTGTGATGTTTCATAATACAATGTCAAGTTAAATAAATATAAACAAGCCATATAAGCAGCAATTATAAACTACAAAAAATAAATATATATGCTTTCTTATTTTTTATTGGTAAATATGTTTTTTTCAATTTATAATCAACACAAGCTTCCTATTTCCATAAAAAGAGGACCCAGAAAAATGACTGGAACTGAACACACCTTCAGTAGCTTCCTTGCGAGCAATATTAGCCTTCATAAGATCTGTTGCAGCCTCAGAAGCTTCTATTCCAGCAGCACCAGTGCAATAGCTGTTTCGGATTGTTTGCTTGCAGCACTTGTAACCCCACTGATGATCCATCCACCATGAACCCCAAACACTTGTATGGTTGTTAATGAAAACATCTTCTTCGTACTTGCTTCTTGGAAGTGCTTTCTCCTGTAAATATAGTGAGGCAAGACTACATAAGCAAGGAAGTAAAACATGAAAGATTAAACTCCTTTGTTATTCTTTATGCATTAAAAGTTTTACAGTCTAATGTCTACAAAAAAAAAAATATTCATGTACCAAGATACACATACACCAGTCAATGTATTTTGTCCGAGTGGAAACAACCATATAACATCATAAACAAGCAATATCAGCTACTGTGAATCTAATAACAATGTGCATTAGATTATAATCCCTCAATACTCTACATAGTAAAATAGTCCAGAAACCCCCAACTCTTCTTTTCGAACATTGTTTGCTCATCAACAGTTGTTATTGCAAAATTTGGAGTTATAACCACGCATTGGGATAGACGTAGATGAAGCATACCCCCCCACCCCCAAACAAAAACAAGGAACATTATATGAAGTTTGGAAACGTTTATCAATTCCATATACTGTTTTAGCCACTCCCGCTCTTCCAAATGGTCCTATTTTTCTTCCACCACAACAACATTACCGCTTCTCAGCTTTGAAGGGTTGCCTGTAACAATAAAAAAGGGTAAACCATTGATATAAACCATACCTGCCCTTTTATGATCCTGCCAGCACGATCATATTCAACTTCTCTTTCACTTTGTCCTAGTAGAAGCTCCATCGGAATGTCTTCTTCAGTGGCCGCATTTCCATACTTCTCCAATATTGTGTCTTTTGTTTGGGACTTCAGTTTCTCCTTAATGACCTTATAGTTCTTATAAAGCAACTCAGCTTGGGATGGAGCTGCTTGCATGTGAATGTCTTGACCCTTATCAAATGCTTCCCAAGCATGGATGTTGAGCTGCTTGAACTCCAAAGCTTCACCACTATTTCTATATTGGTTATCTCCCTATAACATACAAAGGTTAAGAAAGAAAAGAAAAAAGTGAGGATAATACATAATATAACCTTGCAAAGGGAAAAAAAAAAATCTGTATCTTCAAGGTCACTTACCCCGTAGAACTTCTCATTCGGATCTGCATCTGGAAGAGGATCTTCACGCATGGACCGTGTTTTGGGATCATAGTGTGCAGAGTTGACATCAAGATTTAAAAGATATTTTGCTGTGTCCTCCCGAATACGCAAGTTCCTGCAAAATATATACTTCAGTATATATACAACCTCCAACCCATAAGGCGAATGTATCAACCCCATAGTTGTAAAGCAAAGGCAGCCATGGAAGAACTTATGTTTTCCAAAAAGAAAACATGTTTTTCCTGCGGTTGGATGGCGTTAAATAGGTGGCAACAAAAGAGAGCTCTCACCTCACAGTTCCAGTACTCCCACCGCCCGTTGTGCGTACACGCTTTTCAACCTTTGCAAAGTCCATTTGCTTGCTCTCATCAACCTTGGCTTCATCTACCCTAAGATCATCTTCATCATCATCCTCATCGCTTACCTCAGCCTCACCATTTTGGTTATTGTTTTTCTCAAGTTTCTTAAGCTGTTGGTCTTTCAGGAATTTCCTTCGAGCTTCATCCCTAGCTTCATATCTCTCAATGACATAGGCATAGGTGGATGCATCGTATCCATTCCAACGGTCCCTTTTACCATCATAGTCAAGCTCAAAGGTCTCTATTTTTTCATCAGGTGCAATGTGCTTGTTTGTCCACTTTGCTCCCACTTTCCGGGGTCTTTCCATACATGCCTTTGAATCATGCGTCATGGATCCACAACTGTTAAGAATCATTTGACAATAATTATCCTGACTATGCAATAGAGAAAATAAATAATATAATAGGATTTCTTTATAGTTGGCAAGAAGCGCGGGGGGTACTCAAGCCAAAAACCAAAGTTTATTGCATTACAGCCAACTGGACCTAGGCAATGTATTGCTAGTCGATGGTGTCATTCTTTTTTTTTTTTTTTTTGGCTAGCGATTACTAGGATGGTGAGGGGGTGGTTGTGATGAAGGGAGAGGGAGAGGGAGAGAGGGAGAGATCACTCACTTTTCACATGCACCCTTCCTGTACTTATCAGCCTGATAAATTTTGGCACCTCTGTCATACCATGATTTGGTGTAATTCGGATCTGACTTCCACTTCCTTTGATGTTTTAAACTCTAAAAAACAAAATAATAATAATAATGACGCTTCAATTTTCTCCAGATATATAAGCGGAACTAAATAATAAATCAAGAAAGAATGTACTTACAGGTCTCTCAGCGTTGAGATACCAAGGTGCAGATGACATATACTGGGGAATGTGAGGGTTGATCTCTTTTCCATCCTCGTCAACCTCAGCTGGTGCAAGCCCAGCCTTACGCGCCTCTTCCAATTCAATTTGCTTACGATGGTCCTCCCTAGACTTGAAAGCAACTGCAAGCCCCAACGTACCACAAAAATAATCATTGGATGAATAAAAATGTTTATCGGTCAACTGTCAAGGAAGAGGAAGGAGAACACTTCACAGAACTGGGGACGAGACCAAAATACATTTGCCAGACAGGACAACTACATTTCTCCCCCAAGCACCACTACAATTAAATTTCCCCCACCAACTAAAGGAATCCCTAAAAGAGTTACCTTATAAAGCAATCTAGCAAAACGGCCAAATCCCAACTCAGAAACGAAACAAAAGTTCATATGTATCAATATAAGAATTAAGAAACCGAAGCTCCAGGTGATCCCACAATTTTCAAAATCATAGTGTGAAAAAGGAAAATAGGGCAAACTAGATTTTCGTGAAGAAAAGAAAAATAGCGAAAATTAAAAGAAAAAGTACCTGAAGCGGTCGCCATGTTTGGTCCAGTTAGATCCTAAAATTCAAAGCTCGCTCTTCGGTTTCAGGAATTCCGAATCTGAAATCAGAAACCCTAGAATTTTAGAGAAGGATATAGTCCTATCAAGAGAGGTCTGAGAGAGAACGGGAGAGCATAATGGGTGAGAGGAGAGCAATTTGACTCGACGAGTCCCGACTCCTGATAGGGATAACCTATCAATATTCTGAAGTGATCAAAACGACGACGTTTTGTTTTATGTTTAACAGTTAATCCTATTATAATTTTATAAATACTTATTGTGAAGTAATTAAATACAATACGGCTTTAAAAAAAAAAAAAAAAAAAAATTGCAGTACGGATCTTACACATGATAATTCGGGTTGGGCTTAAATCCACTCCAACTAAGCTGGTTTTCTGTTCTCATATTTCATACATTTATTTTGTTTTACTTTTTGGTTGACATCTAAAATTCTAAATTATAGTAAATATGACGCTACTTGCGGTTGTTTGGGAATAAGTTTCATCTTATTCCATTTTATTCTCTTTCCAAATATTATTTAAATATAAATAATTTTTAATTTCAAATTAACAACATTTTCTTTTAATTACTATCTAATCGTTATAATCTTCCTCAAATATTTAAATAAAATACAAAAATAATAGCTTTTTTAAATCTTAAAATAAAAATAATTTTATAATATTTTATTCATTTTTTTTTCTTATTTCCCAAAACTCAATAAAATATTGTAATTCAAACCATTTTATCACTATTTATAAATCATTTTATTACTATTCACAAATTTCTTTTTTCATCTCATTGTCAAGCATTTCTTTAGTCTTTAACATTTGAATTGCTTCTTATTATTAGTACTGTTGGGGAAAAAGTCTAATAACATTAGATTAGCTAGTCTCAAGCATCTTCTTGGTCATGAATTTCTTGTTCTCCCTTCTTTTTCCATATTAATAATCATTATAAAAGAGAGCAAAATAATATGAAAGCTTATTCTAAAGATCATTTTATAGTAGTTTTTTTTTTTTTTTTTTAAGAATTTTATCTCTCCAAAACTCATGCATATGGACGTAAGTGTTAATCCTGAACTTGTAAATTGTGTGTTACGTTTTATCTTTATTTTCTATTTATTTTTTTATGGTGCATGCCAAGGATGTACGCCATATTACAAGATAATTGGTTTTTTAGAACGAAAAATTTCATCCCAAAATATTCCATTTTCATCTCAAAAAAATTACTAGGGCAAAAAAGATTAATCTCTAATTTATTCCAAAAAGCCTATTTTAAAAGATTTTTTCAATCAAAGTTTGATTTTCATCTTAACAAATACTTTTTGAGGCAAAATCAATCAGAACCAATCAAAGGAGCTTGAACAAACATGTGATCAACTTCTATTCACCCCTAGCCTGAGAAAGGCACTCGAGAACCCTTTGATTGTATTTATCTAGACATTTGTGAGATCACAAGAGTCTTATCTTCTTGGGGTTCACATTTATGTGGTTTTGCGTATTTTTAACAGTGATGAAAATCTATTTCTCATTATTGTTCAACGTTGCATTTACCTTCACTTTATAATCTGTTTTATAAGTTTTTGGTTATGGTTTCGAGATATTCATACTATTAGGTTGGTACTTTCCACCACGAGTACAACCAATAATTATATACACAGGCCTCCCATCATCATCTTTCTTATTCTTGAATGTCTGTATACCAAAATTATCTTGCTTGGCATATTGCTTATAGTAGGCCATAAGCTCTTTTGCGCTATCAAATTCCATACCAGATATTGGTGCTTCAACACATACCTCATCATCCGGAACAATAGTAGTACTTTCTAAATCTTCATTTATGTCAAATAACATTTCTAAGAATGGAAACAAATGGATGGATTAGCATTAAAACAATATTAGTGTAATTAAAATCTAGGCAAATAAAATTGTAATATCATCAGCGTCCTGAAACATTTCATCAATCATCCTATATAGATTTCTAAGATTTTGCTCAAATTCTGCACTAGTTGGCACAATTAATGTGGAGTTTAGGGCATATAGGGTGTCATATGCTCAAATAGGCATGTTGTTAGGCAAAATGAAATGACTCTAAAGAAATTAACATGTGAATTTCTGAAATTTAAAAATCCAAATAAGTATACTTGATATGAATTATCGAATGGGTTAAAGTATATCAAATTACTCGACGAAGGATATAACATAATTACATCAAAAGGGTGCTACAATTATGTAATTAGTTAGATTCATAAGCACATCAAATTTTTTTATTAAAAACATAAAATACATCAATCTGCCTACTCACAAGGTAGAAATTTGGATTTCTACCTCTATTATGAGGCGTCATTAATGATTGCAAACTCGATGTCGAAGGCCTATGTGGCATTCCATCTTCTTCTTCTCCCATCACACTATTTGTTTATTAATAATAATATTAAAAAAAAAGATTCCATAGACAATGCTCAGATATACAATTCTAGGCAAAATAAATGCCAGAAAATAATAAAAAGAACAACAAAGAAATTCCATACATATGAATTGGGGGAACAATTTATGAAACCAAATATTATCTCGTAACATATATTTATAAAACAACTTCATGCTAGTACAGATATCATAATGTCAAGCAAAAAGACATGCATAAAAAATCAAAACTTTATACTCCATGGTAACTGCCTCTTTTTATTAAAAGCGCCATCCTTTTCTTTTCCAGAGTTTAATAATCAATTTTCAAATTAGAAAGTGGACAGATGCGAGATAATATAGAAGCAAATAGGCTATCAATTTTCAAACAGTTTTAGCTGATCACTGTCTGAATGCTAGTGTTTTCCTGTTAATATTGCTATTATATTTTTCTCAACATATTTTCAATCTCTCAATGTCATATCCAGGAATACAACTACATGCATATAAAGATACAGCACATGAAATTTGCTTGAAAGAGAAGATAGAAATCATCCCAGGTTTGTATCTTTACTCCAAGCACAAAATCACCTCTCATTACTTATCAATAAATAGGGCACTCGTTATCATGACATTTATGCCAATACTTTCATGTTTCCTGAACATAATTTCTAGTAAAATACACAAGAACAAGAATTTCATTGAGAGAAATATACTATAACTTGTTTCCTTCACATGTTGCCCATATTTTTGGCATAAATCATGCGGTTCAGTAAATCACAAAGGCAAAAAATCGTATTCTTAGTAAGCTGAAATTAATTCACTGGAAGGAGGAGGAATGTACTGCTATTAGGGAAGATCTGCACTACAAATGTAGACTAACATGAAGGCTAAACTAATTATGCTCTTACACCCCAAACACTGAATATTAGCTGGTTTACAAAATAGCAACTCAAAGACAAGAACATAATAGTATGGAAGGAAGAATGAAGGTTAAACTATTATAGAGTAATGATACACTTATCATTGGTTTATCACTTGTTTACCACTCATTTTTTTATTACCAATATTTACCGACAAAGCTATGGTGAAACAGAGCTTTGTCTTTGCTTGTCTTGGGTTTCGTCCATTCAATGAGTCTTAGGGAAGTGGGGGGCTGGTAGACCTAAGAGCGTCGTGAGGTGGCACTGAACATGGAGATGTCGTTGCGAGGTGGCAGTGGGAAGGAGAAGGTGACACAAGTCCATGGTGAGGAAGGATGTGGTTTTTGCTAGACTCAAACGTAATTTGCTGTGTTCAACGAGCTCGCGGGGAGCAGCGACGCTAAGCAGACGAAAGGTGGCATTGGCGAAAGGAATGACGTCGTCTAACGATGCGACTTTGAAATCCTATCAAAATGAGCGAATTTAAAAAAAAAAAATACCTGTAGGCAGCTACATAGTGGCTGCCCTGTAGAGTTACTGAATCCAATTTTCCATTCAATGCTCACTCTAGGAATCCAAAGATTCCAAACATATGTAAAAGGTTTTGTCAGCTATATGATTGAAGTTGACGAAGATAAGAATATTTCCTTGATCTTTTACTTTTTTTTAATACTTATTTCAAATTACTTAATTATGTTATAAAACTAAAAACAAAACTACTATTATTACAAGAGAAATATAAAAAAAATTCTTAAGAAACTCTCTGAAACTTTCTCATTTCTATATATTTTCTTATGAAATTTATAACAACTGAAACCCATACTTATAGGTTTTGAAATTACTATGCAAGTTACTATGCAAGTCACTATACAAGATTTAAAATAATTGTGATGGGGTCATTCACATAATTTAGTAGTGGGGCAAGGGAGCGGCAGCCACTCCCCCAATTAATTCTTAACACTCCCTATTGAATGATCACTCATAAATAATCTGTCTCGTTAAAACCTTGCCAAGGAAAAACTCAGTGGGAAGAAAAACCAATGGCGAAGGAAAAAGAGTACAGTCTTCTTATGTATCCACAAGTGCTTTAAGATTGTCTCATTAAAACCTTACAAAAGAAAATCTAGTGGGACAAAACCTTAGCGAAAGAAAAAGATTACAATCAACACAAGTCTTCTAGACATTTACTCCCCCTGAAAAATGTATGACAATAGATCTTTGAGTATTCACATTCCAATGTTCTGCACAATCTTCTTGAATGTCGCAGTTGGTAATGCCTTTGTGAATAAATTTGCCAGATTATCACTAAATCATATCTTTGATATATTTTACTCTGATTTGAATGATACAAGCAACATTATTTTATAATCTCTGAGTGATTTGAAGATATGGCAGATACAGGCAACTCTATATCCCCATCTGATATTGTCTGTGTTGGCACTTCAGGACATTACGAGTTTAAAATGTGTCGGATAAAGTAGAGAGAATCTCATATATAAGGTGCTTGACAGACTTAGAATAAATCTGAAATCTGTAATAATACTTAAACTCCCCCTGAAAATATACGTCAGTTTTTCAAGTAATAAACAATCATGATTTCAGCATATATAACAGGATATTCAAACAAAATTTCCATCTAAATAATGCATTGAAGGGAACATCTTAATATTCTCATCTAAAATTTTCTCTCTCTCATTTGGCATTATTAGAGAGAATTTGTTTATATACGGCGGAAATAGCATTGGAAACCATCCATGTATAATAAAAACTGTAAAAGCTTGAGATCTAATATTATCGGTTCGGCGAAAAATCAAATCCGCTTAACATTGTTGACAAACAAGATCTTGAATAGATTTGAAGGTTTCGGGTTGTTATTTAAATATAACCAGTTTTACCATTGGTTTACTTCAGCAAAAAGATATCACATTCTTCATAAATTCAGTTGTTGTTCATCCAGAACGATATTATGTCTGATAGAAATTCTAATATCCCAGATTTGAATCATGACCCTTTTATACCTTAACCACTTATATTTTCTCCTGACATTGTAAACACCATGATAGGAGTAGAGATATATCTTTCTAGTAAATCTGATCTTGAAATTATTGCAGCATCAAGAACCCTCGGTGTTCAATATGCTGCATCTTTTACAACCATGTCTCAAAGGCTATTGACAAGAACGAGTGAGATTGATCATCTTAAAAATCAAATATCTGAGTTGCATCAAACGCTTGCAACTAAAGATAGAAAAAATAAAGATTTAAGACAAAAAAACAAGGAGCTGAAGAAATTTGTAGACTGGTATTCTCGTGACCTGAAAACACGAGTAGAAGAGCTGGAACGAGAGAGAGCTCAAATACAAAGTCAACAACAGCAGCTAACGGTGGAAGTTCAGCGTTTACAAGAAAATAAGAATAGCTGTAATTAATCTCGCTGGATTTTGAAATTATGTATCCAGCATATCTTGTAAAATGAGATTTGAAGAGATGATGGTTTGTCTTGTTCTTATTTCCATTTTTATAAGAACCGTCTTTAGTTTCATATAATTTGCATCAAATCTTCTTCTCATATCTATAATTCATCTATATTTGCATTCTTATTCTACAAATTTCCAATGACTCATCAATTTCCTTTCAATATTTCTCACGATCAACATATGAGGTATCATTTACTTCAATTACAAGTTATTCCTGCATCTTCCGCAGGTGCCATGTTGCAGCAAGCGAATGATCTGACTAATAAGTCAGATCGTGAAGCCGTTTATGAGCTGGTGACTCTCGGCACCTGATACCCCTCCTCTATTGTTGAGTTTTCCAACCAATTACAATTCAAAAATCGTGAGGTTGAGGAGCTTAACGAGAAGGTTTCCGTACTTCAACGACTTGTTCAAGAGTCTGACAGAAAAATTGTAGACTTAAAACAAGAGAATAAGGATTTAAAATCCTTATTTGCCTCTTCATTTTGACTGCCTAATCCTTTAGATAAAGATGACATGTTACTTTATGAAGAGCAAATGCATTTGAGAGATGAGGCTAGAAGTCTCAAATTCTTGTAACTCATCTATCAATTGAATAATAAGATCTTTTCTTTTCAAATGTATTCCTTGAATTTATCGCAGCTCTTGTGATCTCTTCAAGAGTTCTAACAAGGTAAATCATCAATGTAAACTACAATAATGGCAAATCCGGGTTCTGATAAAACACATGGGCATATAGTATTATTCTCAAATCTTTTTTTCAATAGATACTCGTTGATTCAATTATACCACATGCGTCCGGATTGCTTTAACCCATATAAAGATCTTTGAAGTTTTATAAAGTACATATTCTTAAATGTACTTGGATTAAATGTTTCAAATATTGTATATCTTTATATATGTAATGATCTTTATAAATATGCAATAACCACATGCATCAACTACATATCTAATCATTTTGTAATAACGAAATCGATTAAAAATATGAATCTGATTGCATTCATAAAAAAGGAAATATGTTTCTTCATAACTACTCTTGGGTTTCTACAGGAAACCTTGTGCGACAAATTGTACCGTACAATTTCATTTTTTTTCGTATAAATACTTATTTATATCTGACAGATATTACACCTTTGGTGTTTGGACAACAGGTCCAAATGCATCTCGCTTCACTAGCGAGTTTAATTCAATTTCAATAATTGCTTTCCATTTTGGCCAATCATTTCTACGTCGACATTTTTCGACAGTTTTTGGCTCACTTTCTTCATTACTTCTGGTAATGTCAAGGGCCATCATATATGAAAATATGTTGTCGACAATAGTTTTATTTCTATCCAAAATTTCTCCAGTATTCATGAAATGTATTAAGATCTCATTATTTCAGGTACTTGTTCCTCTCCAGGGGAAAACATTTCATGAAATACCTTTACAGGAGGTTCTTCTTAAGGAGGTTTATACTCTTCAGGAGTTTTGTCTTCAGGAGGTTTATACTCTTCAAGAGTTTTATCTTTAGGAGGTTTATACTCTTCAAGAGTTTTTCTCTTCAGGAGTTTTGTACTCTTCAGGAGTTTTGTACTCTTTAGGAGTTTTTCTCTTCAGGAGCTTTGTACTCTTCAGGAGTTTTGTACTCTTCAAAAGTTTTCTCTTCAAGAGGTTCTTCAAGAGGTTTGTATTTTATACAGAAAGTCTGGATATATCTTATTTTGTAGGTACGGTCTCTTCAAGAGCACCGATTTATTTTCATACTTCTTTTTTACATTAATAAGTCTTCAACACTTCAGGTGTATCTTAGACTCATATATTGCTGTTTTAACAATTTGTCATTCAAAGATTTCAATTCTTGCTTAAGTATTAACAGCAGTAATATATGATTTTACAATACTTTTAGTGTCAGTAAATACATCATGTAATTGATTTGCAACACTTTGCAGATAGGTAATCCTCTAAACTTCTGGTTCACATTCATTTGTAAAAAGATCAAATTTAGACAGTGTTTTATTATCCCAAATAATTTCTTGTCGTACTTCAAGCACTGACATTTTGTTATTTCAAAACATGATAAAATTTTACTATAATGTATAAAAGTTTAGAATAAGTAAATCAAGTGCTTGGCCGTACAATAGGTACTTGACTACTGTTCAGTCATACCACATCTATGACAAACATCTTCATCTTTCTATGAAAAATTATTCTGAGGACTTTTACCCTTCTCTAAGTTGGATCACTTCTGGTGATATAGTATATTTTTATCATCTTTAGTGTTGTTGCTTTTAGGACCAACACTTCTATAGTTTTTCTACCACGCCTACGCTCTTTATTCCTTTGAAAGGATGCACCGTTTACTTCCGGGAATAGTGTAAATTCAATATCATTAATAGGACGTAACTGGTAATTTATTAACAAAAACTCATTATTTAGCTCAATCATTGAAAGACAAAATAAAAGTTCAGAATATTTGTTAGATTTTCACTCTCGATATTGCTACTGCAAGAGCACATTCGAGGTATGAAAAATAATGTCTTCTTTTAAATATCATCATCAGTGACTTTCTCATTGCATAATTTTAATATTGAGCTGATTTTAAAGAGTGCAGAATATTCAATACTACTCTTAAAATCTTACAACTTCAGGTGCAATAAGTCATAATAATCTTTTGAGAGGATTACATCTTCTGGTACTCATATCACTCTCTTAATTCATTTCACACAGTAATATAATTTTTCATCATGAGATACACACCACGGTCCTTTAGGGACACATGATTTTCTTCTATGATTGTATCTCTCAAGTTGATCATCATATCTAAATGGATCTCATCAAGGATCCTGAATAAATAATTTTTTTTAGAAATGTCAATAGTAATAAATATCAATATTTGACATTATATATATATAAATTACAAAAATAAATCTGTAGATTTAAGAAATATATTCACATAATCATGAGAATAAATGTAGAATTTTATCAAGTAATATTCAGCAATATTACCTTTAATATTTATCTCGATGACTGCAAATAATATATTGAAAATCTTACTTGAAGTAGAAAAATATCGGTAGAACCTTGTGTTGATAACGTGTTATAAAACTAACAAGAAAACTACTACTATTGCAAGAGAAATATAAAATAAATTCTTAAAAAACTCTCTGAAACTTTCTTCCTTATATATATTTTCTTATGAAATTTATAACAACTGAAACTCATAATTATAGGTTTTGAAATTACTATGCAAGTTATTATGCAAGTTACTATGCAAGTCACTATACAATATTTAAAATAATTGTAGTGAGGTCATTCACATAATTTAGTGGTAGGGCAGGAAATGGCAGCCGCTCCTCCAATTAATTCTTAACAAATTAGTATTTATTATAACCAATATAATCATAGTCATTTTTATTCAAAATTGCCAAAAAAATTTTTTTTTTATCAAATCAATATCTGTGCTTCCCACATCATGCTAGTTTAAATATGAAATAAAGTAGTAGTGCTATATTTACTTATAATTATATTTACAATTTTATTTATAAGATTCATTTTATCAATTAATTTTGAAATTAGAAACTTCATATTTAGCATGTTAATAACTAACAGGTGGAATTTTTTTTTTTTTATATATACTTTTTTCATAAATATAGTTGGCAATTTCTACATTTATACGACATATTTTAAGTAATTATTTCTATTATATTAAAATATGGAAGTAAGATCGACAATCTCAAACGTTGAATAAGGAAAAGTAATATTCCTTGTTAATCATGTTTAATAGTCTAATCAAAGAGAAAATAAATAAAAGACTTTACCTCATCTGAATGCTTTATATTTTGAGAGACGTTGGGGTCAGTCGAGCTACTTTCAACGTTAACAATAGCCCAACGATAATTGTTGTTGGACTGCTTTTTGATAATAAATGCACTAAAATAAAATAAAATACACTAACAAAATATAACAAAATAAAAAAAATACAATAGAAAATATAATAAATAAATATAATAAAATAAAAATACAATAAATAAATATAATAAAAAATACAATAAAAAAATAAAATAAAGATGAATTTTAAAGAGATTAGGCTCTCAGTCGAACGGAACTGCCAGAGGCGATGATGGACGACACCGTTGGTCCTGATGGTATCGACAATGTTGCCTACTGCCGCCTCTGGCGGCAGGCTACTTTTAATTGAGGGTCGATCCACCCCCAACTTTTTTCTTATATTTTTTGTCTAATATACAATGGGTGGCAAAGATCTCTCAAAGATTAAAAAAATGCAAGAAGCATATAAAGTGCTGGGTCGGTTTGAATTAGTTGATTACATGAATTCGTTTTAACTCATTTAAATTTTATTATTATATTTTTAAATTTTTTATATAAACTATAAATTTTAATACAATTTTTTTAATTTTTATTATAATTTTTTAAATTTTAATTTATTTTTTTAAAATTTAAAATAATAATAATATTAAATTAAATTAAAATCATCTCAACCCATTTTATTTGTCAATTCAGATCCAACTTTTCTGTAAGGTCAAATGAGTGGCCGAATTTTCCTAGTCTTTGAACTCGAACAGTATACAGCAATAATATTGTTTGGCCTGCTGCTTTCTCACAGCAGCCACAACTTTATCCTTAATTTCCCACAAAAAAACAACATTATCCCTTCTTTCCTCAAGTTTAATAATGGTGAGAGTAGACCAATAACTCAATATCTCTGTAGACTAACAAAAGTCGAGGCTTCAAGTTGATGTGGCGTGGGTTTTTCATTTTTTCTTTAAAAAATGATAATATGTCTATTTATTCCGATGTTTTATATATTTTAATTGTTTTATTCAATAATTAAACAAATAATTATTAATATATATTGATTTTTTTATATATTTTAAAATTATTTTAAAAAAAATATTAACTGGACGGTGAGCTCCAACTATACAATATGAAAGCACGACCCTTTGCCTTTTACTCAACTATCTTTTAAATTTTAACAAACAATAAAATTGCCTCACGTGTTTAACATTGGTTTCTTTGCAGTGTTGAAACGGACTAATAATTGGATAAAGGGCCATCCCATACTCTTGCCGGCAATTTACAAAAAGATGATGCTTCCATAGTACATTGTCCAAGTGTCGGAATTTACAAAGAAAGTTAAAGTTTATAAATTGAAATGATTTATTGTATTTTTTTATATATTTGATCCATTACATAAAATCACGATAATTTATAAAATTAATATTTTGTAATCCATATTTTTGTAAACTATCATTTCTCTTTAGTAAAAATTCTATTTCTATTTTAAATTTTGAAAAGGGACGGTACAAAATGGGAGGTGGTCATTTTCCCGTCTCAAACATGCAAAGCAGGATTAAGGAATGATTTAGATGATAAATTGAAATGAGTTTTAAAAATTAAATAAAATATTATTAAAATAATATTTTTTATATTATTATTAATTCAAAATTTTAAAATTTTAAAATATTTATTATATTATATATAAAATTAAAAAAATTATAATAATAAAATAAAATAAGATAAAATGAATTCCAAAATACAAAATAACCCTAAAAAAATTAAAATATGAACAATCTTTAACGTGATGCACAAGGATCGATCTGTACTGTCTGGCACAATTTACACATGCAGTACTTTAGCCTTTGGATTAGTTATAAGTCCTGCCTGTCACATAGATCATTTTTGGCTGTTTTCTAATAGAAGAAAAGATCAACGATTCTTCTTTTTTTTTTTCTCAGTTTAGATTTGATTAGTAGGCTCGAGAATGATCGGATACGAAAGTAAGTAATTGATAAGTATTAATCTGATCTGGAATCCACTGCTCAATGCATACTAAATATATAATATTATATTGCTCTTAAGTGAGTATACATAAGAATATTCTAAAACTCAGAATTCTTAATTTCGCATGAACATATTGTTAAAAGTACGTTTATAATGAAAATGAATCTCAAAGAAATTTATAGATTTAATTCATTTTATAAAATTAATTTAACAAGATAAGTTTGTATATTATTATAAACATATTCAAGATCTTATCCATAAACAATATAAGAATTTTTGGTCATTGTCATGAGAAAGTAGTATGAGTCTTTGTTTATCCTGTAGCAAGTTTTGATATTATAAATAAACATTTATTTCTCCTTTTAAAAGACCTAATAGGAGATGTGAGTTAACTCCTTAAAAGATTAGGATGCATTTATTCTTAAGTCGTGTAAGATTTCTCAATACGCCCCCTCACATGTGGACTAGTATTTTTAGTATTATCGTTGTGGGTAGGTCGTGGAGCTTATCATCGGTCATATGTTAATCTGGCTCTAATGCAATGAAAAGATTTACGGGAGCTAACACATTACTTATAAACATGTCAAGATTTTGTCTATAGGTAATATGATATTTATTTCTTAGCACACTCCCTCACTTGCAGGTCAGTATATTTCCTAATCTTTATCACGAGATAAATAGTGTGGGCTCTTATCCATCTTGTGGTAGACTCTGATACCATAAAAAAAAAATCAAATTCTCTCTTTAAAATGCCTAATAAGAGGAATGAGATAATTTCTTACAAAAATCAGGATGAATTTGTTCCTAAGCCAATATCTTTTCTTTCTCCGATCGAGTATGATGTTTTAGTGATCATCCGTTTTTGGTATTTTTCATTTCTTTACGTAATGTAAGCGAAGGACAATGAATGGTCAACGTGGCATTACAATCACTGAAACACAATTAGACATCTTGGATTTCTTCTGATATTTTGTTTTGTTGAATTCTAGGGTTTAAGCAAACACCAAAAATGCACAAGAACACCAAGATTTGACCCAAGAAATAACACAGAAACAAGAAAATAAACATAAGTAATAAAGCTGAAATGAAAATAAGAAGAATACACAAATTTAATGTGGTTTGATCCTTTCGGATCTACATCCACAGCGGGAAACTAGCTAGAGATGTCTTATTAAGCGTCGAACCACACAGTAGTAGATACAAGATACAAATCTCCTAGATTTTAACCTCTCTCTCTCAAATTTCAAGGTTTCTCTCTCAATCGCCTCTGTGCGCTAATCGCAACTCTCAAATGCATCGAACAAAATCTTCTCTTAAGTCTATAGTGTCCATCATTAGCTATTTATATCGCTGGCATAAACCTAACCCTAAAGCATCTAAGATTACACCATGTGGTCTTAAAATGACCATAGGATTACATATATCCAACAGACACAATTAAAACAGATGGCCACTTCATTGGCCTTTAGATACAAATTAATAAAGAAGAAATTATAACAAAACCCTTTCTTAACAAATTGTTGACACATATAACAATATCTACATTGTCATCAATTTGATCTCCATGGCTTCCTATTCTCTGGTTAGTCTCCACTTTAAGTTCCTTGCTCAACCTTCCTCCATTTTGATTAAGTTCAGACAATGTCTAAACTTGAATCTTGGTAATGGTTTGGTCATCATGTCTGTTGGATTGTCTTCAGTTGGCACTTTCTCCACATTGACTTCACCGCCTGCAACAACATCTCTCACAAAGTGAAGTCTAATATCAATATGTTTAGACATTTTATGAAAAATTTTATTTTTTGTGAGATGAATTGTACTTTGATTATCACAGTAAATTGTGATATTATTCTCAAATAAACTCAATTCATTTGCTATTCCTTTCAACCATAAGGCCTATATTATAGCCTCTGTCATGGCTATATATTCGGCCTCAGTTGAAGATAATGCTACAACTAGTTATAAGTTAGATTTTCAACTCACAACACCTCTAAAACAGTGAATACATAGCCTGTCAAGGACTTTCTAGCATTTAAATTTATAGCAAAATCTGAGTCAACATAGCCATAGATTTCTTAACCTTTTAACACATTGCCATTAAAACTTAACCCTAAATCTGAGAAGCCTGATAGGTAGTGAAACACCCACTTCATTGCTTGCCAGTGGGATTTCTCAGGGTTTTCCATGAACCTACTAACTAGACTGACAACATAGGTTAGATTAGGTATTGAACAGACTATTGCATACATGATATTACCTATCATACTAGCATAGGGTATTTTTTTCATGTAATCCCTTTCTTCATCAGTTTTAGGGGATTGATTTACAGAATGCTTTATGTGCTGTCCAACAATGGTGCTTATAGATTTAACTTGATCCATGCTAAATCTTTTAAGTATCTTTAGTATGTATGCCTTTTGTGATAAGTAGAGAAGTCTATTCTTCCTATATCTAATTATCTACATACCTAATATTTTTCTAGCAAGTCCAAGATCTTTTATCTTAAAAACATATTTCAGAATTTCTTTTACA
This sequence comes from Platycarya longipes, assembly GCA_036559045.1. Lineage (NCBI taxonomy): Eukaryota > Viridiplantae > Streptophyta > Magnoliopsida > Fagales > Juglandaceae > Platycarya > Platycarya longipes. Next base: position 1,656,951 of record CM071792.1, read on the forward strand.
TGCTTAATTTGACTTTTATCTATACAGGTAGTGAGCATGTCATCAATATACAAGAGTAGATAAACAATGACACCATCAGAAATTTTAAACTACACACAACTATCATAGTTGCATCTTTTAAAACTATTTTCAACCATATGTGTGTCAAACCTTTTATACTGCTATCTTGATGATTATTTCAATCCATACAAAGATTTTTTCAATAAACACAAATAGTTTTTATTGGATTTAGTTACAAACCTTCAGGAGGCTACATATAAAGAGTTTCTTCTAATTCATCATGCAAGAATGTAGTTTTAACATCCAATTGTTCCAAAAATAAATCTTGATATACAGTGTAAGAAAGTAACAATATGATGGAACTATGTTTTACTACAGGAGAGAAACTTTTATTAAAATCTATACCCTCCCTTTGTATAAAACCCTTTGTCATTAACCTAGCCTTGTACTTAGGTTTTTCTATCCCAAGTATGCCATCTTTTTTCTTAAATATCCATTTAGATCTTATGATTTTAACTTTGTCAAGTTTTAGCACCATTTCCCAAGATTTATTTTTATTTAAAGATTCTATTTCTTTTTGCATAGCAATGAGCCAATTACTTGATTCCTTGCTATTCATGGCCTCTCTATAAGACCTTGGCTCCAGGTCTTCAATGACCTAGGCTATTGACAGAGCAAAGGTTGTTAATTCAGTTTGACCAAACCTCTAGGGTGGTTTGATAATCCTCTTAGCCCTATCCCTTACAAGATTGTATGAGTCAATCCTATCCTCTAGGTTATTGTCTAAACTGGCCTTGGTTTTCACTCCAGATTTTGGATCTTTGTCATCAGGCAGTGCTTTGTAACACTCCACCTCAAGCTGGACCTTGTCTGGGACAACATCCTTTTGAGTTTCAACTGTATCCAGTTGAGATCTGGCCATTTGAGACTCATTAAAAGTCACATTCTTACTTATTATACATTTTTGTTTTCCAAGTTCTTCTACCCAAAGTTTATATCCTTTTATACATTCAGGATACCCAACAACAATTTATTTCACTACCCTATGTTCCAGTTTATCAGTCTTAGTGTGTGCATAAGTAACACAACCAAATAGCCTCAAATTATTATAATTTGAGGGTTTACCAGTCCATAATTCCTAGGAAGTTTTAAGATTTATGGTAGTAGAATGATTTCTATTTATCAAATACACAGCAGTGCTTACAACCTTTGCCCAAAATGATTTTGCTAGTTTTTCATTGGACAGCATGTACCTAACCCTTTCAAGAATAGTTATATTCGTTCTCTTAACTAGGCTATTTTGTTGGGGCGTCTCTCTCACTGTTCGATGTTTGGCTATCCCCTCCATTTGACAATAATTATTAAACTCATTTCATAAGTACTCAAGCACATTGTTTGTCCTAAGTTTTTTAACCTTTCTCTCAACTTGATTTTCAAGCAAGGTTTTCCATTCCTTAAACTTACCAAAAGTATCATTTTTCTGTTTAAGAATATAAACTCATACTTTTCTTGAATAATCATTAATGATGAATATGACATAATTTCCTCCACCATGAGAACTTATCATTGCAGGTCCCTATAAATCAGAGTGGACATAATCCAAACTCTGCTTTGTTTGGTGTGAACTAGTTTTAAAATTTACTTTGGTGGATTTTCCTAATATGCAATCCTCATAGAAAGAAAGATCTCCTAGGTCATTGTCACCAAGCAACCCCTATTTATAAAGTTCCTTTAAGCCTTTAAGTCTGACATGCCCTAGTCTTTTGCCCCATAGCACTGTATCACACTCCCTTGATTTTTGTACAGTAGATACATGTCCTATAATAGTCTGTCCTAAAAGGGTATAAAGAATATTCTTTATTTTCCTTTTTATGACTATTAAGAACCCTTTAGTAACCTTAAAGGTCACTGACTTAAATCTAAAAGAACAACTAGACTTGTCAAGCATTTCAAGAGAAATAAAATTCCTCTTTAATTCAGGTATGTATCTTACATCTTTCAATATTCTTTCTATACTATCATGCAATTTTAATTTAATTGTGCCAATTCTAAGAACCTTACAAGATTTATTATTGTCAAGCATAATATGTCTACCATCCACATTAGAAAAAGTTTCAAACCAAGACTTACAAGGATACGTGTGAAATGAACAACCAGAATATAAAATCCATTCATTTTCAGATTCAACTTCTAAGATACAAAGTATCTCAACACTCTCATAGCCATCTGATGCAATAGATGCACTCCTTTCATTTTTAGCCTTATTTCTCTCATTTGATTTCCTTTCTGGATAGTTTTTCTTGAAGTGTTCCTCTTTGTAAAAGAAGAAACACTTCAATTGTTTTCCTTTTGACTTAGACCTAGGTTTATTCTTCTTTTCTTTGTGACCAGGTTTTTCAGGTCTTCCTCTAGCCACTAAGCCTTTACCAATCTCTATTTTCGGCTCTGTTTTATTATGAAGTTCCCTAGCATGTAAAATGGACTGCACTTCATCTAGTGACAGACTCTCTCTACCATATATGATAGTTTCCTTGAGATTAGCATATGAGTTATCAAGAGAACTCAATGGTATTATAGCCTAATCCTCATTCTCTATGGTTTTATCTATATTAGCAAGATCTAGGTTGATCTTGTTAAACTCATCCGAATGGTCTTCAATAGACACACCTTGAGTCATTTTGAAGGTGTAAAGTTTAGTTTTCTTGTGAAAACGATTAGCTAAGGATTTGGTAATGTATAGAGATTTTAATTTTAACCAAATCCCTGCAGCAGACTCATCATTGACTACTTATCTTAAGACCTTATCTCCTAAGGAAAGAATAAGGGCACTGTATGCCTTTTGAAGGATTTCAGGTCTGACATTCTCAGGCGAGGAAGAATTAGGTTTCTCCTCTAAAGACCCTTTCGACACTTTCTTGTCTCCAATAAGTGCATCTTAGAGACCATGCTGCACTGGGAGAGCCCTCATCTTAATCCTCCAGAGGCCAAAATCATTTTCTCCCGTAAATTTCTCAATCTCAAACTTAGCTAACCCCATCTCGATTTAGGCTCTAGATACCACTTGTTGTATTCTAGGATTTCAAGCAAACACCAAAAATGCACAAGAACGCCAAGATTTGACCCAAGAAATAACTTAGAAATAAGAAAATAAATAGAAGTAATAAAGCTTAAACGAAAATAAGAAAACCATACAAATTTAACATGGTTTAATCCTTTCAAATCTACGTCCACAACGGGAAATTGGCCAGAGATGTCTTATTAAGCTTTGAACCACACAGTAGCAGGTACAAGATACAAATCTTCCAATATTTCAATCTCTCTCACTCAAATTTTAAGGTTTTTTTTTTTCTCAATCACCTTTGTGCCCTAATTGCAGCTCTCAAATGCATCGAACAAAATCCTTTTTTAAGTCTACAGTGTCTATGATTAGCTATTTATATCGCTAGCATAAACCTAACCCTAAAGCATCTAAGATTACACCACATGGTCTTAAAATGACCATAGGATTACATATATCCAACGGACACAATTAAAACAGATGGTCACTTCATTGGCCTTTAGATACGGATTAAGAAAGAAGAAATTACAACAAAGCCTTTCTTAACAAAATGTTGACACGTATAACATGTTTCATGTTGCTGTTTGACAACTAAGTGTGTAATGGTCCACAATAAATCCGAATATTTGGACCACATCTGTCACGTTGAACATAATTCTTTTCTTCCAATGGTCAACAAACTGGACATCTATTTCCCACATGAAAAATTCAAAAAAAAAAAAAAAGGATGAAAAATGAAATAAAATTACAACCAAACACGACTTTGGTTCAAAAATCTGGTAACTGTGGCAATTCCCCCGCTCTTGTGAAAAGGTTGAACCAAAAGTCCATGTTATCGTGCATGTTTGAACCAAACGAATGGACAGGCTCCATTGTCACTATTGGAGAAAATGGAATTTGAACTTCCTCTTGATCAAGATGATCACTATCACCAACTGCAGCAGAAAAATCATTCACCTCCTCCGGATTTTCTGTCCACAACACCTCCGACCAGAATTTCTCATCCATTTCTGGGAAGTTTTCCGGCGATTCGGCTTTAGGGTACCCGCTGTTATTGTCAGCCATGGTGATGGTGGATGACAAGTCACTTGAACATTCTTGTGGGGAGACTGGTCTATGTTCTGGGCTCTCAGATGCTGCATCATGACTTGGAAAATTCATGGGTTCTTGTTCATTAATTGTAGCCTTATGAGAGTGTTTTAATGTATTGCTGGCCGGAGCACAACTTCTTTTGGCTGCTGCTGGGGTACTGTCTTGGTGCTGTTTGATCAGCCTCTTTTTCAAATGGGTGTGCCAAACATTTTTTATCTCATTGTCTGTTCGTCCTGGTAGTCTAGCTGCAATTGCCGACCATCTGAAAACAAATAAAAGTAGAATCATGATCAGGATTTGTGCTCAGTTAACCATGTTATAATCCTGTTTTTGCCATTTTTTTATGTCATGTCATCTTTTATAATGTTTGGGAGTATCTTTTTCACAACACGTGATTTTCTGTAGAAGCACACGAAAGTGTCACAAGAAGGAATCTTTTCATCCCCACATGTTTCATAAACAAAATAAAATGAGATATATTTAAGTGATTATACAAAAATTATTTTACAAATTGATCTATATATTTTAATATGATTTATCAGATTGTAAAATTATTTTTATAATATTACAAATCTGATGACTCAATTTATAAGATTATTTTTATATAATATATATGTGTGTATAACACTCTTCAAATAAAAAATACCCAATATCCCAGAAAACAAGAGAAAGAGAAAGAGAGAGAGAGAGAGGCTGCTGTGAGTTGCGTCCCCCAATTTCCATCTCTAGATGGTACAAACAGTGGCTAGATGATTGAAGCTAGCTAGTCTGAATGCAAATTTATCAGTAAAGTTCAAACAAGCAGTCATTGCTTCCATGCACCAAATTCAAGCTTAAATTCTAAGATTTTGTGGTTAGAAATTAGTTTCTTTCCATGAACTAGCTGAACCCAGAAAAAGAAAAAGAAAAACAGACAAAAAGGAAGTTGGCAAGAATTAATCTATGTACACTGACCTATTGCCTAACATTTCGTGTAAATTTATGATTGCATCCTCTTCTTCTCTGCTAAAGTTTCCTCTTTTGATGTCTGGCCTCAGGTAATTTGTCCACCGGAGCCGGCAACTCTTTCCACACCTCAGTAAACCTGGAAAAGAAAGCGAATTAGGATTCAAAACTAGTGCATTAATTAATTAATTAATACGTTTCATATTGATAAAAATAAAAAATAAAAGAATCGTTTTGAAGCGGTCTGCAAATGAATAATAATTACCAGCTTGTTTTGGAAGTGCTCGCCAATTTCCATGGCCGTAGTGTTGAACATAAGTGATGAGAATCTGATCTTCTTCAGGGGTCCAAGGACCTTTCTTCAACCCCATTTTCTCACAGCATGGAGCTCTCACCATTTTTTCTGTTTGGTTATGTATTCAGAAAGTTAGCCTAATTCGTGATATCTGAATAGATATATTGGTTCAGTAATTGGGAACTCAAAGCTCAGCATTTTGATGAGGCCATTAAATGGCTATTTATATACACAAAAGGAGATTGCAGCCGCAGTCGCTTAAAGCATGCTGGTACGAAAGATTAGTCCAAAGGGTACCACTCATTTTCAAAAAGGCATATCCTGCCCTCAATTTCCAGGAAAGCTCTCTCTCTCTCTCTCTCTCTCTCTCTCTCACACACACACACACACACGTGGGTCAGGGTATGTCGCAATGTTATTGGCTGGATGGTCAAATAAAACGTGCGGATGTGGATGGGAAGAGCAAGAGCATGTGTCAAGTTCATGAACTTAACACATATTTTATTATTTTTCATGCAAGTTGAGTTCAACTGGTCTTAAAACAGCTAGCAGTATATTGGGCATGCACTTAGGCCTAGTTTATACTCGTAATTCAGTTTAATTCATCTTAATTTATCTTTATTTTATCATTATATTTTTATAATTTATTTTATATAAAACATAAATTCTTATACATCTTTTCAAATCTCAATACACATTTTTCAAATTTCAAAATAATAAAAATATTAAAAAATAAACTAAACTCATTTCTGAATTCAAACGAGACCTAAAAATAAAAAATATATATATATAACTTCATTAATAATTACTTCCTTAATCTTTAAGTAAAAGAATTTTTTTTTTAAAATTTAAACAAATAGTAAATAATTAGTAGTGGAGTGGGAAGCCTATCATTTTCCATAAATATTTTATTAAACTTTTAATTTTCATTTCAATTTACTGTCAAAACCTCATGTGTCTCCCTTGTCTTAAACAGATGAAATTGTACATTTTTTTAGCTTTCATATAAATTAAAAAAATGTTATTTTTACTACTCAATTTTACTGTTTGATGTTACTGTTATGATTTTTTAATTTTAATTTTATTTATTTAATAATTAAAGAAGTATTTTTAATTAATATTATGATTTTTTTAAAATATTTAAGTGTTAAAAAATACATATAGAAAAACAAAAGATAAAGAAAATCAATTAGTATTAACGGGAGCTCGATCACAACAGTAAAACCCACCCTATAAATATTTTTATATTAGGCATCCATGTGTATATATAGATTTAGATATTCTGTTTAAAAATTAACAACTTGAGATTTGGTTTGACGCCTTTTTGGGACTAATGAGATTGGTGGCGAATTCTTAGTTTACAATGCGCTTAGTGTCGTGGGGGCTGAGTTGTAGAACTTCGCAGGTATAAGATTATTTTTATTATTATTTTGGATTTAAAAAGATGAAAAAAATCTCATATTATTTTAAAAGAAGCTTGTTCTAGACTTTATATGAGATATTATCTCTTATTCCTAATAAAACTTTTTAGAAAATGGTTTATGAATTTTTTTATGATATTAGAGCCAAACTTTTCAGTACTGTTCTCTATTCATTAATTTAATAAGATCTATTTGTAAGAGTACGATAAAAGAATCAGTCCATAAGTGAGAGGAAGTCAAAGAAATCTTACATTATTTGTGGACAAGGTCTTTGATATGTTTATAAGAATGTACAAATCTTTCCTATAGAATTGATTTTATAAGATAAATTAGACTCATAAATTTTTATATAATATTTGGTTTATGAAATTTTACAAAAAAAAGAAAATAATAAAAAAAAGAAAAAAAAGATACCGATATAATCATATACATACACAAAGAAGAGGTTTTTTCTGATGTTCTATCATAAGCAAAAGATTAGAGACGTAGGATTCCACTACAAATACTATTTACGGAAAACAAATAAAAATGTGACAAAAACACCCAAGTTGTTGAGCCGCAGGGGATTTTGGGCTATACAGTGCGCGCTCTCTCTCTCGTCAACACAATCCGTAAAAAAGAGAACACAATAATCACAGAAACACGAAGAGGAAACAAATAAACCTCAACATATTCAAACGGTGGAGGTTCAGAGCTTTGAGAATCTCAACACATAGATTTTTGAAGATAAATAAATATTTAGAAAAAATAAGAACTTTCAAATAGGGAGGTAGAAGACGAAATTGATGGGTTGAGCTTTTTTATGGAGGTTCAGAGCTTTGAGAACAAAAAATGATTAATAGGTAGAGAAGAGGAGAAGAACTGCGATTTTAATTTTAGAATGCTTCATATCAGAACAAAAAAAGATGAAGAAGGAGAGGGATTTCGTGAAAGAAGGGGATGGAATTAGGGGTGTTTATCCGGGTTTCGGATTCTCAAATTCGAAATTTGGATTTAAAATTTTCTTCAATATTTTTGAAAAAAAAATTAAAATATTATGAAATATATTAAAATTTCAAACCGGGTCGGGTACAACCCGACCCGGATGAACAGGCCTAGATGGAATGAGAGAGAGAGGTAGGAATTTCTGCAAACAGATAGAAAGAGGGGGGTATGGACTCGGAAGGGAGACGACGCCAAATGATCCCCTACAGTGTAATACTTGGATTTCTGTATCAATCTCTTACGTGATAAATTCTAATTTGTCTCCGATAATTTATATTTGTAGGAGTCACCGTTTTAAAATATTCTATATTTGGGTTTTTTTTTTTTCATATACATATTTATCTAGATTTGTAAGAAGGTATGGACAGAGGGTGCCGAGCATCCGTTGTCCTGCCCCTTGCCGAGTATCTAGGTTGGGCAGTAGTTCTATCCAAAATTTTGAATATCATATCGGTACTAGTATCGGTCAAGATACTAGAACGAAATATTTCAGTATCGATACCATTTTGTATACCGTTTCGAAATAGTCTATTTATAAAAAATATATATAAATACATATATAAATTATATTTCAAAAAAATAATCAATATATGAATAGATTATATATATAAATACATATATATAAATAATCTAGTCTAAATTAAGGCAAAAAAATAAAAAACAAAAATACATATATTTTAAAATTTGGTACGGCTGGTATGAGCGGTATTTGGGCCGATACGGTACATGCAATGTACCTGCACCGCCCAAGTGACCGGTACGGGATATGGGTGCCCCCGCATGATGCGAGTAGCACCCTTTTTTCTAAGTTAGACTATCTAATTTGGTCAAAAGATCAGACATAATCTTTGTATAATTTTTACACTGGCATACAAATAGAGATCATCTCTAGTTTTATGTCTGGAGTATACAATGGACAAACTCAAAAAGAGATTAATATTATCGAAGATATTTAGCAAATCTCAACAACAGCTACAAAGTCATACATGGAAATTAACCACCCAAAGACTCAAAGCAACCAATAGCTACAAAGCCATACATGGAAGCAAAGATATCCAACGGCTACAATGCAAATTTGGAAACAATCTTTTGATTCTCGTCTAATTTTCAATTTTTCGTTAATTGTAACGTTAGACTATAAGTCATATTTTCCTTACATTCATTTGTACAGTGAGTATATATATATTTAAAGGCTCTCAAATATGCTCTCATGCTTTGAGAGACTTTTTGTCAAATAATTGGTGTTCAATTGTCTTTATACATAACTTATATATTTATACAGACTAAAAGTCCATACGAATAAGTTGATGAAATGCTTATGACTATACACATGTGACTTTATTTTTTAATCTTATTTAGGACAAACCTTTGATATTTTTTGTATTTTTCATTTTCAGAGCAAATCTTTTATGTATTTGGCAGTACATGGAATTAGTATCAGTACTTAAACTGAAGGGGGTCAAGGAAAGGGGCTGGTGCCTCTGGGGGAGTTCTTTTCTGGTTTCGTGAGTTCAGTCAAGAAATCATAAAGATTGAACAGGCAAATCAGCAAGAGGTGACTTTTTATCAGCTTCTGAATGCAACAGTTGACATCTCTTTGAATTATTAATGGCGATCGAGCCAACTTTTTGTCTGAGTCCTCCATTTCAAATATGTTGGACATTTTAAGATGGAAAATGATATTTTCAGTTTACACTGTGCAAGTATCGTAAAATCTCTTTAAAAAAGTGAGTAAATACTTGCATAATAGATGAAATAGATTAATTTTTTGAAAGTTGAATCTTATTTTTTTTAAATAATTATATAATATTTATATACTTCATAACTGTATATATATAGTATATTATTTATAAAATTACTATTTGTCTATTCAAACTTATAGGAAATAGCAAATTTAATTATTTGTATTATATTTTTAATACTCCCCCTTATCATGTGTGAACCAAACATTTGTTCAATGATTGGGTCCAATGTGTTGAATATATAATTAATTGGATAATTAGCATTCAAACTCAAGGTTTCTGGTTTGTTACTATATGAAATCATAACTTGTTCTAAAAATTTAAATTAATGAAAAGAGGCCATAGATTTAATTAGTTATATTATATTCTAAAGAGATACAAACTAGAGCAAACTGTCTCGCTACAAACTAAGTAAATTGCTAGAATTTATGGCTCTAACTTCTCCATAAAATTGTCTATAATATCTGAAGATTCAAGTATATATATATATCCCAGAGAGTTTATGTGCAAGGTTAACCATGTATATATTGTTCGATCTCTTGGACACCCACCGATCTCAAGGGTGAGTTTCACACAAGTGTTTGTATCATTTGGTATCAAAGCTAGGTACCACGATGTATGAGATGGGATCCGATGTAGCTAATTTATAGGATCAATTCAGTTGCCAACTTTATATTTGAGTTTTGAAAGGAGCGACGTATTAGATTATTTTGGTACTATATATAGACATGGTATTATGTTATTGAAATACTGATAGATGAGTGATGCCGCCAAAAGAGAAAAATTTACCATCCCGTCAATATATTCTAGACGTCATGAATGTCGATTTATACACTGCATGATGATATATAAACTCTTAGGCCACATTGGAAGCTGGTTTCTTCTCAAGGATTTGTCTCCCGACTTCAAATGTATAATTGTATACAGAGGCAGACCCAGCTTAGGGATTGGGGGGGGCTACCGCCCCCCAAAGCTTTTTAAAAATTAATTTATAATATAAATATATATAATTATATATATATGATTAAAATTCTCTTTCAAATTAAAAATAAATGAAAATTACCCTCCCAAATATTTTTTACTAAAATTATTCATCTAAATCTTAATATATATTCATTTATATTCTAACTTTTAATTTCACTTAAACTCAAATTTCAACTCACATAATTTCACAGTCACTCAATTAATAGTCTAATTCTAATGAAAAAATTGATTATAAATTTATATGATTGTAAAATTGATTGATTATACTCACTTATTTAGTTTCAGTCTAACTTGTATTATTATGAGATATAGTTTGTTAAAAATTTAACAGCGTTACATTATTATTTATTAGAAAGTTCTCAAATTTATTCTTAATCTATAAATTTTTTTTAAATTATAGAAAAATATGAGCAAGTACTTAAAAATAATTGATTTTTTTTTAAAAAAAAGACGTGAACAATTCGAAGATTAATATATATTTAGAGAGCTCGATAATAACAAAATATGACACTTTTATCACTGATAATCATCGTTATAAAATTTATATTTATTACACATTTTATCGATCGCCCTCCCAAACACAAAGTTCTGGTTCCACCCCTGATTGTATATACATTCTCGCTACCTTATCAGTAAGTTCAATGGTGGACTTTGAAATCCTGATCTGTGTAGCATCATTGTTTGAAGTTTCCTGCATTGGACTATATGATGATGAGAGTTGAGCTTTGAACTCTTTTAATTGGTAGAATTTCAGGAAATGTAGTCACATCAAGTTTTAAAACTAAGAAATTCATTTTTAATTAAGCCACAAAAATGATGTATCAGTGGAACAAAAGGCCACTAGAAGTACTTCTTAATCAGTGGCTTCAGCACCACGCAAATTCTCATTAATTACATGATTATTTTGTGTAACATTAATGCAAGATTTTCAAATATGGTTGGATCAGGTAAATTAACATACGTAGTGGCCGTATACTTCAACGCCTTTGAATTGGGGCATATTATATGCCTTAAAACCATATTTGTTTATTTGATAATTACCTAAAATTCCTTGATGATTTCACTATGGGGAAGAAAAATGCTGTATAATTAGGTAGCTAGAGTCAAATTAGAAATATAATTAATTATCAAACGCTAAGACATCTAAATTGGACTGGCCTTAACTAAGCTTGGATTTCCTTGCTAATGATGTCACTATAAATTAGGTGAAAAGTTGTGTAATCTTTTGTCTTTTTATTAAAGCCTGCTAGCTTATTATTAATGTGTAAAGAAATCGGTTCAGTTCCCAATCCTTCACGAAAGCATATTTGTGCAATCTATTTTTTTAAAAAAATATGAAATATTTATGAGAAAAAACTAATATTTTAAAAGTTAAACACAATTTTTTTGTCTAAAATATTATGTAGTATAACTCTAATTATATGTAACAACATCATCAGGAGTTAAGCTTTGAATAATAATAAATATAATTTTAATTAGGATGTGCAACTTTTACGTATTTTTTTTTATTTTTTAAAAAAGTAAAATTTATTATTAAAAATATAATTTTTTTATGTGGATGTCCGATTTACTGTTCTTCAAATTAGGCAGTACAAGTGGTTGGCATACTTTTCAACTGTAATTTTCTATTTTTATAACTTTTATAGGTTAATTACAAGCTTAAGGGAATGTGATATAGTAATTTTTCTATATATCTGCTTAATTAAAAGGAACTGAGACGTCAAATAAAAGACGCATGGTCTAAGCATGTTATAAGTAAATCTTGACTTGCCTTGCTAGACTAGATCGATGTAGCTAGGTGAGCTACATTAATTAATATAATAATTTTCTTTAAATAAAAGCTAGTCAGCTTCCTTCCTTTTGAAGATTTTAGCATCAGTGGGTTTTTATCGCCTTTTCAACTTATAACGTTATAGTCAATGTACATGAATTCTTAACCTTTCCGACGCTAATTAATTATACGACCCGGCCAGCTCAAGATCAAAGAAAATACTTTTCTTCCTTCTTTTTCTATTAGGGGCTACGAAGAAAAAAGTTGATTTTTTTATTTTTATTTTTGGATTGTTCGTGGGGCCGTGTGATCTTGTACGCTCTTAATTGTGATCTAACTTGACATTACTTTTGATTACTACACCGCTCCGTTTGAATATAATAATTTTTAACGCATTTAGTTTATCTTTTAATATTATTATTATTTTAAAATTTATAAAAGTTGAATTAAAATTTAAAAAATATGTATAAAATTTTATGTTTTACATGAGAAATTAAAAATATATAATGATAAAATAAAAATTAATGCTATATATAGTAATGCTACATATGGTTTGATCTATTTGAAGATTGTTCATGCAAGTTAGTAATTTTATCTTTAAACTTTTTTAAAATTACAATAGTATTTTTATTACAATATTTCTTTTTCTGATTTAATAAAGAGCCTGCAAATAGAATAGAGTTGATTCAAGCATTAGGCCATCGGATTCAGCTCAATATGTTAAGAGGCCTAAGACTAAATTTTAATTGAGAATTTTTTTTTTTTAAAAAAAAAATTTTATTTTTATTTTTAAATTAGATTTTTATATAAAAACAATTCTTCTCATTTGTCAAGTAAATTACTACTTAATATTTTATACTAGCTTTTCAACCAATATTTTTAATTAATAATGTCATATATATATGTAATATTTATTTGATATTTTTTATGTTCTCTTAATGAGTTAATTAATTTTTTTAATTTTTTTTTAGTTTTTAAAAAAATATCTACTTTAGATTATTTTTGAGAACCTTTTTCCATTTGGAGCCTTAGACAATTGCCTAAATGATCTAATGGAATAGTCGGCCATGTAGGCCACTTAGACTATTACCTAAATCCCCAACTAATGTAAGCCCTTCAAAATTAAAAATAAAAATATATTTTTTAATAATTTTATGAAAGATATATAAAAACTATTTTATTAAGTAATTTTTATATTTTTTAATATGCTGCAATGGCCTAGATTTTAATGATTTTCTTGTTTCTATCTTTTCCTCTTAACTAGGTTTAAACTCTTGTACACTCCTTATCTACTTGAGCTATGTCTATTCTCATTAATAAAATTTTTTACTTATAAAAAAAATGTAGAATGCCCCATAATATTAAAATTTAATATTTAATTTAGTGAATAATTTATATATTTCAATAAATTTTTCTATAATTATTCTATATTGAGATACAAAATTTATAATGAGGTCTCATTTTAAATTATTATATTAAATATAAAGTCAAAATTTTTTATTTAAATATTTAAAAGAAAGTCTTATCTTTTGAAAAATTTAAAAAGTATTCGATATTCATCTTAGACCTCAATTTGTATCAAGCCGCCTCTGAAATAAAATTTCTCATATATATATATATATAGAGGAGAGATAGAGAGAGAGAGAGTATGTTTGAACGATGATCTTAATTTATTGAAGGCAAGAAAACACTATGCACATCTAGCATATCGATCGTTAAGTAGTACCGTCTTATAATTATTAACGTAAGGTAGAAACAAACCAAAAAGAGAACTAAAAATGTGAACGAACCTTAATTTGCAGTACTGGCCTGACGTTTTAAATTATAATGATTTATGTGAGATGGCCCCGCTTGGATTCAGAGATGAGATGAGTTGAGATGAATTTAATTTATTTTTTAATATTATTATTATTTTGGGAATTGAAAAAAGTATATTGAGAATTGAAAAAGGTGTATTGAGAATTGAAAAAGATGTATAGGAATTTGTGTTTTATATAAAAAATTATAAAAATATAATAATGAAATGAAGATGAGTTGAGATGAGTTGAGATAAGCTGAGTTCACCTCTAAATACAAACGGGGCCTATGTATGAACTCATGTAACTCGTATAAACGTTTTACACATTCTTATATGTGTGTGTGTCTTGTGCACGTGTGATCATCTGTGTAACTAAATTCAATAATTACGATCTAATTAACCTAATGAAGTAATTACTAAATATTATTAATTATGAGCTAGCTAGCCTAGTTCATATCAGTAATATTGAGTTATATTATTTAATTCATATAATAAAATAATAAATAATTAACTAAACAAAGTGAACGTTAACATAAATATAACAAAAGATAAACTCGAACTCCATGTTTACTTAAGAATTCAATAAAACACATTAGAAAATCCTCATCGGGATCTTATGCTTAATTAAGACGGCTTTTTTATTGGGCGCATGCTTAGAGCGCTTTGGTTTTATGTGTATATATATATATATATAATATTTATATGCACGTTGCTTTTCAGAACTTACAAAAAGAATATTATATAGATTTTAGAAAGACAACAAAATAGCGATCCAACTAGAGATGTTAAAATATTCCATCTCCGGCCGGGTGCCGACCTTAAAGGATTTATCTTAATTTTCTTTTTCTTTTAGGCACACATTAAATGCACGCGTTCTAATTAATTTCTGGTTTTGATCAACTTTTATATTAATTATTTTATTACAAGAAAAATAAATATTTATGATAAATTATTTGTAATAAAGATGATTATTTGTTGTAAAAACAGACTGAGATCTTGTTTAAATTGAGAGATAAGATGAGTTGAGATGAATTTAATTTTTTTAATATTATTATTATTTTAAAATGTGAAAAAATTGAATTAAAATTCAAAAAAAATATATTAAAATTTGAAAAAAGATATTAGAATTTATATTTTATATAAAAAATTAAAAAAATATAATAATAAAATAGAGATGAATTGAAATAAACTCAACTTACTTTTCAATTCAAACAAACCTCATTTTGATAAAGAATAATTATTTTAATAAAAAATGATTGACTACAAATAAGCATTTTATTTTTACTGTTCGTCAAATTGCATCGCCAAAGCCACATCATGATCATGATCTTGTACTAATCGCAGTCTTCAACAAACGTACAACTTTATAAAAGATAAATAATAGAAATATTATAGAATTGATGAGTGCGCAGATTTGTTTATTCTAAAAATTCAAAATATCATTTCTTATAAAAATATATATTGAGCTGCATGTATGCATGTCTGATCTATCGATACCATCATGAAAATTATAACATTTTTCCAATGCGATTGTTGTTTGAAAATGAATCTATATGGCTGGTCCTGGCCGCATATTTTATTGTTATTTACAATCGTGAATCATAAAAAATTGCAAAAATCTAAATATTAATATTTTATGTTAAAATACTTAACAATTTATTCTTACAAGATTATTTGAAAGCACCTCCCTGCATCATGTGGTCCCTCAGGAGCAGATCATATATCAACCTAGCTTTTTGAATACATATATAAATCAAATTGGATCATATAATATATCATCATGTATATAATAATATATGGTGTGAAAGAGTTTGGTCGTATATGTTCAATATAAAACAGACTCAGCCGCTTAAAACATTATATAATATAGTTTCAAGGATTCCATCATTTTAGAAAGACTTGGATGCAAATTATAGTCCCAAAGTCTATGTTCAAATATCTGGACTTTTACTAGCTAATTAATTGTGCTACAATGAGAATGATAATCCCCATGATTGTCACCAGTCGTACTACCACTAGCTGCATTGCAACTGGATACTCAAGACGTCGATCTAAAGTCTAATGACTTCGATCGGCCGGTATACTTTGAACAAAAATAATGCACGTGTGCGCGTAAATTTATAATACCGATAACGATGTTGCTACAATGCCGTCTGGAATTTACCACTCTAGGTTATCGTTTATCGTTAGGCATAATTGATTTATTTTTTTCTCATAATAAAATATTTTAAAAAAATATAAAAAAATTTATATTAATCTAATAATCACTTTCTTAATCCTTGAATTCAAAAATGGTGTCTAACTTGGTGGATATACTAACATTATTCTATTGATAAATATTTATGTGTCATGTTATTAAAAGTTAGTGGATCATGTATATATGCAAACATACAATATGTATATATCAAGGTATATGATGGAATTAGACAAAGGATCCGTTCAAAGATGGTGTTGTTTAAATGTCCTGGTCATAGTACCCTAGTTATTAAGCAAACTCATGAGTCATGATCATCATGATGATCTTGTAAATCTTAATTTGAATCAGCCCACTTTTGCAGTAATAATAATTTGTTAGGTGGTCTGCACTTTTATTATTATTCCATATTACTATGAATTATGACTGATCATTTTCTATTCCACTAAAAAGTGCGCTGTATTGACCTGAAACTATACTCTAAATGATGGACGCGGCCCCTAGCTAGTCACCAAGAATTTTGAAGGAAGATATATAACTTTGGAGGTAATAAAACTTGGAGATATAGAGCGGTGAGGCCGGAAACTAGCAATTAATCCTGCACTCTTTTCATCCATATAATTATAATATTAAATATCAGTATAATATTTCAAACTTTAGCCAATTACTAATCGATCATTTTGACCTGCGTGATGTAATAACTATTAGCCTATAGTTTTTTATAGGCTAATAGTGAACTTTGAAAATGATTTTTTTTTTCAAGTATTAATTATTATTCTTTTGATCAGTTATAGGCATTTAACGCAAGACTAATGATGGCCGCGTAGACCAAAACCACAAGCAAAGTTATTACTTTAAAAACTATATACAAATTATATTCTTTAATTGTATAATTAAAGCTGAGAAGTGCTACAATTTTTACTAAAAATAACTTTATAAATTGATATGACAATACAAATACTAGCTTACAATCTAACTTAGAACTTCAGTTATGAGTTAATTTTTGTGAAATTTTTTTAATAGCTAAAATATTTTTCATTTAAGATAAAAGATCAAGTTGATGATATGCCTTTCCTTTTTTTTTTTTGAAGAGAAATAGGTTTATCATTAAACTCACGAACATGAAGTTTATAATGTAACCTATATAATTGAGAGAACACAGTTTATAAGTCAACTAACATTAGTTGAAGAACAAAATTATAATTCTTTTAGATAAAATGTTTGAGAGATCAGTCACTGCTGAGAGACTATTTCTCAAATAATTTTTTTTTTCTATACAAATTAAACAAACAAAAACCAGAAAAACATCAATAAAATCTAGAAAACAACTCAAAACAGTCGACTGTGGTAGCGCGTGGACAATACATGTCACACTATGAGTGAATACCCACACGACTAAATAGCTCGGCAGCCCTAGATACACGAACCACCGCACATGATGGAAGGATCCCTTCAGATTGCGAGGAGTGTCAAACAGTGGATCCCGCGTGTTCGGAGCACGTGCCGCTCCGTTCAACAAAAATTCCGATCGACTGTAGGATCGGCGGATGGAGAGAATGGCGGCAGAGCGCGTGGTGGGCTTCGACCATCAGAACTACTCAAACCTGCTTCAAGCTGATTCAACCCAAAAACATCTGACAATCACCGTCAAAACTAACAGAAGGTGGCCGAAAAAAGAAGAAAAAAGGAAAAGAGGGGGATGGAAGGAGAGAAAGGAGCCGGAGCTAGAGCTCCGCCTCCCTCCGCGCTAATCTTGACGGTGGGGTTAGGGTTTTTTTCGATAGTGAGGATGCTAGAGAGAGAGAGAGAGGACGGTGATACATCTTTCTTGACTTTTAAGTTTCATGACCTTTTGTATTATTATAATTTTTTTGTGATCAAACATGTGATAACTTGGCTCAGTAAAACGGCATGTCCTTTGTTGTTTTGGAAACATTGCAAGAAAAATAAGGTAAAACAAGAAATTAATCACGCAATATGAAATTTTTATAGTTTGGCAAGGTGCCTATATATGTCTACAAAACTACATATAGAGGATCTTATTAACCAAGCAATGATAAAATACACCATGGAATAAAGTACATTATTCCAGATGGCCATGATACTATTTATTAATTACATCTTTATAAGGTTTTACAACGAAAATCCTAATTTTACAATTACTCGATTATTTGCTTAAGCAAATTTTTTGTCCGACATTCGCTTGAGCAACTTCATGTCTCATGAATGTCAAGTGAGCTTTCTATATGAAGATTTTCAAGTCACAAAGCCAGGTTAAAGATTTTCTCCATGGAATGTTTACTAAAAAGTCTTAATGAATCATTGTCAGTCGAATCATCAAATCGAGCTCTCACAAAAATAAATCAGGCTCCATAAATCCAACACTTGCTGGATATGATTAATTTGGATTAATCACTCATACTTATGATATCTTTTCAAATCGAAAGCGTAACTTATATTTTTTATTCTTTTACCTCTTTAATCTGCACGTTTATATGCTCCAAATCATGACAATATACCTCCTACGTCTATGAGATTTCTAATTCGTTCACTGTGTGATGGATCGAAAATTAGTTGAGAAAGTATTTAGTATTTACATCATGAATAAGTTAGGCCGGTGAGCTTAAAGCTAGAGATCATAATGAACATAAGAACTAACCTGCAGGCTCGAATTAGTGTCCAGTTAGCTGGCTAGCTATTAATTATTTACATGCTCAAAGTTTAAATGAATTAAATCCCTTTTTTTCTTAATTAACCACGTGAAATTGTGTTTACTGTTTAGGATGACGATGATCCATGCACTAAGAATCATCATCATCATGCAGTTGATCATAATTATATATTAATATGTATATATAAATTACTCACTGGCCGCTGCTAACATTATAATTAATTTTTCTTCAACGTGTTTCATGAAATTGTTTGTTGGCCTCAATACACCATTGCTGGCTTCGCTTGTAATCATTTAACAATTGATTCATCATTCATCCCCGTCCAAATGTTCGTCACTCAGAAGATACCGAAACGTTTAATTCACATTTTGTTTAAACCTGTAAAATTCTGAAGAAAGAGGGAGGAAGGGAGGATAAAAAAAGTCAAAAACATGAGTACTAATTAGGGGAGACTGCAATGAATTGAAAAAGGTGTTGGGTTGAGATAAATCACTAAAAGAAAAAAAAGTTATAAATAACTAATTAACTGCATTCAAAAAGACTATTTATAATCAAATCAAACTGTTTTAATTGCAAATAATCATTTTAGATACAGTTAATTAGTAGTAAATAGTCATTTTTTTTGTAGTGAATTTAATAATTAAATATTAAATTCAATTTAAAAGTAAATTGAACTGAGTTAATCTCAATTAAATTTAACTTCCAAAATGGGACCTAATGTTTTTTTTCGTATACGTACGTACGAAGCCGAATTACATGAACGATCTTGATCTTCATGCAAGTTCTCATGCATCCATATATAATTTAGTTCCTAGCAGCTCTCCATTATTAACACCAACTCAACATGATCTTTGTTTAATTCCCAAGGCTTAAGACAACTTCTCTCGATCTTCATGTGGGAGTGGGAAAGAAATTACATAAAAATAATTTTATAAATTAATTTGACTTAATCTAATTTGTTAAATACTTTATAATAAAAATAATTTTATAATATGACAATCACATCATGTTATATTAATTTATAAGTTTAATTTTATAGAATTAGTTTGTGATTAGAGTATTTTCCTTATTCATTTAATCGTTTAAGTTTCCAAAGTTTTGAAGTTTGAAGGCTTCAAAATTGTGAAATCACTATTTGTCTAAAAAATTAAGTTGGTGAAAAGATGTAAATTTATTATTTATTTTATATCTTAACAATTTTTTCTTACATATAAATTAGACTTCTCTTCAATGGATGACCTAATATATGGAATATTTTATTAAATTGAATAGAGTATAGAGTCAATATATGTCATGTAAAATCACTATTTATATGACCCAAAAATTAAGCTGATAAAAAAAAAAAATTAAATTTATTTATTTATTTTATATAAACCTTGCGTAAAGCCCTAATTCTCTCCTTCACATTTCCAGCATATGGTATATTCTTCCAACTAACCGCGCCTAGTAAATAGGATCTCCTCGATCGGTATTATACCTTGGGAAGGCAGGAATATGATTAGTTTCCACGATGCTTTCTCATAAGTTGTTAGAGATCTGAACATATTGATAAGGCTACTTTTTTACCCGTGGAGATAAAAATGTTAGATATATGTAAAATGTCTTTCGAAATTTTTGGGCATATAAAGTAATTTTATTCATCAATTTTCATAGGCTATATATTTCTATAGGTTTTAAATTCTATGGTGCACAAGCTCTATGCCCTGTCTTTGAAAAAATGTGGGGTCAACTATTAAATAAAACATGTGAGTCTCAAATTTATCTATGTTTTAAAACATTTTAAAAATTTGTCTCAAGACATTTTAAAGTTTTTGATAAATTTTAAAAATAGTACTTGAGTTAGCTAGCCAAGACATTTTAAAAATACTTGAGCTACATCAAGTGTGTGTATGTCACTACATGAAGAAAACAGACATTTGTAATCAATAATTTTTTATAAAAATAATTATTTGCAACAAAAGCAAGCTTATTTTAACTAAAAATAGTCATTTCGCTGAAAATAACTGGTTGTAAATAAATAGTTTTTTTGTAATGTGTGTGTGTGTGTATATATATATATTATTTGATAAATTTAGCCATTGTACAGATTATACGACTGATCAAAGTACAAATTGGGTTGGAACGGAATCCGCCATTTTATCATGGTTTATATCCTGTTCATGATGCAACATGCATAGATGCAAGTTTTATGAACAGACCAAGGGAAAGGGATGATACTTATAATTTTGGTGTTTCTTCTACGAAAACTTCAACACCTATTTGTTATATGTATCCATCAAAGAATGATCATGAGATGATTCATCCTTGTAATGCTAGAGATCAGATGTTAACTTTGATTTTTTGCAACGAAATTTTTCGGCAAAATAATAAGAGATATAGAATGAAATTATAGGTGTGGTGATTAGAGATTGTGGTACTTGTGGATTCTTCATAAGTCAAAATGTTTTGCACGGTGAGAAAATGTTAGAGTCTACTAATTATGGGCATCCATGGACAATTAGATGTTGATCTAGAGAAAATCAAGACACAGTAAAAGAAAAGAGATCAATATATCTCTTTATTAAAAGAAAGAAAAGTTGATGAAGAACAGCATGATTCCAAAACTAAAATAATAAAATAATAAAATAATAAAATAAAAGTACTGCTACATCTTATTCTAATGTCTATGCTCAACTTTCATCTTCATTCTCACCCGACATCTCCTCCAGAGATTTACCCTTTGATTCTGGCACCAGAAAAGTGAAGACTAGGCCAAGTAAGTTGATCACACCCAACACAATGAGTGAGTTCTTCACTCCAATACCAGCAGGGTACCCTGCATCTGCCTTGGCCTTATCCTGATTCTGAGCTAAATACAAGAAACCGAATGCTCCAATTATAGCTCCAAGCTTTCCTGAAGCTGCAGATATGCCATGGCAAGTAGACCTCAGCCTGGCCGGGAAGATCTCCGCCGGCACAACAAATGTGGTCGCATTAGGCCCGAAATTCGCAAAGAAGAATGTCAATGAATACATCACCACAAACCCAATGCGGTTGTCCTTATGAGTCCAGTGATTGTAAGGAAAAGCCAAGGCAAACATGAACACTGTCATGAAGAAGAAACCCATCAATTGGATAGCAAACCTTCCCATCTTGTCAATGAAAGCCACTGTGAACCAATAGCCTGGAACAGTACTGCATAGAGCAATCAGTGTTTGCGCCCTTGCAATTCTATAAAGCTCCTCGATGGCATTCATGGTCTTTGGATTTGGAATCCATCCAATTGCACTAAAGATATCCTTTTGGAATAGATTCTGGCTATAATATGCAATGTCAAGCAAGAACCAGGTGCTTGTTGTTCCCAACAAGTGAAATCCATGGCGGCGAAGAAACTGTTTAGAGAACAAACCAAATGAATTGGCTTGTTCTTGAGCAAGCTGCTCAATCTTCTGTGTTTCTGATTCAATATCAACCTGAAGAACCTTCGACATATCTGTTGCAGCCTGGCTTGCATTCTTGGCAACAAGGGCAGTGTAACGGGCAGTTTCAGGCATCTTCAACCTCCAGTAGAAGGTGAGTGCAGCAGGAACAGCACCAGCCATCAGAATAATCCGCCATAGATAATCAGCTTGAGGGGCAGTAGAGGCAAGTGCATCAACTTCATAAGCAGGAGCATCAAACTTGTTCTTGAATATGAAGGCCATGATAATAGTAAACACACCACCACCTAAAATGCCAAAGCCCTGCATGGCAAACACTGCGGCAATAAAGGCTCCACGAGTCTTCTTGTTTGCATATTCAGACATAATGGTTGCAGAAAGTGGGTAGTCGCCGCCGATACCGAAACCGAGCCAGAACCGAAAGAAACAAAGGGTGCTCATAACAGATTCTGCGCTGTGTCCAAAAGAAAGAGCTGAGGCAATTGAGCAGAGAAACATGAGCATTAGAGTCAAGCCGTAGACTTTCTTTCTGCCCAACTTGTCACCAAGCCATCCAAAGAAGAGCTGGCCAGCGAGTGTTCCACAAAGTGCGACTCCATTAACTGCGGCAGATACATTGGGAGGCAATGTGCCGGGCTTTGATGCACCATCGACATGATAGTAAATGCGGCCAAGCAATTTGGTCACAAGGGATATGCAGAAGAGATCGTATGCATCGGTGAAGAACCCCATTCCGGCAATGATGATTGCTGTAAAATGATACCATTGAGTTTTGGCAGCATCAAGCGCATTCAACACCTTCAGTTGTTCCTTAGCCATGGTTATTAATTAATATTTGTTTCTTTGCCTTTCCTCAATCTCTTTCCCTCTATTTTCGTCTCCCGGACTGACGAGCTGATCTTTGTCTTTGATCTATTGCAGAAAAACACATTTTCTTATGATCAACAGGACGGAATATTATTACGTGAATCCGATTTCTTACCATGTACTTGTATACTTGAAAAAAATGAGGTTCATAAATATATTAGAATTTAAAACTTTCCTTATATTTTTCAGAATACGGAAAGACAACCATATTTATCTTTTGAATTCTTTCTGGGAATAGAATCTTCCTATTTTTTTTGTTTTTTTCCTTTTAATCCTATGTGCAAACGTTCATAGAATGGAAGCGGCCATCATAAAGCGGTGACAATTAATGAACATTTAGAACTGGAAGAACGGCAACATTTTAAAGCCATCAATTGTATGTATGTCCTATCAACACTACAAACAGAATTTTTCAACCTATGGCTCCTTAATGCAACCTAAAAAGAACGAAAATGATCGATGATAATGGAATTTTGGTAGATTTACGATAGACATAGAGCAGCTTTTGAATATGCAACTATATATAGTAACATTATAGAAACGAATTCAAGTACGATGAATATACAAAAAGTAAACCAGAACGTGAAAAAAAAAAAAAAAAAAAATGGAAGAAAATAACAAACAAGGCTAAAGAATACATGAAACAAATAAACAAGGTTGGTTCGATTCCAAATGAAGATCACCTGTTTTGTGTCAATTTATAGCCAAGGGAAGAACACAAACGCCTATGCAGTAAAAAGCATGTCAGAGAATAACCTGAATTTGCTTGTTTTAAGACTGCTGTGAGTGAGAGTGAGAGTGAGGGTAAGAGTGAGAGAAGAAGAGGTTAAAAAACGTGTGTGATTTATAAGCATGAAAACTTCCTTAAACAGGCCGGAATATTTGGCACGCATATTCCCCACATTTTCAGGTCTGACCACTCTGTGATCCTATTCTGTTTCGGAGGGCCGGCATATTCCTTAGAAATTCCCCAACAGTTCGCATAATTTTAATACCGTTGATATGAGATCCTTGACATTCTGAGAGAGATCCAGATTGCTAAACAAAACATGAAGGTCCCGTATTATACCTTGAATCTTGTTTGTGTCATGAAAACGGCATATTTGGAAAATAAAAACTAATACTAATTAAGCCCGAAATACATGTCTAGCTCAGCTAGAATAGGAAAGATAGGCAACGTGATAAACTTGGGCTTCTCTCACATAGAGAAAGAAGGACTTGGTCACTTGAGGCATGATTTAATAATAATAATAAAAACATATAGTTAACTACAATCTAAGACAGAGGAACCGTCCTGTTATTGTAGGAAGATGAATGTTCCAACTCCTGCATTTCTCCATTTTCGTCCTCGTTCTCTCTGGACATCTCTTCCAAGGATTTTCCTTTCGATTCGGGCACCAAGAAAGTAAACAGAATCCCCAGAAAGTTGACTCCACCCAACACAAGAAGTGAATTCTTCACCCCAATTCCTGCAGGGTACCCTGCATCTGCCTTGCTCTTGTCCTTGTTTTGAGCCAAATACAAAAACCCAAAAGCACCAACAATAGCCCCAAGCTTCCCAGCTGCTGCAGATATGCCATGGCAAGTAGACCTTAGCCTGGCCGGAAAAATCTCCGCCGGCACGACAAATGTAGTCGCATTAGGCCCGAAATTTGCAAAGAAAAAGGTTAATGAGTAGATCACCACAAACCCAATGCGGTTGTCCTTATGAGTCCAGTGGTCGTAAGGAATAGCCAAGGCAAACATGAACACTGTCATGAAGAAGAAACCCATCAATTGGATAGCAAACCTTCCCATCTTGTCAATGAAAGCCACTGTAAACCAATAGCCTGGAACAGTACTGCATAGAGCAATCAGTGTTTGCGCCCTTGCAATTTTAAAGACCTCCTCGATGGCATTCATGGTCTTTGCCGCAGGAATCCATCCAATTGCACTAAAGATATCTTTTTGGAATAGGTTTTGGCTATAAAATGCAATGTCAAGCAAGAACCAGGTGCTTGTTGTTCCGAGCAAGTGAAGTCCATGGCGACGAAGAAACTCTTTAGAAAACAAACCAAATGAATTGGCTGGTTGTTTAGCTAGCTGCTCAACCTTCTGAGGCTCTGCTTCAATCTCAACCTGAAGAACCTTCGACATATCTGATGCAGCCTGGTTTGCATTCTTGGCAACAAGGGCAGTGTAACGGGCAGTTTCCGGCATCTTCATCCTCCAGTAGTAGGTGAGCGCAGCGGGAAGAGCACCAATCATTAAGATAATACGCCATACATAGTCTGCTTGTGCAACAGTTGAGCCAACTGGATTATCTTCATAAGATGGGGCATCATACTTGGCCTTGAATGCAGATGCAATAATAATAGCAAATATACCGCCAGCTAAGATCCCAAACCCCTGCATGGCGAAGACGGCGGCAATGAAAGCACCGCGCGTCTTCTTGTTGGCATATTCCGACATGATGGTGGCGGAAAGTGGGTAATCTCCGCCGATACCGAACCCAAGCCAGAATCGGAAAAAGCAGAGTGTTACCATGACAGACTTTGGATTACTGCCAAAGGAAAGACCAGAAGCGATGGAGGCTATAACCATGAGCATGAGAGTCATGCCGTAGACTCGCTTTCTGCCCATCTTGTCTCCGAGCCACCCAAAGAAAAGTTGGCCGGAGAGAGTTCCACAGAATGCTACGCCATTAACAGCAGCCGCGACGTTGGGAGGCAAAGTTCCAGGCTTGTCTGCTTCGTCGACATGGTAATATATGCGGCCGAGCAATTTGGTGACCAGAGATATGCAGAAAAGATCATATGCATCGGTGAAGAACCCCATTCCGGCAATGATGATCGCAGTGAAATGATACCATTGTGTTTTTGCTAGATCGAGCGCGTTTAGCACCTGTAATTGGTCCTTGGCCATGGTTTGACTTTGCTAGCTCGCTCAGATCTAGCTTTCTTCTCTGCAAAAATTTGAAGTAAAAGTTAAGGTACTTGTGTGATATCCACCAAGTTTATGAGATCTTTAAATAAGAGTGCTAGAAAGACTTTTGACCCAATTTCAATATGTTGAAACAGAGAGAGAGTGTTCCAGAAAATCACAAAATTGTATATGTCTGTGTGTATCAAGACTATATAAAATAGGCCTATATATTGTTGAATATGGCCAAAACAAATAAGGAAATACAACTAAAAGGAAAGATTCTAATCTAACATAATTACAGGAAATTAAGGATATATATGATATAATCTTCTAGGAATATTCTAAGATATAAATATATACACCAACAATTGTAATCTATAGGAAGTTTCATAGTAGTTGGTGATGTTGGATTATACAATTAATAGCCTCATTTCAAGGTTTTGAACTAAAATTCCAGGTCCCAACTATCAAAAACCCTGAAAATTATTTTAAGAAAAAATGCATATGTCATGGGGTGAATCTTCTATGAATCTGCATATGTCCCTCAACTACTTTGAAAACAAGAGACAAGAAACTACGTACTCACTAATCAGGTCTGAGTTTTTTCCAAATTGAATTGGATGAAACTACCTCCTACTTTCAACTTAGGTTGGAAGAAAATTCTGTGTAATTACATATGTCTGGACTCTTAAAACCATAAGAAAATGGTAATTTAGTCAAACCAACAAGAGTAGGTTCAACTGCTCCACTTTTTTCCTTAAGGCCAGTAAAAACGATTGTTTCCACTTTCCGGAGTTGAATCCTATACACTCAATCCCTGCTGGCAGTTAATTAACATTCAAGACTACCATGAAAACCATCCCAGATTTCGACAGTTTTTATTTTTATTTTTATTTTCTAATTTCTTTTAACATAATCAAAGAACCCCGAAAGCCAGCAGCCAAAAGCTCAAAAACAAAAAGGAAAAGATTAATAGAGAAGGCGTATGGTTAAAAGCTCTAAATGAACGCCATTTAAGAAATAAACAAACTTCTCTTAATTTTCAAGGATGAAGATGAGTTTCTGAAAAGACATTAGTACAAACTTTTAAGTAGTTTTAAATAATATTAATCCATGATTCAATCCCGAATAGTCGACTGATATTACAAGAAAAATAAGTATTTGTAATCAATTAATTATAATTAATAAAATTATTTGCGACAAAAATGGTACAAATAGACCATATTTGCTCTATTTGCAAGCTATTTGCAAACTATTTTTTGTCGCATATATAGTTATGTTGATTGTAATTAATTAGTCATAAATCTATTTTTTATTATATCAATATTGCAACTTCGAAGATTGATCTGGTGATAGAGAGAGAACATGATGTAAACTCAATAATATAACTTGCTGAGAGAAAACAAAATGTTACAAGAATCGACAATCCATATATATCCTTAAAAATACCAGTTCGAGGAGAAAGATAAGATCTAGAGAAATTAACATGTTTAGATAAGAGAAGTTTCCAAATGATAATACCGACCTGATGATCAGCTTTCCAATTAATCTTTCTCGGAAGCCGGAGAAGTAAAAATGATGAGAAAAGTGTGAGATCAAGAGGGAGAAAGAGAAGTAGAAAGTAGGAAGGTTTGCAGGGAAGAGAATCGCCGTGAGCTGTATTTATAAGAAACTGCATTAACGAAGCCAAACTATTACGTCTATTCGCCACCACTACAGTCTACAGCTCAAACGCGTCTAGTCGGTCAAACTATCTGTGTTCTCACGGCGTGCTTCTTTTTTTTTTTGGTGCCATTAACTTTTGTGCTAATTATTTGATATAAAATTTTTGAAAAAATTATTATTATAAAAAAAAAATAATAGATGCAGTCGTAAACTTGCAAGTAACGTATAATCAATTTGAAAAAAAATATATAATTAATATAAAAAAATTATTTTTTTTAATAGTATACATCACTTTTTTTTTAAAATAATTATATATTATTTATAAATTTACGATTATATATAACATTACTCTTATAATAATTTTTCTTTTATTATTTTCATATTTGAGATTAGAATATGTTTGAATTATGATAAGTGTTGATAAAAATTGGGAATTGTAAAAAAAAATTAATAATAAAATATAAAATCATAATTAATAATAATATAATATTTTAAAAATACTTAAAAATATTTTATTATCCAAACGTAGCATAGGGAAGAATCCCTTAGTTGTGCACAGTTGTTTTTCTTTTAAATTAAAGATAAAAGTAGAATTGAAGACTATGTTCGGATACCGTGTTGAATTATAAAATATCTTAAAGGAATTAAAAACTGAGCAAAATAATTATAAAGTATGAAGTCAACTGTAGTCGAGATGGGGATGACGAGGCCTGTTCTTTTGAATGATGAAGTTTTTGATTGGGCAAGGCAGGTGGGCCCTGTCTAGTGGCCCTTGTTTACGCCACCATGCCTTTGCTGAATTCCAATTAAGTTTGACTTTGACTTCAAACTGCATGCTGCTACAATCTTACGTTATTAAAAGAATAAATATACTTGCAAGTCAAGTCAGGCTTGTACAGTCCACTCTTACATGGACAGTGTTTTCACTGTTAATGTAAATAGTAAAAATACTGTTCATATGAGAATAGACTGTACAAACCTGACTTGTATATAGCAGTCTTCTTATTAAAAACATAAAATATTTATGATATTTTAATTATAATTAAAATATTATAAATATTTTTTTTTTATAGTCTTATATGAATTGACAGTGAATATTTTATATATGGGAAGAGAAAAAAAAAAACAAAAAATCGGCTGAGAATCTTAATTTAATTTCTTTTTTAATTTTAAAATAATATTATTATTAAATAATAATATCTAAATATATTTTATTTAAATTTTGAATTTTATTTAAAGTTATGACATCTTATCCCACTCCCACCGAGATCATTGAAAAAAGAAAAAAAAACAAAAAATGATAGGAACTTGGGAACGGAGGTTTCCTCGAAGCGTGCGTTATTAAAACTTAAAATCAAAGAAAGAAAACATTTGTGCCAAGCAATTAAGTTCTTTGAAATAAAATAAATTAAAATAAGTTGAATTAAATTTATTTTTTAATATTATTATTATATTAAAATTTAAAAAAATTATATTAAAAATTGTATTTTATATAAAAATATAAAAAAATATAATAATAAATTTAAAATATGTCACGTCTTCGAATACAAACAGAACAAGTGAGAATGCAAGGCGTACTAAATTGAAACTGGGTCTAAAAGGTCGGAGTCAATGCACGGAAAGTCAAAAAAGCAGTTTGGGACCATGATATATGACATATGCAAAATTGGTTACATGAAAACAATTGTTCAACCACTTGATTCTTTATATATATTCTTTGCACGTTGGAGTTATAAATTATAATTTCCAAGCAATGAACTCCAAATACCTCAAGCAAAACATTTTGGATATGTCTAATACTTACCAAATAGATCTTAATCGTGTAAAGAGAAATTAGCTAATTCATTAGAGTATGCCTATTCATTCAGGCAGGGTTCTATTTGACTTGATTTTAATTTTTTTTTAATAATTTTAATAATTTTATTTAAAAAAATTAAAAATTATTCATTTTTTGAATTCGAATTTTTGAATTTAAGACTTAAATGAACAGGCCTACATTAGAGACATGATGAGTGTGAATTGTGATTCATAATTTGAAATATCTGTTTAGATAGTAAAATGAGATAAAATAAGATAAGATAATTTGAGATAATTTATTAATAATAATAAAATAATTAAATTTAAATAAGTTAAAATAAATAAGATCATTTCATCTCACTTTTATACATGAACAAACCCTAAAGACATGACCTAAAGTCTCTAGATGGTTGTGTGTATTCGACGTTAATGCAGGTTAAGGCTCAAAGACCATTCAATATTACCAGGTGTTCGGAAGTGAACCAACATTTCTTGTACTTACGGAGGTTGGAACATTTTCAATCGAACCCAAATTCCCTTTCCAACCGCCAAGTGTAAGTTTTGGTTTAATCAATTTTGCAAAATTTTATTTTATTTTTTTAAAAATAACTTCAAAATTCGTTGCTTAAAAATAAAAAATCTATTCACTTTTCTCCAGTCGTTTGTCTTGATTAGAAAAAAAATGAAGAAGTAAAGAGCACGAAAATTAAAATAATGTTTACAAAAACGAAACAAAAATACATTTAGAAGAATATATTATTTTTTTTTTTCCAATTCTATCAATTCACCTCTACGAATCCCAATATAAAATATACTTTTTAAAAACTTATCCAAGTTTTCCTATCTAGCTTCATAAAAAGGACCAATAACAAACACATGCATTCCAAAATCTTTCAATTACATTCTCGTAAATTCTTTAACAAAACATATACTTAGGTTTCGTTTATATTTGAAATTCACTTTAACTTATTTTTATTTTATTAATATATTTTTTTAATTTTTTATATAAAATATAAATTCTTATATATTTTTTTAAAATCTCAATATATTTTTTTTAAAATTTTAAAATTTTAAAATAAGAACAATATTAAAAAATAAATTAAACTCATTTTAATTTATTTCATCTTTAAATTTAAATAAAGCCTAAAACTAGCTAAGCAGGCTTGTTTTGTTATTTAAGAAATCATGAATACCATATAATGAATTAATTAATGCATAAAAAAATGAAATATCTTGTCAAAATCAAATGATGATACATATATGTAAATTAAAGCCACATTAAACTTTAATTAGGCTTCCTTTTGAATATTAAAAATATTTTAGATGATTTATAAATAATAATATGATGTGAATAGTCTAAAACTATTAAAAAATAATTTGTAAATAATGTAAAATATCTGAAAGTAATTATTTTTCCGAATAGACTGCTGACTTTAAACTCTTTCGTCTTTTTTCTGTCACATCCATGGTCAGTGAGTCCGTGTGTGAATCTTTTTCCCTCTCTCTCTCTGTAGGCTCTCGGAATTGTGAGTCAAAATGTGCGAGCTTCTTCGACGTGCAGCAACTTTAGCTCGTGAGACTTGAGAGTCCCTACCTCCTTTTTATATGAGATGTGTTTGGGGGAGCTCACACGGTCAGTCCATTACATGAACAGTATGCGGGCTGTCCCCTCACATTATTGCTTTCTACATTATGTCCATGTCATGCTTTAAAAATTGATTTATTTTTGGTGAGATGAGAACGGAATACGGATTCATCATTATTGGAATAACAAGTGGATACAAAAACTAATTACTGGACAAAAACTAATAAATCTCACACCTCAGCTAGCAGACAAGCTTATTTTGTTAGGCAATAAGCAAGTTGATTATCACTCTCAAGAACGTTAGCACTGAATTGATCATTTTAATATTTAAAATTTTAAAAATATATAATTTTTTATTTTTTAACTAATTATTCAAATCATAAAATTTATATTGAATTAGTTATCACATTCTCTATAATAATAAAATATTATTATTTTTTATATTACTCATTCATATATATATATATATGAAATATCCATTTCTATTTTTCAGATTGGTGGTTTGAAATATAATTAGGAAACATTATTTATAAGGGTATTTTGCAATCCGTTTATACGAACAACGCAATTATTTTACTGTTCATTACTACTCATCACCTAAAAAGCATGCAAAATGTTAACCCATAAAATCTTTATATACATACATACATACATACATATATACATAATATATATATATATATATATATATATATATATATATATATGAATGAGTAATATCTAGTTACAATTCAAAATGTATAAACTCTATGTCATTTTTTTTAAAAGAAGCGCCACAAGGAAAAAAATGAGTTTTTTTTATAAATTTTTATATTGGAGTCGAATTTTTTTTTTTTAAGAAACAAAAAAACCCAATTTGAATGTGCATTTAGGGCTTGTTTACTTTTATAAATATTCTTATTTATTGATTCTCATCTCATCTTATATTATCTCATTATTATTATTTTTTTAAATTCTTATATAAGATAAAATAAATATTTTCAAATTTTCAAATTCTAAACCGAAACTAACATGATAAAGTATAATATAATAATATTTTATTTAATTTTTAAATTTTCTATATGAAAACAAATTAAGTTTAGATTTCGTACATATATATAGACACACATTGACTGGCTCGCCACTGTTGGATTACCCTCCCCAAAAAAAAAAACTTTTTGAATTAACAAATAATCCAGCTTATATTTTATCCATGATCTTATAAATATAGAAAATGGTCTCTCCAAAAAATTTATAATTTTTACATACTTTTTAATTTTTTTAAAAAAAATTCACTATACCTAGAAATGTCTCTTTCTATTTTTTCTTAATCTCAAAATTTTGTTAAATTTTTGTATATTATCTATTTTTAAGGATGTGATTTCTCCAAAATTAAAATTACGTTTAAGAAAAATAATGAACTAATTAATATGGATCCAATTTTTTTTTATATACAATATTAGGTTACTTAATATAGAATCCAAAGTCTAAATATGAGGAAAATTATTTAAGATTAATAATATATATATGAAAAATAGTTTGTAATAATATTTTTTTGTTTTTCAATCTTTTTTGAATTTACATAAAAAAAAAAACAATATTTGCATTTCTATTATCCAGTGCAAATTCCGTCCATTCTATTTGAAAAAAGTAGATAAATTTAAAACATATATAAAAAAATTATTTTTTAATAGTAGAGCACCCTATTTTTTTTTTTTTCAAATAGAATGTATAGAGCTTATACACTTTAAAACTGTATTTAACATTATTTTTTTTATAAATATATCACACAATAAAAAAAAATATCACACAAAAAAAAAAAAAATTAGACCTTCTTTAACAAAATTGTTAGTTTTGCCACTGCACATTGATTCCTATCCCCTCAACATCCTCAACATT
Source organism: Platycarya longipes (assembly GCA_036559045.1). Classification (NCBI taxonomy): domain Eukaryota; kingdom Viridiplantae; phylum Streptophyta; class Magnoliopsida; order Fagales; family Juglandaceae; genus Platycarya; species Platycarya longipes. Next base: position 1,690,022 of record CM071792.1, read on the forward strand.
TTTAATTTTTTCCAAGATTTTTTCCTCAACAGTGATCCCTATCCTGTCTGATCAATCATGCGACACCGAACTTGTCTAGCTACCTTAGTTGACTTCCATACAGACATAATAAAACTTTCCGACGAATCTCAATGCGAGAGTACACTGTAACAAAAGCTTACGTATTATCAACGTGTGCTAGTACTACTAATTTACACACACGTACATATGGGACTGCTACTTCTACGAGAATTCTCACGGAATGTACCATAAAACTTTCTATCTTTTGTTTTTTTCAAACTTTTTTAATATTAAAAAAAAATATATTATATACAATCATAAAATATATATATATACAAAATAAATAAAAACCTTATTAACTATTAAATAAAAAATTATATACAAAATAAATAAAAAAACCTCATAAATTATTATGTATAAAATTATAATTGATGTCTATTAAACCTGTTCATCTAGATTAGATTTTACTCGATCCAATCTTAAATTTTTTTTTGACACTTTCACTTAAATGATTTAAGATAATTACAAATTTAAAATTTCAATTCTCGAATTTGAAATTCAAATGAAAAAGTCTAATATCTACTCTCGTTATATAAATATATATATATATATATATATATATATATATATCATATTATTGTTGTCCACCTTACATATTATTATCGTAATTGTGACTTTTAAATTTCTTGAACCGCTAAAACCTTAATTACTTATAACAAGATAAGTTCGGATCTCGACAGGCTTGGCAGCCTAGCTATAGAATTAGTCAATGACCAAATTCTATCCGAATATGAAAATATCTTAAGATATAGATCTATTTGGTGTCCAATAAAATCATTTTGCTGTATTCAGAGTAATTAATTAGGATACAGCAAGTAGATTCCCAAATTATATATAAGTTGGATGTGGTTTCCAATAAGTTTTTAGTTAATACAGATCAGTTGACAATTAAGGAAGAAGCATTAATCATTATCTTTTAATTATTTGATCATGTAATCGACATTACGTTACACATCCTTATAAATTCATGATTTTAATTTAGTCCAAAATGAACGAACCTTAATTAAAGTACTAATCTGGCGTTGAGTACGCGGTTGAGTTATCTAATATATATATATATAGATGTATGTATGCATATACATATCACTTACAACACATGATGATGTGCTCTTGCAGATTATATTATGTATAAAATATTTTAGAATGCAATAATATATTAATAGAGGAGCCAGATTGGCAAGATAATTCATTAACAATCCGAACAGGGCATGCATATCATTTAGCCTAAAGTCAAACGAGAATCAACTACATGTAATAGTTGAACCAACACATGATACACATGCCAATAGCCTAATGGTCGCATATGATCGCCCGGTTCTTTAAAAGAAAAATCTGGATTCGAAACTCTTCACCCACTTGTATAAAACAAAATAAAAACACATCATTTACATGCATTGCAAAATCTGATTTTGTAAAATTCAAAATTTAAAGTTTCTATTCCAAATCAAATCATGACATGTAAGCATTTTGCACTAAATGTGTTATATATCCAGATTCCACACCAATTTATAAATATAATTTCTCCTATATATATATATATATAATATGTGCTTAATTCATGTCTTATACCATCTGTTTACTTAACCCATTCATGGAGTGTTTACATATGTCCTACTTTAGAAATAAAAAAAAAAAAAAAAGGTAGGCTAAATATGTTGGAAATATTTTCAAAATAAGATATATTATATTATATTTATTAATATATTTTTTGGGGATTTGTTTTTTTAGAAGTTATCAATTATCTTGAGAAGAGATAAATTATGAAAATTTTATGAGATTTATGGGATTTTGTGATTATTCACATACCATATGGAAGGAAATGGCACGGTGGTATTGTGCTTCATTTTCTATCATGATGGTAGTGGTGTGAGTCGCGCCTCATTCATATGATGAGTTTTGTTGAGTTATCAATAGGCCTCGTCAAGAGGCATGCAGTGCGCATAGTGTTGCCATGCCTTGCTCAATGGATGTGATTCTCACTAAGAGGCACGCACTTGAAAAGGGGTGTGCACAAGGTTGACAACGCATGGCCAATAGGCGCGCACTGGAAAAGGGGCGTGCACAAGGTTGACAACGCATGGTCAAGGGGCGTGTGTAATAGTCCAAATTTTTAGGATATAATATTTTCTTGAGAATTTATTTTAACAAATTTGTTGGAAATGATATTTTTATAGAAAAAGAATAGGAGACTTAGATGCATTCTAAGGTAAATGTTGGATGGACTTTTGGGAATTTTAGCAATGTATCAACTAAAGAAATTCAATTTAGACCTAGAAAGAAATAAATTTTTGAAATTTGAGGAAGAAATTCAAAGGGAAGTGAAAGAACAAAATATCAAACACTTGGTGTGCCAAAACGGATTCTCGGACTGGACCGTCGAGTTTTGGTGTAATAATCATAACTTTTTCATATGAGGTCCAAATAAGGTAATTCCAATTCTTATAGAACCATTAGAAAGAGATCTAAAACTTATATTTTTTGGGTTTTTTAAGATAAGGAATTTATGAAGGACTAAATCTAGTGTAAAGTGGATGGACAGAGATAGGAGTCAATTGGTAACCGACTTAGATGAGTTGTCTTAGGTTCAACTATGTGACGAAAATTAAGATTAGCTACCATATTTTCTGAAGTCTTGACATGTGTGGGAACATGTGACAAGTTGATAAAAATTCATCTAGAAGCCTTGGTGGGTAAGAAAACAAAGGAAAACAAATGGAGAATTCGGATTGAATATTCTCGGGTAAGTTTTGACGTGTTTCAGTAAAATAATTATATCTCTCTCATGTGATATCGGAATAAGGTGATTCAAAATCCTGTAGAACCCTAAGAAGATTATCTTAAACTTTCATGTTTTGAGTTTTGAAAGAATCGAATTTTATCAATGACGTAGTAGGGCTGGAAAGTGGCTAATCACTTAGAGAGGCCAAGTGGCCAGATGCACCCCTTAGAAGATTTCCTATGATGGTGTTTTGTCTTCACCCCCATGTGTTGGAACTCTTTGAGCCCTTGATCAAGATCATTTTATAGGTGTATTAATCTCAACCATGGGATTAAAATATCAACAAATCCCCATAGGATTAGGGATGATCATGAAACCACAAGTAGGGGACACCTCACCTATGCAGCCAAATGGAGTTGCTGAAATGCCCAAGCCCTCTTCCCTTGCACCCCACGCCTATTATGCCTATAAATAGATGCATGAGCTTATATTCTTTTCCCATGAGAGATACCAGTCGGCCATAGTGAGAAATACCAAAGAGAAATACACAAAAACCCACTCACATCACTTAAGTGCCAAAAGAGAGCTAAGTAAGGGCCTTAGAGAGAAGTGTGGTGCAAAACCAACTCAAGACTAATCATTTAGCTTTGAAAAATTTTTTAGTGCATATATTAACTTAGTCTTGGCATAGAATAAGTGGTTTGGCGATTGGATTATGTTTGATATTTATTTGAGGTTAATATTTGTTTATGTATTAAATTGAAGCCTATTGAGTTTTGAAGTGGTTTTTGCTATGATAAAATGCTAGGAAAATTATGAGATCTTAGAAACATATTCTATGATGATATATTAAGAGAATTATGTGAAAATATGAGGTCTTGATATGGAAAAAATTGATAGATCAACCCTAGCAACTTTCGGACTTAAAAGGGGTTAAGTTGACAGATTTAACATCCTATGGTAAAATGATCATAACTTATTAGTGTGATATTGGAATTGAATGATTCAAGAGGCTATGGAAAGATAAGATAGAGATCTACAACTTTTATGTTTTAAGTTTTACGATATAAGAAATCAATAAAGGACAAAATTTGGATTTAGTTGACAGAACGATATTTAGGCAGAAATTTGGCTCGACCCTTGATCAACGTTTGGCTCGAGCGAAATACCTTATTATGTTTGATTTTGAGATTTTTATTAATTGAAGAGTTTATGATTCAAGTAAAGGAAAATAAAATGTTGAATTTATAAAGTGATTGGTTATCCATGATTTTATGATAATTTGTTATTCAAGTATTATTTGTTATATTATGACACTATGAGATGATGATAAGATTAAGGATATGAGAAATGAAACAAGAAAAGATAAGGCATGGCCCTTCCATGGGTAATAATAATGGTATGACCCAACCACGGGTAATAATAGTGGCATGGCCCTTACTCGGGTAATAATAGTGGCATGGGCTTTCCACGGGTAATAATAGTGGCATGACCCTTCCAGGGTAATAATAGTGGCATGGCCCTTCTACGGGTAATAAGAGTAGCAAGGCCCGACCACGGGTAATAACAGTGGCATGGCCCAACCGCGGGTAATAATAGTGAATTATGATAAAAAAAAATGAAAATGATATGGCTAAGAATGAAAAGTCCATGTATGATACAAATTTATGTAAGTCCACATAAGAGATAAGTTTAATTCATACATGAGTCACATGAATCATGTCATAAACATATACTTTGATTCTTATATGTGACTATTTCACGATATCTGTGCTTTTATTAAATTAAATGTGTACTTACTGAGATTTTCCTAAAAATCTCATTCTTGTATGGTTCATTTTTTTTTGGAATATAATTTTTGCTACAGGGTTGGATGACTGTCATGGACTAGACCCTAGTTACTCGAGAGACCTGAAGAAACCCTAAGGGTTCCCCAGAGTACTCTCTCTCCATAAAAGTTTATGACCAGTTGGTAGTAATAGGAACCAGCGCGGGCATGAAGAAAGAGTTTCTCGAAATGAAGAAGAAGAAGTCTAGGCTGCTTTAAGACAAAAGTTTTGATAAATTTATATTTCGACTGAGAAAACTAACTAGGTTATGCGTGTAATGATACAATGATATTTTGAAAATGGATGATATGAATACTAAGGTTTTGTGTAACCATGTGATCTCTAGAATTTTTATTTTTATTTTTTTGCTACGATTTGTCTCAAATTTCGATAAGTACGGTGGTGAGTAACCAAGTGTTACTGACCCTGACACTTCAATTTGCGTTGAATTACGAACGTAAATTGAGGGCGTCACAGCATGCACCTTTTGATTATCTATAAATAGACCCATTGTGCAACCATTTTAGAAATCTTAGAATTTCGAAATTATTTCTCTCCTAATATTTTTACTTCTTCAAAATTTATTAGAATCTATTTATTCTCTAGAGAAAAGATTTCTAATTTCTTATTTGGATAGTAAAATCTAAGGGTATTCGGGGTGTAATTTCGTTTGTGCATAATGCAGTTAGACAAACAGATTTGTTTTGGATTTCATTATATCTTGGAGGTAAATTTACTTATAACCCGTGTGCATATCAATTATTATTATTGATGGGGGCGAATATTGTTTTAAGAAAAGCGACATTATAACGCGCTTTAAAGCAAACTTTCTTTTACTATTTTTGTTTTGCAGCCCCTTTGTGCCAACAAAATATACATACTAGATATAGAAGATCAAAGGCTTTTTCATGATGCGAAGGAATGATACTAGAAAGAAAAAAAAAAAAAAAAAAAGAAATTTCGTGAATAATTCTGGGCAACAATTCTGAATAAAAGATTACATGATATATCGAGATGAGTTAATCTACCAGCAGTCCCACTCATGCAAGCTCAAACAATTATATATCTTTAAATTTTTTTAAGACTATAATGATATCCTTCTTAAAGTGATGTTTTTTCTCATTTGACCTCTATACAGTTTATACATAAAATATCTTTCTCAGGATTGTAAATAGAATTTGTCTATCGAGATTAATCTTCATTAATATATTATTATTAATTACTTTAATTTTGGACGGCAGTTGCAAGTAGTGATGACAATCATAATTATATTCCCAACAATATGAAAGACAACAATTTATTAAATAAAAAAAAATGGTAATTATCTAATATTAATGGAGTATACTGTTTTATTAATTAACCTAAACAAGTTAACATATAAATTGAGTGAAACAATATTTGTAGTTATAGAGTGCATGCAATTTTTTTTTTTTTTTGAAAAAATTGAGCTAATTAGAGATTTAGATGAAAAAATTAATAATAATGGTGAATCCCACTAATCTTTTTCAAAAAGAGTACGTGGTACTTTTTACATAATTTATAATGATATCTAATATTACTCCAGTACTTTATAATTTTTATATATGAGGCCCGGGTCAGATTTGGGAGGCCGAAACATGACGTGTGTGCGCTACTAGGTCTCTTGAAAGTGATCCAATTCTAAAGGTAAATAAAATTGCATATAAAAGTCTCCCCAATTTCTCCACCACCCGGCCCCCAACCATGAGTTCTCCAATTACATGATGAAAGGCCATGCATGGTTCAAATCTGAACATGATCAGTTTCCAAGATCCTTCGTTTCACTAATTCATTAATCATTCTTCACCTTGAATCAAAAGTAAACCCTAGAAGGAAAAAGTGCAACTTTCATTTTTAAGAAGAACCAACTTGCATTATTGGATGATACATATATATTGTATAAAAATGCATAATGCATGTGCTTAATTTCTTTGAACCTACTCAATGCATGGGTTTTTATTCGTGGGGATATTCGCACAATATATATATATATATATATATATATATATATATCTGCGCATTAATAGCCAGCCAGCCCATGACCTCAATCTGTTTACTCCATGATCTGTTCAACTTGAAAGAGCAATTAAAATTGGTATTTGAAATTGCTTGAGGTTCCTGGAAAGTCCCTCCCCGGCCAGCTCTTTCTGTATGCTGCATACACGGGAATCAAGTAGTAATATTATTGGTACATACAATGAATTTTGCTATATAGCTGAAAAGGACAAATACAGTGCATACAAATGAACTAATCTCACTATAAAAATAAAAAAAAAAATGTTTTTTTGTTGTTAAAGTGATTATTTTTTATTAAAATAAATCCATTATCGTCGCAAATAATTCTAATAAATTAATATTCATTTTTATTGTAGTATCTTAAAAAAGGTTCAAGGATGTCATATGTATCATGTTTGTTCATCCAAACCAGGACATGAATTGTAAGAAAATCAAATACAATACATGAAGAGAAAATCACGGAAACACATGATCACGTTGATTTATGAGAGGATTAAGGAGGGGATTCGGCTACTGCTTTGGAATGTCTCTGTATGACAGCTGGAGATTGAGGTAATTCAAGTGTGTGAAGTACTGCTATTTTGGGATCTTTATGGACAGCTTGCAGATCACTTAGTCTAACATGAATTAGTGATGATGATGATCAAAACATAATACATATATATGCTCGTTGCAACACAAGATCACACGATCCAATCAGAAAACCAGATCAAAGAATTAATTCAGAGATTATACACATTAGCTAGCTAGCTATGACAGAAAATGTTTTTTTCGTTAAATAAAAAAACGAAAATATCTTTTGTAATAACAATTTCGGCCATTGGCTACCATAGTCCTTCCTTCTCAGCGGCCAGTAGATATAGGACAAGCTAGATAGATCAGCTAGATAAGCAAATAAGAAAGAAATTAAGAGCACTTTTAATGGAATAGTTAAATACAACTTTATTATAAAATTTAGCTCAAAAATATAAAAAAAAGGCAAAAAACTTGCTCCAATGGACTCTTTAAAATGAAAAAAAAAAAGAATTGAAGATGAACAGTGATTGCGTTATATGTAGCGCAACACTGTTCATCTTTCAAATATTATTATTATTTTATTATATTTAAGTTTTGTTAGCAGAGGAATAAACCACGTCAGTCATGTCTCCGTCCAGTTTTGACCCATCTCCGACCATCAATAGGTACATCGCTGGCATCACCAGCATCAGACGATACCAGTGACCAAACCCCCAGTGATCTCATCTCTAACCAACCTCCGGTAGTCTCCCACGCGCAGATCAAAGTTCGAAATGAGTTTCGGACTATTTGAAACCCGTTTGACCCACCTTCGACCACCATTGTCTACACTGCTAGTGTCAACGGAATCGCCTCTAGCCGACGACCAAGTTCTGAAAATTACATATCTGGCAACGTTGCCGTCGCTGACCACGTGCCGATAAACCTCCTCGACAACTGTTTTTGAACAGATCGACTTTATTTTTAAATTTGTAAAATAAATCTATTAAAATAAAATATGAATATTTAAAAAAAAAAAAATGCTGATGGATGGTAAAATATAAAAATGAATAGCTAAAATAAAAAAAGTGAGTTTTTAACTCTTTAAAATAAATAAAAATTAGCTACTCTATTAAGAATGTTCTAATTAGACTATTTTTGGTTAGTGAGATCATCTAAAATTTGTAAATAATAATAATAAAATATTAAATAATAATATATAATAGTACGTAAAAAGTGGTGAAAAGTATATGAAAAATAGGTAAATAATAATAATAATATATTAAATATTAGTAGAATGATCTCAATCACATCACTCAAATCACTTCACTGGCGAATCAGTACAATGTAATGCCAGAGATCCAATTATATGAATATATACAATATAATATCCTAGAAGAAATTCTAGAATATTTATTGAAGATCACGAATAACTTAATTTTTACAAAATAGATTATTTATGCTATATAATATCTTATAACTCTATTTTCAAATCTTAACAAACAATTTTAAAATTTTTTTGTTAATACTTTATATACATGATATATATATCATTTATATAAAGTAACATGATATATAGTAATACGAGTATAATTTCCTTCTGTTTTTTTATATACCTAGTTAATTAAGATCATAATCTTATTGTAAAGTAAAGAAAATTCTAAAAAGACTAAATAAGAAGTTTTTAATGTTTATACGATTTTATAAGAGTAGTGAAGCCGAGTTTTATATATACAAGTTTGGTTACGTACTTAACAAACGATCATAATATTATGTTTATAAATAAATTGAGCCAACCTAGCTAGCTAGAATGTTTTTCGTCAAGCAAACTCAGGAGGCTTGTCAAGCAGTCTTGTCTTTAATGAGCATTAAGATTGTGCCATATCACATATTCTTAAATGTTTTTCGTCCTTCTCAAAACCCATTTCACATTTAACTAAAGTTAGATGGGGGAACATGTCAATTCTCGTACAATGTGCATGATTTTAGGTACGACTGTGCCGTTTCAAAATAATCTTACTCTTGTATACTCGTCATATTAATTGGACCTTTCTTTTTGTGGGTCTTGGGCCATAAGTTATTTTACCACCTAAAACGTCCCAAGCATCTTCAGTTTTCTTTGTTGGGCTAGCTCAAACTGCATGCAATTAAACAAAATTAGGCTGTGATGGGTCTTGTATGGAGTAAAGTTTCAATGGCCCAAAAAAGCCCATTAACCATATATATATATATATATATATATATATGCTTGAAATGGTCGACAAATGCTGGTCTTACCTTTTCTAGTTGTCTTTGTTTTGTGCAGTTTTCGTTTTATTGATTAAAAAATAAAATTATTATGGCACATAACAAAATAAAAGGTTTTCTTTTTCTTTCTTTTTCAGTGAAGTATACATTTTTTTTTTTTTAATAAAAGAGACCAACTTGCAATCTCAGTCTCCTCTTTTTCCTCAAGACAAGGTGGAGAGAGGCACGTTTCTAGAACGTTTGATTAGTAATCTAACAAACTGGACTAGGGGTTTAGAGTGTGCCGGAGTTGTCGAGAGGATAATGTCGTTTGGCTGGAGGAAGAATGGAAGGTCTCGAGGAGAGGTGGAAGACTTTGAGGCTTACCGAGGTCGAAAACACAGAGGTAGTAATTGAGTTGGAAAGCTTAAAAATTAGAGTAAAAAAATGTGAGAAATCTCTAGTTGCGAAATTGACTTCAGAGAAGAAGGTGTCTAAGGATGTTATTAGTGCTTTGTTCAAGAAGATATGGCGTTTATATAGGGTTCCTTCGAATTTCTCAAAATTGTTCAAAACTTATTCGTCATTTTATTTGAGGTATCGATTGATAAGTAGCTCATTCTGGATAGGAGGTCATGGTTTTTTGACAATCACATCATGGTCTTGCGGGCGTTTGATAGTCTGGTCCTTTTCCCTAACAACACAAACTAATGTTCGACCGAAAATTTTTTTAGGTAAGAATGCACAACCTCCCATTTGCGTGCATGACTAGATAGATTGGGAAATAACTGGGGGCATCGATGGGTGAGGTGGAAGAGGTGGAGACCAAGGATGATGGTACTGCGTGGGAAGCTTCCTTAGGGTTCGGATTAATCTAGACCTTAGGAAAACTTTGGTTTGGGGCAGAACGCCTAACTTGCTGGGAAATTGCATTTGGGTACTATTGACATCTGAGAAGATGCCCAAATTATGCTTCATTTATGGATAGATTATGCACAACAAAGAAGGCTGCCTAGGAGGTCTCGTAGGGGGAGGAAAATCACAGTGTGAGAGTTGGCTTACAGCTTAAATTAGCCTTAAAGGGAGGGGTGGCGAGTTCAAGACTAGTCCATAAAGCTTGCAACAAAATAATTGCAGTGAAGAGGAAAATGCCGAAAAGGAAAAAGGGGAGTTTTCCTTGAGGAGCTATCCCGTGGTCATTCTAGTGGGCTATTTGCTTGAGAGGAGGACTACTCTGTCAACAAGAACACTAGAGCAGGTTACTAAAGGGAATGAAGAAGGGTCTTGAGGGATGAGGGACAGGTGCTCGATAAAAGTCCTCAATGGGGTGACAACGAAGGAGGAAAGGTAAGTCAATCCCTGAAAGAACAACTCTTTGAAATTGCTATTGTTGAATGCACAAAACAATTAATTCCTGATTCTAAAATGCAAAATGAAGGGTCGGAGTCAATTGTGAAGGAAACCCCTATTAAATCAGTGAGTGAAAGAAAAACAAGAGGGATTAAGTCTCGATGGAAGAGAGGAAGAGAAAATGGGGGCCAAAAGGGGAAGAGACAATATGGACCAATACCATGAAAAAGGGGAGGAAATCTGTGGAGATAATATCGGTGATGGCTACTAGTTAACCCCGCCGACAACCATGGAAATCTTAAGCTAGAATATACGAGGGCATGGGAACCCTCATGGTATTCATACTATTTCTAACTTGATTATAAGAGAAGTTCCCGACATTTTGTTTCTTATAGAGACAAAATTGGTTGCTAAAACAATGAAAAAAATTCGATTAAGAACTAAGTTTGATTATTGTCTGGCGGTTGATGCAGTTGAGAGAAATGGTGGATTAGCTTTGCTTTGGATGAAAGACACTCCCCTCACAATCTAAAGTTACTCATCTTCCCACATCGATGCCTTAATTGCTGATAATTCTCAAAAATGGTACCTGACTGGCTTTTACGATTAGTTAGATGCATCTAAGAGAATGGAATCTTAGAACCTATTAAGAAGATTGAGAAAGGCCCCTGGGAAGTTTGGTTGGCCTGCAGTGATTTCAACAAAATAGTATCCCTAATTGAAAAATGGGAAGACAGATGTAGACCCAGCCATTAGACCATTAGATGAGGGATTTCCAGCAAATGTTTTTAGATTGAAACTTGAAGGATTTAGGCTTTTGTAGGCCTAAGTATACTTAATATAATAGTAAGGTAGGGATGATAGAGCGAAAATCTTTAAGAGGATAGACAGATTTTTTGGGAACATTCCTTGGTGTTCTGTCTACCTGCAAGCTTCAGTTACCTGCGACTCTAACTCCTATTCAAATCATCTTCCAATATGGATTGAGCTAGATGGTGGAGTGGATTGTTTTAAGGGTATAAGACCACTCAAATCTGAACAGATGTGCGTTGGGGAGGATGAATTCCAAAGGAGAATTAAAGAGGAATGGGCCTAGGTTGGCAAATCCAGAGATTTATAAGATGTCTTAGGAATGATTGCTTGCTGTCAAGAGAAACTACATGTGGAATGATACAAAGTTTGCCAAAGTCCATGTTAAAGAGGTAAGCAATTGAGCAGATGAAAGACCCAAACATGTTGTACTCAAATGAGATCAAAGAGGCAATGGAAGAGATTAACAAATGGATGGATAGAGAAGAAATAATGTGAAAGCAAAGGTCGAGAGCACTTTGACTAACAAAAGGAGACCAGAACACAAGATTTTTCCATGCTAAGGCCACCCAGAGGAGGAAAAAGAATAATATTTTAAAGCTACTGGATGACATGGGCATTTGGAAGGAAGGAACATAATATCAGGATTTAATTGTTAACTCGCAAGTTCTAGAGAGTAGGAAGATATTCTCAACAAGATGGAAGAGCATATAGCTGCTGATATGAATGAAACACTTACTAAAGGTTATACAGCTGTCGAAGTCACACAATCACTTTAAGAAATGCATCCCACTAAAGCCCTAGGACCAGACAGTATGCCTCATTTATTCTATCAAAAGTTTTGACTTGATATTGGTAATTCAGTAACATCAACAGTAGTGTTAGCTCTAAATCAATGTGAATTCGCTCAAGTAATAAATCATACGTTTATTACTTTGATATCTAAGAAGAAGTCATCTCAAAGAGTCAATGAATTTAGGCCCATAAACCTTTGTAATGTGATTTACAAGCTTATGTCTAAAGCCATTGCAAATAGACTTAAACATATTTTTCTATTATTATTTCTGAGTCCTAATCAGCATTCATTCCTAACAGATTAATTAGCGATAATGTGTTAGTTGTCTACGAAGTGTTGCATTATCTTAGAAGGAAAAAGAAGGGAAAGAAAGACTTCATGTCCCTTAAACTGGACATGAGCAAAACTTATGATAAAGTGGAGTAGAGTGGAGTTTTCTTGAAACAATTCTATGCAAACTTTGCTTCCATGAAAAGTTTGTTAAGCTTGTGATGAAATATGTTAGTACTCCTTCTTCTTCAGTCTTGATAAATGGATTGCCCACTGGTTATATTATCCTTACTAGAGGACTGAGACAAGGAGATCCTATCTCTCTTTACCTTTTCCTTCTTTACACTGAAGGGTTAGTATCTTTGCTGAAGGATGCTGAAAGTCAATTTTGGTTTCAGGGATTCAATTGTGTAGAGGGGCCCCAAAGTTAAATCACTTGTTGTTCGCAGATGATAACTTGAACTTCTGTGGTGCTAATGAGGCTTCAAATGCTCGAGTACAATCTCTGTTAAATAAATATGAGGTGGCCTCGAGACAACAATCCAACAAAGAAAAAACACTAATGGTTTTCAGTTCAAATATGAAATTTGACTAAAGGTAGTGTATCATGAATTCGTGGGGTTCTAATGAAGTGTAGCAATATGAACGATACCTAGGGTTGCCACCTTTGATTGGATGATAAAAGTATAAGAGCATTTGCTGATATTAAACACAAAGGCTGGCTTAAGTTGTAAGGATGGAAGGGACAAATGTTTTCACAAGGTGGGAGGGAAGTACATTCTAAAAGCAGTTGCTCTACCTATCTCATCTTACGCCATGAGCAATTTTAAGCTACATTCCACTTTTTGTGCCGATCTAGAAAGTATGATGTCTAAATTCTGGTGAGGCCAAAGAAATAGGAAAGAGAAATTCATTTGGTTGGTTGGAAATCTATGTGTAATTTGAAATTAATGGGGGGCATGGGATTTAAGAAACTCAAGATTTTCAACTTGGCACTGTTAGTAAAACAGGCTTGGAGACTATTGAAGAACATTGAAAGTGTGTTCCATAAAGTATATGCTACTAGGTATTTTTCGAGAGGGTCTGTTTTGAAAGCTTCCTTGGGTGCCAACCCATCTATGCTTGGAGTGGTATCTATGAAGCAAAAAAATGCCTTGTAAAAGATGGCAGGCGGCAAGTGGTTAAAGGACAATCAATTCATATCCTAGATGACCTTTGGATCCCTGATATCAGAAAGCTAGGGGAGGAATTAAGGCACACGCATACTGAGACACAAGTCCGACCCTTGGATTACCAGGTATGCTCTCTTATTAATCATTCCTCAAATTGGTGGGAAGTTGAGAAAGTTAGGGCTCTATTCAATCCTAATATGGTAGAGGTGGTGCTTAGAACTCATCTCAGTTCCACTAATATTTTTGATATATGGATGTGGGAACATGAGAATACAGGAAACTACTCTGTTAAAAGTGGGTGTCAATTTCTTAAGGAGAGCCTAATAGAAGTGAATGAAGAGTCTTCAAACGCCACAGAGATGAAGAAGTTTTGGAATTCCTTTTGGAAACTCAAAATCGCCCATAAGGTGAAGATGTTTGCTTGGCATGCTTGTAGAGATAGTCTACTTAATCTGTCTAAGTTAATGCAAAGAAAGGTAGTTGCAGAAGGTTAGTACAGCTTTTGTAGGACCCAAGTTGAGAATCTTATCCACGCTTTGATATTCTACCCCTCGATTCATGTCCATTGGCTCAATAAGTTTCCAATGCTTAAGGAGGATGCAAATAGCAGTTCCTTTCTATCCATAGCCATGCGAGTTCTTAAACACAAAATTTAGATGCTATGTTGGACTTCCTTTTGATGGCATGGGGGTTCTGGTTTAGGAGAAATAAGAAAATTCATGATCAAGTTGAAATACCTCTCCAATAGAACATTAGTTTTTTTTCTCTCACACAGAAAATTAGCTTGGATACAAACAAATCCCACCCTACTAGCAGGAACTCTTCGATTAAATGGATTCCACCGCCTGAAGGTTCTCTAAAATTAAATATAGATAGGGCTCTGTTCTTTGATCAGAACAAGGTTAGCGTATGGGCTATCCTCAGTGTCACGCCCTAAATCAGTGTAATTAGAGCCAAACTAGGTTGAAGCTGCTGCTTTACTTAGGGGTCTACAGCTATGTATGCCCCTTGCCAAACCCAATCTAATTATTGAATATGATAGCCAATTTCTGGTGGAGGAAGTCAACTCAGTTGAGAGATCCAATTCTCCAATCCAATCTGTGATTGCGGATATAAAGAGATTAATGTCTACTTTCCAACAATGCAATATACATCATAGTTCCAGATTCATAAATGAGGCTGCTCATAAACTTGAAAGATTTGCTTGGTTTTTAAAAGAGATGTGTATTTGGTGGGATAGTGTTCCTTTGCTCATTGAGAATGTAATTTTCATTGACAAACACTATTGTAACCTTTCTTGAGGATTTGAGTCATATTGAAATGAATTCCTTATTTTCTATGAAAAAAAAAAAGAGACCAACTTGCATATATGCGTACCTCCACATTTCCTTTTTCACACACATAGATCACCTTGAAGTTATTGAATACTTGCAATAGAATTCCAATCTCCTCTACAGAAAGACAACTAGAAACTACAATTTTCAACTATATATGGCGATGATGATCGATCCTTGAAAGTAATCATGTGAAAATTGTGGATTTGGTTAACTCATCCTCTCAAGACTTGTCTCCTTTAGGTAATATGGATGATGATATTAGTAAACCATTAATCATTTTTATTGATTAAAAATAAAATGATTATGGCATATAACAATTCATCGAAAAATTGATGTAAGATAAAGCAAGACATACATAGATTAAGATGCATTAGTATTGTCACTTATGAGCTTATGAAAATAATTGTCATGAATTGTATAAAAACCTAATAGTAAGAGTTGGAGCTTGATGTGCAATAAAATATAGAGATACATGATAATTAGACTCTGTTTTTGGTTTGGTTTACTTATTTTGCATTAATGTTAGGGGGACAAAGAAATCTGGATGCTAACTTATTTGGTGTTGACAAAGGAAAATGATACCATTATCACCTATTTATAATTATTTTACTATTTTTTTTATTTTTTTAATTTTTAAAAATATTTTCTTTTATTCAATGATTAAAGAAATGATTATTAATAAAGTTGTATATTTTTTAAATTTTTTCTAATAATTAAAGATGTTAAAAAATATTTAAAAAAATAAAAAAATAAATACACTTAAAATAATAATTAAATTATAAAAATATCACTATTCATTAACAAATATCACCCACTTGGGTTGGTGGTAATTGTAAGAATATAATTTGGGTCCAAATCCCAAGGATCTAATTAAACACAAGGGTTAATATCACCCAACTTGGATCTGTGGGGCCTACTATCATACCATATGTGGAAAGTTGAACTTGATATTCTTGCTGTACAGTCTGCTTTTTGACAAATTCAATTATTAACTCAATGGTCTGAAATCGAATTATTAGAAAAGAAAAGATAAGTATTTGGGTATGTGCCATGACAATGCTGGATCTACAAGGTAGTGACATTTGCTGCAACCTGCATGGGCAAAACCAAAGTTCAAGATTTCTTAGCAAGTATTTAGATTTGTAAAATTATTACTTATTTTAAAATTTTAATGGATGAAAAGAAAGTAAATTTTATTATTTTAATATTTTAATAATTTTTTTATTTATAGATCAGGCTTTTTTTTAATTGGTCCAATAAATAAAATATTTAGTTAAATAGAATAGAATATAGAATCAGAATTTAAATTTAAGATTTTTATTTTAATATTATGTAAAATTATTATTTATTTCAAAATTTTAAAATTATGAAAACAAATAAATTTTATTATATTTTAACAAGATTATTAAATCGCCCAACTCTAAAAAAACACACGTTCTCTTAGAGGTAGTGAGAAGAAAGCATTCCTAAACAGAGAGAGGAAGAAAAAAAAAAAATCGAGACTTTAGCCTTTGAAGTTCAATGGACTTGATTGATGGTGGGAGCATTTCAGAAATACATCGATATCACAATTATTAATGCGAGCATTCTATTGCATAATGAGTGGCTTTCAATTATGTATATAGAAGCATTCTCCTTATTTCTTTTCCATTTTTGCCTGTTGGATTTTCATAATGAAAAATACCCACTTTAATTAATATGTAATTAACGCATATTAGCTTAGAAAAAAAAAATTAACGCATATTAATTAACTAACTAGCTTCTGTCACCACAGTTCCTTCTTCACCTCCGCAGAGATTGCCTGGAAATTGTTGAGTCTTTTTACTATGAGTTTGGAATGTTCTCAACCACAAATCCTGAAAGATATAATGAAGGTTGCATTTGACAATTAAGAATATTTTAAGTATTTTAAAAATATTTTTTAATTATTTTATTTTTATTTTTATTTTTTACATATTTTTATTATTAATGATTTTTTTTATTATTTAATATTTTTTTTAAAATTTTTATCTATTCTTTACTACATTTAGTAAAATAACACATACAAGGTTTAACTCTTCGAAAAGTGGATGATCTATAAAGCAGGAATTAGTTAGGGTTGGAGACCTATGGGCAACAAATACAGAGACAAAACTTTGAGACTCTGTTTTAGGTAAAATTCCAAAAAAAAAAAATGTAGACCAACATTACTCAATTAGGATTAGTGCATGTCGGCTAAGAAAAAATTTATATATTACATTATCAATTTATTTTTATCTTATTATATAAGATATAGTATATTTATTATTATTAAATAATTTTTATTATTCAATAATAATAAATATATCAAATCTTACATAATTAAATAAAAATAAAATAATAATATAGTGTATAGCATTATTCAAAATATAATACCATTAACGTTTATGAAAGTTTGATATGTGAGACATTCTTTGATTTTATTTTTGGGCAAACCAAAGATCGACACATAGTGGCTTAGTTTGTTTTTATAAACTATCTCATTTCATTTCATCTTATTTTAAATTCATCATTATATATTTTTTAAAATTTT
Source organism: Platycarya longipes (assembly GCA_036559045.1). Classification (NCBI taxonomy): domain Eukaryota; kingdom Viridiplantae; phylum Streptophyta; class Magnoliopsida; order Fagales; family Juglandaceae; genus Platycarya; species Platycarya longipes. The sequence goes on from CM071792.1 coordinate 1,707,671, forward strand.
TATATAAAATAAAATAAATAATTTAACTTTTTCAAATTCTAAAATTACTTTTTTAAATCTCAAAACAAAACTAATATTAAAAATATATATTATAATAATATATATTTTTAAAAAATTTATCTTATTTTATCTCATCTTATTTTTAAAATAACGAAAAATTATGTTTAAATGAATTATTACCCAATTTGGTTTGTGGGACCTACTGTCATACTTCCACGTGTTGCTGTGAGACACTCTGCTTTTTGGTCAAATTCAAGGATTGGATGACCAAATATGGGTGGATGCCTGAATTATTAAGAAAGTAGGTATGATGCTACATTATTTTATACAATATTTTGCATAACATAAGTAATAAAGCGAACATATTTTTATAAATTATTTTACTAAACTAACAGCATTTTACTAAAATACCATCACATTATCGTGTGCAAAATGTTGTGATTTTCCTTAAGAGAAAGGAAGTGAAAGCGAGCATTGGGCTATGGACAATGACAATGCCGGATTGACAGGGTGCCATAACAGTTGCTGCTTAGGACAAACCAAGGTTGAGATCTCTCAGAACAGAAGGTGGTAAATGAAAGAGAATTACTATATACATAAAAAGATTATTTAAAATAAATTTATAAATTTATGTCGCTTTCTGTTAAATATATTTTATAATAAAAATAATTTTACAATCTAACGTACCTTATCAAATCATATTAATTTATGAGTTTACTTTTATATAATTTTTTTATGATTAAAATATTTTTCTAAATAAAAAGAAGAAACAAAAACACTAGGTTGCAAAAGAAATAACCAAAACATGGTTAACTTCACTTTCCAGGCATCATTATACTTAACAAGTTGTCTAGCTTTGTTGATGTGTTACCAACAGAAATTGTTTGCTCAATAAATTAAAGGGAATATGCCTTTTTCTTTTAATATATCAACTACTGGTAGCAGGAAACCTGAAAAACAGACATAAACAGAATATGCTTTATGTCGTTGAGAGATTTTTTTCCACTTCAATTTTCTTATCTATTTTGGAAAAATGCAATTTGTGGCAATTATGTAAGTTGGCTGGCTGTAACATACAAAGGCAGAGTAGAACTCATTTAAACAACAACAAATATGAACAGATTTTCATGTCAGACTTAGACTGCAATAATCGAGGCAGAGAAGAACCCTATATTTTCAACTTTACAAACAACATGATTGAGTGGGACAACTAGGACTCGGATATGCCCCCCATAACGATTATTGACACCCCTCAAATCTATACAAATTGGATTTTGCTCATCAAGTGAAGATAGGAGAAAGAGGAGAAGAACAGATATAACTAAAGAACAAACAAAGAAATAACAAGAAAAACAAAAGTCAGTAAGGGCTGGCACTCTCTGATGGGCTCAAACTACTCTCAGATGGGCTAAAGCTCAAAAGTTGCTCTAAATATTCAGCTCCCAAGTCCTCAAATACCACCACATTTTGTGCCTTTATTTCTTCTTTCCCTTTACTTTTTTTAGCCATGGATTTTCTTCTCATGGAATGCTTCCTCTTGAGTGCCACCACTGGTGAGCAGCCTGTCTCGTCGCAGCCATACTTCATGCCTTGCAGTGACTCTCTTACCACTTCCACTGGAAAATTGAGCACAGCCAAAGTTCCCTTCATTGAAAATGCAGCTTGGTCATATGCCAGAGCAGCTGCCTCTGCATTATCAAAGGTTCCAAGCCATACCCTGATGCCATGCCTCGTCGAATCTCTTATCTCCGCTGCGTACTTGCCCCACGGCCGCCTCCGAACCCCTCTATAGGACTTCTCTTTCTTGCAAGGTTCTTCTGCTGCAATGGAAGTTTCTTCCTCTTCCTTGATAGTACGTACTGAATTGGTTTCCCATGTTTCCTTGGCTCCCTCGGAGATAACATCCAAAAGTAGCATTTCTTCGGAGTCGTTGAGGTTGAAGGGAAGAGAATTGTGGTAGAAAAGAAGCTCATCCCATGACAAGGATTCATCAAGTGATGACGATTGAAGTGAGAATTCTGAGCTTGGGTGCTGAAAATAGCAGGATTCCATGGTGGAATTCTTGGTTTGGAGATATATTCTGATGCTTTTTTGGGTGGTCTTGGTGTTGTAGTTGGTCTCGTGGCAACTATGTTGGTATGACAAAAGGTTGGAAACACCTAACCCTTTATATAACCAAAGAAAAGAGGGGATTTGAATGAAGAAAATTAAAAGGCAAAAATATTAAAAAAATGAAACCACTAAAATTAAAGCAAGTTGAGTAAGAGTATTGGAGGAGGAGGAGGAGTAGGAGGTCCTTAGATCCGAATTATATTATAATTTAATGCAATTATCTATTTAGGTCGACATGATAGGGTGGGAGTGATTAAAGCACGTGTGTCAAATGAGCATGGCGGCGAGAAAGGACCCACATAAATGGCATATTTAGGTGAGGTCACACTTGATAATGAAATGGCTTCACCTTTTGCTTGTCAGGAGAATTGCCGCCTATGTTCTATTTTGGCGGGTGCTTTTCATGGCAACAACGCTGGGTGGCGTCCAAAAATAAGTTGTGGGATTTGGATGGTGATGGGATTGTTTAGGTAAATCCTGGGTTTATGTTAGTGGTTGGAAGAATCTGATTTTTTATTTTTTATTTTATTTTTGTCCTTTCTTTAAGACATTAATTTGGCCAATTCAGTTGATCATACGTGCCCCCTAAACACGACAATTAATATCATAATCAACTTGGTAGTCGGTATAATAATAATTATTTTATTTTATTTTGTAAAAAAAAAAAAAACTCAGTTTCAAAGTCATACGAGCAAGAAAACTTTTTAACTTATAACATTGTTAATTATTTATAATGTCATGGAATCTGGAAAGAGTAATCTAGACAATTATATTAAGAGATATGAACCTATACTATAAGGATATTTTTTAATTCATAAAATCGTCAAGTCTCAAAGAAACTATAAGCAATGTTTAGAGTGTCTTTGCAAATTTTCTTCATCAGCAAACAGAGATACAAAAGGAAAAGAAAATTATTAATTAGATTCATGCATGTTCTGAGTTGTCCCTATGGATAGAGACGATCTTTCTGTGGAGAATAATTGGAAGGCTGTGAGGCATATTCTCTGATGATTAAACCTATTCGCAAACCCCACTTGTTAATAACTCAATTAGATGACCCGAAAGTGATTCTGAGACTTTGTTTCACGTTTATGCTGTGCAGAAGCAGAAACACTTGTATCTGATTAGATTCATCTTCTAATGGTTACGGGTCAATAATTTTTTCAAACGTAAGAGTCAAGAAAACATTTATTTTTGGGTAGCCTGAATAAATTAACTTGAATTGAATCTTGTTTTTTAAAAGTTTGGAGGTGCTTCTAGAACTGAGTTGTCAGTTCCATTGAAGTCCATTTCTTTAGGAGGACTTTCACGATTCAAACTTTCTTTCTATCCAAACAAAAGTTGTTTGGACTTTCAAAAGAGCTCAAACAAGAGGGCATGCACCTGGACCTTTATTAAAATGTCACAATCAAACATGTGCTAGCTACTTTCTTGATAATTTTCAACATCTCCTAATTTATATATGATAGTCATCTCATCTCAAGCAATGGATCATAATATGTATTTAGTTTAAGAAGATTGTTATCATCATAAAAAGATTATATAAAAGAAATTTCATAAATTGACGTGATTCTAATTGATTCGTTGAATTTACTTTATAATAAAAATAAATTTATAATCTAATAAACTACATAAAATCACATCAGTTTGTGAGATTATTTTGTGTAATCTATTTATAACTAAAATACTTTTCTTAATTTAAAATATAGTATTTTTATAAGTAATCTAGTAGCCTAAATTCGCAAATGAATAAAAAGTAATGACTAGTGAAATAGTCAAAAGAAAATAATAAAATATAATGTTTTCATAAGTCATCTAAAAGCCTAGATTCGCAAATGAATAAAGTGATGACTAGTGAAATAGTCCAAAGGAAAATGATGAACTTACAACAACTTGCAAAACATATTACACAACGTTTATTATAAAGTAGGAATATTCTTATAAAGTGATGTTTATTTTATAAGACAATTTATAAAAATATGCTTATTTTATGGCTTGTGTTGTATAAGTATTGTAAAATATGTTATATGTATCACTTTTCTAATCAAAATACTCCATATTTTGTGCTAGATGGTTAAAGATGAAGAGTTTTAAATTCCATTTCAATGTCTTGAAAGTCCAGTAGATTTACAAATAAGTATTCAAAAGAATTTTCCACCTAATAATACTGTGTTAATTAATAGAAAATTCAGTCTTAATTATAAGCTAAGAAATTAAAACAGAAGAAAAAACAAAAGGTTACTAGTCGACTCTAGTCACGTGTGTGAACGGTTGATTAATTGCACGTGTGGGTCCAATAAATCTAAAGCCTCCACAAGGCATTTAAATCTTGACCAGATTATGGTACTCCTGGTCATGAAATGGTCTCAAGGTCATAACGATTCATGGTACATGGACATTTCCGATGATTCCATTCTCTCTCTCTCTCTCTCTCTCTCTCTCAAAATGAAATTAGAAAGGACCCACAAAAAATGGCAATTTAGACCAAAACCTTGCCTTATATATATTTTTATTTTCAAGCTTCTAACCATAAATCCGCCGACGTCACGGGATAATTGACAGTCAACATCGGGCCATTGCTCTTTCACTTTGAAATATGCTATATGTAACAAATTTCTTTTTTTTTTCTTTTTTTACTGAATGATTAAAAATATTTTTTAATAATAATGTGAATATTTTTTATTTTTAAAAATGGTTTAAAATCATCAAAACAAAACAAAAAAATGATTAAACAAAAATTTATTCATACAAGAGAAATTCGGACTACATCCCAACACCACTCACTTCACTTTAGATAAATATGTAAAATATTGTAAGGGTTTGTCGACTTCATCATTACAAAATGTCTACTAAAAAAAAAATCATTCCAAAATGTCATATTCAAGCCTCTGAAAATTTTAAATCAACTTGTTAAAAATAAAAATAAATAAAATCCATGCTAGCTCTAGATCAGGCATATATATATATATATATATATATGAGTGATGCTAGACTCACAAATGGCGGATCCCGAATGGATCTGCCTAGTTGATTTTTTATTTATTTATTTTGTATTTTCTTTATGCATTTTTCTTTTATCATATTTAAATATTTAAAAAACAAATTTAAAAATCACAATATTAATAAAATACATATATTTATATAAAAAAAATGTTATTCTTACAGTCGAAATTCCCCGTCTATAAGAGTATCATTTCTATATATAGATATATGCATAAGATTAACATGAATTTGGTATTTCTTACGGTCGAAACTCCACAATCCTTACACTGTCAAGGGAGATCCATTGTTCTACAAGGGCCGAGTCTACATACTGGCAAATCCTACCTTCATACAGAAGTTACTTAATTTACTGCATGGAAGCCCTCTAGGGGGCCATGTGGGATTTAACAAAACTCTTTATAGAGTTAAGAGGGATTTTTATTGGCTTGACTAGAAAACATATGTGAGGAATTTTTTGAAGCAGTGTAACATTTGTCAAGTGGTGAAAGTCGACAACACTTTGCCTAGTGGACTCCTCTATCCCCTACCAGTTCTATCTTCTCCTTAGACTGACATCACTATGAATTTCGTTGAGGGGCTTACCTTGTTTTGGGAGATACAATGGTCTTTGGGTCATAGTTGACAAATTTACAAAATACTCACATTTCATCTCTATATCTCACCCCTACAATGCTATGTCCTTGGCTCAACTATTCATTTCCCATATTTTTAAATTACACGAAATGTCCAACTTAATCACCTCAGACAGGGATTCAATTTTCACAAGTCGCTTTTGACAAGAATTTTTGTCCTTACAAAGGGTTAAACTGGCTTTCAATACCATTTACCATCCTCAAACAGATGGTCAAAGGGAAAATGTGAATAAGTGGGTGGAGAACCATTTGAAGTCTTATGTCTGCAATAGGCCAAATGAATAGTCTAAGTGGATACCCTTGGCCGAATGGTGCTACAACTCGAGTCAATACACATCGAGTAAAATCACACCATTCCATACTCTCTATGGCTACCCCTGTCCCAAACTAACAAGCTACACAACAGGAATAACAAGACTAGAGGAAGTCAAGTCCACATTACAAGAAAGGGACAAGCTTTGGGCACTCTTAAAATATAACTTGACCAGATCTTAGGAAATGATGAAGAAATATACTAATAGATGTCGAAAGGAACAAGAATTTCAAGTGGGTGACTGGATTTACTTGAAACTCCAGCCATAACCACAATCCACTCTTCGACACCACCAAAATTTGAAACTTTCACCCTGCTTATTTGGCCCTTTCCAAGTTCTCCACAGAGTAAGTGAGGTCGCGTACTGCTTGCAACTTCTCCCATCAGCGTAGATCCACATTGTTTTTCACATCTCCCAACTAAAAAATAGACTGGGGAACAACATCAATATCACTCCTACGTCACCTTCAACTGATAAAAATGGTGTCTTGAAACCTAAACCTGAAGAAATTCTAAGCCAGAGGTTGAAGAAGGTTCGTAACTTACCAATAGTAGAACTACTTGTGCGATGGACTGGCTAATCTGTCGAGGAAGCTTCTTGTGAACCATACATGATGCTCTGCACTTCTTACGTACACCTTGTGGGCAAGGTGTTTTGATGGAAAGGTACTTGTTACATGCCTAATTGAAGAGATGAAGACTAGGGTTCGACAGCAGTTCGATGTCTTTGAGGATGGAACTATCGAGATTAGGAGTGTAAATGGTCCAGTTCGGTCCGGAAAATTTGTGGATCGATTTCATTCAGTCCAAGAATTCTCTCACCCTGGACCGGACCGAACAGGAGTTCGGTCCATACCGGTCCGATCCAATTCGGTCTAGGGGCGGTCCGGTCCGGTCCGGTCTAGGGGTGCCCCATATGATTTAATGGGCTAAATTTAATATAAAATTTTACAATGATCAAATATTTTTTTGGCCCAAATTTAACTACTATAAATTATAATATGTTAATATTATAAAAGTATATATTATATATTAATATGTTAGTATATATTATATATTAAGTATGTTAGTAAATTATAACTAATAGTCTAATAGTCTAATGACACTTTCACATTAGTATATGTTAATAAACTATAACTAAGAAGTAATAACACTATTACAATTTACATTAGTATATTATATATTTATATGTTAGTAAATAGTGATAAATTAGTAATAATATATTAAATAATAATAATACACTTATTATTTATATGTTAATATTATAAGAGTATATATTATATATTAATATATTAATATATATTAATATTAATATTAAAATTTATATATTATTATTTATATATACATATATTTAAAAATTAAAATTAAAAAAAAAACTCTAGGGATTCGGTCCGGTCCAGTCCGGTTCAGGGGGATGAACTCCCTGGACCGGGACCGGACCGGAATTTTCCGGTCCATATATTTTTTGGACCGGACCGGACCAGACTCCAACCGGTCCGGTCCGGTCCGGTCCTGGTCTAGGACAATCGGTCCGGTTCGGTCTTTTTACAGCCCTAATCGAGATAGACTTCAAGTGTTTTCGCGGACCAAAAGCGTAAGGGTGGTGATATGGGCCGAACTTGGGCTTTGTGGGTCATGCCCTCAACTATCAGCTCGTTTAGTCATCTTAAAGCTACGACCCGTTTTATTTCAATCAAACTTTGTTGCACGTTTCAGCCTTAGGCCCAAGAGTTTTTATATTATTTGTCTGTGATCTACAGTACGATGTTTAAGTAGATTACGTTAGCTTTAACCTAGGTTGGTTATGGTAGGGTTATATCCGTTGCGTAATAACTGGGAAGAATTATCTGAAACTTTGGCTATGCTGTTTGGCAAATGTGGAGGCACCAGGGCCGGCTCAATGCTTAGGCCATGTAGGCCATTACCTAAGACCCCACTTTATACAACACCTCCAAAAATAAAATTGATTAAATATTTTTTTTTAAAAAATAAATAAATAATCATTTCATTAAATAAAATTTAAATAAATATATTTTTCAATGTGTCCAAGGTCTCATAATACTAAATTTTATATTTAATATAATGAATTATTTATATTTGTCAATAATTTTAATATTTAATACAATAATTATCTATATTTTTAATTTTTTTTAAATCATGTTAAATTGAGGTACAAAATTTGTAGTAAGACCTCATTTTATACAAATTATTGTATTAAATACAAATTCAAAAACAATTTATTTATAAATTTAAATAATCCTATTTTATTTTCATATAATAATTTATATTTTATTATATCATATATAATAATAAATGACTTAATTAAATTTCGCCTTAAGCCTCAATATATATTGAGCTGGCCCTACGAGACACTTCCCCTCTAAGTAAGCATTATCAATACAGTAATCGTATGAGTATTTCATCCATCAATCCATTTTTATCTTCTTCCTGATTTAGGCTGTTACAATCAGGTCGCGGGTAATTTGTACAGGCCTAATTAAATTGTTGCATTTAGACATTAATTTAATGTGCCCCAAATTGTGATTGTTGGTTTTTGTCCACATATATTAACTAGTTCATGAGTTGTGTTGTTTTAATTGGTTTATGCTTTACAAGATTATATATACCGTCCGGAATCATTAACGTCTTAATTATAAGACAAAACAAAAAGGCTATATTTCATTAATTTACTTGAATTATATAAAATCATCAAGTAGCCCACGTGTGGTTTAAACATTAATAAGCATTAAAGCAGGTACATGCATGTATCTCTTTGAACTTACTTTATAGCGGATATTCTTCTTCTTATTGAGACAGAGGTTGAAAAAGGAAGATGAAGACAAACTAATTGCATGCATCATCCAATTTAGTAAAGCTTTTTGGAACCGAATACGTATAATATATATAAACATACTAAAATATATATATATTTTGGTTAGTTATAAAGTGATGTGTGGTAATCAAGTGCTACTCCATCTTTATCTATTAAAAAAAAAACAAAAAATAAAATAAAATAAAATAATGATTTACTTATTCCCTGATTGACCATTAACCTATTTCAGTCGATAGTTTTCACTGTCGTTGAAGAGCATTAATGTGCAATAGACACATTCCTATATATATATATATATATATATATATATCCACACACACACATGGTAATTAAAGTCATTGACTGCTGATCATGATCAATTCTCAGCTTAGAGGCCGGTCGGATCGATGCGGCAAAAACATATATAATTATCGAACCCCTCACCATTCTCAAGAGACTTAGCCGTCGGTCGAAATCCCAAACGGCACTATAAAACCCTAGTCTTTCTCGAGAGAGAAAGAGGGACTCAATGGTGAAGAAGCTCGATATGAGTATTCAAGTCCAACGACGTCTTGGGATGGATGACTAGTCATGATAAATTGGACGTAAGTACCTGATTTTAATACTCTGCATTCATGTATTGTACTGTACCTCCAATGCAAATTACACTTTTTTTTTTTTAATTTTTTTTAAAATATTTGTTAAACATATTTAAACATTTTAAAATTTATAAAAAATACTAATACATTAATAGTTATTTTTTAACCATTACATAAATTTTATTTACAATAAAATAAATAAAATAAAGAGACAGCCTCGTTTAGATTCGAAAACTCAATTCATCTCTAATTTATTATTATATTTTTATAAATTTTTATATAAAATATAATTTTTAATACAATTTTTTTTACTTTTAATATAATTTTTTTAAATCTTAAAATAATAATAATAATATTTTATTTAATTTTTAAAATTCATCTCAACCCATCTAATTTTAATTTCAAATCCAAACGAGGTGCAATACAACGTAATAACATTATTCTTTCTTTCTGTTCTTTCAAATTAATTACCTGTGAACTTGCAGACTACCGACTCCCACCAAACCACTTAATAAAAGTGCGAATGTTTAGGCAATCATGAAAGCATCTCTAAACCGGGGAAAGCCCAAGTAAGGGCTTGGGCTTCTCCACTCCCCAAATTTTTTTCTTTTAAAAAAATTAAATTTCGTTTTTAAGGTTTTATTTTATAAAATTAATATTCACCCTCAACTCTGTTTTCTTTTCTTTTATTTTTTATATATAATTTTAAAATCTATAATTACCCATCCCGTTTGTATAATAATTTGCTTTCGATGATATATAAATAAATAAATAAATATATGTATATATACACTTCCAATAAACATAAAATAGTAAGATGTGTTGTAGAGAAAAAAAAACAAATCGATCACTGCACTATCGAAACCCACCCCCTACTCCATCAATCTCTCCCTCTCTCTTATTTTATCAATTTCGGTCTTGTTCAAACTGGTATTTAGGGGTGGAACTACTATCAAAGTTGGGGGTAGGGCTGGGCTTCAACTCCGACTAATTCCGAACTCCGACTCCATCGGAGTTGGAGTAAAAAATCACTTCCAACTCCAACTTTGAAATGGAGTCGAAGTTCGACTCCGATAGAAGTTCGTCAGAATTTTGCTATTCAAAACAAAAACCCTAGGAGTGTTAAAAAAAATCTTAAATTTGAGAAACTGAGATTCTCCACTCCACTAATTAAAGATTTAATACTCATTGTTCACGACAATCAACAAAAAAATAAAAGGTTTTAAACAAAATAGTCAAAAAAATGAGCAAATCCTTACTCTGTCGCCGACTAAGTTATGAAACCAAAAACCCATTGTCACGAACAAAGTTGGCATCTGACGAACGGCTAGGGAAATGAAGTCGAACCAAGATGGAAACAAAGTCACGAATAGGTAGGCTTCAATGGGTTTCGAAGTCGAAGTCAAATACTCGAAACTCTTGGGAAACAAAGTCAGCATCTGACGAGCGGACGAAGTCGAGATGGGTTTCCAATTGCTGGTCTAACAGAGTCACAAAAATGACGATGGCTAGAGGAGAGGGGGCGAAGAGAGAAGAGAGGAAATGTAGGGTTAAGATTTTTCAAGGTTAAAAGAGATAAATATATACCCCCTTAAAACAACGTCGTTTAAGGTTCTCTGGAAAAAAAAATGGCGAAAGTAGAACTCATGACTCGAACCCAAGAATGAAAGCAGATAAAAAATGCGTTTTACCATTAGGTCATTTACCCAACTGGTATTTATCTTACAGCATATAATATATAAAATATAAATAATCAAAATTTGGAGTCATAAGTCAAAGCTAACCTGGACTCTGTTTCCAATTCTGAACTCCGACTTTCGACTCCGATTGCCACCCAAAAGTTTATAAAAAAATTAATTTACTTCATATAAGTTTTATTGAAATTACTTTATATAATTTACTTTGTGTAAATAATTAGAATTCTTTTCTATATAATTAAAATTGCCCTTCAATATTCAAGTTTTTAAAAATTTTACTGAAATTGTTCACTCCAAATTTTTATTGAGTTTCACTTTAGAGATGATAATAAATGAATTTTATTCCATAAAAGATATTTGTCGAACTTAATTTGAAAAGAAAATCCTAAGGTAATATTTTTTTTTTTTTTTTTTTATAATGGTCTCTAGTAAATTATAAAAATCATAAGAAAAATTACCTTATAAGATAATTTATAAATATTTTTTTATACAATTTTATGGCGTATGATTATTATTTTTTATATAGTCATGTACAAAAATTCATTTATATATATATATATATTCATACATACCACACAGTTTATCAATCCACCCCCAGACACCAAATCCTAATTTTGTCCCGGATAGTATTAGTATAATTATTAATATAATAGACTATAGTGATATAAGATTTTTAAATTTAATATTATATTAATTAATAATTTATCACATAATATAAAATTATTTTATATATAATTATATATTACAGATAAAAATTATATACAATATAAAAAATTAGAATATATATATGAACCGATTCAATCCAATCCAATCCAATTTGAAAAAAAGAAAAAGAAAAATCGGAACCAGATGAATTTTGACCCGTTTTAAGAAAATAAAATTGGTACCGAACCGAAACAAACTCGGTACCGGACCAAACTCACCCGTTCAGTCCGATCCAATTTACTAATTCCCCAGTTTTTTCTCACCCCTACCAAACACGCAACTCTTAAATCGGTAAGTTCATTTCAACTTAAAACCTCTTAACATGTGGGGCTCACGACTTTTTTCAATTAAATACCTATTTACACGCAAGATTCACAATTATTTTCAACTTCTTATAAATATATTTAAATTCATCTTAACATTCAAATACATGATCTAAACTCATCTTTTGTAATACCTGCAAAACTGATTTCATCATTTCAATTCACTATTATTTATAAAAAATTGATAAACTGATCATCTCATTTTAGCTAAACATTCAATTATAAACGGGACCTCAATATATCATTTTCCTTTTAGAAAACGTTATCAAATTAAATAGATGTCCTGTCTACTTTTTAAATGAGTCTATTTTAAATGAGAAATGTTATTCTTATAAATGAGAATCTCGATTAGGATTCTTGACTATAAGAGTTATTTTTTTTAATATAATGATTAAAAAGATGTATTTTATTAGTATTGTGATTTTTTTCTTTATTTTTTAAAAATATTTAAAAGTGATAAAAAATTATAAAAAAAAAAAAAATTCAACTAAGCGGGATCTCATCTGGGACCCGCCATTTGTGAGCGTAACATCTTTCATTTTAAATGGAGACCGTGGTAATATATTATTTATTGACACGTAAGTGCATTTATATTGGTCTCACAAAATGACTCATCAAACATATAATTGATGATTTATGCTTAAAATAACTCCATATTGATATCATAAAAATACATTTTCCTAATTTTGAGCTACAGTAAAAATAAGAAGGCTTTTTAAATATGAAAGGCTACTGTTCACTCATTATACTATTTGTTTACAATATTTTATTTCCCCCTTTATTTCATTTTTTTTTCATATTTTCATTTTTTTTTAAAATATTATTATATTATTATTTTGATGAGTCTAATAATGAATTCAATATAGAATTATAGTCAGTATGGTGTGTACATCTCATCAAAGATATACTTTTCATCAAATTTTGATGAGACATTTGATGAGACCAATATAAACGATGGTCTAAGATCAATTTAAATTAAATGCACGTGCCTTAGAAAATAATAGTATGACAAGTACTGCTATGACGTTCAAAACCAATTCAAAGAATAGCTGGGACGAATCGAAGTCTAGTTGTACTACTTGCTTTGAGGAAGTTTCCCAGCAAAGGCACATTCCAACCGCACCATATAGGAATCTATTCTTATACATGAATTAAGCCTCCCATATCAATATATAAGACGTACGTTAAAGACTTGGTCTTCACTTCCAGTACTGCATGTGAAACACAACATGGAGGGGAAGACTAGTAAAGTAGTACGGAATCTTGATCAGGATCAAAAGGGAAGAGATTCAAGAGAAAGTCGGTACAGGGGGATTCGAAGGCGGCCATGGGGTAAGTTCGCGGCGGAGATACGTGACCCATCAAGAAATGGGGCACGCTTATGGCTTGGAACATTTGACACTGCAGAAGACGCAGCACGAGCATATGACCGAGCTGCTTATGCTTTTAGGGGTCATTTAGCCATCCTTAACTTCCCAAATGAGCATCAATATCATCAAACTCGACCCAGCTCTTCTTCGTCATCAACCTCTTCTACTTCATTGACTTGGTCCTCGGCTGATATATGCAAGATTAATTATAATGACCCAATTAGGGGTACTACTACTGCCGGAAAACAAGGATCAGAAGTCATAGAGTTGGAGTATTTGGACAATACGTTATTGGAGGAGCTTCTTGAAACCCAGAAGGTCGATAGGCCTGGAAAGGGCGACGTCGACGTCTGATGCGCATTAAAAAAGAAATAGTTGATTAATTGGAGTTGGGAGTTGGGACATTAAATTAAAATGATGGTGTTGATCTTACTGTATTAATTTTATTTAATTGCTTTGTTGGTTTTGCTTCGTTATTTTGTTATGCAAAAGAAAATGTTGGAATATACGTTCTCCCCTATCTTATGATCATGGGAATTATAGTTTCTAAATGGTTGGGCTCATCATGTGGCGCAAAGGGCCGCAGCTTTCAGTACTGTTCTTAATTCGTCCTTATATTTTATTTGTGTTCTCATGATCTTGATTCTTGTAACTTTTGTCATTCTTGACAATTAGTCTCTACATCTTCATTCATACTTCATCCCAATCCATACAGATCAATTCTCTCTCCCTTCACCCTTGTTTTATGTCTTTAGAATCTTAAGGAATGATGATATCATACGGTTCGGGCCAGGGTGGGTGAATCTTTAATATTCCTTGTGTGAACAAATTAAGCTTTTTTCTAAGTGTCATTAATTTCCGCCTATTCGTATTAGAAACAAGTTACTATTTCTTCTTTTTTTTTTTTTTTAAAGAATGAAAAGAAAAGAGGATGGCATCCCATAATGTTATTCAAGAGTTCTTACTTACAGGACGTAGAAGAAAATATTATCAACAAACTCTCATCATATATAATCCTATTTTACCGTGTAAGATACGACATGAGTAAAGTTAATATTCTAAATATCATTTCTCCAATAAAGTTATTCTAAATACTTTCTTGAATAAAATTATTCTAAATATAGTCATGATGTGTACAAATATCACATCTCACGCCCCAGTCATTTTTGCTAGGGTTCACTCTTTGAAAATAGAGAGCTTCGAGGTGGCTTTTAAAAAGTTCTCAATTCAAAGTAATTAATAATTATAATTATAATGGACTGTATGCCAAAATTGACGCCCCCCAAGAAGGAAGTCAACCAACTGTATGGGCCATATAAATTATAAGAACCCTCCGACAAAGACAAGAATATAATTGAACCAAACATGATACGTACATTAATTCTAAGGCTTAGATATCATTGACGAGGTAGACTCATTTTTTTTTACCACAAATGGTATCTTTAAATCCAGAAAGCGGACAACACCAACTGTTAAAGAAAATTAAAGACTGAAAGGAAATAAGAAAAACGGACTGACATATGTTTGAAAGAATTCCTCTTCGAGTAATGTTGCTTTTACAGAGTATGGCTATATTAATTCTTGCCTACGATACAGTGACCATTCTGATCCTATTTATACGAAAACGGTAAGGATAGATGACATACAAATATTGGGACCACGGTTGGGGACCACACGGATATTGCTAGAGTCTGTCCATAACCACACTAATATTGGTTTTGGAATCTTGTAATTTTGAACTTGATTATATGGTTTTTTGAAGCCTATTTTGGTTTTTCTTGAATATTTGTATATTTTCAGGTCTCTAGTTGTAACTATACTTTTTTTTCTACTAAAAATGAGGAATATAAATAAAATTAAAGTATTCTCCTCTTCTTAAAAAATAAAATAAAAGTGCTCAGCCATGATGATGACCCTTTTTCTTCAAAGGTTGTGGAGCAGAGTGTTGGTCCTGGGCCATTTCCTTCACAGGTTGGTGCGCCGTATTAAGGATGATTGCATAAATTCTGGATAGCATTTATTCAGCATCAACTCTGCCCAAGTCAACAGATCCTTTCCAAGTTTAGCACTCTAGCTGTATCAAATCTTTTCATTCATTGTAAATTATTTTCCTTCTCAATTACAGCAATCGTACAGGTGTATTAGTTACCTAAAATAGATTCTGTTTTCTGTATATATCTCATTCAATAGTCAATGAAAACGAGTGGTGGTTTTTCCATTGAAACCGTGTGTATCTTAAGTTTGTTTATGGTATCAGAGATTTTCTCCTACGAGCAAAAAAGATCCTCTTCTCTAAAATGTCGTCTTCCGCAGATCAAACATCTGAACAAAATCCAAACCCTCGCCCCATTTCTTCCACCGAAAATGCTCTCATTACTCTCAACATCACTACACAAATCAATGAGAAACTAAAGCCATCCACCTTTCCTCAATGGAGAGCACAATTTGAAGCCCTTCTTATAGGATACAATCTCCTTGACTATGTTCATGGCATTTCCCAGTGCCCCTCTCCTGCCGACACCCCTCCCACCGAGTTGAATAAAACTCATTGGGTCCGTCAGGATAAATTAATTTTGAGTGCTATTCTGGCTTCCACCTCAACCACCATTACCCCCCTCATCGCCACTGCCAAAACCTCTCATGAGGCTTGGAAGAAACTTCACCACATGTATGCCAGTAAATCTAGAACCCGAGCCATGCAACTAAAGGAAGAACTTACCTTGATTCAGCGAGGAAATCGTTCCGTTCCTGATTATTTGCATGCGGTGAAAGCCCTTGCCGATGAGATTGCTCTCATCGATCATCCAATCTCTGATGATGATCTTACCCTTTATATTCTTAACGGATTGGGTTCTGATTTCAGGGAAATTGCTGCACCAATTCGAGCACGGGAATCCTCTCTGGCCTTCGAAGAGCTTCACGATATTCTTGTGGGGCATGAAAGTTACCTGCGTCGGTTGGAGTCTTATACTCAGCAACTTGTGGCCTCTGCAAATTACTCTCATCGTCACAAGCAACACTCTGGTTCGCATGGTGGGTCTCATCCCAAGGTCTCTTATAAGCCTAACGGGCCTTCTCATTCTCCAGGCCAAAATAAAACTCATCAAGGCCCATCCAAAGACAACCGTAAGTCTTCAACAACTCGGTCCCACCAGAGGCGTTATCAACCGAAATGCCAATTGTGTGATCAAATTGGCCATACAGCCAAGTCTTGCTCGCAGCTCCGTCCATCAGAGTTCACGGCTAACTGTGCAAATACATCCAGTCAACAAGATCAGAAATGGCTTCTTGACTCTGCTGCATCTCATAATATCACTGGTGACTTGGCAAATTTATCTCTTCATTCTGAGTATGATGGCACTGATGAAGTTGTTATCGGTGATGGGTCAGGTTTGGCAGTCTCACATATTGGTTCTTTGACCTTAAAATCCCCCACACGGACATTTGTTCTTCGTGATACACTTTGTGTTCCCAATATTTGCAAAAATTTAATTTCCGTTCATCATTTTACATCTCAAAATAATGTTTTCCTTGAATTTCACCCTTCTCATTTTCTTGTGAAGGATCGGACTACGGGGGCGATCTTACTAAGAGGTGCATGTGAAAGCGGCGTTTATCATTTTCCGAACTCACCGGTGGGCTTCCCCTCTAAAATTGTTGCAAATATGCATGAACGAACCTCGTTTGATGGATGGCACAAGCGTCTTGGACATCCGTCTTCCAAAGTTGTTCAAAGTCTTGTCAATCATTTTTCTCTTCCTATTGTGAAAAATAAAATGAGTTCTCTGTGTTCATCTTGTTCTATTAATAAAGCCCATCAACTTCCTTTTCGGCCCACGAGTTTTCAAAGTCATGCTCCTCTTGATATTATTTATACTGATGTGTGGGGACCCGCTCATTGTGTTGGTCTCGATGGTTCTCGCTATTATTTACTTTTCGTTGACCATTATACAAAATATATGTGGTTTTATCCCATTAATGCAAAATCCTGTGTTAAGAGCATTTTTCCTCAATTTAAAAATCTTGTTGAGAAACGGTTCCAAGCTAAAATAAAAAGTCTTTACTCTGATAATGGTGGTGAATTTATCAGTCTCAAACCGTTTCTCTCTCTCCATGGAATTAGTCATTACACAACTGCCCCTCATACACCTCAACAAAATGGTGTATCTGAACGTCGTCATCGTCACCTAGTTGAGACTGGGCTCACCTTGCTTCACGATGCTAATCTTCCTCTCTCATACTGGCCTCATGCTTTTCATACTGCCACATATCTAATAAATCGTCAACCAACTCCTCTCCTTCAAAACAAATCACCCTTTGAGCTTCTTTTTGGACAAAAGCCCAACTATCTCAAATTAAAAACCTTTGGGTGTATTTGTTATCCCTTAACCCGGCCCTACAACACACACAAAATCCAGCCCAAATCCACTCCGTGTGTTTTCATCGGGTACTCTCTCACTCAAAACGCTTACCGCTGTCTTGAGCCCACAACAAAGAGAGTTTATCTCTCTCGGCATGTGCGTTTTGATGAAGAGAAAACCCTAGCCTCCATCGAGCTCTCCTCCTCTCCGTATGAGTCATCTTCCTCGAATGCCTTCAACCCAACATTTGTTCCTATGCCTCCACCTGCTGCACCAGTGCTTTCGGAACCTGTTATCGCCGTGGATCCATCTCCTCCAGGTAATCACTCTATCTCTTCCTCTCCGATTTCTTCAAATCCTTTGGATTCTCTCAATATTTCATCTTCATCGGCCCCTTGTGTGATTGAAACTAATTGTGAATCTGATCCTCCTAATTTACAGTCAGGACCGATAGATACCCATTTGTCATTTTCACCTCACACTGTTTCTCCCTTAGGTCCGATAGATACACCCCCATCCCCAAATCGCCGAACCCACTCAATGACTACCCGATCCATGAATAATATCTTCAAACCCAAACAACTCAATGTTGTCACAAAACATCCTCTCCCTCAGTGTCTTGAACCAACATGTGTGACCCAGGCCTTATCCATGCCACCATGGCGTGCAGCCATGTCTGATGAGCTCACTGCTCTCATGAGACATGGCACTTGGGACTTAGTCCCACCTCCAGAAGGCTGTAACCCCGTGAGTTGTAAGTGGGTTTTTCGTGTTAAGCGAAAATCAAATGGCTCAATCGATCGCTTTAAAGCTAGACTGGTTGCCAAAGGGTATCATCAAAGACCTGGGATTGATTACAAAGACACTTTTAGCCCTGTTGTCAAACCGGCAACCATTCGGTCTGTGCTCACTGTTGCTGTCATGCAAGGTTGGACTTTAAGACAAATGGATGTTAACAACGCTTTTTTGCATGGTCAACTTAATGAAGATGTTTATATGAGCCAACCTCCAGGGTTTAAGGATCAGTCAAAACCCAATTATGTGTGCAGGTTACGTAAAGCCATCTATGGGCTTAAACAAGCCCCTCGGGCTTGGTATTCTACTCTTAAGGATGCTCTTATTAGTCTTGGCTTTCATAATTCTAAGGCTGACTCCTCCCTGTTCATTTATCGAAGTGGCTCTCTGATATGTTATCTGTTGGTCTATGTGGATGATCTTGTGCTTACTGGGAATGATTCAAATTTTGTGCAAACCATTATTCAGCAGCTTGGTGCTAAATTCTCATTGAAAGATATGGGTAACCTTCACTACTTTTTGGGAGTTGAGGTTATCCCAACTCGTGCAGGTCTTTTCTTGTCACAGCATAAATATGTTCGTGACTTGCTGTCCAAAACAAACATGGTTGGTGCTAAGGATGTTTCAACTCCCTTATCTAGTAGTACATCCTTAAAATTGGTTGATGGTACTGCTTCTTTTGATAGTACTGAATTTCGTCGTGTTATTGGGAGTCTTCAATATCTTTCACTTACTCGTCCTGATATTTCTTTTGCCGTTAACAAGTTGTCTCAATTTATGCACAAGCCCACAAATACACACTGGACAGCAGTTAAAAGACTACTTCGTTACCTGAAGCAGACTATATTTCACGGTATTCAGCTTAAAAAGGATACCCCTTCGCATCTCATGACGTATTCTGACGCTGATTGGGCTGGGAATATTGATGATCGTACCTCCACTTCAGCTTATATCAGCTTTATAGGCCACAATCCCATCTCCTGGAGTTCCAAGAAACAAAAGGCCATTGCCCGATCCTCTACCGAGGCTGAATACAGATCACTAGCAAATGCAGCTTCGGAAACCATGTGGCTCCTTAGTCTTTTCAATGAACTCGGATTCCCTCTCAACCATCCCCCTTCACTGCTGTGTGACAACCTTGGAGCCACTCATCTCAGTTACAATCCAGTTCATCACTCTCGAATGAAGCACATCCAAATTGATATTCATTTTGTACGTGATCTGGTTCAAAAGGGCACTCTTAATGTCCAGCATGTTCATACCCAGGATCAGCTTGCAGATTTATTAACCAAACCTTTGTCTCGGCAACGTACTGAAATTCTCAGATCCAAGATTGGCCTTACTGACGGAAGCCCTATCTTGCGGGGGCGTATTAAGGATGATTGCATAAATTCTGGATAGCATTTATTCAGCATCAACTCTGCCCAAGTCAACAGATCCTTTCCAAGTTTAGCACTCTAGCTGTATCAAATCTTTTCATTCATTGTAAATTATTTTCCTTCTCAATTACAGCAATCGTACAGGTGTATTAGTTACCTAAAATAGATTCTGTTTTCTGTATATATCTCATTCAATAGTCAATGAAAACGAGTGGTGGTTTTTCCATTGAAACCGTGTGTATCTTAAGTTTGTTTACGCCGAGTATGGATCCAGTGCTGCAGCATCTTTTTCCCGAATAAATCCATCCAATCCACTTGTTTATGAAAGTTATTAGGATTATATGAAGACTATAGAGACCCCACAACCTTAATCTTCTTTTGCTTTTGTTTTTGTTTTTAGAACTAATAATAAGCCCGTGCAGCTTAGGTCCTACTTGGATTTAGAGATGAGATAAGTTGAGATGAGTTTAGTTTATTTTTTAATATTATTATTATTTTGGGATTTGAAAAAGATATATTAGAATTTGAAAAAGGTGTTTTGGTATTTGAAAAATGTGTATAAGAATTTGTGTTTTGTATAAAAAATTATAAAAATATAATGATGAAATAGAAGTGAGTTGAGATTAGCTCAACCCACTTCTGAATCCAAACGGGGCCTTAATCTGCCAACTCAAAAGGCCCAAGCCTCAATGCCACAGTCTCATATCTGACAATGAGAATGCATATATACGAAAAATTCTGCATGTTGTTACAAATACAAATATCATCCTAAGAGGAGTAGTGATGTTAGATTGACCGAATTTTTTTTAAAAAAATTGATAAAAAAGTATAAATTTGATAGAAAATAAACATCTTTACATTCATAACTTTATATTAAATCCATCATTTGATTCATCAAAATAATAATATAATAATATTTTTTAATAAAATAGGAAGAGAAATACGAAGGAAATAAAGTAGGAAGAATAAAACATATTAAATAATTAATTTGAAGTATGAATAGTGATTCTTCAAATTTAAAAAATGAACCTAAATTACTGTAATTTAAAATTTGAAATATGAAATTTGATAGATCCAATATATATATATATATATATGACACTCGATCCCTTGATAAAAACTTGTAGTACTATTGCCCCTAAAATCTTTATTATTTTCACATTTATTTTCCAAAAAACAAAGGAGCACTTCTTGAATCTTGATGAGTATCTTAATCTGTAGCTAGCTACTAGGTAATATTAGTGAAGTGATCTTTGACCATTGCTTATATGATTTATTTTGTCAGATCATTGCTTATATTTTATAATTAATAAAAGAAAATCGACAGATCGAGTCTTAGATGATCTTATTATATATAACATATTTATGTGACTAATTCCAAGATTGGTTTCTCAGACTTCACAAATTAATAGTTAGGTTTTGAGAGCAATATAATTAATTACTTGCATATAAAGGAGGCTTATGTGCACGTGAAATGTAGATCGAGACTCCAACTTGAAGTATTAGTGTTAGTGGGGAGGAAGCTTTTCGAACAGCCTTATTTGAAAGAAAGAAAGGAAAAAAAAAAAAACAACAGACTTATTTAGTAATAATTACTATAGCCATTCATATATGTGCATAAAGTAGGTACCAATTAAAAACTAAAGTACAAAACCACCAAGTTGTCATCATTTCGCAATAGAATTCCTTTATTTTGCTTGGACTATAGTTGGCAAGATCAATTAATGCATGGCTCTTATAGAATAATTCATTGGAATATTCGCTGGTATTCCTGACCTAATTATCATAGTGTTGATGTAAAAGTTTGGCTAGATTAGGTGACTAAATTGATTAGAATTTATCTTATTTTTGGATTTGTAATTTAGCTTAATGTAAAATATTTTGAGGTTATCTATAACTATTTGATTTCATCTAGAAATTGTTAGCAAGTTCTAGATAAATGAAAAGTGTGAAAGTCAAATTCTAAGAGATAAATCTTATTAAAAGAAGAGTTTAAATTTGAAATTGTTAGTGCTGAAAAGATAAGTATCAGGTGTAGCAGAATCTGTCAACAGACTTCATCGACAAAATTTTACTGTAACTCAAATCTTATCCGTTAACAAAGTTCTACTGTGATTCAAACTTCTATTAGATCTGATCCGGCAGAGTTTTATTGTCAGTCAAAATCTTATCTGTAATTTGGATAGGTGATTCAAAAGGTTAGAGATATCAAGTGATCAAATTAGAAAACATAATTGACAATATCAAAACAAACTTGAATTCAAAGACATTCAATTAAAGTGTTTCAGTCTGAAACGTTTTGCAATCTGTTAATAGCATAATAGACTGAATAACTAGATAGAGTTGTCAGCAAAGTCTTGATACACCTAAATCACTGCATTGTCTATTTAAAAAGGGATTCAGCTGAAAGTTTAAATCAACGCTCGGATCAACTTATTAAGAGCTAAAAGATTTGAGAGAACTTCAAGTGTTCGTATGTGAGAAAATTCTTGAGAAGAATTTTCTACTTGCTCGTCCTATCTGCTTGAGTGTATACATACTCCAAGGAGGAGTGGAAGTATTTGTGTTCAGCTACTAGAGGTTTCAGGAGGAAAGATAATAAATTGAAGATCATCAGAGGCCTTGACAACTACTGCGACAGAAAGCAAGCAGGTCGTTTGTCTTGTCAAGTAAGAGTGTCTATTTGCATATATTTTGTAATTTGAAAACTTTACTTGTAATAATCTCATTCAAATAAAATTAGTTTTTCTGAGTTTGGCTGTCCCGTAGGATTTTACCTTTGAGGGGTTCTCATAGAGTTTTCATTCATAACTAATATTGGTGTTACACGCTTTTATTATTTTATGAATTTGGTTAACTATCAAATTATTATATAACGAATAACTAACTAATTTTTTGAGTGAATTAGTAGATCTTTGTATTGAAATACAAAGATATTTTGAGGATTTCAATTGGAATCAGAGTGTGATACACTCATTTGAGTGTGATCCTTATCCATTTAGATCATGTTGTCGTCGTTATATGCACCGCCATACTTTGATGATGAAACTATGTTTATTGGAAAGTTTGTATGAAGGCTTTTTTCAAGTCATTGAGTGAGCATGTGCGGTATGTTGTTGAGTGTGGATGGACTAAACCCGTGAGTCCTGACTACCATTGATGCATGGACAAGTGATGAGATCACCAACAACAAAATAGTAAAGGACTTAATGCTATTTTTATGGTTGTATCTCCCTATGAATTTAAAGGAATCTCAATGTGTGAGATTTGCTAAGGAAGTGAGGGATATTTTGAGAATTACACATGAGGGAATAAAAATTGTGAAAAATTCAAAATTACATATACAACTTCAAATTTCGAGGAGATTAAAATGCTGAAAGATGAAAATTTTGCTTATTTTTATGCTAAGTTTAATGATAGTGTAAATTTCAGGTTTAATCTCAATGAGAAAATTGAAAATTCAAGGATCATGAGAAAGATTTTAAGATCATTGCTAGAAAGATTTCGCCCAAAAGTGACAGTCATTGAAGAAAGTAAGGATTTGAATGCTATTAAGGTTGAAGAATTGGTCCACTCCTTGAAAGCATATGGGTCCTCACTTCCTTAAATGAGAAAGGGTAAATCCATTGCTTTTAAAACTGCTAAAAAAGATCGAGATAATTTTTCTAATGAAGCAAGTTTGAATGATGAGGATATAGATATTATTTTAAGAAAATTCAGAAAATTCATAGTTGATAAGAAAGCTAGTGGAAAACAAAAATAATGTAAGAAATTTCTTGAAAAGAAAAATCATAAAAAAAATCTAAAAAAAATTACAATGAACCATGTTATGAGTGCTCTAGATATGGTAACGTTAGAATAGAGTGCCCAGCCATTAAGAAAAATAAAGAAAAAGTATTGAATGATAGTTCAGAATATGAAATTTCTAGTTCATCATTTGATAATGAAAATTCATTTATAGCTCTTACCACTATTTCTGATGATTTTTTTAAAATTGTGCTAACAAAATTTGAAAGTGGAGATGATGACAATAACTCGGATGTAGAGTTTATTAATGTTGACCATGAATTGAGTGTACAAAAAGTATATGATGATTTATGTGAAAAGGTACTATAAGTTAAAAACTTAAATAAAAAGTTGTACAATAAGTTAACATCGGTGGAGAATGAGAAGAATAATCTGGTTAAGGTATTGAAACCATTAGAAATAGAAGTGTCAAGTTATGCACTCAATGAGGAATACTTTAAAATGAGCTGATAAAGTGTCAGGAAGTCAGTGAAAATACAGCAACCAAAAAACTCGATGAACTACTAAAAGTTCAAAGAGTTAATTTTAACTGCACGAGATTGAGATATACGACTTCCAAAGGTTAAAATCACAATGTATTCGATGCCTCCTCTTCAAAAGGAATTACCTTTGTGAAAGTAAATCAAGTGGAGAATGTTTCAAAAAAAAAACCATGTACAAAGACAAGACAACCAAACTCCATCCAGGCAAACCCAAAGTTAAGTTTATTCATACTTATCATCATTATCGTATTTCTGGACATATAAGGTCATATTGCTTTAACTTGAATAAAGTAAAGAAAAATAAAGGTTAAAAAAGTTTAAAATAAAGGAAAAGATTCTAGAAAATTAAGTTGATGAGATGAGTTAACGAATCACTTTCATAAGTATCAAGCCCGGTAAATTAGCAAAATTTTGTCTTCACAACAAAAAAAAAGATCATACAAAATGGTGTTGATGAAAAAAATAGGCCAAAAGTTAAAATAAAGTGGGTGGTCAAAAAAGATGTTGTATCACATTAATAGATAGGACTACTTGCATGTTATTGCATTTATTGCATATCATTAATTTAGGGCATGCATTGTATTTTTTGTTTTATTTGTTTTCTATTTATCAGCTTTTAGAAAAGAAATAAAAACGAAAAATTTATATGTTTTGGGCCATATTTTTTAAGTGCATGATTGATGATGTATTGAAGTTTTGAGCATGTGAGTACTCACCTAATAAATTCTTGAACCCATGTATTTCTTTTCTTTGTGCAATCCACTTTGTACATACTAACTCTATGAGTCATCTTAACAAAATTCATTTTTAATACACTATGAAAAACTTGTTTGATTACAAAATTAATATTAAAAGGTTGAATATGTGTTATTGAGACACTTATCATAGATGAAGTTTATGCCTTAAATTGACTAATACTAGTTGAATTTAGTACAAAAATTAATGAAGTTTTTCCTTATCAAACACCACTTGTTGATCCATATAGAAAAAAGTCGGTATTAAATCATTGCGAAAAAAGACTAACACCACAAACGAATCTAACATTTAAAATCCTTATAGAAAAAATCGTTGCTCAAATCATTGTAAGAAAAGATGAGCAATAGGAAAAGATGAGCAACAAAAACAGATTAAAAATGGGCTAGTTATGTAAAAGTATTTGGAGGAGAGAATCATGTATCTACACCCTAACTTAAAGTTTGCTTTTAAGGTAATTAACAAACTCTTGAGAACATTTTTAAAAAGGAAACACTCATAAAAAAAAATATAACTAAGAAAGTGCATTATATGATAAAATATAATAAAAATGAGATGAATAAAGAGTTACTACCTTATATAAATTGCTCACTCACACACTTACATGAATTTTAGATTTAATGATTCTATGAGGAGTGAACATCCATTGTGATTATTGCAATCAAGAGAATATATGATCTTGAATTTATTTGTGGATGACACTATGGTTGAACTAAGATGCATCTAAACATATTTTATATAAATATTGAACTCACCATTCGGTTTCTCTTTACTCCACACCAAGTGGTTGGTTTTATGTCTCAACCATTTTACCTCAATCATTTGCTCATTTCCTACATAAATTCATACACATATTATATATATATATATATATATATATATGTTCATGATTGATTTAAGGCTAGAGGAAATTGAGAAGGGTCAAGAACGGTTAAGAGTCTAAGACTGTATTTTTCGTTGAAGTTTTTGGTTTGTTAGATTAGTGACAAAAATGGGGAGAGATCAAAGAATCATATTGATGATGTTGATGGTTTCAACCCTAGGAGGAGTTGAATGAGTTTTTGTTGTTCTTATTAATAAAGTTTAATATTGAGGGGGAAAACTCCAAGACTGAACAAGCTAATATTTTAAATCTAGTGAATTTTAATCTCAATCACTATTCTATTACATTATTTTTTATTATTTGCTTGGAATTTCTACTCGATCTCGTGGTCTGTTGTTTGTGCTTTTGACAGATTTTATATTACATTTATCAAGTTGGTTTTGTCACCATTCAGCAAAAGGAAGAGTGTTGATGTAAAAGTTTGGTTAGGATTAAGTGACTAAATTGATTAGAGTTTATCTTATTTTTAGATTTGTAATTTGGATGAATGTAAAATATTTTGAGGTTATCTATAGCTATTTGATTTCATCTAGAGGTTGTTAGCAAGTTTTTTGAGATAAATCAAAAGTGTAAAAATCAAGTTTCAAGAGATACATCTAATCTAAAGAAGAGTTTGAATTTACTAAGAAGATAAGTATCAGGTATAGCAGAAGCTGTCAACATAACTTGTCAATAGAGTTTTATTGTAATTTAAACTCCTATCAGATCTTATCCGTTAATAAAGTTTCATTGTGGCTCAAACTTCTATCAGATCTAATCTAGCAGAGTTTTATTGTAAGTCAAAATCTTATATGTAATGTGGATATAACTTATTTGAAAGGTTGAAGGTATCAAGTAATCATATTAGAATGCCTAATTAAAGATATCAAATCTGACTTGAATTCAAAGACATTCAGTTAAAATGTTTCAATCTGATAGAGCCGTTAGCAGACTCCTGATACAACTAAATCATTGCATTGTCTATCTAAAAAGGGATTCGATTGAAGGTTCAAATCAGCACTTGGATCAGCTTATTAAAAGCTAAAAAAATTGAGAGAACTTAAGTGTTCTAATGTGAGAAAATTCTTGAGAAGAATTTTCTACTTGCTCGTCCAATCAACTTGAGTGTATGCATACTCTAATGAGGAATATAAGTGTGTTGTTCAGCCACTAAAAGTTTCAGGAGGAAAGAGTACAATAGATTGAAAATCGTCAAGTTCTAACAACTACTGTGGTAGAAAGCAAGTGAGTCATTTGTTTTGTCAAATAAGAGTGTTTAATTACAGAGATTTTATAATATCAGAACTTTACTTGAATAATCTCAATCTAATAAAATTGATTTTTTAGAATTTGGAAGCCCCGTAAGAATTTACCTTTGAGATTCTTCAAATTTTTTTTTTCATAACCAATATTGATGTTATGCACTTCTATTATTATATAAATTTGATTAACTATCAAATTATTATATAACGAATGACTAATCAATTTATTGAATGAATTGATAAGAGTTAATTTGAGAATTTCATATGGATCAATGTTATATCTTTAAAAGTTAATTTTACACATATAATTTTACATGACATGTTACGATAGATTACATATAATTTTACATGGCATGTTATGATAGATTAAAAGTATTATATCAATGTCTGTACTCAAGAATTATCTAATAATCTTCTTAGTCTTAATGTAATGACCTAAAAATAGATACATAGTCATTAAAATAGTTTTTTTTTTTTTACAGTCACTTTTCAAGCAAACGTGTACGTACGGACGTGCGCAAGAAAAATATATCAAGTAAAAAATATATATATATATATTTTTTTAGACAGTTGTGGCAACACTCTCACAATATTATATATACATTAATTTTATGATAAATCAAATTCGTCCCGAGTGGTAGTCCGGTAGATCATGATCTAGAAATTAGGTGATCAAGGCAAGTTGGCAGCTCAATATTGTAAAGTCTAGTTGGAAAGAATCCTATAATCTTAACGAAAAGATTGATAAAATTATAAATTAAAACTATAAATCAAATAAATATATTTAATTTTGAGCTGTATAGAAAAATAACCACATCACAACTATTCTACTAGCTGCTAGTCCTCCATAATAAAATATATATATATATATATATTATATTCAAATACATTAAAATAAAAGAAAAAGTCAAAAGCCGTTATTTTATTAACTAGTTGTCACTTCATAATTATTCTTTCTTAATTAATTATAATATATATATATATATAAAGGTGCAAATATGGTAATTAAAGAGATGAACAAATTCCAAACATAGTATTACTCGAAATCCTCCGACTGCTTTTACTTTCCTCAACCAAATATTCTGCTCAACTTTTCTTACCTATTCAGCATTACATATATATATATATATACATGCACTTTCGGTTGCAATTAAACATGCGCGATTTGACACTAAACGTTTTTTTTTTTGCGATTTGACACTAAAGTTTACTTCTGTTAACATAATTATACTGGATGTTTGTCATGACATGAGTCACATGATCAGCACTGCTACTCAACAATGATCGACGTGACTCTTGTCTGCAATAATGTCAAGATCCGGTTTGTTTTATATACATTTTTAAATTTTAATATATTTTTTTAAATTTTTAAATAATAATAATATTAAAAAATATTTTTTAATTATTAAAATCTTATTTATTTTTCATAAATAAATAAAATAAAATAAAATAAAATAATATAGACTAATTAAGATAAAAGTTAAAATTAAATAAAATATTATTAGAATATATTTTTTAATATTATTTTAATTTAAAATTTTAAAAAATTGAATTATCTATTTTATTTTTTATTAGAATTAAAATATATATATATAGTAATTATGAGATAAGATAAATTTAAAAATTTTATTAAAATGAGCTAGAACTAAATTTAAAAAAAAAAAAAAACCGATCTCCATGTGTGAATTTAGCTAGCATTTCTGTTATATAAATAGATCAATATATAGATCGTTTAGAAAAAAAAAATAGATCAATAGATCATACATAGCCAGCTAGGTAATGAAGTCCATATATATATATATATATATATTGATAAATCGTAAAAATCGATATTAATTAAGTTTCTATTTTGTGGACTTAATATTAATATCATTAGTTAAGATTGTTTGATAATGATATCACGAGGAAGAGTAATATTATATAATTTTAATGTATATAAATCTCATGCATTTTCTTTAAAATAAGCGTAGGGTCCATTTTTCATATAAATATGATATTTTATATATATATATATATTATATTAATTACCCACTTTTTTTAAAAATGAATATACAAACCCTACACTATAAATATTGTAATTTATCTATCATAAAAATTCAGAACCACTTATAATATTAATAGCAAAACAAACAAAAACTAATTAACGGTCAATATTATTTGAGCTACGTCATCTGCACTCTGATATTCATGAAGATGTGCATATATAACGTACCAGCAGGACTGATAATGACTGATTCTGCCGACGGGCTTTAGTTTAATATTGTACACATATAGTGCGCACTATATGTGTACAATATTAAATTAAAGCCCGTCGGCATATCAGTCATTGTCAGATATTAGTGAAACGTCCCTTATTAATTTAATTTTCTTTATTCTTTTAAAAAAGGCTTCTAGAATTGCCATCATTCTTCGCTAAATATGTATAAGATGATCCGTACTGATCCTATATTTGGGTACTAGTCGCTAGCTAGCTGGATTATTTGATTGATAATATGAATTTATCTTTCTCTTCCTGAGCAAGTATATTATAAATATATTTAATAATTACTTGATATAATAATCAATAGGATGAAAGACTTTAATATTCATCTTAAACCAATAAATATAACATGAGACATAATATATATATATATATATATGAGTCCAATAACTTGATCCCTAATCTATTTTTCTATGAGGAAAAGCTATTTAAAGAAATTTTGATAGAAATCTAAAATAAATTGTAATATTGCGATTGAAAGCCACAGTATAATGATATCTACTGCATTTCAATGATCTAGACTAGTTGCTATAGACTGTCACTATCTTTTTTCCACGATCTTTAATTAGGAAAAGTAAGAATATAAGAAAATAGCAAATTGAAGATGCGTTAAATCATAGGCAGATGACTGTCTGAGAATGTGGTGTCACTTAGAGGCTACACATCACACTAGAAGAGCGAAGGATGGTAGAGTCTAAAGAATTCGAGATTGTTGGTCCTAAAAATACTGAACGTGGCGACAATAAGCACTCTTCAATGTGGTGGCATGTGAATCTCATCACATGTGATTTGAGTTGCTTGTGGTTCATGTGCTACTCCTTTTTACATTCTGCTTCAGTCTTCTAAAATATTGATGGCCGGAGAGTCTTATGGTGGGACTCGTGGTAGTCTTAAAGGGTCGAAAGGCAGAAAATCAGTATGTCTCTTTGTTATGGATGAAAAACTAGAAAAAAAAAAGTAGAATAAATTGAACAATTTCTGGACAAGTCAAAAGAGAGGAGTAGCTCTAGGCTGAGATGATGAAATGTTTGGGTCTTTTGGTAGAGGGTAAATTCATCTCTGGAGAGAGAAAAAGATGAGCGTTTTGATAGAGCTTGTTCATAATATGAATTCATCTTACATGCATTTTTAATATATTGCAGTTGAAAAATAATAAATATATCTCACTTTTTACAATACTTTATGCACAATAATATTAAAAAAAAAAATATTTTATAAAAGCATCATTATTTTAGAAAAACACCTTTATTTTTTAATATATATTATAAAATATGTTATAATATGTTGTGTGCTTACTCTTGCATTTTAAAGTCGTGTTTGGTTGTTGAACTAATTCAACTATATATCTCAAACCAATTATTAATGCATGGAATCCATTATATTTTTTTCAACTTCATGTAAGAAAAGAAAAATTAAATTGTCATCTTAAGTATTTATTTTATACATTTTAACCTAAAAAATATATATATATATCTCCAATTAAAAAAATTTAACTCATCTTAATAAAATCTAATTTAAATTGAGAGATGAAATAAGATGAGTTAAAATGAATTTTAAAGATTGAATAAAATATTATTTTTTAATATTATTATTTTAGGATTTTGAAATTTAAAAAGATTAAATTATTTTTTATTTTTTATATAAAAATTTAAAAAAATATAATAATAATTTTAAAATGTGTTGCTGAATTTAAACGAAACTAAAATTTCAAAAGATATTATTATGCACTGTTTAATTCATCTCAATTACGATAACCTAAATGTCAACATGTCAACCCATCATGATGACGTACGGGCGACAAGATATATATGTGCAATAATTATGACCGCGGACGCCCATAGTACATCATCACATTATCTATGGCTATTATGTTACCCTACCAAAAAAATATCTGCTTCGATATTTTTTTTTCCCAATCTAGCATTCAGTTTCTATATATAGTATGTGTGGTTGGGTTAGGTAAACGAATCAACTATTGATCAAGAGCAGGCCGAAACAAGAGAAAAACCTGTCCTTACCAAAATATATGATCTCCCTGCAGCCTCCGATCCATTTTAGCTTGTATAAGTTTGGGGCAGGCAACCGTACGACATACACGAGTATATATTACTCATGTACGTCCTAATTAACAACGTACGGTACGTAATTTCATGCTAGCTAGCTTCATAATTTGAGTATTTGTTTGTTTTTCCCTAATTTTCCCTTGAATTAGTTGGACGTTTGGTACTGTGTAGCTAGTAGTGCTTGCATCTGAGGCGCTAGCTAGGCGCGCTGTTGTATTTTGAAAATTTAAGCCGTTGTGTTGAACGTTAACGTTTTGGTTCTCATGATGTTTTAATTGCAATTCCATGCCAATACCACGCAACCATATAGATTAATATACATGCATGATATTCATCTGCATATATATATATATAGTCATGAAATACGTTCTAGGGAAGAACATAGATCATCAGCCAATCATCTAATTTATAATCCTGATCTCATGATTGAGTAGGGAATATGATTAATAATGCATGATGATGAACCGGTTTGCAAATTAATTATCCTCTATCGATTCCTCATGCATGGTCTTATTGATCTACAAAGCAAATTACTAGGTTAATTTAGACATATTAGTCGAAATTAAGCTACAATTAATGACATTAATTAATGATAACAATCCCTCCCTAAAATGGTAATTAAAGAACATGCACGTACGGCCCGTTGATCGATCCTATTTTGGCCGGGAAAAAATCACAGTACATAATTACAAAAAGCTTGCCTCTTGTAAAATTCGCAATCCAGTACATGATGCCCTACTGATTCGCAAAGAAGATCAGAGAGTATGAAATATGTATATAATATATATATATATTATATGATAGAATATGATCATGTCCTCATAAAAGAAACAGTAGAAAGTATATATAGTTGTCTGGTAGATAATTGAAATTATACATATATCCCTATATCGTAATACAAAGATCTGCTTATAATTCACTAATCAACAAATTGGTTAGTCATCAACCATGCAAATTATTTAATAATAGGCAATAACGTACATGAAAGTAAATATATTAGATAACACTTAAATTGGTAATCAAGGAAAATCCTTTAAATAATTTTTTAAAGGTAAAATTCTACCGACCGATAGCCAAATTCAGAAAAACCAATTTTATTATTTGAAAATTAAATACAAGTCTCAATTACAATTTTTTTTTTTCCTATTAGCTCTCTCACTTGACACGACAAACAACCAATTTGCCTCTAACTATCGTAGTTAGCTAGCAACCAAAATCTCCAACGATTTTCAAACATTGGCTTTTCTCCTAGAACTCCAATGACTAAATCACGATCACTCAATTTCCAATATAGAGTGCAATCACACTTGATGCGAGAAACAATATGAATATTTCTAAGGAAATTTTGTCACTAAAATAAGCATTTGAAAGTGATTTAAAAAATATCCAAAACTAAATCTCTATAAATCTAACTAGTAAAATCCCTTAAATAAAGGGAGTGGCACTCTGTTGACAAAGTACCTCTATCGCGGCGAACTTTGTTGATGGAATGTTTACACTTAGCACTTTATCTTCTCAGCAATAACAGCTTTCCATTCAAACTGTTCTGATTTGGATAATACAAAACTCTTGAACTCGATTTTTATACTCTTGACTTATTTAAAATATTTCCTAACAATCTCTAGCTAGATAGAATCAAAATAGCTATAGATAAAGTCAATGTGTTTTACATTTATCCATATTACAAAACTAAAAATAAGATGAAGTCTATCATCATCTTAGGACTCGTTTGGAGAGTGAGATGAGACAAAAATTTTGTGAATAGTAGTAAGATATTTTGTGAATAGTAGTGAAATAATTTGAATTAAATATTTTTTAGGTTTTGAAAAAAGAGAGAAAAAATTGAATAAAAATTTTGAGAAATGTTATTTTGCCCACTCACTTTGACACCTCATGCATTTTAGTTTTTTTTTTTTACTTAATGATTAAGGAAGTGTTTATTATTATATTGTTGATTTTTTTTTATTTTTTAAAAACATTTTAAAATAACATTTTTTTTATATAAAAATAATTTATTTTTATTTTTATTTTTTTAAATATTTTGAATTTTGTTTGAGAATAAAATTTTAATGAGATAAGATAAAATAAAATAAGCTAATGAAAATCTTATATCTCATCTTATGCCCCAAACATGCCCTAGCTAGTCACATATTGATCTTAACGACCAAACTTATCAACTTATTAGTCACCCAGTCCTTGTCAAACTCCTGCATTTATATGAATTCATCTTTGATCTATATATCAAAGAATATTGCTGTATTTCTTTTTTATAATTTTTTTTTCTGTGTTACTTTATTCAATAACATGAAAATTAATTATAATTAAACGCCTGTATAGAGCTGTTGCAAGCTGTACAATTAATGAAACGCTCTATTTGGATTGAGAGTTAAAATGAGATGAGTATTGATATGAAATTATTAAAATATTATTTTTTAATAATATTTTTTAATATTATAATTATTATTTTAAAAATTGAAAAAGTTGGATTAAATTTCAAATTTTAAAAAAAATATAATAATAAATTTGAAATCACTGATCTCAACTTTAAACTCAAAAGTCAAACCGGGCTGAAAACTATTCCAATAGAGAGCCAGCCACCCACATGCAGCCAGGCTGCCAGCGGGCATTAGTACGTACCGCGCGTGTATATATATATATATATATATATACACACGAATTTGACATTTTCACTCAAACATAGCAAGCCATGCCATACACATTAGAGGTGTTGCAAGCTGCATGTACAATTAATAAAAACTCAAGCATATATACGTAATGCTTCAGTTCAATATTCTTTGACTTGATGCATGTTTACAATTAATTAGCTATTGACACTAATTAATTAATAATTATCTTAATTAATTAATTAATATTTATTAATTAACTAATTGCTATTTGAGTGAAAATGTCAAATTCTTATATATATATATATATATGAATAATTTTTTTTTGCAGTCCATATTTGATGGACTGTATTGCAGTCCACATAGAAACGCTCCCTTTTTATAACTAAATGAAATGAATTTTTCAAATTTTTAAAATTTCTTATTTGTAAATAAGGGTGTTTTAATCAATTTTATTATAAAATATAGATTTTTTTATTTGCTTATTACTTTGACTACAAAGGAGTCCAACTTTTTAGACTGTATGTAGCATTGTCCTATATATATATATATATACACGTTACGTACTACTACATGTGGGTGGCTCTCTGTTTTAGTATTGGAATATTCAATATTATATACAGAAAATATTTATGCAATTAAAAATTAAATAATTATCACATAATTATTTTTAAAAAAATATGAGACTCATATAAAAAAAATTAAGTTTTAAATAGTAGATTATATATACTCATTTTTAAATTGATTATGCGATATTTATGCAAATTACTATTGAATATAACATTAGTCTTCAAAAAAAAATGTAACATTAGTCGATTATATATTCTCTTTGCGTTGTTGTGGCCGTACTTGATCTCAGTTATCTGGCTGAATGTGCATTTGGCCGCTTGGTTGGTATGTCCTCATTTTCTATTGGCAGCTCATTTTGTACTTATTGTGTGGTTTGATCAGTACGTACTTGAATAACCATGCAC
This sequence comes from Platycarya longipes, assembly GCA_036559045.1. Classification (NCBI taxonomy): domain Eukaryota; kingdom Viridiplantae; phylum Streptophyta; class Magnoliopsida; order Fagales; family Juglandaceae; genus Platycarya; species Platycarya longipes. The sequence continues at coordinate 1,742,859 of CM071792.1, forward strand.
GCGCATTGTCTCTGAATTTTAAATTGACGCATGATCTGTCTGAAGGCCCCATTTCATGTGGGGAATAATTCTGAATCTAATAATATATATTGAGATATATATATATATATGTATATATATATGAGAAAAAGAGTTTTTTTAGCATGTCTTGATCATCTTTTCGAGATGAGTCTGGTGATCATGATCTTATTTATATACTACCCAGAAAACTAAAGCATAATTTCTTCATGAAAATTGGGACTTGGTCTTCCATAGTAGTGTTGCCACTGTCCATATTTAAAGGAAAATGATAGTTTATTTATTTTGATATGTCATGTATTTTTATTTTTAATTTTTTTTACTTAATTATTAAAGAAATTATTATTAATATAGTAATATTTTTTTATATTTTTTAAAATTATTTTAATAAATGATAATAAAAAAATTGGTTGGGCAATAAGCTCCAAAAACAAGTGGTCCTTTGAAGACAACGTGATTGCACGACCCATATTTAAAAAGCAATACTACGTAGTATTAAATGATTGGAGATTATTTATTATGTTTTATTTATTAATCTATTATCTAATCTCATATCATGAAATGATGAAAAAGAAAATAATGAATAGATTTATTCATATTTAAATGATGATGGCTTCATGTCTATATTCAATGAGTAGTAGCCATGTTCAACCATTTATGAACCTTAGATCCTCCTTTCGCATGCAGCAATATTAAAGCAACTCACTTCTGCAATTCCAAGTCGATTGACAAATCATGGATGAGGAACTTGTTTCTAGCTGGCCTAATGTTCAGTCCGTACCTGACTCTTATGTGCGCCCACCAGAAGAAAGACCCGGGAAGCTCCTTCTTAGTTCCTGCAAAACAATTCCAGTTGTTGATCTTGAGGGTCATGATGAAACCCAAATCATTCTGCAAATTATGAAAGCTACCAAGGACTTTGGATTTTTCCAGGTGCAAATTAACTCATGATCAACCGGCCATTGTTTTCTCTCCCTTTATTTATTAATTATTTTGTACTTTTATCAATCTGTACTTAGCTAGCTTCTCAGATATAAAGTTTCTAAAAGTTCTTTGGAAAGGAAATCATCTTTTAAAATAGTTATTTTCTACTAAAATGACTATTTCATTATAAAATGAGTTTGTTTTCATCTTAAGTAATCATTAAAAGTATAAATAATTTGTCACATATACTCATTTTTCTTATAGATAAAATTGAAAAAAGAAAGAAAAGAGTGAGATAATGTTCAAAGTATGAATAGTAGTCATTTTTGTATTTGCATGTTTCGATATGTTTATCATGTAAACTTTACATACATTTCCTGTCCAAAAATGTGTTAATGATCAGGCCATCAATCACGGAGTTCCAAAAGTCTTAATGGATGAAGCAATGGCTGTTTTCAAAGAATTCCATGCCATGCCTGAGAAGGACAAGAAAAGTGAAGGCTCCAAGGACCCCAGTAGAAACTGCAGTTTTTATAGAAGCAGTAAAAATTACACGACTGAGGATGTTCATGTGTGGAGGGATGCACTTACACACCCTTGTCATGATCCTTTGGAGGAACACATGAAATTTTGGCCTGCAAAGCCAGCAAGATACAGGTTATATATAAAAGAAGCAGTATCATTATTATTTTTTTAATAGGCCTTGTTTGGTGGTTGGACTGTATTGTGATCAACTCAGTTCAATATAATTTTAAGTTGATTCTAAAATTCAAACATCCAACTGTCAAACTACTAAGTTCATTTTAACTCATAATCTCTTCATACGTAGGATTCACAATCTTTTTAAATTCAATATATACTTCTTTACAAGTAAGATTCACAACATTTTTCAAATTCTCATAAATATATCTTAATTTTTTTTTAATAATATTCAAATACATCTAAACACATATTAATTGGATCCCACAAAATTTATTTTTCTATCTCAATTCACTATTATTTATAAAGAATTCAACTTAATTGAACTTAACTCAACTCAACATTCAAACACAATCTAATTGATCATTTTGCTATTGGCAATTAATACACAGGGATATTGTCGGGAAGCTTGTAGTAGAATTGAGAAAGCTGGGGGAGAAAATTTTGGAGCTGCTTTGTGAAGGATTAGGACTTGGTGCGAGTTATTTCAGCAGTACTGGACTTAGTGGGAATCCAGTACTGTTGGTAAATCATTATCCTCGCTGTCCAGACCCAAGTTTGACCTTAGGATTAATCAGACACATAGACCCTAGCCTCATTACAATATTGCTCCAAGAACAAAATGGACTTCAAGTCTTCAAAGATGGTGAATGGATTGCTGTTGAACCTCTTCCTCATGCCTTTGTATTTAACGTAGGCGTCGTGTTACAGGTATGTCTGAATTATCTCATTATATTATTAAAGAACTGCTACAGATATAAATAAATTAATTATATAAAAACAAATTCATAAATTAACGTGATTTCATGTGATCTATTAAATTTATTTTATATTAAAAATAACTTTACAATCTGACGTATCATATCAAAATACACCAATTTGTAAATTTACTTTTATATAATTTATTGGTGGTTAAGGTATTTCTCATAGGATAAAGTTAGCTGATACAAGTCTCAAATAAATAAGTCTTATACAAGTTTTTTATATAAAAATAGGTCTTAAAATAGGTCTTACTAATAAAGAATAGTTTTTTTTACACTTTGGTCTACTTTTTTACAATGACTTGATCTATGGGACTTTGTCTATTTAGAACTTGTACAGATCATTTATCTTAAATATTATAACTCTTGTATAGCTAGCTTGTTATAATTTTCTTGGTAAAAGCTGGCTTTAATTAATTTGCATGAAAATGTTCACTCTGAGCTGTAGATTATAAGCAATGGGAAGCTTAAAGGTGTTGAACATCGAGTAGTCACAAATTCAACTCTTGCTCGAACATCGGTTGCCTTCTTCATTTATCCTTGTCATGATATTGTTATTGAACCTGAAAAGGCTCTGACAAATGCATGCAATCCCCCATTGTTCAGATCCATGAGATTTACAGAATTTCAAAGAAACTTCTTGTCTAGATATGCCAATTCTGAGGCAGTGCTGCAATTTTTAAGCTCTGTGCATAAGTACTGATCATGAAGCAAGAGAACGGATCATCGTGAAGATGCTATCGTTTGCACTATGCTAGGAGACAATTATATATATACATATATATAAGTTTTCCTTGTGAATATATATCACAAATTCACAAATTTGTCTTTCATAAATATATATATAATTGAATAATGCAATCTGCTAATTAAGATTGTATATATTTTGACGAGATCCAATGTCAAGTATAGGGGTGATAATATGTCATACGACCCATTAATCCAACACGAGCACGATACGATAATAACGTGTTAGGGTTTAGTATTAAAGAGTTTCGGGTCAAAACGGGTTGACCCGTTATAACATGATTGCTTAACGGGTTGATAGCGGGTCAACACAGGTTGACCCGCTATACACGTCATGACATGTTATGAAAGTTAAAATTACAAGTATACTCTTATATTTAAAAGTACAATTGTTAGAATCTTAATTTCAATATTTTTATTGTTTATATTATAATTTATATTTGTAGTTTGTATTATAATTTTTATAGATATTGTGATTTTAACATTTGTATAAAATTATGCTAAGTTTAATTAAGTCAAACTAATTAATTTTGAACATATTCAACATATTTACATAAACAGGTTGAAACGTATCATATTTTGTCGTGTTAATTTATTTCGTAATATTTACTAATAGGTCATAACGGGTCGACACGACACGACACGACACGTTATGTTAACGGGTCGTGTTAGGGTTTGAGATTTTGACACAATAAGTTTAATGGGTCAGATTAGGGTTGACTTATATAGTATAATATACATACCTTGACGACCCGTTGACATGATTTGACACCCATAATCAAGTAATATTCCAACATATATAAGGTAATTAATATTATTTGTCTTCTAATCTTCATGTAGATAAATAACGAAAAGGATCCTCTCTAATCTCTATACTCTCTTATAGCATGTCTTACTTCAGTTTGATGTATATACATATTATAAATATATATACATGATATATATATATATAGGATACTGCTACAATACCATCTGGAGCTTACTGCTCTAATGTACCTCTAAACAAAATTAATCTTCCTATTTTTTTTCTTATTTTTATCATGTTAAAATTTTGTTAAAAAATATGAAAAAAATATCAATACACTAATAATTACTTCTTTAATTATTAAATAAAAATAAAATAAATAAAATAAAATGCATGATGTGTCAAAATGAAGTATCAAAATAGCATTTTCAATATATAAGAGAGAGAGAGAGAGAGAGAGAGAAGAGAGAGAGAGAGAGAGAGAGAGAGAGAGATTTGAAATTGTAGGAAGCTCAAAATAATATTTGGGCTAGCCCAATGATGCTTTGGATGGGCAGTGCACCCTTGCTAATCTAGGAAATCGTATAATATGGGATAGGTATACCAAAAATTTGTAAAGTCTCCCTCATTTCAACTATGACACTTAAAGTCTCGTTTGTATTCGCAACTCATTTTAACTCATCTTCATTTTATTATTATATTTTTATAATTTTTTATACAAAACACAAATTCTTATACACATTTTTCAAATTCCAATACACATTTTTTAAATATCAAAATAATAATAATCTTAAAAAATAAACTAAACTCATCTCAACTCATCTCATTTTCGAATCCAAACAGGACTAGTTACCAATGAATTGCACAGGATCTCCATTTAAGAAAGCCCTTCTTCAAGTTTTCAAGCTTTCTCATGCACCTCTCTACCAACATGATTAATGTCATCAAGTCAAATCATAGGGCTTCGGCCTCTCCAACTCTCATCACCTCCATGTATCTATGTCTATGCCAGACAAAATAAGCTGAAGTGCATCCATGTATCTTAGAATCTTTCACTCCATCCATTTGATTGGTTTCTTTATTCTTTATTAAAATCAATCTTTCGCTAAATTTTCTAGCCCCCACTCTTATTCTTCCACTTGGATTCCAATAAGCTTTTGTCTTTCTCTGAATATAAATTACTGTATCTAAGTCACTAGCATGAGTCATTCTATTCAAGATCTTAGTAAAATTACCATTACTCATTATACCCAAATATCCTTCTCTATTTCTGCTTCAAACATCTCAAACTTCCCATTTAACCATCTGCCATGAAAAACCAGACGAACCCAATTTATCGGCCATCCCTGCCTCCTTCAGATCAGTCCTCTTTTCCCACACTAGCCATTGCTATTCTATGCATCATGGCCACTGCTTTCTTACTAGTTAGCTACTGCATCATTGTGACCAAGTTCTGCTCAAACTGGCATGAAACTAATCTGCTGAGATGGTTTTCGACATTGCGAGCAAGACATCGGGATGATCCCTTTATAGCTCTCTCTCCATCGATTTGGAATCATGGGCTTGATGAATCGGTCATTAGTGAAATCCCAAGGTGTCAATTCAGAGGAGAAGGTAAGGCCAGAAGTGTTTGCTGCGTGGTTTGTTTGAATGAGTTTCAAGAAGAGGATATGCAAAGAGTTCTTCCCCAATGCAGCCATGCATTTCACTTGGATTGTATTGATATATGGCTTCAAAACAATGCAAACTGTCCTCTTTGCAGATTAAGTATTTCCGGCACGAGCCGGTCCGGGATTGATCGGATCATTGCACCAAGCTCTTCACCACAAGACTCTGATCAGATCTCGCACAATAGCCTCATGAGTAGTGAAGAAGACTTCGTGGTGATCGAATTGGGGGGAGAAGATGAAGTTGCATTACTACAAAGGCAACAAGGGAGAAACGATTCAGTACTAGAAGTTCAAGTGCAGCCTAAGAATCATTCACCAATGAAGTTGGAAAAGAAGCTAATTGGAAAGTTCAAACCAAGAAATTTGCAGCATGTTTCAATCATGGGAGATGAGTGTGTTGATATAAGAGAAAAAGATGATCGGTTTTCTATTCAACCCATCAGAAGATCTTTCTCAATGAACTCTGCATCTGATCAACAGGTTTACTTAACCGTTCAAGCAATCATTCAACAGAAAAGTCATCGTCATCGTATTGAGGTTAGTACAAGTACTGCAGATTGTGATGCCAGAAGCCCAAGGATCCAGAAAAGCAATTCTTCTTCCTATTAGTTTTACATGTAATGTGAGAGAATTCGTTTTCTTTACATCAATTTCTGTTTTCATCAATTTTCCTTCTTTTTTTTTGGAGTGGAGGTGCTTTAAATTAACAGAAAATTTCCGTCTTTTTTATTTTTATTTTTTCTTCTGCATCATATTAATTTGTTCTTGATAATGATAGCTGCCATTCCCTTTAATGGAAGCCGGAGTAGAGGGGCGACGGGGAATAAATGGCCATAACTAAAGCGATTATATAAATATTGGTGAATTGCACAAGAAATTGTCTTAAATAATAAAGATGTTTAAATCTTAGACTCAGCTTAAAATTATACTAAACTGAATTGATCTTAAAATTAGACTGAATTAAACTGATCTCAGTTGAGTCTACCAACCAAACCAAATGTAATAGTTTTGGCAAGACGTTTTCACTGTTCGGTCCCTTCCCATGTTGGTGTCGGTTGGTTTTCTTTGGAGATGAGCCTGACATTTTAATATATCTCAGCCATCCAGAAATTAATAAATAAAGCTCAACATTATCATGAAATTGGTAATCTTGGCGCAAAAGAATCAGTACTAGAATATCTTGACCAACAAGCATATCTCAATTTTCTTTCCCCAAACATGCTTTGCTAAGTAGCAGACAATATTATGAAAAAAAATACATGTACTTCTTGGAATGTTATCATGATGTTCACATCAACCGGACCTAGTATCTATCTAGTCATTATCACATTCCAAAACGAAATAAGAGTTTTAGGATCATAACCAAACACGCTTTGCTACCTCTCAAAAGTCATAATAAGCTATCAATCACTGCCAAACATGCATAATTGCAGCTTGCTTAACATATAATCTATTGGCGCCAGTGAAAATGTTGCACAACCATGAAGTTAAGCCCTCGTTTGGATTTCGAAAAACGTTTTATCTCATCTTATCTCATTATTACAATTTTTCTAAATCCGAAAACAACAATAATATTAAAGAATAATATCCTAACAATATTTTATTCATCTTTCATCTAAAACCATCTCATAGACCTTTGAATCCAAACTATGCCTAAGAATTCTTTTTCTATAGAGCAATCCAGTGCCAAACAGAACTCTTCTCCCAGTCTTGGCCAACTTTTTTAAACTGGCTTGGGAATGTGGCTAAGAGCAAATTGCAGGACACATCAAGTGGAAAGAACCATCAAAACTCGTCCCAAAATTCAGGACCCCACTCGTATTCATAATATTGTTTAGCGAGAAAGGCCAAGTACTGTTCCTCCAACCGTTCATCGTAGTCGTAATATTGTTTAGTGTGAAAAGCCCGCTGTTCCTGCAACTGTTCTTGCAACTGTTCCTGCGACCGTTGCTGCAACACCATATCCAAGCATGTTACACAATCTTCCTTTGGAGTGGCTGTTCCTTTCTTGACAAGATTTCGGAAAGCAATCTCCCAGATCCATCTAAAGTCTGCAAACTTTTTATGTTTAGAAAACACTTTTGCAATTGATATAAACACTAAAAAAAACCAAAAAGAAATAAACAGTAGTGTCCTAACTCCTAGCTGCATATTAAGAACATTAGCAATAGTATATTCATTGTCAAATCCAAATTTAAATTAAAATTAAAATTTACTCTTTCAACTATAATCCACATGATTTAGCTAAATAGTCCACATTAGTCTAGCAAATTCAAAATCCAAATAATAATATAAAATTATATATTTTAATACAATTATTTTTTTTTAAAAAATTGCGAATACATTTATATATTAATTATTAATCTTAGTAAACAATAAAATTATTTTTTTTTTAACTATTTGTTCTCTCAACCTATCATTAATTTTAGTACATTTTACCATTTTCAAATTCAATCCATTTGGAAAGATTTATTAATGGGAATAAATCCTTCCATGCGTCTGATTGCCATTCTCAAGATGCTCAACTAGATGTTGAAAATGAAGAACAATCACTATTTAGAGTTGCCCAAATGAATACTTGTTATGGAATTTCACTTCACTACATCCAGAACATGTAGTTCAGCGTCCCTCTCCCTTCCATTCACAAAGAATCATGTAGAGAAACAAAACAAACTTTTCCACTCTAATTGAATCATGCCACAAAGAATAACATTAGAGAAACAAAACAAACTTTTCCCAAAGAATATAGATATATCATATACAAAACAAACTTGACAAGCACACGTGAATCACATATAAAATGAGGATTCCCTTTGGCCAAAATGAGTTTCACAGTTTCTGAGTAGATAAATGTAACAAACGGGCATGGAATCCTCACATCTTGGACTGGTCCAAAATTGCTTCACAGAGAGAATAAATTTTAGTTATATTCCTGAATTTGACTATTAAACACTAACAAGTGCACACGCTAATGAATATAACTTAATAACATATTATACAAAACTTGTTTTGTTAGCCACTCAAGATCATGCTTTCTGCTACTCAAGAATGGATCCCATTCATGAGGGTGGAAAAAATACTTCAGAATTTTTTTTAAGAAAAGATAGTAAATCATTTGCATTCCTATCATTATCCAAGAACAACATAAACAGAGAGGCCACCTTCAAGTGAAAAAGGGTTGTCCAACATGTACAGTCATCAAAATGCTTTTAAATGAATTTTGTATAAATGACATCTAAAACAAGGCAACCGAAAGCAGGGTATCCAGCCACTGCAATTGTAGGAACACACAGAAATTAAAAACAAATAAATAACAAAAATAAAAGTGGACATAGGTTAAGAATTAAGCAGTATCTAATTGAAACTTAGCACAAGCTTTGAACCCATTATACAGCTCTCTTAGCTAACCCTGTTAGGCACTATTTTTCTAGGTTCTGCTCCAATGACAGCGGCATGCAAAAATAGTCCTAAACTAAGGGTATAAAAGCTCGAGCATGAACTATCCAATTATAAGTTTGGCTTCTCGGAAAACAGACAAACAATATATGGTTCTACTTCTGCATGCTTTATATATAGAACCATATATAGGGCCAACATAAGAATCTCTACAAGAGAAACAGTTGCAGTCAAACAAGCATGATGCCTAGTAATCAAATTAATCCAGATACTAATATAGCCCAACATAAGAATCAAACAGAAGCAAACATTTAATTACAATTAATATAGCCCATGATGCTTAACCAAATTAATCCAGCTACTTCTCAAACAAGCCCTTCAAAATACTGATCAAAATGGACAGTACTTTTCTAATGGTTTTGACAATTAATATACAGCAAAAGCTACTTTTTCTTGCATTTCGATTAAAACCTACTGCTTTCATTTCTGAAAATAAAAATAAAAAAAGGGGACCATCAAAAAATAAAGATCAGAAAAGAAGTCTCACCAACACATGCAGAAATAACAATCTGCAGTGAAATAACAATCTAAAGCCATGGATCCAAACCAGATAGAATATAAATGATGGAAAAGAAATGAAATATAGTTCCCAAAACCAATAACTAAACTCAGAATGATATAGGGATCCATAGCAAGCATTAGTTTAAACCAGTTCAACTGGGAGCTATCTCCTATCATCCACGAACACAATTCCTGCTCACCAGCAAACAAAACTCCATCCGTGAAAAAACCAAAGGAATCTAACAACGGAGATAAATAAATAAATGTTTAACAGGGGGTAAATTTTTTTACAATCCCAAAATTTGAAATAAAGAACTTCACAATCCAAACATCAACATCAACTACCCAGTAATCGAAGATTGCCCTGCAAATCATATCATTTTAACACAATATAGTTTACTGGGACCAAAAATTAATTCATAATCCCGAGTTGGAAGGGTAAAAAATCCCTAATAAGGGAAAGAAAGTAAGAAACCCCAAATTAAAGCATGCACTTTCAAAACAGAACCTGGTGATTCGAAGAAACCCTATAGAGAAAGAAAATCCGAGCAAAAATTTTGAGTTCTTTGAGGAGAAATAGACGAAAACACCATCGGAGAAAACAGGAAGAGAAATGGAAAAGAGACTTATGTTTGACCTGGAAGACGACGCCAAGTTTCGATGACCGATGGAGAGAACCTGCTGGACTAGACAGAGGCAGCTTGCAGGTTGAAGATGAAATCAACACCATCGAGTGGCACGCTGGGTGAAATCAAAAATAAATCTGAGAATGCGAGTTCGCGAAAAGGAAAGGAAAGGAAATCGCGATGAAATTTCGAGGAAAATGGAATAGGGCTTCACGCAAAACGTAAATATTGATAAAAGATACAAATGAACGTGAAACAGTAGCTCGCCAATATTGGTGAGGGCCATTGATTTACTATAGCGAAAGTTTAAGACTTGGCTTGCAGTGGGCTATAGCGAGCGCAATGCTCAGCATCAATCTTTGCAAGGGAAAAAAGCTTCATATCTATCTCCCGCGAATTCTTCAAAATCTTTCGTGACAGCTTATTCAGCTTTAGGGCCGTCTCAACCTCCACCGAATTCTGATCCAAATGCTTCTTATGTATCTCCAACGCCTTCATACAATATGGCAACGGCTCACTAAAGTCTAAAACTGCAACAAATGCTGTGGCCAAATCTCGGTTTGCCTTACCAATTCGCTACAATCTTTCTCCAAAGTCACCTCCTTAATCTCCAAACACTTCCTAATATGCCCAAGAGACTCCTTTCTCCTCCTCATTGCCGTCTTCAAATTTGCCAACTCAAATTGCAAAGCGTAAAGCACCGGTCTAAGACTCTAAAATCCTTACCGCTTTAACGCCCATTCTCTAACCTATCCAATATCCAATCGGCCCTATCAAGGTACTCCAAATTAACAGCAATCATTTTCAAATTATAAAGAACAGAACCCATTAATTGCAAAGTCATTGCAAGAAGCAAAGAAGAAGCTTTATCATCTCTATCGAAAGCTTTCAAAGCTCTATCTGCAAAAGATAGAACCTTTTCAGGGTCCTCACCTTCTTGGTCGAGTTTGAGGCCAAGTTTCAAGGAAGCCAATCCAAGATCTATCCCATCAAAAGCTGATTCTATGTCCTTGAAAGCCTTGAGCATTTCCTCGGCGGCCTTCGCAGACTCAAAAGCCTCTTCAAGCTCAGATTTTTCCTTCAGTTTTTTCTGCCTCGAGGGCAGCTGGCTCGGGTTCCCGACAAGGGTATCCATATTTCGAAAAGGACTGGTTCGAAATTGGTTGGGCTTGAACAATATGCCATGAGTTTTGGCGCAGGGCTTGAGATGGGCGGGGGAGACTAGCGGGGCAGTAGAAGAAGAAGAGTCACAAAAATAATTTCTGAATAGAAGGGCGGCAAATGATTTCGGTCTGTGGCCACAGAGCTGTGAGAAGATCGAGATGGTGGGTTTTCTCATGTCGGAACTCGGAGAGGTTTTGGAATTCTGATTTCTGGCCGCTGGGAGTTTGGTTTTTAAACCTTTGCAGATCCCTATACGAGTATTATTTTGAAGAGCTATGATCAAAATCTTGAATATTGTAACGGTATCGGTATCATCTAAGGCAATGAAATAAAATATTTTAATATTAGTATGGTTGCGTATATTATTTTAGAATAATCTATTTATAAAAAAAAATTATATATATAATTATATATATAAATTATATTTTAAAAAAATAATCAATATATAAATAGATTATATATATAAATAATCTAATTTAAATTAAAGCAAAACAAAAAATAAAAAAATAATAATAATTAAAATTCGATAAAGACAGTACGATCGAAATATCGACCGGTACGATCGGTATGACTGGTATTTAGATTGGTACGATACAGGCAGTATACTTATACCATTCAAGTGATCGGTACGACATGTACCAACCGGTACGGTACGATACCAAAAACATTGGTTATAATTGAGATAAATCACATTCATTACACTCTATCTCATATATTACTATTCAATTATTTTACTATTAATTTATGGGTGACGCTGGGTTCGAAGAAGCTCACGCTAAGTAGGCAGCAAACATAATAAAAATATATAAAAAAGATTATAAAAAAAAAACATAAGAAAAATATAATAAAATAATTAAAACATAATAAAAAATATGATAAAAAAATAAAATAAAGATGATTTTAAAAAAGATTCGACCTTCAGCCGAATAGAGCCACCATCGGTGGCGGTATTTTATATATTAAATTTTACAATACGATTAGGTCATCTTGCGGAACTTAAATATAAATAATAAAATAATATAATTAACTTTTGACTTTAGTTATTAATATCAAACTTTTATATTGGATTATCTATTTATAAAGATACATAATAATTAATAATTAAGTCTTTTATAATTATTTAAAATTATTAAATTAATAATTTTTTCATATATGATTATTCTATCTATTATCTCTTAATTAATAATCATTTTTTAATTAAATTATGAGTTTACAAAAATAATTAATAATCATATTATATTTAAATTAAATTACTAATCCATATTTTAAAAAAGAATTCTACATATTCCTCATTCAACTATATTTTTTTTTATCAAATAAGACTTAATTTTCTCTATCCAAAAATTATAAGTACTCTATTTTCGATCCAACTATTTATTTTTGCCAAACTTTCTTTTATCTAAATTTATCATTCAATCATCTTCTTTTATCAAAGACCCACCTCGAAGATCTCTTATAGAGAGTGGCATTCTTTCACTTGAGGGTGCATATGCTTCAGGCGCTATAACATTATCATTTATGCTATCGAACAAGTTACTGCCTTCCTTAGGTTTACTACTTGCAAGAGTGTGGTGAAGAGAAAATTTCCATCAAATAGTGTGGCCATCTTTCATCTCAATATAATTATAACGAATGAAATAAGAAAAAGATAAAGGTGTATGTATTTGACTACTTAATATAACAATGAAATGAATGCAAAGCTATGTAAAATAAACTAAAAAAAATAAAAAATAAAAATAATTTAATGGCCTACTATCCTGCATGCAGCCCAGTATGCAGTATTACACAGTGAAGTGCATGCAGGATAGAAAGAACAGAAAGAATAATTTTAAATTTTACAGTGTATTCAATCAGGTTGTTTTACACACTGTATTCAATTGGGTTGTCTGTCTTTACTTACACAGAATTGATAAAAGGGCTAAGGAAAACCGGGAGGATTGAAGAGGCCTACGGTATATACATAGATATGCTCAGAGGGGTGCAAGCCTGAGGTTGTGCTTATAAACAATCTGATAAATATTTTGGGAAGAGCTGGCCGTGTGCAAGATGCTCTTGAGATTTTTAATGAAATGGAATCATTGCAGTGCAAACCTAATGTTGTGACGGCCTATAACTAGTAGGCCTGTAAAATTACACATTATGCTATCACAAATTTTTTAAATTTTATGCGGTAATTCTGGGCTGCATTCAGGATAGAAAGAATATTCTAGTGTTCAGACAATTACAAAAATAAAATCATAAGAACGTTTATGTATCTCTTTTACACTTTACAGTTTACACTGATTTTAAAAACTCTTATCTTCATATTATTTTTCTCTACAAATAATGATATTGGCCGCCGCCGCCACCACCACCACCACCACCATCACCGCTTAAAAAAGGGACTTTTATTTTATTTTAATTTTTAATCACATACCTAGAAACTTGTATATAGCAACTTTCACATTAAGATAATTTGGTTTCTGCAATTGTTGGTTGTTCCAAAGTAGTTGTAGCCCAAAAAGAAAAAAGAAAAAGAAAATAGCAGTAGTTCGATACTTGTTGATACAAATGCTGGTTAGTAATAATGTAGAAGTGCATCCTGAAAGTGAGTCCTATTGCAAGTGCATTTTCTATATCTTTTTTATCTCCTTTAAAAAAATTCAATGACCAATAATTAGCCTCAATCATATTTATGTGAACTACTTTCAGTCTAATTATTATGCTGTCATACATTTCTAATATTTAGTAGAATTCAAGGTATTTCTTATTGTTCTTCATTTGGGATTTGCTAAGCACAACAGAGAAAAAAAAAAAAAGGAAGCTACGTGATGCAATAATTTGGGTTGGAAAAGGACAAGAAAAATCATTTCACACTGAACTTATATTCCAAGCCAGGGGAATTGAACCTGTCATCTTGTCTGCGGGAGAGCTGGAATCTGAAAGAGCTAGTATGATTGGTTTCTAGCATGCCTTAATGAATCATGAGCCATAACCAAAGATGCCAAAGGTTGGATTGTGGGGTAGATTCTAGGTTTGATTCTTAAGAAACAAATACAGGTATAATAATATTTGATGAAACTACTGTCGGGCAGGACCCTGGTGCAGATCAATAGGGGTTCATCCATCTTCCATCATGTAATAATTGATTCTTTTAATTAAATTTCAAACTTCCTAAATTAGAGATAAGGGTTAAAAACATAAAATTTAGTACTTTCTTCCAAGAAATAAAAGACTTTTTTTTTTTTGGTTATGTTCATTAATACATTACCAATTGAGAATAAACAAAGATATAGCTCACTTGACTCTACCAACTCATGTCAAATGTAAAAATTTGTTGTCTTTATGTTCTATATCTTTGATGAATTGGACAAATAAATCATTTTGAGGAGATATATATCGATAGATGATGTCTTATAATCATAATATAGAAAATGTACTTGCAATAGAACCCACAAAATAATACAAAGAAATGAAAACAAAGAAACAAAGGAAACGGCTTGCATATTTAAGTGGTATAAATGAGGGGCATTCATGGGAATGGTAGCATTACAAGTAATCCACATATGACTGAATGAGAGTTTACTATGAATTAATTTTCTCATTGTTATGATTTTGGGTGTTTTTAGGTTCTCCCAGTCAGGGTAATGGGTGCATTCATACCTTTTTTAGAATCTTTTTGGATTTGTGAGAGGATGAAGGAACCCCAATGTAGATTAATGCATTAATCATCTCAAGATTGTTTTAGGATCATGTTCTCAATGGTATGTCTAAGGCCAAAGACATTCAATTTTGTATTGTCTCATTTTTTAAATTTTATGCAACATCTCTCTCTTTCTTTAAATAACATTTTACATTATGAATGTATGTACATCCAAAGAAAAATTTATAAAGACATGGAAAGAAGTTTTAACCAATACCTGTTTATCATCAAGTGCTCAGCCACCATTCACCATCCTTTTTATTTTTCCAAAACTATGAACAAACAAACAAAACAAAAAACAAAACAAAAAAACGATGGATTGTCATCCTAGAGACTGCTATGAGTACCTATTTCAAAATGCCTAAAAACAGAACAAATACAAATTTTTCCAACACACACAAAGATAAAATAAGGAAATTAAACGATAATCGCACAACGAAAATAAGGGACGAAAATATGAAAAAAATTAAAACTTTGGAAACTATTTAAAAGGCTCGGTTTGCATAAAAAAATTCCATCTAAGAAGAATTTTTTCTGAAGTTCTAGGGTTTGATTGAAATGAAGAATCCCTTCATACATAGAGAAATGGAGTATGATTAAGGTTTGGAGACAGAGAGTATTTGCAAGGTGGGAGGAGACGATCGACGAGGGAGAGTGAAATGATTCTTTTTCGAAGTGGGATGAGACGATGGGATCTACTCCACGGTGTCGCTACTGCTGCACGAGTTCTTCTTCACCTTCAATGAAGATAAAGTGGGTCGAATGGGAGGAGACAATGGAAATACCTTTGTTTTGGACCTGCTTCATGTTCTCTTATTCTTCAACATTGAACGAGCGGTTGGCGAACGAGAGTAATTTCGAGGGAAGGAAGTCACGGAATGTAAATCTGGAATCGATGAGAGATGAGAGATGAAAGTAAGTAAGAGAAGAGTAAAAAACTATTAAAATATACATTTGGCCAATCTTCAGACCGGCCAAATTTGGTTTTTAATTTAAATTTATTGTTCACCTGAGTTAAAATATTTGACTTATGAATAATTCCATGTGGAGACCAAATAAGACTTATTGTTTAAATCTCATTAGATTTGGCTTTTAGCTAATCCAATAAAAATGTTCTAATTGGCAAATTCCATCAACCGTCCCAGATTTTTTTTTTCTTCCCATGGCCAAAGGATGGTTGGAGCTTGAACTCCAACTATCTCCTCCCTTAGTTTTTTTTCTTAGTTTTTCTTTCTTGTTTTTTCTTAGTTTTTCTTTCTTGTTTATCTTTTTTTTTTTTCCTAATTTTTTCACTTTAGTGCCAACCTTGGTCAATTTATTACTTTCCGACAACTTTCAAAAAACACACGCGGCCTCTACAACCTCTTCGGCTGCTGGTCTCCATTCTTGCGGAGGGGGATAGCAATTATGCTCAATGCATTGGTTGTGTCGTGTCATCCACGCGTAGCCACGATCTGGAGTGGTTTTTGAAGCAACGCGTGAACCCACCAGCATTGGAGGTCTCAAATCCTTCAGATCTGACCAACCATTCACTTTCTTAGGCAGCGCATGTACCACATACGCCACCACAGACTATATGGGCCCTCTGCCAGCAACTCGACTCCGACCCTAGCTACTACCTTATGTTTTCGCTTTTTCTAATCTTTAATCTTGAAAAAGGGATCGTGGACCTCTTCAATAATCAATTCAAAACAAGTGATAGTGCACATGCCACCTTCATTGCTTTTAGCGAAGGTTCTACCACCATCAACGATGGTTCCATTGTTCATTTTTGCGAAACACTTTTCACTTTCTCAGGCAGCGCGTGTACCACATACGCCACTACAGACTATATGGGCCCTCTGCCGGCGACTCGATTCCGACTCTAGCTACTACCCTATGTTTTCGCTTTTTCTAATCCTTAATATTGTAAGAGGAATCGTGGACCTCTTCAACAATCAATTCAAGACAACAAGTGATAGTGTACATACCACCTTCATTGCTTTTAGTGAAGGTTCCACTACCACCAGCGATGATTCCATTGTTCACATTTTTGCGAAACACTTTATTTTCATTTTTTTATAAGATAACATTCTCTTTGTGGGATATAAATAGGATCCAAGAAATTGATCCTAAAAAAATCTTTTTTCTTCTTTTCTTTTTTTCACCTTCTTTGTATTGTTGTTTATTGCTTTGGGGCATTTTGTTTGGGAAACTCACCCCCTCCTCATGTATCATGTTTCTAGTTTAATGAAATTGCTTGCTTAAAAAAATATATTAATTTTTACAATACGTCGGTACATCATCTTCTTTATCTTTTTTTTTTTATATTATTTAAATATTATACTTTTTAATAATTTTTTATTCATTTCAAATAAAGTTTAAAAAAATAAAAAGTAAACAAAGAAATGAATAAAGAGCAAAAAATAGCAAAAAGAGAAAAATAAATTAAATATTTATACAAGTGTGAATAGAATTCCATATATGTTGAGGTGATACTGTAGCAATATGTATATTAGTTAGAAAATACATAATCTATTAGATGGATTATATTGAACTATTTTTTTTTTTTTTTAAAGTTTTATAAAATCAATTTTATATTACTCATTGAGAATACTCTATGGTTTTTAGTTGTCGTAGACTGGTCAATAGATTATTTGAGGTGTCTACGAATCCGTCGTTGGGATTTTTTTTTAAGCAATTATATAAATATTGGTGAATTGCACAAGATTTGTTTTCTTTTAAGTCTCAAATAATAGTTTTGGCCAGACGTTTTCACTGTTTGGTCCCTTCCCATGTTGGTGTCGGTGGGTTTTCTTTGGAGATAGCTTTTTGAAGAATGAATGTGTGAGCTTGAGATTTTAATATGTCTCACCCATCCAGAAATTGATAATCAAAGCTCAACATTGTCATGTAATTGGTAATCTTGGAGTTGGGGCAAAAGAATAACTAGAATATCTTGACCATCAAGCATATCTCAATTTTCTTTCTCCAGGTAACAAATCAGAATAAACCCATCTAGAAATTGATGATCATAACAGAATATTATTGAGTAGCAGACAATATCATGACTAAAAAAACCTGGATTTCACTTGGAATGGTATGATGATGTTCACATCATCTGGACCTAGTATCTATCTAGTCATCATCACATTCCTAAACGAAAAGGAAGTTTTTAGTCTTGATTTGGATTTAGAGATTAGATAAAATAATTTTAGTAAAAAATTTAAGTTAATTAAAATATTATTAGAATATTATTTTTTTGATATTATTTTTATTTTAAAATTTAAAAAAGTTGAATTGAGATTTAAAAAAAAATTGATTTTTATTTTTTATATTTTGTGTAAGAATTTAAAAAAAAATTGTAATGATAAAATAAGATAAGATGAAATGCTTTTCAAATCCAAATAGGACCTTAAGATCATAACCAAACACGCTTTGCCACCTCGCAAAAGTCATAATAAGCTATCAATCACTGCCAAACAAGCATAATTGCAGCTTGCTTAACATATAATCCATTGGCGCCAGTGACAATGTAGCACAAGCATGAAGTTAAGAATTCATTCTTTGTAGAGCAATCCAGTGCCAAACAGAACTCTTCTCCCAGTCTTGGCTAACTTTCTCAAACGGGCTTTGGATTGTGGCAGAGAGCCAATTGGCAGGACACATCAAGTGGAAAGAACCATCAAAACTCGTCTCTTGGATCACAAAATTCAGGTTATCACCAATCAGACTGGTATACCAAGTATTTTTACAAAGACTAATGAGTTTTATACGAGTAGTAATTTCACATTAGGAATATAATATAACAAGTTTCAGCATGAATTGGAATTCATTTTTGTGCAACCCCGAGGGTGCCATTTGAGAGATGATAACTTCTCATCGAGAATAATGTGTTTCATTTAAAAAAAAAACACTATGTATTCATAATTTAGTAGAGAGAACCTTATTGATACAGAATAATTAACATTTTGGCATCCTGAAAAATCAAAATTGATAAATTCTCCATAATCAAATTCGGTGGCTCAAATGACATGCTACGCACAAACTTCCGACGCCTCAAAAGAGGAAGAAACCACCCTCACCATATCAACGATATGAAAGTGACATGTGGTAATGTGATAAGAGTATGTAGTAGATTGGTTTATAAAGAAGGTGTCTAACTTGTGCTGGATTGCTTTTGACCGGCAAGAATACCAGGTTGTGAGCTCCTGGAAGAGACATCAGTGTAGGGCAAGGGCAATGCCTTTATGGGAAGATCCTTTGATGATGCACCATGGGCCTTTTTCTTTAGCTGTTCAAGAAGTCGGCGGCCTTCTTGGAGTTCATCTTCTGCGCTTGAGCCATGGTTTTCCCATGCATCATTTACTCGCTGCTGGAATTCTATTGCTAGAGCATAGCTGCACAACACAAGAGATAACTTTAATGTACATCACTCATAATATATTGTTGTGAGAAAGACCTACTCTTCCTGAAACCCGTGCTGTATTTAAAATTTACACTTGGTTGAAAAAATAAATCCTTATAGTGAAAACACAAATTTAACTAATCATTTCCTTTTTGTGTCACTAAATTGCACAGTGAGGAATATATTCATACAAAAATGACGCGCTCTTCCTTCTATCACGTCTGTCTTCATATAAGGTGCTATTTAAAATGAAGTTTGTGACCATTCAACAAACACTTTGTATTATAAGGATATTTTTGCGGTAGAAATAGAAGAACACCTTTTTATTTGAGCTAGGAAATCAATCCTACAGGGAAAAGAAGTCATAAAGGAAGACGATTTGAGCAGACAGTAAACTCAAGAATCTTGACAAAGTCAGTTCTCTGGAATCTGAGATGGAGATATAATTTATCTTTTCACTTTAACTTCAACTAAGACCATAGTCATAGACGTTATTTTACATTCCAAATAAGACATATACATGATTATTTTTACTCAGAATCGTATCTCCAATGTGGCGAAGGAAAAAGGTATTATTAAATACTCCCACATCAAGTTGAGAAGCACAAGGCCATTGAGAAAAAAGATTGAAAACGCTCATGTCAAGCTAAGTAAATTAGTTATAAGCCGTCAGGAAATCAGACCCAAAAGCAGGGAAACCGTTCATACCTTCCCATTGAGCCATACGCTTTTGAGAGGTTCTGACATGCCTCAATGGAATCAGCATGATGAGGACCAAGAGATACATCCATGATGTCCTTTGCAACAGCAAACATTTGAGCAGCTGCCTGAGGTCTATCTAACTCCAAATATGCTGCCCCCAAATTATTGTAGATATACCCAACACCAAAATGCTTCTGACCAAAGCTCTCTTTCAGCCTTTCTGCAGCACCCTCCAAAAATGGAATAGCCTGCGCCACCTTACCCGTCAACAAAAGCAACCACCCTATTCTTGCAGAAACACTTCCTTCAGAGTGCTGTTCTTGTGGGAGCTTCTCAAGCAAAGCCAACGATCTCTTTAATAAAGAAATTGCAGTTTCAAACTCGTTCATGGTTTCATATTGCATCGCTATCTCAGAGTATGCTTCAGAAACTTCCACTGGAGTGGCTGTTTCTTTCTTGTCAAGAATTCCCAAAGCAATCTCCAAACTCCTTTTTGAGTCTGCAAACCTTTCCTGATTGCACAACGCTTTTGCCATTGATATAAACACTAGTGCCCTAGTCTCGCTATCTTTATCTGTGAGCTGGACAACACCCTTCAAAGTATTAATAGCGGTTTCATATTTTCCTAGCGCAATCTGCATATTAGCAGCATCAATTTCTGCACGGAGCAAATCAGAATCATGACCCCAATTCTTCAAAACCTTTCGTGACAGCTCATTCTGCTCCAGGGCCTTCTCATGCTCCTCTAAACCGGTATAAATAACCCCAAGAAGCCTCCTATCATATGCAACCTCCACCGAATTCTGACCCAAATGCTTCTTATGTATCTCCAACGCCTTCATACAATATGGCAACGCCTCCTTAAAGTCTAAAACTGCAACATATGCTTCGGCCAAATCTCGGTTTGCTTTACCCAATTCCCTACAATCTTTCTCCAATGTTACCTCCTTAATCTCTAAACACTTGTTAAGATGCCCAAGAGCCTCCTCTCTCCTCCCCATTGCCGTCTTCACATTTGCCAACTCAAGTTGCACTGCGTGAAGCACTGGTCTAAAATCCTCACCGCTTAAACCCTCATTCTCTAACCTACCCAATATCCGATTGGCCCTATTAAGGTACCCCAAACTATCAGCAAACCTTTTCAAATTATAATTAACAGAACCCAATAATTGCAAAGTCATTGCAAGAAGCAAAGAATAAGGTTTATCATCTCTATCGAAAGCTTTCAAAGCTCTATTTGCAAAAGATAGAACCTTTTCAGGGTCCTCACCTTCTTGGTCGAGTTTGAGGCCAAGTTTCAAGGAAGCCAATCCAAGATCTCTCTCATCAAAAGCTGATTCCATGTCCTTGAAAGCCTTGAGCATTTCTTCGGTGGTCTTCGCAGACTCAAAAGCCTCTTCAAGCTCAGATTTTTCCTTCAGTTTTTTCTGCCTCGAGGACAGTTGGCTCGGGTTCCCGAGAAGGGTATCCATATGTCGAAAAGGATTGATTCGAAATTGATTGGACTTGAACAATACGCCATGAGTTTTGGCGCAGGGCTTGAGATGGGTGGGAGAGACAAGCGGGGCAGTAGAAGAAGAAGGGCCACAAAAATAATTTCTGGATAGAAGGGCGGCAAATGATTTCGGTCTGTGACGACAGAACTGTGAGAAGATCGAGATGGGGGGTTTTCTCATGGCGGAACTTGGAGAGGTTTAGGAATTCTGGCCGCTGGGAGTTTGGGTTTTTGTTAAACCTTTGCAAACCCCTAACTATGGTTTTCTGTCGTCGTAAACTGATCAAAGATTATTCGAGGTGTCTCCGAACCCGTCCGTCGTTAGGATTTTTTTTCTTTTTTTTGGATAGAATATCAAATTCTCAATTTTATTAAAGAATCTCCTTTATCAAATTTAAGTTTGGAAAATGAAAACAGCTGAGTCTATTTAAATTGATTTCAAATTTAAATATTATACACATAAATTTACCTTAACTAGATTTCAAAAAATTATTTTAATTCACTATATTAATAAAATAAAATAAAAAACTCAACTCATCAATTCAACTCAACATTTCAAATGCAACCTTACTATTCAAAAGAGAGAACTCCTTTAAAATTAGAACTCAAGACTTCACGCGGGGGCCTGCACCTCACCCTGATCTACCCCACCTCACTGGGAGAAATTCCAGTCGGGGCAAGCTGAGACATATATTTTTATAAATAAATATATTTATACATATTTATACAAATATAAAGATAAATTTTTATATAAATAAATTGTGTATATTTATATTGAGCACCAGATTGCTCTAATAAGACTTGTATTCT
Source organism: Platycarya longipes (assembly GCA_036559045.1). Lineage (NCBI taxonomy): Eukaryota > Viridiplantae > Streptophyta > Magnoliopsida > Fagales > Juglandaceae > Platycarya > Platycarya longipes. The sequence continues at coordinate 1,765,246 of CM071792.1, forward strand.
CTTAAACTTTCATATAAATGTTAGTCTAGGATACCAAAATAATCTAATTTCGAATACGATTTTAACAAATTAAAAAAATTAAATTATGGTTATATTTTAGAAATAGTTTTTAGGCCCAATGGGCCGTGTATCATTGGACTGCTAGGGCAATGCGGATGAGTTGTCCAACCCCACCCTCCAACACCAAGGCGAGGCCGGCAAACTTTATTCCCGCCTATTTTGGGATGGGGTGTTGGGAAGGGTCACCCCTGTCCTACCCATGCGGATAGCACCCCTATGGCTGACGCTTTCTTTATTGCCATAAAGAAAAAACACACCAATTAAAACTACAAATTAACTTGCTATAAATAATGCAATGGCAACCTACTACTACCACTAAGCCAAAGCAACTATCAATTGAGAGCCTATTCTACTTCTACAAAGAGGAGATTTAATTTTTAGTTATACAGATAATATAAGATGAGGTAATATCAAAATTAAAAATAAAATAAAATATTATTAAAATATAATTTTTATGTCGATAATTTGTTTTCACAAATCAGGCCAGCCAATATGAGAAAGAGATATACTTTATCCGTACAATCTCTCCGGTTAGACCGCTTCCAACAGTTCAATTTGATTGGAAAAATTATAGAGTGAATCCACACTCAACACACTCACACTCACAGTACTTGTGCTGAGTGTGGATTCACTCTAGCACTATTCATTTGATTGTATAAATTGACTCCATGATTCTGTTTTCTTCTTCTTTTCCCTTTTTTTTTTTTTAATTGCCAACAGAATTTAAGATAACTTATTAGATTAATTGAGTGCACATACTCTAAATTAAAAAGAAATTATGAACATATTTGTCACGTCCATTCTGTTAGCTAAGAATAAGTAGGGGTGTCAAATTGTATTAACGGGTCGTGTTCGTGTCGTGTCAAGATATGTATATTATACTATATAGGTCAACCCTAACTCGACCCGTTAAGCTTATCGTGTCAAAATTTTAAATCCTAACACGACCCATTAACATAACGTTTCGTGTCGTGTCAACCCGTTATGACCCATTAATGAATATTATGAAATAAATTAACACGATAAAATATTATATGTTTCAACCTGTTTATGTAAATATATTGAATATATCCAAAATTAATCCGTTTAGCTTAATTAAACTTAGCATAATTTTATACAAATGTTAAAATCACAATATCTATAAAAATTATAATACTAACTACAGGTAGGAATTATAATATTAATAATAAAAATATTAAAATTAAGATTCTAACAATTTTACCTTTAAATGTAAAGGTATACTTATAATTTTAACTTTCTTAACGTGTCATAACGTGTCATAGCGGATCAAAACAGGTTGACCCTCTACCAACCCGTTAAGCAATCATGTCATAACGGATCAATCCGTTTTGACCCGAAACCCTTTAAGACTAAACCCTAACTCGCTATTATCGTATCGTATTCGTGTTAGGTTAACGGATCGTGTGACATATTGCCACCCTCTAACAATAAGAAAACATTCAGTCTTGAAAGAAGTTCTGTCCGTGCAAGAATTAAGTCCAAAGAAGTTCTGTCCGTGCAAGGAAATATATTCGATCATGTTATGGGGACTCATTCATCCCCCCCAACTCATTCCTCCAAATGAGATCCTCGAAGAAGAAAGCACGCAACACCATAAATTTTCTGAAATCGACAGCCAAAGTAGTCCTCAAACCTTGCAAATGTAAGTTGACTGGAATTCTTTAAAAAAAAATGGCATTCACTTGGACAGAAAAGAAAGATAGCAATATTTTTGCCACAAATTCTTCTGGATTTCAAAGCAAGTGACCTGTTAATGTCTGTTCTTAAATTAGAATTTATGACCATACAACCATTATAATCAGTGACTTAAATTTGTTTCTAGTTTTACATTTTCTGTCACCTTCCAGTTCAAGCTTGAGGCTTATTCAGAAACTAAACCCACCACGAATTTATATACAACAAAGAATACATAGTTTCATTTACTATCGCAATCAGAGAAATTGAAATCCATATGCATCCCAATTATCATATCACCCGAAGTTTGTAGGCCCTTGATTTATTCTTGGAGTTTCTGGAGGTCCGCTATATATATCATCGAAATGAAGATTGAATTCACCCACCTCCAAGTCATCCATGCGAGCGGTTTGGGATAATTTGCGAGTACTTCTCCAGTCCAGGTGTTGCTCCTGCTCCTCAGAGCTTCTATCTGAAAAATTGTCATAATGGTTCCCTGAACTCCGGTGATTGAAAGCTGGAGGCTCAAGGAAACTTGTCTGTGGCAGCGCATCATCTGGGCCACTTCTAGTCCACCATTGGTTTCGAGTACTGGTTTGGTTCGCCAAATTACTAGAAGCATGATGCTGTAGTACACTATCCCGGAAGAAAGGAGCTGATGTTGAAGCTCCCATATGGGACTGAGTTCGATCCTCATAATGGTCCCCCCAGTATTCTTCATACCTTGGTTCATTATTTTGTGTGAAGTTGGATGGCATCCAATAGTCTCCAGGATGTTGCTCCGTCACTTCGATGCGTTCTTGTATACCGTCTCTTGATTGACCACCTGCATGGTTTGGTTGTGAAGTATAGTACAAATCAAGAAGATACGGATAAGTCTTCTGATCTGGATCAATTAGCCACAGGGAACCCAACTGGTAGCCGGTTCCTGGACTATTGTGTGTAAGCTCCCTTGATAAAAAGGCACGTCGGCCTCCACGGCCTCTGAAAATGGGGCTCCCTTGCCTCATTCTAGGAGAATATGTCTGTCCGGTTCCCTGCCCTTGCAGATTTTGCTCCCTGAAAGTCCTAAGATTCGAGACGAACTGCTTTCCTAGGGCATTCGCTTCCCATGAAGGGTAGATACTTTGGAAGCTGCAACCAGAATAGGAAGATCAAAACTTGAGAAACAGAACAGAATAACTTTTATTTTCCTAAAGCGTGCATTTATTTACTAAAATAGATGAAATATACAAAAGGTGCGAGAGGAAGGTTCTGACAATCATCAAATTGCAGCAAACACGAAGCATGCAGAGAAAATGCAAACAATAAAAAAAGATATGGGTGCAATAAATTGGTTTCGACCCATCCCTATGTTCCTTGGTTGAAGTTTGCACCAAGGGGAGCCACCTTAATTGGCAGCTTTGATACGGTCTGACTTGGTGGTTTTTCGTCCATGATTGGACACGGTGGCCAGTTGAGATTTGCGCTAGAGTTCACTTTTTTGGGACGGCTGATAGAGCCAATTCTTTGTTCCTCCAAACCCTTGGCATGGGAGAAGATAAAGGCTTTGTTCTCGAGAAGGGAAGAAGAAAAGTTGAAACGATTGATGTATAATCATACCTCAAAAATGATTTCTCCATTTTCCCCTGGGAACTCCTCTCAGATCGAAGTGCATTATATGGTGAACCATAATTGCCATTGCCATGTCTTTGAAAGTCAAAGGTGCAGAAACTGCAGAAAAATCATAAGTGCAGAAGTAAAATGATTCTTATCAACGTCAACAACAAAATTAAAATAAAAAACTACAGATGCTAAGTCTTTAAGTTGAGGGAGCCAGAAGATCAAAGCAAAGAACACTAACCTGCAGACGTGACCAACACCTTCAACATTCACTGTGAAATCTGCAATGAACTTCAAAATGTCATCCACACGCTGTAAAAAAAGATATGAAACTGTCAGTTTAAAACAAGCATTTATCAGAAGAAAATAACATAATGAGTCATAAATACAACCAACCTTTGGGACAATAAATATAAGTAAATATGGAGTGAGGAAAATTGAGGCCATCTCCTCAAGTAGCATCATTCCAGTGTACTGCATCAGAAAAAAAGGGGGGGAGAGAGAGAGAGGACCTCATGAGCACAAAATTAGTTAAAACCATAAAAAAGAAGGCTATCTTCTTCTTCTTTTTAATCCACCCAGGAATTATAATGCCCAAGAAAAACAAAAACAAAAACAAAAACTGCAGGGATGCATCCCTCATAAGATGGACTGCAAGATGCAGCCCTCATAAGATGGTGGCATGTGTGCTACCATATCAACGTGGTATTTGGCCAGGCACCAAATCCAAGTCCATGTAAGCAAACAACATCATCCAGCACTTTGCTTTATGTCTGGACTTCAACACAGCTTATTCAATGCAATTTTAGCAGTTCTGCTAATGCACCGTTTTGCAATTAAAAGCAACAAGAAGTTTGTAGAATTTTCTTGCTTAAACATACATTTCAGATCTACTTCATTCAAAGCATTAAATATAGTTTAGTACCTGAAATAGCGTTTCAAACTCAGCACGAACCATCTCAGTATTTTCTTTGCCACGCCATCTCTTTGGCATGTAATGTGTATGATGGACAACCATAGACATTGCTCCCTCAGGATCGAGAACAAGAAGCTCATCTGTAACAGCAGCCCGGCTAATCGCGGTAATTGTTCCAAAAACAGCAGCATACCAAAACAAGTTGCGACCAAATATCTGGTGGATTAAAAGAAGGGAAACAAAATTAAAGTCTATAATTGTCACCCATATAAATAAGGTCTGATATGCACTAAATTAAGAAGTAAGAATTAAATTACATGGCCCTCTAGCAACGACTCCTCCAGAAATGCAATGATGATTAGGATAGCAGCAAAGCCACCAGATACAAAGGAGATGAACTTTGCAATAATAGAAATAATAGGAGAAGGAAACTGCTTGAGATAATTAGAAGCATGCTCTACACTGCTATTGATCCGATGCTTAAACAAATGATCCACCTGTTACCAAAAGAAAAAAATAAAGTTAAAGATAATGCATAAACAAAGAAGATTATACATACTAAGAGTATATGTGGGTGGGACCAAAGGAGTTCAACATATTATTAGCAAAGAGCAGCAACACAGCTACCATCCTGAATCTATCTTGTAAGCCTGCATATCTCCCTTAAACCGTACCCCAGCTTCTTGTTTTTTAATAGAAATAAATTTTATTAATACGAATGAGTGAATAGGTGTAGCGCAAGTATATGGGATGTATGCAAGAGAAAAACACCCAATCACGACTTAGAAATAGATACAAGAAAATCATTAAAGCTTAGTTCATTGAAGTCTATGGTGCTTGCCCATAAAAATAAAGTTTTGAAGAAAAACTTCTATGTTCATCCAATGGGCGTTCATTGTCTTCGAAGTTCCGGTTGTTCCTTTCCTCCAAATGCACAGTAGTAGGCATATGGGGTCCATCTTCCATACTGTTGCAATGTTCCCCAATTAACTCCCATCATGCCCTCTGTTTTCTCTTTTTCTTTATTAATTGCGATTCTTTTAACTGTTGCTCATGGGATACACACTTGTTGAACCAGCTTACCCCAAGTAATAGGAACTAGAACATCTTGAACATGTATTTTTTTCTTAAGAAGTTCATTTGTAAAAGCTGTTTTATAGCCATTAGTAGCAACACCAAGTTGTTTTCAGAGAAGATTTGGTTAGATTCCATCAATTAAACAGTAAAATGAAAAATAAAATTTAACTCTAATAATGATTTAGGTTTTAAAGAAAACAATGCTACAATGTGGGGGAATAATTGGTGATCCAAATGATAAAGGGTAAAAATTACAATTTACCTCGAAAAGACAGTGATTCCAATCACTGGCTAAGAATCATACCCAAATTTTGAGCATGCAACAGATACAGAAGCTACATATATTATGCATCCAGGAAAAAAACTGGTTCAGCACAGTAAAGTAGCAGTAAAATAGTAATTACCTCATTGTATTCCCTAAAAATCCACTTTGACAAAGTCGACCACCTTTGAGATGATGCCGTGCTTGGGTGATTATAGAACTGTTCAGCATGCCTCAGGAAGAGATATACCAGCATGAAGATGACAAGAAATGGAGAAAGAAGAAGCATCACAAGCCCAACTACCATAAGCCTTTTCTTTAATGTTGTAGGATTAGATATAAAGTCCCTTCTAACACAGAAGTTTCTGTATGAATCATACGATTACATTAGAAAATCATCAACATTGGAAACTAAACAGGTCATCATTATTTTTGGAATAATAACAAACGAATCATGCTCTGTGAATATAACCAGACACTAAATATAGCCAGCTACTCATGAAAAATTTACCGTACCGATCAAACATGCTCTGTAGTATGCACCAATTTAAGGTCCACTCTAAGGTCTTTGTCAGTATCAGACGATGCTGTGTTCCATTTGAGACAAATTTGACCGTTGGCCCAGCACCAGGGACCCACTGAGAGATGGGGAAAGCAAGCACCCCCTTGTTGAGCATTCCAATCAAGTAGTTTTCCTTGCGCATCAATCGCATCACAATATCATGAGCAGAAAGATCCTTAATTATACAGAGCTGTTGTGAACTTTGCAGCTGAACAACCTTTTCAAGAATTGTTGCCCATGGCATTGTTTGAATTTCATTGTCCGTAACATGGAGACTGCAGGAAGATAATAAACTTGCCCACTGTTATTTATTGACAGAATTTCACTCACACAAAGAACTTGAAAGTAAAAGAGAAAGTGTTGCGTTCAACAAGATTAAGATTGTAGGGTTGAAAATTAAAATTATTCCAGGCTTACCTGTTATAATAAAAGTGACGAATCCCCAGAGTGTCCTTTAATTGAGCAAAAAACCTTAAAAAACAAAAGATCCAATAAATGGAAAATATCCCTAAATATCCAACAATGGTAGCTTTGCTAAGTGTTAAAGGGGTTAACGGGTGCTGATGAAGCGCTTCCTTGGCAAGATCACAAGGCTTAATTCCAGATTCAACTGCATCCATCCCACACTTTGCATTACGAAGACCATTCCAGTCAACATATAATAAGAAAAATCCTGAGAAACAAATGGTGAACCCCAGGCTTAGAAGCTCAACTATCCACTTTATAATGATGCACCAAAGCCCTTTTTCACAATAGTAGCCATAAAGCCTTTCAAAGAACAGATCCAAATCAGCAATTGGTTTTACATTCAAAGTATCACCATTAAGAAATCCCGAAGGGCTCTCACTACCAGGGCTTGGTGGTACCCTTCCGTAGTCAGACAATTCAATCTCAGGAGGCACATCCTTAAGCAAGCCTGTAGTCAAAGATGATTCAACATGTGATTTGAACACACCGAGGGGATTTGAACCCTTTGGCCCGCCAAACATGATTCACAAAGACTGGCAGTAGGAAAATAGAGCCAGTCCATTCCATAAACCACCAGCAAGCATTAAGGAAAGATTCTGTAAAAAAATAACAAAATGTTAGCCCCTTCTGCTGTCATTCATGAAATATCAATTTAATATCTGTCAACAAAAACTAAGAAAAAAGGTGACCAAAAATAAGAACAGATCCACCAAAAAAATGCACTACAATATCATAACTTTTCTTTCATTTGATAAGTAAAGAAAATCTAAAAACATCACAACTGCAGACAGATGATGATCATCCAACTAACTCACTGCACTATTTCGATTCAAGTTTAAAAAAAAAACCATTGAAAAGGTAAAAATGTCACATAGCAAGCACACAAAAAAAGTACATGCTACTATGTCGGTACTGAAATTGTAGCTTGCTAAATATAACTATTATAATGTTGACTTTTTTTTTTATCTGAGATTACCTCGGGGCAATCATGATTAATAAATGAGCCTAACTTTATGAAAGACATGTAGCTAACTTTACTTATGAGGATGTACTTGTCAAAGGAGCTCTAATCAAGAGCACCCTCACTATTCTATCTACTTACTTCCTATCCCTCTTCTCCATCCCGGCTAGTGTGGCGGCTCGTATTGAGAAGCTGCAACATGATTTCTTGTGGAGAGGAATTCAAGTATCATTTAGTCAATTGGGAGATGGTGTGTCGCCTGATCTCAAATGGTGGGTTGGGTATTAGAAACCTGAGTATGTTTAATTAGGTGTTACTTGGTAAATGGTTGTGAAGGTATAACAAGGAACCATCAGCTTTATGGACGTTGGTTATTGATTACAAATACAGCAGTAAGTCTTTTTTTTTTTTTTTTTTTTTGGGGGGGGAGGGTGCACTAGAGAAGTTTGAGGGGTTAATGGTGTGGGCTTGTGGAAACACATAAGAAGAGGGTGGGGGGTCTTCTATCGACACTTTCGGATCCAATTGGGTGTAGAAACTAGGACCTGGTTCTGGAGAGATATTTGGTGTTGCAATAGAGCCCTGCTATATGCTTTTCCGGCACTTTTTCAGGTTGCAAGTGCAAAAGATGCCACTGTGGTGGAAGTTGTGGAAATTTTGGGAGAGTGTATTTATTAGAACATCAACTTTGTTAAGGCAGCACAGGATTGGGAGAAGCAGTCTTGTAGATTTTTTCAGTCTTCTGTACTCCGTACGTCCGAACATTCAGCATAAGGATGCCATGTGGTGGATACCGGCTGGGAAAGGCGCTTTTTCCGTCCACTCTTTTTATAGTGTGCTCATTTTAGAGCCTGCTGTCTAGTTTCCTTGGAAGAGACTTTGGAAACACAAGGTACCCCCAAGAGTCTTTTTTTTGTGTGGACAGCAGCCTTAGGTAAGATTCTCAGCATTGACAACTTGAGGAAAAGGCGAGTTATTATTGCAGATTGGTATTACATGTGTAGAAGAGGGGGCAAGTCAGTAGATCATTTTCTTTTACATTGTGAAATAGCAAGGGAACTTTGGAACAAAGTGTTTAGTAGAATGAATCTAGCATAGGCTAAATTGGAGACCGTGGTGGCGACAATGGTGTGTTGGACAACTATTTGAGGCCCGCAACAAATCAAAGTGATTTGGAAGAAGGTCCATCTTTGTATCATGTGGTACTTGTAGTAGGAACACAATGAACGGACGTTTGAGGACAATGAGAGATCATTAAAAGAGCTGAAAGTTTTATTTTTTATAACTCTTTGTACAAGGGCTATTGCTGTGGATTTTCTTGGCATGGACCTACATGATTTTCTTATTTCTAATTACCCTAGATAAGGCACAAGAATTTTTGTAATTGGCGTTTTGCCTATTCTTTGATCACTAAAATTTGTTTATTACTTATCAAGAAAAAGGACGGGATACAAGCCAAAACCATCTTGGAATACTGCCATAAACTAGCAAATTGCGCAAAAATACTTGAATATGTCCTCTCAGCCTTAAGAGAGTTAGAATAGACAATTAGTGGGCGGCACCAGGCTTCATCGGACCTCCATTCTCAACCCATAGGAAATCGATATGTTGCAAGACTTGGATACCTAACTCATAAAGTGTTCCAGAATCTACTGAAAATGAATGATTAAAATTATATGAAAAAAACATTAGAAGATGCCCTGCAGCATGAGCCATAACTAACCACCAACGTAAATACTATGACTTGGAATATGTGACGCCGAAACCAAAGACATTCTGTGCGTACCTTTCCATTAATTGTAGTAATTTTGTCAACGATCGTATCCAGAATTTGTATTAATCTTTGACAAAAATTGAATATCCGAAAATCAACCAAATCCTATTGCGTGCCGCAATAACAAATTGAACACCTCTACCTGTCCGGAAAATGTAAGAATATGCTGTTGTAAATTACGGGTAAGTTTGTTTATCAAGAGGAGAGGAAAAGAAATGCATGTAGTCAAGTACTCCCGAGAAGTGCTGGTTTATCTACTCTATATGAAGATACAGAGAAATTTTACGAGCCAGAGAGAGAAAGAAATAGAGGCACAACTATATCATCAGCCGTAGATTATAACAGCAGAAGTGATTCCATAAAAAAATAACGGAAAGCCCAACATGAATTTGCATAAACAAATTAATCCATAGAACAAATATGACTGAATTTTGCAGTAGAAGACAAAATTACCTGCAACCCACGAAAGAATATGTGTAATGAAACGAAAAGAACGAGGAATGAACCAAATTAAATAAATTCAATTGGTATCCAGCAAGCAAAAACTTTTGGGGAAAACCCACCAGAATCAACGAATTTTAGAGCAGACAAGAGAGGGTTTGAGGTAAACTTCAGAAGCGGAAATAACAAGGTATTGATTGAAGCAGAAGAGAAACTCAGAGAGAAAGAGAGAGAGAGAGAGGTGTTTGGTTGCGTGAACGAAAGAGGAAATTAGACTCCCTCAAAGACTCAGCTTTGGATCTCTGCCTCCTCTCTGCCTGTAAGATATATCAAGGAGCAGTAGTTAATGGTAAATATTGTAATTTGTATTTCATTCTTATCTCGTCTCATTCTCATATCATCTTATTTCAAACACTATAATATAAATATTTTTTATTTTTATTTTTTACTTTTTATTTTTAATATCTTAAATATATTTTTAAAACTTAAAAAAAAAATAAAAACACAATTTAATTTTTTCAAATTTTAATATAAAATTTATATTTTAATATTATTTTAACATTATAATTCCTTTAATCAACTTTAATTTTCTCATTTTTCAATATCCTATAAAACATATTATCTCAATTTATTTTACCATTAATTATAAATTATTTAATTATTATTTACATATTATTTGATTTCATATTATTATCCAAACAATACCTTAATTTGATCAAAAAATTAACAAATATAATAATTTTGATTCTTTTTGGTTATGAATTTTCTTTTTCATTATTCCAATAAATTCTTTTCAGAATTTAAATTAAACATTTTAGATAAAGCATATTTAAAAAAATAAGATGATCTGACTACACTTGGTAGAAGTTGCCTCTTAAAATGGTGGAAGTTTCCCTTTATCTTCAAGGGAGAATTCTCCTTCTCTCTCCTTCTTTTCCTTATTTTAGTTGGAAATTATTTTATTTTTATTATTTTTTGTTGTTTTTTTATTAATGATGTTTATATAGTGCTGATACTTTGTATCAATATCGTTAACTAATTGTGATAAATTAATTTATTCAAAATATAAATAATTACAAGTAGATTTATATAAACTAAATTGAAAAATTATACTTATCATCTCCTATATTATATATTAATATATAATTTATCATTTTTATCATTCTATTAAAATATCTATATATTAAATAGAATGATAAAAATGAAAAATCCTAACATAAGAGATGATAAATGAATTTTTTAATAAATAATATCAATTATTTTTAATATTTAATTTAGAAAAAATTTTATGAAATAGGAAACTTTAGAGATTCTGAAGAGTGTTGGGCCGTATAGCTGGGCCTAAACCTCCTGGTGTGGGTTTTGCAGAATCAGAAATATGTCCAGCGGCCCATGACGGCAAATTCCACTAACATGAATCTCACCACCTAACTGGAAAATACAAAGACAAAAATCAGTTTTTAAAAAACTATCTAAGCAAATACAGTTTAGAAAATAGAATATTTTAAAAACATTATTCTACTAACAAGCTGGTATGTATTGTATATCATTCACATTACTTAAATGATAAGACTTAATTTCTAAGATTCAAATTTTAAAATTATTCTTCCGAATCAAATTATGATATCTAAACATTTTATTAGATATATTATTCACATTGGTTTATAAATATATATTTTTTTTAATAAAACTAGACCATTAAAACAAGCCAAAACCTTATTAATTTATAAGTTAAGATTTTTGGAGAATTGATGTGCGTTTCTTATTTTGAAAAATAAATCTTTAGGCCGGTTAGCCCATTAAATTCCAAAGAACAGGCCTCTAATGAATTAGTTTGGATTGAATTCATGTGTATTCTCCTGATTGGATTGAATTAGTTTTGGTGTAATGCTAATCTGATAAATCTCCTAACATTTAAAGTGAAGATTTTGTCTCTCTCGAAAATTATTAAGAATCAAATAAGCATATTTTTCTCGTAACAGTATTCCCAAATGCACATTTCCATTCTGACATCATTTATCTAGGTGCCATTACCAGATCAATGCAATAGCAAAGAACTGGATGAAGTCAATGGGGCCAATTCTGTTACTAGAATGGCACAGCTTCTTCCACAACATATAAAGACAGAAATAATATTTGCAGTTATGGAATGTGTAAGTGTTACCTAATTATTTAAAAAAAAATAAGTAAAACATGAGATTTACATTAAAAAAAATTAAAATTAAAAATGCTAGGGACAAATACCAAGGACGAACATCGAATAAATGCCAACTGATAACATGTAATATTTGATGCTAGTTGTGTGCTACATAATATCTGTGAATTGAGGAATAGAGAAATGAAACCAAAGTTAATGAAAATGAAAGCAGTGCATTTTGTTTATCATGTCATATCAGTTGGTATTTGTCCGATGTTTGTTCCTAACATTTGTTCCTAATATTGCTCTAAAAAAGTGTCGACCATATTATTTTTCAAAGCGTTTACGTAATATTTACACATTCTATAACTGTATATAACATTATTGTAATAACGGACAGACCATTACAAAGCGGAAATGTATTTTGAAATAAATTTTTAGATTTTGGAAGAGTTAAAGAATATTTCATATTTTAGATTTTTAAAACATAATCGTATATCTACTTATGAAAATTTTAGGTCTAAAAATTTTAAAACATAACCAATAGATCCAATACCTTATATGCAATATTACATAACTACATAAGTTTGTAAAAAACTCATAAAATAACAAAACAATTTTGTTATTTGTCATGGTGCTCGGCTAAAACAGTAAAAATTAATAAGGACAATTTATTTAGGTGAAAGTTATTTGTCTTGTGGTGTCTACCAAAATGCGATAACAATTGATGAGATTCACTTGCCTTTGGTGGTAGAGCTAAAAATTTGTTTTAAAAGGTTAAATAAAACTAAAATTATAATAAAAAATATATTTTAGCAATTTTCATTGTCTCATTATATTATTAAATCATTTTATTTATGTGAGATCTATTTTATTCATTTTAGGCTCGTTTATTTTTAGAGATGTGTAGAATCCAAGGTTTCAAATCTCGTATCTACATATAAATTTTGATGATAATAAATAAATTCAAGTCTCAAACTCAAATTATCTATGCAATGGAGTTAAGCGCACATCAAGCATAAACAAGAAAGAGAACAAGTTTACAAATGATACTCATAGAGTAATTTTGTACATCTCTTAAAATTTAAAATTGGATTAAGACTCAAAATTAATATTTTCTCATAAAGCATCAAATTGCATTTTTTACATTTGCATAACTTTATTAAAATATTTAATTTCAAATTATTTTTTTTCACATATGCATAAATATTTGAATTTGTAAGATGATTGATTGTCATCTTTAACATGTACATGTGTTGTTTGAAAATCTTGAATGTTGGTTGTGTGTTTTTTTTTTTACAAATGTAAAAGATAGATGATTTTGTTTGAAAATCTTGAAGGGTGATTGTGTATTTTTTTTGACAAATGCAAAAGATTGATGATTTGTTGAAAAATCTTAAAAGGTGGTTGTGTATTTTTTTTGACATATGTAAAAAGAAGATGATTTGATTTGAAAAATAAATTATGCTCATTTTGTCATGTATGAAAAGTAAAAGATTTGATTTAATTTCTTTGAAAAATAAATGGAATTGTTTTTGACAAATGCAAAAAGGAGATGCTTTTATTTGAAAATTTTGAAAATTGAATAGTGCTCTTATTTGACATGTGAGTTTTTTCAAATTTGAATATGAAGACCCATTTGCTTATAAATAGCTCACTTGAGTTTTGTAAAAATCATAACAAGAGCTTACACATCAATTACTAAGTTTTACATTATTCTTTCAAAACCTCCATTCTTTTTTCTCTAAATTTTGTGCCTTAATCCTTATTTATTTTGAGATAGATATAAGTTGCGCTGTATTATTTTTATCTCACTCATTGAAGAGTGTATTCTGATAACCTACCCATTATCAGTTTTTGTATTTGTAAGAGGGTGCGTATAACTCTTGTGTGTGTAGAAGATGTTCTACACAGGGAATAGTTGAATCATCAAGTGTGAGGTGATTGGAAGTGTAGAGGGTTTCTACGGATTCTTTAGAGCGATGTTGCTCAAATGTGTAATGGGTTTCTATCTCCACCTGAAAAAGATTGAATATTGAATTTGGGATCCTTAAAGTGTAGCTTGAGGCGAGGATGTAAACAGTGGGACTGAACCTCGTTAAAATACTGAATTTGCTTCTTCTTACCCTTACTCTTTATATTTTCTGTTGTTTCATATTCTGTTTATAATTTATATTATATATTTGGTTATAAGTATTAATTTTTTAATATAACCTAATTCACTCCCCCTTTTGTGTTAGTCATCTGGGCAATAATTAGTATCAAAGCATGGGCTCTATTATAAGATTAATTATATGTTGAGTTAAGATCATATAGCTAACATTGTAGCTACATTTGCTGAAAGCCAATCCAGTAGTCGGCCTCCGCTATTTTGTGGAGACAATTATACTTTCTAAAAAGCTAAAATGAGAATATTTCTTCAGTATCAAGGTCGAAAAATCTGAAAATGTACTGTAAATGGGCCTTATATTCCAACAAAAATTGTTGATGGAGTAAAGGTCAATAAGAAAGAAGAAAAATTTGATCGTGAAGACGATAGACTTTATACAGTGAATGTAATAGTTATGAATTATCTGTATAATGCTCTAAATGGTAATGAATTTAACAGAATAATGACTTACAGGACAGCAAAGAAAATTTGGGACAACTTGGAAGTAACTTATGAAGGAACTTCGCAAGTCAAAAAATCAAAAATTTATATTCTTACGCATGAATATAAAATGTTCAAAATGAATGATGATGAATCTATTTCCTCTATGTATACTCGTTTAACTAACATTATAAATAATTTGACACCTCTTGAAAAAGTTTATTCTGGCTTGGAGATAATAAAAAAAATTCTCAACTCTCTGCCAAAATGTTGAGAATCAAAAGTGACGGCGATTCTTAAAGCTAAAGATCTCATAAAACTCGAAGTAAATGAACTTCTTGGGTCACTTATTACTCATGAGTACACATTGAAAAGAGGATAAGAAGAAGGAAAGCAAAATGGGAGTTTGGCACTCAAAACTGTTCCTCATGAAAGTGAAAACGATGAAGACGAGGAAAGTGATAACAAAGATGCTGAAATTGCAATGATCACAAGAAGATTTCAAAGATTCTCAAAGAAAAATAAAAATACTCCTCCAAGGAAATCTTTCAAAAAAAATTTCAACAAAAATACAGGTAAAAACGATTCCTTAACTTGTTATAAATGTAAAAAGTCAAGACATATCAAGGCAGATTGTCCCCTACTAAAGAAAGATCGATACAAAGGCAAGAAAGCAATGAAAGCTACATGGGATGATGATTCAAGTAGTTCAGATAGCGACGCAAGCAATGAAAAATTTACAAATCTTTGTCTTATAGTTAAAGATGATCTTGAGGTAATAAATTTCGAAAATATTGAAAATCATTCTTATGAAAAATTAATAAATTTTTTGAAAGAGATATATGAGGAATTTGAAAAATTAGGTATCAAGTATACCGTGTTGAAAAAGAAAAATTCTTTTTGAACAAATGAAATTGATGTTTTAAGAAAAAAAAATATAGTTTCAAAAGATGAAAATGATAAACTGAAAAAGAAAGTAGTTGATTTAGAAAAGATTGTTGAAAAATTTACTAGTGGAAAAAAAATTTTGAAAAACTTCTTGGTAGTCAAAAATGTGTTTTTAATAAAGTAGGATTGTGATACATGCCAAAAGAAAAACTCAAACCCTATAAAAGTTTATTTGATAAACCTACTAAATCAAAATCAGATTTTCAAAATTTTTTTCCTAAAAATAAATTTGTCAAATAAAGATATTATTACAATCATTCAAGATTTTCAAAAATGTCACATGTTATTTATAATTTTTATAATATAAATTGTTATAACTATAATACTTGTTCTATTAGAAGAAAACATACAATGATTATTAGAGCCATATGGGTACCAAAAAATCTTATTTCTTCTAATACTAATAAATAAAAGACCCAAAGAATATGAGTACCGAGAAAAATTATTTTAATTATTTTTGTAGATATGCATGAAGTCCTCCATAGGTAAAACCAAATGGTTTTTAGATAGCAGATGCTCAAGACATATGACAGAAGACAAAACTAAGTTCATTGACCTCACTGCTAAAGAAGAAGGATATGTAACATTTGGAAACAATTCAAAAGGAAAGATCGTGGGAATAGGTAAAGTTGGTAATAAGTCTTCTCTCATAATCGAAGATGTTCTACTTGTTGAAGGTCTAAAGTATAATCTTTTGAGTATAAGTCAATTATGTGATGAAGGATTTACAGTTACTTTAAAAAAGGATAAGTGCATTATTTTGAATAATCATGACTGTAATATTTGTTTTATTACTCTTAGAAACAATAATATTTATATAATCGCATTTGAAGAAATTGTCTCACAAGATGCTATATGTTTATCAGCTCAACATGAAAATAGTTGGTTATGGCATAAAAGGTTAGGTCATACAAATATGGAATTTAGTTCCAAACTTTCAAAAAATGGTCTTGTGAGAGATTTTCCAAAAACAAACTTTCTTAAAAACAAAATTTGTGATGCATGCCAGTTTGGTAAACAAATAAAAACTTCTTTCAAAATCAAGAAACATATTTTCACTACTAGACCATTGCAACTAATACACATGGACCTTTTTGGACCAAATAGAATTGCAAGTCTGGGAGGAAAATATTATGCATTTGTTATTGTTGATGATTTCTCTAGATATACTTGGGTCATCTTTCTCGTTCATAAAAATGAGGTACATAATGGCTTTACCAAGTTATGTAAGTGAATTCAAAATGAAAAGGGCTATACTATCTCAAATATTCGAAGCAATAGGAGAAAATAGTTTGTTAATAAAGATATTGAATCTTTTTGTGATGAAAATGGTTTTGTGCATGATTTCTCTGCTCATTGAACTCCTCAACAAAATGGGGTAATAGAAAGGAAGAATAGATCTCTTCAAAAAATGACAAGAATAATACTTAATGAGAATAATTTACCTAGTTATTTTTAGGCTGAAACGGTAAGTATTACATATTATGTTATAAATAGAGTTATGCTAAGGTCTAAATTAGATAAAATCCCTTATGAGCTTTGGAATGAGAAGAAGCCCAACATTAGTTACTTTCATGTATTTGGATGCAAATGTTTTTATTCTTAATGATAGGGATAATTTATGAAAGTTTGATATAAAATCTGATGAAGGTATATTTCTTGAATATTCTACAAATAGTAAAGCTTATAGAGTATTCAATAAAAGGGTTTTGACTGTACAAGAATCTATGCATGTAATATTTGATAAATCTAACCCTCTACTCTCTAAGAAATCTATTGATGAAGAAACAGAAGGTACAAATAGCACAAATAATCTTAATCTCAACAAAGAGAATACAATGGAAAAAGTCCAACATGGAGACATAAGGAAAGATCATCAAGATTTAGTATAAGATGCAACCAAATAGTGAAAACATGTGAAAGATCATCCAGTAGAACAAATTCTAGGAGAACCTTCATAAGGTGTAAGTACTCGATCATCTCTTAAAAATATTTGTAATCACATTGATTTTCTATCTCAAACTGAACCCAAAAATATTGATGAAACACTTATTGATGAATCATGGATTTTAGCTATGCAAGAAAAGCTAAATCAATTTGAAAGAAATGATGTTTGGACACTTGTTCTTAGACCTAAAAATCATGCTGTTATTGGGACTAAATGGGTCTTTAAAAATAAAAATGATGAGTCTTGAATCATCACTAGAAATAAGGTTCGACTAGTAGCCCAAAGTTTCAACCAAGAGGAAGGAATTGATTACGATGAGACATATGCACCAGTCGCAAGATTAGAAACTATTCGCATGTTACTTGCATATGCATGTTATAAAGATTTTAAGTTTTTTCAAATGGATGTTAAAAATGCTTTCTTAAATAGTTTTATAAATGAAGAGGTATATGTTGAACAACTTTCAGATTTTGAAAATCATATTTCTCCTAACCATGTTTTCAAACTCACAAAAACTTTATATGGACTCAAATAAGCTCCTAGAGCTTGGTATGAGAGGCTTAGTGGTTTTTTGATTAAAAAAGATTTTTCAAGAGGAAAGATCGATACAACTATTTTCATCAAATATGAACAGGATGATATTCTTCTAGTTCAAATTTAATGGATGATATAATATTTGGTACTACTAATGAAAATATGTGCCAAATTTTGTTAAGAGTATGCAGGAAAAATTTGAAATAAGCATGATGGGAGAACTTAATTTCTTTCTCGGATTGTAAATCAAGCAAGCAAAAAGTGGAACATTCATTAATCAATCAAAATATATCAAAGAGTTATTCAAAAAATTTAAGATGGAATGTGCGAAGGTAATTAGAACACCAATGAGTCCAACCACCAAACTTGATAAAAATGAAAGCAGTAAGCCAGTTGACTCAAAAAATATATCGAAATATGATTGGTAGTTTATTATATTTGACAGCTAGTAGACCTGATATTATGTTCAGTGTATGTTTATGTGTACATTTTCAATCATCTCCAAAATAATCTCATTTGATTGCTGTTAAGCGTATTTTTAAATATATTGCCGGTACCATTGACTTAGAGTTATGGTATCCTAAGCACACTTTTTTCGATCTTATCAGTTATTCAGATGCAGATTATGCTGGTTGTAAAATTGATCAAGAAAGTACTAGTAGAACATGTCATTTTTTAGGTCATGCACTCGTTTCATGGTTTAGTAAAAAGCAAAATTCTGTTACATTATCTACTGCTAAGGCAGAGTACGTTGCTGCAGGTAGTTGTTGTACTCAAGTTCTTTACATGAAGCAACAACTTGAGTATTTTAAGATTATGTACAATCATATTCCTATTAAATGTGATAATACTAGTGTTATAAATCTTTCAAAGAGCCCAATACAACATTTTAGGATTAAGCATATTGAAATTAGATATCATTTTTTTAGAGATCATGTGCAGAATGGTGATATTATACTAGAATTCACATGCACACACGATCAATTGGCTGACATTTTTATAAAACCCCTACCAGAAGATAAATTATGCATGATTAGAAAAGAAATATGAATGATGCATGCCATATATATCTGTTGAATATTTTTATTCCATTATCTCAAATGTCCTATAGAAACTTGAGACGTTTAGCCTCATCATTCAAATGCATTTGCTCCTCATAGATCATGATGACATCTTTGTCTAAAAAATTAGGCAATCGAAATAAAGAGGCAAGTAAGGATTTTAAATCTTTATTCTGTTGTTTTAACTCTACTATTTTTTTATTTGACTCATAAACAAGTCGTTGAAGTACAAAGACCATTTCGCTAAGCTTCTCAATTTCGCGAGTTTTGGACTGCAACCAAGTGGAAAAAGTAACAATGGAAGATGAGTATTGAGTCTCGAGACCCACAAGCTCATAAATGGCATCATGATCTGATTTATTAGCCAAATCAGTCTCTTGTTGCTTCATGGCGCCTACAACAGATGCAGAAATAGTTTGAGGTGAAGAATACCTCATATCTTGATCACGAGAAGTACTGAAGGAAAATTGACGAGCCATTGAAATTTTGTAGAGTGAGAATGAAGATGAACTACAGAGATGAGAAGAAAATTTGATGCGAATTAGATAAAACTAAGGATTGCTTTTATAAAGATGAAAATAAGTACAAGACAAACTGTCATATCTTCAAATCTTACTTAGTCAAGATTACAAGATATGCCGGATGCATATTGTCAAAAGTTACCGAGCTAAGCCAGCAAGATTAATTATAATTGTCCTTATTTTTCTTGTGAAGCGCTTCCATTATCTGCTGATGTTGACTTTGTGCTTGAACTCTCACTCATTCCGATTCCTCTATTTAAAGTTTCAGAACACGAGCTAATTCTTTCAAATCTTTATTTTCTTACTTTATCCTCTTATTCTTTCTACCTTTATTTGCAAGTTTTTGATGTAGAACAGATATTTGATTGTTAAGTCGATCAACCTCATTTGAACTCACTAATAATTTTCGAGACATGGTTATAACAGAGGCAGCATATTGACCACTGAGAGTTCTTGATGCTGCAACAACCTCAGAATCAGTTCTACTAGAAAAATACACATCTGCTTCTATCATGGTATTGATAGTATCAGGGGATAAAATGACTGGTTATGACGGTTCTTGGTTCGAATCCAAAAGAGTACTAGAAGAAATTGTCTCTGTCATTCTGTCGTTTTGGATAAATAAGTACTTGATCAATGAGTAATGTGAGATTTTTCTTGTGAGTATTCGATGGGTTAAAAGGATCTTTTAAACAGCAACTCGAAAGCTTTCAAATCTTTATAAAATCTCGTTGGTCAACAACATCAAGCGGATTTGAATCTCCGTCCGCACCGAATTGCCAGAGCTAGGCCTCCAGCCTTTGCAGTTTTGTCGGACACGGGAGTTAGGCATCAACTTTTGCAGCTTTTGTCGAACACGGGTGGTTCTGATTACCCAACACTCGATAGTTTCTACTAAACACACCGTTTTATTTGGTTATTGGTTATTACGAAAAAAAAATCTTACTGAATCCAATTGCAGTTCCTTTTTAATGATGCCAAAATGAGGAGAAGTCTTATACTAGTATTATACTACCCTGTTATATATGCTAGAATCATGTTTATATTTTTCTTGAAAAACTAACTCATATTTTCAGTGGGAGCTTAAATATTACTGTAGGTCGCAGATTTCTTCTAAATATTTGTCATCATAAAAAATGGGGAGATTGTAGAACCCAAGGTTTCAAGTCTCGTATCTACGTATAGATTTTGATAATAACAAATAAATTCAAGTCTCAAGCTCAAATTATCTACGCAATGGAGTCAAGCGCACATCAAGTATAAACAAGAAAGAGAAAAAGTCTACAAATGATACTCATAGAGTAATTTTGTACATCTCTTAAAATTTGAAATTGGATTAAGACTCAAAATTAATATTTTCTCATAAAGTATCAAATTGCATTTTTTACATTTCATAACTTTATTAAAATATTTAATTTCAAAAATTATTATTTTTTTCACATATGCATAAAGATTTGAATTTGTAAGATAATTGATTGTTATTTTTAACATGTGCATGTGTTGTTTGAAAATCTTGAAAGGTGGTTGTGTGTTTTTTTGACAAATGCAAAAGATAAATGATTTTGTTTGAAAATCTTGAAGGGTGGTTGTATGTTTTTTTGACAAATGCAAAAGATAGATGATTTGTTTGAAAATCTTAAAAGGTGGTTGTATATTTTTTTGACATATGCAAAAAGAAGATGATTTGGTTTGAAAAATAAATCATGCTCATTTTGTCATGTATGAAAAGTAAAAGATTAGGTTTGATTTCTTTGAAAAATGAATGGAGTTGTTTTTGACAAATGTAAAAATGAGATGTTTTTATTTGAAAATTTTGAAAAGTGAATAGTGCTCTTATTTGACATGTGAATCTTTTTAAATTTGAATATGAAGACCCATTTGCCTATAAATAGCTCACTTGAGTTTTACAAAAATCATAACAAGAGCTGACACATCAATTGCTAAGTTTTACATCATTCTTTCAAAACCCTCATTCTCTCTTCTTTAAATTTTATGCCTTAATCTTTATTCATTTTGAGATAGATATAAGTTGCGCTGTATTATTTTTATCTCACTCATTGAGGAGTGTATTATGATAATTTACTCATTATCAGCTTTTGTATTTGTAAGAGGGTGCGTATAACTCTTGTGTGTGTAGAAAATGTTCTACACAAGGAATAGTTGAATCACCAAATGTGAGGTGATTGGAAGTGTAGAGGGTATTCTACATGGATTATTTAGAGCGGTGTTGCTCAAAGGTGTAGTAATAAGTTTTTATCTCCACCTGAAGAAGATTGAATATTGAATTTGGGATCCTCAAGGGGTAGCTTGAGGCGAGGACGTAGGCAGTGAGGCTGAATCTCGTTAAAATACTGAGTTTGCTTCTTCTTACTCTTACTCTTTATATTTCCTGCTGCTTCATATTCTATTTATAATTTATATTATATATTTAGTTATAATTATTAATTTTTTAATATAACCCAATTCACCCCCCTCTTGTGTTAGTCATCTGGACAACAAGATGAGATAAAATGAGATGAGATAAAAATAAAGAATAAAAGAATAAAATATTGTTGTAATATATTTTTTTTAATATTAGTTTTGTTTTGAGATTTAAAAAAGTGGTTTTAGAATTTGAAAATGTTGAATTTTTATTATATGTTGTATGAGAATTTGAAAGAATCTAATGATGAGTTTGAGATTTGATTTTATTTCCCAAAACAAACAGGCCCTTATTTTTAAATCGGATTAATTTTTTTAAAATTAGACTTGTAAGTAATTAATTTATAAGATCAAAATAATTTTGTGGAGGAGGAATCAAAATAATTTTTTTAAAAGGAGACAAACACAAGATGATATTAATATTATCCTATTAAATTATAAGAAAATAATATATACATGTATATTTTTTTTTTTCAAAACTAATATATATATATTTTTTTAAAATCCTAGGGTAGGGGGCCTTAGGCCTATTCATCCGAGTCGAGTTTTATTTTGTCCGATTCTGAAATTTATTTTATCTTTTAATAGTTTTGATATTTTCACTTAAAAAGTTTAAACAAATTATGAATTCAAAATCCAAATTTCTAGATCCAAAATTCAAATGAATATGCCTAGGGAGTTGTGGCCTCTCTGCCCTTGTATAGCTCTTTCCTGCTTGTCTTGTTATGCTTATTAGAATAATGAAAGCCTTCTTTGGATAACTAAAAATTTTACAATTTCTTTTTTTAAACGCAATATGAGGACCATAATGTGAAAATTTTAAGTCAAATGAATCTTGTTTTTTCTTTAACAGAGAGAGGTTCAAAGTTTGTAAAGACAATGAATCTTGTATATATTTTTTATTTAATCTCTTGATTCGTAATATGATTTTGTTGTAAATACAATTTCATAAGTCGTAATTTAATTAATTTTCTTAAATCGAAACACCTTTTTGCTTAAATTCAATGACCATTTCTAAAAATGCATAAATCAAGGCACTAATTACTAAGAAAAAAATATTAATAATATTTTATTATTTTCGTCCTAAGCACACTAAAATCCTAGGACCATGGTAACCTCGCACAAGTACCAAAACTAGTATACTCTATCCTACTTGCCAAACAGAGCCGTAGATAATCAGACGAACCAACGGATCTTTTTGGCGGGAGGACACGTGTCAAGCAACTAGGTTAGCATTGGCACATATTTCCCGCCAAAAAAATACTAATATACTGATCATTCCGTCGTATCCTTAGTAAATCCCGACTCCAAAATCCATCACCCTCTCCCTCTGAGATTCCAAATGAACCCTTCAGAGAGCATGTCAACTCCCTTCGACTCCGAGAAGCCCCTTCTCCAGGCAAAGTCTCCAAACCCTAATCAATTGAGCTCCAAAACTCCAGAGAAGTCCACGCAGCTCCCCCGCCGGTCGCGCAACCGCGGCGTTGCGCTCTCGATAAATGAAGTCCGAAAGGTCGCCGTGAGCCTCCGAGACTCGGATCGTCCCGACCAATCGATGGCCCCTCAAAAGTCCGCCAGAAGGCAGATAAAATCCTGGCTTGCTGAAAGCCCAATCCGGGAATCGAAGAAATCTGTCGGCGGACCCATCAAACTACCGGAAAAGTAAGAGTTTTGAATACTAATTGATTTGATCGAGTGGTGAGTAGTTTAATTTGTCTAATTATCTTTTTTTCTTTCGTTTGGAGTTTAATGGGTAGGTATGAGATTCTTGCCGAGTTTCTTGATGGCTTGGATAGTTCGATTCGGTTGTTGCGGTTGAAGGGCTCGGCACCAACATTTACGAATATTTGTCCAAAAATGGAGTGTTTAACCGATAGGTATTTTATATGCTTTTTAGTTCTTGATAATATTGGTAGCTTAGGTTTCTAGGATTTTTGTCCGGTCTTTCCTTTTTTTGGTTTATGAGAAAAATGGAAATTAGGTTGAGTAAATAACTAGAATTTTGTGTATCGGCTTTGATTGGTATTTCCTAGTGATTTTATTTATGCAAACTCTTTTTGGATCTGGGAAAGAAGGGGCAAAAGACGATAAGTGTAAAAATATAAAGGAACCTAATTTCTCAAGTAATTGAACATTTTTTCTTCCGAGATAAAACCAAGCGTAGGATTCCAATAGCAGCAATGGAGCTCTTTGACCTTTGATGTTAATGAAGCTCTTTTAAAAATGTATTAGGAGGTTTTCATATGGTCACTTGGCTCAGATGAAGTTTATTTTACGCAATGCAATTGAAATAAAGAGGGTACTTGTGTTCGATGAGAGAACGAGTTGTATGAAGCCAGATCTTCATGTTTCTATCAACATTGAGGCAATAGAAGACGATGGGAAGTTGACATCTGAAAGCAGGAATATTTATTTGAGGAAGGTGTTCAGAGAACGGCTTGCAGATTTTTCAAAATTCAATCCTGAGGTATGCATAATCTATATTGGATTTTTGCTTGATTGCAAGCTATAATGTATTTTTAATCACATCTTGTACTATAATACTTTTAATTATTGGCTTCTTTTAGTGCATGCAAACATAACATTGTTTAAGTTGCTTTCATATCCTCCTAACCAAATGCACAAACAAAATGATGATATGGAGCGAGGGGTGCAGTTTATTTGAGTAATATACCAAAACTGTAGGCATATATTACCTTTTTCGTAAGGAAAAGATTATTGCAGTCAGATGCTTTTGCTTCTAGTTTTAGCTCTAATCTATCTATAAATGAGTTAGAAGGCCTTTTTTGTGAAATTGAGTTAAAGGCTACCATGGCAAACTAATGAGAATGGGACTCAAGGCAAGATGACGTCACTTGTTAGGAATCTCATTGTTTTGTCTTAACCTCTAATAATGACCTAGCTAATGTAATATGTATCTGGGATTAAATTAGTCTGGCATACCTTCTATGTGAAGTATTTCTGCTATGTTTAAATAGTGTTTTAGATTACATTGCTCTTGTTAAATACCATATAATCTAGAAGACTTTTCTCTGCTTCCAGGTTGATGAAATTCCGGAGGAAACATTGCCAGAACCATTTAATCGTACAAAGCCAGACATCCCTTCAAACATGAGAAAAATACATACCTCAACATTTCCTGTTAGGCTATCTATTGCTGCACTAACAGCTCAGCAGTCTGCAGTACCAGAAACCAGCATTCAGGATTACGAAAATTCAGAAGGAACAAAACCAGATCTGAATTCAAACGTTATGGAAGCTCTCAACTTGGCATTACCTGTTGAGACCTCAATTGAAGCACTTACAAAACAGCAACCAGTAGTAGCATCACATCTCCCTCAATCTTTCCGTAAGAGCTTTTCGCAGAATGTCACATGCAATGAAACAGATACCGCTTCTCAGAACTTTTTAAAGACTTCCCTCCAATCTTCAGTTGATCCAGTTCCAGAGTCACCCCCTCTTAACAGAAGTTCTTCCAATGAGGAAGCTGCTGCTGCTGCTGCTCCTGCTCCACAAGCAAAATTGTCCAATGAACCAGCCAGCAATGGAGAAAGTGTATCATTTTGTGCTTCTGCTTGTTTACCTGCTTCCTGCCCACCTGCAACCCCAAGCAAAGTTTCAGAGGACATCAATAATAAAAATAGTTGTCCCACAGAAA
Organism: Platycarya longipes; assembly: GCA_036559045.1. NCBI lineage: Eukaryota > Viridiplantae > Streptophyta > Magnoliopsida > Fagales > Juglandaceae > Platycarya > Platycarya longipes. The sequence goes on from CM071792.1 coordinate 1,790,882, forward strand.
TTGCTGACGTAAATTCAACTCCTGCAAAACTTACCTACACTCCAGATAGGCTGATGAATGTGACACCCGCATTGCATACACCAAAGAGATGCTATATGAGCCCAGACGATGATTATGCAAGCACACCACACAAGTTACTTAGGCATCCACCCCGTTCCAGGTCATTGAAATTTGACACTCCCGAAAAAACTGAAAATGTTGAAGTCGAAATAGATGACAATGGAGTTGTTTCAGCTGATACTGATATTTGTTATGTTCTTCCTGAGAATCTCCTGCAATCGGTATGCCCCATCCTAAATTCCTTTCATTTTCACCCTTACGAAACATGCTTAGAACTTTTATACAAAATTTTATATGGTCAATGGTATTTTTTAGTATTATTTTAGTGCTATTAATCTACTTATATTTAGTGAAGTAAAATCTTTCCCTGATAGGAAAGGAACTCCCAAGTATCAGACTGGCAACTGTCTCTTAATTGCAGACACTCAGATAATTGGTTATTGACCATCTGAGATGACCCAGTCCGGTAGAAAGGACTTTCGTTAACTGTTGAACCCTACAGATTTGAAAAATCTTGAAGGACCATTTTGATTGATTGAATGGAGTTTATAAGCAACCTACCAATAAATTTTCTTTTGATTACATGATTTCACAGTAATAGCAGGCAAACATTATTAAAAAAGAAAGGAAGCAAACAAGATATGAAGAAATGAGGCCTGGCCCCTGGCATCCTTAGTGGAAATTGACTCCTGCATAATGTTTCATTATATCTTAAAATCTTGTCAGCAATGAACCCGCAGTTCTTGATTGGGTTTGCAATGTTTGCAATTACTATGATATCATGATTAACTTATCAGAAAAAAATTAGGATCTCATGATTAGTATTGAAATGTGGCTGTCTTATTTTGCAGATAAGAGAGAAAGAGATGAAGGCTATAGAGGAACAAAACCCAGCAATTTCCCTAGCAAGAAGGAGGCAAAAAAATATTGCTAGCCTCCCTAAGGTCTTTAACACGATTCACTTCTTAACACTATCCACTAAGCAGTCTGTTATTACGAAACAGGAGCTTATACACAAGATAATTGGAAGCCATTGCAATATTGTTGACAGAAGTAAGCCAAAGTACTATCCTGATTTAATTATCGTTCATCTGGAAGCTTTTGGTGATCCTCTTGACTTTTGTTTGCAGGGGAAGTTGAAGAACAGTTGAGTCTCTTGCTAGAACTAGTTCCTGAATGGATTTCAAAAAAATCGGCATATGGGGATTTGCTCTTCTGGTAAGCCTAGCTAAAATATAATGTACTTTTGTACAACCCATCGCCATTGTGAGTGAGAAGAAATGAGTTGCCAATCAAGACACTGATTACTTAATAAAATCAGCTCTTATGAGAACTATTTATTGATTGAAATCACAGTTTATACATACAGAGATTAGACATTTTTCAAATCGATTGATGTCATTATCTTGTTTTGCAGTATAAATAAGAAATCCAGTCCTGAATCAGTAAGGGCGCGGCTTGAAGAAGCAAAGCAAGAGGACACTATAGTTTCTAGGGAAATACTGTAGGAAGAATGTGAGCAATGGTTTGGAATTTTCTTTACGAGTGGCTATTTGTAAATGATTTAGGCCTCCTTTGTACTTTTAGAAGAGTTGAGACAAGTTGAAAGTTAAATAAATATTGTTAGAATATATGTTTTTTAAATTATTTTTGTTTTGAGATTTAAAAAAGTTTAATTGTTTATTTTATCTCATCTTTGTTATTTTCTTAGTACGAAGCTTTGATGCTTCCATTTGGCTGGCAATGCAGCTGAACATATATACAGAAAATGGATATTTACATTATCCCTGTTCTTGAAGCAATCGTCCCCTTTTTGTCTGCTACTAGTCTCTATACGTATATTTTGCAGGTTAATTCCCCTTCTGCCCTTCTACGTAACCCAATTTCATGTTTTGCTAAGGCTTACATCAGACAAAACAAAACAAACAAAACTAGTCAGTTTGTATCAGGTTAGTGTGGGCATTTTGCAGAGGCATTAACTGATCTAAGGACACGTCACTACACTAATGTAACTGGACTCTTGCAGTTTTGAAGATGAACCCAATGTGACTTGGGAATTTTCTCCCAGATGTAATCCTTCATTTATCAATAAAAAAAAGATACCAAAGCTATTAATAGTAATACATAAGGCACAGAAAGATTGGAAGTGCTGAGGAGAGGATTGATGAGGCAGCAAAAAGGAAAAGTGGTGGAATTTAGAACACCCCAACACCCATCTTTGGGAAATAATAACTGGGGTGGCGCTTCTCCCTTGTTAGCAAGAAACATTCCCAAGGAATCACTTGAACTAAGGTACCTAAGGCTCAACAATATTCGTGCCCGGGATGAGATCTTCCCTGCTCAGGATAATGATTTCCCCGGCTTGCCTCAAACGACACAGACTTCTAAAGCAGGTGGTCTCAAAGCCTCCTCCATGCAGCCAAACCGCAGCCTGAGAGATGTTTTGTCAAAGCTATTTATGTTTCCTAGGAAGGAAAAGGCTGTGTCCCGATTGAATCCTAAGAAAAAGATAAGGTTTCCTGATTGGGATCCTCGGCATAGGTGGCCTCAAGGTTGGTGTTAATACAAAACAAAAAAAATTACAGATCATGTAAGCCAATCGTGTCCAAAACTTTGGAGGGCGGTTTTGGATTCTTTCTTCTCTGTATTGCTTTTTAAGAATGGATCATAGTATATATATATATGTCATTTCTAATGAAGTTTTTGGAACCTGAACTTATGAAGTTTTCAGAATGTTTCTTTTGACCGAATAAAAATTTGAGAGTGTGGTATATAAAATTCCCCTTTCACCCCATGTCGGTCATCTCATTGTTCACCCATCCTCATTTTTTATGCTTTGTTTTTCGTTTTGTGTGTACATTTTTAGGGACTTCAGAGTCTAGATTTCCACCGTTTAACCACCAACAATGTTATCCAAAGAGGTTCCTAGGGATCAACTCCACCTTCCCATTTAATTGGCCATGTATACTTTTTGGTATAGTGTGTGACCACCTCGTACGCCCCGCTGCCAACATGTAAAATTCTCACGTGCTCATGCCGAGCTCGTCCATAGTTCTTGAAGGAGTAAATATAGTCCAATTATACAAAGCCTAACCCATTAGAGGGCAATCATCATTAAGAGACAAGTGAGAAAAATAAAGAAATGTCACAAGAATAGTCTCGTTTAGATTCGGAGATGAGATGAATTTAGTTTATTTTTTAATATTATTATTATTTTAAAATTTGAAAAATGTGTATTGAAATTTGAAAAGATGTGTATTGGGATTTAAAAAATGTGTATAAGAATTTATATTTTGTATAAAAAATTATAAAAGTATAATAATAAAATGAAGATGAGTTAAAATGAATTGAGATAAACTTTAATATAAACGGGACCTAAACATCACGTAGGTCCTATACCAAACCAAATAGATTCACGTGTCTCCATTTCTATTTACATTTTTAGTACTATTTTTTATTTACTATTATATATAGATGTATGAATGGCTGCCATACTACTGCTTCCGGACAATCATCGGATTTCAAACACATCATTGAGACCTAGACAAATTTAGTGGCCGAAAATAACTCTTTCTTGCATTCCAATCTATTGTGCGATTTTTTGCATTAACAACCCTACTACCTTTCGCATACTCTTTGTTGGAAGTTGGAACTAATCTCACCTACGGAGGGAGTCTGGTATTCTATAGCATTTGCCTCGGTTGGGATCTTAAATGTACACTCGATACCAATCCACCATTGAACTACGCTAAAAATCATCAATGCAGTCATAATTCTTGGGTTTATGTTAGGAAATATGAAAATGACTTTTTGCAATAATTACCATTTTCTATTTATATATTGAAGAATAAATTTTGTATTGTCTGTAGATAAAATTTTGAACATGTTTATAAACGATGTAGAAATCTTTCTTATTGAATTGATTTTATAAGATGAATTAAACTCATAAATTTTTTCATAATATCAGAGTGTACCACCGGACGAATGAAGGCACATACTATTTATTTTGTGACAAAAACTAAAAAAAATATTAGTCTACACGTGAGGGAGGGTGTTGAAATTTTTTTTTTACATTACCTGTAGATAAAGACTTACACATATTTTTAAGTGATGTATAAATTTTTTTTATTAAACTAATTTTATGAGATAGTAAGTTAGTCATGAATTTCTTCGCTACTTTAATGTTTTTTTAGATTAATTCCCTGTATTAACTTCATGTTTGTCATTTCTTGCCCCCACCATTTGTATTAAAACACTCGAAGTTGTAGCCTGGGTACTCAGAAACTGGTCACCAGGCCTGAAATTGGATTAAATCAATGCAAGTATTTATGTCCTAGTCAAACAAAAATTGCTTAGAAAGTTTCTTATAAATTACTCTATAAATTCACACAAGTACGTCCCTTCTCATGTGAAGAAGAAAATAATTAATCACTTTTGTTTTTTCATGGGTACGGCCTAAACAACTACAAATTGAGGGAATTAGGATTAAATATTAAGATTTCAACTTCATAGAGTTGACATTTCCGCTCATTCATTAATGCATGCAACACTACAAATTTAACTACCAGCAAATTATATAAGTCGATAATTGCCGGAAGAATATACTAATGCAATGATTGGAATGCCGGCCTTCTGTTTGATCCTCTCCATAAAAATAATGAAGATCGATCATTAGGACTAAAGCATTAAGCTAGAAGGCAAAAACCCTTTAGGCATATTCCTAGATCACAGATCTAGCTAGCTAATTTGCAAATGGAGAAGCTAGCTTATATCGATCGAGCAGATCTAATTTGCAACTCGTGCCGGAGTCTTATGTAATTCCACCGGAAAGTAGACCTGGAAATGCTAAAGTTCCTCTCTTTGAGACCATTCCAGTAATTGATATTGCCGGAGAACTTGGTTAATTCAGATCGAGATTCGAGCACAACTAGTGAAACAGATTATGCAGGCGCGCGTGCCAAGACTTCGGATTCTTTTAGCTAGGTTTAATTTGATAAATATATGCATGAATCCCAAATATCCAGCTTCCTAATTAGAACGATGCATGCTTTATTTCTTCTTATATATAATATAGACCTCTAATATTATTCCAATATATATTATGTTTGAACATGACAATTACAAAAAAACAAAACAGTTGATTAATCATGGGGTTGTTTGAGAAACTGATGCATGATGTATTGGAGGTGGTGAATGAGTTGTTTGAGATGCCTTCAAAGGACAAGGAAAGCATATGTTCTGAGGACCCAAAGCAAAGCTGCAGGCTATATGCGAGCATAGATTATGATCGAGAGAAGGTCCATTCCTGGAGAGAAACTTTGCGGCATCCTTAATGTCATCCTCTTGAGGAACATGTTCAATTTTGGCCTGAGAAGCCAGCCCGGTATCGGTGCGTATCGACTTGAAAAACTTGTTAATATGATCCACTAATCCGCGCAAATTGATCATCTTTATGGAAAATACTTTAAACACAAAAGAATTATATAAAAAAAATTCACCAAAGACTAATATGATTTAATATCTTAATCGAATTGTAAAGTTATTTTTATTGTGAAGTAATATAACGGATTCTAAAAAATCATATTAATTTATAAATTTATTTTATGTAATCTCTTTGGATATGTAGCCATACTCATTTTGTAAAAGTTACTCTTCAATCTGTTGCATTAATTGCAGGGAGGTGGTTGGAAGTTATTCAGCAGAGGTGATGAATTAAGCTGAGTTTGTGGCTTTTGGATTTGATCTGTGAAGGAATAGGTTTTGAAGCTGGATATTTTGAGGATCGTGAACTCACCAAAGTTCAGTTAATGTATATAACCCTTTACCCTCCATGCCCGGACCCAAGTCTAACCTTGGGATTGCCCAAACATAGCGATCCCAATCTCATAACCATTCTTCTCCAAGGGAAAGTGTCTGGTCTCCAAATCTTGAAGGATGGACAATGGCTTGGCGTTGAGCCTAACCCTAATGCCTTCGTGGTTAATGTAGGCCACACGTTACAGGTACATGCATGATCCGCCCTATTTTTTGATCATTAACGTCTGCATGAAGTTGATGTTTTAGATCATTGGAAAATTTTGCATGCAATTTGATCCTGTCTAGTTAACTTCCATAAATTACATCATGTGACTTTATTGCAAATCTGTCAGATCTGAGACACATGTTTCTTACATGTCATGTAAATGTACTTGAGTTGATTTAATATGAGTTGAGTTCTTTATAAATAGTAGTGAGTTGAGAAATAGTAGTGAGTTGAGATAGTAGAATAAATTTTATGGAATCCACTTAAGATGAGTTTATATATGATATTAAAATGAGTTTAGATATATTTATAAAAATTTGAAAACATTTGTGACCGTCCTGTATATAAAGAGGTTATATTGAATTGAAAGAGGTTGTGGATCCTACATTTAAAGAGATTTTGGATTGAGATAAGTTTACTAGTTTGAAAGTTCCGTGTTTAGATGTTAGACGTCTTGACTCTTAACTAAAATTAGACTGAACTGAATTGATTTTAATGCACTTCAACAATTAAACATAGTCTAAACTAGGACACATGTATTACACACCCCAACTAGTTCAATTTTGGAACATGCCAAGTCAAGTTTTGTATCACTTTTTATATCACTAGACGAGATTAATTACATTATAAGAAAAATGAGTATTCGTGATAGATTATTTATGGCGAATATGACTATTTGTTATAAAAACAAACTCATTTTGATAGAATATAATTGGTCATGGATAACCAATTTTCTTATAATGTTATTACATATATAGTTCTTTAAATCAAGATTTATAATGTGTTGTTGTAGATTATCAGCAATGGGAAGCTACGCGGTGCTGAACATAGGGCTGTGACACAAAAAAATATGTTGCACGGACATCTATTGCCACTTTTATTTATCCCTATGAGAATTGCCATATTGGACCTGAAAAATCGCTTCTTGCTGAATGCGGTAGTCCTCCACTCTATACAGATTTTGCTTACGAGGATTATATCAGCTCCAATGTGGCAGACACAAATGAGACTCGAGAGCGTTCCACCTCTTGAGCGATATAAGATTAAATATTAATTAAGGATGCCAATTATTCACAAATAATGTAATAAACATTAATGGTTGATTGGAGAATAATTACTATATAAATCATGTATATGATCTTTTATATTTTTTTCTCAAACAATGGAGGAATATATTCCTAATATTATCTGATGAGGATATTTCATTTGGTTATACAAATCATCTCATTTTATTTAATTATTATAAATTTTTTAAATTTTTATATAAAATATAATAAATAATTCAATTTTTAAAAATTTTAAATTAAAATTATATTAAAAAATTAAATTTTATAATATTTTATTTAACTTTTATTTTTAATATCATCTCATCTATATAACCAAACGAGCCAGGTTATTTATCTCTTACTGGAATTGTGACATGGCAACTGTACGTAGTCTGTGCAGGAACTTTACGTTGATGGGTTCAAAACTTCAAAGCAATGGAAATTATGGGGATGTTAAATGGGCTGGGCTGGACGATAGAATTGTTCTCCAGGGCTGTACATGAATCTAGCAAATTCGATCAGAAAATGAAGGAAAATTATGTAAAATTTGAAAATTAGGTCATTTTTTAAAATATTAGTAGGTTGTAAAATAATTGTAGAAATATCATTATTCAAAGCTGATTAATGAGAACTCAGTATTCTTTCCTTTTTCTTTTCTTCGAGGTTAAGCAACCTCATTGCTTGTCATTTCTTACTTTTCTTTCCCAGTTTCATTAATTTTCTTTCAAATCAAACCCATAATTTCCGGAGTTTTACATGCAAATTACCAACAAATTGTACGTGAGCTGAGGATCGAAGGACTTTGCGCTATATTGTCGTACTCTCTGAAAATGGATCTTCTTCAAATTTAGAAGCTACCTTACATACACATATATTATATAACACATTTATATACTCTGAACACAAGCATGAGTACCTATAGTAATCATGTAAAAAATAAGTATTTCTGATGATATCTCTAGAACAATTTATAAGATGTTATTTGATGCATAATAATCTCTATATAAATAACAAAGGACAAAAAATTTAATTATTTGTGATAAGTTATTTTCTACAAAAATAATTATTTTTTATTAAAACGATTCTATTTTAATTGTAAAAAATTATTTTCGTTGCATATAATCTGTCATAAATATATATATATATATATATTTTTATAGTGACGGCAGTATATAAATCAATATAGGAACATTATAAATTGATGTTGTTCATCAAGTTTGATCAGTAGTCCGTTGATCAATGAGAAATGGCACTAAACCCAAGACCTTATCCGTCAAAGTGCTCGGATTAGATTAAGCACCCAAAATCTTACAAAATTTTTACATGTGGCTGGAAAGCACTTTAATTTGTACCTTCCATGGTGGGTAGGGATCGCTTTCTGCTGATCATCGATGATCAGTACAAATTTATTTCTCAAACCCATCATTCTTCACCTTTTCCCTTATCAACTGTATCATTTAGGATTACACTATCAATGCCTTTTTTTGCACTAATCTTACTTGAAATTGATGCTCTTATTTCTTTGTAATCTTCCAAAGTTACTTTTGAGGATAAATCTGTCGTTGGGGTTTGGACACATATATATATATAATATATATATATATATATATCTATATCTCAACCGTTGTATATAAAAATATTATTATAATAAAAATGCATGATTAATTATTAGTCAAAGAATATTAGACTCATTTATATCTAGTATTATATATTAAACAAGATTTTATCTGCTTAATTATGAAGATATATATGCCTCAATTTTTTTGGTCCAACAATTAATTAGTAAATTTCAATGGGTTCTGGCTAATCACATGAGTAAATCTTTTAGAATTAATTAACCCTTTTTTTTTTCTCTTTTATAAAGGCCGATGATTAATTAAGGCTTGAGATTTTATAACTTCACTATAAAAAATTACTTATTTACAATATATCAACAAAATAACTATTTACAATCAAAAGATTGGTTGTAAATAATCTTTTCATTACAATTAAGATACTACAAAAATATATTTTTCTTGTAGTGCATGCCTCTTATTTTATCATTAACACCATAAATAAATTTGATTATTCTTTTATTGAAAAAAAATATTGATAACTGTTCTTTATGCAGGTTATATACGTTCCATATTAAAGTTGCATTTTTTTTTTTAAAGAAATAGGTTTACTACATTAAACTAAGAAACAAAACTTACAATATGATTAATAACTGAGAAAACTCAGTGTACAAGTCAACTTAATATAGATGGAACTTAGCTTCTAATTCTTTTCAGATAAAAGTCTAAGAGATTAAGTACTGTCAATGACAGTAAACTACAATCTCATCCTCAAAGATGAGAGAACTTAGATTCTACGAACTTAAAATTCGGAATGCTTTTTTTATATTTTATAATGTTCTCTATACAAACAACATTAGCAAGAAAATACAACCAAAACAAACAATTCTATACAGTAATCAAAGAAGCGGCATTTTGCGGTGGCGTGTAGGCACCATGCGCCACACTAAGAATGACGAATAGCAGAAAATAGCATAGACATGATACATATATATATATATTATATAATATATATATGTATTATATAATATATATATATATATATAGTTGTAGTCATGATCTCTTTTAATTGTAATATTGCTGCTGATGATAATGGCAGTAGTACTTCTAGAATCATGGGAAATTTCAATATGCTCATAGAAAATCAGACGAAATTAGAGTTCCACTTTCATTTTAAAATGCATTTTTTAATGCTAAAAGTTATTGTGATCAAGATTTATTGGTGCTAACTAGTGCTGTCAATCTGTTGATTACAACATGACTTTTGAAGTTCAATATCATTCAACCTAACAATGAATTATCTTTGTAAATTACATAATTTTTTGCAATTCAAGATCGATCGAGTGGCAAGTGTCTTGGTCTTGATGATCAGGTCTACGTCCTCCAAATATAAATTTCGAACATTTAAGTACAAATAATTTCTAGAATATTATATATTTCATTCATCCGTACAATAAAGATCAAACAAATCATCTAAAATTTAACTAAGATAAAAGACATGTTACGTTTGTAAAGTCTTAAAAGATTTTTTTTACCACCTTGAGAAAGAAAAAAGGGAAGTGATCCTTGGATTCCCTATCACTAGATTTGTCATTGAGCTGGTGAGTTAAAAGAGTTCATGAAGATCGAAGATCATGATCTAAAAAGTGAATAACCGCAAATGAATAGCTAAGCACATATATATATATATATGAATAATTTACTAAGGTAATGGCCTCTACTGTCACTTGTACGTCATTAGGTAACATTCATGGAGTTCTTCAAATGGGTCTTCCATTTTCACGCCCGTCGATATTGACTTTGATCAGAGAGAGAGAGAGAGAGAGAGGGGGGGGGGGGGAGAGAGAGAGAGAGAGAGATCAAAGAATTACTCATGACTATGGAGACTGAGGAGACACACCTCTACATCCCATGTTACTAAAAAGCTATGATACAAAATCTACTTGGGATGGTTTCGGTTCCCAATTAACTTATCTCTAATATGAAGAGATCAGAAAGAAATCAAAGAAAAAGTAGGAATTGATGGAAATGATAAGAGGTGGCCCTTTCGAATCCAATTGCAATTTGAAAAAAGCTTATAAAAGTGTCGCACCAACCCTTTTTTTTTTTTTTTTTTAACATTTTCCAACCTTATTGCTTCGGAGTTCGGAGAATATTAATTATTTGGTTCTTAGTTATGTATATAGAAATGACATAATATATATTATTTTGTTATGAAATTCATGTCATTAAAATTATTTATTTTCTCATTACATATGAGTAAAAATGTAAAATTACTATTTCAAGAATATTATTATTTAATAATTATTCTTATCCCTATATTATATGCATGGAGCCCATGTAATGGATTTACTTAACCATAGAAATTGAATATTATCATTTTATTAATTTAAAAAGATTAATAGGGAAACGAAAGATACTTATTGCCCTTAATTTGTCTCTTTGCATTCATGATCCTATACTCATTCCTCTCACTATTCTTTGAACCTGGGAAAGCAACTTATCATTTACTTCACTAATTTTGCTTATGCATGATCAATCTAGTCTAGTAACTTTATCCAATGAAAATTAAGCTGGCTATAGCTCAATTGGCTTTTCTTTTCTTTTCTGTTTGGGAAGAATTAATAATCCATTCTCTTCATCAATAAACGACAAAAAAAAAAAAAAAGTCAACAAATTCCATTTGCAAAATTGTTGGATCTAAATTATAAGTAGGAAAACATTTACGAAAATGCTAAAGTCATATTATAGAGAGTTTTTTTTTTTTTTTGTTTTAACTTAATGATTAAATAGTTTTTTTTAATGATATTATAAATTTCAAAAATATAATAAAAATGAATCAAATATAAAGGCGGAATTCCAATCAGAACGCTCTAGTTGTGACTCTAGAACTAAAAACAAAAGTTAAAAAATGGGATTGTTTTTTGAGATGAGATGAGATAAGATAAAAATTAAAAAAAATAAAATATTATTGTAAAATATTTTTTTAATTATAATATATTTTTTTAATATTAGTTTTGTTTTGAGATTTGAAAAAGTGATTTTAGAATTTGAAAAAGTTGAATTTTTTATTATATTTTGTATAAAAATTTAAAAAATTATAATGATGAGATTGAGAAAAATTTAAAATTTAAAATTTAAAATTTTATTTCTTAAAATAAACAACGCCCTAACCAAGAAATTATTTGTAAGATGATCGTATGTTTGAATGGCAGGCCTCTCTCTTGCAGTCAATTTTTGAGCCGTAGCTGTTTAGAACATCATGATCATGATGATCCATAACAAAGGAGACCAAGAGGTTGTGAATTATTGTTTATTCCATGCTCAAACAAAATAATCAAGATTTTTTTTACAATCAAATACGATACACAAAAGAAAATTTATCATGATTATGCCTATATTTTGCCAGTAAACAATGTAACTTCTATCATGTTACTTCCGACAACTGAATCTTTAAAACAAAAGCAATTAAGGCTGGGTAGGTGATTGTTTTTCATGTTTAGTAATGTGATGATTTCGGTGTCAAACCTTGTTTTGTAGTTTTGTCCTTCATGACTAGTAAATTCACCACAACACCCTAATTAATTTCTTCCCAAGTTTTTTTTTTTTGAAAAATGTAATAAAAATGTGAAAAATGATTAGAAATCAATGCCAATAATCACTCGAGATCCCACTGTTAAAACACAAATTATGGTATCCAAAAGACAATGTCTAGTAGGTGAAATACATGAAACTTTGCTTCATAAACATGACATGATTTACAAATCCATACAACAAAAAGCATATATAGATATCAAAAAATATAAAATCAAAGAACAATAATGCTACATACAATCGTAAAATGTGTAAACGTCGCGGTGCAAATACCTTAAAAAATAGTATGATCCATTATTAAAAAATTAGTTTTTTTTTTTTGTAGGATTTGCATTTACTAATTTTTTTTTTCAAAATAATTGTATTGTATTTATGCATTTTATGACTGCAAATATCATTCTTATCAACAAATGATTATCTTGGGGGTTAGTGCCACACAATGAGCATTTGTTGGCCAAAATGTGCCGATGATGTTTAATTTTAATTAATTTCAGTGTATTTATCCATTGAAATTAAACCATATAAAGATGACGACGAAGAAATTATTTGATTGTGGAAGGTAGCAAAGAGAAAAAGGGTGTCACAACTTTTAGGCAATAAAATGATTGTCGAAAACCAACTTGAGAGAGATTGAGAGATGGGAGGAGGTAAGTTTTCATTAGGGTTTGAATAAAGGGATTGAAAAATGTAGGGGAAGATAAGGGGCATTTTCCTCACTTGGGCATCATGTTGTTGGCCATTTGTACACTACCTAGAAAGTGTACTCAATCACCCAATTCTTGGATTTTCTTTTTCTTTTTCATACCCAAAAAATTCCTTAAATACAAGTCTTTCCTCCTACTCCTAGCCCTTGTGCCCTTTAGTGCCTCCTCCTTCTGACCTCTCCCATTTTCTCTATTTTTTTCCTTCACTTTTCACACTCGAGAAAACCAAACTTCTTATGATAGTGCTAAAGTGCGCATTATGCATTTGCTAATATGTAGTGCGCACTGCGCATCCCACGCACCATATGAATAGACACTCAAATTGCTAAAATGAACCGAGTGCGCTCATAGCTCACATATCATTTTTGCACCGAAGACACTCCCTCTCTCACACAAAAGGAAAAGCTCCCTCTTTTACCTTCTGTTTGTTACTTTCTCCACTCTCTCTCTCTCTCTCTCAAACCAGTGGGAAGAGTCCAAAGCTTTTTCTTTCTGTCAACAAAAATGGCTGCAAAACGTAGCTTAAACCTTTGAAATCTCACTCCAGTTTTCACTACTCACCAAGCTCAAAGCTTCAAACCTTATTCCAAAAAACAAAGTGGTTTGCAATTTGCATATCTCTATTCTTCATCTTCCATATCAATCCTATCCATGTCGTCTGATATCAGCTAAAGGACGGTTTTCGCACTCTGCAGTTTAAACGAATCGTCGTGCTTTGATTTTTGAATTCCAAATGGAGAGAAGTTCGAGCTGTGGAAACAGAGCAACCGACTTCCTTGTAGTGTCTTTGAGGTTTTAAACGATTTGAGAAAATAGTTAGGGTTTAGGGGTTGTTGGGTAGTTTGGGGGAGATGGGTACAATTCGTCTGCTTTTTCCGACGGTGGGACCGCCGATCAAGCGGCGAGCAGGGTTGCGGAGGAAGCAGGCTGGAAGAGGCTCGTATAGAGGGAGTTAAAGCCTTTAGCTTTTTGTTGTTTTGGGAGGGATAGTGTGTATGTTAGAGGAGGGTGAAATAGATATAGAGAGAGAGACAAAGATGGGAGGTGGCGTCGGTGATATTGGTCATACTGAGTTCTCGCAAACGCTGAAGAGCCTCTGTTTGGAGACAGGGTGGAAGTATGCAGTGTTTTGGAAGCTCAAACATCGCGCTAGGATGTGAGTTTTTGGATTCTTTCAGTCTTATCTATGTTTCTTGAGTTCATATGTGTGTGTACTGTTTTTTCTTTTTCTGGATTCTGAGAAAGAACGGGTAGTTTGTCGGAAAAGAAGCGGGCGGAACTTTTGGAATGTGGATTAAAAAGAGAAATGGATTTCGTGGCGCTTGAGATTAGTGATGTTTTAGTGGCGTCCATGACTTTTGTGCTTTGTTTTTGTTTAAAGGATATATGGATGCTTACTTTGTTGAGCGTAATCGGGGTTTTTTTTTTTTTTTTCCCCTTTCCTTCTTTCTTTTTTCCTTTTCTCTTTGAAGTTGATATGAGCTAGTTTGGAATTTGAGGGTGCTATGCATCTAATTTTTTTTTGGTTTAATTACTGCTAGGGATTTTTCTTACTTATAAAAAATAAATTAAAAAAGTTACTGCTAGGTGTTTTTCTTAATTTTGTTTTAATATGTTACGAGGTCTGAATCATTATGTAGTGTGGAGAAATTTTTTATCTGAACACTGTTTGGTTTTGAAATTATATGAAAAACATGTCTCCGTGATTTTCATTATGATCATGGTGTCTTTTGCAGGGTGCTGACGTGGGAGGATGCATACTATGATTACCATGAGCGGCATGATTCTTTGGATAATAATTGCTGCAGCAAGACACTGGACAAATTGCATGATGGCCATTATTCGCATGATCCCCTAGGTTTAGCCGTGGCAAAGATGTCGTATCATGTATATTCTCTGGGAGAAGGGTAGGACACTTCTCACTTAATGACTATTTGAGGCGGCTATCTTAGATTGCTCGTCATGCTACTGTGATAGAAGGACGTTCTTGAACATTGCCTGCATGTTACTTCTTTTCACGTCCCCTTATACCTTCTTATGGTTTTGTCCATCAAGATCCTTTGAATTATCACCTTAAAAGAAGCTTATGCTTGTGGTCATTCTTTCTGGTTTGCATATTCACTTTGCATCTTCATCGTTTGTTTTCACAGGATTGTTGGACAGGTGGCAGTTACGGGAAAGCATCAGTGGATCTTTGCTGATAAGCATTTTATGAGTTCTCGTTTATTATTTGAGGTGATGAACTACCTTTTTTTTTTTTTTATTATCTTTTAATGAATAGCTTCCTTGGCATTCTATGAAACTAAATGACATACTTTTTGGTTTGCATGTATGAAAATTCATATCGTTTTAAAAATAGCTCAATGCATATATAATTGGTCGATATCTCAATTCTTAAATTATTGTTCTTCTTCTTCCCTCTTGTGTACAGAGTTGCGATGGGTGGCAAACTCAATTTTCAGCAGGGATCAGGGTATGCCTACTCTCATTTTTATGTTTAAACTATATGAGGACTCATGAATACTTGAGATGGTGAGGTTTTTATTAATACTCTGAAAACGATTCTTTACTTTCCATTTTATTTTATAACAGTATTAATATTTAATTGACTAATGATATCGATCAGTTGAAGTACCAGTTGATTTATTGAAATCAGTCGACTCAATTGTTGGTGGTATGTATAATTGGATAAGACAGCAAGCTATTTAGTTGCCCATGAGCTGCACCAAAGTTTCCCACCATTAGGCAAATAGGTCCGGTGATTTCTGAATGTGAGCTGACATTAGAGGCACTCGTCACTCTGATGATTCTACTTAGTTTTTGATAACAAGAAGTTTAAGAGTAAAGTATTCAAGTCCTTATCTGTTATGTGTTGCGGACCAGTCATGATCTGAATTGCAATGTATCAACATATGGCTAAATAGAGAAAGACATTAAGTAGTCAATTGTACTAATGCAACATTCATGCTTAGGTGCGCTCTTTTATATGCCCCATGTACTTATGCTTATTTATATCAATAAAATCATTGTTTTACTGATAAAAAAAATTAAATTGTACTGTTGTGTAATGATAATGGACTGATGAGTACATGGTGGGAGAACTCGTTTTTAGATCATCCAACGCTTCCCTTTACTCTCTTGTTTGCCTTTACTCTCTTGTTCTTTACTGGGTTCTCTGGGATAGTCTTTTTAACAAAATTGTTCTTGTCTTGCCATGTAGACTATTGTTGTTGTGGCTGTTGTTCCGCATGGAGTTGTGCAGCTTGGCTCTCTGAATAAAGTAAGATTCAAAGCTTCTTTTTTGCCATTGTTTTGTTGTGTTCTTTTCATTTTGAAATGGTAGATGTTGTGAATTTGGCATTATAGCTACTTAGTCAATACTAAAATTCTGTGTCACAGTACTTGCTTCTGCATCAAATGGTGATTTAGGAGCTGTTCAATCGTTTCTTGCATCTTCTGATATATTAATGTTGGTGATTTAAGTGTTGTTCCGCTAAAATTAATAAGAAGGGCCATTGCAATGGTTAAAGGCTGGAGCTAAAATCGGGTTTCCCTTCTAAAATTAACAAGAAGGGCCATTGCAATGGTTAAAGGTTGGAGCTAAAATTGGGTTTCCCTTCTCAGGATCCTGGTTGGCACATTAGACTGGAAATAATTGGTAAAAACAACCGGGACTTCCTGTATATGTTGATCTCACCATAAGGGGGATTTGATGCCGTGATTTTACATACGACTTAATAGCTTCAAGCTCTGAAGCTTTTAAAAGTCCTACAATATTAAGTTATATGAATTTGAGGGTTTGAGATCAACATTTTAGTGCAGATCCCTTACATTGGGTTAAAAAAAGGAAAGATAGTTGAATGAAACAGCGATCACCAAGGAAGGGATTTGTTGTTACCACTAGACTGAACCAATGTAGTCTTTCTTATGTTTCATTTAAAGAATTAATACTTATGCAGCCCTTGTTGATTATTTTGTCACCCTTGTTGATTATGCCCCTGTTGATCCCATTTGTTTGTATCTACTCATTAATGATTCACATACTTGGATGCTTCACAGTATGCTTCCAGTAGATTTTTTTCAGAAGTTTACCCGCTTCTCTTTAATGCTAGTTTCATGTTGTTTCTTCTATATGAATTTATGCATTGGTCTCTCAGTAATGAATTTTAAGTGAACTCTAATCTATTTGAAAGACATGGGAGTAATTTTTTTTGCTAGTTATAATGGCAAAGTAACACATACCGATGCTAAAGTTTTTGGACTCACATCCCACATCTGGTTTGATTCTGGATTTAATTTTCTTTTTTTTCCTTCTTTGAATAAATCAGGTCACTGAAGATATGAAGCTTGTGAATCATATTAGAGATGTTTTTTTGGATCTTCAAGGTTCCTCTGCAATGCATGTACCTAGTCCAATACTAAGTAGTATGAAGAATTTACTACATCTGGTAACTTTCTCATGCAAACAAATAAAGCAACGGCATAATTTGTCACTGTGTGACACCTACTAATATTGAACTTTTGTTTTTCTCAGCAGGATATGCCAGCAAATAGTGTGGCTTCAGACTGTCTATCCAATTTTGATAAAGTTGTGGACAAAGAAAGGGCAGATTTGCGGTTGCCCATGTTTCCATATTTTGGGAAGGGCAGAGGAAATTCTCATTCATTCCCACTACATGGTTTTTATCAGAAACCGACGGTAGAAGTGGTCAATGATCATGGGAGGCTTGAGTTATCCACATCAGAAGGTGATGAGAGTCTCCAGTCAAAATCTAACCTAATCTATTTGGAGTATCAGAAACTAGTTGGTGGCAAGACATGTGGAGGTGACACTAGTGGCTGCAAAGATATGGTGGGTTCAGAACCCAATGTTAGTTCATTTTCACACAGTTCTGCTGCAGATAGTGTCAACTTATATGGTGCTATACCTCCAGCTGACAAGAACCTCCTTGAATCTGCTGTTTGTGACAGAAATAAGTTGGATGGTAACGCTTTTTACAAAAATGGTTTGTTACAGATATCTGAACCTTCAGACATGAAATTCCAAAAAGATTTGAGAAAGTTGAACTTCCAAACCGATTTGGGTCACATGGACATATTGGACACATCTTTGAATTTTCCTGCTGGCTGTGAACTCCATGAAGCACTTGGACCAGCTTTTCTCAAAAAGAGTGATTATTTTTATTTGGAAGTGGAGAAGACTGAAAATGATTTAGATATTGAGATGCCAGAAAGGATGAGCTGTAGCCAATTGACATCCGACTCTTACCCTGATCATCTCTTAGAAGCAGTAGTATCTAATGTTTGCCAAAGTGGCAGTGATATTAGAAGTGATAAACTATTCTGTAAGCCAGTGCATTCTCTGTCCACAACTGAAGTGACTCCAGAGCCTTCTGGTCATACTACGCATACTACTACTTCAGGAGGTTATCTGTTTGAGCAGTCCTCTCTTGTAGGGGAGGACAAACTGCACTGCTTAAGCTCAACGGGGGTATGTGGTGTGATATCCCCGACAAGTTTTTCATCAAATTGTACAAGTACATGTAGTGAGCAGCTGGAGAGATCTTCTGAGCCAGCTAAGAACAATAAAAAGAGAACCAGGCCTGGTGAAAATTCTAGGCCTAGGCCGAGGGACAGACAATTGATCCAAGATCGTATAAAGGAGCTGCGGGATCTGGTGCCCAATGGATCAAAGGTGACTTTTTTCGTAATCTGTCTTGTCTGCTGAGTTTTGGTCTAGTGATAGTTGCAGTTCCTATTGATGTAATGTGTTCTGAAATTTTCATGATAATTGTGCAGTGCAGTATTGATTCACTGCTGGAACGTACAATCAAACACATGATCTTTCTGCAAAGCATAACTAAGCATGCTGACAAGCTAAGCAAATGTGCCAATTCTAAGGTAAAGGCTTAAGCATTCAATGCCTCAAGTATCTTCCAGCATTCACGTGACTAATAAAGAACTCAACTGGCATCCATCATAATTAAGATGCAATATTGGATTTTCTTTACACCTCCATAATAGTGGGTACAACTGAATTGTGATCACATGTCGCAGTGCTTCTAGATAGACCACCATGCCACTTTGTTAGCAATAATATCCATCTCTGGAAAATTAAAGTTTTATTCATACCTTTTCCAAGTCTGTTCAACAACAAAATTCCAATACTTAATTGATATCAACACAGATTTCACTGTCTACAACCTATCAGAAAGGCCATATCTGTTTTTGTGGCTTGATATATTATTCTCCTGTTTTTTATATGTAATAAATGAATCTGCAGTTGCATGACAAGGGAACAGCAGGCACTGTAGGATCATCTGGTTCTGAGCTAGGTTCAAGCTGGGCAGTGGAGGTGGGAGGTCATTTGAAAGTTTGTTCGATAATAGTAGAGAACCGTAACAAGAATGGTCAGATGCTTGTAGAGGTACGGATCGGCAATACATGTAACATTTGTTGTAGGTTCAATTGTGTTTCGGGAATTGGGATTTAGAAAAACAAAGAAATAATGAAATTAAAAAAAAAAAAACAAAACAAAACAAGAAGAAACCCCAAAATAAATTATAAATGCAGTCCAATTTGGTTCTCCAAACAATATGCTCCTCAAACTATCCCTTTTTTTTTTTGTTCTTTCCCATCTCATTATCAATACTGCTATCTTTGTGTTTCCAGTATCACCACTAGAGCTGATATTTGCAGATGTTGTGTGAGGACTGCAGCCATTTTCTTGAGATAGCAGAGGCCATCAGAAGTTTAGGTCTTGCAATCTTAAAAGGTGCAACAGAAGTCCATGGGGGGAAGACCTGGATATGTTTTGTGGTTGAGGTATGCCCAAAATTCTAGATGCTGATATTTGGTTCTTACTGACTGTTCACATGTTTGACTATTTGGAGTTTCTAATCATTCAGGGTCAGAACAACAGAAGCATGCACAGAATGGATATACTCTGGTCCCTTGTTCAAATATTGCAACAACCCAAGAAAGAAATGCAACAATGATGGCTTCTCAGCTCTTGGAGATTTGCATGTAGGCTTCTCTGTAAAATATAGTGAGTCATATGTGCAATCTTTTATAGGGTTTTCTGGTCTGTAGCTTTTGTTTGAACCACACTCCCAAGGAGAGGATGAAGGGGAGAACCAGCACTTATCTGGAGAGTATTTATGTTTCTTTAAATTACCGTGTGCAAGTGTAAAAGTGTTATTTGGCCCTCAATTTACCGATTGGAAGATTTACTGCCCTTTGTTTGGAAGTTTAATTTTTGCTAGAAAAAATGTGAACTTTTATTCTTTTGGCCCATTTTTTTGGTGCTTTCATTTATGGAAGTCTTATATCCATTGAACATTTCCAGGTAGGGTCCTCAAGTAATGATCAAACAGGCTGAAGAAAGTAAAGGCAAAATTATAAACTCACTGTAATATCATAGATTTCTCGACTTCCTTGATATCAGTTTAAAGCATTACTTAACTTGTAATTTTGAAGACCTCAGACTTACATTCCATTGATATCAAGTTAAGAGTTTAAAATGAGGAAGGGCTGAGTTGCCATCCAGTCCCTTTGATCTGTAAAAGGCAAGATATTCAGTAATATGAGTTTCCCTGTATATGGGTGGGTCCATATCGGAGAGAAACTCCTCTATAGGCCCATATGGCTGCAATTTGTGCGTAGCACTTGGATAGAAAAAGCATGCAACTGAAACCCTGGGCCCAACCCGTCCAGCCAGCACCCTGTGCTTCACGCTTTTGAACTTGTCGTTTGTGATAAGCTACAACGGTATGGAAAATACAGCCAAGTTGTGATTCAAGATTGAATAATACCATAAACAAGACTATAAGAACCAAAGTAGTTGCTTTTATTTCTTAGGTTTTCCAACTTGCATTGGATTTTTCTGCCTTTAGTTCTCATATACCCTCTGTTTGCATGCCACTTGTAGGTCTTTTCATTGAAATTTTTTTGATCTATTAA
Source organism: Platycarya longipes (assembly GCA_036559045.1). Lineage (NCBI taxonomy): Eukaryota > Viridiplantae > Streptophyta > Magnoliopsida > Fagales > Juglandaceae > Platycarya > Platycarya longipes. Next base: position 1,811,823 of record CM071792.1, read on the forward strand.
TAAAAAAAAAATACTCTAGTCACAAAAGAATTACACAAAAGTAATTTTACAAATTGACGTAATTTAATGTGATTTATTAAATTATAAAATTACTTTTATTTTAAAATAGATTTAATAAATCAAATGAAACTACATTAGTTTGTAATAGTATTCATCAAAAAAACTGGAAAGGAAGAATAGGAAGAAAAAGAAAACTGGAAAGGAAGAATAGGAAGAAAAAGTATGTGAGAAGAAACAATATTGGTACCTGCATAAAGTCACCAATATTGGCTACTAGTGCTCCTTCCAGTGGTGGAACGTCAACCCAGTGATCTTGATGGAGGACTTGGAGGCCACCAATACTGTCTTGCAAGAGTAGAGTTATAGAGGAGGGGTCTGAATGCTTAGTTGCGCCAAAGGTTAAGTCTGGTTCAGGACAAGCTGGGTAGTAATGGCAAACCAATGATTCAGTTTTCATGCATTCTATGCGAGCAATGTAGTCACTGCTAAGCCCCAAAGCCTTTGATAGTAATTCTGAAAGCCTCTTGCTTAGTTCGATGATGTATTTCATATATTCACTTACAGCCTCCCTGAAGAACACAAGAAGTTTTAGTTAGATCTGCATAGGCATGAAGTATTCATATGTGTTGTGTTTTTAGTTCATTTTCAACCTCCATAGTTCTAGACTCTAGTACCTGCATACTAGGGGAAATTCTTCAGGGTTTAGATGATCATCTTGGAAATCAAACGCGATTGAATCCCTCCAGTTTGCCGCTTTCGACACGAAGAGGTCGCCGTTGCTGTAATACCTCACTCGTTGCTTGTAATCTCGTGAGTACCACTTCATCTTCTCTTCTTTTGGTTGTTCATGGAATTGTCTAACAGCTTCTAACATGTTGTTCATGACAGTAGCTGGAACTCCATGATTAACCATTTGAAAGAAACCCCATGTTTTGGATGCTTCACGTATTTCATCGATAACCTCCGTCTGCGGCCAGCAACAGTACTCGAGGCCTCGGAGATCTATCACCGGAACTTGGAAGTGGACAGACGAGTCTGGAGATGACTGTGGAATAATTAGGCTCTCCGATGGATGGATGAGGAACCTTGGCACCTTGGCAACACCAGAGTCAACTAGCCCTTTAACTCCAGCTTTTGTTTCATCGAATTCCTTCACTTCCTTGGCCCTGTCATACACTAACTCATTTCCTGGAACACGCATTTCAGCGTTAACAGTAAGTTGAAGTTCCATGCTAGAGGAGTGGATTCTAGACAATCAAAATGGAATTTCTTCCTCAAATATGAGAAGTTGGAAGTGGTCATCAAGCAAAAGAAAGGGAACTAGATGCCAAATGCCAATGCTGAATGAACGTTCTTGAAGAAGAGATGCCAATGATTTTAAAATTGTACTTGTTAAGCAAAAGGCCAAGATAAGGAGATACCCACTTGTGGCCTTTACCCATCACCGTACGTAGAAAGTAATTCAGACATTACAGCACATTAATGTAAGTTAACCAGGAAATGTCCATTTCCTTGGGATTGGTGGGCGGTGACCCCGAAAAAAAAAAAGCTTGCTTGATAGAGCAGTGTTCAGTCACGATTATATAAAAATAATTATATAAATTAATTATAATTTTATGTGATTTATCATATTTATTTTATAATAAAAATAATTTTATAATCTGACAAATTATATTAATTTATAAAATTATTTTTATATAATCACTTTATAATTATAATTATAATATTTCTCCTGTTAAAACAGGACCAAACGCCCTAGCTAGTCAAACTGACCGAACCATAAAAAGGGCACCCGATCGCTTCCACTTTTTAATTAAGAAATTAATTAGCAAGCAGATGACTTATGGTAGCATAAAATACTCAATATTCAGTTAAAGTCGTGATGCTCTGATCACTCAGCAGAACAATGCTTATGCTATATCTTGATTTGCATGGCACTTAAAATATAATATGTTAGTCATTATCAACAGGTGTGATCGTGATGGAGAACACCATCGTATTCATCCATTAATCTTACGTGTATTCTGCAAAGAACACACACTGTTTGTCGAAACTACTTCAAATCTCGCATGTCATATGATATTAAAGACTTCTTGTTGAGCAAAGTTCGCCACTAATGCCTGGTGACGAGATTAGGATGCATGCTTACATGCTGCTAATTTGTAACTTCATACGGAAGTGATTGTAACAAACAAAACTGTGTTTATAAATGAGCGGCACACCAATCTATGCAGCAGTAGTGTCTTGTTGTAATCTGTTTTTCAGGGACCTGACAAGATAGATGAGAAATAATAAAAAGTTTCCTGACAAAACTAAAAAGATGAGAAAACTTGGGGCTTCACATTGAGTAGAGACAATCGATCATCATAATGCTTTACCATCCTTGACATGATGCAAGTCATTTAGACTTTTTTTCGGGCACGGCTCAATATTGTAGTTTAATATGCGGCTGGGATTTTAGCGGTCGAGTTGAGCTTTTAAAACAACAATTATTAAGGTCCGGTATGAATGTTAAATTGAGTTAAATTCTTTATAAATATAGTAAATTGAAATGGTAAAGTGAGTTTTATGATATTTATATAAGATAAATTTAAATATGTTTAAATATTAATATGAGTTTAAATCATGTATTTATGATACAAAAATGATAGGAGGCAGTCCAACATACCGACAATCTCCTCACATGAACAGTATAGGTGTACTGTAGCTATACTGTTTATGTGAGGGGGTTGCCGATGTGTTGGACTACCCCTTATCACATCTCTTTATGATAAGTTAAAAAAATTGTGGATTCTATATGCAGTAAAGAGATGTTAAATTGAAAAATATTGTAGATTTCACGTGTAAAAAACTTTTAAGTTGAAATGAATTTAATAATTTTAAAATTAAGTATTAAAATGCCAGACTCAACTATAAATTAGATTGTTCTCCGTTTAGACCAAATTTCAAAAGAAGCTAAGTATAGAATTGAAGAACAAACTTCACCTAGAAATCTCTAGCATGTCCCGCGTGAAATAACAATAGAACCAAGCGATCTAGCATGTCCCGCGTGAAATAACAATAGAGCCAAGCGATAGAATGTGTTACAACATTGTTATATTTCTTTGGATGTTTGGTTGCAGTCACCGTCATGTTTTTCTGTCAAATTAACATCAACAGGTGAATGAAACTCGGTCTCAACTCTTATCAATTGTGGAACTGACTTACAAGTACTCTTATCAATTGCAGCAATAGCTTCGAGCTAATTTAATTACTACAATGGATGGAAGAGAATAAAACGACTCACAATCAGCTGGCCGAAATGGATGCTCTCCATCCATAGCAAAGCAAGTCAGCATGGCGTTCAGTAGAATTTGGTTGCTGCAATCCGCCCCTATAACTCTTTATTCTACGGTATTTAATTTAGTCTGCAGTCCTAAACAGATGAAGCACAGTAACCACGTCAAGTTAGTAGAAACGAAAATTCTATCTCCAAATACTTTTGCGTAATTTTTGCGGACTCTATCAATATGATTGGTTGCATCATTTCTTTTAATATAAAATAATTATTTTAATTAATCACACCAATAGAATACGTAAGAAATATGCAAAAGTAACCGTATATATGCTCTCCATCCATTGCAAAGCAAGTCAGCAAGGCGTTCAATAGAATTTGGTTGTTGCAATCCGCCCCAATAACTCTTTATTCTACGGTGTTTAATTTAGTTTGTAGTCCTAAATAGAAGAAGCACAGTAACCACGCCAAGTTAGTAGAAACAAAAATTTTATTTGTAATCACTTTTGCGTAATCTTTATACATTCTATTAATATGATTGGTTGCGCTAGTTTTTTTTTAATATAAAATAATTATTTTGATAAATCACACCAATAAAATGTATAAAAAGAAACACAAAAGTGGTCTTATATAACAGAAGGGTGTTTTCTGTGCATTCGCAGCATTAGACTTTAGAGGATAATTAGGGTACTTATTATATTAGCATGATCTTAATTTACTTGGTTGTTGATATTCTGCTTTTAAGAATTAAACAGTCAAGATTAAACGGTCAAGATTAAATAATCATTATTTATAATGTGTGATCTAACAGTCAATAATGCAATTACCCTTGATGAAAGACGCGATCAAAGGAACAGACCACCTTTGCTCAATTATAAAATTTTACTCTAATAATCATTAATAGATCATTCAACCGTCAGAAACTGTCAAGGTTCTTGTCTGAATAATCATCTAATTTGATTGAAAAGGCACCACTATCTACTACAACTTACATAGCTTTGGAAGTATGAAGGCAGCTTGCTTTCATAAAACTCGGTAATGATAAGCTTAATTAATTATAACCTTTTTATTATCGTTTTATTATTTTTAGTATACTTGTTTTTTAAAAATATTTTTTAACATCTTTAATTATTAAGAAAAAATTTTAAAAATATATAATTTTAATAATAGTCACTTTTTTAATTATGAAATTTTTTTTTTTTAAAAAAAATAATAATAAAAAAGCAATGAGACTATATTCATTATTCTTTCAAAAAAAAAAACTATAAATGGCAGATGTGCAAGGTCATATGAACTTGTATTATTCTAAAAAGAATAATTAATTACTTGCTAGTACACTTATTAACAATATATGTTCATCCATTAATCTTAGATTCAAACTCACTGGAAAGAACAAAATTAAAAAAAGGTCAAATCATTCTAAATAATTGAATATGATTTTTTTTGTTATTAACAAGCATAATTATTTATTATTCCTCCTGTAAACAATAAACACTCTCTTTCAAACACTCTTGTGCTTGCTTAACAGTTAACACTTGATATTCGGCTATCCTGAATAAATAGCCGTATTGTTGTCTTCCAAGACAAGTTCAACTATTGTTTGATAAGCCCTTTCCAAACCCAAAACTTAAAAGACTGTCAAGCACAAGCATTCCTCGGCTTGCAAAAGAAAATCCACATTCACGGTTTGGGATGTTACAACGGGCAGAGGCTTTTCATATGGCAAAACAGCACATGTAGTACAACAAGCTCAGTTTCACCACAATTATCAAGGTTTTAAATTTCATTCCATTTCAACTGGAACAATCCAAATTTTTCATTCCGGTATAATATCGCATTATACTTTATTGTTTCATTCCGATCCAAATTCCGGTCATTTTGTCCTTGCTCTATTTTGGACTATTTTTATAATATTTTTGTATTTGAATGACATTTTTTTAAATTTTAGATAATATTTAATTAATTCTAAAATATAAAATATATTTCTATATTTTGTAATTTTAAATATGCTTTTTTTTTCAGAAATCATTATTTTTTAATATTTTATCTATTCTTTTATTTTATTTGTTTTTGTGTCTCAACTTAAGTTTATATTTTTTCATCCTTAATTCATTTTATAAATTTTCAATTCTTCCAATATGTACACATATACATGATACATGATACATATTTATATATATATATGTATTTATTCTATTAGTTATTAATTTATATATACATATAAATATTTATATATAATATATAATTAATTCCAAAATGGCACATCAGAATAGACCGATATTGAAATATTCCATTCCAGTATCTCAATCGAAACGGAATTCAAAACTTTAATTCTAATGGTCTGCATAAAAGGAGAAAAAAAAAAAAGAAAAAAAAAACTCTATTTGTTTGTGCAAAAATCTTTAATGTGAAGTTCTATGCACAAACCTTTATGGAAAGAGTACTGCTACATCTACAAAGGAATTATATAAAGTAATCCCACAAACTAATATGACTTTATTTGATTTATTAAATCTACTTTACAATAAAAATAACTTTATAATCTGACAAACCAAATCAAACCATATCAAGTTGTGAGATTAATTTTGTATAATTCCTTTATGGCTAGAGTATTTTTCTTATAGAAATAGCCCGATTTGTGCATAGGTTACCCAAGCTAAAGATGAAAAGCTCATAAACAATTCATAAGAAACAATATACGCCATGAAATAAAAGAAGAACAGTGCACTAAAAGACCTCATTTAAAGAAAATGTTGGTCCTAAACCACACACGCTGAAGCCGTATCCTAGAGGATTAAGATAGATGAGTTTCAAAATAAAAGAAACCGGAAATGAATCAAATAGGCTCCTTAGTGATTGAAGATATAATTTCCACCTACACTAACTTTTTAGACAGTTTTTGTTTTGGAAACCTTCTTCTTGGATTGTCTCCTAGGAATTGAGTTCTTCATCCCAATGAAAAACAGCAACGCCCCTAAAAGGGCCACATTCTGCAACAAAAGGTTTAAAGCAAAAACGCTTAAAAGACTTGATAAACACTGCAAAACCTATTATAATCGTGGCTACATTTCAGGAATACAAATAATAGAAAAAGGAACAGGCAATATGACAACCTGTGTAAATTTAAGGAAAAGCTGAGCAAATTCTTTCTCCTCACTGTCATAGTTGTAGAAATCATATAATATGGTAGTACCAATCAGCTGATGTAATAGCTGCACGAAAGAAATTGACACTTGTGAAAATTGGCCCACAGTACTAGAAAAAGATCAAAAGTAAGCAAGTAGCATGGTGGAAATACCAACCAGAAGAAATGCCCCAAAAGAGCTGCCAAATATAAAGAGGAGACCTCCAAAGCCCTTCAGTGCTATAGCTGCAGTAACTAAATGTTTCACCTGATGCAAAACATAGATAAAAAGTAGCATCCAAGAGACATTGCTGGCAGGACAAGCACAAAACCGGGACACATTTCATATCCAATTTTTATTCAAAACTCTTGGTGAGCACACACTTTATATCTCATTTTAGGTGTGTTGTCATAAGGATGTGCCGGATGAATACTGCTTACGATAATGCAAGAAAATCTTAAATCATGGCCTTCCTATCCCAATCCAAAACTTGATCTTTGCCGAATCATTGTTTTTCTCATAAGCCCAGCCCCATGAATGGGTGGAATAAACCAAATGAAAGAGCAAACCCCGGCTTTCTACAATCTAGCTTCCATATATATTATTTTATTTTATTGTTCTATAGCACTTTTTAAACATTCATCAAAATTACTTTGAACAACCGAAATTGAGAAACAAACACAGAGAGGGAGTGGGAAAAAGAGACTGATTCTCACTTCAATATCTGGCAGTTGCATGGTAACCTGAGACTGAACATGTTTTGCAAAGACGTCATACTTTGGTCTGAGAACCTTTGCGGCAGGTCCCCCATCAAGGCCATATTCATTGAACCTATAAAGAGGAATGTGTCCCAACGTCTTATATTCAAGAAACTGTGAGAAACCTTATCAACCAAAACTGTTTGAGCCAGAAACAAAAGATTGCAAGTCCCTGATATTACTTTCAAAGAAAAGAATCTTCTAATATCACAGATTGAATTACCAACTAAATCCAAAGTAATAGCAGCAGACAAATTAAATGCTTTTCCTAAACCATCCGTTGTAATAAAAGAAGATTTTGATCAGGAACTTAGCAGCGGATCACAATATCCAAATCTAGTTAAAAATCATCTAATAAGGCATCTCCAAAGATGTCTAAATGGGTTCAACACAAACTTTAAAGAAATCAGTGAAGAACAGACAACACTTTCACTTGATCCACTCCACCAAATAAAATATCAGACTTCTATTGGTAGATAATTATCCATTGAATACCAGACTTCTATTTTTTTCCTTTTATAAATCTCTCTTATACAAGGCAGTGTTGCATAAGTGCCGCATCCCAAATGACTAGTTTGGAAAACTTTTCACCTTTTGAATCAGATGTAGTAAGGACTTAATAGCTACTTGACTTTAAAGGAAACTGGTGAGCCAACCTGTCATCACTAGGAACGCTAATCACCTCTTTTTGATCTCATCACTTCAGCTTATGCAGAAACCAAAATCCAAGAACCAAACTTTAGACAGTGATACCCATTGTTGATGTTGCATTGTGGGAAGACTTGCTGCATTCCTAGGATTCTAACCATAATTTGCACCAAGTGACACCCAAAACCTACCAACTATATCTTAATGTTCACACGTGAGATTTTCAAAACACCCGACGTCAACACATCTGGCCCAATTCTTAGCATGAATGAATATTTGTTTTACAGAGAAAATCCATCAATACCTTACCCTTATGTAACCAATAACCCAAAACAAGCTAAACTCAAAGTGATTGATGAAGTACATTAAAGTGGGCTGGTAAGTAACGTTTAATTAGTCAAACCGATAAGTTATTTTTCAACATACTAAAAAGAAAATGCAGATCTACATGAAGTTTTAATATAAAATGGTCAAACAATGAGTTGCAACCAAACATAACAGATCCAACAGCAATTTTCATGTCAGAAATGAAATTCCTTCAAAACCCAGAACTCATATTTGCCTAAAACCCACAGATAGGCTGAAGAACTAATGAAATTACGATAACAGAAAAAAAAGAGACCATAAATACTGAAAGCATATAGAAGGTTAAACACAAGTAGTGATTGCATGCACTAACTCTTGGTAAGCAGAGAGTATGAAGACAGAGGCGAAGAGAACTCTTCCAAGAAACGAAGCGAAAGCCATCGGAGAAAGAGAGAGGAAATCGAGGTAAAGGCCTGAAGTCTTCTCTGTCTCTCACTCGGTTAGTTTAAACTCTAGGACAAGGCAAGGAGGAAGGGATTTGAAAAGTAAGGTACAGATTGAGGGCATTATAGTCTAGATACAAGATCTTGTGCGGCAGTGCCGCAGCGGTTCTTTATGGAAACTAGTTATTTAAGTTCGAGGTCCTAAATGACATTGGGTTTTCACATATTTACTTTTCTTTTGAATTCAAAGTTTGAGATGGTTAAAATAAGCTTTTGAATTTGGAGATGAGATGAATTAATATAAATTGAATTTATTTTTTAATATTATTATTATTTTAAAATTTAAAAAATATATATTAAAATTTGAAAACAAATGTATTGAAATTTGAAATAGATATATAGAAATTTGTATTTTGTATAAAAAATTATAAAAATGTAATGATAAAATGGAAGTGAGTTTAGCTGACTGAATCCAAATGGAGAGTTTTAAAAATTGAATAAAATATTATTATTATTTTAAAAATTAAAAAAAAATATTAAAATTTAAAAAATCTATATTAAAATTTATATTTTATATGAAAATCTAAAAAAATATAATGATGAGTTTGAAATAAGTTAAGACGAGCTCAACTCGTTTCCAAATCCAAAACTAAAGCAAATTGCAATTGGGAGGGATAGGAAATGGGAAGAAAGACATTTTGAAATTTGCCCCATCAATTTGTTCAGAGTAACGCTTTATACAGACATAGAATTGTAGGTACAGTGTAGTCATTTTGAAAAAAAAAATCACTATTATAAAAATCAACTGTTTTTTTTCATGTAGATCTTATATATATTTATTTTTTTTAAAGTGACTGTACTTCGCTTGCAATTCCACGATTACAACTATCATTTTTCTTTGTTCATTTGGTGTACTATTAATGCAATTTGTATTTTTTTTCTACTTTTTATTTATAATATTTTTTAAAATATGTTTAGATATTTTTTAAAAATAAGAATTACTAACCTATTAAGCAATGACCTAATTATTGCCAAGCCGGCTAGAATCTCAACTTTTGGTTAAAGAATTAACTTTTGGCTAGGTAAACTCATATTGGACTAGCCATTTTAAAGTCAAAATAATCATATACTACTAATGTTTTAATAATATTTGACAAATTCTTTTATATTTTATAAATACATTTAATATATTTAATCATGCTGTATTATTTAAATACAAAAGGAGCTAAAGAAATGGTAACATCAATCTGCCATTAAATGTTCCCATTATATACAAACTTTCAATTAACATCCTCCACTAGTACAGCATACTGAGAGGTAGCCTGTTCATTCGGGTCGAGTACGGTATAAAATTTTATTTATTTATTAGTATTTTTGAATTTTTTTTTTTAAAATGGTTAAGGAAATTTTGAATTCAGGTTCAGGATTTGGAAATTCGAAATCCGGATGAACACCCCTACTGAGAGGCAATCTTCTGTAGCATAACTATAGGTAACAGGATAGCCAATCAACAATCACCCAATAACACTGATTTATTGAGAGTCAAACACTGATATATTTAAGAGTCAAACATTGATATATTTAGCACTAAAGTATTTTTAAATCCCACCATATTATCTTACAGAGGATACTGAGAAGCAATCTTCTCTAGCATATTATAGGATAGCATAACTGTAAGTTTGATCTTATTGCCTCAAAATCATGATTTTTTTTTATAATCATTACACAGCTCATGTAGGATTCAGATAAGCCTTGATATGAAGGTAGCCAAAAACAAAGAAGTTTGATCTGATATGCAAAGAAGATAAACCGGGCTCATATATAAATATGTGTATATATATATATATATGTTATATCTATAAATGTGTGTGTGTTCTGTTTTGCATAATTTCAATCAATTAATGTCTAATAATGCACAAACAGGCTACTACTAGACTTCCACAAAAATGCACAAACACCGAATGCCATATTCAAACCTAACATGGTGAGCTAGGAAAGGACATGTCAAACTAAAAATAAGAGAATATCAAATGTATCAAATAGATATTATTTATGTCATTATTTATTAAAAATATTAGTTAAAAAGATAATAAAAAATCTTGTAGTAATTTACTTGGCAAATTATAGGAATTATCTTTAAATAAAAATCTAATGTAAAAATTAAAATTAAAATAATTTTATTTAATTTTATTTTAAATACAAAACTTCAACCAAAATTTTAGCTTTAGGGCCTCTAACTTATTGAGCCGACTCTAGTCCAGACAGTAGAAGGCTAGAAGCCTAGAAACAATCACTGAGCATGAAGTCTAAAACCGATTTTGAATATAAATGTTAGTGATGCAATGAACTTAAGAAAATGATTTTTTTTTTTTTTGTTTGTTTTTAAAGCAGCTTATAAAAGGGCTTTTTCTTGATAGCAAGATTATATACAGCAAGGGGGAGACAAAGGAGGAAACAAATTGCATTATGAAGTATAAATAAATTCCCACCAAATACAAATAGCAGTTTCACTGACAAGCCATAAATAACTTAATTGAATTAAGAAGGGCATGCACAAGGAAGGGTCTCGCTTAACTCTTCAATAAGACGATTAAACAAAGGAAGAACATTAGACGGCCAACATTAGAGCAACTAGAACAGATGCCCTTCACACTTTTCTGAATACAAGGTCAATCAAAGGGGATCCATGGCAAACAGTGGTTGATGTTGATGTACGGTAAATTCAGCACGTACTATTGGGATCAATTTCGAATTTGGGATTGTTTAATTTATTTATTTGTTTTTTTTAGGGGGGAACCATAGGATTTAAATTTGAACATCTTCTCTCTCTCTCTCCCGAGTAAATTATGTGCATGTTTGAATTGTGAGCAGAAAATATACTTCATAACTTTAGAGTTATAGTTTAAATATTAACTTCTTTTATTAAAAAGTTATATATGATAATTAAATGTTTAAAACATTTTAAAATTTATTATTTTTGTTTGGAAACAAATTTAAAAAATGTTTTTTCAATAAAACATTCTAATTTTTCCAATAAAAGCTTCTTAAGATTTTTTTAAGATTAGTAGACTCTGATAATAAGATTGCAATGTCAATTTACAAAGATAATTAATTGCACTTTTTAACATTAAGGCCTGGTTTGTTTTCAGAGATGAGATAAAAGTTAAAAAAAGAATAAAATATTGTTGTAATATTTTTTTTAATATTAGTTTTATTTTAAAATTTGAAAAAGTGATTTTGGAATTTAAAAAAGTTGAATTTTTTATTATATTTTGTATAGAAATTTGAAGAAAGTGTAATGAAGAGTTTGTGATTTTTTATTTTGTCTCCCAAAATAAACAAGACCTAAATATAATCTCTGAATAGGAAACATTTCTATAGCCAATTTAAACCCTCTTTGTTTTATTACCTGATAAAGGTACTTCAATGTTCAATAAGAATAAAGATCGATCAAAATGCTAATCACTGTGCACAAGAAATAGTTCATTACTCGATAATCAAAATACAAGTCCGAAGCCATCACAACTGAAAAGCCTGGATCCAATTGCTAACAAAATATCCAGGAATGCTCTTGAGCCAACTTCCATGAAGTGTGAAAGATGCAGTCCATGAACTCCTCGAGGCAATTTGACAGCAGACGATTCTATATATAATTAAAGAAGCTAACTAAGATCAAGAAGAAAATCATCTTTCATACTTTGTAGATTGAAAAAGGTTTGCTAACAATCATTTGCAGATTCTGTTAATAATCTCTTCATTAAGCATCAAGGCAATAAAAGGTGTAAGATTTCTACAAGTTTATCTGCAGATGGTTCAAACTCAAAGAACCAAGAATGAACCCTTCTACCAACTCCAATTCACATTAAGATCAACTTAATTGGCCATACAAGTAGTTTAGGTTATGTTTTCATGAATATTCTCAGTATAAGGAATATTTTTCCTTTGTAATCAATTTATTTAGTATGCTGAGTTGTATAAGGTTATTAAGCATACTTAGGCAAATTTAAATTCTGTTTTTCCCGCCATTTTATTTTGACTTGTATATAAAGCTTTTTTGTACTTTGTTTTACATTACAATGAGAATTTACAGAAGTTAAACCCCTTAGAGCAACTCTTATCATGGTATCAGAGAAAACGCTGCCAGTTCTTCGAGTTTTTCAAATTCTTCGAGTTTTCCAAGTTCCTCCTCATTTCTTCCTATGGATCCTTCAAATCCATATTATCTCCATCATGAAGACAGTCTAGGAACAATCCTAGTCACAGCTTCTTACTGGTGACAATTTCAATTCTTGGCACCAATCAATGCTTATGGCCTTAACTGCTAAAAATAAAGTGCGCTTCATCGATGGATCTACTCCGTCGCCTTTTGAATCGTCGCCTATGTTTCCATACTAGACTTGGTACAATAATATGGTATTTTCATGGCTTATGAACTCTCTTTCCAAAGAGATTGCCGCGAGTGTCATCTATGTTGATTTTGCGAAGGAGATGTGGTCCTATCTAAATGAGAGATTCTCCCAAAGCAATGGCCCTCGGATCTATCAATTACAGAAGTCTATCGCTTCTCTTGCTCAAGATGACCTTTCTGTCAGTGCGTATTTCATGAAGATGAAGGCACTCTGTGACAAATTGGTCAATTATTGCTCTTTACTTGTTTGTTCATGTGGTGCTTTACGCTCTCTGATTGACATGCATCAACAAGAGTATGTCACAAGGTTTTTCAAAGGGATTAAATGATTCGTATTCCAATGTTCGCGGTCAGATTCTTCTCATTGATCCCCTGCCTCCAATCAACAAAGTATTTTCTCTAGTTCTTCAATAAGAATGCCAGCGAGGCATTGGATCTGTATTGCTGCCCATCGTGCCTTCTACTACCCTCTCATCCAATAAATCTGTTCCTCCAACAAAAAGTTCCACTCAAAGGCCTATTTGCTCTTATTGTTCCATATCAGGGCACACAGTAGAGAAGTGTTTTAAGTTGCATGGATATCCTCCTGGATATCGGTCCAAAGGCAGATCATCCAATTCCAATTCTGTTAATACATCTTTCTCTTCTGCTAACAATGCCATCACTTCTCTTAATGCTAATCATGCTAGTTCCTTGATGCTTTTGACTCCAGAATAGTGTCAACAACTTTTGGCACTGCTCCACACTGATTCATCTTCCTCTCACACATCTAATATGGTAACTCCTTCCCTTGATCACCTATCTGGTAAGTTTTTTTTTCCATCCTCTATTGTGTCTCTAAATACAACCAAATTTACCTATGTTTCTCCTAATAAATGAATTATCGATACTGGCACCTCTGACCATATGATTCATTCTATTTCGTTCTTCAACTCATATAAACCTATTCATAATTCCTTTGTCAATTTGCCAAATGGTTCCTCGGCACCAGTCACACACATTGGTTCTGCTCCTTTGTCTCCTCAGCTCACATTACAATGTTTTGTATATTCCATCTTTTCACTTTACAATTTTCAGCTTGCTGCATAATTTTTTTCGCGATTTTTGTTACTTACAGGACTCCATCCATTGGAGCATGATTGGGAAGGGTAAAGCTGTTGAAGGACTCTATGTGTTGCAACAACTAGACTTAAATGTGAATTGTCTTCGAAATGTATCTTCTAATTCTCTTTTTGCTTTAAACTCTAGTCATTTGAATTTTGATGTCTGGCATAAAAGATTGGGATATCCATCTCAATCTCGAATGCAACTTTTGTCTTCTATTGATTCCGAAATTCCTGTACATACTTCAACAGTTTGTGACATTTGTCCTCTTGTAAATATAAGAGGTTACCTTTTACTTTATATTCTCACAAACTCCTTTTGAATTAATACTTTATGATATATGGGGACCATACCAATATCAATCTCTAGAAGGTTTCAAATACTTTCTGACAATAGTAGATGACTTTACTCATAGTACTTGGCTTTATCTGTTGAACAATAAATCTGATACTCGAGTTCAACTACATCATTTTATAACTTTAATCGCATCTCAACTTCATACCAAAGTCAAGTCCATTAGAACTGATAATGGAAGTGAGTTTTCCATGAATACTTACTTTTTTCATAAAGGTATTATTCATTAGTTCTCTTGTGTTGTAACTTCACAACAAAACTCAATTATGGAAAGAAAATATCAGCACATTTTAAGCTCAAATATTTTCAAACACTTTTTATTACTATTCATTACTTTACTATTATTTTTTACCTACCTTTTTTACTATTCATTACTTTTTCATTATTATTCAATATTTTATTATTATTTTTTACCTACTTTTTACTATTATTCACAAACATTCTTAAACACTCTTAAACACTCTTGACATCCAAACGTAACCTAAATTGGCTTGTGGTTTTATGTTCTAGTCTAATCTCCTTATCCATTTCTGGTCAGAATTTGTCCTTACTGTTGTTTATTTGATAAACAAAATTCATTCTCCATCCTTAGATAGCAAGAGTCCTTATGAACTCCTTTTTAACAAACTTCCAGCTTATAGTCATTTAAAAGTTTTTGGATCTCTATGTTATACCTCTATTTTAGCTCATAATAGATCTAAATTTGCCCCTAGAACTCATAGATGCATCTTTCTTAGTTAACCACTTGCCATCAAAGGTTACAAGTAGTATGATTTTGATGATCATACCATTTTTGTGTCCCGAGATGCAGTGTTTCATGAACATATCTTTCCTTCCAAGTCTTTAACTCATAATATCCACTTGACTCATCCCCATATTATCTCTTCTCCTATTGTTCTTCCTAAACCTATACTAGATCATTTTTCAGATTCTCCACCCATTCCATTACCAGATAATGATCAAATTAATCCCTCTGAACAATCTATTCAATCGGATTAATCGCTTCCCATACAAATTCATCCCTAACAATTAATCCTATTGCTTTTATTGATACAGATTCTCAAATTTCAAATGATCCCCTTGCTTCTACTGATTCTCCTATTAGAAGATCATCAGATCCACAGATTACCTGGTTATTTGCATGACTTCATTTGAATATGGCATCTTCAGAAGCTTTACCTCCCATATCCTCCAATGGTTCCACCTCAGGTATTCTCTATCCTCTCTCTAATTTTATTTCATACAATCGTTTATCATCTAAACATAGATCATTTGTCCTTGCTCTTTCTACTTTTTTTAAGCCTAACATTTTTCACCAAGCTATTAAACTTTCTCATTGGAGGACTGCCAGGACTGAAGAGATTATAGCCTTAGAATAAAATAAAACATGAAGTTTAACCCCTCTTCCCATGGTAAGGCTACAATTGGTTGCAAATGGGTCTATAAAGTGAAGCTTAGGTCAGATGGAACTCTTAAGAGATACAAAACTAGGTTAATTGCTAAGGGGTTTACACAAAATGAAGGTGTTGATTACTTTGACACTTTTTATTTGGTTGCTAAGATGGTGACAATCAAGTGTTTTCTCTCAATGGCTGCTATCAAGGGTTGACATCTAATTCAATTAGATGTCAACAATATTTTTCTTCATAGGGTTTTTATTGGAATAAGTTTATATGGATTTACCCCCTAGTTTTGGTGACAAAAATGATAAGAAAGCATGCCAATTGAACAAATCCTTATATGGATTAAAATAGGCTTTTTGACAATGGTTTGATAAATTTCATCCACCATTATTTCTCTTGATTTTAAATAGTCCAAAACCAATTACTCTTTGTTCACAAAGACTCAAGGTTCAAGTTTCATGGCCTTATTAGTATATATTGGTAATATACTTATAGCTAGCAATGACATGAGTTTTGCGAATACATTCAAAGAGTTTCTTGATAAGCAATTCAAACTCAAAGATCTTGGACCATTGAAATATTTTTTAAGGCTTGAAATAGTAAGAAATTCATCTAGAATTTTCTTATCTTAGTGAAAGTATGCATTGGTCTGGATTTCTGGGTTCACAGCTAGTAAAAACTCATTTGGAACAATATCTCAAACTCTCAAGATCAGAAGGCCCTCTCTTGGATGATCCAAAGCCATATTGAATATTAGTTGGCAGGCTGTTATATATTACAATTACACGACCTGATTTAACCTTTGATGTCCACACTCTATGCCAGTTTTTGGATCCCCCTTGACAGCCTCATTTACAAGTTGCTAATTGAGTTTTACAATACCTTAAAGATGCACCTATCCAAGGCCTTTATTTCCCTTCCAATTCTATATTCAAGCTCACTATTTTTGTCGATTTTGACTAGGCAGAATGCCAAGATACAAGACAATTGATTTTTGGATTTTGCATTTTCTTGACAGCTCCCTTATTTCTTGGAAGTCAAAGAAGCAGTCTGTTGTCTCAAAATCATCAACTGAGGCCAAATACAAGAGCCTTGCGAACATAGTTTCTGAGTTGCTTTGGCTCACCTCCTTACTTCATGATTTACAAGTCCTTTCTTCCATTCCTACTATTGTCTATTGTGATAATAAATCAACCATTCACATTGCCACGAATCCGGTATTTCATGAATGCACTAAACACATCGAAATTGATTGTCATTTTATGCATGACAAAATTCAAGATGGATCAATCAAGCTTTTTCATGTGAATTCTCACCAACAACTTGTCAATTATCTTACTAAACCACCATCTGTTTTCTGACTGTTTGTTTTCTGACTAGGTTTCCAAGCTAGGCATGCTTGACGTTCATGCACCAGCTTGAATGGGGGTATTAGGATTATTTTTCCTTTGTAATCAATTTATTTAGTATGCCAAGTTGTATAAGGTTATTAAGCATACTTAGGCAAGTTTAAATTCTTTTTTTTTTGGCTTGTATATAAAACTTTTTTGTACTCTGTTTTACATTACAATGAGAATTCATTGAAGTTAAACCCCTTAGAGCAACTCTTATCAAGTTAATCCAATAGATGTCACGTTTCTTAAGTCAATCATTTAGATCAAATGTGTGAGATCCTGGACTTACATGTATTTTTACACGTTATTTTATTATCAGTATTAATTATTTTAATTTATTTTAATAATATTATTAGTTGTATTTTATTTGTTTAAGATATTTATTCGAGCTATTAATTATTTAATATTGAGTTACGTTACTTTTCTTATTTATTTTAATGTGAGTTAATTATTTTAATGATTGGAATTTAATTCCTTTATTTTATTATGTGAGTTTATTTGATCTGCTTTCGTTATATTAATTATTGTTTTATTTTAATATCGTGTTTGGGTTTAATTTATTTCTTTGTTGGGCTTTAAATATTTTATTTTATTGATATTAGATTGTAGTATTTTGACTGGCTTTTATTTTATTTATTGTGTTTTTCTAGTTGGATCCCTTTTTTTCTTCTTTTTCCTTTTTCTCTTTTTTCTTTTCTTTTTCCCTTTCTTCCCCTGCTTTTCCTCCCCCCAGCCCGTGCGTTTTCCTCTCCCCTGTTCTCCTCTCCCCCTCGCTGTTCCTTCTCCGTCAACCCAGGGCCGCCGCCGGCCACCCACCGACGACACTGCCCAGCCCAACCTCACCCCCACATGCCGGCGAGTTCAACGGCACCGGTGGTGTCACCTCCGGCCACCCCACCACCCCTACACGGCCCCCTACCCGAAATGGCTATTTTTGCTTTCCTTGCATTTTCCGACCACCGCCGGCCACCCCTTAGCCTCCGACCACCACCACTAGACTCCCCACCCTCCGGTGAGCATAACCCACCGTCGGTAGCCACCTATCGCCGCCAGTTACCCCTCCACTCGAAATGGGTCCTAAAACAGGTTGTTCTTCGCCGTGCCGCCGTCCGACCACCGTAGGCCTCATCACCGCCACCAAAAGACTCCCCTCGCCCAGCCGGTCATCCCCCTAACTCAGTTTCCCCATCCGTGGCCTCACCTTCCCGGTACAACCTCAAACCCAAAAATGGGTTTTCACCCATTTTGACCCCGATCCGCCACCTTCTGGTGGTTGTGCTGCCACACCACCACCTCCATGAGATTCCCCACCCTTCAAAAAGTATTTTCCTAAATTTTGGTGTCAAACTGAGCATTTTAGCCTAACGTATCGGTGACTGGTACGAACGCTGCGAATTGGCGTTTGTTCAAGGAATTGCGTTTTTACTGCTGTAAGTACTTTCCAAACGAGTTTTAAAATTTAAATATATTTTTGGCATCACCAGTTATTGTGTTTGATTATTGTTGCTATGTGTTGGTTGATGTTGGTATTTGTTGGTTGATTGGATTATTTAAATGTTGGATATTTGGTGCATGGTTGTCTGCTTTATGTATTTATGCGCATGTTCATGAAAATATTTGGAAATTGAATTTTTACATGATTTTGGATATTCATGTGTTGGAAATGGAAACTGTGTTTTAAATTGAGTTTATGGATTTTAATGGTTTTTGGCTAAGTCATAACGGGGACGGCGATACGTAACGCCCGTTGTGATCAGCTTGTGTGTGTGTCAGTCATAATTGGGATGTCGATACGTAACGTCCATTGTGATTGATAGTGTGTGTGGATGACATAACAGGGACGGCGATACGTAACGCCCATTATGATTGGTTTTGAGGATTTTATTTTATGGAAAATGATGGGTAATTTTATTGGGATTTTATCGAGGATTAAAATGGGATTTTGGCGTGTGTAGTTATTTCATTGACTTTGAGGAAGATGATTTTAAGCCTCATGCATATTGTAATTGTTCATGGTTGTTGTTGTGGCATTAATGTATTTCTGTCTTTTGGTTTGGTTGGATTGTACTTACCTGCGATGCCATCTTGGCGTCGTAGTTTTTAGATCAAAGTTTTAAATTTCGTTCCGTTCCGGCCGAAATTTACCGTTCCGGAACAGTAACCGAAACGGATAGACTCTGCATTCCGCACCGGATTAAATTCCGGCCGTTCCGGCCAGAATTATATGTTCCGGCCGGAATATCATATTCCGGACCGGAACATCATTAATGGAAATTTTGTAAATATATTTACTTTCTTTTTTATTTTATTAATTTTTCTATTTCCTAATCTTCATTTCAACGTCTGAGACTAATTTTCGCATTCCATTCTCATTTCTCAAGTTCTCAACCCTAAGCCCTACGCTGTACGCCTCTGACCTTGTCGACGGTCTCATCGCCGACGCCCACTGCCGAGCCAACAGTCACTGCCTTTGCCGACGACGCCCACGCCTTTGCGGCTTCTCGATTCACTTCCGGCGCCTTCTCCATTGCCCACTGCCGAGCCACACCCACGGCCCAAAACTGTCTCCTTTGCGGCGCCGCCTCCATCCGTAGCTGCTTCTGAGCCTCTGGTTGCCGACGTCAAGACGCGAATCGCCGGAAATCAAGGAGAGGTCCACGACTCCACTGGGTTAGTCAATGACTCGATCTGCTTTCCATTAGCTCGTTTAGGATTTGCTTTCCCCTCTGCTTTTTCCTTTGCCTGCCAAGTAGATAAATTCATGTTATTTTATTTTATAAATTAGTTAGATATTATTGATTCTTTGGCATAATTTTTATATTTTTTATAAAAAAATTTGGTAATTTTGGAAGCCACTGACTTAAATTCTTGAGTAAATTTATTCATGTTATTTTATTTTATAAATTCATTTAGATATTATTGATTCTTTGGGCTAATTTTTTTTATTTTTTATGTGTTCTGTATATTTATTTTTTAAAGTTGAATATTTTTTCTTGATGGTTACCGTAGACTAGCTTGGTTCTAGCATTGGTGCTTGACTTGATGGTTTCTCCATTTGTATTAGAATTTAG
Source organism: Platycarya longipes (assembly GCA_036559045.1). Taxonomy (NCBI): domain Eukaryota; kingdom Viridiplantae; phylum Streptophyta; class Magnoliopsida; order Fagales; family Juglandaceae; genus Platycarya; species Platycarya longipes. The sequence goes on from CM071792.1 coordinate 1,832,111, forward strand.
ACTATTAGTGCATAAATTATCCATTTGATAGTTCCTCCATTTGGTGTCTTTATTACTGTTGGTGCTTGAAATAGAATTAATCCAATTTTTATAATTATGTAGGGGTATATAAAATTATAAATGTCTAGTTGTCAATCAAATAGTGCTACATCTATGGCACTTGCTCCTGCTAGATCAGAGGATCCAGCATGGGCCCATGCACGTGCAGTGTCAGGGGCAAGAAGTAGTACTGAATGTATTTATTGCAACAAGACAATTAGAGGTGGTGGAGTCACAAGATTGAAGTACCATCTGGGTGGGATTCCAGGTGATGTAGAAGCATGTAAAAAGGTCCCTGTTGATATAAGATGGCAAATGAAGGAGTTAGTCAATGAAATGAAAAAAAACAAAGAGAAGAAAAGAAAAATAAACTCACAGATTGGAAGTCCTATCGATTTAACATATGATGATATTAATGTTGATGTTACTGATGATGATGGAGGATACATTCATAGTTCAAAAGGGAAGGGGAAGGAGAAAGTGGGCGAAAAGTCAACAAGGGGTATAAATAAATTTTTCGCTCCAAAAACAACTCCTGGGTCTCAGCCTTGTATTAAAAATGCTATGTGTTCAAAGGAGATGCTTGATAAAGCAAAGATGGCTGTAGCAAATTGGTGGTATGATGCTAATTTACCTTTTAATGCATCTCAATCTAAGTTTTATCAGCCTGCTATTGATGCCATAGCTGCCATCGGGCCAGGATTTAAGGGTCCTTCTTTGTATGAATTGAGAGGAAATCTTTTGAAAAATTCTGTGACTGAGGTTCAAAAATATCTTTCGTTTATTAAAGCATCTTGGGAGAAAAGTGGTTGTTCACTAATGGCAGATGGTTGGACAAACCAGAGGCAACAACCAATAATTAATTTTTTAGTTTATTGTCCAAAATGTACAATGTTTTTGAAGTCTATTGATACATCGGGCCTTAGAAAAGATTCTGAAACACTATTTAACATCTTTGATAAATTGTTCAAGAAGATGGGGTTGAGAATGTTGTGCAGTTCATAACGGACAATGATGCAAGTTATAAGGCTGCGGGAAAAAAATTACAGCAAAAGCATGGTTCTTTTTTTTGGTCCCCTTGTGCTGCTCATTGTATAGATCTGACGTTAGAGAATTTTTGTGATCCCAAGCATTTTCCTATTATTGATGAAACTGTAAAGAAGGCAAGAAAAATAACAAAATTCATTTACAACCATGCTTGGGTTTTGGCTTTGATGAGAAAAGACTTCACCAACGGTCGTGATTTATGTCGCCCTGCAGTCACAAGATTTGCTACAAATTTTATAAGTATCCAATGTTTGCTTTTGTTTAAAAAAGAGCTTAGACAGATGTTTACTTGTGATAAGTGGGTTGCATCAAGTTATTCTAAAAGCAGCGTAGGGAAGGAAATAACCAAAATTGTTTTAGAAGATGGAGAGTTTTGGATTCAGTGTCAGTTTACTGTAAAGGTCAGTGAACCTTTGGTTCGAGTATTACGACTTGTTGATGGAGACGAGAAGCCTGCAATGGGATATTTGTATGATGCAATGGAGAGAGCCAAAGAGAATATAAAAGCAAGATTGAAGAACAAAGTTACTGCATTTATGCCATTCATCAGGATCATTGATGCTAGGTGGGATAAGCAGCTTTATAGTCCATTACATGCAGCAGGTTGTTTTCTTAATCCTGGAATTTACTTCAACCCTTGCTTTAAAAGTAAAAATGATGTTTTAAGAGGGTTTATGAGTTGTGTTATAAAGTTGGAACTTGATACTGATAAGCAAGACAAAATCATGGAAGAAGTTGAATTGTATAAAAATGCAAACGGTGATTTTGGAGAACCTTTAGCAATTCGTCAGCGTACAAAAGTTTGTCCAAGTAACTTCCATACACTTTGTTAATTAGTGTGAATTTATCTTTAAATTCTTTTATTTGTTTTTAAGTAATAATTTATTATTTCTTTTTTGCTATAGTTGCATGGTGGACTAATTATGGAATTGAGGTTCCAACTCTTCAAAGGTTTGCAGTTCGCATACTAAGTCAATGTTGTAGTGCAACTGGTTGTGAAAGAAATTGGAGTACATTTGAATTTATTCATTCGAAGAAGAGGAATAGATTAGAGCATAAACGATTGAATGACTTAGTATTTATACGTTATAACTTGAAGTTACGTGAAAGGTAAATTTTTTTTCAAAATAATAATTTATTTACTTTTGAAAAATTATGTAACACTTATACTTATCTGTGACTTTTATTTTGGCAGAAATATAAGAAGGGGAAGAGATGCTTTTGATCCAATCAATTTTGAGAATATTGACTTGATGGAAGAATGGGTTGGAGAAGAACCAGAACTTATTGAAGGAGAAGACTTAGATTGGGGATGTATTGAGGAGCCATTAGGCTCACTAAATTTAGAAGATCGTGATAATGTTGATCTTGATGATGATGATGATATTAAAGAAAATGTTTTGAATAATGTTCCACTTATTGATCCTTATCGTCTCGTTGAAGACGAGGAGTATATGTTGGATTGAGAACTTATGATATTGTGTTATATTTCAAAATATGTCTTTAAGGCTTGTATTGACTGTTGAAAAATATTATTAATTTTATCAAGCATGTATGCTTTTAATATTTGTGTACATATGTTTATTTTATAATAAAGTTAATATATATATATATATAATTTATTCATATAATGTCTATCCCGAAACGGAACACTGAAATGAAACGGAACCAAAATATTCCGTTCCAGTGCCTCAACCGGAACGGTCATTGAAAGCCGGAATTCAAAACTTTGTTTTGGATGCAGATTATGAAGAGGTTGAGCCTGAGGAGACGGCTCCGCCGTTGAGGTGATATTAATATTAATTGTTATATCGAGAAATTTATTTTCTCCTTTTATAAATATGTATTTGTTTAATTTGTATTTCGTATGACTATATTAAATCTCCTGTTGGAGAATTTTTATTAAATTGGTTTGTAAAATATTTCTAAAAATTCTGGTACCTAGTTATTGATTTTATTATCCGCTGCGACCTATATTTTATGTATGTCACGTGTGTACACACGTTTGACACTTGTCGTTGGGATGTGTGACCCGTGTTGTCATCATCTTGACGCCGCGATTCTCGTGTTATTTTAAGGAAAATTTGGAGGCGTCACAAAATGTCCTTTAAAACATGCCACATCCGTCACTGCAATTGGAACAATAAGATTCAGGATTCAGAATGTTATCTTTATATCTGCATTGCAAAACAAAGACAATGTAGAATAATGTTTTTTCAAAAAATTGGACGTTGGTTTCTAAATAACAATCTAGTACTGCATATAACAAGAATGATCAGTTAGAGCTAATACATATAGATGCCATCATTATGACAATCAAACCAATAGGGAAACATCCTCTATTCATCATTTCATTCTCCAAAATAAGGAAACCAAAACTCCAAAAATAAAGAAAATATAAAATCTTTTAGAACAGCTAGCAAACAAATACACACAAAAAGACATTTATTTTGAGTGCAGAATTCTTCTAAAGGGATCTACTGAATAGCATAATAGGAATGTCATCAATAATAGGAGAATGATCAGGTAGAGCTAATACAAGATGGATGTCATCATATCAACAATCAAACCAATAGGGAAACTTCCAAAACACAATCATCATCTCTATCTCCACCAGAAGTTTCAAAAACACAATCATCAACAATTTAATGTTCTTTTGCAATTTTTCTTTGCTGTTTCTGCTTAAATTGTCAAAGTAATTTGTTATTATTGCCTTCATATGTATCTTGATAAGAAGCTTCATCCAAAATGAGTAGGCTTATATAAATTCGATAATATTACAATATTCACCCACTCTTATTGCTTAAAAGAAATTGTTAAATCCAGTCTGTATTGTTGTTTTTACTCGATTTGAGATTGAATCTCCCCCGCACTTGTGAACCTCTACCACAATGATCATAATTTCTCGCAAGCCTTTTTTCAGAGAATCCTTTGTATGTACTTTGAGGGTTTGTCCATTCGATGCATTTTATCTTGACTCAACTACCAAAGTTATAGGTAATATGATAAGGAGCAACACTATTCACTCTCCTACACACCATTGTTAGCTTTGATATCTCTAATTGTAAAGATAAACACCAAGAAATCAATTGATATGATATGTTGACTACCCAACTTCACTCAAAAACTTAAGTATATGAGTTTGGCCTCAAATATGTTATATTAACCAGTACTTCTGTTGTTTGTGCTTGACGTGACACTACTATCAACCTTGAACTCAAAATTTCTAAGTAATGAGAGCTAATTTATAGGTAGTGACATCCAAAACCTTATTGCAAGAAATACTAAGCAACTTTGGTTTCCACATGTGAGTGCCAAAAACACATGTAATTTGTGGGGATACAACAACCTAAAGTTTTGTTATGTTATATCATTAACTCACTCTAAAGCTCAAATAAAAGCGAAAATAAACTTTTTCACTCAGGTGACTACTTTTGATATAGACTTAACAACTCAAAGTCACACTTTTATATTCAATATAAAGTTAAGAGAAAAACTAACTTTACCCAGAGTAAAGGATTAAGAGTGGACCAAACTTTAGGTTTTTTTTCCTTGTTTCATTGTATTAAAAAATTTGTTTATTGATATCATGTGTTTTGACAAATTACACTAAAAGATTTTGAAGAGATAAGGAAGGTATCAAAGTTATACATATAGCGTTCTTAATAAGTTTCAGTCATAGCAGTTGAAAGCAGACAAAGAAGTGGATATCATGAAAATAGTTTCTATGGAGTCTAAAGTTGTCAAGAAGATGAGAAATGATTCTAGGCTCAGCAAATACAATTGTGAAAATGAATATTTGAGTAATAGAAAGTATAGGTTGGAACTTGCTTGGCTCACAAAAGCTTTTGAACCAGCCCTTCAGTTGTATAGGTGGGCTTTGCCAACAGGTCTATTTATGTTATATTGTGTTGTTCATCTAATGGAATTGCTTGTGTTACTATGTAATGCTTGGCTTACCATATGAATCATGGCACTCTTGCAAAATCGTGTTATATGAGTTGACTTGCCAAGATTTGGATCCTTGGAACAAGCATCTAACAATAAATGATTTATGGTGATGATAGAGACTTATTTGGTAATCGTAATTTGCAGGAGCTGGAGTTACAAACAAAGCCCCTCCTAATAGTTGATCACTTGTAGAAATCATTACAAGCATTCAATAATGTAAGATTGGAATCGGCCAGGATTAGAGCTTGAGTGGTCTTACAATCGGCTTATATCTTATATATCTTCGTCAAGCATCCACAAATCCATTCGAAGATGTTAAGGGCATTCAGATCTCATCTGCTACAATAGTGAATTTTATGCCCTCGTTAGGTTTTGATGATATCTATTCAAGAATATTGTTTCAATTATCCAAAGTTCTTATTAGGTTATGGTTTCTTAATTTAGATGCAAGGTCTCATCTGCCATATGGAGTTAGCAAGAGGTTGTTATAAGTATAATGCTTTTGGTCTTGCAAGGAACAACATGCTTAGGGAAAGCAATGTTTTGAAGTTTGTAAAAAATTCCAATTTGATAAGGCCTAGATATTACATTGCAATCAATGACTGTAGAAAACTTTTGATTTTTGGAATCCGTGGTATTCAAATTATTTATGATCTTATCACTGATATTGCTTGTTCAAATGATGGAGAAGTGACATTTAAAGCAGATTCCACCCACTTTGGCAGAGTTAAAGCTGCTCATTGGTTTCTTACTTAAGAGATAGGAATCATTAGGCCCATCTTGGAGAAATATGAGATGGTGAAGATTTATATTTTATCTGTTTTTCCAGATTTTTCTCTTTCTATACTATCATTATAGTAAGCCTAATTCATTGACAGGGATATAGGTTAAGACTTGTGAGTCATTCTCTTGGAGGTGCTATTGCTTTGTTATTAGCAATAATGCTTCATAGAAAGTCAGCTAAGGAACTTAGATTCAGCCTGAACATTGTTTCTGTTGTTGGATATGCCACTCCCCTTTGTGTCTCTAGAGAACTCGCTGAAAGCTGCTCTGATTATGTTACCATTGTTGTTATGCAAGTGTGCGAATGCATGCTTTTAAAAGTATGATAGTTACGTTATTTTGGAAGAGGCAAACCCTTTTGATTTATATAAAATTCTTGTTTGGGAATCTTTTCTTTGTTTTATTTATTGTGTTTTTATTCTCTTATCATTTTTTTTCCTTGGCTCTGCTAGGATGATATTGAACCTAACTAGGTTAAGTGTGGCTTCTCTAACAAGGCTAAGGAATGAAATCCTTCAGACTGATTGGTAAGCTAAAGCTAGCATTTACAGAAGCTACTATTACTTTTCTTCAATGACATGCTAAATCCAGTGCACCAATGACTTATCCTTGTGTTTTTTTGGAATAAAGGCCATCTGGATGCCAAAAAGAATTAGAAATCAAATGCAACATTCTTTCTAGGAAATTCCTTCATGTTTGCAACTAAAGTTGTAGTGCATTTTTTCTTCTCGTAGTCTTTTAATTCTTAAGGACTTGCAAGAATTTCAAAATATTCATGAAATTGAACTTGCAATTTGAGATTGATGCTCTTTGGAAAATTGTAATCAGTACGCCAACATCCTTTAATTTTATATTAGTTTTAGCTGGAAAATTAAAAATGTATTTCATAAATTCCCCCTTTGGATAAACACTAGATTTTCAGATATGTTTTATTTTCTTTTTATTTCTCCCTTTGTAGGACACTATATTTTCATATGTATTATCTATATACACATTCTCTATTATATATATATATATATATTATTTACTTTTTCTTACATGATCAAACCCTTATCTATTGCCTTATAGCTTATCACAAAACCGAATGAAGTTTTGTAATGTAATTTTCAGACATTTTACGTTGATAAGTTCCCTAACAAGAAGTTTGATCATATTTAAAATTTTGTAGAAATGATCAGAATGCCTAAACTCCAACCTATAGTTTATTAGGCAATATTTTCTTAAAGCATCCTTACAAGTCAATGTCATTTTAAAATAATCTAGTAATGTTTGGAGGAGGTAGTTGGCAGAGGCGGCTCAATATATTTTGTAACTTTAGGCAATCATTAAATATATTATATTTTAATTGAAAAATAATAATAATTAAATATTAAATAATAACATTTTATTTGAAGATTTTGAGATGCAAATATAATATACTTTTTTATAACTTAAATACTTACTTTTATTTTAAGTAATATATATTTCTTTTAATATTTATTTTGAAAAATAAATATGTCCATCAACATCAAAATACACAATTTTGCTACTTTTATACCAATTTTACTATTGTTTAAAAATTTTGCACATTTTGAATAAAATATTTTTAAATAATTTTTTTACTTATTTTCTTTTATCAAAATTTTCATCTTTTAGGCAAAATAGGAGGCCTACTCAAGATAGGGGGCCTTAGGCGGTGGCCTAGTTGGCTACCCCTTTGAGCCGGCCCTAGTAGTTGGTGAGCACTTTAAGCATTTTTTTTTTCATCTAGGAACTTTAAAGTAAAGAAAAAAAAAGATGGAGATCACCCTACTTATGGAGGGGCTAGCTATTGATGGAAGGTAATGGAATATAGAAGGTTGTGTCTTTTGTTTGAGGCATCACTTTTATATGGAAGGTAATGGAATATGATTTATGAAATTTATTTTTTGCATTTTGACAGGATGAGTGTGGTTGATTTAAAGGAAGATTGGGAAAATGTAATAAATTTAGTTACCAATGCAAAGCAGGTTGTGTCTTTGGTGCAAGTTGTAGCTCAGAAACTGGCTGATATATTAAGCAATCCTTTGGAACAATAGAACTTCTTCTGGTAAGCTTGCCCTGCACTCCCCCAAGATTGCCAGGCACTTTTGTGTTAAACTTCAGTCAATTGTATCTTTAGACTATACCATTGGTTCAAACTTAGATTTTACATTTAGTTATATAAAAAAAACAATTATATCGTCTAAAGTAAAATTTAAATTAGTACGGTGACTAAGGAAAACATTAACTATGGAATACAGACAAAGAAACAATGTGAGAAATAAGTTTGAAACTTGATCATGATATAAGGAACACGAGTGTGTGTGTGTGGGAACTACAATCATAAACATGTACCTTCTACAATATCTAAGTCCCAAAAAAAAGAAGAGTCTTCCTACTTTTTGTAATGGTCAAGGAGGCATTGGTCAAATGATGCCCGTTGCTGTCAGTAGGAGACTTCTATTGGGCTCCTCAAGGGTCCATGAATAATGAAGAACTTGTTTTGTCTCCCCTTCTTTTTACAGATGACACCTTGATCTTTTGTAAGGCCTATCCAGATCAACTTCATCGCTTGTGTTGTCTATTTCTGTGCTTTGAAGTTGTGTTGAGGTTGAGAATTAATTTGGACAAATCAGAATTAGTCATGGTTAGAGCAATGGACAATATATGAGGATTGGCCCATTTCATCGGATGTGAGGCCGAGGGGTCTTCTCTCCCTTTAAAGTAACTGGGTCTGCCGGTGGGGACCCTGGCCGCGATGGGAGGTGGACTTGTTGGCTTGGTGGCATATTGCTATTAGCGGTCTTACTCGAATAGCTATTGGAGAATGATCTTTATAGATGGATGTCCATTATTGACCATGCTTGTTCCTTCTCTTTTCATGGATTAATGTGGTTGTGTCAAACAATGGGGACTCTGTTCATATAATGATAGATATAGATTTAGTGAGAATAATGCTATTTAGTATTTACAAAAAAATTAGAAATTATGCAAATTAATTAGTTTTTGCAAATACACGAGTTGGATCCAGGATACAGTATCAACGAAACTTGGCATCTATGTTCCTAAAAGAGATTTATACGAAGAAATTGTTTCTAGCATTTTTCTTTTGTGTATTCCTTTAGTCCCGGCCTCATGTATTAAATGTCCATTATTTGTTACATTGATCATGTTTAATTCACTCGATGGTATACTAGCAGTCCTGTTTTCGAATGAAGATACATTGCCAGTAATGCCCAAGTAATTTTGCATTTTGAACCTCCAGGAAGTCCTGCAATCCAATGTATCTTGATAGTACTAGAATATACATTGCTAATTTGCTAATATATATAATAATAATAATAATACTAATAATATTACATACAATTGTAGAGCATATAACTAGTGTCGTGTAATCGTTTTGAAAAAATGTAAAGTTCACTATTAAAAAATTAATTTTTTTCATATGGATTCTAAATCTTAATTACTTTTTTCAAAATAATCATACTTGCATACTTCACGATGATAAATATTATTTCATATATATATATATATCGATCTATGTATCTGTCCCATAAACATAGAGACTTCGTATATTTTTTACTTTATTATATTAATAAAGGTAACACTTATTATAATCCACCGACCCCATTACGAATTTACTACCTAAGCTAAGGCCTAAAAGGCCACTTTTATCCAGAAAGTTACTTTCAAAATTAATTATTGCTTCTACTCTTGCCGGTTGATTGACTTGAGTCAGATCATATTGTATATGAAATGTACCAGTTGGGCTGGTCGGCCTGGTCCTAGGAACTGAAAACACCGAGGCAAGCTCAATTAGGGTTCATCCACAATATGTGTAGATAAAACAAAATGGTGGCCTAAGCCCAAACTTCAGAAGCATGAAATGCATGCAGCTTGTCGACACAGTTTCTGTTCATCTGGTCAAGTTTTTCCTTCCTTTGTTTTGCAAGTGTTGTGTATGTCATGCACAATATTACGCAACACAATCAGTAATTGTGTGATTATGACACATTTTCCAACTTAATATTATTGAACCAAGAAAGAATCTTCACTTTAGCAAATAAGAAAGCCAAGTATTCAATTCTTCTTTCGGTCAATAGAATGCTAAGAAACGATAGAAAAATGAATGAGAGAGAGAGAGAGAGAGAGAGGATCATGATCAAGACCAAATTAAAGAAATCTGAAGGAAACCAAACTTGTAAATTTCAATGTATCCATATATTATAATAAACATGATCGAGACAGATTAAGTAGCTGGAGTCCAAAATAAGTTCTGAAAAGAAACTTCATTTTAATTAAATTGAACAAAATTTTGTTTTACCTTTGAAACTCCTTGACCGTATCTTCCACATTACCAGTACTACACGTGAATTATTTGGTCAATAACTCATCAAAATAATTGGTTAACTAATAGTACTTTCTTGGACGATCTATCAGCTTTTCCAAGGTTAATGTCTCCACCTGTGAGTAGTTTTCCTATATAGGCATAAAGCTTAAACCCAGTCTACAAGAGTACTACAAGTAACTCGAAATTCTTCATAAACAGAAACATGAATGAGAAATCCATCCCTCTCACAGATCTCTTCTCACACCCCTCTGGCCTAGTCTTGATATGACAACCCCATTGTCCTTATTGTTCTTAATTTCAAGAACATCATATCAGTCCCTATATTAAGGTTTAGACTTTGAACAAATGCACCCCATTCAAACTACACATGATATATAATTTAAAATAAATGCTTAAAATAATTAATATATCATGTAAACTATATATATACGTCCATATATATATATATTATGAAGACATTTACTTATACTGGATCTGAAAATGATGTTTCTGCATATGTTTCTCAATCAGTTTCATCACATGTTATGTCTAGGCCGGCCAGGGTTATTACTTATATCATAAGCAGCATAAAGAAAGTTTAATATATATATTAGAAATGTAGCTTTCAGTACAAAGAATTCCTCGAATTCTAGCTAGTTTAAATTGTGATCGAACAATATGTCTGATATTTATTAATTGGCCTATTCTTCTATATATAGGATTCAAGTCATAATTGTATATATATGCGCGTTATCTCATTGGGGTTGGGATTATTAATAAATGAATTAGGAGCTTGGGGACTCATTAAAAATGGATGGTTTTCTTCTAGATTGAGAACAAAAGCTGGAATAATTAAGAAACCCTAGATAGTACCTGGCAATCATCCATATATATAAACACGTGCAATGGCCCCATCTGCAAACTTACGTCCTGGATGCATGTCGGCTAATTGACTGGTCTTAGTGGAACATGATTAATTGATTAATACTAATTGTCATCGTCATCTTCCAGCACCATCTTCCAGAACATGTTCTGCATTTGATCATAATTTTTAAGTGAGCTTTTGATAAGCTAGCAATATTGTATTTCTGGATCTTAAATAATTTATATCTTATAGCATGGTAGTGATATTACAACTTATTTTTAATCGCAACATGGGTTTTAAAATCGTCGTTTTTCCCTTGAATTGATCATATGTACTGTACACATATCCTTTGGGAAAAAATACCATTTTTATTCCCTCAAACTGTAATAATTCTTGCTTCTTAAGCACGAAGTACTCTGATTTGTAGGCTTCTAATTGGTAATTCACTTCTGTCAGTCCACAAAATAGCTTGCAATCAACCGTTTAATACAATATTATCGCTTTCCAAACACAATGAGGTACTAATTTGCTGATGAAGTAATTTCTTATTCCGCACGTTTACCTAGATCCCGAGGAATAACTGACGACTACCTTGGTTTCTGTTTTTGTCTTTTTATTTGTTTTTTAATATTTGTTTTCCGTTTGTTACTTTAAATTATCTGTTAAAAAGAAAAAAATATATATATTAAATTGAGAACAGGTATATATATATATATATATATATCTGGTCCAACAAAGCCCACAAACTCTTGAAACATGTTGAATTCAAATTTAAGTATATATATATATATATATATGTAAGTAGGCTTGAGTTCAAATGGATTTTTTAATGAAAAAACTATAGAAATAAAACCTTCACCAATCAAAGCTTCGGTTTGTTTGAGTTTGAGTTTGAGTTTGATCGGCCACTAGTATATGTTGTGTCGTGCTTTTGATTTTTGTGCAGACAAGCGTGCATGTTTGGCATTACATCAAAACCATGACTGTCCGCATGAATCTGCATGCGAGGGATTGGTTGAAGCAAATCCAAGAAATGAATACAGTATTGTATATTGGACACACACACACACACATATATATATATATATATATATTATATGATTGCCTAATTATTAATTGTCCTAACACAGAAAGCTCAAAACGCTAATTATTATGCACGAAAGAGTTCTTCAAATCTAGGAGGAGCAAAGTACAGATCAAGAAGCTTCTTGGCCAGAGAGTGAAAAGCCTGATCAAAACAGAGTAATATAGGATTGTTGAAAGTGCGTTTCCATATCAATGTGAGGCTAATTAAATAATAGATTAATGTGTGCATTTCAATTTCAGGTTTAGGTTAAATTGGAAGTTTGTTTTTTGAATGGAATTTTCATATTTAAGGGCCACAATAAAAAAAAAATGGTCAAATATAATTAATGATCTGATGCATTTAAAAGAGGTAGAAATGACCAATCTGATAAAAATTGATTATTTTTGTCCCTATTAAATGTATCAGATTAGTTATATTTGACTATTTTTTCTTGTAGTGGAGCCTAAATATTGGCATTTCAGATCAGTACATATATGTGATTGTTGCGATCGACTTATATACCCTTGAATAAATTTGGTCATTGAATGGGAGATCATATAAAAAATGATGATATTAATATATTGTCTATTTTATTTATAATAAATATAATGTAAATCATCATGTCCTCCACTAACTAACAAAAAAAGAAAAGAAAAAAGAATGGTAATTACAGTTCACAGGAGACATTGCCATATGGCTTCCACGGCCACCAAGGGAGGCCATGCACTAATTTCTGGTCTTCTTATAAAGTTTATTCAGAAAAATGGAAAGTATGTTTTTTATTTATTTATTATTATGATAACTAAGAATTAATATCGTCATTTTTCCTTATTCAAGATAATTTAAGTCAGAAAATTGTGGGTTTTTTTTTTTTTTTTTTTCTGGTAGACAAATTAACTACAAAACTTAGAAATAGAAAATAAGCTAGCTAGTTAGTTAACTGTTTTTTTTTTCTAGCTAAGTAACTTTGAAGTTCTTATTAACTGAGAAAAAATGAAAATCTATAAGAAAGTATGAAACGGAAATTGCGTTTTGATTAATTTTATGTTCAAACTCCAAAGTCTGATCAATAACAATATGTGTATATGCGTTTAAAAATATTTCTTCTTAGAAAGAAAAGAAAAGAAAAGTGGACCATACATGATATCTGCAACATGCCATGCACTTTGTTTCAGCAATTATTGTCATGGAGACCAAATATTGGAGGTGGGGCATGCTACTGTCAACTAAAGACATATAAAAACACGCAGCACCTTATGCATGCTTACTGCTTAATTAGCTTAATTAGTTAGCTATTATAATATAATAGATAATTAGGACTTATTAATTCTGGAGTCATCGATAAAGTGTTTTGTAGGGGAAAAGGAGCTCGGCTAGTTCAATTGGTTTTTGGGCCTTAAAGCTAGCTTGTTCACTCGAGATTTAGAACATGTATATAATATTTGTAATATTCTTCTCCTGAATGTGCACTTATATATCTTACTTCAACACTGTCTGTTTAATTAAGTATAGAATTCAGATATATATCTCATTATAAAATAAAATTGTTTATTTGTAGTCAATTATTTCTTGTCAAAATGATTATTTTTTATTAAAATAGTCTATTTTTATAATAAATAGCCATTTTCATCACAAATAATCTACCACAAATGCTCCTTTATTTTTAGTGCCTTCTATTAGTCTGTAAAAAATGAGAACTGAAATGCCATTTTTTGTCATGTCCAAGAAGTTCATGCATATATATCACATGCACTTGCTATATACATATGGCTATTTTCCACATATTAGTCACACAAAAGATGCACGAAAATTTCCCACAGTTCTTGCTTCTTGGGAATCATGATTCCTAGCGTCATATGTGTGTGTGATATATATATTGGTGCATTGGCTATAGCAGAATATGTCAAAACCTAGCTAAGACCTTGATTGACGCGAATGCGGCCTCCAGCAATATATAATTAACTACTCGTTTGCAAACCATGACAAGAATGCTTTCTTTTTTGGCTCTTTTGAAAGGTCATATCATCATCATGCACAAGCAACCTTTGATTGCGAGACATAATTTCCTCATGTACAAATGATAGAACTTCAAGGCCAAATTATTTGTTCTAGCCTTTAGCTAACTTATGATCCTTATCCAGTACCTCAGGTAGTACTACTGATCATGCATGCTAGCTAGTAATTATGTAATTAAGCGAATTGAAGGAAAAAGAAAAGCTTGTGTTGCTCAAGAATTATTTGGCTTAATGCGTCTTCAAAATGGGAGGACATCAAATCATCTAACCGATATATAAAGTATTCTGCTAAAAAAATATTAATTAATTAATATTCTTTCGTTCAAAGTTCTAAACATGGTAATTAATTTAGTCGTTTAGGGTAAAGTGATCGTTCTAGCTGGGTTTTGAGTCTTTCATGATCATGCTTTTTAATTATTTTCATGGGTTTCGTGCTAACCGGGAATATTGCATGTTTTATCATAAGAATTAAGGAACTGATATTACTACCATGCATGTGGCCTGCATATTAATTACACATTTACAGGCTTATGTGCTTTAATTAATGTTGTATGGTTGATGCATCAGATCTAGAGAGATTCAGTTCACTATATAATGATGATGATGATGTGTGTATATATATATATGTGTGTGTGTGTGTGTATGCAGTATGTATGTATGTAGAAGCTGATGAAGTTTTCGGGCAGGATATACGTCTTTTTTCTCTCTCTCTTTTCTTTCCGAAAGGATTAACTCGTAACTACACAAAAAGGCAGTACCTTTGAATTGCAAAAGGGCCTTTCAGGAGTGTTTTTATATTCGCAAGCTAGAATAAAGTTCAGACAGATGAGTTTAAAGATTATTTGGAACCCAAGCTAATTAGTTATTATATAAAGGTGATTAATATTATTTAATATTCCCCCATTAATTAACATGCTTTCTTGTCTCCAAAACCATTCTTTCCTTTCAAGCTAAAGTGGCCAACAAGTACACGTAAAAGGCATTCTCCATTAAATTATATGGCTCATGCCAATGTGATATCGATCTATAGCTAGCTGCAAAACCCAGCTTGCAGTTTGATACCTCCAACGTCGTCTGTAGTACTATAATTGTTTGATAGTGGTCATGATACATATATAGCTAGCCAGCCGGTTATTATCCAATTCTAATTAATCATTTTGGATTTGTGCGTTGTGATTAGCCAGGGTCTGCATTACTAAATTTCATCTTAATTTCGTTTTATTTGAAGTAACATTATTTAAATATATATATATATATATATAAGGCCACCACCTTGGCAATAGCTCAATTGGTACAAGCTAATATTATTTTATAGTCATTTCATAACCTCGAAGTTAGGAATTCGAGCAGAATATAAGTCGAAATTACTTGTGGGGAGTAGAGTTTGACCTTTAGGCTATGAGATGAATTTGAACCAACTAATATTTTAGTAGTGCTGTGGTGATGGACTTACCCATCTGGCAGCTCAAATTAGACATTTCATAATAAAGAAGGACTCTTATGATTATGCTTAGGGAGGGAGTACGTAACTACACTAATCGTCTTCATCTCCCATTTTATTAACAAAATAAATATATTATATAGGCCACCCTAATATATATATATATCAAGAATCTATATTATATATATAGGACTAGTGTGGGGATTAATATATTAATGGACGTTTTAATTTATAGGTGCTCATTAATTAACAACGAAAAATTATAAAGAGAAATTGATATTGAAATGATGATCTTTCATTGATGAAAATAGGTTTCAGTATATTTAATTTTTTTTTTCTCACAAATTAGCTAATGCATGAGATAGAAGTCTAGATAAAAGTACTGCTTATTATAAAGGAGTTAATGGAGAACAGTACTACAGAATATTATATTATATTATATATTTTTTTAATTATGGGCGGTAAAGGTTGGGTGTCATAATTATTAGAATTTGGGTCCTGTGGGGTCCAAAAATGCACATGATTTGCTCGATCGAGGTCTACATGTTGGTGCCTATATGTGACAGGAGAAAGTGATTGAAAGTGATTAATGATTATACCTAAAGATTAATTAATGATAACAATACGTACCACTGCTAGACAAGCTAGGCGCTTTACCAGCTTCAATAGTTAAACAAATCAATCAAAGCCAGACGTACTCCAAAAGATATCAACTGGTCTTAATTTGTGCTAATTCCTTAATTAATTACCAATTAAGTCTGATCATAATCATCTAATCCAGTATTGTCACTATTTTGTTCGAATCAATTATTACAAAAAAATTATTTATTTGTTACTATTTAATTAAAATTAAATAATTATTTATAATTAATTTTAATTATAAATAATTAATTGATCATAATTAAATAATTACAAAAATTTATTTTTCTTATATTAGTTTTGAAATATATATATACAGCTAAAAATTAATTCCTCGCCCTTAATTATTTGTCTTTTTTGTACCTTAATTTTGTATTTTGATTATATATCATGTACTTAATCGTGAATATAATCATATATAAATATTCTCCACTAATTCTTGTTGTCCCTTTTTAAAAAAAAAAATAAAACGAATGCAAAAAGTTGTTGAGAGAATATGAAATTAGCTTGATTTGTTTTTTTAAACTATTTTATCTTATTTTATTTTAAATTCATCATTATACTTCTTTAAATTCTTATAGAAAATAAAATAAAATAAAATAAAATAAAATAAAAATTCAACTTTTTCAAATCTTAAAACAAAACTAATATTAAAAAAATATATTATAACAATATATATATATATTAATTTTTATCTCATCTCATCTATGAAAATAAACAAATCCTAAATTCTGTACCAAAATTACAAAATCCATTAATTCACTTTCACCATGAGATCGAATATATATATTGATCAAAAACAATATCAAGATCAATTAGTTGATTTAATATTTGATCACATGATATATATATATAATTATATTAATGATCCACAAAAACAATCACTTATATATAAATAGTAAAATTAAATCAATAAATAAATAAAAACAAAATATTATGAATATCAACTCTTGCTAAATTCAATATATAACTACGTACATAGATACATGGATAGTACTTATTAATTAACTCGTACTAATTACGCTCATGTTGTACCTTTAGTAGTATAGCTAGCTAGCCATAGTACTAGCTAGTGATATATCAATATTATATATTATATCTTGCTGAAAAGTTACCCAATTAGGAAAATAATTTGTCTAAAACGACAAGATCAGGTGATATTCCAAAATTCCAATTTCCATCTACTGCAACCGGCCTGAATTAAATTATCATAAGGCAGGCATGCTACTCGTTCTACCGTTTCTGTTTAGACGTAGCTAGGGTTAGGTTATGCCGATCGAATAAATAGTTTAGACTTTAGTTTAAGTCCGATGTAGTACTTATAATTACATGCATGGATCACGAATTCATCCATTAATTTCCTTTTCTGATGTTACTAAAAGAAAAATGAGTATTAGTGACTAAATAATTGCGATTAAAATAATTGTTTTTGCTAGAAATAATTTTTTATGACTTTCTTTTTTATTTTTTGTTACAAAATCTAGTGTTATAAAAAGTCTATTTTCTTATAGTGCATAAAATCTATATATAATAATGTAAGAAAAGTATACATCATATATATATAATTAATATAAAAGTTGATGTCGTTAACTTAATTATTGACCATAATAATGGTTCTGGGCAAACATGAACGATGGAAGCAGATCACTAGCTCGATCAAAATATATATACCTTCCAAGTCCATGGTCAAATGCACACGCACGTACGCATATATGAGACAAAATCACATAGAAAGCTTCCATATTATATAATCCTTCCCAATTAATTATATATAAAGTACTTCTGATCTTCAGAGTGTCCGTACGTAATTTCCTGAAACTCCGTCCTGCATCAGAGCTTCCAATATTGTTGTAACCATTTAGTAGAGTTAAGCACATCAGTTCAATGCCAATTAGTTCGACAATCCAAAATCTATTATCCGTACAAATTAAGGAGGGAAATCTTCCGCAATAAGTTAGCTAGCAAAGCATGACAATAAATATATATATATATATATATATATATCAAGTGATCATTGTTTTGCATATATAAAGTAGGTATTAATGATATATCATCAATCCAGAAACTAATGAAGAAGAAACACAATCGACAGTACTACACATGATGATTCACTGTTTTTAAGGCTGTGACGATACTGTAGATCTAACCAAACACTTTTTAACCAAATTCCTTCTTTAATCATCATTCTCTCAGATCCGGGTAAGAATAGATCAATCGTAGTCATCACTTACAGAAAGAATATATTCAGAAAAGGATCTGTCTATGTACTATATATGTTATCCAATCTGCATAAAGAAATAGAGAAATGGTATGTTTGGTTTAGTACAGTAATAGCTCTTTTGTCTAAGATCCTGTTTAGATTATGAGATCATGAGATAAGATGGTTAATTTTAATAAAATATTATTAAGGTATTATTATTTTAATATTATTATTTTGAAAAATCAAAAACATTGAATTGTTTATTACACTTTATATAAAAACTTAAAAAAATTATAATAATAAAATGAGATGAGCCCATTTCTACATTAAAACAGGGCCTAAAGAAATTGTTATATGGAATATAATTTGAAATTATAACGATTTTTATTTTTTGAATAAGAAAGTACAACAATTTCGTATGGAGGAGTAATATAGAGTTTTATAATGAAAAACTAATGAAAGCTGCAACCCATTAAGGGAACCTAATCTAAATAAGAATACATTATAATATGATCACCCCACTCGCCTTCTGGTGTTTATAAACATGGCCATCATAATGCTTTGCACAAAGCCAGGAGAGCTAATTACAAATTAATTAACAACACCCCAGGCCAAAATAAAGCTCAAGATCATCAAGATGACAGGTACTGGTTCTCCTTGTGGAGCTTGCAAATTCCTGAGAAGGAAATGTGTTAGGGGTTGTGTTTTTGCTCCATATTTCTGCCATGAACAGGGAGCTACCCATTTCTCTGCCATTCATAAGGTTTTCGGTGCAAGCAATGTAGCTAAACTGCTTGCTCACCTCCCTGTGAGTGATCGTTGTGAAGCGGCCGTCACAATCTCATATGAAGCTCAGGCTAGGCTTCGAGATCCTATTTATGGCTGTGTTTCCCATATTTTTGCTCTCCAACAGCAGGTAATTTTACCCTTTGACTTCACCTGGCCTGCAACTCTAGATCATGATCTCTTTCATTTGATGATTGAAACCCTAGTTCGTGTTAACTCTGGCCTAATTTAATCAATGCATGATGCTTTAATTTCTTGGTAATTTTCTGCAGGTTGTCAATCTACAAACTCAACTAGCATCTCTAAAGGAATTACAAGCAGCTCAAAGCTTTCTCAGTGGCTCTGCAGGCAGTACACACCCTAATCAGGAAAAGTATGATGGAAACCCTTATGATCATCAGTCGCAAGATTTCCAAAGTTGGTTCCAGTCAGAAATTACCAACATGATGCCACAATTCAGTACAAACAATATCACCAATAATGCCTCAGCAAATATTCCATATTACAACGAGAATGTGTCCGAGAACTCTTTTGGGAACTATGGATCAAGCTCAATTATCCCCGAGGAAAATACCTCATATGCTTGCTATCATGAAGATCAGGCCTCTCATTCCAACATGCAATGGACTCTCCAAGACACTGATCTGGACCTTGATCAGTCACTCGGCTTTGGGTATATTTAGCATTTATATATGAAGGGTCTGGCCTTAGTACAAGAGATTATAAGCGGTGAAGACGATCGATTTGTCAATTTTGGATTGCTACTACATAGTTTGAAACATGCATCCTTTAATTTGTTGCCATAAATTATTAGAAGTAAGAAACCCTAGAAATGTATATACAATTGGAAACCCCAAAACCAACGCTATGATTGTTTTGCTTAATCTAGCGTAATTTTGATAGAATAAAAGTACTGTACTTCTTTCGCAAAACTAGCCGGAAGAAGATCTGCTTTTGTTTGAGTCCATTTGCATGCTTGTTTACTCATAGCTAGCTTGTGAAGACCCAAATTAATTTTGACCTAATGCCTACAGTTACCAGCTACTTTCTTAGTTTGATATAATATATTATCCCTTGAAGAATCAAAGTGGTAACTTTTGAGAATTTTCTGTCATGGTGGGTAATGATATTATTTTGAAGTAAAATATGTACCGATCTATCAAATCTACGAGCAGCTACTAAACTTTCTGCAGATAGCTAGCTCATGTTGTTCATGCAGTACTAATTATCTTAAGATAATTACTAATTACGGCCTGGAGTAATAAACTTGCGACTTAGATGCTGAGCTATTACTATTATGTTGTGTCGTTTCACGTAGTTAATGATCAAATATTACTCAATTAAGCAACTAGCTAGCCTTTTTTTTTAAACCTAGCCTCTTCAGTATACTGAAGAGGCTTTTTGGAGAATGACTAGGTTTCTAGTGCTGCAGGCGCTTTTTATTTCTATTGATTATATATCTATATATATATATATTATATTTATGACTATATATGCTAACGGTCTTCTATTTCCCCTTATCTCTAGGTTTCCATCATGTTATGGATGACTGATATCATGCATATTGTTCACCAGAAAGTTGCAATGCAGATGAGACAAGGATATATATATATATATATATATATATATATATCGGTCGATCGATATCGAACCTTTTGTAGTTTCATCTTGTTTTTTACCTTCATGGTAATGTTAACATAACATGCATGATTCATGAATGACTGGAACTAGTTTTTTTTCCCCCCCCCCTCCTGATCGGCAATACTGGAACAAGTTAGGTCATGGTGACAATTTTAATTTCATGAAAGTTCACATTTTCCAATTGTACATATCATTATGAATTAAGTACCCTGTTTTTGACTAGCATATGCGATCCCAAGAAAAGATTCATCTCTGTCAGGTCGTTGATCAGGGAATAGCCTAATTACTTTGGTCTTCATGTTGTTTCTTGTTTTCTTGTTTTCTTTTTAATTTATTTTCCCCATTCCTCACTCGCGCTGAGCTAGCTAGGTTGTGTTTGGTTGTTGGAGTTAGTTTAACTCATCTGAAATCAATTATATATTGATGAGATTCACTATTTTTTCAACTTTCTATAAAAAAAAAAGTTAAACTCATATCAACCTACTTCTTAGCTTCAAAGACATATCTGATCAATCTATTTATATTTAAATACATCTCAATGAGTCCTACAAAATATTAATATTAATATTATTCACATATCGATTCAAATCATCTAAAATTACCTTAGCATCCAAACGCAGCTATACCTCTCCTTTCAGTCATTGAAGAAGTATATATTGAATTCGAGTTTTGATCTTTTTGTTATTGATTTTCCTTGTGGATGAACAAAAAAAATAAAAAAGTAGAAGGGGCTTCAATCAGTACAACTACTCCATTCTGCAACCGATTGAATTAAGTTTCAAAGTTTGCCTTTATATATCTTCTTCATGCAAGCATGCAGCTGAAGTTAGTGCTAATTAACATGCTTATATTATGTGCAATATTAATAGACATGTGGATCCGGCTAGCTAGAATATCACGCATGTAGGTAAGAGGCAATGATCACTTATATATATATATATATATATATATATATATATATATCTGCCTGCAAGATTACACCTTAGCTAGCTATAATATTTTGATTTTCTTTTTTAAGACCATATGCATATATACATTATATATTTTAGTACGGCCAATATTCAATGGCGAGATTCCTTTGAATTGACCTAAGATCAGCTCAAAAAGATCATATCGGTCATCATAATTTGCAGCCAAAGTTAATCCACCATCTTGCCTTCTTTTTTTCACCCATAAACTAATCAATACTCATCATGTCTGCAATCACAAAACATAATTAATTATAACGTTAATGTCGTGTTTTTTATTTTCTTTTCATCAAATTTACTTTTATGATGCAAGGAAAAAAAACTTATTGAATACTAGTACTCAAATTAATGCTCATTTAACTTTACCTGCTTGTCAAAATTTAGTACCATATACATTTATAAAGCGAGACAGACACCCAGCCGGGGCCTCTTCTCTTTTGTTGCAACCCATGTATGGCATATATTGATGCAATAATGGTACTACCATTTCAGCAACTTGGATGGACCGACTTGATTACAACCTTGGTGAGTCATCTCATCGATCGGCCCAATTCATGTAATGGCCGGCATGCCAAGCTGCCTTTTCTTTGGACAAGAATAAATATAAAGTACAGTACCTTGGATTCCAATAATTCCCTGCATGAAAACGTTGAAAAGAAAAGGAAGTAACATATATATATATATATATATTATAAATTCTTGCATATTTGTATATGCATGCCTAATTAATTAATTGCTAGTGATCTTGTTGGCTGTAAAAGTACTAAAGGTAGCTCTTTAATTTTTGTTTATGCTTCTAAGTAAGTTAATTGTAAGTTGAAAATATCTGAAATAGAATTAATTAATTGCCAGTTGGGCCGCCTGCTGATCAATACAGCTTCAAAAGGAACTACCGATCACATTTAGGCTGAGAAACAGCAAGACCCAGTTGAACTTATGGCCTAGTCCAAACCCATTTCACCATGTGGAGCGCATCAAAATAATTAGCAACTAAAAATAAAAAATAATTTTTTAATAATTTGATGTCACGTTAAAAAAAAAATATTAATGAAAGAGACAAATATTTTAGTTACAAAAATAAATTCACAAACCGATGTAATATATCAGATTATAACTTATTTTTGTTATAAAGTAAATCTATCATATTATATAAAAATTTGCTAGTTTAGAATTTACTTTTATGAAATCTTTATGTGACTTTAGTGTAGTACTCTTAGGTATGGTTTAATTAGTGAGTTGATAAGTTGATATGAATTTTAAAAGTTGAATAAAATATTATTAAAATAATATTTTTTAATTTATTATATTATGTATGAAAATTTGATAAAGTTGTAATGATGAGATGAGTTATACTCAACTCCCAATCCAAACAAGCCTTAATGAAAAGAGAAATGTTAGAGAGAAGTCATATTCAATGACACTTACTCACATGAACAGTAACATGTTATTGTTTATGTCATTGTTCATGTGAGTAAGTGCCTTTGAGTGTGACTTCTCTCCATCATTTCATTAATAAAAGAGAAATGCTAGAGAGAAGCCACACTCAAAAGCACTCACTCACTTAAACAGTAACATATTATTGATCATGTCACTGTTCATGTGAATGAGCGTCCTTGTGACTTCTCCCCATTATATTGAAAGAAAAAATCTTAGAAGTAATCACTATTTGGTAACATTCATTGCACACATAAATTGACATAAATAAATTTATTAATTTCTCCTTAAATAGACTCACAATTAATACGTGAAGATTTCTCAAGGCATCTCATATTTGTAATTGATGCTATCAATTAATAGTGCAGCTTTGTAGCAAGACTCATATTAAAAATATGATATTGAGAGAATAACTTATCGATCAAATCAACCATTTTTTATAGGACTAAAACTCATGTCCTACGACACACATTGATTTTTTGGTAAACAATTGGTCACGACTCACAATTAATACGTGAAGGTTTCTTAAGGCTCTCCAATTTAATACTTGGAAATTTAGCTAGATTTCGTACATTATTAATTTGCATTGGGTTTTGATGATTTGATCAGGACTGCTGGCCTACTTTCTACAAATTAAGATGCCAACACGATTATAATGTGATAAAAAATTAAAAAAAAAAAAAACCTAATATTTACATGTAATGTAAACACAGGGATGGGTTCAAATGAGACAACCACACTTTAATTTTAGGCCCACAAGATGATGAGGTTGGGAACGACACTTGGTCATTTTCACACTCTGCATGCACACAGCTCAAAGGGGTTAGGAGCTTGTCTTTCTACTTTTTTTTTTTTTTAAAGTCGCTGTTTGCCAAACCTTTTGAATTCTCCTTCACGTGTAATTAATATCACATTTACGTAGGTGTGTTTTTTTATTTTTTCTTCTTAAGAATTGCAGTTACTTGAGGAGACAAATTCTTCTGTTTGGTATGTCACTTGGCCCCACAACAACGGCTTAGATTGCACGTGTGCGCCTATATATTCAACGGTCAACAATTTTCTGTTCATCAAAACCGAGGACTATTCCTTTCCTTTTCCCCTTTGTTTTTTCTTAAGAAAAAAACCTCTAATAGTATTTGACTATTTGTCATTTGAAGTTAAATTAAGAGAGACGATTATACAAATATTAAATAGACAAATCTGATCATACAAGTAATGCTATAATCAAGCCGATCTTTAACTTGTTGAGTTCGATTCGACTTGATTTAAAATTTTTTAATTCAAACCCAAATTCGAATTCGAGATTTTTATTTATTTTTTATTCGAACTTAACTTGATAAGCTAAACTTTCAATTCGAGTTCAAACTTATTCCACAAACGAACTTGAGTCGAGCTGAGCTCAAGCTCGAACTCAATTTTTTTTAACTTTTTGAATAAAATTTAAAAATAAAAAAAAAATCTAATAAAAATTAATACTTAATATCTAATTAGTTAAAATTTATTCATCATAACAATATGTTATATACTTACATATATTATTAATAAATACACATAATATGATAACATATATATATTTTATACATAATTTTTACGTATTAATATATAAAATTATTCAATTTTATAGATTAATTATTATACAAATTATAAAATATAGCTATGATGTATATTCATTATATAGATATAATAATTTGATTATATATTATATATTTAATTATAAAAGTGTTGTACTTATATTATTAAAAATACATGTATAACATATATATGTGTATTTATTTATCAATATATGAATTAACTTTAATCGAGTCGAGCTAACGAGTCGATTCGAGTATAAACGAGCGAACCTTGACGAGCTTTAGTCGAGTCGAGTTTTATCGGGTATGTGTCATTTACTAATCGAGCGAATATTTGCTTTCACGAGCGAGTTTTTTTTTTTCATTAGTCGAGTTCGATTTGAGTTTAACCGAATGGACTATCGAGTAATTTTGTTTATTTACAACACTAATACAAATCTTTATAAAAATAAATAAACTCTACTAAACAAAGTATAAAATAAATTATTCTTTATTAATAGTGTCTATTTTGTTTTATAAAAAACTATATAAGACTTGTTTATTTGAAACTTATACCTAACATTATATATATTTGGCATTGCTGTCAAGTGTCATATGAAGGAAAAAACTCTTTCTTTAACAAATAATTATTGGTGCTATGCTAGTATATATGCATTAAACTTTCTTGAAGAATATAATATATATATATATATATATATATATATATATATGAGAAATGATAGTTAGAAAAAAGAATTCACGAAAATAAAATTATAAATTAATATGATGACTTCATATATATATATATAATACATTAAATCTATTTTAGAATAAAAATAACTTAATTTATAATCTAACATACCACATTAAGTTGTATTAATTTATGTGTTTGCTTTATTTTTATAATCGATAAGTCTTAATTTGTGACTAAAGCATATGTTTATATATAAAACTTGATGAGAGGAGGGCAACAAGAGCTTGCATACACAACTCATTATATGTAGTACTGGCTATATATGCTGTTTCCATTAACACCAATCTTTTCTTTATCTAATCTTTAACTTCTCCCTTTTGTTTGTATATTATAATTATGTCCGATCACTTATTTTCTCCCTTTTGTTTGTAAATTATAATTACCAACACATATTTATAATTATTTCTTTAAAGGAAAGAAAGAGAAGAGACAGAAAGGGGGAAGAATTTGTCATGATTCAAACACATATATATGACATGAACTCCAAGTTTCGTATAGTGCATTTTATAATAATAATAATAATAATGAAAGTTCAGCTCTTTTTCTTGTCTTCTAAGTCTACCTTTTTGCCCCTAAAAC
Source organism: Platycarya longipes (assembly GCA_036559045.1). Classification (NCBI taxonomy): domain Eukaryota; kingdom Viridiplantae; phylum Streptophyta; class Magnoliopsida; order Fagales; family Juglandaceae; genus Platycarya; species Platycarya longipes. Next base: position 1,858,199 of record CM071792.1, read on the forward strand.
TCACTTTCAACTAATAATCACTCATTACACTAATTGTCTTTGGAATAATTACTTTCTAAGTGCAACTTATAATGGATCGTCCAAAGGGGGCCGATCGATGGGGGAGATGATTAATAATTGCGGGAATCTCTAGGAGAGGCTTAGCTAAAGTTAATTTTTCATTTCCGGCCTGCATTTCTCTTTTCTATGACCTGATCTTCTTTGCGATTGTTTATATATAAATTAATTAATGCCAACGGCATAATAAACCGCGCCTACATATGAAAGTGACAACGATCGATCACATGCATGCAATTAAGGTCATGGCCTCGATCGAAGAAGTACATATGTGACAAAATAAATGTTACTCATGATCATCATTTCATATCACATATTTTATATATTTTAAAATTATTTTTTTATTATTTTTTATTATTTTAATTTTAATCTATTCTTGTTAAACATGATCAGATCAGATCATGTACGTACGTACTATATATCACGAATTCTAGGCTTAATAAGATGACGTACTACTGCATGCATGATCTAATTTGTGATATAAATTTTCCTTTTAAGAACAAAAAGAAAACTAATTATTCATGAAATTATGTTTGATACTTAATTGGTTTGCATGATTCTAATAGCGAAAATTATCTCTCATTGATCGGGAGTGACTGAAAAGTAGAGATCACTCTCAAACAAGACTGTCTCCTACTAATTAATTTGCTTTTAACTTTACCAGATCATTTGAAAAACCGAACATGTTTTGACAATATAAATGGTAAACTAATCATTATGTTGCCCTAGTGATCTGCATTCAATTAATCAAGGGGACATTTTGTCTTCACATGATATGACTACATGCATGAAAAATCATTAATTAGGTATACTATTATTACTGGATTACATTATTAGAGCTCATGTAGTATTAATGTTATGTGAACCTAGCTAACTACCGCGCGCGTACTCATGCTTGCTTTAATTATAAATTACAAAGGTACGTACTACGTAATTTTGGCTTGAATGATCAAAGTCCCAATTAATTAGAATTGAAACTCTTGGTCCACGTACGTACGTACAATATAAAAGGATACGTGTTCCATAACATGCAAAAGACACAATTAAATACACGAGTATTAGAAAAAACGAGTATTAATTGTGACAAATTAAATTATAATAATTATTTATAATTAAAAAGAATTGTCTTAATAGAAAATAATCATTTTTAGAAGAAATAATTAATTAAAAATAAATAGTTTTTTTGTGATGAATTAATATATTGTATATACATGTGTTCATGATACAAAAATCTTATTTATTTACAATTAATTATTCTTAATAAAATAATTATTTTTAATTAAAATGAATTGTAAATAATCTTTTCGTAATAAATAATTTACAAAACCCAATTTTAATTCTTGTCGATATCTCCTTGTACGTACGTTGAAACTAGACTCAAAGCTGTGCCAGGCCAAGTACTAATGAAGTACTCACCTCAAGGGGGTGCAATGCACGTACGTACATAAGTACTGTATACTTATGTACAATGATTATAAGCCTTTAAGCAGATCAATGATTGCATTGATAACTTCTTATTCCTAACGCCTATATACCCAATTATATCGGTCCACATGATAACCATGGCCGAAGGGGGATGTATTCGGTCGAGAATCTATGGCAGGACAGGAATTTTCTTTTTCTGTTTTCTAACGTTACCAGTTTTAGCCCCTGGATCGAGTATGTAAAAGCTAGTCAACACGCCTTGCCTTCCAGTTATTTATAAAGCGAGCTAGAGTTCTGATTAACTAGCACTAATTTCTTTAATTTTTCTATACATGATATGTATATATATTATTTACTGCAGCTAGCTAGCTAGCAGTACTGTACATGAGCTTAATATAATTTTTTGTTTTTAAATCTAGTGATATTGATGGGAGGCTTGTGACCAATTTTCATGGCAAGGGAAGATAAGCTTAATTAATTAAAGATGATAAACATTAATTATTTTTTGGGGATGTGTCTTCCACGAATTCCTTTGATCATGCTTTGTCTTGTGATCTCATGGTCGGTATATACTTAATACTTCCCATATCGCGCACGTGGGAAACACAATATAAACCAGTTTCTTATATGAGTATTGCTACCTCTATAAAAAAAAATTATATTAAAATAATTTCACAAGCTAATATAGTTTTATCTAATCTATTAGATTTATTTTATAATAAAAATAATTTTATAATCTGACGAATTATCACATTAAATCATGATCAATATGTATGATTATTTTTGTGTAATTTTTTTTTTATTCCAATTTTTTATATCTATGTATAATTGTTGAAGTTACTTGATAGGTGAAACTGAAGTAGCTAGACCATTTATTTGGTTAAAAGTGTAAAATAATAAAGAATGGCCCGAATTCCGATCAAGCCTTAATTTGCTCATGTAATGTGGAGTGTCTTTAGTTCTTTATAATTGTTGTAGAGAAAAATAAAAGAAATTTCCTACGAATTCAATTGTTCATACTCATAGCACTAGAGAGAGAGAGAGAGAGAGAGAGAGAGAGAGAGAGAGAGAGAGAGAGAGAGAGAGAGAGAGATCTTAAATATTCCAAGCCGCCCACATTAATTTTGGTGATCAGAAAAGAAAAAGATCAAGGAAGACAAAAGCGCCATGTCATGCCTATTTGAGGTTCATCACTCTAACCGAATTTCTCAGATAGTCTGTATATACAGCATTTGGAAATAGATCAGAATCCTCATCGTTAAAATGAAACTCAACATGATCATCTATATTGTTGATTTAAAGAGAGATGATGAATCAATTCCTCATCATTCTGAGGGCAAGTTCCTGAAGCTCACCCAATTCATGATGATTCTTAACATAATATGATCTTTTCTTAGAACATGGAGGTTGCAAATTAGAACAATATTCCTCTGATCTGCTTTGTATTTCTTGCATGATATTCATTCCATCACCATAACTGCGGTCAGCTGATTCAAGTGAGCTCTGGGGGGAAATGTGATTCATGTTATAAGTAGTAGGATAATTTGGAACCATTATTGGCACCCCAGCATTAACACTCCCACCTGCTGGCCCTTCATGATTCTGATCAATGTTCCGAAAATCATTCTGGCTTAATTGAGCTGCCAGCTGAGCCTTCGCTTGCATCAGTTGTGCTTGCAAGCATGCCACCTATATATACATATATATATATGTACATATAAAAGATCAGAAAAAAGGAATTGATTTGCATATATATAATTAAAAAAAAAAAACATTTATGACGGATTATATACCACAAGAATAACTATTTATAACTAAAATAGATAATTTTTGACAAGAATAATCATTTTTCTAGGAAATAACTGGTGTTTTCTTATAGTTATATTGATATTAAATGTGACCATATATTTATGTTTTTTAGGGCTTGCCAAAGGCTAATAGCTCTTTGGACTCCGATCATTATCAACATGAGAAAATGGAAACAATTATAAGAGTTTTATTTAAATTCTGTGTCCCACGTACCCATTTTATCTCAAATTTTCTTAAGAAATCTAGCTGGTATGTATATATATACCTAATTACAACCCAATTAAGTTTATGGAGAAAGAACCGTGAATAATAGCTAGACAGAAAATTGTGTGTGTGAGTGTGTGTGTTTATTTACCTGCTGTTGCAAGGCGAAAATGTGAGAGACACAACCATAAACGGGGTCTCTCATACGAGCTTGAGCTTCATAGGCAATGGTTACTACAGCCTCACAGCGATCGGGCACGGGGACATGCAACAAAAGTTTGGAGACGTTACTAGCACCAAACACCTTGTGAATGGCTGCAAATCTTGCAGACCCTTGCTCCGTACAAAAATATGGAGCAAAGATGCAATCTGAAGCGCACTTTCTCCTCAGAAACTTGCATGCCCCGCAAGGCGACCCAGTTCCATTCCCAGTACTTCCAGATTCCATGGCAGAGAGAGAGAGAGAGAGAGAGAGAGAGAGAATACAAAATTTTAGGCACACGAGCTCACTAGGAAATGGTGCAAAAATGAGGGAGTTATGGGGTATGGGTTGGCTTGAGAAGTACTGGGGTTTGGGGGTTTAAAGGTAGAAAGAGGTGGGGAGGGGTGTCCTTTTAAGGGGTGTGAATGGGGAACATGGAGGGCTCAAGTGCAGGGTTCTTAGGAAACATTTATTAATGGTTTATGACATATGGGGCTACTTTTTTCAGATTGTTTAGACCGACTTAATTAGTACTTTTTAGCCTCCTGCCTTCTTAAGTTTCTTTTGTTTAACTTTTCATTTTTTTTTTTTTTTTTTCAAATAAGAAAAATTGGTGAGTTTGATTTTGGGACATTGACAACGTTATTTTTCCGCCGAAGGCAGCATCTGGAAACTGCTGCTAGGTGTCGCTTTTTGCCTCTAATGCTTTACCCACACACAACCACATTGATAAATTTGGCACCTCAAGATGATTTCCAATTATTATGGATCTGTCGATCATAAAAAATGAGAAACGTTAGAGTTATAAATAAAAGTCACACTTTATTAAATAAATAAATAAAATTCTTATTTTTTTATTTAATAATTAAGTAAGTATCTTTTAATAATATTATGATTTTTTAAAAAAAAAAATATTAAAACTATTTAAAAAATTGTATGAAAAAAAAACCAAAAAATAAAAATAAAAAAGAACTTTACCTTGGCGGAATCCTAGTCGGGATTCCACAGGAGTGGTTCTAGAACCACTCTAGAAAAATACAACAAAAAACAACAATAGATCATGATCATTATGTCTTCTGTTTTTTTTTTTTTTTTTCTATTTTCAAAAGAAATTGGAGTTTGTAGAAAATTAGAGTTCAAATTTGAGAAGGTTGTGCTAATTAATAATCAAATAGGAATATTATGCCATGTCAGCTTGCTCCTTTACCTTGTTGGTGGTTTCTGTTTTCAATGCAATCATATTTGGCTTGTGCTGTGGTGATAATTTGGACAGAGATTAATTTAATCATGATTAGCTTTGTGTTAATGATCCTAATATATTTATTATGCACTTTGATTATGGACTATTTGACGTTGCACCAACAGATTGGAAATGTTACCTGAGATTGTATTCGGCTATTTTTTCAACGAAAGCAAATCTTTGAACTAAAATTGAAAGAAAAAAAGATAAAACTCTTTTAGCCCTAAAGAAAGTAACTGGAACTGTGTTTAGCTTGTGGTGCAGTATGCTCCATTAATCATGACAAGATACAAGAATAGTAACTTAAAGAAGGGACAAATAAGGTGATATTATTATGAACATATTGTCTTTACGACTTTTGGTTCATAAAATATTTCTTTTGTAGACTTCATATTCGAAGAAATTTTCTCCTATCTCATCTTAAAACATAATAGATTTGTTGGTAACTTTATTTTAGGCAGAATTAGGATGTCTTTCAAACGATAATCTGAAAATGATTGCAGACAAGTCTAAACTATATCAATGATTTTTAATATTAAAATGATTGAAAGCATTCACATTCATCATATGTATTCTCACATAAACAATAATATATAATAAATGTGAATGCTTCTTAATAACGCTTTTTTTTAAAAATACAGATAATTTTAATTTTTTATTATTTTTTTTTTTATAAAAAAGGACATCATTCCCACAAAAAAAAAAAAAAAAGACCTGTCAGATAGTAATATCGCGCCCCTTTTTGTGTTCCTTTTTCATTGGGGATCTCCGATCAACCGTAGGGAAACTACGCGTCCTATAAATGTAGTAGCCATATTTGATTGTGTTTTCCATTAAGGCTGCATGCCTCTTCTCAGTAATAATGCCAGTGGATGTCGCACACTCAACAGTTAATTCTGTCACTGCTTACAAAAATATTTACGCATTTATTTCTCAAAATCTACTCATCCTCCGATTGAATACTGATCCCTTCCCTTTTCTTATCTGTAAAAGTAAAACAGATGCCCCCCTTTTTTTAACTTTTTACCACAGTCTTGTACTAAATCATAACCTTCCCAATTGCCATATATATCCACCCTCATTGTTCTAGAACTCTTCTCTTTTTTCTTCCCTTTTATTATGGATATAGTTACCTCTTTCCACTTCTATATTTGTCTTTATTAGGCATGGTTGCCACCTTTCTTGATCAGCGTATACATATAAAGAGATCTTACTTTTTCTGCAAACTAGTTAAGCTTTCTACATCAATAATGCGTTTGATGTGTCGGTAAATAAACTAGCAAATAGATTTTTTTTTTTTTTACTCATTCTTTTAAAATATAGATAAGATTTTCTAAAAACCAGCTCCAACGAATCGTTTAAAATAAAGATTTTTTATAGGCAGCTACAGTGATTCCACTACATGTAGTGGAATCACTGTAGCAGCATGTAAAAATTTTATATTATTCTCTCTTTCTTCAGCAATTTTCCTCCTTTCCTTCATTTTTCTTTATTTTGATTTCTGCCCCAAATCTTGGATGCCTTTTTCTGTGAAAGCTGATAGCGAAGAGGTATGCAAATCTAATGGATGCGAGGCCTTTGAAGGTGATAAGCCTTTGAAGTCTTAAGTTCCCTTAACCCACTGTTCTTCTTCTTGCCGAAGAGGTATGCGAATCTAAGTTTTTCAGTTTGACTTTTGCTTTGAAATTAACACGAAATCAAAATCGAAGATTAGCGAGAACTCAAAGTCAACAGTGTAAACCTTGTATTTTGGTTCATTTGCAGTGACGAAAAACAAAGATGGTTGCTGTGTTGGAGTTTTTCAACTTGTTTGTTTCTTGGGAAAACTCTGTTTCTTTCTCAAGTATACGCAAAAATTCGAAGTTTTACCGTTTTGGGATGATAAAGATTTTGAAGATGGGGAGATATTATAAATATTAAAAAATATGAAAGGACTGGGAAAAAATCCAAAAAGAATAAAATAAAAATATTTAGATGATATAGAAAAATAAATAAATTAGCCGATAGATAATATAAAAGTAAATAGGTAAAATAAAAAAAAGTTAAGTTTTTTGTAGTGTATTTTGAAAAATAAAAAATAAAAGATCCATTGGAAATGCTTTACTTAGAAGTTAGAACTCAAAACTCAAGCTCAGAGTAAAGTACTAAAGAGAACAAGCTATGGAGAAGTGAGATGAGAAGGGTGCAAGCACAGCCACGTCCCTCAAACCAAATATAAAAGAAATATATTATAACTATAAATTGATTATACAAAAATAAATTCACAAACTAATGTAGCTCGATGTAATATGTCGAATTTTAAAATCACTTTATTATAAAATATATCTAATAAATTTCATAAACCACAATCAGTTTATAGATTTATTTTGTATAATTTATTTGTGTCTATAACCGTTCTCAATATAAAAAGGGTGAGCAAAACTTCATAACCGTTTAAAGGGTAACAAAAAGCAGTATGCATAGATTCGTCACCTAACCAAGGAAAATGGCTCTTTCCGTAGGAAGGTACATTCCATGTCACGTTCCTTACCTCAGCTATGCCGCTGCATGCACATATTCCTTGCATGCCATTTAAAGCTACAGCACACACCAAGCTGTGAAGGGTTGTTCGGTAGGGATTCAACATCCAAAGCTAACCGTGACATAATCATCATTTATCCTACAGTCAATGTATGGCATCATACAAGCACATGGCACTCATGCTAGCTGCCTACAACATCTGTTAACTTAAAAATACTATCCAAACCAACACTGCTCTTATCTAAAATGGGGTTGAAATTTGGTTGTTTATAAATGACATTCTGGTTATTTCATATGTTAGCATTCGTTTCTTCATAGGGAAGAAAAAAATACCATTCCTATTTCAGTTTTTGGTACTGTTACACCAACTTGATAATGCACTTTTATATGGGATGGTGTTTTCCTTCCATATTCACCAACGAAGCATGGAACAGTGGTGTCTCCAAAGTTCCAAAAAAGCACACGCTTAAAATATTACAAGAGTTTATTAAAGAAAAAACGAGATATTGAGAAAAAGGAGTAAGAAACCAGCACAATTGAAATGACTGCCTCAAAACACAAGTAGACAACAAGAAGCCCCAAGACACCATAAAGAAACAAAACATAGACAAGCAAAGAATTTTTTCCTAGTGAACAGGCCCTTTGGAATCTTCACCCATACATCTCTTGTTATATTTACATGGACCCAACTCGTAAGAGTTGGATTGAATGTCAGCTGGGCAATGGGGTTGCCACAGTTACATTTCTCAGATGACCCAAGAATTTGTGAGAATCTAAAATAGACAGGAATTATTATTTTTATTTGTTTTTTGATCAACTACCAATTCCACTGGATTGTGAACCAATTTGCAGCAGTTTTGTGTTCAAAGTGAGGTTGGCACTTGGTGGTTGGTAGTCAACGGTTAAGGAAACTGTGGATTATCCGTAGCCATACTATCCGGGACACTAGGTATCAAAATTATAATAACACCTCCCTATTTTGGTCTCCACCCGCTCTGTACTTGCTGGTTGCTACATGTAAAAAAGAACAAGAATCTCACCCACTAATTCCAAGTCCAGATGCAAATGCTTTTGGCTACACACTTGCCACAGTGGACAGAGATATTTCTTCACCCTAAAGTCTGTTATCACTAATCACACTTGCTAGGTTACATATTTCAAGTGGCTCCTATTTTGGATGAAGTCATTTAAAGTCGGAAAGGAACGCACCACTGTTTTGAAGATAAGGAGTGCATAATGGAGGAGTTAGAATTTTTTTACTCGTGTTATTGTTGTGGTTTTCAGCTATTGTACTAAAAAGTGTTCATGATTTCTTGTCTTTAATTTCTAGATCCTAGAATGTATTTAGGTGCTATTTAGTATACTTCTTGTGTACAAGGACTCAACCTATTTCATTCAGATCAATATAATTTCTCTCTTATTTGTCAAAAAAAGGTAGGCCAGATCTAAGTATAACTAGGAATGACAAAGTTTTGGATGAAGACTAACATTGATATATGAGCACTGTATCACATTGCATTCAAACCTAAAAGTTTGCATTTCTGAAGATACTGAACTTGCTTCCACTACTTGCAAGCAATATTTACATCACAAAAAGTATGTTGAAGATCTCCAGCAAGCCCCAAAATGAGACGCTAATTGAGACTTAGCGGTTACCAAAAGAGCGAACATTGTGTGAATCACTGATTACAGAACTGGAGAAACTGTAACACACTCCCCACAATAGTGAAAATTTACTTACCTCTCCTCATCTCTTGTGATGGAACTTCACCTTCAACAAGAACTGCATCTTGACCTGTTCAAAATAAGAACACCCAATCTAAGTCACATGACACATATACATCCACTAATCACACGGCACAAATTTGGGCAAAAAAATCAACATAGGTGTGAAAAAAAGTTATCTACGTCAGTCTGGCCAACTCCCAAGAAACACATCAATTTCTAAGTTGGTGCAATTATAGTTATAAGAAAAAAAAAAAGGACCCTATTTAGTTAGTCCTCTCTCCCGATAAGAAGTCCCAAAAACCATAGCTTCTATTAGCTGTCAACCCTAACACTGGTTGGAGGTGGGAGAAGCTTTGGTCCTCTTTCCCCCTTCTTTCTTGCCCCTCCTTCCCCATAGCCACCCATCAACCCACCTTTCAACTCTCCACTAACAAGTTCCCCTTTTCACCATAGGGTGTGACCCATGCACCACCTCTTCCAAAGACAATCTAGCCCCATTTCTCCATCTGAACCCAATCCATCCCCCAACTATACCAAAAATGAAGATTCTCTTTGGCCTGTAGTTGGTGTCAGACCATGCTCATAGCCAGGCCTTTTATGGGAACATCAATTAATGCATGTCACAGCAGAACCGGTTACTTCAATCCATATTCATATCGGAATTATAAATAAACATATATTTGTTGTTTGGGTGACATAAATTAATATTCATCACCATGGACAAAAAATAACAAACTATACTTTGGAACACAAGTGATAGAAAACAAGATAACTTACTTGAGCCGTATCGTAGACAATGTACTCATTATACATCAGCTCAGAGGCCTTCAGTTTTGATGGCACAGGTTTTCCACATGGAACAACAATGCCATCCCTCCACCTTGCATATTCCGACTCTAGAGGTACATTCTTGCCAAGTCCTTTTGTAGAATGCTTTCCTTCAGGAGGCTTTTCTATATACTGAATAACAGAGGAAAAGAAGTTAAAAGGGAGACAGTCACAGAAGAATAACAAGCTAATGTATTTGGATGGGCCTACTAGTTCTTCCAACAAGGCATTGGAAAAGTTTTGGGAAAACCATTGCTAAAAAATCTTATTCAAATCATGTAATTAGACTCACTTTGGCCTTCTTGAGCTCATAGACCTCCCCCAAAGCAACTTCACTAAGAAGCATTAGGCCAACAGGGTTTTTCTTATCAGTGTAGCAATACTGAGCACTCTTACTGACCAGGTCAGCAAAGTATATCCCTTTGCCAAACTATAACACATAACAATGAAGCCATCAGTCTGGTAAACAAAAATATGCATGTATGAAAACACAAACAGAGAGAGTGAGCGAGAAAGAACCATATAGCCAGTTGCTGGAGCTTCAGGAGGAGCTATTCTCAGTCCCTGGCTAAGTATTCCCACAAAATTTGTCAACCGAGAACCTGCAAAGAAAATGTTCGGATTTACATCAAACTCTAGTCAACTTTCCCAACACTCTAGTCAGTAGGTGCCCACAACAAACCGCAAGAAAGTAAAGTTATTCACAAGTCACCGCAGAGAACTACCAGACATCAGCACTGCAACTTACCATGCCAAAGGAGCATCCTGTTCTTAAGCCTTTCTCGATAGGGAGCAAACTTATCAAATTCTCCTTTCCTTTCAAGTGAGAAAACTTCTTCCAGTTCAAGAGTCCAATCCTGATAATATTACCAGTTGCTTGATTAATTTGTCAACAAAAAAATTGAAGAAATAAGTAAAAACTCATCACCAGCATAGTAGATGTCACTGCTAAAACTCACCTTATGTGTAGGGGCGTGAGTAGTAAGTAGATACTTCTCAATCAACCGATAATCTTCACTATCATGAGGAAGGGGAGTAATATCACATTGGAGTTTCATATACTTTTCATCTAGCGAGTCATCACTATCAGCATCAAAACCTACTAATCTGGATGCTATTTCAATTTCTTGGAGAGCTTCTAACATTTTAACCTATCATGGAAGCAAAAACAGGGCGGTAATAATTAGTCCTTGTACAAAACTGCATCAGGAAGATGAAAGAATAACTTACATATATCAGTTACATTCTAAATAGGCAACAAAATACCTTTTTATGAGTAAATAAGCATCACAATACCCAGGCATATAAAAAATACCCATATTGGATAAAAGTGCAAGCTTATAACTGCAGATGGCAGTTTCCGATTTGTTGTGTCGTAATAATGGCACGGTGAGTTGGAACTTGACTTTTTCCAAGAATTTTCAGGATTGGGAAATGAATGAGATTGCAGATTTTACAACTTCATCTACCCTAGACAATTGGGGGGAAATGGGAGGGATAGAATGCTGTGGACAAGCTCCAGAAGCAAGAAATTTTCTGTCAAGTCTTTCTACAAGACTTTGCAAGACCAACCGCAGGTTGTATTCCCTAGGAAGGCCATTTGGAAAGCTTAGGCGCCACCTAAAGTTGCGTTTTTCACCTGGTAGCAGCTTTAGATAAGATTTTGACAGTTGACAACTTAAGAAAAAGGGATATGATTATAGTGGAGTGCTGTTATCTGTGTAAGAAAAATGGAGAATCGATCGACCATATTTTCCTACATTGTGAAGTGGCAAAGGAGCTATGGGACGGACTACTTAGGAGAGCTGGTTTGTCTTGGGTTATGCCCAAAAGTGTTGTGGAGCTGCTCGCATGCTGGAATAGGTACCATCAATGCGCTAAGCTGGCCGCGTCATGGAGACTGATTCCTCTATGTCTTTTATGGTGCCTATGGATGGAAAGAAACGAGAGATGCTTCAACAACAAAGAAAGGACCGTGGGGGTAAATTTGAAACCTTTTTGTATTTTCTTTGGCTCAGTGGTTTTCTGCTATTTTACTAAAGGGAGGGAATGTCCATGAGTTTTTTAGTACTTTTCAGCTTGCTAGTGTTAACTAGTGTCTCTTTTGTATACCCCCTGTGTACATGGACTATGCCTAGTTGCATCTATTCAATAAAGATCATTACTTATCAAAAAAAAAAAAAGAACTGCAGAAGTAGGAAAAATGCCCCCAATAATACTACATCTCACATACCAATTATGTCTCCTTCATTCAACAACTTTAGACCCTTTACAAAACATACTGTTCCTATAGAACTACCCAAGTAAAAGTTTTGGTTATTACACAGAATTCTAGATTAGAAAGTCAATGAATCTACCATCAATGTTTTAGAAAATTTGGTAAGACATCCTGTTTCTGACAATCTCAGTTTCACCTAGGGTTGTAAATAAACAATGCTACCCAACAGGCAACTCGAATTCGGCTTGATGAAACTCGAACTCTACTAGATTCGATCTTTAAATAGGTTCTTTGTGAACAAAAATCAGAATCGATTATTAAATGATGCAAACTCGTATAAAATTTGCTCGACTAGATTAAAGTATGTGTACATGCTCATACAAAGATCGGCTTGAGTAAATTTTTTAATTATCAGGCTGGGTTTGGCCAAACACTACTTGCTAAAACTCGTCTCGATTCCAACCCAAATTTCACCAATTTAATCTTTCAGTATGAATTTTCCACCAATTTCTTCACTCTTGTTCTAATACTTAACTAAGACTAAGGGCTTGTTCACTTTCACAAATGCTCTCATCTCATCTCATCTCTCATCTGATCTTATCATTACTATTTTTTAATTCTCATACAAAATAAAATAAACAATTCAACTTTTTCAAATCTCAAAACAAAATTTTCAAACAAAATTAATATTAAGAAAATATATTAAAAAATATATTTTGTTCAATTTTTAACTTTTATCTCATCTTAACTATGAAAACAAACCAGACCTAAATTGATGCCAAAAAGTTCATAACCACTTGTGAGGCGCTCAAACTGGTTTTTCTCAATATACTAGACTTCATGCCTATCCTTACTTTAGTTCTGTTTCTTTTTTCAATTGCATGTTTCAAAGAAAACTACAACCACCTTAAATATCTTAGTACAACTTATTGTTGAATACTAATACTAGGTCTTAGAGGTTTTCCAAATCATGAAACTGATGGAATATGTAATAAATTGACATACTACATATCACAGAAGGCATGCAAACAGGAGAAGTAAAATGTCTTCCTTCAGAATTTATAAATTACTCACTCAACACAGAAGATATCTAAATGCTAACTTTCTGGCACAGCCACCAGGGGACAAAAGAGTAAAAGTTGTTGTTCACAGTTGAAAATTATGTAAATGTAGAAAAAATACAATCAAAATGAAGTTTTCAAGTATTTTAAAGCAATATGTCAGAATTGAAGGCTTAGAAGGTTCAGATCTCAGCTAGATATGCTGCCATAGATGGCAAAACAACAATGCAGCTAAGTTAAGGAATTGCTATAATGCAATTAAGACATAATGAAATATGAGCCAGAGTAACTGAACTTGGACAATTTATAAGCCTCTTATCAGAATTGGTAGGCTACTAGTTAATTTATGAATCAAGAAGCTTGTTGGAAAATTATTTACAGAAGATTGAGATACTCTCAGAACCACTTTGTTTAATCAATTCGGGGGATCTTACTACATCAGAGTACAGACCACCTAGAAAGCATCAATTATGTAAAGTTTCAGATAAAAGTAAAACAGGCTTTTCAAAATTACAAACAATAAATAAAAACAGAAAAATGGAGATTTATGATGAGGTGATATATCTGTAGTTTAAGTTGACAAATGGATTGAGAATTGGCAAGAATACAAAAACATGATAGACGCTCCACACTTGATTTAGTACCTTTGACTTGAAATCGTCCTCATCTCTAATAATATGTGGATGAATTGAAGGGATCATAGTGAAAAAACGATTGCTGGCATCAATAATCAAGCTTTCCTTGACAGAAGGATCGTGAGCATTATTATTTAGCAGGTTCTGTATTTCAGTTAACGCCTCAAAACCTGGAAAACAAAAACCAATAATTATAAAGTAAACACACTTTTTTTTTTTGGCATCCTTCTGTACAGAGAGTTTGAGAAAAGCATAACTACATATCATGAGCACAATGCAAGTTTTTTTTTATGGTAACTACCCTTTTGGACATTTCTTTTGCTCAGTTTTCCCAGTGGCATTTCAGCCATATTAATCTCAAATTCCATCATGGCAGCCCTGCACAGATTAAGATTTAGCTTTTGAAGGTAGAAATCTTTTTTTTTTGAAAAGTCAAGGATATAAATCTTAAGAGAAAAAATAAATAATAAATGAAATAATGATCTCTACATAACCTGTATGTTTCCACATTAAAGAGCATCTTCATCAATTCTACTAATTCGGGGGCAAGATTGCTGGCTGCATCATTCTGTCTATTCTTAGACACCTGTTTGGTAACCCCATAGTCCTACAAAACAATTAAATGACTTAAGAAACGGCTACTGTCAAAGCAAGAATTGGCAAGACATAAATAAATAAGGTTTTTACTATATCCAATGGAAAAAATCTGCCAGGTTGCTTCTGAAAATTCTGTTTTTTTTCCCATGCCTCCCACGGATTCCCAGTCTTCTCAAGGAACAAACGCTTGAATTCATGAATTGCATCTGATTTTGACATTTCGTCCAATTTGATTCCTCCAATTCTTTCGTTTCCCACTCGACCCCATTTACGAAACACATAGCAATCAGGCCCTTTGTCGTCTTGGATTATTTGGAGGATATAGTAACTATTAGTGGGCAAACAGTGAAGTTAGAAAAACATAAAGAGGTAAAAATTCAAAATAAAATATTTAAAAGAGAATATGGCATGATATAGGAATCCGGAAAGATAAAACAAAAATTAGAGGGTTGGTCCACCTTAGCAGCAAACATGGTAGGAAATAGCATACCATATATTCTAAACTTTTTATTTTACAAGTACTAAACATTCTAACTTACAAGTTGAAAAACACACTATATTCAGATGGCAACCCAAACTATAAGCAGCTCCTGGTTCATCCTCTGACTTGAACAGGGTCAAAAATACATGAAGCTTGGTGTTATACATATTGCATATATTTGATTTTAAGCTAGGGAAAACCACAAGAAGGAACAAACAAAAATACCAACAAAATGGGATGTAATGCCGTAGAAGTTGTACGTATTTGATTTTAAGCCAGGAAAAATTGCATATTGGAACAGACAGGAGTACCAACAAATTGGGCTGTAGTGCAATAGTGCCATATGAGTTTCTTTTTCTTTTTTAAGCCAATCAAATCCACAGATTATATTTGGAAAGAAAATTGAAGTCTGCAAAAGAAAACAACAAAATTACCTATTAACACCAGTTGACAAATCAGACATGCTCAAAGTCGTGTTATAGATTATTTTCCCATCCTCAAGTATGTGACCCGTATCTTGGAGGCCAGAAGATTCATGCACAGCACTTCGCCCTTTTACTTTGACAGTAACCATGCTAGATGCCTCACCAATGGCTTCAACTTTGTACAAATCAAATGGAAGCTTCTTCTGTTTTTTAATGCAATCAACCAAGTAATCCTCTCTAACAATTGGTAACTTCATCCTCCTATTAGTGAAACCACCCCAATCAACATGAAAAATGAATAAAGGAAAAAAAAAATACTCGACCAGCAATTTGAGAGCATATTTACCTTGCTTTCCTGGTCTCAGCATTTTGATCATCCAACACTCCACTCACAACTAAGCAGTTAGTATCTGTTATTGATTTTTTTCCAATCAAAACAGTTCGAGCAACGAGGCAATGTCAACGGCAATATACCCAGATGTCCAATGACACAAGACTTTATGTTCAAGTTCAAGATTCATTGACTCGAGGGATCATATACCTTTCTTTATTTTGGTATGAACAACTCCACCCTCTCCCTCAATTTTTCCCTTGAATTTCTCCTGCAAAATTATCTTTCATCAGATTAAGGGATTGTTTGGATTGAGCAACACTCTCAACCCATCTCGTCTCATCTAATCTCATCATTACAACTTTCACAAATTTCCACACAAAATACAATAAACAATTCAATTTTTTCAAATCTCAATCAAATTTTTTCAAATCCCAAAACAATAATAATATTTTTTTATAGGTAATAAGAAATTTTATTCCAAATAATAATATTGTTTACTATCCCAAAATAATAACATTAAACTATTATATTTTAATAATGTTTTATTCAACTTTCAACTTTCAACTCTCATCTAAAACTATTTCATCTTATCTCACTATCCAAATAACCTCTAACTCAACTGCTAAATTAATTATGACAGATCCGAAACTGCATTAGTATATCATAAAAGATAATTACGACATATTAAACGAGGAAGCAAAAAGCATACCATGGATTCCTTAGGTAATCCAGACACTGCAACTCTCAAGTCTCCTAAACTTTCATTCTTTGCTGATTGAGGGCTGCAGTTAATAGCTTGACTTCCAGAAGGATTGTTGTATGCCGGTGGAGGCAGTATCCGAGCAGGTTTGGTCTTCTTTTGTGATTTAGACCACTGGTTACAATTGAGTAACTTAAGTCACTATCGGTCTACCGTCTAGTTCATTGCATGACAAGGGTGTAGGTTTAATACCTTGCTAAGATATTGATTATTGGTCTCTTCTGGGACTTTCCACTTCCCTTTCAGACGTTCTGGTTCACGAGTGGAGTAAGAGCACTTGCTCCATGCAGATAAGAAACCATGGCACCGGTACAGGCCTCCAGAATAACGAAGAGAACCAGCACATATCGGGCAGCTAGAAAGTGCTCCAAACATCATCGCGTCCGCACTAAACAAGAATTACAACAGACAATATGGTGTCAACTGCTAATAAAAGCAATTAGAGAATCTTAAATAGTGGTATTTATTGACTTCCTAACAGCTTCTCAATCAAATAGATATTCAAGTCAAATATGGTGTAATCATTGCATGGTATGAAAAACACAGCAACAGTTTCATACATCTGAAACTAATCTACTGGGATAATGGTGATCTGGTGACCAGTACTTGTACGCAAAGCATAAGAGGCTAGTGTCAAGACAAATAAATAACTTATCCAAAGGTTAAAAATCCATGACAAAGTCTGTAGACAAGTTTTATAAATTTAAAAAGAAACCCTCCGTAGAATAAAAGCTCAAAGATTGCATAAAAAAAAAAAGGAAAATGATAAAGACACCAATGGTTGAGTCCAGCTCCAAGTCCCACTCCCAATTTTTTTTTTTCTTTTGACTTAATGACTGACTAAGGATATATTCTTTAATAATATTATAATTTGTTTTCTTTTCTTAAAAATGTTTAAAAGCATTAAAAAATGATGTAAAAAAACAAAAAAAAATTGCCTAGCGGGACCCGGAACGGGTCCCAAATAGCGGGGGCTGTAGCAGCCCCCTAAAAAAAATCACCAGCGTTCACGCAAATCAAGTTCTGATCCTGTTGAATCTTGAGCATTGGCTTCAAGCATTTGCCGCAACTCTGCCATTGTCACATGTTTCTTCAAATCATCTTTCAGAGCCCACAGTTCTTTACTTTGGGTCTCAAGTTTACTATCCAAATCAGTTCCTTTTGGACGTTCATCAATGGAGTTGGCAGCATTCTTCTTATATGCAGCCCTGCTTGCTGACGTGTCACCCACAGCATTAGCAACTTTTGGATTCTGATCACCACAAACATCTTTTTTACGTTTTATGCCAGCTTTGGAAGTTGATTGTTGCAGGAGTTCTTTACTCTCTTCTATCTTAGTTTCAGTGCCTGAAAAAACAAATACATGGGGAGAGATAATAACTAGTAAAAACAAGAGTTATGTGGTTGCTCGAGCATTTGAAAAAACTTACCATAAAATAAAAATATAAAAAGGTTCATACACACCCTTGGCATTAGAAGGAACGTTTTTAGCCACAGCACTAACATCTGCCTGGACAGAAGCTGAGAGGCTCTCCCAACCAGACAACTTCTCCACTTCGGTAGATGGAGATGATTCCAGGAAACATTTGGCATGCTTCCTTACCAAGCCCCTAGCTCCTTGGCCATCAGGCTTGGTTGATATACGAATCTAGAGGAAAAATATTAAAAGCATTGACATGAAGGAAAATTCCAATAGCATTTATGCATTACTAGTTAAAAAATCACTCAAGAAAGAAGCATAGTTAAATTAACCCAAGCAAAGGTGAATCCATCAACTGGATAAAGATCTTCTTTACAAAATAATCATTGCTCCACAATTGGCAAATACTATGTTATCTTCAGATGTGGGTCTAACTTCAGGAATTCAACTTTGCGATCGCTAAAATTGCCAAATTCCTTTGAGGACTTTTATAAAAACTTAAACAGCACCTACAGCCTGATTCTTCTTTTTGGTCATTGCCCGCTTCATGTTATTTAAAACAATTTGAGAAGGTTAAGTTTATATCACATTTAAAACAGAATTACATTTCATTTTGTGCACAAAGTAGCACCAAACTTCAATGCCCTTTTTTCAGTCCACTCATTTAATTATGACACCTGAATATGGCCTAACTCATAAACAAGTCAGGAGAAGTGACCACTTGCAGGAGTTCTTGGCTTGATAGGTTATGGTAGAGCCGTTCAGTGAGGTAGACACCTTATCGAAGGACCACCAAGCACCATACACTTGCAAAAGGCCTTTAACTGTTACTCTCAGTATAGACTAACAGAGGAATAGCAGCAACCATGCAGATCACCACATAAGAGACACCGCAAAAGTCAATGTAGCATGTGATGCATTGCTTAAGCCTTTTCTGTCTGGTACATCAAACATCTGCAGATTCCTCAAACTTGCATATGAATGTTGACTATTTTAATCTCTTTTTGTCTTGGAACACAAAGAATATTGATTTAGGGACAAGTTCAATCATAAAGTTTTCACTAGACTCGTTTTTCTTTACACAACCTTACATTTTCAGTTTCTAGGAGAGGACGCTTGATATCCAATTCTCGTTTCCAGTTCTTGTTTCTCCACAGAATCCCCACACGTCTCAGTGTAGATAGGGTTGTGATGAAAAAGACTGCAGAAACATAGAAACTAACCTTTCCTTTCATAATCTTTTGGCTGCACAGCTTACAGGTAGCACGAGAAGATTGTGAAACTTCGATACTGCATTCTGCAGCTGTGACAGCAGTGCTAGCAGGGGACCCACTGCCCTCCACATACTTCCTGATCTTCTGCTGATCTTCCCAACGAAGCAACTCAATGCCTTCAACATCATCAATGCTAAAAGCAAAATCACGCATGGGAGTTGATTACTGAATCTATCTGCTAAACTCAATGAAAATGCTGAAAGTAATACGAGCATACATACGATTTTATCTGCTTTGCTTTCTTCAGTATGCAAGCAGCATGGTTCCACATCTGATTCATAAAACGAATACGTGTCAGAGCCGTATGATACCCGCAGGATATTTGGAAAGTAAGTCTTCCAAATTACATTTGAAAATTTACAAACAGCAAGAATCATAGAATCCCTCAACAAATCTTGTATGAACTTCCAAGTAACAGATAAAAACTAATAATAAGGCAGGATATAAAATTCTAACTTTTAAAATGTATCTTTCAATATGCTGTTTACATAGAATGTAAAGAAAATAGTTGTGGCAGACTTCATAAAGCAGATGGAACGTATTCATAAGGTTTCCTCGATAGAAGAAGACAACAATTTAAGAACAGGTTTTAGAGGCGCCATTTCTGAGAACGAAGGAGTAAATTTTTTAGCAGAGCCAACTTGAGAACTAAAATGACTTTGGGGCTCACTTCCAAGTCTGGCTGAATCTGACTATACCAAATCAAGCTAGCAGCAAACAGTTAAAAACCCATTATCTTGGGAGCTCCAAAAATTAACCAAATGAAAAGTAAAAATTAACTGAGCATTTACAGAAAGTCCTAAACCGACCCCCCCCACCCCCCAAAAAACAAAAAATAAATAAAAAATAAACGGAGAAAAACAGAAGCGTAAACCAATGGTCAAAATTACATCTTTCTTCCACTTAAGCCATGGATTACAGGTGCCTAGATTAAAAAGAACAAGAAAATGAAAGTGAGTTCTCATTACCCAAATGCCACAATGTAAAAGATAATATACGAAAATCCAAAACATCAATACTACAAATAATAAATAAATAAAAAGGGAAAAAAAATGGCTGAAAGAGAACATACGGGCATGAAGCCGTCGAATTGAGTGGCCTGGACCATCTTGCCGAGGCGGAAAACCTCTTTGTCGATGGCGCTCTTGCATGTCTTGCACGACGATCGCGACGATTTGGCGTACTCCGCCTTCCATGGCTTCGGAGGGTTTGCCATTGCCTTCGTCTCTCTCTCTCTCTCTCTCTTTCTGGAACAGAGTACACTCGTTCTCTCAACTCAATATATATGTAACTGTGGACTGTGGACTGGGGAGTGTCGAAGAATTTTGGGTTAAAGACTTGATTGCTTCTCTGACACTCTTTGCAATTTCTTTCCTTTCTTTTTTTAAAATAAAATAAAACAAAACTACCGTCAACTCCGAACTTTCTCAGACCCTATTTTATTGCCCCTTTTCTATCTGCGGCCCACTTAAGACTTGACTGGATGAGACATTGATGCGCTTCACTAGAGCTGGGCCGGGCCGGCCGTCCAGCACAACACCCCAAAGTTCCCAACAGAGTCGACCCATCCCGTTTGTGAGTGCAGGCTGGTTATGCACTTTTTAGTATAAAAATTCTATTTTCAAGTATAGGGTACATCTAGTAAAGCGATTAGGTGACATAATTTTTTTTTCTTTAAAATGAAACATAGTAAACTTTATTGATATAATCAATAAATAAAAGGAAGAATATATGAATGACCTTCCTCCAATTTAATATCATCTTTCTCACTCTCTAAAATTCGATCTATTTAGATAATAGAAAGTATTGAGAAAAATTATGAATAGTAAAAAAAAAAAAAAATAGAATATTAAATAATATTAAAAAATAATGAATAGTAATGAAAAATAGGTAAAAAATAATAATAATATAATGAATAGTAGTAAAGTATTCTGAAAATACTTGAAATATTCTTATTTGCCAAACCTAGTAGCCAACACAAATACTGCGATATTGACATTTCTTCTCATATGGACTACAATCCAATGATCAAATTAGACAGAACAAACTTGGCATCTTATCAAATAACCTCTTAGTTCTGGAATTAAGAAGTGTTCAGTTTGATACCGTGAATCACTTGTAGTGAATCTCATTTCCAGTATTATACCTTTGCATCCTTCTGGAAGCCACCTGCCTTCTTTCAAAATCCCTTATAACAATACTTATGCCAATTCTACCAACTTCTGTGTTTAATTGCAACATCCCACCTTGTATGATTTCTTCCTGAGCCATCTTTAGAAACTACCTTTGAAGCTTGGCCTCTTAATACTTTGAATTCAAAAAATGATGGATGAGGAATCCATATATCTTTCCAAATTCTCACATGTTGTCCATTGCCAATCCTCCATAAAGATCCTTCCTCCACCAAGTTTTGTAGAAAGAGTTTGATTTAAGTTTAGCTTCAAAATATGAGGAATAGAATAAACATCACAATTTTAAAATCTTATTTAAATCAGATAGTGGAGAAAGGCCGCTAGGCCTTTCGCAGCCCACGCAAAGGACAGCTACTATAATTACGACCTTGAAGTGAAGAGCTTAAAGGACGGTTACCATGGGTACGACCTTAAAGCGACCTCGGAAGCTAGCGAAGCAACTAAAGGGGTGTTGCTAGGGGGTTCAAGAGAGACCCTCAGCCTCTGTAAAATCTCTCTCCATTTTAATAATCTATAGCCTTGCTTTGCAAGTAAAGCCAAGTTAAAAAATTTCAAATCTCTAATCCTCAAATCACCTACGAACTTTGCATTTCCCATTTGACTAAGTTTTTCCTTCACTACGTTGTTAATTCTGCCATAATTGCTTCATAATTATATCGATCTCTCTTAATAAAGAAGAATGAAGCTTAGGACTCCCATATATTAAGTGGGAACGGATTGTACCACAGTTAATTCTAATAAGATCTCTTTTCCAACATGTGAGGGGAATTTAGTTTTTCAATGACTGACTCTACCCTTCACTCTATCTAAAATGTTGCAGAAAGCTTTTCTTTTTCAGCGGCATAGAAGAGCAAGAAGACCAAGATATGTTCAAGATGAATTTAAAACCCTGCCTTACTATATTGAAGATGAACCTCTTAGTCTCCTTTGTGTTTATGCTAAAATGAATGAAAGTCTTGTCTTTGTTTAGTTTTTTTTCAAATGCTAAGCCTGTGATTCCACTCCAATGCATTTGATCTACAAAATAACAAGTTGTCATTTACAAAAATTAAATGATTAACAAAAATTTCTTTTCTGGCAAAATAGTATTTTTTTTATTTAAAATTATAATAATGTTTTTTTATCAAAATATTATTTTTTTTTCTTATTTAATAATAGACCTGCTCATGCACTCATATTTTTATTTTAAAAATTTTAATCACATATGTGAGTTAATTATTGAAACTTTAATTTATAAGAGTATTTAAAACATATTTTATTTAAGATAATGAGTAATGTTATTTGTAATTGTAAAGTGAATAATTTTATGTAATTAGTTTTAAAAAAATAGTGAAATTTATTATTAAAAAATGAAATTTTTATATAAATTTTGTATTTATTATTATTTTTTAAAAATAACTGTACAGTTGCTTACAATTTACAAGTATGATTTATTGATTTCTCTAAGATAATAGGTGTAAAAAAATAGTGTCTTTCACAGAGGCAAATCCAAATCCATCATTGCGTATTTCTGCCACCTTATTCAGCTGTAGCATACTGTAAAAACGAAGCACCCTTCTCTTCGATTCCCAATCCTTTTCTCATATCTGAATTCCCCCAACTTCTCGAACAATTTACTTGATTTTTCCGTGCGTATATAATTTTCTTTTTCTTTTCTTTTCTTTTCTTTTTCCTGTCCAATGAATTTCTCTTCCTTTTCATTTTCTGGTTTATTTCTCTTTCATTTTGATTAATTTCTTGGAGTTCTTTCAATTAAAGCAATTGAGAAGATCGAAGAACTGGGATTACGAGTACAAGAAGCAGAGTCGGGCATATAGATTCTGTGATCTTGTTAACTATGAATGCCAGAAGGTTGGTAAATTCCCATCTTCTTGTTACTTGTTTCAAACATTCGTGAATCATGTATCTTCTTTACGCGTTATATTTATCCTTTATACGGTTTTTTTTTTTCTATGAAGATGGTAAAAGATCTCATAGTCTGACTTGGTGATACTGGACACTGCTAGATTTCATCTGCATAGATTGTTGCGTGCTTGTAAGCTTGTGAAGTTTCCTATATGGGGAGATATTATCATGTTCTTACTGGTGTCTGGTATATTTATGCTTATTACAGACTAAATGTGCTGCCTTGTAGAGCGGATTATGGTTCCTTTTTGTCTAGTGTGCTATATTTGGTAGGAAAGGTATGAAAGAAAGTTTGAGGATCAAGAGTGGATGATGGATGGAGTAGCTTATAACTTTCTTTTTCAATACTTCTTCGTTTGCGTAGCTTCTATAGATTTTCATGGGCCTGAGCTTCCGTGGTTTTCTTGTTCTTTTTATATATTTAATTAGGCATTTCTTCTGTGTATCTGGGTTATGCCCTTTGAGATTTTAATAAAATCTTCGTTTACTTCTTAAGCAAGACTCTTTCCTAGGCATTGTGAGATCTCATTTACCACTCTCATACTCAATCAGAGGCGTTACAATTTATCTTCCTTAAACCTTTATGTTCTCTTCAAGCCATCATGTAGTAGATGGTATGGTTCAAGTCCCATATCTATGTTTAGGATTGACTTTGATATCAATTATCATGACCAAAGGAAAGCCTAATGCATAGTTAGATTTATAATCCAAATGGACTAGTCAATGATACAATCTGAGTTCTTTACAATTGTAATAAACCACAACAACTTCTCTCTCCTAGGCAATATGGGAACCCCATTCACTACCCTCTCATGCTAAGTCTTGGGATACAATGTGGATACTATGGGTGGCAGATCGATGTCATCAACTTGTGGTGTTATGTTCACATCTAGGTGGTACATCCTTTGCTTGTTTATATGGTACATTTATACTCAGAAGTGGGTGAAAGTACACGTGTTTTTTGCACTTTGATGAATCATTGACACTTGCTTATCTAAGTAATGTTAAAAGAGGTTATATATATATATATATATATATATCGATAATATGGTTGCTTTTTTTATGCATTGTAAAAGGATCTAGAGCATCTATCATCAGTAAAATATACCTTAATATACTGAACTCAATTTTAAATTAGCTCACTAAGCTTGGTGAACTTGTTGATGCCTTACATGGTATACTTTCAAGACTGATGCTTATATTAAAACATGATAGAAAGTCTCATCAATTAATATATGTGAGATTTCAAAGGACGTAGGGAATCACTGGGTATCATGCAACTGTTAGCTTTGAGGGTATACACATTTATGGCTGTACGCAAAGATCTGGTCTCTCTCTCTCTCTCTTTCTCTGCTGCTTCCTATTCGACTCCTCCTCCTTCAATTGTTTTTCTCCTCCTTCTTGAAGCATGAATGACCACGGGTTTGCGAAGAGACCCATAGCCATTCATGGCCATTTTTCAGATCTGTTGTGTTTTGGTTGTTTTGGATTTTTTTTATTGTTTTCTGATTTGTTGTGGATGGATGTGGTTTTGTTGTTACTTTTCTGGCTGTTTTGGATTTTCTTGGTGCTTTCCAGTTGTCTATTCACTGTGGGCGGGCGGTGGGTAAGGTGGGGTGGATGGTTGTGGGGGCTAATCCGGCCTCTGGTGTCCAGGGTATGGGGGTAGGACGGGGGGCACCCCCCATCCGAGCAGTAGCACCCACTAATTAGTAGCACCCCTAATTAGTGGCACCAAAGGTCAAAATTTGTGTTGTAAACCACTATTTCTGGTTTTACTTGAATTATTATTTTACTTGTATATGAAGAAAAAGTTGTAGTAGGATATTCGAGCTTTATCCCATTAATAGCCAGGAGTATCCTTCGACCAGTTGATATGTTTCCACAAACCTCTTATGAGGTTTAACATTTGTTTTGTAAGTATTTCACTGGAAATGGGAAGTATTGGTATATATTGGATATGAAATATTCATGGCTCTATGGCTGATGAATTGGGCCTACATAGTTCAGAATGATACATATATTCGAATATAATTTCATGGTGCCTCGTAATGCTGGGTGAATAATGACTTTCTATCCCAATTCTCCCTCAGTGAATTTATTATTCTGCTGAGTTTTACTTTATAAGGAAACTTGAGTAGTTTATGGGATTTCATCTATTCATTTTGGCTCTGTGATAAGATCTTTATGTGTAATATACACACATATATTACTCATGCATATATATATATGTATTTATGTATAATAATATGATTTTAATCAATCTCCAAAAGTGTGTGAAATCCAAGATATATGGTATATAATTTATGCACCTAAACATTAGAAACTTCTGAAATAAGATCTCCTTTGCATGCAGGGACGTCCGCAACAACAAAACTGCTCTTTTTGATGGAATCGAGGAGGGTGACATAAAGGCCTCATCTTCTTACTCCTCCCATGAAATTGATGAGCATGACAATGAAGGAGCAATAGATGGATTGCATGACAGAGTCATTCTGCTGAAGAGGGTAAGTTTTATCTCAGCAAGTAAGCTTAATTGTTCAAGTTAGATGTTGAAGTTCATGACTGGCTTGAATGTGATTTATTATATAATCAAAGACAGAGTTTTACGTTGTTTTTATTTAGTTGGTTTTATGAGGATACAGGAAGTTGAAAATAATGGAAATTTGGACATCTATCTGGAATCAAGAATTGAATTGTTCGTGTAACTAAATAATTTTTGTGGCGCCCCTCCATTTTAACAACAAACCAAATGAAGCATCTTTGAGAAAACCTTCTGGATAGATGAGGGGCTTAAACTTTTATGGACTATGCGTTCTCTGTTCTGCAACTTCGACATCTGATAGAACTACCCTAGAGTGGTTAAAGCTTCGGCAACTAATTCAAATTGAAGCTTAAGTGAGCAAAGCAATGTTTAATAATATGCATTAGCGAGTGTTACAAATTTCTTGTACTTTTTAAGTTTTGAGTGTCCAAAGCAAATATTAATGCATTTTACTTTCAGTTGTCAGGAGATATAAATGAGGAGGTGGAAAGTCATAATCGCATGCTGGATATAATGGTATGTATGGCAGCTTACTTCTTTGCTTTAACAGTTATCTCTCTCTCTCTCTCTCTCTCTCTCTCAATGTAAGATGCGGCATTCTGTGCATTAGGGCAACGATATGGATTCATCAAGGGGAGTCTTGTCAGGAACCATGGATCGTTTGAAGATGGTATGTACAATAAGTAACATTTTCCGATTCCATTAAAATGTCTTTCCGACTTATCCAAAAAATAAAATAAAATAAAAGATAAAAGTCATTGTGTAGTTATCTTTTCATCTCTTTTTGTGATCTTCCCCATACGTGTAGTTTATTTTAAGATTGAA
Source organism: Platycarya longipes (assembly GCA_036559045.1). Classification (NCBI taxonomy): domain Eukaryota; kingdom Viridiplantae; phylum Streptophyta; class Magnoliopsida; order Fagales; family Juglandaceae; genus Platycarya; species Platycarya longipes. The sequence goes on from CM071792.1 coordinate 1,884,884, forward strand.
TATCTGCTGCAATATGTTTGGTATGATGAGCTTGTTTTACCTTGTAGGTATTTGAAACCAAGTCAAGCCGGAGAATGTTTACACTGGTGGCATCATTTGTCCTCATTTTTCTAGTTATATACTATCTTACTAGGTACTCAAGCAATCTATGATGGATTTGCTAGAGCTTGTAGCTTTTGTGAGATGGGACGAGAAATCTCGATTTATTACTGTAATCAGTGTTTTCCTGCCTTTAAGATTTCATGGTAAGCATGTATCAAATTGATGTCAAATGGATGGAATGTTTAGCAGTTAATATGCTGTTTGCATCGTACCCTGTGTGTGTGTGTGTGTGTGTGTGTGTGTTCTGTTGCATGTTTTGATCATGTTGCTGCTCTTTATGTTTAGCAATCCTTGATTCAGTCATAAGAACCCCAAAACCTGAATGGGGTCCGGATGGAAAGAAAAGGAAAAACTTGTAAGCTTGCTTTGTTTCGCTGTCTGCATTCTGCATAGAAATAGTGGCTTTTTGAAATTTACAATCTGTTGCTCTGCCAAGTTCATTTGCTAAGATATGAGTCTGTATATGAAGGACAAGCTTTTTCGTTTTGTTTTTATAACTAATAGACCAAGCTGGACTAATTTAAAATTTTTGGAAGACGTGTCGAATTGGATTTGGGTGCCTGAAATAATGGGAAATCTTGACCAAAGAACAATGGGAACAGGAGGATAAACAAGTTAAGAAAAAGAGAAACAAAAAGCAACATGCACCAGCCGGGAATCGAACCCGGGTCTGTACCGTGGCAGGGTACTATTCTACCACTAGACCACTGGTGCGTTTACAAACCACCGTGTGATACAGAAATGATATACGATTAACAAATACGGTAATTCAACCAATTATTTTCCTGCAAATAATAGCTCTCTTAATTTAATACGAAATTAACTTATTGATAATGTGATTCAAAGGATATTAATGTCGCAATAATGATCACAATAAAAAATTATTAAAAATAATCCATTAATAGAATATTTGCCAATGATTTGATTATCATAATATATATTAAGAGATTTCTTAATATATATTTTGAGGTTTTTTAATCCGTCCAATACATCAGTTCATATATTATATATTCTTTTTGTATATAATCATTATTTTAAATGTTTTTCATGAATTCATTGTTATCAGAAGCTTATTGACAATAAATTAATTATTACTTTGGCTTTAAAATTATATTTGGCAATAAAATTATCCTAAGCTTATTTGCAAATGATTTGATTATTAGAATGTATATTAAAAGATTTATTAATATATATTAAGAGATTTCTTAATCTGCTCAAAACATCAGTTCATATATATTCTTTCTGCATATAATCATTTTTTTAATATTATTTATGAATTTATTGTTATTAGAAGCCTAATGAATCATTTTTTAATATTATTCATGGATTTATCATTCTTTATTAACAGAAGAAAGTCAATATAAATACCTAATGATTATATCCCCTTTGTTTATATATATTTGATATTTTTTTTAATAATTATAGTAATGACTGTATAGAATTATAAAATTTAATATAAATGACTATCTGCGCAATACGCATCTCGTATATATAATAAGACAATGCGCATGTTAATATGGGTGGATGTTTATGATCCATACGTGTACATTGTCTTGCTTGAGGAACAAGTCCATGTGCAATTATTGGGAATTTAGACTACCTAAATTCCTTCCATCAAGATCTACTTTTGACATAATACCAAGAAAAACAGAAAAATAAACACAACACCAGAATTTACGTAGAAAACTCCCAAACCATGAGAAAAACCATCAGACTCAGAGAAGAAAATACACTATATGAAAAATTGTTACAATTACACAATTTTTCTCCTTACCTCAACGACACCCACAATAATTTTTCCCACTAGTAAAACTCTAACTTTCACCTCTCTTCCTTTTACATACAAAAAGGACAACAGAGGAAATTTACTAAAGCCAAAAGTAACTAGATAAGTTTCTGACTGGTGTGTTGAAACCAATGAGACTAAACCCATTTTTATAGGCCTATGGGCTTGCTCTCTCATTCACTCATTTCCCATGTAGGATTCAAGGAGCAACACCTAACAATCTCTACCTTGCGACATTGACTGATCCCACAACCACGCTCCACCGCAATGAAGATCTTCATAAGTTCCGCTACCATGCTCCACCATAAAAGTATACTCACTCAAAATAAACTAATTCCAAATATTTCACTTCGGCCCATATCGAAAATAATTTTGCTGAAAAATTATGGTGTAACTCCCACGTTTGGCTTTCCTAGAAGTTCATCAGCTATCGACATGAACTTCCACTACACACCCTGCATCAATGCCAAACCAATGCCCGTGTGCAAACTTGTAGAACCGCTAACATTAACACATCTTCTATCATGACAACTTTGTGATTAGCGGCATGCCATGAGGATGTACATGTCTCTTTTAACAGACATCGTCTTATGTGAATAGAGATACAATATTAGTTTCATTGTCAGTATCTCCATTTACTGACTTGGAGCCTCTTGCCGAACCTGCTCCATCTCTTATTGACAACTTTTCTTGACGTACTCAGGTTTACCACACCTCCAGCAAATTGCTGACTTCATGAGTTGGTCAACGTCTTATGTAATCCTGATGGAATCAAAATATTCCTAACTTGCACTTGCCACAAGTCAAAAATTGATTCTCTCATCAAATTTTTCTACCTCCATTTTTGACATTGTCTCGATGAATTTTACCGTAGAAATGAATAATACTCACTAAGTAAGTTTATAGGAAAGACTGATTTTTCTTAGACAGAACTTCAAGGTTCCCAGAAAATATTAGAGGGTCACAATGGACACACTTAAAATTTTTAATCTCCTAGACAGAACCTCCTTAAACTGTACGTATCCACACTACCATATCAAAACTCTATCCCGCCAAAAGAACCTAGTGGCTCTGATACCACTTGTTGGTAATCTGGACCACCCAAATTCCCCCCACCAGGATCTACTTTTGACAGAATACCAAGAAAAATAGAGAAATAAATACAATACAAAAATTTACGTGAAAAACTCCCAAACTAGGAGAAAAACCACCAGACCCAGGGAAGAAAATACACTACGTGAAAAATTGTTACAATCACACAATTTTTCTCTACATCCCAACGACACCCATAAAAACTTCTCACATTAGTAAAACTCTAACTTTCACATTTCTTCCTTTTATATACAAAAAGGACAAGATATGAATTTTACTTAAGTTAAAAATTACTATATAAGTTTCTGACTGGTGTGTTTAAACCAATGAGGCTAAATCCATTTTTATAGGCCTATGGGCTTACTCCCTCATTCACTCATTTCCCATGTGGGATTCAATGAGCAACACCTAACAACAATTACAAGCAATGCATGCATGACAAATGTTGTAGATCATGATCCGCCATCCAGGGACAAGATCATGATTAATTTATGTAGTACGTAGATATAACGTAATCAACATGTACACATGACACACGCATGACATATGTGTGTGTGTGTATATATATATATATATATATATATATATATTCTGATCAATGGTGATCGTCTGCTCATGATGATCAATGTTTCTTTCCCAGCTTTGGTCAATTATAGATCATAACACTCGTATTACTAATTATTAAGTGAACATTTTCTATGATTACTCGATATTAATGAGTTCTTTCGATTTATATAATATATATTTAGCATATACATATAATAAGTCGTATTTAATTTTCATGCCGCGACGATCTAAATGCTGCGTAATTCAAGTAGTAGTATATGGATATATAAATCGAGGAAAATCTTGCAGAGGCGTACAAGAGTGATCTTAAATTTCCCAAAAGTATATCCTAGAGCTCATAATTAAAATCAACAGAAAATTTGAGTAGTATATATTGATGATCGATATCTGCATGTGTTCGAACCAATGGTCCAAAAGTTAAAAAAAAAAAAAGAAAGAAAGAAATTCCAACACGACGTATAAGCAGCATATATAATTAGCTTACTCTTAACTCCCAATTTTGATCGAGATTGATCACTAAGTTTTTACTAATTAATATGCTGGCCGTTTCAGTCTCGGTCGTGATCTGCGAATACGTACAGCTAATTTCAGTGCTGATTATTTAGTTCACCCTCACAATTAATGGAAATGACATCGTATGTCCAACCATGCATTAATCTGCTTAATTATAAAAATTCAACAGTACTCATCAATACTTCTGATTATACACCCTTATGTTTCGGTCGATTATCAGATCTACATATAATATGATACATTTTGGTAACTGATTATTTGTCTGAACTGTGAACAGAAACATGCAGAAACATGTATACAATGGCGGAGCCAAAAATTTGTATTAGGAGGATCAGGTAAAATTAAAATAAAATATATAAAATATTTTTTATTTTATTTATATATAATTTTTTATGCAGTATAAAATAATTTGATAGTAAGATCTACAATAAAAATAAAAAACATTTAATATAACTTATGTATTAAAAAAATATATAATATTATAAGAACATGTCATCATAATAAAAATATATTAAAAATACATCAAAAATCATCAAACTGCTTTTTTTATTTTTATTTTTATTTTTATCTATAATAAAAACATGTCCTCATGTTATTATATCATTTTATTTTATATGAAATATATTTTATTTTTAAAATAGATTAATTTTGTAACGGGAGATCAAAATAATTTTTAGAGAGGAGGCCAACACAAAATAAAATTAATGTTATCCTACAAAATCATAAAAAAATAAAATTTTCAATTTAAAAAAAAAACACATTATATATATTTTTAATTTTTTTTTAAAATAGAAGTGGAGCCCTTGGAGAGGGGGGGCCATGCCCCCAAGTTGTTCTATACAACCTTCCCAACTTCCACACACTACTACTATTTAATTCTTTTTAATTTTTAATAATTTTATTTTAAATCTATTCTTTTTAAAATAATTTTATTTTTTTATTCATTATTTATATATTAAATATTTAATAAAAACAAAATAAAATAAAATATGGTGTAGGAAGATTATGTAAATAATAAAAAATTATATAGATTTTTTTCCATGCCCTCCTCCCCCAACCACTACAAGATTTATCAGTATTTGCCAAGGATGATTGTTGTAGCTAAAAATCCATGATTCGTGTGCATAAGTATTTAGCCACCAAAAGTATTCGTGGGACGCTCGTGGCATATAATTCGCCACAAATAGTACTAATGCCACGACTTAAATTTTTCGTGGCAAAAACACACGTATTGGGACGGTCGGGGCCGTGGTAAAAACCAATTTTACCCGTGGCAAGAAGTAGTGGAAATGCATCTATTGTAGTAGCTTTCAGTAAATACCCACAAGTTCTTCTTGTGGCAAATAGATTTTTAAGGCTTTCACTATCGTGGCATTAAGTCTTACAAATTAAAAATTCTTGTGGCTAATATTTACTCGCTACAAAGATTTCTCATAGCAAATAACATTTCTACTCTATCTATATCGTGGCGTAAATTCATGAAAATGCATTAGCAGTAGCAGCTACTAATTAATCCCAACAATTGCCTTTCGTGGCAAATAATTTTTTAACTCTATATAGGTCGTGCTAAATAACTATTTTATCCCAACAATTTCCTCTCGTGGCAATAACTTTCTTACTCTATATAAGTCGTGACTTAAAGTTTGTTGTGACAATGATATCTTGTGGCTAAATAAGACGAAAATCTCCATTTGTCTATTCAAACTTGCTAGAACTTGTGGTAAAAGCTATTGGACATAAAATGACCAAACTTTGTTTTTATCTTGCTAGAACCTGTGGTAAAAGCTATTGGACATAAAATGACCAAACTTTGTTTTTATCTAATATGAAATAATCTTGTTCTGGCACATTTATACGCAGTTTAATTAAACTTGTTTGACATGCAACTATTCAAATCCATTTTAAAAAATACATCATAAGCTAACTGGATGATTAGTTGTAATTCAGAAAGTTATATATCCAAATTACATTCACATCTCATTTAAACATTTGGGAACTTATAATCATGATACTCATGGGCCAATAACATTAACTCAAGAATTTTCCACAAATGTTCATGTCTCTGGAGGGACACCATTAGCAGAATACAATTACAACATTTAATCAGATTCTTGCACTTGTGTGTTGGGCAGAACTGTTAAGCGCTTGGACTTGCCTCTCACTGTTTGGTTGTCATCAATTTGCTCTTATAAAGTGTCAATGCCTTCACTATGCAACAGACTTTCACAATAAATGACTGAGTAGATTCAAATTGAGGGCACCAAACCATGGAACTGAATCCAGGCCAAACAGGGGTATAAACTGCTGCCAATAATAAAATATAATATGAGGATTCTACATCCATCTATATTTAGTAGCACATCCTATCTACCACTTAAACAGAAAAATTTACTATAAATATCTGAACAAATATGTTCATATAAGTTTGCAAAACACGAATTTTTAAACTTTTGCATTAACTAGAAGATGGGTTCTTGTGTTTCTAGCATATAGTGATAAACATGTGAAAAATAAGGCATTTAACCAGAGCATAAAAACCAGGAGTAAATTGTTAGATTATTGATGTCATAGCCCACAGAGGGTTCAGGTTGCATTTGTCCAAACATAGAATACATAGTGTCCAACCACAGATTAGTGACACAACATCCCACATATTCCTTGTTATTCTATGTCCAACCACGTTGAAACAATAATATGGTATGATAGAGGGCATATTAAATTAATGTAGCAACATCAGTACATTCTTTACCTGCTCATTGTGACTAGTCCTTAGGTTTGTTCTTTTGCATATAATTTCCCACAAATTATACATAGTTATTAGAGCTGGTTGACATATCTCTAGCATTAAAATCTTATGTCATCTACACCTACTACACAGATTCCATGTGCAAACATAAATTGCCTAACATAGTGGTTTAATTAGAGCCCAACCATTACTTACCATAACTCTATAATAAGACTACCCACAATTACATATTTCTAACATATGTCCAAACACTGCTGGTTCAGGTTGCATTTGTCCAAACATAGATTAAATAGTATCTAACCACAAATTAGTGACACAACATCCATAGATTCCATGTTATATGACTTTTTTATTTCACTCTATCATAAGATATGAGTGTGAGCAAAGAAACATACATATACTATATGCATTAATTTACTTAAAAATCCATGTCCAATAAACAAAGCAACAGAATTCCAGCTTATGAATGGATACCTGTTAGTTTTCATTAACTGACCATTACTATTTTGGCAGATGACTTTAAATTCCATTAAAGTTTTCCTGTTTGTCTATCTCCATCGGACACTGCATTTGAGCCCTGGCACGCTTATCACGACTCGATATCTGTAACAAACAAAACCATAAGTACTCATTCAAATGATTCCTCTCATGATAAGCTAATAAACATCCAATAATGTATAAAGTAACTGTATTATAAGCTTACCCCATGCATATTCTCATACCAAAATGCATTAAGACCGTCACTTCATCCATACTAAAAATAGAACTTAAAAATCCATGCTCCAATTGTAACTGTGACAAAACTCTTGTCCAGTCCTGGTATACCAAAATGAAGCTTACTGCATCCCACCTAGTCAGACATCCAAAATATAACCTCCCAACAAACCCACTTAGTGAATGAAATTTTTTTGTCAAAAATTCACAAAATGGTTACTCAAAATACATTGAAGGGAATAACAAAACACCTATAATTAATAATAACCCTTTCACCAAAACGCTTATTCCACTTTTTTAAGAAAAAGTCTAAGCCTCTTCGGAAGTCTCTTCTTGAGACTCCTGAACTCCTACAAGTTGAGATGTAATCACATCAATTTGTTTTGCTTGATCTGCCAGCTGCTTCCTTAGGGCCTCCAACTCACCCCCCATTTTTTCCAATTGAGTTTTGGAGGCCTCAGCTGAGACCTTGTTCCTCTTATTCTCTTCGACCATACGAACATAGGCCTTATTCTTTTGCATTGAAGGGGATGGCTCAGGGATCACTGAATGTCCCAATCCCTGAGCATAACCAGATTTGAACCCAAGCGTCTCTTTGAAAACAAGGGCTGCAGCCTCATTATAATCCTCTGGGGTCTCCATCTCATGCATTCTCTCTAGCATGAGGTTCTGAAAAACCCACAAAACAGAATTGTTGTAAGTACCTAATTAAGATCCAGTAAAGTCCCAACATGTAAGAAAGATTATTTCCATAGACATACTCACATATCGGTGTTCCGAGGTCGCATTTATGAATTTCCCCTTCTTTTTAGACCAGTGTGTTTTTTTGTAAAAAGCAATCATGTTTTTGTCTTCCTCCTCCTCCCAATCCTAACAACAAAAAGTGGTAATGTGAAATTTAGCATTTTTGCGTCTAAATTCATTTATAATAATTAAGGAAAATGCATATGAGAGAAACATTAGGAACTAGACGCACCTTCTCTGCCATCATCCTAGCAAACGATTTCCTCCCACTTGTGTGTTTCACCACCTGTTTGTTCCTGTTGTTCGTATTCCTACGAGAATGGTCCTGAAATATTAAGGTCATAAACAGTTTATGTCAATATCAATTTCTTTTAAGTAAGGTACAACCATACCATATAGAACGCATGCATGTTTCTTGCCTTTTGAAGCTTATTAGTGTCTACTTACTTGATAATCACATTAAGTTTTTATTAATACCTTGAATGGCCTGCTTGACCAACGTTCGCATAGCCACTCCCATGTTGACTTCTCCACCATGGGCATCCCAATAGCAAGCGCCTCCTCATGTGAATCAAATTTCTTGTACTTCTTGTGAAGCTCATAGTGGTACGCATTATATCGATCAGCCAGAGTTCCACCAACAGCTTCACGATGGTTTTCCCTTGTCCAGTCCAATTCAAAGTCCTCCTGTACAATAAAAAACAGCTATTGAGTGGGAGCCAACACACTACTATAAATGCTACTAGATGCCATAAAGCATGTGACTTATTAAATTGAAGGAAAATCCTACTTTAACTCGATTGATGAGCTCCAGTTTCTCCTTCTCATCCATCACACTCCAGCTTGCATGCTTCATATTTGCATGCACTTTCACAATCCAGCTTACTCGACTAGAGAAAACTGCTGCATTCTCGCATGATGGCCCCTTATGCCCATCCTTAATGGTTAATGGGATCTTACCAACTTTACGGAGCCTTTCAAAAAGACTGCCCTTTGCAGGTCCTCTCCCTCTTTTTTTTATTGGGGGAACTATCATACAATAAGAAGGGGGAAAAATATTTGCTTGAGTCAAAACTATAATCAGTTATAAACAATAGCTGAATAATTTAAACCCATCCTTGTCTTACTAACCTGTTTCTAAGACCCCCCTCTCAATAATGACCTGCTCAGGAACTTGCGGTTGCTCTTGTTGCCCATCTCGTTGCCCCATGGGGGGGTGTGCTTGAGTAGAGTCATCTGGAATAGGATCCACTTCATCTGTTAGTTCCCTTGCAGGGGGTAATGTAGGTTGTTGATCTTCCATTGGGCTGTCTGATCTGAGTAGTGCACTTGCACGTCTTCTCCTCCCTCTTTTTGCGAGTCGTACAATATGCATTGTGCTACACTGTCTACTTGATTGAACAATGGGAATAAGTGACATTTTTAACAGCAAATGTTCGTATACTAAGCCATATGTTCTCTGAATAATTCCCAATATGATTTGTGTTATGAAATATTTAGAGTGGGCTATACCATGGGACTGTTGAGATGTCTGGGGTTTAAATAACAAACATTTATGTTATGGCCATGGTCATGTGACATCATTCAAATGCTGGAAAATAATAAGTAAAAGTTTTACCAACTGAAAAATGATTTACATCAAATAAACAGCCCTACATGAAATAACATTTGTCTAAAAATTGGGCAAGACCTACACCAGCCATGAAGAATGGGTCAAGCTGACATAGAATAGTGGAAAGCATCTATATATTCAGTATACAGGCAGTGGAGGTTAAAGGGGCTGACCCGTGTTTTGACGTTAGGGAAAATAATGGACGAAATTTACCAATTGAAGAAGTATTTACAGCTCAGTATACATGCATACGTGAAATAAAAACCCTAGACATGAAATAATATCCTATTTACACCAATCACAAGGGGTCAAATTGACACTTCCAGTTGAAAGCTGGACTAATTAATCTGCAAAAATACATGCTATCAAGCTGATATGAGGTTTGCAATGGGAATATTAGAGTAAGGATTTGTAACCACTGAACTCATTAAAATAAACAGCCCTATGTGAACTACCATGGTAAGGATTAATAATTTTGTAGAAGGAAAAATCTAACCAGATGAAGAAAAATCTTGTTAAAAAGTATTGTAATGCTTGAATGAAATAAAATCCATCCATTACTCAGTAAAAAGCCAAGTTTAAATAAGGTTGGTTTTGTCCAAACCCTATAAGATAAAGTATCACAATACTTACAGCTTGTGGACCTTCGAGTTAGGAGAGGGAGGTTAGAGAGAATGGGGTCTCACCTTTGAGTCCTGCTTAGTACAGCAAATTAAATCCTGGCTGGTGTAGAAAGAAAAACCCTAGCGTCTCCTCCAGAGGCCAAACAGGTTGGATGCCAAGATAAAAGGGCTGTAAGTGAGGTATAATCTGTAATTTGAAGTTGCTTTTTACCTACCACAAGCTCTGGCGCCACAGTAGAAATATTTTAATCCTCACTCAACCTTTTTCCCTCCCATTTTCAGACTAAACTGGACTGATTGGACATGTGTCCTTCTCCACCATTTCCAACACATTGCAGTGGCAAAAAGTAACTTTTGTTTGTGGTTAAAAACTACCGTGTGTCCTTATACATCATATTATAACACATCAGTGGTAAAAAATATCTAATAGTCCAGATATTAATTAAAAACTAATTGGTAGTTAATAAAAAACTTTGGGTTAAAGAAACTTTGGGCTAGCTGGGCTGTGACCTGTTAGCATTGGTACCTGTCCTACTCCAATTGCTAGAGTATGTGGACATATAAATAAATCCTTCTGGCCACTTATATACACGCAAACTGTATATATTATATATATGGCTTGCTCTAAGTTAATAATCCCATATAGCCAAACATTAAGAACAGTTTGCGTGCCATTTGTATATTAAAGTGAAAGCATTTATAACCATTTCCATCTATATATATAATGAATTTTGTAGAAATTAATTATAACTTTATGTCCAGTCCAATTCATTTTTATATTATTTTTCTTTTTTTTCCTTTTGGCTGGACTGACATATCATATAACCATTACTTGAAACACTTGTAATTATAGGTTGCCAAATTGAAAATGTTATCTTCAAAAGGCTCCCTGCCTAAGCCTGCAATATCTCTAGGCATTTCTTCTTTAATAGAAGTGGATATATTTATATTACGCAGATTGGCCTGACTGGCCTGACTTGCATTAATATTAACTCATAGTCTAAATATCTTACCAAGAAATTGTCATGAATCTTTACCAACCTACTGGTTGTTGTAAGTTAGTTGCAATTTGTGCTTATGCATGAAATTTTTGATTCAAGGAACTTGATTGCTAGATCCTCAATATTTGACCAAATTCCTATCTCCCGAACTAAAGCTTCATGTGGGTGTGCAGGATCTTCTATTCTATCTGGAAATAATGATATTGCTATTGCAGTAGGGACATTATATGCACATGATCAACAGACTACAAGTTAACTTAGAATCAGCTACTAGGCATACCACTATAAAGTGTCTTTTGCAATTGGAGAGATTAAGACATTGAGAGAGTATCAACTGGATCAGGTTGCTGCCATCAACTTAAACACTACTGAATATGATCGTTGAAATTAATTTATAACAACTACTGTCCTTCTTTTATTTTTACTTAGTGGATATCATATAAAGCATCTTGAGAGATTTTTGATGCCATCCACCACAAGATATGGCTAGGAGATAGACCACACTTGGGAAATGAACAAAAAACACTTATCAAAGATTTGAAAAGACTCAATTCAGCAAAGATAATTGTATTTTTCAGCCTACTGGCACACAAATGTTTGAACTAGTGAGCAGACTAACACTTGGTAACTGAACAAAAAAAGTTCATCAAACCCATGAGAGACTCAGTTCCAGCAAAGAAAATTTCACTTTTCCAGCCTACTGACACACAAAAAACACAGTAGTGAGCAGACTAACACTTGGTAACTAAACAAAAAAACACACTTACAAATTTGAGAGACTCAGTTCCCAAGAAAATTATTTGTATTTTCCACTCTATTAGCACACAAACTAGTGAGCAGACTAAAACTTGCTAACTAAATGATATTTTATTATGCAGGTTTGCTCACTAGTCAGGGAATTTCTAAAACTTGCTAACTAAATGCTCAGTAGTCAAACCATGTGGGTCTGACTTTACAACGGCCGATGAACCATACCTGTACAATGTCAGAATCTACTGAGCATTTAATTTCTAATGCTATCTGCAAAACAAACAAACAAACAAAACATTAGGGAAAATATTAGCATAATAATAGAAAATTACACAAATTGCACAGCTATAAATGCATGTATATAAGTGAGTATTGATTTACATATATTCCCCTCATGACTTGAGTAATTGGAACAAAAAGGACAAAGGAAAATTTTATTAATACAAATGGTGCGTTAATTGCAAATATGTCAAAAACAAGGTCTGTAGCGCACTGACATGGTTTAACCTGGTTACGTATTATTCTTTGTTTATGAACAAAAGACTAACAATAACTATTGCACAAGATTTGCAACTAATTGGAACCATACTTTATTGGACAAAAAGTAATTATTCTGCTTGTGCTGTTGATTCTGAACTCAGTCCCATGGTATATCATCCCAGACTACAAATTATACATTTTTTTTTTGGCCAAGGGTTAGTGCAGAACTATCGCTGACTCGACGGAGCAAGAGAGCAACGACCCATGCACATAATGTGGTCTTACAAACTACTCAAGCAAAGTTAAACAATCATTCATCATAATTCTGCTCAGAACGCTGAAAACTAGTGCTGAACATATAAAACCCATGCTTTCGTACATGTCATAAGACACTAATTTCATGAAATGATGTTCTTCTGTACAAATAAGTAGGCCCAAAATGGTTATTATGGTGGGAGATGTGAATTAATTTACAATAGTCTAGACCCTAAACCCAAACCCTCCTCCCTCATCTTCCCTAGTAAATGACATTGCATTTCTTTATGTGATAACACTGCCTAAAATTGCCATTCGATAAAAGAAATAGGCTACAAGTATAAATGAAAATCAAAAAATTAATGCCTCTAGATTGATGATCTTATATTATTATGGAAACTGCAGCCTCATCATGAATATGATTGGGACTGGAAGCCAACACTTTCTTCCATGTGTGTATATGATATTTTGTCTTACAACTGATATGATATTTGATCCTTCTGATCTCAAAATTTTGAAAGTGCTTGAGAATAATGCACTTTAATTGGATAGGAACTGAACTTTAGCATGTGATTTATTAAGATCAATTTTTTTGCGTGTTTTTCCACAACTTCTCACTTTGTCCTTAGCACATGACATTAAGGTAATAAAGGCTCTCCACATGAAACAGCCCACCAAAAAAGCAAGGGCATGCAATTAAATTAAACTCTTGGTTAAGTTACCTTGCCATTTACCAAGGACTAAAAATAATAATAAAACAGATCCATACCCTACATACAAAAATATCCAAGAAGTGGGTTTTAGTTGTGTTTGAAGAAGGAATGAGGCACCCAACAATTCACAGCTGAGTTGGAATTGAAGAAGACCGGTGGCTGTGAGTGGAGTTTTGGTACAGCTGCAGGATCATTTATCAGGTTTGGTGATGTTGGAGGATATGCAGGCTTGAAGATGTGGCATATATGTTGAAATTTTGCTGCCCTAAAATGTTGGAAACAGACTGTCATAAGGAACTCACATTTCCAGATTATAAGTAGCCTAAGAACATATATCACATGAGTAATCTCCCCATTTCTACATTCTAATCTAGTAGAAAATATTTGAAGAGTATTCAACAGAAGTAAATTTTCTGCCAAGACTTGGGTATTATATATCTCAGAGAGGGCAGTTTAAGTTGAACACCCCAAGAACCTTCTTTCAATCCAACCAAAAAATAATAATAATCAAAAAGCATCTTTTTTCTTCATACCCAAAAAAATATCTACCATGACATACAACCTCAAGGCAGCATGTTAAACTTCAAACCAAAGAGCTAGATACAACAACTAATAACAGGGTTTTACCATTCTCATGAACTGGAGTAGACATATCCTTCAATGGAGATGCTTTCTTAGCACTAGCTCTCAGAGGCGATTGTTCCATGGGACGAATGACCAATACTCTTGGGTTTTCCCTAGGAATGAAAAAAGCATCTGCCTTTGGTGTGTTGGGATTTTCTTCATCATCACTAAAAAAAGGAACTTGTGTACAACAAGAAGCAATTAATCTTAAGTGCAAATACGTAATCATCACTCAAAACCAAGCTTAACATTTGACTAAAGCACCATTCCCACCTTTGGACCATCATTGTTAGCATGATATTTCCTAACAGGAGCAAGTTTATCAACAACCTAAAAGGGAAAAAAAACCAATACCAAGTTCAAACTCATCTCATTTTCCTTTGCAGAAGAAAATGATAAAACAGTACACCTATACTCAAATATCAACAAATAAAGCCACTAAATCAGCGCAAATATATATATATATATATATATATATATATATATTAAGATAGGAATTTGAGCTGTTCCAAATCTGGGTAAGTAGAAATCAGCCCCATTGTGACTCCAAAATGGATATAAAGAATATTAACATATTTACCCTAGAACTCCAAGCAGTTAGCTCAAGTTTTATACACAATCCCTAGTTCTAAAACTTTGCTTAAAAATAAAGTAGCTTCCAATCAAAGTGCATAGTTGTAGACAAACGAAACGTATATTATATTTGGTAAGAAAACCTATAATCAAGATTAATCTCCAACAAAATAAACCTCAGAATTTTTTTGAAATAAACCTAGTAAAAAAATAACCAAATAGAGATTAATCATTAACGAAGGAATAGAGGAGGACTCTCGGCTGGAAGCATTCACAACATATATTACGCAACCCTAAGTTACGATTTCGAGAGACAGGGGAATGGAGAGAGAGGCAAGAGTGAGAGACGAATGGGGAGAGAGAGAGACTCACCTGCTAGCCTAGGTGGCGACGGCATGGTGGGCACAGTGTTGGAGGACGTAGCAGCGCATGGCGTGAGGGAAAGAGAGCGATTACACGAAACTTTCCACAAAGAATAATCTGACTATTTGTGGGGGGAGGGGGAGGGGGGGGAGCAAGGAAGAATCAATTGGGGGGGGGGGGAGGGTAAAAGAATCGACGCGGGGGGAAGAAGGGGAAATAATCGGAAGGGGCGAAAGAATCAGAAGAGAGGGGGGAAGAGGGAAAGCAGAATTTTGGGGGAGGGGATTGGGAATATGTATCTCACCGTTAGATCTAGGTTTTTGATCTAACGGTAGATATTAAATTTATAAATAAATTAAATTAAAATAGATACTTAAAATTATAAATACAATATAATTAATTTAAAATCAACTTTAAATATTAAAAATAATATTATTTCATCATAAAATAAAATAATATTAATTTTACTAAATATTAAAAAAAAAATAAAAATTATCTACATAAATAGAATCTTTAACATTAATTAAAATAGTAAATATTATATAATATTTTTAAAGAATTAAAAATTATTAATCCCAAAATATATTTTTTTAATTATACAATTTTCACTCAGACTTATTTGAGATGAGAACAACTCGTAGCAAAAAAGTTTACTTCATGGCAAAATAATTTTTCCTTTAAATTTTTCTTTGCTGCAAAAACTAATATTTTTCAAAAAAATCATATCATTTGTAAATTTATTAATCACAACACGGAATCGTGGGAAAAAGGTTTTTATGTCCCAAAAACTTTTTTCCAACAAAATTTTTTTCCCGTAGCAAAAATTAAAATCAACAAAAGCTACATTCTTTTTGCCATGACACAATTTTGTAGCAAAATTTGTTGTTTGTCATGGCAAAATATTTTTTCCCGCAAAATTTTACTTTTCAGCATTCTCTCGTGGTAAAAAGTTTATTTCTTTTTCCACGAACACTTTTCATGTCAATAGCATACTATTTGCCACAATCGTATATGGTGGACAAAGAATTCGTGGCAAAAACTTGAAAATCTTGTAGTGAACGTGGCTCCATGTATATATAACTACAATCATGATCCCAATTAATGCTACTGACATGTTCGTAGCTAGCTAGCTAGCTCATGTATCAACTTTGAGCTGTTTATGTAACTAATATTTTCCTAACCCAAATGAGCTTTTAGCAGGAATAATATTAGGTACTATCTTATCAGGAATAATATTAGGTACTATCTTATCGAGTAGTGTTATATATACTTATAGTTTTATTTTATATTTTTATATATAACATTCATTTTATTAGTTTCTTTTGAAATTTAAATTTTGAATTTTAAATTTAATGATTTTCAACAAATCAATAATTGACATGTGAAAGAACTAAATTTTTTGTAAGTTTTTCTTAAGTACGTTTAGCATTTTCCTATCCCAAAACCTTCAGCCTTTGATCCAATATAGATCTTAATTTATAAACCAGCTAATTATAAACCACCAATTATATGACTAATTTGTGCCCTTAAACATTCTATTTCGACTAGTTATTAAACCTTTGATATGTTTCATGTGTGTGCGCGTATTAAGTTTTTCCAGAAGGGGAAAGAAAGCTGATATAAAACAGTTAAAAGGAAAAAGAAGAAGAAGAATATGCATGATCGCTACTATAAATATATATAGTTTATTTTTCTATCCCGAGTGTGTTCGTAATGTTACTACGGAATTCATCTGCTATAAATGAGGGTATTTCAAAAAAATGTGGGCGAGATCACTCTTAGACATGTGACATTCCTCTCTTTCCAAAATATTATATATATATATATAGATATATAACAAAAGTCATAAATCAAAAATTCTGTATGCATGGCCCCTTTTTATATATGGACGTACCGAATGGAAATGCATGTTCCTAGCTATGGACGAGTTCAGGTCGAATAATCAACATCTAATATTAAGTTTTAACCCTTGTATGTAGTAGTACTAGGGGATCGACTATCGAGTCCTCTATCAAGGTGTTGCCGCTTTGTTTTCCATATTTTTGAACAATTCATGTTTTGATTATTAGTACTGCATGATCAATGTATTTATAACGGCCTGCAGTTTCAGTTGTGTTAGAATATATAATGGACAAATAAATTAATAAACTAGATACATCATAATTAATTAACATCTTACTTTCTCTTTTATTTGACACGAAACTAGACACTAAACAAGTTTTAAACGAAGTAGTACTACTAGATCAGCTTTCCCCCAGTATTATATATATATATATATATATATATATGCATGTTAATTGTATGCTAGCTCTGTAGTATTCATTCAATCCTAACACAATTCAATCCTAGCTATCACTTGGATTAATTAATTTCAGATATTTACAAATACTCATATATTTCACCAAAGAATGTCCAACCAAATACTCATATAGTACTACTCATGCATGATTGTACACACTAAGGTACTAATCATAATCTCAGATGATCATTATTAGATATATGATAGTATAATATTGTACATGGTACACATGATAGTATATTGTACAAAAAGTAGTTGTTTTTTTACATATATTTAATTTAATTGGGATGATGCATCTATCCTAGATAGCTAGATAACAAACAGATGAATAATGGAGTAGCTACGCTGCTTTGGTCATTTAATTGATTAATGATCTTCAATTAATTAGCTGGTGTACTTTGTAATCCCCCCTTTTCCTGCTAGAGTACAACTAGGGTTTCCAGATCAAGATTCTTAGCAAAATATAACATGCATGAAAAAAACAGCTGACAAGGAATTCATTTAGCAAGATATATATATACATGTATATATATTTATATAAATTTCTTGTTTGGATCACGAGACATTTCAATTCCATTAGAAATGAAACTGTAGATATATAAGTTCTATTAATTAGTTTACCTCAACAAAAAGCTTGCATGGGGAAAGATAAAAGAAAACATGGGACAAATTAAAGGAGCTAGCTAGCTAGCTAGATAGTGATCAACATAACTTAATATATAACATGATCATTTAATAGAACCCTAAATTAATTTAGGTCTTTACTTTATAGAGAGGAAAAAATGGTACCTTCTAATTCCTTGGAAACCTAGCCTGCCTTCATTTTTTGCTCCCTTTCTTGAATTAACCCAAGTGGAAAACATTTTTCTCGCATGCATCATTCCTCACGAATATATATAGAGTATTGCCAAGAAGGCCTCAAATTCAATTACCAATTAACACTCAGAAACTACCATTAATATATAACTTCTCCGATCCCATTTTTTGTATGAAAGAAATACGATCATGCTGAATTTAATTAATGTGTAAGATATATTATATATACATATGCATGACATCTATATATTTTTATATATCCAGAGCAGTACAGCAGAAAATATCAATATTGCTCCATAAAATTATGTTCTTACATATCTAACATGATGAGAATCCTATGGATAATGACCAAGTCGAAGCTCCAAGTCCAAATCACCTTGTTCACTGCCAACTTCTGATCTGATCTTTCCTCCCTCACGATCATGATGATCTACATGATGATGCGTTGGACCAACTTGCAATCTTAGACTTGTTTTCCAGTCCTCATCAAGGAGATCTAGATGTCGTGGATATTGCACAGACAACTCATGATCATCACCGTGATGTACTGTATGTGGCTGCAGCCTCAGATCCCATGTTGATGCTGAGAAATTAGGTATTTGATAAATTGCGGGTACTATCTCAGGAGCTTTGGGATAGATTTGAAATGGTAGGTATGATTTAAGACTCCCATAGTTTTCATCGCCTCCTCTTGAATCGACTGAATTATTAGGAGCTGATGAAATATTGGGTCTAGACAGCTTGCCTTTATCTTTCCTATGGATGTTCATGTGTCCACCCAAGGCTTGTGCTGTAGTGAAGCCTCTCTTGCAAAACACGCACTCGTAGGATCGGCCAGCTGTTTCCTTATCATCTTTTTGTTCTAATCGATCGCTGTCTTCACTACTTGAGCTCTTTGAGTCTTCCTCGTAGATGATTTCCATGGTTTCTCGCAAAAAAGAAACAAAAAACTGTTTGTTTCTCGAGACTATAGGGAAGAAATTAGAGGGTCCTATAATACTAGAGAGGAGGAGGTGGAGGAGGAGGAGGGAAAGGGGGGAGCGGGAGGGGGGAGGCAAGAGAAAACAAATAGAGGACATATGGGAATTTACCTATATATATATATAGTCATGAGTAATATTGAGTGAAGTCTTGTCTAAGAGAGAAAAGTCTAATTAGATGTCTAAGCCTGCATTTGCATAGCCGGCTCATGTAGATTCTTGATATCTATTATCTCGTATAAAATTTAGCAGACAAGTCTTATTTTTATGCATGTTCTTTTCAATGCTTTGTCTCTTGTTATTGCGCCTCTTGTAGCTTTCATCTAATTGGTTTTCTTAACACGGTCTAATTTGCTCTGTCATCTCTCTCTCTCTCTCTCTCTCTCTCTCTACACATACATTAATTATATTTACATCGATCGACGAATATTAATCTTCTATATGAATTTCATGTCGACCACCAATTACGTACTGTAGTGTGTCACATCGGCGTATGGAGCAGTAATTGATGATCAGGAACTACACAATTAATCTATACGTGTTATGATGAAAAATGCTAAAGCACATATACGCGTACACTCATAATTTCTAATTAGTCATAGGAAAGTTTTGAGATGAATGAAGTAATTAAGATCAACTCCACAATACACACACATATATATATATACACACGAGCTTATAATCTGCGTAATGTATGGAACGTCATTTATATTGACTTTCCTTTTTTATAATTTTTTATAATTCATTCTACATGATCATTACCGCAATTATTAAAAAAAAATATAGCAAATATATATAAACGAATATATATATATATATCAAATATTTATGTTGACTTTCCTCTGATAAAAATGATTTATTAGGCTTCTGATAATAATAAATTCATGAATAATATTAAAAAATAATTATATGCAGAAAGAATAAAATATATGAATTAATGTCTTGGACAGATTAAAAAATCTCTTAATATATACTTAAAAAATCTCTTAATATATATTCTAATAATCAAATCATTTGCAAATAATTTTCTGATAATTTTATTGTCAAATATAATCTAAAAGCCTAAGTGATAATTTTATTGTCAATAAGCTTCTGATAACAATAAATTCATGAATATTATTAAAAAAATGATTATATGCAAAAAGAATATAATATATGAATTGATGTCTTGGGTAGATTATGAAACCTCTTAATATATATATATTAAAAAATCTCTTAATATATATTACGAAACCTCGTAATATATATTCTGATAATCAGATCATATATAAATATTCCATTAACAGATTATTTTTAATCATTTTTTTATTGTGACCATTATTGTGACATTTATAGCCTATGCGTCACATTATCAATAAATTAATTTAGCAAATATTAATTCCGTATTGCATTAATAGAGAGAGTATTTGTAGGAAAATGATTAATTGAATTATCATATTTTATGAATTCATTGCCAAGTGAATTGTAATACTTGGGTGCTATATATTTATATGTAGTAATATTATATATATATTATATATAAGCATCGTATAAATTATAGCTCTTATCTAGCTACAACAATTAATACAAGTAAATAAAAATTTGCCAGCTGAGATAGGGAGTCATTATTGAATATATGGATCTGACTCTTTACAATATATATATATATATATATATATATATATATATAAACATCTGTCTGTTGGCCTACCCCCTTGGCCACTGTCTAATATAATTTTACCAATATATTAATTATGTAGTGATAAAAAAACTTGGTGATCAAATTTCATTAATGATATCCGAGTGGTCATGACAATTAGGGTTATTTATGGCTTACCCTAGGTCTTGCTAATTAATTAATTAATAAGCATTTAAGAGAAATTTCATCGCAGATATATAGTGATCACTACAAATTATGATGTTTTTCCCTTACCTTTTTTTTGGAGACACTATCTATATATATATATATATATATATATATATAATATGTGTATAGCTAGTTAGAGATCACCTAGCTTGCCGTATCACATTATGATCGATATCGATCGGAAAGATGTAGGAACTTTCCTATATGTTAAACAGAGGAAAAAAAAAAACATGCATTTTGGAGCTTATGCTTGTCCTTAGTACAACTTTCTAGACAATGATGATGGCCGTTGCGCGTATATTATATATATATATATATATATATATATAATATGTCATTTTGCCATTGAAACCATTAAAAGGGACTAAATTAAAAATGAGGAAGTCTTAAGCGCCAAGTTAAGAACTCCGTAAAACAAGGGTTTATTTTAAGCATGTTATATATGGATGATAGATTATGTTCTCAAATAACTAATAAGTAGTATTGCCAGCTTAGACAAAATGATAAGTAGTATTGCCAGAGTACCCGCAGGAGCTCGCTCATCATCATGATCATGATGACCTTCATGTGGTGACAACGAAGAAAGTCATGACAACTATATATTCTTTTCTTTCCATTTTTTAAGACCAAATTTGGACCAAGTAATTATATATGTTTTTGAAAAGCAAAAACAACAGTTGATTGGTTGGCTACTATATATATATATATATACACATACATATTGACGGTTTTTCTTCCATATATATAAGGAAAATGATTGGAATTAGTACTTTAACCATAATGAGCCACGGTGTATCCTTTGTGAAGGGAATTACAAAATAGAAGAATTTAATTTAAATATTGGAAAAGACGTGGTAGTTGAAGGTGATCAACATTAACCTTAGGAAAAAATTGAGAATTGGTCCGTATTATAAATTTAAAAAAAGTCCTTCAATCACAAACAATCATGTCACCTCTTAAGGAGAAACCAATATGTGTTTAGCCATATCAAATAATTCGGGTTTTTTGTGATTCTGTTGAACAAGCACTCCACCCCACCCCTTCGGCCCGGTTTGTTTTACAAACTGGGTTTTATTATTCACATCTCATTTCGTACTTTCAACTCATCTCAACCATTCATTTCAAATTTCAACTCATCTCAACCACTCATTTTATTACTATTCACAACTCATCTCATCTCATCTCTGAATCCAAGCGGGCCCGAACGACTTCATTCTAGACGGTGATTGCGACCACATGGTGATGGTTCTTTCAATTGCTCGGCACTCTGTTCTATTTTTATTTTGTATTTCATTTCTACGACATTGATTAGTTAGGGTTTCTACGACATTGACTGGTTCTTGCTTCCAGGTCACGACCAGTGTTGTCGGTAAATCAGCAGTCAAAAGAGAGTTTCAGCACATCTCCACCCGTTTCCTCCACGACCTCATCGTTTATTTCATATGTTATTGGAGACGGTAGTGTTTCGGCTGGGAAACCGCCTAAGTGCCGTGTGAATCATTCTCTCTCTGCTGCGAATGTTTCTTGTATGGCCATTGCCATTGCTCCAAAAAAGGTACTTTACCAATACTTTTGATATTGAAACTTTCAAGAATCTATAAGTAATTCTTTTATTAATCTATATTTTTCTGTGTTTTTAGGAAATCCAGAGTGAAGAAAGTCGTCAAAGTTGCAGCAATAAGCTCGAAGATCGCTGATATACCATCATACAAGTTCTCATGGAGAAAAATACAGTCGATCCTAATTTTTGTGAAGATTATTGTAGGAGATGTGTTTTTGTTTAAATCATTTAAGGGGTTGCATTTTAGCAAAACATTTAAATCAACATTTTGTGTTTATGTTTCTTTTCTATACCTGTAAGTTATTGCCGCTTTGATGGAAGGGTAGGTTGTTTGCGTTTCTTTTCTATACATGCAAATTCTAGTTCAAAAATAGAGTGCTTGGATGGACAAACAATTGTGGGGTTCGGTATGTCCTTGTTTGTAGAAATGGCTAACGTGGCTATTAGAAGGCTGTTTTTTATTGTTTAAAAGCCAAATCGGTTATGGCGTCCCCAACCCCTACGCGTGAATAAGTGGTATCAGAGCAATTCAACTCTAGGTAAACCCAAATGTCACTTAAGTTTTGTACCAGAATCTTTTTACTTCAATCTTAGAATTTTAGGCTTGAATCTTGTGAGTAAGATTTAGTTTTGATCATGCTAATTAAGTTATTGATAGGAAGATTTGTGGAAGAAGTGTATTACTCTTGTGAGGTTGGAATGTCAATTTTTGTTTGGAGAATGATCATTTTTAGTTTGAGGTTGTAGGGTTGGGAGGTTTCAGGAATTGATTTGTTATTAATTTAAAGATTATAGATAGTGTCATCTAGGGATTGATTCTTATTGGCTTAAAAGGTATAGGACCTGATGATGGTGAGGACAGCTGTGTTGGTATACATGTTGCTTAAGTTTGTTTGAGTTTAAGTTGGATGTACTAGATAGAATTGAGATGTTGTATAGTTAAGTTATGTTGTCGAATTAGATTTGTGGTTGCTTCTATGTTTTGGATGTTTTTATGTTTTTGGATCTATTTGTTTTGTTCTTTTGAAACTCGATACTTGATAGCGGTTGGATGTGCGGACTTCCAGCTTTGAGTGTCGTGGTTCGTGACTAGTTTACCTTTCAGTGATGAGATGCTTGCTTGGATATGCACCGTCGTGCGTAGGAGCTAACTAAGTGATCTAAATCTCCTTCCCCGTAAATTCTTTAAGAATCGCAACTCGTGGAAATTCATTCTTAACTTGGCTCTCCCCTGCTGCTTGGTCTCCTTACTTTCGTCCTTAGTATTTTATTTGAAATTTTATTTCATGAGTTCCCTACAAGATGACTTTGGTTTTTTGCTTGTTTATCTTTTTATTTTAATTACGGCTCTTGTCTTTTAAATAATTCTAAAATTTTGAAATTCTTTAAGGCAAAAATTTAAAGGAAAATCACTGCTTTTGTAATCCTTTTAGAGATGCATTTTGAGATGAGTTTATAATTTTATATGTTTTTTCACTTTTCTACTTATTTCTTTTAATTCAATCTCTTTGTCCTTTTAATGAAAAGCTTCTGATGACATGGTTTTGATAAGAGTGGGTTATTTTAGTGAATTGTAAGAATTTATTCATTTTTTTATTTTATTTTTACCATGGCTCTTTTCTTTTAAAAGTTTCTAAAATCCTTAAAAATACTATAATAAATCTTTTTAGAGTTAGACTTTGAGGAGAATTTCAAAATTCTATTTGTCTTCCATTTTCTCATTTATCTTTTATTTCAACGTCCTTGTTCTTTCTAATGAAAACCTTTGGGTGACCTTGTCTTTGGCAAATGAGATGGACTCGTTTTGTTAAATTACTGGTATTTGTTTATTTGTTTATTTTATCCCTTTGTGTTTTTATATAATATTTGAGTGAATTACTTATGGTTCACTTAGTGTTTGGATATGCTCTAATTTTTTTTTGAGGTGGATTTGTTTTGATAAATTGTTGGTATTTACTTATTTATTTATGTTTTTTTGTTGGTGTTTTTATATGCTATCTATTGGGCATTATTTATTTTGAAGTCACATGCACGATCGTTATCCGTGGTGTGGCGAAGAGAGCCAAGCGTGTGGATAGTCCTTAGGAAAGACCATGGTGCATACGTAATAAAACGGATTGTATAGATTATGTGAATCATAACCCCAAGTCAGAATGAGGTATTATTTCGGTGGAACTCATCTGATCACTCGAGAGCGTAATAAATTGATGTGACGTCCACTAAGTTGTCGCAATGCGACAACGGGATTGGACGAGATGGTAACGTTCTCGTGCCAACTTCGTGACCCCTCTGCTGGCTGGAGCTAGAAGATACCTGGTCACGATACACGCTGGATGCAGAGTTGGATATCGCTCGTTACGAAATCATATGCACGGTCGTCACCCGTGGTGTGGCGAAAAGAGTTAGGACGTACGGATGGTCCCCAAAAAAGATCATGGTGTGCAGTGCGCTTGATCATGGTGTGTGCTTAATAAATAATACGAAATTGTGTTGTAGGCTAGAAACTGAGTTTTTTGCATGTATTGATAGATGTGATCATTTCTGGAAAATGACGGATGACGTATACGGTCTGATGAGTTCCTTTCTAGAAAAAGGACGAATTCGTGTGTGTATAGTTAAATTAATTGAGTTCCTTTTAGGGAAACGATGAATTTGTTTTTGTATGTGTTAATGTGTCCTTTTGAGAAAAATGACGGATTTATTCTTACTTGTATTCCTGTTTGTTTGTGGAATGCATTGGTTGCATATATGTGTTTTAAACTCTTGGCTGTATTTGATTGTTTATTTGCTGAGATGTCATAATCTCATGTGGTGTTTTCTATCCACCCGCGGTTCCATTTTATGGAACCATAGATTTGTTGCAGAGGTTGAATTTGAGTATTGAATTGACTCTGCTCGAGAAGTGAAGTGTTAGAGTTGTGAGTTGAGAATTTTTCTTGGTCAGTTGGGGTATTGTATTAATTTTGTAAGGAGTTTTGATTGGGTTATAGATTTTTAAATTTCTGGTACTAGAATGTATGCCTTTTATTTTTCCGCTGCAAATTTTATTTGTACACCTTATACATGATGCTCACCTTGGAGCACATATCGATGGGGTGTAACCTGTGTGGTTATCATCCGGATGTCTCGTCTTCTACCTGTTCACATGCGGGGGTCAGGAATGCCACATTAGTCTCTAGTGTCTCCCTTAATCTTAACGATGTAAGTATATTCCAGCTTATAATTATTGCATTAAAATAAGAATTACTGAGTACTTGTACTTATTATTCGTATAGGTCACTTTTTGTTTAATGGATATTATTCCTTACTATATATCAATAAAATTAAACCCTTGGAAACTAAAAGAAGAAAGCTGAAAAATCACAATTAATAAAACTTGTATATCTTCAAATCGGCTTAATCTAGTTATTTTCAAACAGCAAACACCAATAAATATAGGTTATGTAGGAGATAGGTCACGTAGGAAATACACTTCTAACGTGGTGAGGTGTGCTACAGACAAAAAAACAAATAAGATCATCTCTCAAGACCCAACCCCCTCCCCACCCACCTTCCTCTCTCTCTCTCTCTCTCTCTCTATGGTGAACCTTATGGGAGCCCTAGTCATGCCATCCCTTTATAAAATCACTGGCACTTTCATCCCCTTGTTGGTACTGGCCACCAAACAACCCATAGGCACCATCCAACAAAGCGGCCCCACTATTTCCATCGGAATCTGGGCTTCACCAATCGCAATAAACCTTTCCCTCATTTACTGGATTTCTCAATACCTCTCATTTATTCGATTTCTCAATACCAAGTATATATCCTAACAAAAAAGCTCTTAATTTGAAACATGGGAAATAAACAGGACCTCAGCAGTTCCTATGCATATCACGGGAAAGAACATGAAAAAGGGAAAAATCAAAAAAAAGGTCAAAAATGACAAAAAAAAAAAAGGAACAAAACAAATCGAGATAACAAGTAAAAGCAAATCCAAATGGGTGGTTTCTCACAGAGAGAGAGAGAGAGAGAGAGAGAGAGAGAGAGAGAGAGAGAGAGAGAGAGAGAGAGAGAGAGAGAGAGAGAGAGAGGAGAGAGAGAGAGAGAGGAGAGAGAGAGAGAGAGAGGAGAGAGAGAGAGGAGGAGAGAGAGAGAGAGAGGAGAGAGAGAGAGAGAGAGAGAGACTATGGAAGTTCGACCTTGTTTGTTTTCAGAGATGAGATAAGATGAGATAAAAGTTAAAAAAAAAAATATTGTTGTAAGATATTTTTTTAATATTAATTTTGTATGGGAATCTAAAAAAGTGGTTTTAGAATTTGAAAAAATTGATTTTTTTATTATATTTTATATGAGGATTTGAAAAAATGTAATGATGAGTTTGAAATGAGTTTGAAGTTTTTACTTTTATCTCCTAAAACAAACAGGCCCTAAAATGTCGCAGAAACAAAGTGGGTGGGTCTATGCATTTTCAACGTATTTGCTTCCTCTCATATTCCATTTCTTTTACATGGTTAAGAAGCTTAGATTGATGAATTTATTGTTGAGTTGCCATCTCTCAGCACTGATCCACGATGGATTCATAGTCGAACTTCTTTAGTGGGAGCCCAGCTAGCGACTTGCCCTTCATTGGTCCAGCACAATTCCATCATGAAAGGAGTCCAGCGAGGGATATGTTGGCGGCAAGTCCAACGGAGGACGAAGAGGAGGAGTGTAGAGTACTCTTGATTAGTTTTGGTCTTTGGATGAATGGAAGAGCTAGTAGGGTTTCATGAGTATGATCAAGTTTATTGTATTTCATGTATTCAGCTGATGTGTCCTCTTATTAGTGGTCTTTGCTAAACTCTGCTTATAGGATTCAAATCCCAAAAATAGGAATATACGACAACTTCGTCTCTGTGTGGTGATGTAATCATGCTCTGCGCAATGTTTTATATTTATGGCTTTTAAGTAGTAAACAATAGTATTTGAACAACAAGGAAACATATAGTTTTATCATTTTTTCAGTTCATTATTTCATATATATTGCTAGAGGGTGAGCAATAATACCAAGTTGGAGTCGGAATCCTAGCCTAAATCTCACTCCGACTCCAGTCTGACTCCAACTCTGATTTGCCGGAGGAGAGTTGGATTTGAAATTTTTTTAATTTTTTTTTAACTTCATATTTATAATCAAGTTTTTTGGTAGGCTTTCAAATTTAAAGTAAACTAAAAATATAACCAAAATTCTTTGAACAAAAGAATAATTCTTTTTGCAATCCATATTTGATGGACTAATGCAGTCCATATAGAAACGTTACTGTTTTATGACTAAATGAAATGAATTTTTCAGATTTTTAAAGTTTCTTATTTATAAATAAGGGTGTTTTAATCAATTTTATTTTAAAATAGAAATTTTCCTATTTGTTTATTACTTGGACTGTAAAAGAGTCCAACTTTTTAGACTATATGTAATATTGCCCTGAACAAAAACAACACGATGTCCATATTAATGGTCATTTCACATAAGTATTTTAAATTTATAGTAAATATTCCATATAAACAATCATTAAACAGTAAATATAATTGGAGCCCAGCAATAAATAAAGTACAAAAAATCACAGTTTTAATTCAGCTATTGCCTATATGCCATATGATCAGTTGCTACTTGTCTAACTTAAAAAAAAAAAAAAAAAAAAAAAAGCCAGAGAGCGGGACACAAAAGCAGAACTTTCCAGCGGACTCTTTATCATTTTCCTATATATATATATATATATATATATATTAGTCATCATGTCTAACTTAAATAATATTAATGTAGCGTAAATTTAAGATCAGTCTATAGATCAATCCCTAGATGGCGCCATGAATTAATGTCATTGTATTAATTATTTATGTGCGTTAAATAATTCATTGGTTGCGACGTCGTTATACATGGGTACGCGCAATTCTCTCGACTCGACGTATGTACCAAATGGATCGAATTAAATGAAAATTCTCATCTATTATATAAACACGCGCACGAACATTGAATACATATAGCCAACGGCTGGGAGCTAGTTTAATTTTGTAGACTTTATGTTGTCCTAGCTAGTTAATAATATTTTTTCAGAAAAATTATAAAAGCTTATATTATATCTGATTCCTATTTGCTTATATTATAAAAGCAACACGTAATTACATTTCCATTTCCTCGATCGTATTCTTGAAGTACTCCGAGGCCAAAAGAAAGAGATCGATCTCTTTCTTTCTCACCATCAGCGGCCGCGTGCCAGGCTGACACATAGATATGCGGATTTACATGATAAGTGTATTTAATTAAAATAGTTAAGCATGTGGCGTTAACTTAAGCATGCAGGCCGTCATGACTCATCTTTAATTGCTACAAATTAAATGATAATTAATTTTGTTAGAATATACATATTAATTAAATAATGATTATACTTCTTATCATTTAAACTTTTGAGATAATGACAAATTAAAGTAGATGTTTTTTTTTTTTTGAGAATAAATTAAAGTAGATGTGGGATATTTTGAAATTTCGAATGACCCTGACTCCACGTTATCGTGACCAATTGAAATAAAAATACAAATAATTAAAAAAAAAACCATTTTAATTAATATGCAGTTATCATGTGCATGCATGATACGCGCGCCATGATTCGGCCTCTAGCTAGCAAGAACATCATGCATGTAAAGTCATGAGTCATCAGACAATTAAAAAATCCTACGGCCATTATTCACTTCACATAAAATAGAAAAATACTGATCAATTTTTAACTAAAATGACGAGAAAAATAAAGAAAACAAATCATGTTTGTAACATAGTGTTAATCAGTCCACATATTATATATATATATATTGATCATTCTACATTTATAATTACATGATCTT
The DNA here is from genome assembly GCA_036559045.1 of Platycarya longipes. Classification (NCBI taxonomy): domain Eukaryota; kingdom Viridiplantae; phylum Streptophyta; class Magnoliopsida; order Fagales; family Juglandaceae; genus Platycarya; species Platycarya longipes. The sequence goes on from CM071792.1 coordinate 1,914,496, forward strand.
ATAGATATTATTACAAGTGGAGGGCGGGGTGTTGTCTTAATTAAAGTAATTGTTATAATTTATAACTAGCAATCTAGTGAAAAAAAATTTATACAACCTTCTACTATTTACATAATCTCCACACACCACATTTTATTTTATTTTATTTTTATTAAATATTTAATATATGAATAATGAATAAAAAATAAAATTATTTTAAAAAGAACAAATTTAAAATAAAAATATTAAAAAATTAAAAGAAATTAAATAGTGGTAATGTGTGGAGGTTGGAGAGGTTACATAGAACAATCCACTTCCTGATTATTTAAAAACAATTAGGAATTAATTGATTTAAAGGTACGTACGTATAATTAATTAATAATATTTAGGTGTTGGGTAGTTTGCAAGAAAACCAAGAGAGGAAAAGTTAGAAAGAAATGGACAAAGGCTAGAACATGGACGAAAACAACACAAGTGCGTGTGGATTCAACTACTACTTCAATTGTTCTGATCATGATATACCAAATCATTCTGTCTTCTACTTTACATTTTGATCACAACATATCTTTATACTTAAAAAGAACTTATTCTTGATGAATAGTAATAATTGTTTAACGTTCAAATTTCTAAAATTACCCTTAAGTTTCACACAACAACCTCTCATTTATATCAAAATTACCCTTCTCATATGCCTACAGCCCGTCGATTTCAGCCCAAAACAAAACTTGCAATCTCCTTTCCTTTCTTCTCCACGACAACACTTCAAGAATCTCGCCTCTTCGACTTCTCCTCCAAACAACCCATGAATGCCCCTCCAACCAACCCATGAATTAGTAGCTTGTAACTTGAATGAAATATATTATTCTAATTCATTTTAAGTTTTTTTTATATATACTAGATATTTATATTATTTTAATTTATTTTATAGTGATACAGGCAACGTGCCTTGCACGTTGCATCACTCCTAGTATATATATATATATATATATTTTATGTATGAATTAAACAGTTTTCTTCGCTTTGTTACGTAATTATATATGTGAACGGCCTATTACATATATGTATATAAAATATCTGAGTGAGTGGCTAAACCCTAAACCCTAAATCTAATAGCCACTCACTCAGATATTTTATATATATATATATATATATATAATGGTATTTACGGAAATTAAGGCCCCATTTTGATATAAATTAAATGATTTTTTTTCATTTTATATTATTATTATAATTTCTTTTAATTTTAATAATAAAATATAATAAAAAATTCAATTTTTTTAAATAATAAAATAATAATATTAAAAAATAATATTTTAATAATATTTTATTCGATTGATTTCAACGCTTTCATCTAAAATTATCTAATCTTTTCTCACTATCCAAAAGTTAATTTCTTTTTTCTTGATAATTATCTGATCTTTCATGGCAATGTCGAGGTCATCATGAAGTTATTTCAATAATCTGATTTTTTCTTTTGGTGTTTATATATACTAATCCAAATAAAAATAAAAATTAAGACATTATTATATATGAATGAAGCTCAACAGTCCATTAAGACAAGTTTTTAAAGACCCCGGCGTTCTAAGTTAATTCATACGTCTACACTGAAGGAAAAGGAAAAATAAGGGGGGCGATTTTTATCACTCAACTAAATATTAATTAGTGAACAATGTTAAGAATTTTCTTATTTTTAAATTCTTATTTTTAAATTCTTATTTAGGAATTTTTATTTGGGACATTTTTTTTTAGTTTTTTATTTTACATTATTTTTATATAAGTATTTTAAAATAATATTGTGATTTTTTTATATTAAAAAAAATGATTTAAGATGTTAAAAAAATCATGTAAATAAAATATACATCTTAAAATACTTATATTTTTAATTTTTTTTACATAATCTTTTAAAAATATAAAAAAATCACAACATTATTTTAAAACACTTATATAAAACTAATGTAAATTAAAAAAAAAAAAAAAAAAATTCCTCATAAAAATTGTCAAATAAAGATTCAAAAATAAAAATGTCAAAGTTATAGGATACTTAACATTTTATTTTTCTTAATTAGCAGCATGACGAAAAATGGATCAAAGTTCTGGAAAGCCGGCGTGCAGACAGTCATACATTTTTTCCATACCGGCTTCTCTGACCTGTCAAAGTGTCAACTCGATCCCAAATTAATTATTAAGAGATGTAAAAACTAAAGGGAAAAAATATAATATGACCATAAAAAATCACATAAAAATTAATTTATAAATTAATTTGATTTTTAGTGATACTTAAATGTTAAAGTTATTTATATTAAAATTTATTTAATAATTTAACATATCACGTTACGTTATAGTAATTTATAAATTTATCTATAGTTTTGTAATTAAAATATTTAAGAAAATACAAAAATTGGATGGAGCGCTCTATGTTAATTGGCTTTGCTCAACTTGGGAAGTTCATGAACTGAGCTGAAATATGTCCCATATTTATTTTCTAGTCAAGACTCGGAAAAATTATCAAAAGGAAATATATCTTCAAGGCTGCAGCATCATGCATGTTGGTGATCAAAGTTATCAGAAAAGACACGTGAAGATCGGCCACAAAGAGCTCCATATTCAATGTCCATATGCATGTACTTGACATGAGAAGTTCGATGGTTAATAGAATTAATGATATGATCTGATCCATTAGTTTGGAGTTTCTAGTTTATGCATTTGTGACATGATAAGCACTCTTATTCACTCTTATTGGATTGATTATTATTAAAATATACTTTTAATCAATATAATCTTCATTTTGAGTTTTAGCCATTCCTTTCACATAATTAAGTCCCTACATTAGAATGAATTTTTTTTTTAAAATATAACAATAAAATAATATAATTAATTTTTGATTTTGACTATTCACATTAAATCTTCACATTAAATTATCCATTTATGAAGATACATAATAATGAGTGATTAATAATTAATTTTTTTTAATTATTTACAATTATGAAATTAATTAATTTTATCATATTTGACTATTCTATCTATTATATGTTAATTAATAATCATATTTTAATTGAATTATGAGTTTTAAAAAATAATTAGTAATCATATTATATTTAAATTAAATTACTAATCAATATTAAAAAAAAAACTATTTCTACTTATTTCTCATCCAACTATATTTTTTTATTAACTTAATTTTCTCATCCAACTATATTTAGGAAGAGAGAGTAAAGTAAGAAAGAGAAATAAAATAAAGAATAAAATAAAAATTTGGTCATTGTTTTTTATTAACCATATTTGGCATTTAATTTTGATTTACTATTCGCAAAAGTCAAATTATTTGATTTTTGAACAATTCAATGTAGATTGAAAACGAATTTTAATGTTTAAATTCTCATTAGATTTGATTTTTAGCCAATCTAATAAGAATACTTTTAAGAAAAAGAGCTTCTGATGAGAATTTGCTAGAAATGCTGCTGTTTAATTCACCACCTGCAAAAGTAATATAAGCAAGTATTATAAGAACCTAAGTATAGATGATCTCTCTCTCTCTCTCTCTCTATATATATATATATATATATATATATATATATGAGCTAATTAGGGTATAAAGATCCATTGTCCTTTTACTATATTTATATACGTGTTAGCATTATAAGGCTAGTAATAATATACATCATACTATCATCTCATTTTTATTTTATTATGTAAGATGCTACATCACATTTATAATCATTTAGATGATGTTAAATAATTATCTAATAAAAAATAATTCAATAATAATAAATATGTCATATTTTACCTAATAAAATGAAATTAAGATGATAGTATTATGTGTGCGTATAGAATTTTATAAAGAATTAGATGCGGTAGCCAATTATGAACCAAAACTCCTTTCCGTTCTCACGACAAATGACCCATAAATTTCTGGCTTTGCTCGATCGACACCCACAAACTATTCCATGTTGACAGGAGCGGTCAACCAAGATAGACTCGAAGAACTAATATGAGATCAGTCGAAGAATGGCATGGCGCCCTAGGTAATTTACCAATGATAAATATTATTTTGAATATTTTCTATGATTCAAGGTGGCAAATTGTCTAAGCCTAATTAAACATTTGTTATCTGGGCCTAGACCAGGCCCAACGTCAAACTAATTTGCAATCCAAGCCCGGAATTCACTTTTATAATTTTTCTTTTATCAAAAAGGAAGGAAAGAGATCGATCGAGAGCAAGAAGGAAAGGAGCAACAGCATTACATGGACATTATAAGAAAAATAGATTTTTATAATCAATTAATTATGATGAAAATAATATTTATAATTAATTTTAATTAATTATTTTATTAAGATTAACTAATTGCAAATAAATCATATTCTGGTAGTGGGATGCCTAGCTAACATGCGGCAATTGGCTTTCTTTAACCCATATTATCCCGTCAACTTTCACTAAATTAAACAAGCACTTTTGGCAGGTCATGGCTCTAGCCCTCTAGCCCCAAATTTCCATTTTTCTTACCCTAAATGCTTCAAACTTCCCTTTTGATGAGGTTTTTTTTGTTTTGTTTCGTATAGTACAATGTTTCGCACTTCAACGTGACATCATTTTTAGGTTCCAAAATCCTCCAATGACTTGTATGTACACAACTTCTTTCACTATCCTCTAGAGAGAGAGAAGAACAAACCTACATATAATTGGAAAGTGTGTAAACGTCCTGCAATTATTTATTTTTTAAAAAATAAAATTTATTATTAAAAAATTAATTCTTTTTCAAATGATCGAGTTCCGTATTTATTCATTTTTTTTTTAAATAATTGCAAGCTGCCTTACGCACTCACAAACTAATACTATAATTTTTCTTTTAGCTAGGAAAACGCCATCAAAACATTGCCGACCCCAGACAATGTGGGGGGAACAAGCAAAATATCACAAGTTGGAAAATAGTACAATATCCAGGCCATGCAGTTACAGGGATGACCAACATACCAATACCCTCATGAAATTGAATCGTCGGACAAGGCAATGCATGTGTACTATTAATAGTGCTACCGAACGCAAATTAGCAGATCCGAGTATGTGGAATGCCGCGTAGAGTCCTAGCTATAGTTTTGGCAGTTTGATCTTTGGGACAGGCATGAAGTCATCCACGTCCTGACCATGTATGTCGATCTAGACAGAACAAGAAAAATAAATATATGTAATTAATTAATTGCGATTAAAATGATTATTTTTATTACAAATAATTTATTTTTATTATAAATAATCTTTTTAATTATAATTAATTAATTATTTATATATTCTCAAATTCTCTTTTCTTTTATTTTGTCAGACGTCCTAGACTTTGACCTTGCTTTTTCACTATTTCATCACAAACAAATAGAATGCATGGGTTGCGGAGAGTCATCCAGTTAAGTTATCATAAATATTGTACGTGTTTATAAGTACTTGTCGGTTAACAACTCCTTAGCTATAAATAGGTCGATTAGATTGTCAACCTTATGGTCCCATGAAATAGGAGAGTGACAGATCGACATAACATTCTTCTTACGTACGAGAACTTGAATTGAAAACCAATCTGAATGTACCCGGCCTATAAATTATATACACACATACATATATTGTAATTAAAGAAGCAACTAGAGAGAAAGAGAGAGAGAGAGAGAGAGGAGGACATCTGGAAATGATGATCAAGTAAAACATCCCATCCTTTGTAGGAATTAGGGTGAATGATTATATCTGTCACCAACTTTAATATTCACCTATCTAATAACAATTAACCTAACAAGGACAACCCCACCACACACTAATTAATCAAAATTACAACGAAGTAAAATATTATGACGATCAAAGTTAACCTCACAGTAATTCATCATGAAAACATTAATACTATGCATATTTGCTCACAATGAAAGCTTTGATCAACTCAAGCATTTGGTATATTAATACAAGAACACAAATGAACTACGTACCAAAAAATACAAATTAAAGAGATCAAGAAGGATGAACACTTTGTGATCAGCTGGTGGAATATAAGAGGCAATACATTCATTAATATTTGTTAGAATTCAATCTTCTCAAGATAACCGGCCATGCATCTACGTACGTATAACTGGCCATCGTTTGGTGTCTGAGCAGCTAAGGCAGGGAGAAAGCAAAGGACTAATTTGAAGATTGCATGCACCTAATTACCAACCAAGTCGAAGCTCTAAATCCAGATGTTCCTTCTGGTCTTTCATTAAGCCTATCTCCAAGTCCAAACTAACCATGCTTTCCTTCCTGCAAACCGTATGCTCATCATCTTTCTGCGCAAAAAAGTTCAATCCTTGAAACCCTAGAACATTTCTGATCCGTCTCTTATTTGCAATAATATCCTTGCCTTGAGGTAAACTTATTACCAGTTTCTTCTCTTCATTAGTTGAAGCCGATGGTGATGGTGATGGTGATGGTGATGGTGAAGATGAAGTAGTGAGTACTGATGAAGAAGGCAAGCGACGATCTGTGTGCAGTAGGAAGTTAGCTGAAGAAGATGAAGGCGATGAGGCAAAAACATGATTAGGGTTGTGGGATTCAGAAACAGATGAAGGCCTCAGGCTTGCAGCTCTATCCCTCCTATGAACATTCATATGACCCCCAAGAGCCTGAGCAGATCTGAATTGCCTTTTGCAGAACCTACATCTGTAGTGCTGTTTTGCAAGCCATGAAGTTCGACATGAACCATCTTCTTCAAAGCGGAAACCATTATTTTCTTTCACCATAACACTGCTCGAGTAGGGCCTCTCCATGGCAGGACGCAGGAGTAGTATTCGAGGTTGAGTCCAACCTAGAAAGATCGAAACAATGATAACACTACTTCATATATTATTGACAGCTACTTCACAAACATATATATAAAGTGAAAATAAAGAAATATTTAATCATCTTCAGAGCTTATAGTACGTACGTTGAGACTCGTGAGTGCGTGCATGAGATCAGAGAGAAGACTGGCGAGCGTGAGATCGACAGCGGCGGCCTTCACGGTGAAGCTAAGCTCCTAAAACTGTTTGACAGAAACAGACAACCGATCGATTAATAATTTGGTGTTAACTTGCAATAACGTTTTGTAGCGCAGTGGCAGGCAGTGTTGATCTCGATCGGCCTAATTTTTAATTAATTACCAATTTTAAAAGAATTATAATAGATTATATTCACTAAAAAAAATAGTCAAATATAATCAATCTATGCATCTAAAAAGATTGATTATATTTATTTAATAAAAAATAAATAAAATAACGAGGAAGGTTTTCTCAAAAATAGAAAATATTCAAAATCATGATCCGATCCGTAACCCTAAAAAATAAAAATAGAGTCCATATAGTAATATTGGGAGTAGGCCTAGCTTGGGCTGGGATAGCCCATACCATAGCCCAATAAGTTAAATGTTAAATAAAACTAGCTTACCAAATAATAAGTACTGCTCCCAGAAAATCCAAAAAATAATATTTAGTTGGTACTTAATTAATTAGAAGTGATCCCCAATTTGTCTATTTTACTCCTAATTTCATATAGTACAGAATAATAATCTCTACCAGCTAATTACAAGTTAATAATAATCTCTTATATATATAATTGTAATCAGATCACCGCGTCGACAGTCATTAAAAAATTCAAAACACAATTAATATATATATATATATATATAAATTAATAGAAATATTTATTGTGTCAATTGAGTGATATATAAATATAATTTTTCAAAAAGCTGTACCTCCAAGTTTCCAACCAATGAGCACGATTAGAATAAGAAAAATGCTATTTCACCTTAATTCGGGTGGAGTAGATTTTTCCTGCATATAATATATAATATATATATATATATGTATATATATTTTAAATAATTTTATTAAAGGATTAAAAAATTATTTCTTAATAATGATATGATTTTTTTTATTTTTAAAACTATTTAAAACTATCAAAAAATTGATTAAAAATAAATAAATAATAAATAAAAAAAATAAAATTACCTTTTTCAGGAGTAATTCGGGCTACATTCTCTTGAGAGATGTAGCACCGCTCTTAGAATAAGAAGGAGTCTTTGTTAAAAAAAAAAAAATCCAAGGAGTCTTTGACAAGTAATAGAATAATATTCAGACTAACAGTAAACGGTATAATATATTGAAAATATCCCTTACAGTGCTCCTAAATGTCTTAAAAGTCTAAAAATTCAAATATACTACCTCCAATCTGAATTAAAAGTCTACATACGACGTACTAGCTAGCTGCCTCATTCAAAATCTGAAAATGACCCAAAAAAAAAAAAAAAAAAAAAAAAAAAAATGGAAATCCCTCAACCTAGCCATCCAAACACTTGTGATTTTTAATTTCCTTGTCATAACATATAAAAAAAATCCGAGCTTTCGTTGAAAGGACAAAATTATTTTTATATAAGAGCATTTTTATTAGATTGATTAAAATTTAAAATAAAAAAATATAAGTTTGCATATATATCAAAAGATTTTTATTATATTTGATAAAAAATAAAGAGAAAAAAATAAATAAATAAAAGTACTTTTTATCTTTAAAGTTTGGCTAATCTCTCAAAAGTATTCAAATTTAAAAAATTATTATTCACTTTTAAAAATAAAAAATATTTTTATTCTTGTCTTCTACTTTTTTTCTTCTCATTTTTTATTAAATATGATAAATTTTTTTTAATATATATGTAAATTTATACTTTTTAATCTTAAATTTTAGTCAATTTAATAAGAATATTCTAAGTAGATTTCGGTGCCTTATTCCCCAAGAAAGAAAAAAAAAGTCTTAGCAGCTTAATTAATTTGTCAATCTCGTTTTCACTGATTTTATGGATATGATGTTAAATTCATGAGATCAGCAAAACGAGTCAAATTATTAATTAATGAGATCAGCCCTGATTAGCTAGGAAAGTTGAAACACCTATGAGTGCGGGAATTACTTAATGAGATCAGCCCTGATTTGCCAATTCAGTACGTACCATTAATGTTAAATCTGGATCCCAGACCTAAAACCTGGGAATTATATATTAATTAGCAGGTTCTATAATTGGTACGTATGGCTTTGTACGTGTCCGGCACTGCGTTTCATAGTTGAAACACCAATGAGAATGGGCCTATCCAAATAGAAAACACGAGTCAAAACATGATCATATCATCACTAAAGATTTTCCTTTCCAGTCTTTTAAATTTGTAGAAATCTCATGTCAGCTAAACCAAACAGAACATGATATCGATGAATATTATAAGAAAAAAAATAATTTTATTTGTAGTCTATATCTATGAACTGCAATACCATCCATTAATTAAATGCAGTATTTCACTTATTTTAATAACGCGTTGTAGCCTACATCCAACTAAAAAACCCCTCCTTTATGCATTTCAAATCTAACTAGCCATCGTCTCTTAACCCAAACACTCCAACCGCGTTTCTTTTGATAAACCCCCTAGATGGAAGATGCAATAGAAAAACCACAGCCATGACAAGTGTTGAAAAATGGTTCTCTTTGCTCGGAGAAATTGCAGCCATGGCAAGTTTTAAAAATTGAACTTTTAGGTAGATACGTTAAGTTGACATTAAAGAGCTTTATTTAAAATTTTGTTTTAGATTACAAAGGGCTGAATTCCATAGAAAAAAAGCAAATATAATTGGATGTGTGTAGGCAACCCTTAACTATTGAAGGAAAGAAGAAGATAATGGCCTATAGGCTTGGGTGTATTTGTGCAGAAGAAGATAATGGCCTCTAGGAGATTTAGCTGAAATATAAAAACACAAAAAAAAAAAAAAAAGATATTGCTCACCGAAAGTTATAAAAAAAAAAAAAAAAAATCTTGAGCACGCAATAGATCACTGATGAGCATGCATGAGTCTTGATTCAAGAGTCTGGCAGTGGAGATTAATTTAAGGTTGTTTTGATTTAAGAGTGTTTTGGTCAAGAGATTGATAAAATAAGAGTATTTTTGTCTATTATTAGATTGGACTGCAAAAGAGTCTAAAAAATTAGACCGCACTTAACACTACTCTAAGAAAAATACTTTAGACATTAAAGTGATTATACAAAATAATTTTATAAATTAATATAATTCAAGAGCGAAACTAGAATCAGGACTGGCTTATACTACTTTTTATTAAAGGTAAAAATTTTGATTGAATTTTTTTAATTAAAATAAAATAAAATAAAATCAATTAATTTTAATTTTTACATTACATTTTTATTTAAAAATAATGCTTATCATTTGCCAAGTAAAAATATTAGTTAAGATTTATGCTATATTTTCAACTAATAACTGAGTTAATTTTTATTAAAAAAATCTAATTTAGAGAAGATTTTATCAAATTTATTTTTATAAGACGTGTTCTTAAATTTTAGGAATCGTTTGAGAACACAACTATTTTTTATGTATTCTCAGATATTTTCAAATTTAATTTTTTCTTTCACTTAAAACCTAATATTAAAACATCTTAAGATTCTTAACTCAAACTATTTCACTGCTATTTACAGATATTCTGAGGTACTATTCTTAGTATTTAAAAGAAACATATAAGTAATTATAATAATTATATGGAATAGTTCTAAAATTAATAATGACATATAATATCTACTTGATACTTTTGTTCTCTTATTGAGTTATTTAATTTTTTAATTAGATTTTTTTTTAATCTTTATAAAAAAAATTACTTTAGACTTTCTTTTTTAGGCATTTTCCCACTAGGGGGCTTAGGCGCACAATTGTCTAATCTGTCTAAGGGTGGAGTCGGCCCTTACTAGAATTTAGTGTTTTGCAAACGATTGATAAAGTATGTAGTATTGTGAGTATAAATAATATGTACTTTTTTATACATGACTAAATAAAAATGTATATAAAACTCTCAAACGCTAACTCAAAGAGATACATCCCCCTATAAGAAAATTGTTTATTTAGAATCAATTAATTTTAACAAAATAATTATATACAACTAAGATGAGTCGCAAATAATTTTTTCATCACAAATAATTGATCACAAAGCCCATTTTTATTACATCAAAACATGAGACTTGAGAGATCATACGTACCATGCATGCACGATGTTATACAAAAAAAGTTTTCTGCAATAGCCATCACATAAATCCCAATACACAAATTAAGGGCATGTTTCCACATTTAATTGGGACATGAATTGTTGGGTCCGACGCTGTAATTCGATCTTTTTCTGTTCCGGTCCCACTTTAATGAGTCATGCATGCTGTATCAGACTTTAGTTTCAATATTGGTTTTGATGCCTTTCAAATTAAATATCTAGCATATATATATATATATATATGTGTGTGTGTGTGTGTGTGTGTAATATGTCGTGTAAAAGGATTATCACAAGCAAATTAATTAAGTCTGTTTCCACGTTATTCCGAAAACGACTGCCAATATATATGTTTCCCCCAAAGTTTTCTACGTTCAAAGTAAACCAAGATCATCAAGCGGCCAATGGCCGCGTAATATATATCTATCTATCGGCCGGGTATGTACTTATCCATATCGTCTGGGACTCGGTCAAGCTAGCCAGGCCGGTTGGTTTACATGACTCTTTATTTGCAAACGTTTAATTACTATGTTCTTTTATTCTTCTTCTTTGATCAGCATATATGCATTCTCAAGATAATCCAACACTATCAATGTGAAATTTGCCAAATAAGTGATTATAATGTAGGCATTGAATAAAACTTTTCGAATTGAGATCATATGAATACTTTTGATACGTACAACGTACTCAAAACCAAAATTGTGGCCGTTAAAATACTAACGGTACTACTGTCAATGCATGCGCAATCTTCACATTTTTCTCTACCTTCTCAAGATAATCCAACGCTATCAATGTGAAATTTGCCAATTGAGTACGTACCATTAATTACTAGGTTCTATAATTCGTACGTATGGCTTTGTACGTGGCCGGCACTGCATTTCAAACGTTCCACGGATCATAAACCAAAACGTTTTCACTTAATTTGCAAGGTTATGTTAAATTATGTTTCTACGGGTAAAAAAAAAAAATTAGGATTCAAATCAAAGCTAGTGGAATTTTTATAAAAATAAAAAATCAAAATCAAAGCCAGTTTCTTCATTTGAGACCGACCCATTCAACGGCGTCTTTAATCTTGATCGACTCTTACCATATATAATAGTCAAGAGTCCTATAAGGATTCAAACAATATATTTTTAAAAACTAGAAAAATCAACTCACGTACACAAGTTCGTTCCGGCCTGCATATAACATATATAAATACCCACAAACGATCCTTAGCAAGTACTTCATCAAATATAGCCATATATACTTAACCATCTTGGCTTATTTTTATCTATAGAACAAGCTGCTGATCATCAATATCATGAGGGTTTTAAAGATGTTTTTTGCAGTCACAACAGTGCTTTCTCTTATGAGCATGCAGGCAAATCAGGCCAATTGCAGAACCTTTCATGGAGATCAAAGGCGCCTTTTGTTAGGGTCATTGGAGAAGGGTTCAGTAGTCTCTGATCCATCTGCTTCCAATCCACGCACCTTCTTTGGCAACAATATGGCTGATCATTTGTCGTTTGGATCGCCACAAAAAGTACTTGATCATGATCTGCCTGTGCCCAATCCGGCCTCTCAAATTCCATGCTCTATGGCTCACGCTCAGCTTGTTCCTCCAATATCTGGACCCAATCCGGACACTCACAACCAAAGGACACTCATGAACGGTCATGATCAGTCCATGAATCATCTGTTGCTAAATTCACTGCAGAAGGGTCCCGTCACTCCCTCTTCGCCAAATCCAACTGTACCATGATATTGCATCCATGCAGGCTTGTCTACAAAATGGAAATAAAGGCCATTCAACACGATGGGTAGTATTAAAAATGAAATGTTCAAAAATAATACTCAGGAAGTTAATAACTCAAAGCATCAAACATGTGATTAATAATATTTTAGCTACTGCATGTAATAATGATGGCAACTGTAAACACTTAATTGCCAGATTAGCTTCGTACTTGAGTTAATTCGTTTTTTTTTTTTGGTATAATCTTGGTGTATTTGCTAATGTATTTATTTGGAAGAATAATGAAGTTAGCAATATTCTTTCCTTATCTACTTTTTGTTCTTTTAGTGCATACCCTTAGTCTTATGAAGTAAAATTAGTTTCTACTTGTTCATTAAATGTACTCATGCTGATTAATTAAGCTGCTTGTGCATCGATCGATATCCTGAAGCCAACCATATATCGAAAAATAAAACCATATTATATACAGCTTAATGTAGCCCTTCGTTAATATAATTACCGACGTGTCCTTTGAGTACTACTTGGTTTATGCTTAACTAAAGTTCTATTTAGTATGGGATAAGAACGAGATTGTACGTGTTTTAAAGGAAATTAAAGAGAAGTTTATATATATATATATATATATGTATATATATATATTTATATATATATATATATATATATGAGTACGCATATATATTTTTTGGGACGTTAATTACAAAATTAATCAGTATATATCCACGGTTTTTAATTATCATTTTAGAAGAGGTTTTTGCATGGATTTTCACATTCATATCTACATGTCAAGAATTGAATTCTGCCATGGATTTGAAGTGTAAACTGATATACAAAACAAAAGAGATGGGAGAAACAGAGCTAGGATTTCGGAAAAGGAAATTTGCCTTTTGTATTTCAATCGAGTAAAATGAAGTTGCACTGTACAGAAATGAACAAGCAGTATTTATATGTGCTGCTTATTACAAATAGCAGAGGGGCAAAATTGTAACTGTACATGAAGAAATATTACAAAGAATAAAATTGTATATTCATCTATATTTCTAATACTACATATACAGGTCTTAAAAAACTCTATTTTATCCGGCCTCCATCCATCCATCCATCCACCCATCTTCCATTAATATTTCTGATAGGAAAATTGTCATTTGGCCAAGAGTACTCCACGTGCAAGCTAATAAAAAGCTTACAGATGGCCCCTTAATTAAAAAGTAATTCAAAGAATAAATCTAAAACAAAAAAAATCATATATATTGTTTAAAAACAATTCCTATATACGTTCTATAGAATGGCTAGGGCCGAACATAATGCCCGATATCCAATACCCGACCCGTTTTCCGTTATCTTCCGACTCGTTTTTTCGACCTGAAGTCGGTTAATCGGGTAACGGGTCGATTTAAACCATTTCGATACCCTTAACAGCAACCCTCTCATTTCAGAAACTCTCTCTTTTCTCTCTCTCTACACGAATTGCACATCCATCACGATTCAAAAATTACCACCGACGATTCCATTGGATCCTACCCCCTGCTGTCCATACGAGTCTCTTACAGAGATCCTTCAACCCAAGAGCTCGTGTATTTGGAAAGAATAGACGCTCCTCGTCCCGCATTCACACCTCGTTCGATCCTCGTCTACCAACATCCAGTGGCTGAGAAATCTCTACGTCACTACTAGCGTCATGGCTGAGTCTCGACAGCTGATCGAGCACAAGGATCTCTCCAGAGCCAACCACTGTTCGAGCATTGCTGATGCAGTCGAGTTCACAGTCGGCTTAAGCTTTTGTGGTAGGTTTTTTGAAGGGTTGGTGTTGCGAATGAGGGGGTCTTCTTTGCTTTGATTGTCCTAATTTTTTGTTCAAATGAAACTTTTGTATTAGGGTTTTTTGAAGGGTTGATTTGGTTGAATCAAGATTTTATTTACTGTTCAATGATTTGTGAAAAAAATAAAAGAAGGAAGAAGAAGAAGTAGAAGAAGAAGACGAAGAAGAAGAAGAAGACGGGTTATTGGTTAATCGGGTAACGGGTTGTCAGAATGGCCAATTTTAAGGTCGAATCAGAAATAATCGCTATCAGGTCGGGTCGGGTCGGCTGAACAACCCTAACTGAATGGCCCATCCAAAATTAATTTTCTTGGCCCCCAAGTAACGTCCTTTTCTAATTTCACAATGGCCTGAATTGATTTTAATAATCGTAAATTTGATTATATATACTCTCCTTTATGATATTATATATATGGTCGATCGACTTAGAACCAGCTCCATGATTTACGTACTGCTATATATATATATAAAATTTTTTTTTCTTAAGAAGCATATAATTCCGCGATTTGAGTTATTTAAAATATATAGCTTGCTAGCTAGGGACGTCCTCTGTCAATTTTGATCTAGTCTATCAACATTAAAAAAAAAAAAAAACACATGACAAAACTCGTGACCAAGTCACAAATTGCCACATGTATATATATATATATATATATATATATTATATATATAATCAGTAATGCATTATATGTGGCAGCCATGTCGTGCGTAGTATAACATCGACTTTAAGACTAGCTAAGCTAAGTGAGAAGTTCGTGTAAATTAACTAATTACTTGTAATTTACTCATGTATGACGTGTAAGATCAGCGAGCTAGCTAGCTGGGGTACATGAGTCAAAAATTCATATAAGTATATTTATATATATATTTTTTTGAAAATTAATTCTTCTCTTAGGATGCGGTCGTTATAAAGTCGATGGTGCCACATATCTTATATATATATATATATATATAATATTATTTATTTAGTACTAGTAATCAAATCATAATCTTCGTCAATGTAAATCGTCAAGAATTCAAAACTGCTAGTTTAGAGTACCTAGCTAGCTATATAGCTCCAATATTGTAAATTTCATGGTTTTAGCATAATTAATTGACATCACGAATTAATGTTTCAATCGTAATTTGAGGCTTTTATATTATGATCTTAATCTACTGAAGTCCGCCCGAAATGCCTATCCGCGTGAAGAAAATTAATGGTCATGGCATGACCTACGACGTTTACTTCATTACTTTGTATATATATATGCGGTTTTGACCAAAACGACGACTTAAATTGAGGTCCATTCATTTCTGACCCTCAACATAATTAACTAAAATAGTCAAAATTCAATCCACTTTCAATACGCTGCAAATATATTAAAAGTTCGATCGAGTCATACAAATTAATTAATTGGTGCATATATATATAGGAAGATATTAGATAGATATTATATAAATCTTAGTATATGGTCCAGCTTGGATGGATCGAGATCAAGGAAAGTAATTCGTATTTTTTCTTTTTTTCTCCTCTTGAAACTTGAACGCACATGCATGTAGGAAAGTCAAAGACGTTTACTTACACGATTAAGTTCCCTGCATTTAAATTATAAGACTAGTCGGGAACATAACATGCAATGCACACTTGTCTAGTTTTGAGAAAAAATTATAGAAAAAAAAAAAACTTTCATTAGAATATCATTTCTAAACAAGGGTATGAAAAATATCTCCCTTGTCCATGAGTTTCAACTAGGTAATTCGAATAAGAAGATATAAATCCATGCACATCAAAATAATAATACGAAAATTAAAATTCAATCACACGAGACCCTAATCTATGCAAATCTAAAATAAAATCTAAATTTTGATGAACCCAAAATTCTCTAATTCAAGCCTACAATGCATGAAAGAAATTTCACCTCATTCTGGTTCTTGACTTTAGTGTTGGGATGAATCCTGCATAAAAAAGAAAGCCCAAATAACATGAGTATAGAAACTTGTTTAAAATGTTCTACGAAAAAAAAAAAACATGACACAAAATGTGATGCTTCTAAATTTTCCTTAAAATAAACACGGGAATCGAGACGTCAGGATGATGACAACACGGGTCACACATCCCAACGTCATGTGCCAAACGTGTGTGCACACGTGACATACATAAAATATAGGTCGTAGCGGATAATAAAATCATTATCTAAGCACCAAAATTTTTAGAAATATTTTGCAAATCATTTTAATATAAACTCTCCAACAGGAGATTTAATATAGTCATCCAAAATATAAATTTAACAAATACATATTTTTAAAAGGGGAAAATAATTTCCCGAGATAACAATTTTATAACAATAATACATCACTGGTGGAGCCGTCTCTTTAGGCTCGGCCTCTTCATAATCTGCATCCAAAAACTACGACGCCAAAAATGGCATCGCAGGCAAGTACAACCCAACCAAACCAAAAGACAGAAATATACTCATGCAACAACAAAACTTATGAACACGACTCCAAATGCATGAACTTCAAAAGAACATCTTTCTCAAAATAAATAAGATAAACACACGTCAAAATCTCATTTTAGTCCGCAATAAAATTCCAATAAAACCATCCATCCTTTCCCAGAAAATAACATCTACAAATCCAATCATACTGGGCGTTACGTATCGCCATTCCCAATATGATAAACACACATCACCAATCATAATGGGCGTTACGTATCGCCGTCCCCATTATGATTCCTACACACTCATTTCATACTGGGCATTACGTATCGCCGTCCCTGTTATGTCATCCACACACTGCCAATCATAATGGGCGTTACGTATCGCCGTCCCCATTATGACTGACGCATACAATGACTATAATGGGCGTTATGTATCGCCGTCCCCATTATGTCATCCACACACACACGCTGATCACAACGAGCGTTACGTATCGCCGTCCCCATTATGACTCAGCCAAAAACCATTAAAATCTATAAACTCAATAAAAATCCAGTTTTCATTTCCAACACATGAATATCCAAAATCATGCAAAAATATAATTTCCAAATATTTTCATGAACATGCGCGTAAATACACAATGCATACGACCATGCACAAAATAGCCAATAATTAATAAATTCCAACAATAATCAAACACAATAACTGTTGATGTCAAAAATATATTTAAATCTTAAAATTCGTTTGGAAAGTACTTATAGCGGTTAAAACGTAAATCCTTTGAGCGAACGTTAATCCACTGCGTTCGTAGTGGTCACTTGTACGTTAAGCTAGAGTACTCGGTTTGACACCAAAATTTAGAGAGATACTCTTTGGAATGTGGGGAATCATATTGAGGTGGTGGTGTGGCGGCACAACCACCGGAAGATGACGGATCGGGCTCAAAATGGGTGAAAACCCATTTTCAGGTTTAGGGTTGTACCGGGAAGGTGGGGCCATGGATGGGAAAACTGAGCTAGGGGATGACCGGCTGGACAAGAGGAGTCTTTTGGTGGCGGTGGTGAGGCCTACGGTGGCGCGGCAAGGATATACCCGTTTTAGGACCCATTTCGGGTGGAGGAGAGAGAGAGAGAGATTGGGGTGGCTACCGATGGTGGGTTATGCTCGCCGGAGGGTGGGGAGTCTAGTAGTGGTGGCCGGAGGTCGAGGGGACAGGCGACGCCGTCCGAAAATGGGTGAAAACCCATTAAACCCATTTTCGGGTATGTGTCGTGTGGGGAAGGTGGGGTGGCCGGAGGTGACACCACCGATGCCCGTGGACTCGCCAGCGTGTGGGGAAGGCTGTGGGTTAGGCGATGTCGCCGGTGGGTGGCCGATGGCGGCCCTGGGTGGAGGGAGAAGGGACGGGCGAGAGAAGGGAGAGAACAGGGGAGGGGGAACTCGCGCACGGGGCCGGAGGGAACGCAGGAAAAAAAGAAAAAGAA
This sequence comes from Platycarya longipes, assembly GCA_036559045.1. Lineage (NCBI taxonomy): Eukaryota > Viridiplantae > Streptophyta > Magnoliopsida > Fagales > Juglandaceae > Platycarya > Platycarya longipes. The sequence continues at coordinate 1,932,974 of CM071792.1, forward strand.
AAAGAAAAAGAAAAAGAAAAGAAAAAGAGAAAAGAAAAATAGAAGGAAATAAACAAGATCCAGTCTCCACAACTAGGTTCACAATGTTGATCTAATAAAAGAATTCCAAAACATAGAGCTGAATAAATTAATTTAAACGCCAAGACTACTTAAGATAAAATAATAAATAAAAACACATCAAATAAATTCACATAATAAAATAAAGGAATTTAAATTCCACTCATTTAAAATAATTACCTCACATATAAATTAATAAAGAAACAACGTAACTCAACATTTAATTATAAAAACAACATAAAACTAACACTTACTCACGAATAACTCAAATAAATATTTTAAACAAATAAAACACAACCAATAATATTATTAAAATAAATTAAAATAATTAATACCGACAATAAAATAACGTGTAAAAATACATGTAAATCTGGAATCTCACACAAAATACGTATATATGGGTGTGAGAGTGTTTGTGTCAAATACAAGATGCAAAAAGCATATTGACAACTAGCAGGTGGAAGACTCATTCTATTAATCAAATCTCATTCAGGAGATTGTTACTGAAATATTGATGGTGAAAGATGTGGTTGTTTTTTAAGGTTTTTCAAAACATTTAAATGCATTGCAATTATGCACATAGACTATATCTACTTAAAGGTGAATTAATGAAATGTAAAGAGAACTTAGAATAATCAACTGACAAAGGGATATTTAGCTGAAAGGAAAAGCAAAACGATAATTTTGCTACAAACTCCAGATGGATGATTTATTATTAAAATGATTCAAAGATAGTATATTGGAGCCGTTAGAAATGAAAATATCATAATAGACTAATTTGTGTGTTTGTGCATCATAACCATGCAAATTATAAGAACGAAAAATTTCTTATCATACCACGTCTCCAAATACTTACTATACTTCTCTTCCAAATCCAAAGTTGAAACCTTCAAACCATCTTTCTGCAGCAATAAAAAAGACTAATACATTGACATGTGGGTTTGAATTTAAACACATAGATATGCTGTAAAAGAATGAACAACTTTTTAATGTGACATCATCAGTGTTTTTTTTTTAGAAAAAAAAAATCCACATCATCCTAGTCTTGACAAAATAAAATTAAGAAAAAATATGCTCTATTTAAAACATTTGATTTTCACACACAAATAGCACATTTCCAATCTAACACATTAGACAATATCTATGTATGAAGACACACACATATTCAAAAGGCTACAAGTCTTGTCATGTATATCTATCTTAATAGTGGCATACACAAACATTTAGGTTGATAGTCTATATAGCCAATTCATGATAGGACTGAATAAAACTGATATATTTTTTAAAGAAAAAAAAAACTTCACAAAGGCGTAGAAATTAAATAAAACCAATAAAATTATACAGAAAGAGACAGAAGATGCATAGATACCCTCATCTGACAATAAATATAAAAATATTCATTTAGGATCTTCTGTATATTTTGCTTCTCTAGTTCCTTGTATGCCCTCACTTCCTCTTCGTTTATTGAGCTTGCTGAAAATTTTGTTCCCACTAAAATCAAGAAAAAAAAGCTATTATTATATAATAAATTCAGAAACTTAAACCCTAAAAAATTATGTTGAAAACTACAAGACAAAATTGCCTTGCAAAAAATGATTAGTCACCAAATCAAATCAATTAAATCAAAAAATAAAAAAGGAATAAAACAATATTGACATGCAAACCAAATTTTTGATCACCTGCTTTCTATTCTAATCATAATGATGTACACCAATAGCAGGACAAATTGAAGCATTCAACTGGCTGGAAGATAATCAACTAGCAGAGAATATTTATAATCTGGAATTACATAATAAAAAACCAGCAAGAAACACAGCAACAAGTGCTCAGGGCTCCAAAGCCAAAACAAGGCACGTATGCCTCGTGCACATAGTAAGGGTGCTACGTGCAAGGTATGTATGTCCCGTACAAGCAGAACCCAATTAGAAGAATAAAATAGTGCTGTAGAAAATATTTTTACAAAAGTAGATAACAATAACAATTCATTAAAAAAAGTGCCAAAATTAATTAAAATCAAGAATACATTATCATTTCATAACAACACGTACTAAAACCTGAACTAGTTTCATGAAAATTAAGTTAGAAACATTGATTAATTGATGACAAAAACCAAGACGCAAGCTCTTTCGTGAGAATTGCACATCCAAAAGCACCAAATTTATAAACATCATTCTTTACATAAATATTATGAGGTTTGACACCTAAGTGATCAATTCCTTTTCATGTACAAACTGCAACGATTTTTTAGTGTTGTCCCACGCAATCTTTGTGACTTATACATAAGAAGAGAATCACAAGAAACCCAAAAAGAGCAAAAAATCTCTATCCTGATATGAAAATGAGAAGTCATTAATAAAAAGGGAAAAAAATGGAAAAAAAATGGCAACCTCAGGTCTATTACCTACCCATCGGAAGTTGCATTAGTAATATCATACCAATGTTTCATCAACTAATCCCGTGGAAAAATGGTAGCGGCATTTCCATTGTGCCCATCAAAGATCTAAATATTAGAAGAAACAATATTCATCTACTCGAAAAATACATCTATAGCTACGTAAATTTGATATGTGCATGTACACAGTTTAATAATACAATTAAAGACATATGTTCATGTACAAAGTTGAACTGCAATTAACTCTAGTAATTACAAAACGGTGAAATGCATTTCACCAGAGGCATCGATTTTACAAATTAAGAAAAGAATGCTCTCAAAAAAGAAAGAAAGGGCAGGGCCATTACCGCAAATACAGAGAATGTCAACGAAGAATTTTTGGGGACTCTCTCGCATAAGATTCACCAAGCCTTTTGGAGATTTCTTGGATAAGCTTTGCTTTTGGTTGAATTTTAGATATTTCATCCATTAGTTGGTGGCTTAAAAGTATTTGCTATACATGCTTTCATAAACAAACGCAAGAAATCAATATAGGAAAGAACATCAAAGCTATATTGTGCACGTATGAGTTTTGCATATAGCCACGAAAACTTAAAGTATGTAACCATTTTCGGAGCCAGAAAATAAATTTGAAAATTTTATAGAAACCAAAAAGAAACATTAAAGTTCTAATATATGTATTAACCTCCATTTTGTTTCTTTCTTCAATGGCAATAAGTAATTGTCTTTTGAGATGCTGAACCTCTTCTTTATGATTCTTGAATGAACAAGTCCGAGAGAATGTAACGAGTCCAACCAAAACAAACATAAAACTTTAGATCTCAATCGAAAAACATCATACAAACTTTAAAAAAACCAGCACAACAATATATTATAGACTAAATAATCTAAATTTGAATGTATTCAATATTTAATTAAGTCACCTTTAACTATAGTTTTGCTTGTTCAAAATCTTCAGGATCATCAAAATTATACAAGAATTAAAGGAGAAAAAACAAAAGTGAAAACCTGCATTACCAAGACCTCGAATTCCTCACTACCAACAACATAAAAGTATTCATCTTCACCACCTTGCAAAATGTAAGAATCAATAGGAATAAATTAGGAAGGCAACAAAAAAATGGAGAACAAAAAAACCCAATAAGCAAAAATACCCATACTTACGAACGAAAAAGAGAGAACTAAAATCACTATATTCTATAGAACAAGGCAAAAATCAACCTCTAAAAGTCAAAATATCAGTAAACCCTAAAAAAATAAAGCATATAAAGGATGACAAAGCCCTCCTATCTAGCGTGCTTCATGGTTGCAAATGGCAACAAAGGTCGTGAGGTGGAGAGAGAGAAAAGATTAACGAAAAAGAGAAAACTGAAAGCACTACAGTTAATCGAACATGGTAGCAATCGACGCTCCCAAAAATAAAACATTAAAAAATCCTAGAATAGAGCAACAATCAACGTCCCCAAAAATCAAAACATTAATAAACCCTAGATTCATATGTCTAAAAAATAAAGTAAATACAAGATGACAAAGCCCTCCCATCCGGTGTGCTCTATGACTGCAAACGGCGGCAAGAGTCGTGAGGTGGAGAGAGAGAAAAGAAAGAGGAATCCGAATTGAAAGAAAGAACTTGAGAGGGAGGGAGGGAGAGCTTGAGACGGAGGGCTGAAAATGAGAGAGGGGTCTGAATTTTTGTGAGGGAGGGAGAGCTACTAACGAGAGAGAGAGGAGGATTCTTGTGGTTTGAAATTCTTCAAAGATAATATCCCTGCACTTAGTAGGTGGAAAACCAATTTTAACTTCAATAAACGATGATGGAAAGATTAAAAGGCAAATCACTGCCGTTGTTAACTAATGTAAATAAACAAATAATCAAGGGACAATAATAGAAAAAAAAGAACGTTGAAAACGGCACAATGCATTACCTCTTATATTATAGAAGATAGATATATCAATTCTCTATTTTTTTTAGAATAATGCTACATACAACGTAAACTGCGTAGGTGATGTGCAGTCACTTTAAAATAAAAATAATTCCTTTTACAATCAATCAAATATGGACTGTATTGCAGTCCACATAGAAACTTTTCAATTTTATGACTAAATGAAATGAATTTTTCAGATTTTTAAAGTTTTTTATTTGTAAATAAATTTATTTTAATTAATTTTATTCTAAAATAGAAATTTCTCTATTTGTTTATTACTTAGACTCAGGGGCGGAACCACCCTTTGACTTGGGGGGTTTTGGCCCCTCCAAAATTTTTAAAACTTAATAAAAATCAAAATTTGAAATGTATTTTTAAGAAATAGATTATATAAAAAATTAATATTTGTCTCTCCCTAAATTTTGTTTTGTAAATTGATTCCCTTAAATTAGATTTTCTAATTTTGTCATTGTTTGGACTGTAAAGGAGTCTAATTTTTGGACTTTATATAGCATTGCCCTAAAAATAATAATGAAATTCATTATTAACAAATTAATTTTTTTTATGTGTGTCCCATATTAATTCATGACTTTTTTTAAGTAATTATGTCACATTTGTATACCATCTCACAAGTATCCATTGAAGCTATCATTTCTCATTTTATGCAATTATGCATGCTTAAATAGTTAACGGTACTCACAAGATGTTAAATATATATGTAAATGCTACAAGAAAATTGAGTATTAAATGCTATAACAAATATTTGTGGCTAACTATTCTCTGTTAAAATAGTTATTTTTTACTAATTTTTGTAGCAAATAGTCATGTTGGTAGAGAATAGTTGATCACAGATATCTAATTTTCTTGTAGTAAAATATATATGAATTAATTTCGTAATCGATTATTTTCACCATTCACGCACCTGCAAGCTGTCAAGATTAATCACGTACGTACAAAATCACAGACTTCCTCGTTCGTTTATAGTACGTATGTAATTGGACTTGCATTAATCCAAATTATAAGTTTGGTCCATGCACGCAGGACATATAATTTGGATTAATGCAACATTCAGCTGGGTACGACGTTCCTGGTGATTTTGCTAGCTAGCCAGTCAAAAACATTGAAATTAAACAGTATATATATATATATATATATATATATATATATATAGAGAGAGAGAGAGAGAGAGAATTTCTATACAACCTCCCAACCTCCACATACCATCATTTTTTATTTTTCTTTAATTTTTTTTAATTTTTAATATTTTAATTTTGAATTTTTTCTTTTTAAACTAATTTAATTTTTTTATTCATTATTTATATATTAAATATTTGATTAAAAATAAAATAAAATAAAATGTGGTGTATGGAAGTTGTGTAAATAGTAGGAGGTTGAGTAGATTATATATATATATATATGTGTGTGTGTGTTTTTTTTTTTTTTTTTAATTGAGGCCCGGTTTGGTTTGCTATAACTATCTTATCTGACTGTACGGATGAGACCGTATTGTCTATCCAAAAATTAGGGCTCAGTTAATTTTTACAAATAATCTCATTTTTATCTTATAATCATTACTATTTTTTAAAATTTTTAAACAAAATTAAATAAACAATTCAAATTTTCAAATTCTAAGATAATTTTTTCAAATTCTAAAATAAAATTAATATTAAAAAAATATTTTATAATAATATTTTATTCAATTTTTAATTTTTATATCATCTTATCTCATTTTATTTATAAAAATAAATCTGATAAACTATACATCTTTATTTTATCTCTAAGGTCATCTCATTACTTTCTGATATAAATAGTACAAAGAATCCCACACAATACTAAAAAGACTTAATTTATGATGAAAATAGAATAATCAATAAGTCATAATTAGAATAATATATTATATTAATAAATTGATAATTTTGTGAGTATTAAATAGAAGTGAATTTTGGAGTTTTATTAGAAAATTCAAAAATAATAAATTATATACTTATTTATTAAAATAATCAAGATTATTATAATTTATAATTAGAATAAAAAATGACAAATTTCCTATATAGAGAAAAGTAAATAGATAAAAATATCTTTTAAAAAAATAAATTATTTTTTAGAATTTTAGAGTAATTTTGGCCAACAACTTTCCAATATTTCTAATTACTCATAAATATATTTTTATATTAATATATAACTATTACTCAACCATTGGTGGCACCTATCCTTTTATCAAGTGTTCTTCTACACCCACACATGGGGGATCCAGCCCACTGTGTGTGTGCGTTTTTTTTTTTTTTGTTCATTTTTATATATATTTTTTTAAAAAAAATCATAACATCAATAAAAAATCATAATATATTTTTTTAAATAGGAACCAATCAGGTGAAAACTAAAAACCCAAACTTAAACCAGTCAATCAAATTCCGTGACGTAGGAGGTGCAGCAAATCCCTATTTACGCCCACCCACACGCACTAGATTCTCTACTTTTTTTTTTTTTTTAATGTCATCTTCTCCCTCTTCCCATCCCCAAATTAAAGTTATTTTTTTTATTATAATTCATTTTTCATCTTTTAATCTTTTTAAATGTATAAATGTTTTTGTTTTTTCAAAAACAAATTCTCATTTTTATTTTTTTAGTTTTAAATTATTTTTTATTATTTCAAGTACTTATATAACTTATATTGAATTTTAGTTTTTTCTAATCTAAAGTATATAATATTTAGAATTTGTTATGGGGATTAGAGTACAAATCTTTGGTAGTTTAGTTTGAGAGAGTGAGTATCAAAATTCTGAAAGCGAGCCGTGCAGTTTAAGAAGACGTGTGCGTGTGAGTGGGTTTTTTTTTTTTTTTCCCGATGTTTTTAGTGCTGCAAGTGCATTCTGCCATGCGCGGGTTCATGTTCTAATTAACTAGTCAAAAACACTCAATATTTAAGCCAGGCTGGTTTGTTCATTTTTATCGAATAACCGAGGTTTGTAATTGCCTATGAAAGGGAATAAAGAGGGGACAAACTACAACCCAAAACCTTATTGGGAGTACTACTGTTCCTTGTGAAAATCAGTGCTAAGTAACTATTTCTGGTTCGTTTTCTACATTGACTAATTACCGAGTATGGGTAATTTGTCAATAGCATGCAGTTAGTTTTGTCAATAGCATGCACCATATATAATCTTCAATCTCAGGATTAATAATACATCAGGAATTGAAATACTTGTTCAGTTGCTAAGAAATAGACCTGAAATCATGGAAAGTAATGCACCGAGCTGGTAGAAGAAGAAGATGAAAATAAATGGTTTGGACAAGTAATAAAACTTCTACAATTGCATGCTTTTGGCTGATCATGAATCTCTTTTATAGCCCAAATTTTGCTATACCTGCTATCTTTAGCGGAGCTATAATAATCAGTTTAAAATAACTATTTAAAGTAAACTGCTGCCTACATCCACAACCTATCCGATTCATGGCCTTAATGCAATTTAAAAGACAGATCACAAGATGAATAACTCTCTCCATGGATTTACAGAGCAAGATCATTCAGATGTCTCTTTAGTTAGATTACGAATCATGAATTTGTCAACATCATCAGATTCCATTTTTCTTCAAGGAGATGTATTGAATCACTTGAGCACAAACGTACTGGTTTGATCACTTGGAAAGGGCGGCCATCAGCTCCTCCTTCAACTGTTCTGCATAACTACCTTGAATTCGAACGGACAACATATGAATAACCTTGTCATTGTCCATTGAAACATTTGTCTCTTCAGTTACAATTTGTTGTTCCTTAAACACTTTGATGACTCCAGAAATCGGGTGAGCATCCAATGGGCAGCTTATCCTTTTAACCAAATCGTCTTGTTTGTCTTGAAAATCAAACTACGGTGCTGCAGGCAGGTTTTAATCTTATTTTTTTCTCGGCTCCTTCTCAATTCCCAAAACCTTGATCTTCATTTGGAGATCAGTGACATATGTAATAGCATCACCAAGCAAGGATGCCTTGTCCAACAACTCTTAACACATAGAATCTCTGATTAAGCTTATCATGCCTCTGCCTCTCTGTTTCCACATGATTCAATGGTTCTTCTCCCCCATTGGCAGGCCTTTTCCCTTTCTTTCTGGGTTTCCGCTCATCAGGCTAAGATGATGATTCATCCCTAAACATCTCCAAACTAGAAACTATCGTTTGGGGATTAAAAGCCCCAACAACCATCTGGTTCAACTGTGGAAATCGTTTTTCCTCATTATCATCACCTTGACATCCATTAGAAGAATTTCCATAAGCATAATTGGTACCCATTGCTTATACTTTGAAAGTTTCTGAATTAAAACCAGCATCATCTTCAACCTTAGTAGAAAAACTAATATTGAGTGAGAGTGACTTTGTACCACCCAGATTAAGTTCATGTCCAAAAATCTTACAGAATTAGATTCCCCAAATGTAGTTTTAACTATGTCCACAATATTCTGTTATTCTGGAACTGATTTGATCGAACCAATCTCCACAACTCCAATTTCACAGGCACAAACAGCACAAGTTGGAACCCATCTAACCTCGGTAGAAATGACCTTTGTTGATAATGATGAAAACAACTAGGCATATTCGAAGCCCAAATTGATTGACCAGATGCATACAATGCCCTGAGTCCACAATTGGATAATCACACCGAAAAATAAAATACAATAATACATTGAAGTGAGGTAAAAAGACTTGCTGCAAATCCTAAACCCTAAATCCTAAAATCCTAAACCCTAAAATTATCCTCATCAGACCCACCAAATGAAGCGTGAAGCTTCTAGAGCACCAGCTTCTCCACCCCCTTCTTTCCTCTCAACTCCTTTCACACTGCCATCTCTACATCTATTCAGGTTCCAGCTCCCCCACGTCTAAGGTCTTGGCAGTACCCATTACCCCATATCAAGCCAGAACCACCAGATTTCAAACTCACAACCCGCCACAAAACTGAGTAATCCAATTGGACCCTTCAACAATCTGGCACAAGCCCTTCTGGGATAACATGTTTTCGGAAGCAGATGAAACCAAGAAGTCGCTCGCTTCTGTACCCACCACTGACTCCACTCCAACATGGCCCCCTATCTTCTTCATTCACCCAAAATTTCTCACCGGCCATCTTTCGCCTACCACAATTATCCTACGAAAACCCTCACCAAGATTCTCAAACTAAAAAAATTTGGAGAATTCAAGTGCACCCAATTAAACACAAGAAAGGCCTCAAAAATAAACATATAGGTAAAACTCCATAAACACTTCACCAAATGAAACAAATATCAAAATCCTAAGATAGAACTACATCTGTCAACTGGTGATATTGAAACTGTCCTGAAATTCAGCAGATTTCAAAACTTATCTCCACTCATTTAGTAGGTCTTTCAAAATACCTCTCCAAAAATCAGATCATCTAGGCTTACCCAATTAGCAAATACGACACTGAAACCAGAAGATTTTAGATAATCTAGGCCTACCCAATTAGCAGAACTTTGAAAAGATCCCAAACCAGAAAACAGTTCATTTCATTTCATAGCTCAAATTTTAGGAGTCAAAGCAATTGTTTACAAGAGTCGAGAAATTTCAGAATTGAAGTAACAGACTTTACCTGAAAATTAAGATTGAGCTTCAAGATCCACCAGTCTCACCTGACTACCACAAAACAGCAGATAAGGAGATCATTGGGTAATTTCAGCCTCATATGAGTCAGATCTGAAGGCTGGTTCTTTTTGAATCTTTCTGCACTTTATTCACACTCTCTTCGAGGTTTCTTTTTCTCTCTTCTCATAGATTATTGTACTTGTTTAATTTTGGATTTTAACCTATTTTTCAAGGTTTTGGTGGAAATGGCAGTATGACACCACCAAGACAGAGGAAACGATAATTGGTCAGGAGTTTATTACGACGAAGAAAAATGAAACGACAGTCGCTAAGTTACCATTTTCTTGATGGTATACCATATATATTCTCTTTTACCGTCTGCAGAATCAATCATCATCTCACCATTTTATTTTATTTTATTTTATTTTTGTATTAAATGATAAATAGTTATTTATTTATTTACGTAATATCACATTAAAAGATATGGAAAAATACTCTTGTTTTCATGAGCTAAACTTTTTTCTTTTATCATAATTAAGATTAATAATTAGGCAAAACTCTGCATAGAGATTATATAGATTAATGTTAATTGGTGTAACCTCTTCTAATTACTTACTGTTAAGTTTGGTGGGAGATTTAAAGATAATTAATTTGATCTATAATTCAACACATTAATATACGATCTATTTTGTGGTTTAATTGGTTCTCTTTCCTGAATTAATTAATTTTCCGGGAGGAATCAATTTGACCTGCGAATATAGATAAGTTTCTTGAAAACACTATTAAAAAAAAAAAGATTTTGAGAAATGCTTTTTAATGAAGTTTTATGAAAGTGGCCGACGAGAAAAATGAGATATAAAGGCGACGTATACATAGAAAATTCTTGAGACGTATTTTGCATATATTCCATGGGTTTGCAAAAGTAGATAATAAGCAAATTTAAAAAACTTATTTTCATAAAATCGTTTTAATTTTTCTTTTTCTTTGTCATGAATGTCTCCACAACTAATTAATTAGATGAAAAGACGTTTTTTTTTTCCGAAAGTTTTTGAGCTCATTCACGAGATGTTTAGACTTTAGATTGAAATTCAAAATTTCTATAAAAATATTTAAAAACAAATCCGAAACAAACACACACACACACATATATATATATATATATATATATGGTGCATATATATATATATATGGTGCATGTGCGACGTGTAATATTGCCTAGATCTACGTAATTACCATGCAATTACATGGTATTAATAATACGGGGTCACCGCGCGCCGTCACTGCGCGCATGATCTCGTGCATGCATATACAGTATCGTACATGGCATTTTCCTTGCTATTAATAAGAATAAAAAGAGTAGCATTTTAACATATATGTTATATTCTCGGAAATGAATAGCCTCCTGGCGGCCGATGCACTAAGGAGGTGGACAAACGCGTTGTACATTTGGATCTTCTTTCTGTAATTAATTAACTGATGATTTAATTATATTATATTATATTATATTATATTATATATATATATATTCATTTTGAGTAATGCTAAGAACAAACGTCCGAGATTAACGATAGACAAAAATAAACTAACATGACATTATAAACAAAATGCATATATCATTTTTATTTCCTTTAGTTTTAGATCTATAGCTTCATTTCTTAACCTATAGATATTGTGCAATACACTGTATGCACCAAATATAATAGATTATCAGATGACGTTTGTCTGCCATTTATCTCTAACATTTGTTCATATATTTTTTATTCATTTTCTTTTATTTTATTTTGTTTTGCCTCCGGTCGAATTTCTCAAGTACCATTGTTTCTGATCTATAAGCACAATTAATCTATGATCAATATTGGTATATATTAACTTCAAGGATGAAACAAGATCAAGAATATGAAATATTAACATATATATATATATGCATCAGCTTTAATTATACAACAAACCATATATATATATGCATCAGCTTTAATTATACAACAAACCCGTATATGATCTGATAAATTAACTAGTTTACAATAGTCAAGCTTTCAGAAAGTTAAAAGTAGTACTTTAATATTACACGAGAGATACAGTTTACTAGAAGTAAAAAAGATCGAGATCGTGCGTTTTGTAACTTCCTAGTATATATATATATATATACGTACACGATCAACACAATGAAAAACAAATTAAATAGTCGCCATATAATATGCAGCTTATAATGATCAAGCATCCATGATTCATGAATTGATCATTATTATACTAGCTAGCTAGTGATGGTGGCAGGGCTCTCCAGGAATTGGGATGTATGTGCAAGGATTAGGCCCCGAAGGTGGCACCGGAGTACGATCTGGAAACGAGACGGCCGCCTTAATCTCCACACCGTATTTTGGATTTCTGCCACCACCGGCCATCGGCCTGATGGCCTGACCAAGATCAGGCATGACCATGCAAATCAAGAAAAAAACCATGATCACCACTTTTGCAGTATATTTAATACTGCTCAAAAGCTGGTTTCTCCTCAAGCTGGTCATTGTTTCTAGCTATGAAGAAATCAAGGAAGGATATTGCGAGATATATATATATGTGTGTGTGTGTGTGTGATAATGGTAAGAGATCGATCGAGCAGCTAGCTATATATAGAGGTGATGATGATCATTAAATTCAGGAAAATTTTCACATCATTTTCGAGGAACGATCGAGATGCATGCCAAATTAGGGTTTGCTACTTCCGTGAGAAAATGATCATGAATATACCGCGTCCAGGAATACTAGGGTATCGCATGATAATATTCCACTTCCATCACAGCACTTGAAGCTTAATTAGCTAAGCAAATTAAAAGAGAACAGCTGGGAAATTAAAAAAAAATAAAGGATTTAAATAACTAAAAAGTAGTATTTAATTTAATGAACTAGCTAGCTAGCGAGGTCGCTCTAGCAATGGTAACCAGGCATATATGATCTGCATGTAATGTATATGTATACTGGACAAGCCAAAAATCAAACGTCGCTTCGCCGGCCACCTTTTAAACAAACGCGAGAATTACCGCACAATTAAAAGGTCACAACTTATATCTGTTTTTTTTGTAGTGATGTGTAGGAAAGAATTCGTGAATGCTAATTTGTCCATCAATTTTAACACTTTATATATTTTGATTTTTTATTTATTTAATAATTAAAGAATTGATTATTAGTATATTGATATTTTATATATATATATTTTAAAAATATTTAAAATAATAAAAAATTAAAAAATTAAAAAAATAGAAAAACATTTTAACTTTGCAGTGAACTACACCAGAAATTGTAGCACCACCCTTCCCTAATTACAATATGATCAAATAAACAAGGATTCCTATTTTGATCAGACAGTACGTAGTGATAAATATGTAAAATAAATTCTAAAAATACTTATTATTGTTCGTGTCAATTTATTTTTGATAATATAATATCTTAATTAAATGCTTATTAATAAGTATGATAAGACCTGATATACATATATATATATATATATATATTATATGTAGATCACTTAATTAGCTTTCAAATTCTTATCCATACAGCTGGAAATTAGAATTTATATATATATATATATAAACAGAAAATATGCGGCCATTTCAAATACATTATAAAAGTTTTGTCGTTTTGTTTTTTGTTTTTTTTAAGCGTTGTGTTTCAGTATTTTAAATACTGTACCAATCAGCAAGTAGCAGGTTCAGAATTAACTCTTTCTTCGTATCAGTCTAAATATCGGCCGTATCAATTAATATTCTTGGATTTTGACCGGTAATTTGGATTTCGGCCTCTTATATTATTTATATGTATATTTTTATTATTTTTAGACCTCTAATTCGAACCAAACTATTTATATATATTTATATATATAATTTATTCTGAAAGGGGGTCAAACTTGCCCGGGTCCGAGCCCACAAGGTTATCGGGCCCAAGGCCCGCTATCCGCACCCGTCTCGACGCAGCGTCCGAATTCAACTGGGAAGACCGAAACCGGGGACGAGCCAAGTCCCTGGTTACCCCGATCTGGGCAGGAGATGGTTAAATCGGTCTCAAGAACACGCCAAGGACAGAACGGCGGCTCACGTACCGATATATCTCCTGAACCCATCTCCCATCAAGACACTCCCTCATTTATGAACGGCAGACAGCCGCCGGTCTACAGACCCCCCCCCCCCAATTAATGCGGAGACACTACAAACATACGCCATTAATTGCTAAATTGACAAAAGATACAGCTGCATTTAATGCCCCTGTCCAAAAGGGTCTAATTGAGCATTAATTGGAGGGATACTCAATTAATGCGATGAGACCGACCGAATCAGACCAGGTTTCCTTATCGAGGATGACGGACGGGTGATGTCTCGATTTCCGGAATTCTCACCACCCAGACTCCCCAGGGGGACACCTATAAATAGCACCTAACCAATGACGGAAAGACGGTACGTTCACAGATTCTCTTACTCCCCCTATCATATATTTTCTCCCCTACACTAACTTGATCGTCGGAGCGGTCCCCGACCCCGACCCCTCTTTGTTCTTGCTTTGCAGGTTTCTATCGTAAGGGATACGGTGAACAAGACTGCAGGATACGTCCTTAACAGTGGCGCCGTCTGTGGGATTCGATTGTTTCTGATCAACGTACTTTCTGCATGCCTACATGGCTATCCCGGCGAAGTAGCATGCCGAGCATTCCCTCTCACACTGAAGGGGATGGCTAGGACATGGTTCGGAACCATTCCTCCGGGATCCGTCAGTAGCTTCGAGATGTTAGCCCGACTCTTCATCACCCAGTTCATGGCTAGTAAGAAATGAAGGCGTCCCGTGGCGTACCTATTGACCGTCAAGCAAGGAGAGAAGGAAAGCCTGAAAGGGTACCTGTCCAGGTTCAACGAAGAAAGGATGACCACCGACAACCAGGACGAAAAGATCACCCTAGCGGCCCTCCTGGGCGGCATATGGCCCAGGAGCCCCTTCATGGCGGAGATAGCCCGCAAGACTCCCACCACTTTGAACGGGTTCATGGATCAGGCTGACGGATTCATCAACGCCGAAGATACGCTCGAAGCCCTAGTAGCCCCGCGACACGGGGAGCTCCGACAGCACGATCAGAAGACAACCAGTGCCGGGGAAGGTTCCAGCAAGCATCGGGGAGGTAGGAAGTTCCCAGATGAGACGAGGAGAAGGGACCCCCCACGGGAACACAGACTGTCATCGTGGCCTCAGTCCAGCTTGGCGGTGGAAGATCAGAAGAAGGCAGAAACAAGGCGAGAGTCCATCAGAAGAAGAAGAGGGGAAATGTATTGCGAATATCACAAGTCCAAGGGCCACAACACTGAAGACTGCCAGGCCTTGAAAAATAGTCAGAGGGATGAACGGATGAACGACCGAAGAGACAGAACTCGATCGAGGACCCCTCATCGGGAACGGGAATCAAGCAGACACCAAGGCGAACCTGCGTCCAGCCACCCAGCAGGAGAAATCAGAACCATTGTCGGGGGACCATCCCGAGGAGGGACTACGTCCTCCTCTCAGAGGGCACACGCGCGGAGAGCCAGATATGGGGAAGTCTACTCACTGGGGCAGGCACCGAGACAGGGCAACCCGGGTCCCAGAAGGGAATCAATAGTGTTCAACGAGCAGGATGCGAAGGGGATCGCCTTTCCGCACGATGACGCTTTGGTGATATCAGCATTGGTGGCCAATTTCACAGTTAAAAGGATGCTGATTGACAACGGGAGTTCGGCCGATATCTTGTTCTGGGAGGCCTTCGTGCAGATGGGGATCGACCCCGGCCAACTTCAGCCTATCCGAGCCCCCCTTAAAGGATTTACAGGCGAGGCAGTACACCCCGAGGGCCTAATAACTCTCCCGGTTTTGATGGGCTCCGCGCCCAGGACCGCGTCCATCATGACTGAATTCCTGGTCGTGAAAGCTCCCTCCTCCTACAACGCCATCCTAGGGAGACCGACCCTAAACAACTTGAGGGCAGTCACTTCCACCTACTACCTCAAGATGAAGTTTCCGACCGACAGAGGAGTGGGCGAAGTCAGAGGAGAACAGGTAACCTCCAGGGAATGCTACGCCCGGGAATTGAAACACAAGGATAGTTCCGTGGCTACGATCTCCCTGGAGGACGAGCATGTTGAGATTCCGCCGGCACCTCCCCGAGCAGTATGGGACGACGAGATCAGGGACGAAGCGACACTGCGCCAAGCGGAACCCAACGAGCCTCTGGAATTGATTCCGGTCGATGGCGACAACCCGGATCGGACAGTACGAGTCGGAACCAGAATGGACCCGGGAGTACATACGGAACTCAAGGCTCTCCTCATCGAGCACAAAGACGTATTCGCCTGGACACACGCAGATATGCCCGGGATCGATAGGTCTGTAATAGAACACCGACTATGTGTCAACCCGACTGCCCGGGCAGTTAGGCAAAAAAGAAGGAGCTTCTGTGCTGAGAAGTACGCCGCCATTGCAGAAGAGGTGGACAGACTCCTGACCGCTGGCCTCATCCGAGAGGCTCACTACCCGGAATGGCTGTCCAACGTAGTACTGGTAAAGAAGACCAGCGGGAAATGGCGTATGTGCGTGGATTTCACCGATTTGAACAAAGACTGCCCTAAAGATAGTTTCCCTCTACCGCGCATCGACCTCATTGTGGACTCAACTGCTGGGCACTCTCTCCTCAGCTTCATGGACGCCTATTCGGGTTACAATCAGATCAGAATGAACACAGACGATGAGGAAAAAACAGCGTTCATTACAGACCGCGGGCTCTATTGTTACACTGCCATGCTGTTTGGACTCAAGAACGCGGGGGCCACTTATTAACGGTTGGTTAACCGTATGTTCAAAAAGCAAATCGGGAGAAACATGGAGGTTTACGTCGATGACCTCCTGGTCAAGAGCCGCTCTCCTAACGATCATATGACGGACCTGAGAGAGGCCTTTTCTATCCTGCGACACTATCAGATGAAGCTCAACCCCGCCAAGTGCACCTTCGGGGTCGAGTCCGGCAAGTTCTTAGGGTACATGGTCTCTGAACGAGGAATCGAGGCCAACCCCGAAAAGATACATGCTATCCTCAATATGGCACCCCCGAGGAACCTGAATGAAGTCCAGCGATTAGCTGGTCGAATTGCTGCTCTCAGCCGGTTCATAGCAAGGTCGACCGATCGGTGCCTTCCCTTTTTCCAAGTCCTCCGAAAAGCACGCGAGTGGGACACATCGTGCAAGCAGGCATTCGAACAACTCAAAGATTACCTGACGTGTCCCCCGTTACTTAGCCAGACAGCTCCCGGAGAGACCCTTGTGGCTTATTTGGCAGTCTCGCCCCATGCAACATCCGCAGTTTTAGTAAGAGAAACCGATCAGGGTCAGAAGCCTGTGTACTATGTCAGCAGGGCACTTCAAGGAGCAGAGGCCAGGTACCCTCGTACAGAGATGATAGTATTCGCCTTACTAACGGCTGCGCGTCGGCTGCGTCCATACTTCCAAGCCCACACCATAAGGGTAATGACCGATCAGCCCCTCGGAACCATCCTTCAGAAGCCCGATACGTCCGGTCGGTTAGCGAAATGGGCAATCGAGCTGAGTGAGTTTGATCTAACGTTTCAGCCCCGAACAGCGATGAAAGCACAAACACTGGCAGATTTTGTTGCAGAATACACTGGGTTTCCGGAAGAGATCCCCAGTGAACCTCGGGGGCAGACGTGGCAGTTGTACGTTGACGGGTCCTCATGCCGAGCCGGGGGGGGGAGCAGGTGTACACATCGTCACCGACCAGGGCATCCAACACAACTACGGTATAGGCCTGACCTTCAAGGTAACCAACAACGAGGCAGAGTACGAGGCCCTCATAGCCGGAATGACAATTGCTAGGGCCCTCGGGGCGACTGAGCTGGAAGCCCGAACTGATTCTCAAATAGTTTTTCATCAAGTACTCGGCCAATGCGTCACCAAGAGCGAAAAATTGAAAAAATATCTGGAGCTCGTATGCATTGAGAGAGATCGATTCAGTTACTTCCAGTTACTGCGGATCCCAATGGAAGAAAATCATATAGCGGATCGACTGGCGAAGATTGCATCGGGAAAAGATGAACATCCGCCCCCAGAGAACACCGAGATCAGGACAATAGATACTCCCTCCACGGGCAGCGAAGTCAGAGTAGTGGCTATTGCAGATCCCGACTGGGCAACCGATATCACAGCATACCTCCGGACAGGCACATTACCTCCCGACCCAAGCCAGGCCCGCAAGATAAAGAATAGATCGTCCAGATTCACACTGATTGACGGATCGCTGTACAGAAAGGGTTTCTCTGAACCATTGCTCAGGTGTGTAACAAAGGAGGAAGGGCAATACATACTGGCCGAGATCCATGAAGGAATCTGCGGGGCCCACACGGGGTCTAAAACGCTAGCCGCCCGCACCACCCGTGCAGGGTACTACTGGCCGCGTCTGTTCCAGGAAGCAAAAGAATTCGTTAAAAGATGCCCGAAGTGCCAAGAGTACAGCCCAGTATTACACTCCCCATCGGAGGAACTCACTTCAATAACATCCCCCTGGCCCTTTGATCAATGGGGACTAGACCTTATAGGACCATTCCCAGTGGGGAGGGGTGGGACTAAATTCATAATAGTGGCAGTGGATTATTTTACGAAGTGGGTAGAGGCCGAAGCCCTTGTCAGTATCACTTCTCAAGCCATCACAAAGTTCTTGTGGAAGTCAATTGTTTGCCGGTTCGGGATACCTCAGAGCTTCATATCAGACAACGGAAAGCAGTTCGATTGCAGTCATTACCGAGAATGGTGCTCCGAGTTGAAAATCAAGGTGAAGTACTCTTCTCCCGGCCACCCGCAGGCTAACGGACAAGCCGAGGCAACCAACAAAACCATCCTCAATGCGCTAAAGAAAAGACTCGGAATGCACAAAGGGGCTTGGGCCGATGAACTTCCAGGGGTCCTGTGGGCATATCGCACAACGGTCCGAACCCCCACAGGTGAAACGCCGTTTGCCCTGACCTATGGCTGCGAGGCGGTAATTCCAGTCAAGGTCGGGATGCCCACCCTACGAATCCAGCACTATGACACTGCTTCCAATGATGCCAAGATGATGGAACGCTTAGACTCCTTAGAAGAACACAGGGAAGAGGCCGGCATCCGACTTGCCAGCAACAAACGCAAAGCAGAACAATACTTCAACAAAAGAGTAAAGCCGCGCCGCTTCAAAGTCGGGGACTTAGTGCTAAGACAAACGGGCGTCACGACTCCAGCACAAGGAAAACTGGGACCGAAATGGGAAGGGCCTTACGTGGTAACGGCAACGAACAGACCTGGGTCTTACCGACTCAAAGACAGCTCCGGAGCCGACCTACCCCACCCCTGGAACAGTGAGAGGCTTAAGAGGTACTATGCGTAACAATTACTAATGTAATTTACTTCCGCTGATGTAATTTGCTCCTTGAAATTATAAAAAGACCGATGTTATTCATAACCAATGTATTGTGAAGTTCTCGACAAACGCCTTCGGAGTCCCGCGGGGTCGGTCAATCCACTCATGCGATGTATCCGACTCGGAGTCCCGCGGGGTCGGTCAATCCACCCACGCGATGTATCCGACTCGGAATCCCGCGGGGTCGGTCAATCCACCCACGCGATGTATCCGACTCGGAATCCCGCGGGGTCGGTCAATCCACCCACGCGATGTATCCGACTCGGAATCCCGCGGGGTCGGTCAATCCACCCACCCGATGTATCCGACTCGGAATCCCGCGGGGTCGGTCAATCCACCCACGCGATGTATCCGACTCGGAATCCCGCGGGGTCAGTCAATCCACCCACGCGATGTATCCGCCTCGGAGTCCCGCGGGGTCGGTCAATCCACCCACGCGATATATCCGACTCGGAATCCCGCGGGGTCGGTCAATCCACCCACGCGATGCATCCGACTCGGAGTCCCGCGGGGTCGGTCAATCCACCCCGCGGGGTCAGTCAATCCACCCACGCGATGTATCCGACTCGGAATCCCGCGGGGTCGGTCAATCCACCCACGCGATGTATCCGACTCGGAATCCCGCGGGGTCGGTCAATCCACCCACGCGATGTATCCGACTCGGAATCCCGCGGGGTCCGTCAATCCACCCACGCGATGTATCCGACTCGGAATCCCGCGGGGTCGGTCAATCCACCCACGCGATGTATCCGACTCGGAATCCCGCGGGGTCGGTCAATCCACCCACGCGATGTATCCGACTCGGAATCCCGCGGGGTCGGTCAATCCACCCACGCGATGTATCCGACTCGGAATCCCGCGGGGTCCGTCAATCCACCCACGCGATGTATCCGCCTCGGAATCCCGCGGGGTCAGTCAATCCACCCACGCGATGCATCCGCCTCGGAGTCCCGCGGGGTCGGTCAATCCACCCACGCGATGCATCCGACTCGGAGTCCCGCGGGGTCGGTCAATCCACCCACGCGATGCATCCGACTCGGAGTCCCGCGGGGTCGGTCAATCCACCCACGCGATGCATCCGACTCGGAGTCCCACGGGGTCGGTCAATCCACCCACGCGATGCATCCGACTCGGAGTCCCGCGGAGTCGGTCAATCCACCCACGCGATGCATCCGACTCGGAGTCCCGCGGGGTCGGTCAATCCACCCACGCGATGTATCCGACTCGGAGTCCCGCGGGGTCGGTCAATCCACGCGAAGCAATTTGCAACTCCTGAACCCCGATCTTAAGCACATCGACCAAGTACGCTTGAGAAATTTTTTTTCTTAAGTTTACACTTAACCAAAAAATTTCGCGGGGTAAAGACAGAATGAAATTATGGACAAAACACCAGAGGAAGATCAAGCTCGATTCATATATATATTGTCGGTCATACAAACTCGCTCGAATCAAGCTCGAGCATCATTACAAAAAAAAAAAAAGAGAGAAGAAGAAGAAAGCAACACAACAAAAACTTGTACAGCAGCCAGGTCAAGCCTCAGGGGGGGCGGAGGAGGATTCAGGTCGTCAAAGGGAGGGTAGCCGCGCTTCCCGATCTTCTTGACGAATCTCTTCGCAGCCCGGTCTGGGCGAAGAGACTTCACGTTTATCCTCCGTGGATCGAGCTGGGGATCCACCAAGAGCTGGGATCCTAGTCGGCGAAGGCCCTCGGCATAACCGTGCCCCCAGGCGGAATTACGAATCGCCACCACTCGGGATATCTGCTGCTCGTGATCAGCAATCCTCGAGTGAGCCTCTTCTAGAGCACTCCGAGCCCCCGCGAGCTCGGACTCCCGAGCAGCCCGGATCTCCTCAGACCGCGCCAACTCCGCTTGCAGGATCTCCCGGGCGCACCTCGAACCGACCAGCTCCTCCTCCCGAGCAATCCGAGCCTGCTCGGACATGGCTAACTCCTCTTCCCTCAGTAATAGAATCTGGGAAGAAGCAGCCAGCTCTGCTGTTCGAGCGGTTAGCTCGGACTGAAGAAGGATCTTGTCCTGCTCGGTGGCCGATCTTGCGTCCACGAGGAGGGCATTCCTCCGATGGGCCACCGCCAGCGATTCCCGGGCCGCCTCCAATTCGGCTCGAAGGGAAGAGTTGTCTCTCTCTAGCCTGCCCTTATCCGCCCCCAGCTCCTCGACAGATTTTATCAGCCCCCTGCAGGTTTCCTGCGACTGCTCGAACTGGTCCCGTGCTTGCTGCAGTTTGTAGAGCCCGAACTTGCAGACGGTTCCGAGCTCGCTGTTGAATTCGGCGAGCTCGGCCAGCTCGGATCCCACTGACCGGGATATCTCCATGGCGACCTGAAACACCGAACAAATAAAAAAGAGAAAGAAAAACTTAGCAACTTGAAGAGAGAAGACCGTCCAAAATTCAACAAAGCCTACCGAACAAACCTGAGTCAGCAGAGGCTCCAGCATCGAGGCCACTCGGGCGGAGGCATCTGCCTTTGCTTGATCGAATCGGGAAGGCCGCTCTGAACCGGCTTCACCGGCCTGACGAGCCCCTTCCTCTGAATCCGACCCGAAGAGCTAACCAAGCACAGCGACCCCGCTTCGAAGCCGAAAAGGAGATGGGAGTCGGGGAGGAGCTTCCGAGCCCGGAGATGGGCATGCGTCCTCAAAGTGAACCCCCGAGGTCGACCCCCTCTCGAAGGTCGGGGGTGGACGCTCAGGAGACTCATCGGACTCAGCGGCCGGTCGACCGCTCTCGTCTGCGTCCTCCATGTGGCTCCCTTCCGCGGGAAGGTCGGACCCCCTCGACCTCTCGGGGGTGGCCTCGTCCCGATTTTCCTAGTCCGGAGCCCCTTGCTGCTCGGCTCCCTCGCAGGCACCCTCGGAATTGGCCTCCTCGCCATGTACTTCCTCTTCCCCCTCGGAGGCATCTGAGTGGCGCTCGGAAGACGAAGGGGGAGGGGTGGGCAACTGACTCGCCCTGACAGCTCGCTCCTCCGACTCCTGTCAGAAGACCTGCGCGAATGGCATCTCCCCCGGAGTCAAATCGGCGGCATGTTCCAGAGCCTCCTCGAAGACGCGCTCTATCTCCTCTCCGTCTGAGGAGTCGACCCCGGCCCGGTCGGACGCCTCGATCTGGGCTTCCATAACCGTCCTCCTCCCGGCCTCAGCCCTCATTCCCTCGGTCTCCAAGAACCGGAGCTCGTCCGAGGACGACGACGAGGAAGTCGGCTCGGGACGTCGTACGGGAGGGTCCGTGGGGGGAACACCTCCGTCCGGACCCTCGGCCCATGGGCCCTTCCCCTTCCTCTGCTTTTTGGGTCGGGCACCACGGCTCGAAGTGGCCTCGCCGGCCCGACTCTTGGTGCGCCTCTCTTGTTCTACCTCCCGATCAGAGGCTCGCTTGCGAGAGGTGGTAGGAGGCTCTTCCGGGACAGTAAAGAAGTTTTGACCCTCGGCGTAGGACCGGTCTGGTCGGGTCAAGAACTCCTCGATGTTCTCCTCGGTGAGGAGATTATCGGACCATAGCCGATCGGGATCCTCTGCCCCCCAGGAGAGGACCGCCTTCACCCTCTCAGCCTCCTGGGCCGAGAGGGTAACCTCCATATGTGTCTGAGAGGGGAGGAAGCCCCAGTCTTTCTGAACGGGGAAATCGCTCCCCTCTCCCTCCGGGAACTCCCACTCCCTCCCCGAGACGAAGAAGAACCTTTTGTGGTAGTCCCGGGCGCTCGAATGCCTCTCCTCCATTCTGATCAGCCTACATTTCGGCTTTATCTGGAAGCCGGCAACATTCCCGTCCCGACGGAGGAGCCGGTACAGTGAGAAGAATTCTCGAGCGGTCAGGTCGGGGTAGGGATCGTTCTTCCCGGACAGAACGATCCTAAACGCCACGCAGGTGGCCAGCAGGATACGCCACCGGTTCGGCATGAGTTGGGCAGGGGCCAAACCCAAGAAGTGCAGGACTTCCCGAACGGGCCGAATGAAGGGAAGGCGTAGTCCCTTCGAGAGCATGAGGGAGAAGAGCACGACCTTCTGAGCCCTCCCATCGCGCTCACAGGCCCTGACTCCATCCCCCGGGGCCTCCAAGGTGTGCCGCCAGGAAACGTGGTGTTTCTTCCTAAGCGTGTCCACATCGGAGGATTGCATGGTGGACATCCAGCCTTTGCCGGCAAAGAAAGGGCATGGATCAGAAGAAGCCATGGGGGCAAAAGCAGGGAGTGGCAAGAAAGCAACAGAGAAAGAATGAAAGATGGCGAAGAGCAGAGGCAAGGAAGAAAGACAGCAGAATGGCAAGAAAGCAAACAGCGAAGCGAGGGCAGTGACAAGACCGCTGGGTAATTTATACCCAGAAGCAAAATTTAATGCGAGCGGGAAACGAGGCCACGCCGAAACCGTCACCTCAGACTTGGCTCTTAGGAACAGAAAGCACGCCCCGAACTGACCAATCAAAGGAGAGAAGCGTGCGCCGAAATGACAAGTCAGTCAATGATAGCCACGCGCGTGCGCCTCACCATTTAATAGCGGATCACTGACGGTTCGGGAATCGGAGCGACAGCGCAATTAAATTTCAAACTGCATTAAATGCCTGACACGGAATATGACGGGTCACGATTCGGCATTAATTGATCAGAATTCAAATCGTCCCTCTGAAGTCCGGTTGGTAAACGAAACGACATGTCAGCAGGGATCACCCGAACACGTCAGACCTCGTGTTCCCGCTCGGAAGGGGAAATAAAGGAACACTGCCCTGTATCGGGGGACAGTACAATCAAAGGAAAGGGAGACCCTAGCTCTAAAACGTTCGGAATTTCCATCGAAGTGCCTTCGATGAAAACTCGCGGGGTACTGAAAGGGGGTCAAACTTGCCCGGGCCCGAGCCCACAAGGTTATCGGGCCCAAGGCCCGCTATCCGCACCCGTCTCGACGCAGCGTCCGAATTCAACTGGGAAGACCGAAACCGGGGACGAGCCAAGTCCCTGGTTACCCCGATCTGGGCAGGAGATGGTTAAATCGGTCTCAAGAACACGCCAAGGACAGAACGGCGGCTCACGTACCGATATATCTCCTGAACCCATCTCCCATCAAGACACTCCCTCATTTATGAACGGCAGACAGCAGCCGGTCTACAGACCCCCCCCCCAATTAATGCGGAGACACTACAAACATACGCCATTAATTGCTAAATTGACAAAAGATACAGCTGCATTTAATGCCCCTGTCCAAAAGGGTCTAATTGAGCATTAATTGGAGGGATACTCAATTAATGCGATGAGACCGACCGAATCAGACCAGGTTTCCTTATCGAGGATGACGGACGGGTGATGTCTCGATTTCCGGCATTCTCACCACCCAGACTCCCCAGGGGGACACCTATAAATAGCACCTAACCAATGACGGAAAGACGGTACGTTCACAGATTCTCTTACTCCCCCTATCATATATTTTCTCCCCTACACTAACTTGATCGTCGGAGCGGTCCCCGACCCCGACCCCTCTTTGTTCTTGCTTTGCAGGTTTCTATCGTAAGGGATACGGTGAACAAGACTGCAAGATACGTCCTTAACATATTCGTATATAAATTATTATTTTAAAATCATTTATATATATATAATTTATTTATATATAAGTTATTTTAAAACAATATCTTAAATAACATTGATATCAAAAATTTATTAGCTCTATCAAAAGTTTAATACAAATATAAATTTGATGTATTTATTTAAAATATTTTTATATCGTATTTATCAAATATTCAAATGAAATTATAAGAAGTTTTAAGCTACAATAATTTTATTTTATTCTTTAAATATAAATGTTTATTATTTACCAATTAAAATAATTTTTATTATTTTTTAATATGTTTATTAGATGAATAAATTATAAATGTATTTATTAGTTTCATAAATTATATATTATATTATTATTTTGATAAATTTAATATGAGATTATGAATATAAACATATTAATTTTTTTTATCAAAGTTTTACTTTTTATCAAATTATAAAAAATATTTTAATAAAACTAATGTCATTGCTCTAATTGTCAGTTTCCGGAGACAATGGTTAAGAAAAGCAATTTTATTCCTTAAAATATATATTCTGGTACGAAAGATCAGCGACATTAAAGACGAGTATAAAAGTACGAAAGAAAGACAAGCTAGAAAAGGCCGAGGAATCTTCTGCACGAGATTAAAGAAATGATTAGCACCACTAATATATAATATATGCAATATGTTTTGGCGCTTTTATTAACTTTATTCCAAGATTGAGGGAAAGGGAGAGGGGGGTTTACTCTTTAATAATGGGGGAAGCACGCCTAGGGCGACAAGTACCGATCTTCTTCATATCTTTTTAACCATATCCCCCCAGATAGTGCAATGTACGTGTCCTTAATTTATTAGAATCTTTCTCAACTTCCAAGCCACGTGCAGAAATTTCGAACAAAATCCCTCCACAAACAATAAAAATATAAATGATCAAGCTACTATACACACACGTATAGCTTAATTTCAGAGATAAATTAATGCAAATGCTTAAGGATCGAGATGACATCCTGCAGAAATATGTTAATCAAATACACAATAATATAATAAAAATTACAATAAATACAATATCATAATATAATAAAAATTACAATAAAATAATATTCAAACAGCATCAATTTAGTTGAGGCACAAAAATCTACTATAACAAAAGCATTTTTTTTTTCAAAAAATAATTCATCCAAAACATTCACTTTTATTGCCGGTAAAAGTTTATTTCGATATTTTTCATTCGCAAGAAAGTTACAGGAAATAACTTGTCCAAGAAACCCATTTTTCTCGCGATTCTTTGAATTTCCAGAAATACTAATATTTCTAGCATCACTGCATCGAGGGAAATAACAAATTCTGGTAGTAAAAATTACAGGAAATGACTTTTTACGGCATTATATGATCGTCGAAAATAGTCTTTTATGAAATAAAAAAATAGTAAAATAATATCATAGGATCACAACCTTATTCCTAAAATACATAAAGAATGTGAACAATATAATACAAAAAAAAACATATTGGAATACAAATAAGAATTTCTAGATAATTTGAAAAGAAAGGGAAAAAATAAACACAAATACTAAACATAGAAAAATGCATTAAATGAATAAAAAAGAAAAAAAAAACTAATAGAATAATTGACCTGCAAAGAATATGACAATGAGTTATTAAATAGATAGTAAGAAGCAAGAATAGATATATGTTCTTGAAGAAGTTGAAATTATAAACTAGAACATAAATTTGTCTATTGATCAAATTCACCACAAATGTGACGCCCCCAAATTCTCCTTAAAATAAACACGGGAATCGAGGCGTCGGGATGCTGACAACACGGGTCACGCACCCCCAACGTCAAGTGCTAAGTTTGTGAACACGTGACATGCATAAATAAAAATCGCAGCAGAATAATTAAAGTCAATAACTTAGTACCAGAATTTTTAGAAATATTTTATAAACTATTTTAATATAAATTCTCCAACAGGAGATTTAATACAGTCATCCGAAATACAAATTAAACAAATACATATTTATAAAAATAGGAGAAATAAATTTCCCGAAATAACAATTAATAATAATAACACATCAACGGCGAAGCCGTCTCCTCAGGTTTAGCCTCTTCAAAGTCTGCATCCGAAAACTATGACGCCAAAAATGGCATCACAGGTAAGTACAACCCAAACAAACTCAAGATAATAAATATATTCATGCAACAACACTATGCATGAACAGGACATCGTATGCATGTGACTTAAAATTATCCTTCTCAAAATTAATAAAATGCTCACACACGCCAAAATCCCATTTTGGCCCAAATAAAACTCCAGTAAAATCACCCATCATTTTCCCAGAAAATGATGACCATAAATCCATTAAAACCACAACCATTTTCTCAGAAAATGGTCCACGTAAAACCAATAATTAAAACCCGCCACTTTCCCAGAAAATGGCCTAAACATCCGTTTTATTAACCGTATGCACCATGATCTCCCCTAGGGACTATCCGCACACCTTGACTTTCATTATCACACCGAAAGTAACGACCCCACATGTGACTTTGGAACAGGCGATGCCTAGCTAACCATGCCCAGCACGTACCATGACCAGGCATCCCCTAACTCCCGCCAGCAGAGAAGCCACGGAGTCGGCACGAGAGCGTTACCATTTCGTCCTATCCCGTCGTCGCCCGGTGACAACCCAGGGGACATCACTCAGTATATTCCGCTCCCGAGTGACCAAAGGAGCTCCACCGAGATAATGCCCCATCCCGACTT
This sequence comes from Platycarya longipes, assembly GCA_036559045.1. Lineage (NCBI taxonomy): Eukaryota > Viridiplantae > Streptophyta > Magnoliopsida > Fagales > Juglandaceae > Platycarya > Platycarya longipes. Next base: position 1,960,698 of record CM071792.1, read on the forward strand.
GGGGTCGTGATACACACCCACCTGAAACCATAAACGCAAAGAAAACCCAGTTTTCATTTCCAACACATAAATATGCGCGTAAATACACAATGCAGATGACCATGCACCAAATAACCAATAACTGATAATTTTCAATAATGACCAAACACAATATTTGTTGATGCCAAAAATATATTTAAATCTTAAAGTTCATTTGGAAAATACTTATAGCGGGTAAAAGCGCAATTCTTTGACCAAACGCCAATCCGCAGCGTTCATAGCAGTCACCGATACGTTGGGCTAAAATGCTCGGTTTGACACCAAAATTTAGGAAAATACTTTTTGAAGGGTGGGGAATCTCGTGGAGTTGGTGGTGTGGCGGCACAACCATCGGAAGGTGGCAGATCGGGGTCAAAATGGGTGAAAATCCATTTTCGGGTTTGAGGTTGTACTGGGAATGTGAGGCAACGGTTGGAGAAATTGAGCTAGGAGGATGACCGGCTGGGCAAGGGGAGTCTTTTGGTGGCGGTGGTGAGGCCTACGGTGGCCGGACGGCGGCGCGACGAAGAACAACCCGTTTTAGGACCCATTCCGGGTGGAGGGGTAACCGGCTGAGATGGGTGGCTACCGACGGTGGGTTATGCTCGCCGGAGGGTGGAGAGTCTAGTGGTGGTAGTCGGAGGCCAAGAGGTAGCCAACGGTGGTCGGAAAATGCAGAGGAAGTTAAAACACTCATTTCGGGTAGGGGGCCGTGTAGGGGCGGTGGGGTGGCCGGAGGTGACACCACCGGTGCCAGTGGACTCGCTGGCATGTGCGAGTGAGGTTGGGCTGGGTGGTGTCGCCGGTGGGTGGCCGACAGCGGTCCTGGGGGAGGAGGAAGAAGCGACGGGAGATGAGAGGGAGAGAGAGGGTGCACGGGCTGGGGGGTCTGGGCCGAAACTGAGAAAAAAAAAAGAAAAAAAAAGGAAAAAGGAAAAAGAAGGGAAAATGAGTCCAATTAGAAAAATACAGTAAATTAAATAAAAGCCAATAAAAAATCTTACAATTCAATATCAATAAATAAAATATTTAAAGTCCAAGAATAAGCTAATTTAATTTAAAGAACAATTTAATTATAGAACACTAATTATTATTTAAGAAAGCACATCAATTAAAATCACATAATAAAATAAAGGAAATTAAATTCCACTCATTAAAATAATTACCTCACATTTAAATTAATAAAGAAACAACGTAACTCAACATTAACTAATTAATAGCTCAAATAAATATCTTAAATAATTAAAACATGACTAATAATATTATTAAATTAAAATAAAATAATTAACACCGAAAATAAAATAACGTATAAAAATACACGTAAATCTGGGATCTCACAACAAACCTCATCCAGAGTGAAGAAAAAAAAGGGAGAAACATACCACAACAATAATAATAACAAGATCATCCCAATGTTTCTCATATGCAAGATGAATTGCCAGGCTATCGCTTCAATCCTCATCCTTAACAAATTAATATATAAATGATCAAAACTAAATGTTAGAAAATGAACATACTTTTTCCAGGATCCACTTGACAAACCCACCATACTAGCTATCCTAAAAATAGGAGTAGCAATCTGAGATGCTAACAATGTACTATTTTTCATATAAAAAACATTACCAATAGATAACTCTAACATTTATCTCACAGCTACTAAGCTAATAAAACTAAGCACTCTATGCATAATTAGATCTTCAATGCACTATTTTTCATATAAAAAACATTACTTTGAGTCCTATAAATCTTTCTACTAAGCATACAGAAATAGCCATATAAAAAGGAGCTAAAATACAGCTCAAAACAAATAGCTGGAGAATCTATTGCAGTTCCTATCTAAAAAATCAACTCACAATAGCTTCCACACTTGCAACAGCAGCTGCCAACTCTCCACTTACATCAACTCACAGTTCAATGCACATGTTAAGTGTCACAAAGGGCCATGGAATCTCACTTCCACATAACCTACAAAGAATATGATGCATTCATAATACAAGGAAAAATTAATAGTACTCAAAAGCTTCAAAGTATTCTGCATATCCTCTTCACTACTTTGATACAACCTTACAGCCTAATGTAAAACTGTTAAAAGTGTCCTAAAATAGAAAGTAATTGAACTCTTTGTAATAAAGGGCGTTATCATGTTTCTAGTTCAAAATGAATGGCTGTAATAATAGAAGATCCAAAACTGTTAAAAATAAATATGGCATCTAGATACTAGAATTGAGGCATAAGTTACATGTGAACAAGGATTAGCTTCATATAATAATATTTATCTCTTACATAACAGAAAAAGAAGTTACATGTGAACAAGGAACCAGGGGAGAAAAAATTAAGCCTTCATTCATATTATGATGCCATTCAGAAAATAAAAAAGGAAATACATATCAGGTCAACTGTCAGACAAATGTGGCAGTCCAGAGCATTTGACAAAATATGCCTACTCTTGACTCTTTATGTGATAAAGAAATTAAATAATAAAAACAAGAGGAACCTAAAATAGAAATTGCATTAAGAGAAAAAAAATACTTCAAAATCAATAGATATGTATTGATGCTGCCAACACAATAAAGATACCAAATCAAACAATAACAAGCATAAAGTATTAGAAAAAGTAATAACATTTCCTTATAGCAAAAATAAAAGAAAGTGATGACATTTCCTTATAGCAAAGACACCCTCTACCAATTAAGTTCTGTATTGATTTGAAGGAAGAAATCAAAGTTGAATATCAAAGATAACAGTGATGACATTTAGCATGATAATGCTCCTTATCCTCTTGGATGAAAACCAATATTTCCTCCACAAAGGCTACTTTCTAGCAAGTGATTTCAAACCCACCTTCAAAGGATTCTAAGCCTTAGCTTTCTTTATCATCTGCTTCAATATAAAGAAAAACTAACATCAGTTATAAGAATGTTAACAATTATATTGATTTTTTGTATTCTCAACACTTTCACATGGCATGGTTATAATTTTTTTGCTTCCAAACTTAGCTTCAAACTTCTCTTTAAAATATCCTAACGTAAACATATTTTTTCTTATAATTTTTTTTAAACAAATTAATGAATATTTACAGAAAAAGTAGAGATTAGACCACAAAGCAAGTACTAATTTAAATATTATGCTTCTCAACACACATCACCACAAATCACATACGAATATTTACAAGGAAAGTACAGATCAGCCCCCAAAACAAGCACCAATTAAAATATTATGCATCGAAAACACCACAAATCAAATTAGTTTCCAGAAAAAAAAGGAAATGTAAATAAAAACCAAATCCATAAGGCAAAGTAGGGATTTTTACCCTTGCCACACAATAGAAATCAAAATAGATCAATTTGAAGAAGGAGTCTAGTCTAGGGCAAAAATAGAAATAGTGTTTAGCTCGTTGATGAGATTTAGAATAGGATTCCACCCTTTGGAAATGAGAGAGCATGAGAGAGAGAGAGTGAGTGAGAGTAAGAGAGAGAGAGATGAACGGAGAGAGAGAGAGACGAACGGAAAGGGAGAGAGACTCACCTGCAAACCAGGACGACATCGACAACGGCACGAGAGCGTGATACAACATGGTAGGGAAGCGCGATCACACACATAGAGAGAGAGGGTTGGGGAGAATCTCGGGGGGGAGGGGGAGGGGGAGGGGGGAGGGGGTATCGTAGAGATGATATTAGGGATTAGGGAGAAATGAGGAAATGGGTGGAATGCGCACCGATCTTATTTTTAAAAGATAATTTTCAACGCTACACAAGCGCCGTAATTAGTTCAAAAGTCGCAGCAAAAAATAAATCATCAGCATTAGCCCGTGTGTGACGCCCCCAAATTCCTCTTAAAATAATACGGGAATCGAGGCGTCAGGATGATGACAACACGGGTCACACATCCCAACGATAAGCGTCAAACATGTGTACACACGTGACATACATAAAATATAGATCGCAGCGAGTAATAAAATCGATAACTAGGTACCAGAATTTTTTTGAAATATTTTACAAACCAATTTAATATAAACTCTTCAACAGGAGATTTAATACAGTCATTCGAAATACAAATTAAACAAATACATATTTATAAAAATGGGAGAAATAAATTTCCCGATATAATAATTAATAATAATAACACCTCAATGGCGGAGCCGTCTCCTCAGGCTCAGTCTCTTCATAATCTACATCCAAAAACTACGACGCCAAGATGGCATCACAGGTAAGTACAACCCAACCAAACCAAAAGACAGAAATACATTAATGCCACAACAACAACCATGAACAATTACAATATGCATGAGGCTTAAATCATCTTCCTCAAAGTCAATGAAATAACCACACATGCCAAAATTCCATTTTAATCCACAATAAAATCCCAATAAAATCACCCATCATTTTCTATAAAATAAAATCCTCAAAACCAATTATACCGGGCGTTACGTATCGCCGTCCCTAATATGATATACACACACATCCGAAATCATAATGGGCGTTACGTATCACCGTCTCCATTACGATTCACACACACTCATTTCATACCGGACGTTACGTATCGCCGTCCCCGATATGAAATGCACACCCAATGACCATAATGGGCGTTACGTATCGCCGTCCCCATTATGTCATCCACACAAGGCGTTATGTATCGCCGTCCCCGTTATGACTCAGCCCAAAACCATTAAAATCCGTTAAACTCAATAAAAATCCAATTTTCATTTCCAACACATGAATATCCGAAATCATGCAAAAATCCAATTTCCAAATATTTTCATGAGCATGCGCGTAAATACACAATGTAAACAACCATGAAGCAATTATCCAACATTTAATTAATCCAATCAACCAACAAATACCAACATCAACCAACACATAGCAACAATAATCAAACACAATAACTGTTGATGCCAAAAATATATTTAAATCTCAAAGTTCGTTTGGATAGTACTTACAACGGTAAAAACGTAAATCCTTGAACAAAGCCAATCTGCAGCGTTCGTAGCGGTCACATGTACGTTAGGCTAAAATGCTCGGTTTAACACCAAAATTTAGGGAGATACTCTTTGAAGGATGGGGAATCTCATGGAGGTGGTGGTGTGGCGGCACAACCACCGGAAGGTGGCGGATTGGGATCAAAATGGGTGAAAACCCATTTTCGGGTTTGAGGTTGTACCGGGAAGGTGAGGCCGCGGTTGGGGAAGTTGAGCTAGGGGGATGACCGGCTGGGCGAGGGGAGTCTTTTGGTGGCGGTGGTGAGGCCTACGGTGGCCGGACGGCGGTGCGGCGAAAAACAACCCGTTTTAGGACCCATTTCGGGTGGAAGGGTAACCGGCGGCGATGGGTGGCTACCGACGGTGGGTTATGCTCGCCGGAGGGTGGGGAGTCTAGTGGTGGTAGTCGGAGGCCAAGGAGTGGCCGGAAAATGCAAGGGAAGCAAAAATAGTCATTTCGGATAGGGGGCCGTGTAGGGGCGGGCGGTGGGGTGGCCGGAGGTGACACCACCGGTGCCGTTGAACTCGCCGGCATGTGGGGGTGAGGTTGGGCTGGGCGGTGTCGCCAGTAGGTGTCCGGCGGCGGCCCTGGGTTGAGGGAGAAGGAACGGTGAGGGGGAGAGGAGAACAGGGGAGAGGAAAACGCACGGGCTGGGGGGAGGAAAGGCAGGGGAAGAAAGGAAAAAAGAAAAGAAAGAGAAAAGAAAAAAGAGAAAAAGAAGAAAAAAAGGATCCAACTAAAAAAACACTATAAATAAAATAAAAGTCAGTTAAAATACTACAATATAATATCAATAAAATAAAATATTTAAAGCCCAACAATAGAAATAAATTAAACCCAAGCGCAATATTAAAATAAAACAATAATTAATATAACGAAAGCAGATCAAATAAACTCACATAATAAAATAAAGGAATTAAATTCCAATCATTAAAATAATTAACTCACATTAAAATAAATAAGAAAAGCAACGTAACTCAATATTAACTAATTAATAGCTCAAATAAATATCTTAAACAAATAAAATACAACTAATAATATTATTAAAATAATTAATACCAAGAATAAAATAACGTGTAAAAATACACGTAAGTCCGGGATCTCACACTGTGTACGTTGAATTTAACCAATTTTTTTTTGATGAACTATCTTTTGTCAGAATAAGTAACTTTTCTTTTAAAACAACGAAGCGCCAGAAATGGCATGTAAAAAATACGTATTTCATACATGACTTGTGTTCCTCGAAAAAGACTTGGCCACAAAACTACTTTTTGTTGTAGTGATATCTCACTCTATTTAAAGAAATTCAAATTTTTTGCAATTTATAATCTCTCAGATTAACTGGTATGATAGAACATCTTTTAATCTGATTCCTCTATGATATAATTACAGTCCAACTGATCGTCATATAGCTCAAACCAACTCTGCACAAATGAATGAACTCAAAGTTAAAAAAAAAAAAAAAACACATTTTTTTATCAGAAAAAATCTCTCAAAAATATATAGTCACCCAAAGTTTTTGTTCTCACTTTCTCTTAAAATATATATATATATATATATTGTTTCTCACTCCATACCCCTTGAACAATCGAAAACACACATAATTCCGAAGTCTAGGCATTTCCAACGTTAACAACCCTTCAAAGCCAACGTTTAACATCCCAACGTTAACAAACTTATGGAATTAGCCAAAACACTAACCATTCTAATAAGCCTTCAAGCCATGTAAATACCCAAATAACGGCAACCTTATTCCAAGCCGATTAAAACAACGTTTAATAGCAATAAAACTCATAACATATCTAATAACTAAAAAAGTTTGTAACAGTAGTTCTTTTCAAAACGCCGGCTAAAGCAACATGAATAATATTACAAATAGTAAATGAGGATGTTTTTTTTTTTTATAACCGAAAGACAATAAAAGATGACAACAGCCAACGTTAAACTTAAAAAGTTTTTCCGAATTCTTTTTCAATTACCGTCTTGAATGCCAAATTTAATCACTATAAAAAAAATTATGACAATTTATTAATTACAAATATTTATTATAGTCACTAATAATTTGTTTTAATCACTAATAATCTTTTTCATTATAAATATTTGATTACAAATATTTATTTTTTTTATTGTAACTAAGAGAAAACCAACACACTACAAGAAATCTGGTATTTGTGACCAACTATTCTCTATCAAAATGGTTATTCTCTGTCAATTTTCGTAACAAATAATCATATTTGCAGTAAATAATCCGTTAAAGATACTGATTTTTTTTGTAGTGATGATAATTAACTCATTAATGAAAAGAAACGTAACAAATAAATACTTTATTGAAAAAAATTCCAACAAAATATATGTTACTTCTTGCTGAGTTATAAAGAGAATCAGTACTTGAGATATATTTTATCATGATAAATTAACTATCAATGCATGCATGGCGGGTGCATTAAGCTGGTTTAATATTAGTACTTTAATGTGTGCCAATAATAATAATAATATATATATATATATATATATATATATATAAGCCATATAACCATTCATGTCCATCGTTATATTCCTGGACTATTTACCCATATTATATCATTATAAGAAAATTATCTATTCATGATCAATTTTTTTTGTTAAAATGATTATTTTTTTATCAAAATTAATTTATTTTTACAGTAAATAATCATTTTTGTCTCAAATAATTTGTTACAAATATTCATTTTTTCGTAGTGTATTAAATTAGAATTATTAAGATATAGTTGAAGGCCGTCTTTAGGCAAATATTGAGTTATGCAAAATTAACCATGCAATCATCTGATAATTAACTGAGAGACAATAACTAGTGGCGTGTGATTAATTAGAGCTGGACTCAAAGGAAAGGCAAGGGGGGATGAATTTGATTCAACCTTTTATTTTCTTTAGAGTTTCTAGTCTTTATTTCCTTTTTCTTTTTCTTTCTTTTTCTTTTGTCTGGCAAAGTTTAAAGTACCCTAGCTAAGCGAGTAATTGGCTTCTCTGGACATTAATTAACGCGTTCTTTAAGTGGATGGAAGGCGGCGGCCAAGTGATAATGATTTAAGTACTTTAAAAGATGACTATGGTTAACTTTGCACCGGAGTGGACTTTGAACAATGGCAGGCACAGTGATCATGATTAAGCTAGCTATCGCCAAAGTTATCCATTGAAGATCATAATGACGTGACAGATCTGAATTATAATGGCATACACACACACACATACATATATATATATATATATATACATACGCACGCCACACATACATATAACTTTCAGATGATCATCACTTGGAAAGCTGCTGTAACTAACTAGAAAGGGTGGTGAAATTGGCAAGAAGGAAATAAAGAAAAGAAGAAAGAATGACTGGTGGAACTAACTATATATATACATAATAAGTGAGAGTAATGGAGGAACAAAATGCTTATTGCCTTTTCGATTGGAATGGCCAAGGACTATGACTATCAGTAGCTATATAGCTTTCCATTTCATTAGAAAATTTTGATTCTTATTATACAGTCCGCAAAAGTACACCTTAAAGCTAGCCCCGCGCCGTCGGCCATATCAAGATACGTCCCCACTTCGTATGTTAATTAAGATCAGGTTTTTTCACGAGATTGCGCTGCATACCTCTTGTCCTTTGTGGTACGTACGTGGAGATTCGCTGGACTTATAATCGCAGACTTTCTTTAATGATCATGTCGTGTACATTCTTGTAGTTAGCTAGATTTATCTAATTGCTGTGAACGGTAATAGATCGAAGAGAAAGACGAAGAGACCAGAAACATTTGAATTTATATATAGTAACAAGATTATGAACATAATTATTTCCGAAAGATCAGCGCGCAATAGTTATTAGGTTTATATTGAACTATTGGTATTGCTTATAACTTATCCGGCCAGAGTATCACTTACGTTGAAAACTGGAAAACTGGCTAATTATAGGTTAATTCGGTATTTATTTTATTTACATAATGTTGAAATTAACTTAATTTACATGATGTTGATCAAAGCTATATATGATCTATTAATATCATGTCATGCATCATGTGTGCAATACGCAAAATTAAATAACACACACACACACATGATTATATATACATATAGATCAGACAGAACATCAAATAAACATTAATTTCATCCATACATAGGGAATTATGTTATTTTATTATTTTGGTGGGGGCGGGTGGAGTACAGCTTTAAAATTTATTATTTTAAACTATTTTGAAATCATTTATATATAAATTATTATTTTAAAATCATTTATATATATATAATTTATTTATATATAAGCTATTTTGAAACGGTATCTGATATAATGTTGATATCAAAAGTCTATTGGCTCTATCAAAAGTTTAATAAAAATGCAAATTTGATATATTTATTTAAAATATTTTTATATCGTATTCAAATGAAATTATAAGAAGTTTTAAGCTACAATAATTTTATTTTATTCTCTAAATATAAATGTTTATTATTCACCAATTAAAATAATTTTTATTATTTTTTAGTATGTTTGTTAGATGAATAAATTATAAATGTATTTATTAGTTTCATAAATTATATATTATATTATTATTTTAATAAATTTAATATGAGACTATGAATATAAACATATTAATTTTTTTTTAATCAAATTTTTACTTTTTATCAAATTATAAAAAATATTTTAATAAAACTAATGTCATTGCTCTAATTGTCAGTTTCCGGAGACAATGGTTAAGAAAAGCAATTTTATTTCTTAAAATATATATTCTGGTACGAAAGATCAGCGACATTAAAGACGAGTATAAAAGTACGAAAGAAAGACAAAGAGCTAGAAAAGGCCGAGGAATCTTCTGCACGAGATTTAAGAAAAGATTAGCACCACTAATATATAATATATGCAATTTGTTTTGGCGCTTTTATTAACTTTATTCCAAGACTGAGGGAAAGGGAGACGGGGGTTTACTCTTTAATAATGGAAGCACGCCTGGGGCGACAAGTACTGATCTTCTTCATATCATTTTAACCATATATATCTCCCGGGGAGTGCTATTCACCCCGATAGTAAGTGTCCCGATCTCATTCCATTTCTTTTTTTTGAGTTTTTTTTATATATAATTTTTAAGTAAATATTTTAAAATAATATTATGATTTTTTTATATTTTTAAAAAATATTTTAAAATGTTAAAAAAATCATGTAAAAAAATAAGTTTTTTTTTTTATATTTTTTATATTATTTTTTTAATATATTAAAATATTTTTAAAAAATATAAAAAAATCATAATTTTATTTAAAAATATTTACTTAAAAATCATATATAAAAAAAAAACTCAAAAAAAAAAAAAAAGAAAACGGCATGGGATCGGGACAATACCATAGGAGTTGAATAGCATTTTCCGTATCCCCCCGATAGTGCAATGTACGTGTCTTTAATTTATTGGAATCTTTCTCAACTTCCAAGCCACGTGCGGAAATTTCGAACAAAATCCCTGCACAAACAATAAAAAGATGAATGATCAAGCACCTATACACACACGCATAGCTTAATTTCAGAGATAAATTAATGCAATTGCTTGAGGATCGAGATGACACCCTGCAGAAATATGTTAATGAAATACACAATAGTATAATAAGAATTACAATAAATACAATATCATAACATAAAAAAATTATAATAAAATAATATTCAAATGACATCAATTTAGTTGAGGCACGAAAATTGATATCTCACTTTCTTTAAAAAAATTTAAACCTTTTGTAATATACAATCTCTCAAATTAATTCATATAATAGAATATCTTTTAATTTGAATCTTCTATAATATAATTATAGTCCAACTGATCGTAATATACTTCAAACCAACTCTATACAAGTGAATGAACTTAAAATTTTACAAAAAAGTACACATTTTTTGTTAGGAAAAATCTCTTAAAAATATATAGTCACCCAAAGTTTTTGTTCTCACTTTCACTTAAAAAAAAAACACACACACATAATTCTAAAGCCTAGGCCTTCCCAACGTTAACAACCCTTCAAGAATCAAAGCCAACGTTTAACATCCCAAGTACGTTAACAAACTTATGGAATTAGCCAAAATACTAACTATTTTAAGGATCATTTAAGGTCAAATATGAGATGAGATAAATTATAAATAATAAAATCAAAATTAGTTAAAATGAATTGAAATGAGTTATAAATAGTAAAACTGAGTTTGAAAACTCATAACATATCCAATAACTAAAAAAGTTTGTAACAGTAGTTCTTTTCAATACGCCGGCTAAAGCAACATGAATAATATTACAAATAGTAAATGAGGATGTTTTTTTCTTTTTATAACCGAAAGACAATAAAAGATGACAACAGCCAACGTTAAACTTAAAACGTTTTTCCGAATTCTTTTTCAATTACCGTCTTCAATTCCAAATTTAATCACTACAAAAAAATTATTTATAATTTGGATAATTTATTAATCACAAATAATTCATTTTAGCCACTAATAATATGTTTTAGTCATTAATAATTATTTTTGTTATAAATATTTGACTATAAATATTTATTTCTCTTGTAATGGATAAGAGAAAACCAACAGTCATTAATGAAAAGAAACATAACAAATAAATACTATTTATTAAAAAAAATACCAACAAAATATATATCACTTCTTGCTGAGTTATAAAGAGAATCAGTACTTGAGATATATCTTATCATGATAAATGAACTATCAATGCATGCATGGCGGGCGCATTTAGGTTTAATATTAGTACTTTAATGTGTGCCAATAATGATATATATGTATATTTATATATATGATATATATATATATATATAGAAGCCATATATAACCATTCATGTCCATCGTTATACCCCTGGACTATTTACCCATATATCATTATAAAAAAATTATTTATTTATGGTTAACTATTTTCTGTTAAAATGACTATTTCTTGTTAAAATAAGTATATTTTTGTAGTAAATCATCATTTTTATCTCAAATAATTTGTCATATATACTCGTTTTTTTATAGTGTATTAAATTAGAATTATTAAGATATAGATTTGGAGGCTGTCTTTAGGCAAATATTAAGTTATGCAAAATTAACCATGCAATCATCTGATATTTAACTGAGAGACAATAACTAGTGGCGTGTGATTAATTAGAGCTGGACTCAAAGGAAAGGCAAGGGGGGATGAATGGCAAAGTGATTAATTAGAGTTTCTATTTTTTTCTCTTTCTTTTTCTTTCTTTTTCTTTTGTCTGGCAAAGCTTAAAGTACTCTAGCTAAGCTAGTAATTGGCTTCTCTGGACATTAATTAACGCGTTCTTTAAGTGGATGGAAGCCGGTGGCCAAGTGATCATGATTTAAGTACTTTAAAAGATGACTATGCTTAACCACTTTGCACCGGAGTGGACTTGGAAGAATGGCAGGCACAGTGATCATTAAGCTAGCTAGCGCCAAAGTTAGCCATTGAAGATCATAATGATGTGACAGATCTGAATTTTAATGGCATACACACGCCACACATACATATAACTTTCAGATGATCATCACTTGTTGGAAAGCTGCTGTAATTAACTAGAAAGGGTGGTGGAATTGGCAAGAAGGAAATAAAGAAAAGAAGAAAGAATGACTGGTGGAACTAACTACACATATATATGTATATATATATATATACTAGTAAAGTGTTACGTGCTGAATTTAAAGTAATATATTTTACTAATATAAAAAATATAAAATAATTATGTAAAAATGTAATTTGAAAAATTAAATTGGTGGTGTGGGATTTCAGACTATTTTTATGTTTATTGCAACGGTTGATTAGAAATCATTTTACTATTTATTGTATTATTATCTTATAGTCATTTATATTAATTCATTTACTTGATGTGACTTAATATTTATTTGAAAATTTCTGTATTCCTTTATATAAAATTAAATCTAATTTAATAATAAAATAATACTTTACTTATAATTAAACGGTAATTACTAAGGCATGTATGCCGTATGCTCAAGTTAAAGTAATATATTTTACTAACATAAAATTTTTTAAAAATGTAAAATTATTATGTAAAAATGTAGTTTGAAAAATTAAATTGGTAGTGTGGAACTTCAGACTATTTTTATGCTTATTGCAACCGTCGATTAGAAAACATTTTACCATATACTGTATTATTATCTTATAATCATTTATATTAATTAATTTACTTGATGTGACTCAATATTTATTTTAAAATTTATGTATTCTTTTACATAAAATTAAAGTTAATTTAAAAATAAAATAATAATTTATTTATAAAAAAACGCTAATTACTAAGATAATTTTAATAAATTCGTATTTGTGACAACATAATTATTTGGAGACTTACAACAAAGCTGCAGTAAACATTTAGAAGTAAAGCACCATTAAAGAGCAAAAACGTAATAACACAAAATTTTTACAAGAGACATCAGCAAGCTGTAAAGGGTTTTAAGGGCACTCTTGTAATTTCGTTAAAATATGTATAACCTAAAAGCGACTCTTTCAATTGTGCAGTCGCCGTTCATCGCATATGTGATATGTTTATACGAAAATGCTTATCGAAAGAGAAAACAACAGAGATCAACGTGGGAAAAGGAACGCCGCGCAAGTTGGGTTGAGGTGGTGCTGCAAGGAAAAAGCGTTGTGAGAATAAATTGAGCTGAGGTGGTTCATTTTCTACAAATTCGAATTGATGTAATTTTTTTTTTTTTAACTCGTTCTATTTTTGTTTTCGTTCTTGAGTTTTTTTTTTTTTTAACTCATTCTATTTTTGTTTTTCATTATTCTTTCATTATAGATCCATACAGATCTTCACATATTTGAAGAGATCCTTTTCAAATCTCAGCGTTCTTGAGTTTTTTTTTTTTTTTAACTCATTCTATTTTTGTTTTTCATTATTCTTTCATTATAGATCCATACAGATCTTCACATATTTGAAGAGATCCTGTTCAAATCTCAGCGTTCTTGAGTTTTTTTTTTTTTTTTTATCCCGTGTAGACAAATGAATAATTTTTTTTTTCCTTGAAGTGGATGTGAATAGACTTAATTGAAAACAATTGCCAGAGTATATTCTTAAATTGCATTAATACGAACATAATTGTGAATGCAATTTCCGATTAAATACTGTACCTAATTGTAGGTATGCAATTTAACGGAAGAAGTTTAGAGACTAATAAAATTTAACACTTTTTCTTAAATCAACAAATAAATCTCTTAAAATAAGAAATTCTGTTAGATAGACTCTTTATATATAAATAGATAATAAGTGAGTAATGGAGGCACAAAATGCTTATTGCTTTTTCGGTTGGAATGACCAAGGACTATGACTATAATGGTTATATAGTCCCCAAAAGTACACCTTAAAGCTAGCCACGCGCCGTCGGCCATATCAAGATACGTACTTCGTATGTTAATTAAGATCAGGTTTTTTCACGAGATTGCGCTGCATACCTCTTGTCCTTTGTGGTACGCACGTGGAGATTCGCTGGACTTATAATCGCAGACTTTCTTTAATGATCATGTCGTTGTACATTCTTGTTGTTAGCTAGATTTATCTTATTGCTGTGAACGGTAATAGATCGAAGAGAAAGACGAAGAGACCAGAAACATTTGAATTTATATATAGTAACAAGATTATGAACATAGTTATTTCCGAAAGATCAGCGCGCAATAGTTGTTAGGTTTATATTGAACTATTGGTATTGCTTATAACTTATCCGGCCAGAATATCACTTACGTTGAAAACTGGAAAACTGGCTAATTATAGGTTAATTCGGTATTTATTTTATTTACATAATGTTGAAATTAACTTAATTTACATGATGTTGATCAAAGCTATATATGATCTATTAATATCATGTCATGCATCATGTGTGCAATACGCAAAATTAAATATAACACACACACACACACACACGCACACATGATTATATATACATATAGATCAGACAGAACATCAAATAAACATTTCGATCCATACATAGGGAATTATGTTATTTTATTATTTTGGTGGGGGCAGGAGGAGTACAGCTTAAAGCATAAGGAAACACACGTTGCGAAGCGATCGACATAGGAGCTAGCTAGATCACTCCACAAAAACCCAAATTAACTACGTACTTACATATATATAAAGCTCCATTAATGTGGCGATCATGATGATGATGAGCTAGTGGCAATGACCATGATCGCCAGGTGTGGGGATGTAAGTACAAGGGTTAGGGCCTGAAGGCCGTGGTATCTCTCGGCCTACTTGATGATCTTGTGGAATTAATGACACTTTTTTTAATGCTGATGTGTACTTCATCATCATTTCATCCAAAGGCCTTGCATCAATAGTAGTGACAAGACTACTGTTGGTGGTAAAGATCAAGAACGCCAGGAACACAACCTTCGCAGCATTGCAGATCATCTGGAATAGGAATACCATTTTTCAAGATCGAAGTACTGGAACTAATACTTAGCTAGCTTATAACTTGTTGAAGAAATATGTGCTCATACCATGCGGTTTATATAGCTCCATGAAGTTGCTCTTATATACTGGCAAAAGTTGCCATAGGCATTAGCTAGCTAGCTAGCTTGATTATAAAGTTTCCATTTTTTTTTATATAATATTTGTAAATAAATAAAGGAGGAACACCACAAATATTGCGCGCTGATCAGACCCAGTCATGAGATCGATTCTCTTATTTTAACTTTTAGTATTTTTGTTTTTCTTGACAGGTAATATTTATGATATTTTATATGTAATCAGAAAATTATTTATAATTAAAATACTATTTTTTAATCGTAAATAGTATTTTTCTTGTAGTGTGAATAACTATAATATTTGATCCAAAAAGAAAAAAAGAAACAGAAAGCTCAGCAAAACCATTATTACTAACTACTACTAATTAATACTCTTAATTAAAGAGAGGCTAAAATCACCAACTGATCTAAAATATATTAACATCACAAAATGAGAAACCGGAAATACGTCAACAAGTAGTTATTATAATCTTAGAGCTAGCACGTACACGACCTCTAGCTCTTTCATATATAGCCTCTGTCATGAACACCAATCAAGCACATGCAGCCAAAAGACACGTTAATCATGATGCATTAAACCAATTTGTATGTAGGGGTTCGTCACTGATCTAAGCACTTCTTTTTTTTAAGGTATCATAATCGTGATAACCGATTTAATTATAACCGTAATATTGTTATATCTAAGTTCCGCTTTTTTAATTGAGAGAATTAAGTTTGTAAGTGATGTACCGTTGAGTGATGAATATATTAGAGGAAATTCATTGGGTTCAGATCACACATAGCTAGGGATGAATTTTGGTGCTTTTCATAGGAAAGAATTACAGCCAGAAAATAACTCTAATATCCCCAGTACGTTTTTTTTTTAATAAGAAATTAGGAAAAAAGGTGATGATCTGATGATCTAAACATCTTTTTTTAAAAAAAAAAAAAAAGAATTTCTACTTTACATAATGTATGTGTGCGTACGGCCCTATATATGATTTACAACATGATGATCAGTAATATACTTAATGCCAACTTCGTTGCTAGCTAGCTCGTCGATCCATAAATATTGTTATATCTAAGTTCCGTTTTTTAATTGAGAGAATTAAGTTTGTATTTGATGTACCATTGAGTGATGAATATATTAGAGGGAATTCATTGGGTTGAGATCACACACAGCTAGGAGGCCGGATGAATTTTGGTGCTTTTCATAGTAAAGAATTACAGCCAGAAAATAACTCTAAGCTGAACTCGATCAACCGGTCCTGATCTCTCCCATATTCCCCGGTACCCTTTTTTTCTTTTTTTTTTTTTTTATTAGGAAAAAATTAGGTGATGATCTAAACATCTTTTAAAAAAAAAAAAACAAAAGAATTTATACTTTACATAATGTATGTGTACGTACGGCCCTATATAAGATTTACATCATGATGATCAGTAATATACTTAATGCCAACTTAGTTGCTAGCTAGCTTGTCGATCCATATATAACCGGCCACGACGACGTCGTACCGGCCGATGCGACGTTACTCAAAGCATTGCACGTACGACAAATGAAGAGAGAATCTGAGAGTGCTTTGATCATTAATTAGCTTTTGAGAGATTGAAAATGGAGTGGCTTTTTTTTTTTTTTTTTTTTTTTTTTTTTATCAAAAAGCAGCAGCAAGATACCCCATTAAAGGGATACGGGTGAAATTGGGAAGGATTTGCTCATATGCATATGTGCTTTTTCTAACTCTCTCGCCCTTTTTTTATTTTGATTTGGACATATTTGCCATTTGGCCGACTTATTCTCATTGCCTGGTTTTTCCTCAGTAATTATTATATATTTTAACTAATTAAGCCAATGAAAATGATTAATTGTGTTGCGAGAAGGTAATGATGGGATTTCTGGTTTCTCCCAAATTAATTTCATGTTGGATTTTTCATAGTGATCTGCATGCATGAGCAAATTGAACTAGATGACCATGATTTCATGGTACTTGATCAGTTTGATTTTGCATGTTTATCTAATTGGCTTTTAATTTAACGGTAGTACTGAAGTAATATACTTTTTTTTTTATTTATTTATAAAAGACATATAGGAGACTTGTAACGTCTTGAACTTATAATTGTATATATATATATATATATATAGATATATATATATATATATATCATTATTGATTTGCAAATGATCATGCTTGAAAAACTGAAAATTAATCTTGCTTATTAAATACATCATTCCTTGTTCGCTCCCATATATGATATAAGGTTAAAAAGAAAGTTTCCCCCATTTGAAATAGAATCGCTGAAAAATGATTGTAAGAAAAAAGTAATTTAAAAAAGAATATATAGAATAAATATCTAAAATTTAAAGATATATAATAAGAGTAATTAGGAATAGGCCGCCGTTACCAATACTCTTAAGGAAGCATAGAATAATTACGGCTGGTTACATGTAAAGAAAAACTTTAGTCTATTTGAAGAATATTCCAGATCAGAACGGGCGTTTGTTTACTTCTTAAATTAATATATAAGCTGCATCCACTAAATAGTGCTGATCTAGCTAGATGGTGATCATCAAAGGCGTATACCTTTCTAGTTGAAAAGATTTTGTTACTAACTATTTTGATGTTCACTAGCTGTTCCTTTAATTTTTGACACTTAATCTTCTTATTTATAGAATTAACTGATGATCATGCAGATCAGAGCAATAACATTTGTCGTTTTCATTAAAAACAATTATAATAAAGGTAATCTTGTTCCATTCTTTATACATGTAAGCTTTACAGAAATTATATAAGGACATGAGAAGAAACGTGATTCAATTAGATCATACGTATTGATGAAGCTGAAGAAAAGAAAAAAGAGTGGAAGATATCAATTATAAACCACTAGCTAGTGGCACGCGTCACATGATCATGATGGTATACGTCCTTCCATCTCAATCGTTGGAATAGTAATGAATCCTTGGCTTATCAATTAATAATTGAACCCATCCGGTATATATAGTATTCTTCAAAAAGGATTAAGGTCTTTATATATGATTATTTAATGCTAACAGGAGGGAGCATGATCTACGTAATCACATCACTTTTGATCTCTCATATATCCATCTCAATCATGGGAATAGTGTGCGCATATGATCTGCACTTACGAGAGTTAATAATATGATCATTCAAATGATTAACGGGGTACAAGATCGTGGTCACATGTATGTCCTTTTACATCGGCGGCCTATATTATATTATATATATATATATATATATGAATGCTACAAAAAATTATATAAAAATAATATCATAAATTAACGTAATTTTATGACTTATTAAATTTATTTTACAAAAAAATAATTTTACAATCTGACGAAACATATGAAAACATATCTATTAATCAATTTATTTAATTAATTGCGTAGATTACGTACTGAGAAATTTAGTAGTATATATATATATATATATATATATATATAATTAAAGCTTAGCGAGTCTTTTTGGAGCATTTTGAAACAAATAAAGCAAATGATGTCTGCCAATATTGGACTTTGATCATCAGCAAACCACTATAAAGTCATGACTTGGTGGCTTGGTCATCATGTTAAGTTTTAATTCTTATCTGATTATATATGGCCGCAGATGTGCAGGTAGGCGCACTTTCTCCCTATATATATATATAATTACTATTTGAAATTGATAATTATTCATTAATATTTACTTCAAACATGAGCATCCTCTTAGTAACAATCTGATTAGTGTATCGAAGATCAGAGAGCTGATGATGATGATCATGAGATCACGGCCGAGACGACTTGTCGCGACGAGTCTAAGTGCATGGTCTGTACGCGGTTATATGATCTTGTCTACATGACTCTTTATTTGCAAACGTTTAATTACTATGTTCTTTTGTTCTTCTTCTTCTTTGATCAGCATATATACTTTTCCACGAGTTTTATCATGAGTTGAATTTCTGACGCCGGACATATTAATATATAAGAATATTTAGAAAAGTGTTATTCCTCTCATAGTCTCATCTCTACAAACTATGCATCACACTTGTTTAATTTTTATTTTTTTTCTCTTATCAAATGTGTAGCATATGGATCCTGAGGTAAAGAATTCAATTATTTTAAAAAGAATAAATTAAAAAAAGTGTGGTACTATTTAGAGATGATAAGTAACAAAACTCTAAGAATTATCATGACGGCTAGCTAGTACGTAATCAATAGATAGAAATTAAGAATTGAGATTGAGATCGAAAGATGCAACACAAAGAAGATTATGAGATTAGGGTTTATTCGTAAAAGCAACCCAAAATCCAGGATTAAATAGCTTATAAGAAATCTAAGATTTTGAGATTTTTGCCCAAAAAACTGGCAAAACCTCAATAATTGAATAAAATATAAAATATATAATAAAAATATAAGTTTCTTGTAAAAAATCTAGTCCAATTTAAAATAAGAGTCATCATATCTCTAAAAGTGAGCAAAATATTATCATAAAAGAGAAATATAACTTAAATAGATAATTCAGAAGATCAGAGATGAGATCATAACTAATTTCGGAATTTGAAACGACGATCACCAAGGCATAATGTGGTGATTATAATGTACGCATTGAAAAGAATTTTTCGAATTGAATCTTATGAGTATTTTTTAAACGTACTAGCTAGTACTCAAAACCAAAATTGTGGCCGTTAAAATACTAATAGTACTGTCGATGCATGCGCAATCTTTACATTTTTCTCTGCCATTCTCAAGATAATCCAACGCTATCAATGTGAAATTTGCCAATTCAGTATGTACCATTAATGTTAAATCTGGATCCCAGACCTAAAACCTGGGAATGATTAGCGGGTTCTATAATTGGTAAGTATGGCTTTGTACGTGGTTGCCACTACATTTCAAACGTTAAGGGCTAATTCCAAGCACGACTTTACCATTAAACTTATAAATCTAAATGCACGGATCATTCAGAGGCTAGGTTGGAAATTAGGGGCTGGGTTTTGGTTTTTCAAATTAGGGGACCAAAACGTTTTCACTTAATTTGCAAGGTTAGTTTATATTATGTTTCCACGGAAAAAAAAAAAAAGAAGAAACTTTAGGATTCAAATCAAAGCCAGTGGAATTTTTATAAAAATCAAAGCCAGTTTCTTCATTTGAGACCGACCCATTCAACGTTTTCGCGTCTTTAATCTTGAGCGACTCTTACCATAAATAATAGTCAAGAGTCCTATAAGGATTCAAACAATATATTTTAAAAAACTGGAAAAATCAACTCAAGTACACAAGTTCGTTCCGGCCTGCATATAACATATATAAATACCCACAAACGATCCTTGGCAAGTACTTCATCAAATATAGCCATATATACTTAACTATCTTGGCTTATTTTTATCTATAGAACAAGCTGCTGATCATCAATATCATGAGGGTTTTAAAGATGTTTTTTGCAGTCACAACAGTGCTTTCTCTTATGAGCATGCAGGCAAATCAGGCCAATTGCAGAACCTTTCATGGAGATCAAAGGCGCCTTTTGTTAGGGTCATTGGAGAAGGGTTCAGTAGTCTCTGATCCATCTGCTTCCAATCCACGCACCTTCTTTGGCAACAATATGGCTGATCATTTGTCGTTTGGATCGCTACAAAAAGTTCTCGATCATGATCTGCCTGTGCCCAATCCGGCCTCTCAAATTCCATGCTCTATGGCTCATGATCAACTTGTTCCTCCAATATCCGGACCCAATCCGGACACTCACAACCAAAGGACACTCATGAACGGTCATGATCAGTCCATGAATCATCTGTTGCTAAATTCACTGCAGAAGGGTCCCGTCACTCCCTCTTCACCAAATCCAACCGAACCATGATATTGCATCCATGCAGGCTTGTCTACAAAATGGAAATAGAGGCCATTCAACATGACCCATGACCGGTAGTATTAACAATGAAATGTTAAAAATAATACTCAGGAAGATAATAATTCAAAGCATCAAACATGTGATTAATATTATTTTAGCTACTGCATGTAATAATGACGGCAACTGTAAACACTTAATTGCCAGATTAGCTTCGTACTTCAGTTAATTCCTTTTTTTT
Organism: Platycarya longipes; assembly: GCA_036559045.1. Taxonomy (NCBI): domain Eukaryota; kingdom Viridiplantae; phylum Streptophyta; class Magnoliopsida; order Fagales; family Juglandaceae; genus Platycarya; species Platycarya longipes. Next base: position 1,982,278 of record CM071792.1, read on the forward strand.
TTTTTTGGTATAATCTTGGTGTATTTGCTAATGTATTTATTTGGAAGAATAATGAAGTTGGCAATATTCTTTCCTTATCTACTTTTTGTTCTTTTAGAGCTAAGCTTGGTGTACGGCATATCTTGGTGTACTGCATATTCTTGGTATGATCGGTACATATCTTGGTGTACTGCATATTTTAAGATAATCGAAGCCAACCATATATAGAAAAATACAACCATATTATATACAGCTTAATGTAGCCCTTCGTTATAATTAGCGACGTAATTTCCTTTTGAGTACTACTTGGTTTATGCTTAACTAAAGTTCTATTTATTATGGGATAAGAACGAGATTGTACGTGTTTAGAGGGAAATTAAAGAGAAGTTTATCTATATATATATATATATATGAGTACGCATATATATTTTTTGGGTTAATTACAAAATTAATCAGTATTTTATTCGGCCTCCATCCATCCATCCATCTTCCATTAATATTTCTGATAGGAAAATTGTCATTTGGCCAAGAGTACTTCACGTCCCAGCTAATAAAAAGCTTACAGATGGCCTCTTCATTAAAAAATAATTCAAAGAATAAATCTAAAATAAAAAAGAAATCATATATATAGTTCAGAAACAATTCCTACGTTCTTTAGAATGGCCTATCCAAAATTAATTTTCTAGGCTCTCAAGTAACGTCCTTTTCTAATTTCACGCATTACAAGAAAAATTGACAGAAGTAATCGATCCGTTGCATTCAAAAGGGATAGAAATAACTAAAACAAACTATTTTGATTATTTTTCCTCATTTTAGATGTAACAAATTAATTATTTTTACTTTTTTTTTTTTTATAATGATGATGGCCTGAATTGATTTTTAATAATAGTAAATTTGATTATATATACTCTCCTTTATGATATTGTATATATGGTCGATCGACTTAGAACTAGCTCCATGATGTACATGGTACTGCGCCTATATATATATATATATATATATATATATATATATTATATTTAGAAACATATAACTCTGTGGTTTGATTTATTTAGAAATATATAGGGATGTCCTCTGTCAATTTTGATCTAGTATATCAACATTAATAAAAAAACACATGACAAAACACGTGACCAAATCACAAACTGCCACATGTCAACTTTAATTTTATGTGTGTGTGTGTGTGTGTGTACATATAAATATATATATATATATATATATATATATATTATATTAATCATTAATGCATTATATTTGGCAGCCATGTCGCGCGTACTATATATATAACATCAACTTTAAGACTAGCTAAATGTCAAATGAGAAGTTCGTGTAATATATAAACTTATATTCATTTCTCATTTTATGCAAATTATGCATGGTACTTAAGTATTTAACGGTCCTCCACAAGATGATAAATATCCAAATATATATGAGTTAATTATGGTAATTAATCCCTTAATTGATTATTTTTAGTACTATTCACCCACCAAGCTGTGTCAAAATTAATCACGTACGTACAAAAAATCACGGACTTTTCTAATTCGTATATAGTTATACGTAATTGGACTTGAATTAATCCAAATTATAAGTTTGATCGGCCATTGACTTGCGTATAACTTTTGGATCCTTTAGTTTTTTATCTCAGAAAAACAGGAACGTCTAAGGAAAAAAAAAACCCCAATGTTGCGACAAAACGTGATACTCAGTAATATTTTCAAGTTAATTAATATGGTAAGTGATTAATTTTTGGAATGTTTCTCACGTACGGACTAATTACAGTAACTTTTTTTGGGGGGCGGTTCATTATATTAATTAATTAAATTCGTTACCTTTTTAATTATAATATTTCTCGATCATATTAATTAATTATATATCGTTAACCCAAATATAATCGTGAGAAGCTAATTTTGTGCATTAGGACCCAAATATTATTAATTACAACCAAACGCAGCATGTTTCATTAATTAATTAATAACGACATTCATGTATATTATATTATATAATTTAACGACAGCATTTAAACATTAATTATGTTTTATAACCCGACATAAAGCATTAATTCAATAGTGATATTAAATTGTAAGTTTGTTTTTGTAAAATTTTGAATACTAGACCAAACATTTGGTTTTTTTTTTTTTGTTACCTATAAATAGTAAGGTGATCTTGGTATGTATTAAAAGAAAAATTACGATTATTTCTGATTATATATTTGCGTCGACAATAGGACTATTTGTTATGAGAATTTGTTTATTTTAATAAAAAAATAATTATTTTTATTAGAAATAACTAATATACATTAGCATTTTTCTCATAATTAAGAAATAATAATAATAATAATAACAACAATAACAACAATAACAACAATGGTATTGAGTTTACGGACCAATGCATGCATGCATTAAGCATGAGGTGCACACGCCCGAGCCCCGTGCGGGAACGTGAGTGCATGGACCGGATGGAGTGACTGTACTTGCAGCTTTTGGAAGTACCGACTGAATCAGAAGGCCGCTAGCCTCCTTCCTCCAGTACTCTTCTCCTACCATTAATGGCCTCGTTGCTCCAACTTCTATGTGCAGGAGCAAATAAAAGTATACAAACAATCACTACTACTATTACTACTATTAAATTGAAGAAATTTTGAGTAATGTTCGAGACAAATGTTGGTTAAATGCTATTAACTGATATGGTATGATAAATAAAACATATGATAAATAAAACACATTGGTTTTATTTCTTTTAATTTCGGATCCATTTATTTATTTCTCAACTCACATATATTGTGTATCACATAACAAATACCAAGTATCATAAATTATTAGTTGACATTTATCCGGTATTTATCTCTGTCTTTTGTCCATAACATTAATCAAAAACTTTTTTTTAGAGAGAAAACCCATCTTTGTAAAGTTGTTATTACAATTTTATATGATGTGCTATCATTTTTTATTTAAGTTATTCATGTTCTTTTATGTAAATTTACCAGCTTAGTAGTCGGTAACCATAGGTGGCTTTAGTAATATAAGTCGATGATGCAAATACTATAAATGCTCTGTATTATGCCTTACATTTTAATTCAATCCCATGAGGTAATCTTCAGCACGTGTAGGAGTTTAATATGGTATCAGAAGTTTGTAATAGTTATAAAGGAATCTCTCTCTCTCTCTCTCTCTCTCTCTGTATGAGTTTTTGAGCTAAATAGGTTGGGATTATCAGGAAAACAAATGTTTTTGGGATGGCTTGATTAAGGTGGAGGAGATTAGGCATAACGTATAGGGCTTGTTTCTCAAAGATTTATCAACTGCTCAAACATGGGTAAAATGGTTTGACTACTGCTCACGTATATTGACATTTCGGGGTTTGACTGAGACATGATGGGTTTGAAGGTTGAACCAGATCAATGGAATGGATCAAATTCGGTACCTTAAACGCTAAGCCACCATATATAATGTCGCGAACGTACGTCGACTAGTTTGTATTTTTACTACTATTACATGATTCAGCTGGGTTCGGTTCCTGATGATTTTGCTAGCTAGCCAGTCAAAAACATTGAAATTAAACAATATATATATATATATATATATATATATATATATATATATATGTATGTATGTTTAATTAAGGCCTTGTTTGGTTTGCCGTATGAGATTAAACTATATATCTCATCTAGTCTGTATGGATGAGACATTATTTTTTATCCAACGGTAAGTTTCACATCTCTATTTTATCTCTCTCTCTCTCTCTCTCTCTCTATATATATATATATATATATATATGTTTAATTAAGGCCTGGTTTGGTTTGTCATATGAGATTAAACTATCTCATCTGGTTTGTACGAAGACAATATTGTCTATTCAAACGGTAAGTTTCACATTTGTATTTCATCTCTATGTTTTTAAGTCCATCTCATTATTTTCTGACTTAAATAGTACAAAAAATCCCACATAGTATTGAAAAAGAAATATTTTGTGATTAAAATAGAATAACCAATAAATCATAATTAGAATAATACATCTTTATCATGATAATCTTGTGAGTATTGAATAGATGTGAGTTTTGAAATTTTATTAAAAGATTCAAAACAAATAAATTGTTTAAAACAAATCTACACATAAACATGTCTTTTAAATCTTAAAATATATTAGGAAGTTGTTGGCCGAAATTACTCTATAATTCTAAAACATAACTTCTTTTTTTTAAAAGACATGTTTATCTTTTATTTTTCTATATATAGGAATTTTGAAATTTTTTATTCTAATTATGATGCATTTTATTTTTGTCATTTTTAAATTTATTTTTAAGAAAATGCACAACATCAATAGAAAAAAAATAGTTCTTAATCATTAAGTAAAAAAAAGTCAGTCGAGATCCCTATCAGGAATACCTAGTTGTGATTTTACTAATTTCTTTTATCAAATTTGAAAAAGTTAAAACTATTTCATCTCATCTCATTATGCAAACATATAATTTTTTACAAACTATCTCATATCATATTAACTTAAAAAATCTCTTTTTTTATTTAAAATATCTTATCTCATCTTATTTAAACTGGACATCCAAACTAGCCTACGTATATATGTCAATGAGAAATTATGAATATAAAAAGTGTATTGATTTAACCAACATTAATCATAGTCTTGCTTTGGAGAAAAAGCAGACAAACAAATCTTGTAATATCATATAATTTGCCATAATTCCCGAACGGAGAAGCTAGGAACCGGTCGGGTGAAAACCCAAACTTAAACCAGTCAATCAAATTCTACCATGTAGGAGGTGCAGCAAATTCTCATTTACACTCACATGCACTAGATTCTTTATTTATTTATTTATTTATATCTCTTCCCCTTCTTCCTATCCCCAAATTAAATTTATTTTTTTACTATAATTCATTTTTCATTTCTTAATATTTTGAAATGTATTAATGTTTTTGTAATTATTTCAAAAACAAATTCCCCTTTTTTTTTTAGTTTTAGAATTATTTTTATTTTTTTTTCGGAATTATATTTACTTTTAGAATTTTCTTATATAGAATTTATAATATGTAGAACTTTTGATGGGGATTAGAGTAAGAATTTTTGATAGTTTAGTTTGAGAGAGTGAATATCAAAATTATGAAAGCGAGCCGTGCAGTTTGAGAAGACGCGTGTTTGTTTTCCCGATGTTTTTAGTGCTGCGTTCTGCGGGCTCAGGATGTAATTCACTAGTCAAAAACATTGAAAGCAAGAAAGTATACCCATTGACAATGCAAGCCATGTCAAAGCAGAAAAACGACAAACGCTTTAAGAGATGAACATATTGACAACCGTATTCCTGACATATCACAAAAAAAAAATTATAAATTGATGAAATTTAATTTATAATATTTATTAAATTTATTTTATAATAAAATTAATTTTATATTTTGACATATCACATTAAACCATATTAATTTATAAATTTATTTTTGTATAATTTATTTATAGTTAAAGTATTTTTCTTAATATTTAAGCCAGGCTGGCCTTGTTCCTTTTTATTGAAGAGCCGAGGTTTGTATTTGCCTATGAAAGGGAATGAAGAGGGGACAAACTACAACCCAAAACCTTATTGGGAGTACTACTGTTCCCTGTAAAAACCAGATTGATATAAGTAATAAATCAGTGCTAAGTAACTATTTTTTGTTCATTTCCTACATTGACAAATTACCGAATATGTGTAATTTGTCAATAGCATGTTAATTTTGTTTGTTGTTTATAAGCACTAGCACCTTAGTCTTGTTAGGATTAATAATACAACAGGAATTTTGCCATAGCTGCTATCTTTAATAATCAGTTTAAAATTACTATTTTAAAGTGAACTGCTGCCTACATCCACAACCTACCCAATTGATCATGGCCTTAATGCAATTTAAAAGACAGATCACAAGATGAAAAACTAGATCTCTCCATGGATTTACAGAACAAGATATTCAATTTCAGCTGTCTGTGAAGTTGGATTAATAAATAATCATGAATTTGTCAACCTCAGATTCCATTTTTCTTCAAGGAGATGCATTGAGTCACCTGAACACAAACTTACTGGTTAGATCACTTAAAAAGTGTGGCCATCAGCTCCTCCTTCAACTGTTCTGCATAAACCCACCTTGATTTCAAATGGACAACGTTTGAATAACCTTGTCGTTGTCCATTGAAGCATTTGTCTCTTTTACTACAATCTGTTGTTCCTTGAATGCTTTGAGGACTCCAGAAATCGGGTGAGCATCCAATGGGCAGCTTATCGTTACAACCGAATCGTCTTGTCTGTCCTGAAAATCAAACTCTGCTGCTGGGAGCTTTTTATGCTTATTTTTAACCCAGCCCCTTTTCAATTTCCAGAACCTTGATCTTCATCTGGAGATCAGTGATATATCTAATAGCATCACATCTTAGATATATTTGGGACAATAGCTCTTAATGCATAGAATCTCTGATTAAGCTTCTCGCGCCTCTGCATCTCTGCTTCCACATGATTCAATGGTTCTTCCCTCCCATTGGCAGGCTTTCTCCCTCTCTTTCTGGGTTTCCACTCATCAGGCTGAGATGATGATTCATCCCTAGACATATCCAAACTAGAAACTGTCGTTTGGGGATTAATAGCCCCAACAACCATCTGGTTCAACTGTGGAAATCGTTTTTCCTCATTATCATCACCTTGACATCCATTAGAAGAATTTCCATAAACATGATTGGTACCCATTGCTTCTACTTTGAAAGTTTCTGAAGTAAAACCAGGGTCGTCCTCAACCTTAGGAGAAAAGTTAATATTGAGTGAGCCTGATTTTGTAGCATCTAGGTTAAGTTCTTGTCTAAAAATCTTTGGAAATACCCATGACTGTACAGAATTAGATTCCCCAAATGTAGTTTTAACTATGTCCACAATCTTCTGTTCTTCTAGACCTTATTTGATCGAAGCAAGCTCCACAACTCCAGGTTTCACAAGCACAAACACGACATTTTGGAACTCAGCTAACCTCGCTAGAAATGATGTCTGTTGATAATGATGTAAACAACTCGGCATATCTGAAGATCAAATTGATTTACCAGATGCATACAACTCCCCGAGTCCACAGTTAGAAGAATCATACCGAAAAGTAAAATACATTGAGGTGAGGTAAAACATCTCAACAGCCGATACTCCATCTAGACTTGCTGCAAAATTATCCTCATCCGACCCACCAAATGATATATGAAGCTTCTAGAGCACCAGCTTCTCCACCCCCTCTTTCCTCTCAACTCCCTTCAAAATGCCATCCCCACATCTATTCAGGTCTCCAGCCTACTACACGTCTAAGGTCTTGGCAAAATCCATCATCCCATATCAAGGCAGAACCACCAGATTTCAAGCTCACAACCCGCCACAAAACTGCGTAATTTCAATTGGACCCTTCAACATTCTGGCACAAGCCCTTCTGGACACCTAAATCCCCAGACATCGAAACTAAATTTGATAAGGTGTTCTCGGAAGCAAGTGAAACCAAGAACTCGCACGCTTCTGTAATCTGTACCCACCACTGACTCCACCATGGCCCTATCTTCTTCATTCACCCAAAATTTATCACCCATCTTTCGCCTACCACAATTATCCTACGAAAAAACTTCTCACCCATCTTTCGCCTCACCAAGATTCTCAAACTAAAAAACTTTGGAGAATTCAAGTGCACCCAATTAAACACAAGAAGGCCTAAAAAATAAACATATAGGTAAAACTCCATAAACACTTCACCGAATGAAACAAATATCAGAATCCAAATATTCAACTACATCTGCTAACCGGGGATATTGAAACTGCCCTGAAATTCAGCAGATTTGAGAAACATATCTCCACCCATTTAGTAGGTCTTTCAAACTACTCTCCAAAAGATCAGATCAATTCCCAGCGAATACGACATTGAAACCAAAAGATTTTAAAGAATCTAGCCTACCAAACCTGAAAACAGTTCAGTTTATTTCAAAGATCAAATTTTAATAGTGAAATCAATTGTTTAACAAGAGTGGAGAAGTTTCGGACTTGAAGTAACAGAAATTACCTGAAAATTAATTCAGCTTCCAGATCCACCAGTCTCACTTGACTACCACAAAACAACAGACACGGAGATTGGTTAATTTCAGCCTCAGACGAGTCAGATCTGAAAGCTGGTTCTTTCTGAATCTTTCTGCACATTACTCCCAGGTGTCTCTTCGGGGTTTTTTTTCTCGGCCTGTCTCAGGAATTATTGTACTTAATTAATTTTGGATTTTAATCTATTTTTCAGGGTTTTGGAGGAAATGACAGTATGACACCATCAGAGATTCAGCTGTTGATTGAGGAAACAATTAATTGGTCTGTCGTTTACAAGGGAGGAAACTCAAACGACAGTCGCTTAGTTATGATGGGAAACCAGATATGGAAAACTTCTCTTTTACCGTCTTTATAATCAATCATCATCTCACAACTCTTTTTTTTTTTTTTGTATTAAATGATATATAATTATTTATTTATTTAAAAATCTGATTGTGCGAGACTGGACTAAGCCATGACAATTCCAAGCTAGTATTCTCATGATTTCTCTGGTAGCAGTGAGGATTCCATCCCATTAATCATTGGATTTAGAATAAAATAAGGACGCCGATTTGGGTCCCAACGTTGGTGTGCACCGTTTCTCTTTTTTTTTTTTTTCTTATTATTGGTTAAAAAAATATTATTTGAAGTGCTTGAGTTTAGTTTGGCACAACACGATCATCAACAGGATTCTTGCTTGTTGGCTTCCTCAATCTCGTCACTCTCTTTTGCTTTTTTTTTTTTTCCCCCTTTCTTTGAAGTTTTTTTATTATGTAGTTGGGTAATTTTTATAGTCTCAAGTTCTTGTAAAGACATCGGCATAGATGAGTTGATTATTGCTTGACTTGAAGTATCTACATCATTTAATCTAATGCAATGGGCAGTGGTAATGCAAGCCTACCATAATATTCTTCTTACAAAAATTCTTTCTTTTATGTTGGATTTTCACAATGGAAAAGGATCCTCCTGCTCCCCCTTTGTAATATGTAATATGTGACCGGTTTTGTATCTTTTTAGTTTTAATAATATTTCAGCTTGCATAAAAAAATAAAAATAAACAAAAAGTAAGATCACATTTGAAGATGGAGAATGCTAAACAAGAGAATAATAAATAATAATTCTTCTTTGTATGCGGTCTATTCCTATACATGTCTTATACATGAAGGATGTCAATTGTGCCCAGAATGAATAATGAATGAAAAATTCTGCGCGCAGACCCACTCCCCGTAATGAATATCACAAAACTCAATGAATGCATATGAAACGCGGTGTACATTGAAAAACCTCATCTCTTTAAGAAGATTTCTCTCACGTCTTTTTCAGCTACCTATTTGCGTTTCTTTTCCTGGATAATTTATCGTAATTTCATAATCATGTCTTTAATTAATCTCTTTTGTACTAGTATATATATTTTAAGGAATAGAATTGCTTTTCTTAACCATTGTCTCCTATAACCGACAATGATTCATGCAAGCAATTTATAAGTGGGTGTGAACTACAATGATTGAAAAAACAAAACGGGCCAGGTGGGAGGAACTGAAATTCCGAGTTTATGCACGTTTATTAAAAAGTCTTTTTATTTGAAATGGCCGAAAATTAAGTCTTTTTTTTTTTTTTTTTTTTAGGAATGTCCAGATTGTGTTAACGAATATCAAGATACATGATATATTATATGGATTAATCTTAATTCAATTCATTAAATTTATCGTATCAAGATTTTAAAACTTAACACAATTCGTTAATATGTTAACACGATAGAATTATGTCAAATTTCAATCTATTTCATGTAAATAGATTGGATAATACCAAAATTAATTCGTTTGACCTGATTAAATTTAGTATAATTTTATATAAATATTTAAATCGCAATAGTTATAAATTTTTAAAATTAATTATAAGTCTAAAATTACAATTCAAACAATAAAAATATCAAAATTAAAATACTAATAATTTTACTTTTAGATATAAAGGGTATAATAATTATAACTTTAACTTTTTTAATGTATTATAATAGATCAAAATAATTTGATTCGTTATCAATTCGTCAAGCAATCATATCTTAATGAGTACTTAATTCTTTTTTATTTGAATTCGTTAAGATTAAATTTTAATTCATTATGATGTTGATATTGAATTAACTAATCGTACAATATATTTTCGCTCTTAATTCTCTCTCTATGTATATATAAAAGCTGGGCGGCCTCATATTTTCTGTTAATATATATTGATATAAAAAGTAAGATGCCTTTTTCATGCGTTAGCTAGCTCTCCCTTATTTATACTTTTCAAATCTTCTTTTAATCAATAATATGTATATATATGCTCTGCGAGGGCCAACTAGCTAGCGTTAATTAAGCTAGTTTAAACTAGAAAAAATCTACCCATAAACTCATATATATTATAGATTTATTTATGGGGGCATGTGCAGCGTGTAATATTATGCCTAGATCTAAACAAAGGCGAATTAAAACAAAAACTTAGATATGTGGGGGCCGCTTTCACGATCGATCGACCGATCGACTAGACACACACACGTCGACACTCATAAATAATATATATATATATATATATATATATATATATATGGCGCATGTGCGACGTGTAATATTGCCTAGATCTAAGTACGTAATTACCATGCAATTACAGGTAATAATAATAATAGGGGGGCACCGCATGATCTCATGCATATACAATAGGACGTAGCATTTTCCTAGCTAGTAAAACACAAAAAACGAAAAAAGCAGCATTTAAACATATATGGTGGCCGCGTATAATTAATTTCTCGGAAATGAATAGACCATTCCGGCGGCCGATGCATTAAGGAGGTGGCACAAACGCGTTGTACATTTTGAAAATCTTCTTTCTTTTAATTAATTGGTCATGATTGAATTATATTATATATATATGCATTCATTTTATTTTATTCTATTTTTGTTTTTGCCTCCGATCGAATTTCTCAAGTATCATTGTTTCTGATCTATAAGCAAAATTAATCTATAATCAATGTTAGTATATATTTCAAGGATGATTAAACAAGATCAAGAACATAAAATCAAAATATTAACATATTTATATATATGCAACAGTTAATTATACAACACAATCGTATATCTGATAAATTAACTAGTTTACAATAATCAAGCTTTCATGAGAAAGTAAAAAGTAGTACTATAACACAGTACGAGACATGCAGTACTAGAAGTCAAGTAGATCGAGACCATGCGTTTTGTAGTTTCCTACGTATAACATGATCACAAATATATAATAAATAATTAGTCGCCAAATGTGCAGCTAATGAAGCATCGGTCCATGCATTGATTATTATACCAGCTTGCTAGTGATGATGGCAGGGCTCTCCAGGAATTGGGATGTATGTGCAAGGATTAGGCCCCGAAGGTGTCACCGGAGTACGATCTGGAAACGAGACGGCCGCCTTGATCTCCCCTCTGTATTTTGGAGTTGCGCCACCACTGGCCATCGGCCTGATGGCCTGACCAAGATCAGGCATGACCATGAAAATCAAGAACAGAACCAACACCACTTTTGTAGCAGTAGTATTAATATAACTATTAATACGGCTCGAAAGCTGGTTTCTCCTCGAGAAGGACATTGTTTCTATGAAGAAATAAGGATGGATGTGATATATATGTGATAATAATGGTAAGATCAGATCGATCGAGCAGCTTGGACGTTGGAATTAGAATTTGATGTACATGATGTATCTGATCTCTATATATATGTACTAGGTGATGATGATCATTAAATTCAGGGAAATTTCGCATCATTTTTCCAGGAAAGAACGAGCTGCCAAATTTGGGTTTGCTACTTGCTATATATATATATATATATATATATATATATATATTTAAAATATTGTACGCGTACGCATCATCCATGCGTTGTGTGATAAGGCCTCAAGCAATTTTAACATGATGTTGAGGCTATGTTATTTAATAGCTATTATTCATAAACAATTAAATACTATTTTATTACTATTTTTAAATTATTTTATTACTATTATTTATAGATAATCCAAAATACTGATCTTAACATCTAAACGAAGACAGATTCACTTTAGAGTTTTTTTTTTTTTTGCGCTTAATTCCCCTAATTCCTTGAACCTTCTCAGCAATTCCTAGCTAGATTTGTCAGGCGCGTCTTTTCAACAGGATCACTCCTTTTTGGAAGTATATACTTGCATACGTACTGAATAAGCAAAGAAACGACCGCCCACCTTTGAAATGAACGCGGTATTAATCGCTCATCTGTAACGCAGCAATAATGTTGTAAAGAGTTCTTGAATTTCCTAATTACAGTATGATCAAACAAACAAACTGGATTACTATTTAATTTGCTGAAAAAACGTCGAAGTTTCGAATATATGATGATCAGATAGTGATCATAAACATGTAAAATAAATTCTAAAATATTTATTATTGTCCTTGTAAATTTATTTTTGATAATATATTTATATCTCTGATCAGTTAATGATCAACTTAATTTCAAATTCTTATCCATACTGCAGGAAATTAAATTAATTTTGATATATAATATTTTCCTTTTAATAAGAGATAGTTGGGTAGTGTAGATTATTGAAGAAAGGAATACATGTACGTATCATGTGCAAGATTAATGAGGCCTATGCCTCATGTGGATAACAATAAAGTCAAATTTTAGTAACGTAAATGATAAGGTTTCTTTTTTCTTTTTGAAGTAAATTACAAGGTTTCATTTGTGCATAATACAGTACTAAGCCTGTTTTGCATTAAAAAAATTGCGTTTATTTTGAGAGATGAAATCAAAATTTTCAAACTCATCTCAAACTTATCATTATAATTTTTCAAATTTTTATATAAATATAATAAAAAATTTAATTTTTTCAAATTTCAAAACTATATTTTTTTAAATCTTTATTCAAAACTAATATTAAAAAAAATATATTATAACAATATTTTATTATTTTCTTAACTTTTATTTCATCTTATTTTATCTCATTTATGAAAATAAACAAAGCCTAAATTAAAGGTACTGAATTAATTAATATTTATTTAATTAGGACAAATATATACTAGAAAGTAGATAATTAATTAATGATAGAATCTTCTTTTATTTTTCTTTTTTTGCATCTATTTTATATATATTTTTAAATATTTTTAAATACTCATAAAAAAATCACAATAGTATAAAACAATATATTTTTAATTATTATGTAAAATTAAAATAATAAAAAACAAATAAAAATTCTACATCGGTATTTCTGACTGGGACCGGGAATCCCGTTTGTAGGACAATCATTTCTCTTAATGATTTCTTTCGTAAGTTAATTAATATAGTTGCATCCAACAGTTTTAATCAAAGCATTGGGTCTGAAGCTAGAAAGAAGACAAAAACTCGTACTCAGATGATGTCGAAATTAAGGTGGGCCTGAAGTAACATCAAAATGGGGGGTAGGGGCAAAACGGGCCCACTAAGAGAAGCCGCAGCCCAAATGAATTATTATTAATTAAATGGGGAAAGCCATTAATTATAAACATTATAAGTGGATAGGGATTCATAGCCAAAGGCTCAAAACCAATTAACAAATAAAATTAATTAATATAATTTCCAGCGTGCATGATTACTACCATCGATCATGATCAGTGCGCACACACATCACGTGGCCGGCGATGCTGCTTTTCATAATTGAAAAAATACTAATGTGTTCATTTACTTTAATTTTTTACTTAATAATTAAGAAAATAATTATTAATTTATTAATTTATTTATATTTTTTAAAAATATTTTAAAATGGAGAAAAAATAAACTAACGATGTAAAAGAACGGTACTATTATGCGCTCTTTCATAATTAGTAATCGATCAGAGAGTAGTACTGCCAATTGAGACTTGTACGTATTAAGGAGATCATGTGAATGCTTTATATGAGCGATCCATTTTGTTTAAATAAAATAAAATATTTAAAAAGTTTAAATATATGAGTAATCAAAATAAGATGACAAAATGGATGAATATAATAGCATTATTCATTTATAAACACAGCGTGATCGGTGATCCATTTTGTTGGTTGACTTTGTCGGTTCAAGTAGCGGCATCTTTCCTCGAAATTCTAGATCCTGTGTAAAATTTTGGTCCATTTAGATTCAAAATGAAATGATCAATTTAGATAAAAAATAAAAAATTAAATAAAAAATTATATTTTGATATTATTATTATTATTTTAAAATATGAAAAAATTATAATATTTATTATATTTTATGTAAAAATTTGAAAAAATTATAATTACGAGATTGAGATGAGATGAAAATAAAAAGTATTTTTATTCTTTTTTCTCACCTTTTTCTCTTCATTTTTGATTAAGAAAGTAAAAATTTAGCATTGTCAATTACCAAAACTAATCCTATGCAATTTTTCTAATTGAATTAAAAATATCAATTCCTATTGTTGATAATCAGGTTTATCTAATTTATTCATTAATCTTTCTCAAGCATTAACAAAATATCTCAACAAGAGAATTTCTTACATCTCTGTGACAATTCTGAACCTGTCAAAACTTATTAAGAATAAACAAACCCTATAAAGATTATATATGTCTATAGATATTTCTATTCTACGGCATCCTATAGTATTTCAAATATAGGCTAAAATAATTATCACTTCTTAGTCTCAAACTGAATCTCAAATTATGTAAATGATGATCAAGCATTCATAAGCATTAAATCTAGAATAAAATAATCAACAACACAAAATAAATATTAAATTAATCCAATTATGAAAAATTCACATAATCAAAGTTAAGCTACATCCTAACCCTAAAAAAATAAATTAGTTCATGATGAAAATCTAATAAAAAAATTTAACATAAAGACACTAAAAAATATAATTGAAAGAACTGAAAAAAAACTTAAAAAATTCGCCAACTGCACTGCAGCTTCTCTTTTAGGTCTCGTCTCCCCTCTATTATTCTGCGGCACTCAATCTAAACTTAAGTTTATATATTGTGCCATGCTCCCTTGAACTCCTGGTGCATGTTAAAGTCAATTAGGATCCATATAATCATTATCTAAGCCCAATGATTGCTTGTTGTGTCCAGAAACAAGTGCGGCCCCATCTCCATTTTCTACATGTTGAGCCTTTTCTCAATTGATGGGATATGGTTTAAAATACATGTGTTTCCCGCCCAAAAAAGTTTCGGCTCCTTTTGTTGTGCTCTTGCAATGTGTGGTCTCAAAAGAACTTGTGATATCCTAAGTCTATCTGCTTGTGAAGATGCTTGTTTGTGGGGCCAAGTCGAAGGGAATTGAAGTTAATGTTGAGGCTAAAACCAGGTGAAATTAAATTGAAATGCGGCTTAAAATGTAATAATTCTTCTCATTCTTTTAAACATAAACAATTAAAGAAATAAAAATAAATAAAAGAAAACTAAAAATTTTAATAAGTAAAAATATAATAAAAATGATGTAAAAATTACTCTTATCAAATTACTTAATTAGCCATTTCAAATACTTCTTAATATTCTTGTATAAACTATAAACTAATAAAATCTTGTTCCTCCCACCTGGCTGTTTTTGTTTTGTTTTGTTTAATTTTTAAGCATTCATGTCTTTCCCACCCACTTGCACGTATAATTGTTGGTTTTCGGAGACAATGGTTAAGAAAAGCAAAATTTCTCTCGAAAAGGCAATTTTTTTTTATTGTTTTTGATTTATTTTTAATCAATTTTTTGATAGTTTTAAATAATTTTCAAAAATAAAAAAAATATCATTATTAAAAAACATTTTTTAATCATTTAATTAAAAAAAATCCCATTCCGAAGAAATCTATTTCACCCAAACTCGGGTGAAATTATAGCATTTTTCTAAATATATATCCTGCAAATGAAAGATCAGCGAGATTAAAGACATGATTATGAAATTAAGTACGATAAATTATCCAATAAAAGAAAGACAAAGAGCTAAAAAAAGGCGGAGGAATCTTCTGCATGAAGATTAGAGAAATGATTAACAGCAGTACTAATATATATGCAGTATGTTTCGGCGCTTTTATTAACTTTATTCCAAGATTATTGGGGGGTTTTATACTCTTTAATAATGGAAGCATGCCTAGGCGACAACTTGTCTTCATATTTTTTTACCATATCCCCCCAGATAGTGCAATGTACGACGCTTCTTTAATTTATGGGGGCGTGCTACATGTCCCTTTTTTGGATCCTGATCCTGATTCGGATTTCGATTTAAAATTCTTTTTATTTTTATATAAATTTTAAATAAGTATTTTTAAATAATATTATAATTTTTTTATAATTTAAAAAATAGTTTAAAATATTAAAAAATTATGCAAAAAAAATATAAAAATCATGTTAAAAAAATCGAAATTCCAATCGCGATCCCAAAAGTGGGACAAATAGCATTTCCCTTAATTTATTGGAATCTTTCCCAACTTTCAAGTGACTTGCAGAAATTTCTAACAAAATCCGTCCACAAACAATAACAATAAAAATACAAATGATCAAGCTATGTAACACACGTACACGCGGTATAGCTTAATTTCAGAGATAAATTAAACCGGATTAAGATACCGAGGAAATTAACGCAAATGCTTAAGGATCGATTGAGATGACACCCAGCAGTAATATATATCACTTAGCTTCTTGCTTAAGAATTAAGAGAATCATTTGAGATATATCTTATCATAATAAACTATCAATGCATGCATGGCGGGCGCATTAAGGTCTATTAATATTAGTACTTTTAATATGTGCCAATCATATAAGCATTTGCTATTTCTAAAATCCAAGAAAAATATTGTTTATTTCAAAAGAAAATGATTCAAGCCTTTATTAATAAAGGTTATAATTTTATGCATATTGCTTCGGTTCAAGTTGCTCTCAAACCTCTTATGAGAAATGCATTAATGCTTCCGTACTGTTATGTTTACGTGATGGAAGATTTAAAAATTTTGAAGATAGTAAACTGGAAATTGTCCAAACCTTCCTTACGGAAGGTTCAGTTTATTTTGATTGCTACCCTGATTTAACTGTTGATTTACGTGATAAAAATGTTTTATCTATTTTAACTTCTGATTTTAATATGATGGAAGGCAGTAGACCTCTTGCTCTTGTCTACTGCATTTATTATCGTGTTTTAAAGACTAGTCTTAATCCAAGGGCTAAGATTAAGTCTGCTAAGAACCAGACCCTTCTGATGCAGAGTTTTATCTCTGGTGCCAATAACAGAACACCAAAAATGATTTTCTAGAAAGATGTTTATTTACCAAATGAGTGGGTTCTTCAGCAAGAACTTCCACCAGTAGAGATTTTTTCTGATGAAAAAGATCTCGACTATATTCAGCAGTATCTTGATGGTATTGTAAAAATTTCTTTTGACCGACCTCATCTAGCCAATGAAAGAAGACATTCTTTTGCCGGTTCCAGATCTTCTTGTGATTTTGAACCATGAAGAAGAGATGCAAATCTCAAACAATTTCTAGAAGATTCTGCTCAACCAGTTTTTATAAGGGAAATTCCCAAATAGGAAAAATCATCTGTTTCAGATTTAAAATTGAAAGGTGTTTCTTCAAATTCACAGGTCACTTCGGTCTATTATTCAACCAAGGATGATGTGCCATCATCCAAGGGAAAATTCATAAAGGAAGAAGTATAGGTTGAAGACGATTCATCGATGTCTCCCACAGTTTCGGATATGGTAGCTCCTCATCATCACAGTCAACTCATGATGATGAATAAGTCTTTTCAAATAGATATAATTTCTTTGTTTAAAGAATTTAATTCTGTTGAAAACCGTCATAAGAGGAAAACTTATGATGCGAATTTTACACTTGCAGAAAAGCAAATGGTTAGAAAGAAATGGAAAGAGTTTATGCATGCGTCCAGCAAGCATATTCTTTTCTTTGATTTTCTGGAAAACTATTATGTTTCAAAGAATAGTTCTTTAAATGTTTTAAAATCTAATCTTACAAAACCAGCAAACCAGTCGATTGTAAAATCCAGCCACCCTCTTTTAGAAACTATTTTGATTTCTATAAAAGGAGTAGAAGTCATAGTCTCTCCTTTTAAATTTCCAGATCCAAGTGATCCCAATGCTTTGCCAAATTTTTCCGAAACAAAAAATATTATTGAACAAAATAATTTTGTCAACACAGTCCTCTATACAATAGGTCAACAATTAGACTGTATTGAAGAAAAAGTTTATTTACCCGTTTTAGAAAAACCTGCTGCTTCAAAAGTTTTGGAAAAACTTTTGATTATTTTACCAGAGAATAGGCAAAAAATAGATTTCAATTAAAATGTCAATACTTTGGATAAAATTAATCAAATGCTTGCTAATTTAAAATAAGAACGACCCTCCACCAACGTGTTGGACAAAGGTGGTCAAGGGGTTCATTTTACAGTTTTCACCACTGATTCAGAGGAATCTTCGGATGATGAGTCAGTTATTAACGATATTGAAAATTGCTTTAAAGATATTGAGAAACCTGAGATTGTCAGGCTTACTTCAAAAGGACCCAATCCAATGAGTCTTTTGAAGAACTGGTTTTCTAGGCATTCTCTCTTTGATTTACAGTTTGAAGAAAGAATGTTTCAATCATAGTTTTCAGCTACTGCAGATAAGATTTATGAATGGAATATTGACGGGTTGTCTGAGCAAGAAACCCTCAATACCTTACAAAAAATGTCTATGGTGGCAAATGCCTATGTTAATAATAATCTCCAACAGTCGGAGATTGTTACGCTTTTAACTTTTGGTTTTTTGGGTATGCTTCGAAGTTGGTGGGACAAACATCTCACTGATGAAGCAAGACAAACCATTCAGAATGCTGTTAAGCGTGATGATAAAGGGTTACCCATTTTTAATTAAGCCATAGGAAGGGGTACTCCTGATGGTGTCAATACTCTAATTTACACGATTATTAAACATTTTATTGGAACTCCTTCCATTGTTACTAATCGTATTTCTGATTATTTAAATAATTTACGACACCATAAAATGTCTGATTACAATTGGTATCAAAGTATTTTTGTTTCTAGAGTTTTACTTCGTGATGATTCACACAAGCCTTACTGGAATGAGAAATTCATTGATGGTCTACCTCGTTTGTTTGCTAATAAGGTTAATGATGCATTTACTGATGATACAAGATTTCTTAATTATGACAGATATACCTATGGTGATATCATAAGCATGATTAAGAAACTTGGGATTAGCATGTGCAATGATCAAAAGTTGCTTCACCAACAGATGAATGATAGAAAGAAAGCCAAATATGAAATATGAAATTTCTGTAAGCAATTTGGCCTTCTACCTATTGCTCCATCTAGGGAGAGGAAAAGACATCTCAAAAAGGTTTTCAAAAAACCTCATGGGAATTACAAGAGAAAAACTCGTGATGAAGTTTACAAAAAACCTTTTCATAAAAAGATTTCTCATAAAAAAAGTTTCAAAGGATCCCTCAAAAGAGAAATGTTTTAATTGTAGCAAGCCTAGACACTTTGCCAATAAGTGCCCTAAAAAGTCAAATAAGTTGAAAAACAAACTTAATGCTCTGAATATTAAGGAAGACGCCAACAAGAACTATTTCAGCTCCTTGAAAACAGAACTTCTTCGTCTGAATTCGATGAGTTTAGCTCTAGTGATTCAGAATATCACTCAGAAGCTGAACCATTTGATTCTGTATTGATTAAGTTTGGTTGAAACTGCAATGGTTCCTATTGTAATTCTAGAGTTAAGACAATCAACGTTTTAACTAAAGAAGAAGAACATGAGAACCTTTTTTTAACCCTGATTTCACAAATTGAAAACCCGGAACTTGAGAAGAAATATCTTCTACAGCTCAAGAAGACAATGGCTCGTAAAGAACCCTCGACTTCTCATGAGAAAATCAGATTTCATGAAACTTGGGACGTTTTGAAAAGAAAAAATCCAAAGAAATTTTAACTCGTAATTTACAGCATGAAATTGGTTTAATCAAGAAAGAGATTGTTGACTTAAATGTGAGATTAACTCTCTTAAACTTGAAAATTCTTCTTTTAAACAATATTTACTTTCTTTAAAAATTAAAAGTCAATTTGATCTAGAATGTCCTTCCGATAAGGAGGAAACAAGCCAAACAGACCATGCTGAATCCTTTGATCTGATCAAGGCTATTTGTTTCCTTAAACAACCCATGACTACCAAATGGTATTCTAAGGTAGAGATTGTTGTTTGTAGAGAATTTTCTTTTTTTGTGATTGCTTTGATTGATTCTGGATTTGATCTTAATTGCATCAGTGAAGGCTTGATTCTCACTAAGTATTATGAAAAGTCTAAAGAGACTTTATCTGCAGCAAATGGATTTAAGATGAAGATAAACTATGAGCTCAACAACGCTCATGTTTGTCAAGACAATGTTTATTTCAAGATTCCGTCTGTTCTTGTAAAGAACATGACTTTAGATGTTATCCTAGGAATGCCTTTTATTTCTTCTATTTGGCATTTTCTAACTGAAATAGATGAGATTACTACTGATCCCTTTGGACAGAAAGTCAAGTTTAAGTTTTCTTCAAAATTTGATATTGATGTTTCAAAAGGTTTTCATTCTTTGATTTTTGCTAAGACCAAGCATTTAAACTTCTTACAACAAGAAGTTCGTTTCAAAAAAATTTCTGAGCATTTTTCCGATCCATTGCTTCAATCAAAAATCAATGATTTTCATAAAAAATTGATTTTTGAGATCTGTTCTGATCTTCCTAATACTTTTTGGAATACAAAAAAATATTTTGTTTCCCTTTCTTATGTTAAGGAATTTTCTGAGAAAATGATTCTAACCAAAGCCAAACCTATTCAAATGAATAGCGAGACTTTGGAGTTTTGCAAAAATAAGATCTCTGATCATCTTTCAAAAGGTCTTATCAGGCATAGTAAGTCACCCTGGTCGTGTGCTGCATTTTATGTTCAGAAAAATGCTGAGATTGAGCCAGGGGCACTCCGTTTAGTCATAAATTACAAACCTCTGAGCAAAGTTTTAGAGTGGATTATGTACCCTATTCTCAATAAAAATGATTTGGTTCATAGGTTAAGTAATGCAATTATTTTTTCTAAATTTGACTTTAAGTCTAGATTTTGGTAGATCCAAATTAGGGAGTTTGACAAGTACAAGACTGTTTTTAATACTCCTTTTGGAAACTATGAGTGGAATGTGATGTCTTTCGGCCTAAAAAACGCTCCTAGTGAATTTCAAAATATCATGAATGACATCTTTAATTCGTTCACCAGTTTCACTATCATCTACTAGATGATGTTTTAATTTTCTCAAAATCCATTGATGATCACTGGAAATATTTGTCGACATTTCTTGATATCATTCGACATAATGGTCTAGTGGTTTCTGCAAAAAAGATTAAATTGTTTCAAATCAAGATTAGATTTCTTGGTTATGACATCTTTGAAGGCAAAATCAGACCAATCCAAAGGTCTATTGAATTTGCTGATAAATTTTCAGATGTCATTCTTAACAAAACACCTTCAGAGATACCTTGGTTCACTAAATTATATTTCAGATTTTTACAAGGATATGAGAAAACAGTGTCGTCTTCTCTTTGAGCGACTCCACCTCAATCCTCTTCCATAGACTGATGTCCATACCAAATTGATTCAACAAATCAAGGCATATGTCAAAACTTTTTCATGTCTTGGTATACCCACATTCAATATAATTATTACGATTATATTGATGCTTGGTTTTACTTTCCTTTGTTCCAAATCCCAGATTTATCGCATTCTTGGTTCTTTAATTTTGATAAGAAATGAAAAAATAGTTTTCCTCTCTGGTTCCAAAGATGGTGGCATCAATATGGCCCCATTCCAAAGATATTTCCTGATAGTCTCCAACAGACTATCAATTATTTCAAAATTTCAAACCTACCCAAGATGAATAACCATAATGCCAAATTTCCTTTCTTAGTTCATTTTTGCTTCAGATACAAAATTTCCTGAATTTGCAAATGGACTTATGAAAAAACTGGCGACATCTTGGTTTGTCATTTCCGGGTCAAGTGGTGGGATAAATTTCAACACACGGAATCCATTGTTTCCTATGTTTCAAGGGATTTTCCTCTAGTTGTTTCTAATCTAAAAAGCCTAGAAGAATTTTCTACTCCAGTTTCACAACAAGTTTTAATCACTTATCCAACCTTTGAGGATAAAAACCCAAAAGATTCATCAGATTTCAGGAAGAAGAAGTCTTCATCAACATCTTCTTCAAAGAAAAATGAAAAGATTTAGATGATTCATCTTCTTCAAAATCTAAAAAAGTATCTCCTTTTGCCAGACTGAAGAAGAAGGATTTAGTTAAACTATTGGAAAAATTAGTCAAAGAAGAAGTCAATAGTAAAGATTCGGCTGAAAAATCAAAAGCCTCTACAGAGAATTCTGATACTTATAATAACATTTATTGTCATGATTCACCCGATTATCCTCCAACTATAGATGAAGGTTATCGACTTAGTTAAAAGATCTACTTGTTCTACCTAAGGTTCACCCGTCGGCACAAAAAGACAAGATTGCTTTCGGTGCAGATGGAATCTACTTTTACTGTTTTACATGAGATTCACCTGTTGGCACAAAAAGACAAGACTACTTTTAGTGCAGATGGAATTTACTTTTATTTTTTACTATTTTACCCGTAATTTATGCATGGTTTCAAATGTAAAGGTGACTCATTTTTCTATAAAAGGAGGCCTCAGTTTCAATTAGAGGACATAGCTCATTCTATGCCTTTTCTCTCTGAACTCTCCTACTTCCAAGTATTGTAATCAGTTCAGTTTTCTTTGTAAACTTATGAGTATTCAGTTTCAATGAAGAATCTTTCGATTCAAGTTTTTATTTAGTTTTACATATATTAATTACTTTATTTTTGCATTACATTACAAGCATTTGGCCGACTCTGCCTCTTCATATCTGTTCCATACCTCATCATTATCCAGTCATTTGGTCCTCCAGTTATCTGGTTCCTGCTTACTTTTGCGTTATGAAGTATGGAATAGATATGAGGCGACAGAGCCGGTCAAATGCATGTAATGTAATGCAAAAATAAAGTAATTAATATAAGTAAAACTGAATAAAAACTTGAATCGAAAGATTCTTCTATGAAACTGAATACTCATAAGTTTACAAAGAAAACTGAACTGATTACAATACTTGGAAGTATGAGAGTTCAGAGAGAAAATAGGTAGAATAAGCTCTGTCTTCCAATTGAAACTGAGGTCTCATTTTATAGAAGAATGAGTCACCTTTACATTTGAAACCGTGCATAAATCACGGGTGAAACAGTAAAAAGTAAAAGTAAATTCCATCTGCACTGAAAGTAGTCTTGTCTTTTTGTGCCGACGGGTGAATCTAATGTAAAACAGTAAAAGTAGATTACATCTGCACCGAAAGCAATTTTATCTTTTTGTACTGACGGGTGAACCTTATGTAGAACAAGTAGATCCTTTAACTATGCCGATAATCTTCATCTATAGTTGGAGGATAATCGGGTGAATCATGACCAAAAGTATTACTATAAGTATCAGAATTCTCTGTATAGGCTTCTGATTCTTCAGCTGAATCTTCACTATTGGCTTATTTGACTGATTTTTCCAATAGTTTAACTAAATCCTTCTTCTTTAGTTTGGCAAAAGGAGATATTTTTTTAGATTTTGAAGAAGATAAATCATCTGAATCTTTTTTATTTTTCTTTGAAGAAGATGCTGGTGAAGACTTCTTCTCCCTGAAATCTGATGAATCTTTTGGTTTTTTATCCTCAAAGGTTGGATAAGTGATTAAAGCTTGTTGTGAAACTGGAGTAAGAAATTCTTCTAGGCTTTTTAGATTAGGAATAGCTAGAGGAAAATCCCTTAAAACATAGGAAACCATTGATTCCGTGTGTGGAAATTTATCCCTCCACTTGACCCATAAATGACGAACCAAGATGTCGTCAATTTTTTCATAAGTCCATTTGCAAATCCAGGAAATTTTGTATCTGAAGCAAAAATGAACTAAGAAAGGAAATTTGGCATTATGGTTATTCATCTTGGGTAGGTTTGAAATTTTGAAATGATTGATAGTCGGTTAGAGACTATCAGGAAATATCTCTGGAATGGGGTCATATTGATACCACCATCTTTGGAACTAGAGAGGAAAACTATTTTTACATTTCTTGTCAAAATTGAAAAACCAAGAATGCGATAAATCTAGAGCTTGGAACAAAGGAAAGTGAAATCAAGCATCAATATAATTGTAATAATTATATTGAATGTGTGAATCTGGTATACTCTTGAGGGTATATGGATCAGTTTCCCATTCTTTTTCTGTCAAGATTGAAGAAAGATAGAAATTATGGGAGAAAAGTGTGGGATCAATCTTGTCATAAAGTGGTTTAAGGGAAATAGAACCATGGTGAATCAGGATTGCAAGATAAATCTTGATATCTTTAGTTGAATTTTGAGGAATCCAAAAGAAACCAGGGGGAAAATATTTAGTTGAACTTTGAGGAATGAAAACATTTGTGGGCCTGGGCCTTACCGTTGCTAGAGGATTAGCTAACGGGTCATATGGCATGGCCAAAGTTGAAGCAAAGGAGCTTGGGAGAATTGGTCTTGGGATACTTCCCAAGGTGGTAAATCTGTTGGTAATCTCCAGTGGGGAGGAAGCCGCTAGTAAAAGCAAAGGTGAAGCTGGTAGTGGGGGAAGCCTTTTGGGCTGCTCGAGTTTCTTTTTCTTGCTCATTGTTTCTGCAGAAATTCACGAGTAAGAAAATTAGGTATAGAATTATCAGAACCTTTTATGTATTCAATGTCAAAATCAAAAATACTTCAAATTGCTTGCCATCGTGCAAAAATATGTTTGGATGCA
Source organism: Platycarya longipes (assembly GCA_036559045.1). NCBI lineage: Eukaryota > Viridiplantae > Streptophyta > Magnoliopsida > Fagales > Juglandaceae > Platycarya > Platycarya longipes. The sequence goes on from CM071792.1 coordinate 2,007,191, forward strand.
ATGTTTTGAACATTTTTTTCTAAAACATACTTAGTGCTTTTGCAATCAATTCTCAAAAGAAATTTTTGATTAAGTAAATCACTTTGAAACTTAGAAATGCATAGTACTATAAATAATATTTCTTTTTTAATAGTACTATAATTAAACTGTGCATGATTCCAGGTTCTGGAGTGGAATCGAATAAATTATTCGGAAGAACCTGGTGAAGCGATTTGTTTCAAAATGCCGCCATAATCAATGTGAGAGGCATCTGTTTCAACAATTTTAAAAGAATAAAAAGTGGGTATACCAAGGCATGGAAGAGTTTTGACATATGCCTTGATTTGTTGAATCAATTTGGTATGGACATCAATCCATGGAGGAGGATTAAGGTGGAGTCGCTCAAAGAGAGGATGACACTGTTTTCTCATATCCTTGTAAAAATCTGAAATATAATTTAGTGAACCAAGGAATCTCTGAAGTTGTGTTTTGTCAAGAATGACATCTGAAAATTTATCAGCAAATTCAATAAACCTTTGGATTGGTCTGATTTTGCCTTCGAAGATGTCATAACCAAGGAATCTAATCTTGGTTTGAAACAATTTAATCTTTTTTGTGAAAACCACTAGACCATTATGTCGAATGATATCAAGAAATGTCGACAAATGTTTCCAGTGATCATCAATAGATTTTGACAAAATTAAAACATCATCTATGTAGACGATGGTGAAACTAGTGAACGAATTAAAGATGTCGTTCATGATATTTTGAAATTCACTAGGAGCATTTTTTAGTCTGAAAGACATTACATTCCACTTATAGTGTCCAAAAGGAATATTAAAAGCAGTCTTGTACTTGCCAGACTCCCTAATTTGGATCTGTCAAAATCCATACTTAAGGTCAAATTTAGAAAAAATAACGGCATTACTTAACCTATGAACCAAGTCATTTTTATTGGGAATAGGGTACCTAATCCACTCTAAAACTTTGTTCAGGAGTTTGTAATTTATGACTAAACGGGGTGCCCCTCGCTCAATCTCAGCATTTTTTGGACATAGAATGCAGCACACGACCAGGATGACTTACTATGCCTGATAAGACCTTTTGAAAGAAGATCAGAGACACTACAACATATTTCACCTTTTGCCACCAATGTTTTTTCCACAACTCAAAACTTGTAGCAAATGATGGCTTTTATCCACAATATTGATGTAGTGAGAAAAAAGTGATGAAATTGTCACTAAAAACTATTATTTTCCGCAAAATAACATTGTAGCAAATATTTTTGTCATTAAAAGTCAGTTTTGACACTTTTGAGAATTGTTATCACAATATTTATTTGTCACAATTGTGATTTCTATCTAATAAAGTATAATTTTTTTTATGATGATTAATACTCATCATTATTGTGATTTATCTACAAAGAAAATTATTATTATCGGCAAAAGTAACTGCAGCAAAAGAAAATTGACGGCAAAACTAATTTTGCAGCTAATTTTCAAGGCAAACCTGTAGGCTGGTGCTTTTTGTGGCGAATAATAAATCTATTTGCGGCGCTACCTAGCGCCGCAAATAGTCTTCTAAAAATTAAACCCCCCACCCCAATTCTGTTCTAATCTCTAACTCTCTAACTCTCTCCCTCTCTCGCTCTCTCTTTCTCTCTGAACCCTAACTCTCTATCTCTCTCTCTCTCGCTCTCTCGTTCTCTCGCTCCCAAACGTTAACCGCGGCGCTACCTTTCCGTTTCGTTTCAAATCTACTTCGACTTATCTACTTGCTCCGATTTCCACTCCCATTTCGCTTCAACAGGTATGAGTTTCTTTTTCTATCGCCTTCTCCTTCGCGCAATTTCTTCCCCATGAAACACATCAAACTGAGTTTTCCCCTCTTTCGTGATTTTTCAGTGATTTCGGACATTGGAGTGCGTCGTTTTCTTGGGTCGGTGTCCCCGTCAATCCTTAGCCGGATTTTAGTGGATGACGGTAAGCCCTTTTCTCTAATCTTCTTTTGTTTCTATTTTTTTTTTTTTTTACAAACATGTTCGTTCCTGATTGATTCATTGTTAAACCTTTAAACTGTGGATTGAAGAAATGAAGCATTGGGTCTGCCCAAAGTTCCATTCGCATGCTTCGTGTCTCTAGTTTCACATCTCTCTCTCTCTCTCTGATCTGTTTGGGTACTCTGATCTGTTGGGTTTGGCTTCCTTATTTGATTGGTTGGTTATATTTCAATAGTTAGTTTTTTTAATATGAAAAAGATAACTTGGCTAGATTTAGTTGGCATTGGAAGCATCTAAAGCATCTTCAAACTATTTATAGATTATTAAAAGTGTAGTTTTGTGTTTGTGTTGAAACTTATTTTTGTATTTAAATTCGGTAAGTGACTTCTCTTATAATTATTTTTTGGAATCCCTTGTTAGTGAGAAATTTTGGGTTGAGAATGTTTGAAACTTATATGAATTGCATTCATGTGCAGATTCTTATAATAGTGTGGCTGCCATGAAGATATATTGAAGACTAATATTATCTTGGGTAGTTACACAATGTTTTATTTATTTATTAACTATATAAACGAAAATGAAAGTTATGTTTCAATAAAGCTTAGATTGTTTTAGTAGGCAGGGGATTAGTATGCTTCACTTTTTGTAAAGTTTCTATAGTTTTTTTTATGGAAATGTGGTCACTAATGGGGATGTGATCACTGGGATTAAAAGTTTAAAACAAGGCACTAAGTTTAAAACAAGGCAAATCTGCTCCTCTGTTACTTCTCTTTTATTCCATATTTCATTTGTGGTTAATTTCAATTTCTCCCCCTCAGTCTCTTCACTCTCAACTTTGATAAGAGATCCCATGTACTTACTCTACACTATTCGTCTTCGTCTCTTCTTAAAATGTGTTTCTTTTCTATTTCCAATACTTATAAATTCCAATTTCTGTTTGGTACCGTAGAAAGAAATGCTTTTATTTACATGAACCTCACTACTTTGGTGTTTTCCATGTTTACACCTTTTATGGATTAGACGTGTTGCTCTAAATTATGATGCACTCTACTTGTTTGTTCAAAGTTTGAAAAGAATGCAATTAGATAGAATCTTTATGGGTGAGTTGCACTTGAGTCCAAAATGAGTTAAGTTGCAATCGTAAGGTGCATGCATACCTTTCCTTTTCCTTTGCGCTATTTTTTCCATTAAGTATGAGTTTTTCTTCTTCTTTTTTTGCTTTTTTCACACTTGCCCATCAAGTAGGTATTTTTTTCTTTTGTCACAAATGCCCTGGTCTTAAATTCCAGTGTTTTGTGACCTAGCTGAAATTGTTTTCAGCTTTTTAATTCATGCAGTGTCGTTAAGACCTGGAGAAACACATTCAGATTCATATGCAAAGTACTTTTTAACCTACTTTTAGTAACTTGCATGCTACTGCATCATACTGTTTTTGCCATCAAGTAGGGATTTTTCTTTTTTCTTTTTTCTTTTTTCTAGACCTGCCATCAAGTAGGTATTTTTTTTTTCTTTTATCACAATTTCCCTAGTCTTAAATTCAAATGTTTTGTGACCTAGGTTAAGGAAACTTTATCATAAGCAGAAATTATTTTCTGCATTTTAAATCATGTGTGGGGTCATTCAAATTGTATTTTATTTATTTACTTTTTTTGCTTTGTTTACCTTATCAATCCATGCATACAGTGTAGTTAAGACCTGGAGAATTTTTTGAACAATTTGTGTTTTTTTTTTGCTTTTTTTGCTTTGCCACCAAGTGTTACCTGCTGTTTGTTCTTTTCACCCATTGAAGTTGAAATTGTTCATTGTGCTAGGACCTGAGTTGATGAATCTTCGTAAAAAAACAAACAATTTGTTTTAGATTTCACTGAAATTTTTTTATTAATTCAAAGAATCCAGATTTTGTTTTGGTATGCATGTAATATAGTTGAGACCTGGACTTGGAAATGAGTAGTTAGAACATGCTAATTTGAACCTTCATATAAAAATATGTTCAGTTTGTTTTAGCTTTTATTAAATATTGTTTATTAATTCATCACCTAGATTTAGTTTTGGTATGCATGTAGTGTAGTTGAGACCTGGACTTGGAAATGAGTAGTTAGAGCATGCTAATTTGAATGTGCAAAATTAAATTCTATGCAGGAATGCTCTACTCTAAACTAAGAAGTAAAAGTAGTTGGATAAGAAGTGTTGTGCATTTATGAACTTACATAAAATGCATCTAGTGGGCAAGCATGAATCTTATAGTTTTGATTTTGTGACTTGGATCAAGGGTCCTGGTCACCTACATGTATCAAGAGTGCAATTTAAATTATCCTAACTGCTACATTCATTCCTTTGTTGTGTTTGACAAAATGATTACTTCACCAAATGGACTTCCATCTCTTTCAACTCAAAAACCAAAAAGGTAGATTATTCTTTTCGTTCTATGCCTTTTTTTTTCCAATTTATTTCTCTCTTTCTTTCCTCTCTTGTGAACTACATACATGTTTGTTTGTGATGATTATCTGCTGCCTAGGAAAGGAGTATTCCATTTCAGCCATAGCTTCATTTTTGGGATGTCCATTTTGCTTTTGTAAAGGATTTAGGCTTGAGGTAAAACCCTAGATTACCTATTTACTTTGATTTATATTTGGAAGCAAAATGAATTGTTTTGGCTTGAGTTTTGATGTGTTAAATTACCATATGTTGTGAGTTTCGAAATGCCCTATTTTTGGTGCCCCAAACCAAGTTTAGGTGGCTGTTTTGCTATGTGAAGAAGTGTAATTCGAATATAAAATGTCATAGATTAATTTGAGTTAGTCCTAGGTGTTATTAGCTTAGTTTTTTAGCATTAGTTGGTTGGGATCATGTCTATTTTTAAAGTTTTTGTTGTATGACCTGTTTTGGGATGTTAGAAGTGTTAAAATAATCCTTTGCTTAGCTCTTATTTAATTTCATAGCATGTTTTAAAATGGGTATTAACTAGGTAAAGTAAGGAAGTCATGCATTGGGTATTAGCAGGTAAGTGGTGCTCTTTGAAAAGCAGTAGTGGTCTTGTGCAAAGTTTGATGCTTTGTTATCATCATATATGTTGTTGGGCGTGGAATGTGCTATTCATGGGTATCTAATGAAGATAATCATAATAAATATTTAAAATTAGCAGGAGGAGGATAATCAGGATGTGAGGTAGATGCAGGCACGCATGGATGACCCAAGTTTTTACCCTTTCTTAATGCTCTAGTTGAACTTATAATCTCCGACTTCATAACTAAAATATTAATACTGAAGTTTTGCTTCACTGTGGGGAAATATCCTTGTATGAGGCATCTTCTATTTTTGATTTTCTAATGAGGTCTACCATTAAGGATGTATGTGAAGTATTGAATTCCGTTAATATGGAACTTGTGAATCGGCTCTATCCTGTTATACCATTGAAGTTGAAATATAGTGGTTTTATATTTTACCATAGTATGGAATAGAGAACCACATGCATGACATGATAAGCTTTTTTTTTTGGGGGGGGGGGGTGCGAGAGGATCTTTTTTGTAAACATCATAGTTGAGCTATTGCTTACAAAAAAACGGTATTATTATTGACTTATCTCCTCTCATCAATGTGGTTTGACACAGTAGACTGACTTAAATAAGGAACTCTTTTTCTTCCAAGATATAGCAATATAAATGATTGAATGCTCCTAAGTCAACTCTTATTATACTTTTCTTTAAAATATCCGTTTGACTTGGATGCTAATATTTTGCCTATAAGTTATTTATTTATTGTGTGTAGTGCATTTCAATCACTGATAGATAGATTTTAAAATATTCTCATGTTAAGTAAAATATTGGAATGCATCCATGGTTAGGATGGAAATAAGTTTTATCATTGAGCTTTATGAAGAATCCTATATATTTTAGGGTATCTCGTATGTAATTTGGTGTTCATATTTGTTCTTATACAAATATATGATACAATGCCAAAAGTAAAGATGAAATGCGCAATCTTTATTTTAATTCTTTTTAACTGGGCGCTCTGTGCTTTTGCAATGATAAGATCTTAAATATGAATTTCTTTTACTTATCAAAAAAAAAAAAAGATCTTAAATATGAATTTTTCTATATCATTAGTATATGTTATTTCTAATGCCTGATTTATACAGGCTGCAAAGGCATTGCAGTTTATACATGAAAGAGAATTGCTCTCCCATACGTTAAACCTAATAATGTTTATGTAAAGAATGGTGTTAATAAACCTGGTGGTTTTGGATGTGCGACTCTCATTGATAAAAGCCTGCCAATTAAATGGTAATTTTGTATGTTATTTTTTTAAAGAATGATATTATTATTAATTATGTGTTTTTTTTTTTGGAAAGGAGGTGTTGCTTAGAATATGTCTTTAAAGAGCTTTCTTTTTTTGTTATTAATTCAATGTTTCCAACAAAATTTTCATGAATTATCTCTAAGTTTTCATCAATGTTATAAGGAGATGATAATGTATTCTTTCATTTTGAAAATTTTACTTAATTTTGTTTTTTTATTTTCCGGATGAACTGCTACTATTGACTGTTTATGTGTAAATATTTTATTTTTTGATAATATTTCTTTATTTCTCCAAACGGGCGCTACGTGCAAGGGGCATACGTGCCTTGCACGTAACTCCCTCACATTACATTTTTTTTCTTTTGCTCTATTTCATGTTTATAAAGTTTACTTCCAGTTTTTCCCTTTGGAATTTAGTTTGCTTTGGACTTTTTATATTTGTCAGTTCTATTTTTCTGCATTTGTATATTTTGTTTGGAATTTATTTGAGCATGGGGGCTCAATTTTTATTTTTTGAATGTATGTGTTTCAGGCATTTGGAGCAGCATCTTACAATGATTGTAGTAAGAAATATAAGATTGTGTTTTGAGTTTTGGTTGGTTGATTGTTTCAATATGGACATATTTCAATGGTCATTTTCAGGTGACAATCAAATTGACAATTTGATAGTGGGTGAAAAAAAAAAGGTTTATATAATTCTGAGAGGATTGAGCATTAGTTGATCAGTTAAATTATTGAACCCTCGAATGTGGTAAAATATAGTTGTGTTATTCTTTGGGGAGTGGATATTTCTGAGTTTTAATATAAATGTGCTTTGCTCCTCAAGACTTGCATTGGCCACAAAACCAAATTGGGAGCCAGAGTGGGAGTTTCCTGCATACATATATATTTATATTGTGACGCCCCCAACTTACGTCTGGGATTTAACGTAAATTAAGGTGTCTGGATGAGCAACACTTGGCTACTCACCCTCGTACTTAACAAGACTAAAAAGCATAACTCACTAAATTCGCAGCGGATCAGGTTTTAAATATAAAACTTTCTAAAGATCACACGGAAATATATATACAACATTCATTAAAACTTAACATTGTACTTTATACATATACAAGACCCAAACTGTAGCAAAAATATTTTACATTCATCCCAAAAGAACTTTCCTTCACCTCACTCTTTCTCCCTCTTAACCTCGGGGTATTCTCTCCCATAGCGAAACCTATCCATACTAATACTAAAGTCTCGCTGGAGCTGTTGTCCCTGTGGAGTCACACAAACCCCACACATGGACAATGAGCCATCTACTCCTAAGGTTATACAGCATCCGGTACGTCGCCTCTCTTCAGCAAAAGTGGAGGCGTCAAAACTCCGAACTTCGGTAGGTCTGATAGGAGGTCCGAAGGAAACAAAAGAAATATCCAAAAAGGGACTGTAATCGGAAAGTCCCTTAGGACTCCCTGAAGTCTCCTGCCTCATCGGGGTTGTCCCCCTGCTGGTCATCGAATCCTGTATAAAATTGATATGCACAAAATATATGGGGCCACAAAAGAGTGAGATTTCGAATGAAATCTCAGTAAGTACATAAACAGCTTAAAGGAAACAGGGAAAACAACCATAAAGTTATTACCACAACTGACAAGGGAAATTACCCTAACATACCCCTCACAAGACCACTGTCTAACTGATACTTTTCTTAACTCACCCATGATCTTATATTAAATTACACCGTTTTCCCTTAAGATTTTTATTCTTTCTTATTACTGATGGGCGTTGCGTATCGCCGTCCCCATCACATACACTCATCAATCATCCGGGCGTTACGTCTCGCCGTCCCCGTTATGATGAGTCTGGTGTCAATCATCCGGGCGTTACGTCTCGCCGTCCCCGTTATGACACAAAACATATACACATAATACTGCGGGCGTTACGTCTCGCCGTCCCAGCTATTCAGATCAATTTCACGGGCGTTACGTCTCGTCGTCCCCGTGAGGATCAATCACACGGGCGTTACGTCTCGCCGTCCCCGTGGAGATCACATATTCTTATGTCACGACAGACGTTACGTATCGCCGTCCCTGCCGGCACGTCAGTCATACGGGCGTTACGTATCGCCGTCCCCGTCATGACGTGACTAACTTAATTCTTTTAAATATTATTTTCTTTCTTTATATTCTTCTCTTATACACATGAGTTATTTCACTTATAATCCTTCTCATTTGAAACCCCCAACTCTATTCTAAGAAAACCCGAAATCTAAGCAAAACAGGGCATCTCGCTCGAGCGGCTTGTCGAGCGAGTATCGAGCGAAGTCTCGAGTTGGGACTCGCTCGAGTGGGGTATCGAGCGACAGTCGAGCGAGGGTTCAGATTTTGCCTTCGCTCGACTCACATGTCGAGCGAGGGTCGAGCGAACTCACGGCTCTAAGGGTTTTTCTACTCAAAACATGCCAATCTTTTCCATACACCCTATTTATCTTCTTAAAAGCTTAAATCTAAGTTTCCAAAATTTTATTGAACATATTAACAAGACAAATACAATCAACCCTACTCATATGTCACATTGCCACTCAATCATGTTCTTAAGTGTTCACTACTATTAAACATAGCTCAATCATGCCAATAAACCAGTTCCATGCTTAACTTAAGCTAGAATATGGACTTACAATTTCTTCCAAGCTCAAGAGAATTGATCCAACCAACTTCTTACAAGTTTCCTCCCACACACACTTACTTAGCTCACAAGTGATCACTTTGAGGGTTTGGGGAGGGTTTTCTGGTATGGCTTCAAAAGTGCAAGTGTTCTCTTCTTCTAAAGGAGCTTAGAAAGCTCTCAAGGCTCTATTTATAGGGTGGTGGTCGACCAACATGAGGGAGAGAAAAGGAAATGCACCTAAGGTGCACTAGTTGGCAGATTTGCATGTGATGAGGTGTCCATCTAAGGAAATCTAATGATGAGGATTAAGCCTCCCAAATCCTAGGCTTTGCAGCTGGATTAGTCATCCAAGGGCTCACATTTGAGGTGGTTTGGCTGCCCATTTTGATCCATGGCTGAGAAGCAAGCTAAAGGGATAAGAGGTGAGGTGGCATTTCACCTAACCATGCATGCATCTCCCATCTCCAGCTCTCTCCTTGTGTCACACGCCCCCTTCCAGATTTTCCTACCCATTTGGTTCCTTCCCAACTCCCTTAGGTCTCCCCTCAACAAGTTCTAGAAGGTCACTTCATAGTTTAGTTAAGGTAGAGCCAAATTTGATCCACTTAGTCACCTATCAACCAGATTTTGGCTCCCCTTGAGTTCCCATTACACTAACCATTCAATTGACTTCCAAATCAACTTTCCATCCATTCCTAACTATCCCTATACATGTCCTAATCCTAGAGAATCTTAAAACCAGTTGCCTAATTAGTTACATGTCCCAATCTAGTTCAATTATCCAATTCGGGTTCCATTTAAGCCCATCCCAAAGCTGCTTACTTGATTCCCAAATAAGTTATTGATTACCTCCGAATCTCAGGAAACTTCAAACATAAAAGTTGTATATCTATCTCTTAGGGTTCTATACCAATTGAAATCACCTCATTTGGACCCCATATGAATAAATTATGCCCGTTTTTCTAAAACTCGACAGATTAATCCAAAAATGCATAATTCCCAATACTAAGTGTAATCTCACATTTCTCACTTAAACCTCCCACTCTAATTTCCTAATAAATAAATGCATCATATAAATCTCCTTAAAATAATATCCATAAAATAATTTACCTTAGAAAAATTTGGGCTATTACATATATACTCTGTAAAGTTTGAGGTTCCTAACATTTCTCATGAATTCATTTTCATGCTTCTTAAAACCAAACTGGGTGCCAAGTGCAAACAACCAATATCATCTTCTGTTCCAGCCAATAGCTCTAGAACTGCTAACACAAAGTGGCCTCTCCAAGCTTAGAACCCTCAACTCCTTCAATGCATACACCTGGAGATGTGATATAAATGCATGCTTTGTTGGTACTACTGGCACCCTTACATCACCATCAAATCAATTGCTAAGTGCACTTGTTGTGATTTTTATTGATTTACTTTCATTGTTTGATTGCATATTATTAAAACGTATATCTTTCTACTGGAAATCAGGTTGATTGCTATTACATACATAGATAGTACCAGAATTTTTCTTGGGATTGTATAATTTGTTCAAAAGGAGATGGGCATAGCTTTCTCTTTTGTAAAACGTATGTCTTTCTACTGGAAATATAGATACTGAAAAGAGGTGGTAGAAAGTACCGCCCTTTTCAATTCAATCTTAATAAGAAGGGTGATAGTTATATAACTTTTTCTTTTTGTATTGTTTTTGCAGATCCCAACAAAATAGTAACTTAAAATAATATTACTTATTAATATATGTTAATAAACATTGCTTTAAGTTGAAGATCATTGACTGTTGATCCTATAAATTGGCTTGGGACAGAAGAATATTTTAGTTAGCACTTGTATCTGCTCCATAATGTTAGTAATTTAAATATGTCTCTAGTTTTTGCCTACAAAAGAAAAGCTTTTAGAGAATCTTAATTTGATATTGTACATTGTAAGTCCATCCAGCCCATTATGTTTTCAAAAGTTACATAGTTCTTAATTCCTAGATTTGTAGCTATTCTGTTTGAATTTCCTGTTTCAAAGAGAAATATAAAAAGCACAAAACACTTGTACTGTGCATAAAATGAGAAAAAAATAATATATGATGACATGCTTTGTATGATATTAATTTTTGAGCTTTTTTTATGCAAGATGAACTAAAGTAGCTCACCAAATATTATTATGAGCCTATGAATTTCAAAAAACATAGTGATTGCTTTGGATAACTGGATCAACTTATCTAGGTCTTTCTATTGCTTCATGTGGATATTTTTTGGTGAATTATGTTATTTCCTAGAATAAATTTTGTGTGTGTGGGAGGGGGATATGCAAAGAATATTTAAGGCTTATCAAGTTGAGAATGATGTATGCTTCTTATTTATGTTCAGGAAGACACCTTGCTTTATACATTTAATTATTTCCTAGAGTTAGTTTGGCAGTTGTTTGGGTTTATACCTTTTCTTAACACTGTTTTGCCTAACCTAACAGACAACAACAATAATCATATTAAGGCCCTAAATTTATTGTATGCAAGACTGTTTACCATATCTTTAAAAATATTGCAGCACAAGATTCAAAAAGGAAAGTATCGCTAACCTTGGTGCAATACTTTCCTTTTAATCTTGAAGTTGTTTCTCATAGACTTTTGCATACTTTTATAGGATTTGAAAAATGCAAAGGCAATTGTTGACTAGATAGCCTAGCTAGAACCACATTATGACATTAACCCTACGATAGATTAATGTTGCAAAGAAGCTCCCAAGGAACTTGACTTCAATTGTGAAGCTGGTATGCCCAGATCTTGCCTGGATTGAACCGATTTTTTAGCAATTTTTTTGTGATTGAAATGAAAATGATTGTGCTTTCTTGATCCACTTGGGACATTTAAGGGGTGTGGAGAAAATTATGGATTTATTTGAGATTATATTATGCTGTTTTTTTTTTACTACTTTAGGACTGGTTCTATAGTCTATATATTTTTTTTAAAATTTTTTTTTCTTAATTGCGGCAATATGTTTTGGCTACAAATATTTTTTTCCTACTAGAATGGATTATTTTTGGCGAAACTATTTGTAGATATAATGGTATTTTCCACAATTGATTTTGCCAATATAAAGTTTATCTCAGGACAAGAAGTTGTGGTGGCACTACTTCGTTCTTCGGTAGCAACATTTTATTGATGAAAGTCATTTGTAGAAAATAATTTTGTTGTGGCGAAATGAGCAGCCAATATAAGAATATTGTGGCATTACATGTTGTCAGTTTAAAATAATTGCGTGAAGTCAGTTTGAAGAATTAGATCTTTTGTGGCAACACAGTAGCGTAGCCTCTCTGTTTATTGTGCAATGTTGTATGCCTTGAAGGTAGTATTTCTGGCAAAAAATATTCTTATTATTGACAATATAGTTTGTTGCAAATAAGGCAGCATTTGCTACAAATGCTATGTTTGCCGAATTATTACAAAATTGGCTTTTTTTTTTATCTACAAACATGTTACCATTGTCTTTTGCCAATATTAATTTTTTACTGCAAAATATTAGGCTTATTCTGGCAAAAGGTCTTGCAGCAATAGCTAGTTTTTGTTGTAGTGAGATCTCGTTTTTCAAAACTCCAAAGTCTCGCTATTCATTTGAATAGGTCTGGTTTTGATTGGAATCATTTTCTTAGAAAATTCCTTAACATAAGGAAGTGAAACAAAATGTTTTTTCCTATTCCAAAAAGCATTAGGAAGATTAGAACAGATCTCAGAAATCAATTTTTTTATGAAAATCATTGATTTTTTATTGAAGCAATGGATCAGACAAATGCTCAGAAATTTTTTTGAAACGAATTTCTCGTTGTAAGAAGTTTAAATGCTTAATCTTAGCAGAAATCAAAGAATGAAAACCTTTTGAAACATCAATATCAAATTTTGAAGCAAACTTAAACTTGACTTTCTGTCCAAAGGGATCAGTAGTAATCCCATCTGTTACCCATCAGAAAAGGACAAATAGAAAAAATAAAAGGCATTCCTAGGATAACATCCCAAGTCATGTTCTTCACAAGAACAGACAAAATCCTAAAACAAACATTGTTTTGGCAAACATGAGAGTTGTTGAGCTCATAGTTGATCTTCATCTTAGATCCATTTGTTGTAAATCATGAGTTAAAATTTCTTTGGGTTTTTCCAAAGGGATCAGTAGTAATCCCATCTGTTTCAGTCAGATTTGAGTTCAACAATCTCTTTTTTAATTAAACCAATTTCATGCTGTAAATCATGAGTTAAAATTTCTTTGGATTTTTTCTTTTCAAAACGTCCCAAAGTTTCATGAAAACTGATTTTCCCATGAGAAGTTGATGGTTCTTTATGAGCAATTGTCTTCTTGAGCTGTAGAAAATATTTTACCTTAAGTTCCGGGTTTTCAATTTGTGAAATCAGGGTTAAAAAAAGGTTCTCTTGTTCTTTTTCTTTAGTTAAAACATTGATTGTCTTAACCCCAGAATTACAATAGAAACCATTACAGTTGCAATCAAACTTAATCATTGCAGAATCAAATGGTTTACGTTCTGAGTGATATTATGAATCACTAGAGCTAAACTCATCGAAGTCAGATGAAGAAGTTCTGTTTTCAAGGAGCTGAAACAGTTTTTGTTGGTCGTCTTCCTTAATATTCAGAGCATTAAGCTTGTTTTTCAACTTATTTGACTTTTTGGGGCACTTATTGGCAAAGTGTCTGGGCTTGCACTTCCTGATATGTGCCAATAATATAAAGCCGTATAACCATTCATGTCGATCGCGTTATACCCCTGGACTATTTACCCATATAATATTGAATTAGAATTATTAAGATATGGTAGATGGCTATCTTTAGGCAAATATTGAGTTATGCAGAATTAATCGTGCAATCATCTGATAATTAATTGAGAGACATTAATAACTATTGGTCTATGATTAATTAGAACTGGACTAAAAAAAAGCACTAGAAGAAAAATTGACAGACACAATCAATCTGTTGCATCTAAAAGAGGCATAAATAATCAAAATAACTAAATAATCAATCTGTTGCATTCAAAAGAGGCAGAAATAATCTAAATAGTTGTTTTGATTATTTTTGTCCATTTTGAATGTAACAAATTGATTATTTTTATCTATTTTTCTTATAGTGAAGGTAAAAAGAGATGAATATGATTCGACATTTCTTAATATTATTATTTTTTTTTATCTTTTGTCTGGCAAAGCTAAAAGTACTCTAGCTAAGCTTAACGCGTTCATCATTAAGTGGATAGCAGCCGGCGGCCAAGTGATCATTTAAGTACTTTAAAGGATGACTATAGTTAACTTTGCACCCGAGTGGGCTTGGAACAATGGCATGCATAAATGGCAGGCACAGCGATCATTAAGCTAGTTATTGCCAAAGTTATCCATTGAAGAAGATCATAATGATGTGACACATCTTAAATATTATGGCGCACCTACACATATATGTCTATATATGTATTATATACACGCGCACACTGCATGCATATAACTTTCAGAACACTTGGAAATTAGCTAGCCTGCAATTAACTAGAAAGGGTGGTGGAATTGGCAAGAATTAGGAACTAATTATATATATAATAAAAACAGAATGGGCGGTGGAACTAATTAAATATATAATAAGTGAAAGGAATGGAGGCACAAAATGCTTATTGCTTTTTCGATTGGAATGATCAGTACTCTAACTTTGAGGTGATACACACAATATTTTACACAACAATTTACGTAATACAAGCATAAAAGTAGGGATATTTTCGTAAACTGTTATTAATTTTAACAGCAGTTTACAAAAATACCCTTAACTTTATGCTTGTGTTGTATAAATTGTTGTGGAAGTTGTTGTGTGTCTATAATTTTCCTGACCTTAAAGCTAGCCGCCGCCGTCCATATATACATATATATATATGTAGATATATATGTATGTGACATGAGAACTTAGTATAATATATGACTATATGTATGGCATATATATATTATATATGTATGTATATCAAGATACCCGGCCAACTTCGCATGTTAATTAGGATAAGCTTTTTTCACGAGATTGCGCTGCATACCTCTTGTCCTAATTTGGGGTACGTACGTGGAGATTCTTTTTTTTTTTTTTAAAGGAAACTTTCTTACTCATTAAAAGCAAGAAAAGAGTACAAGAGAGTTACAATACTGGTTGGACAACCAGTTCAGAGACTCCCTCAGCTAGCAAACTAGAGATTTTTGCTAGACAATGGGCACTAACATTCCCATTCCTTTTAACAAAAGAGGCATTCCAATTTAAAGAAAATAATAACATGATAGTATCTCTAATAACAATTCCACTACTATCCCATCTTCCCGTTCCCTGATTTAATTCCTTGACTAGCAGCTTGTTGTCTCCTTCAATATTTACTAGGTTGAAATTCAACTGTCTGGCCATCACTGCAGCCTCCTTTGCTCCTAGAGCTTCCGCTAGGTAAGGATCCAAGAATGATTATTCTTAGTAGCCACCACTTCCGCATCTTGATTTCTAGCTATGAGCCCTATTCCAACAATGTTTTTCAGTTGTTTAATGCAACATTCCAGTTTAATTTAATCACACCAACAAGGGGAGAAATCGAGTCATTGCTTTGTTCATTGCTTTGAAGATTCACATTGTCACTTTGACCTTGAGCGATTTTATAATCTTCTAAGAAATTTTCTGCTGCAATTAGAACAGATGAGGGATGAGTGAAGATATTTTCAAATATAAATTTGTTCCTCCTATTCCAAATGGCTCGAGAAATTACTGAAAAATTCTCAATTAAATCATCTGAGCAGTTTGATAAAATGAGCTCAAAAAGGTCTCTAAAGTTTCCATCTGAAACCTTCATTTCCTGGAATCTAATCTTTCCTTGGCTAGCTCCATACATCTTGGGCGGCTTTACAACTCCAAACAACATGATTTACAGATTCATCTTCTAAATTACATATAGGACATAAAGGGGAATCAACTATTTTCCTTTTAAATGTGAGATCCCAGATTTACGTGTATTTTTACACGTTATTTAATTCTCGGTATTAATTATTTTAATTTATTTTATAATATTATTAGTCGTGTTTTATTTGTTTAAGATATTTATTTGAGCTATTAATTAGTTAATATTGAGTTACGTTGTTTTTCTTATTTATTTTAATATGAGTTAATTATTTTAATGATTGAAATTTAATTCCTTTATTTTTTTATGTGAGTTTATTTGATCTGCTTTCATTATATTAATTATTGTTTTATTTTTAATATTGCGTTTGGATTTAATTTATTTCTATTGATGGGCTTTAAATATCTTATTTTATTGATATTGAAATTATAACATTTAAAGTTAGCTTTTATTTAATTTATTGTGTTTTTCTAATTGGATTTTTTTTTTCTTCTTTTTCCTTTTTCTCTTTTTTCTTTTCTTTTTCTTTCTTTTTTTCCCTTTCTTCCCCTGCATTCCCCCCCCCTCGGGACCCGTGCGCGACGCAAGCCCCCCCTCCCTCTGTTTTCGTTCGGCCACTAAGCAACCCAGCCACCACCCTACGCCAGCCGCCTGTCCTCACTACCCCTCCACCTGAACTCCTCACCCTTCGTCGACCTCCCCTGCACCGGTGGTGCACCTCACGGCGGACCCTAACTGGCGCGTGAGTTCCCTACCCGAAATGAGTGTTTTAGCTTCCTTTGCATTTTTCGGCCACCGCCGGCCACCCCTTGGCACCGGCAACCTACCAGCAGCCTCCCCTCACTCCGGCGAGCATAACCCAACCTCTGGCACCACCCACGGCAGCCCAAATAACCCAATCCGAAATGGGTATTTCAAATACCCATACACAGGTTTGCCACCCTAGCGCCGCCGTCCGACCACCGTAGGCTTCACCACCGCCACCAAAAGACTCCCCTTGCCCAGCCAGTCATCCCCCTAACTCAGTTTCTCCAGCCGTTGCCTCACCTTCCCGGTACAACCTCAAACTCGAAAATGGGTTTTCACCCATTTTGAGCCCGATCCGCCACCTTCCGGTGGTTGTGCCTCCACACCACCACCTCCATAAGATTCCCCACCTTCCAAAGAGTATCTCCCTAAATTTTGGTGTCAAACCGAGCACTTTAGCCTAACGTATCGGTGACTGCTACGAACGCTACAGATTGGGGTTGTTCAAGGATTTGCGTTTTTACCCGCTGTAAGTACTTTCCAAACGAGCTTTAAGATTTAAATATATTTTTGGCATCAACAGTTATTGTTTTTTATTATTATTGGAATTTATTAATTGTTGGATATTTGGTGTATGGTTGTCTGCATTGTGTATTTACGCGCATGTTCATTGAACTATTTGGAAATTAAAATTTTTGCATGATTTCGGATATTCATGTGTTGGAAATGGAAATTGGGTTTTTATTGACGTTATAGATTTTAATGATTTTTGGCTGAGTCATAACGGAGATGGCGATACGTAACGCCCCTTGTAATCAGCGTGTGTGTGTGGATGACATAAAGGGGATGGCAATACGTAACGCCCCTTATGGTCATTGTGTGTATCAGTTATAATGAGGACGGCGATACGTAACACTCATTGTGATTGATAGTGTGTGGATGACATAACGGGGACGGCAATACGTAATGCCCGTTATGGTCATTGGGTGTGCATTTCATATCGGGGACGGCGATACGTAACGCCCGATATGAAATGAGTGTGTGAATCATAATGAGGACGGCGATACGTAACGCCCATTATGATTGGTGTATGTGTTTATCATATCGGGGACGGCGATACGTAACGCCCGGTATGATTGGTTTTGCGGATATTATTTTCTAGGAAAATGATGGATGGTTTTATTGAGGTTTATCTAGGGATTTTGGCGTGTGTGGTTATTTTATTGATTTTGATAAAGATGATTTTAAGCCTCATGCATATGTTAATTTGTTCATGGTTGTTGTTGTGGCATTAATGTATTTATTATCTTGGGTTTGGTTGGGTTGTACTTTACCTGCAATGCCATCTTAGCGTCGTAGTTTTTTTATGCAAATTTTGAAGAGGTTGAGCCTGAGGAGACGGCTCCGCCATTGATGTATTATTGTTATAAATTGTTATTTCGGGAAATTATTTTTCCATTTTTTTATAAATATGTATTTGTTTAATTTGTATTTCAGATGACTGTATTAAATCTTCTGTTGGAGAATTTATGTTAAAATGATTTGTAAAGTATTTCTAAAATTCTGGTACTTAGATAATGATTTTATTATCCGCTACGACTTATATTTTATGTATGTCACGTGTGTACACACGTTTGGTATTTGTCGTTGGGATGTGTGACCCGTGTTGTCATCATCTCGACACCTTGATTTCCATGATTCCGTAAGTGGGAGTTGGGGGCGTCACATTAAATACGCCAAGCTTTGTTGGAAGAGCCTCTAAACAAGCCCTTCATAGAAATGTTTTAACTTGACTCGGCAGCTTCAACTTTCATAGCTTTGTCCATTCCAGTTTCACAGAAATATTGTTAGATGACTGCCCTCTTTCATTTTCAAGCATTTCCAAGTGTTTATGATAGGCACTTTTCATCGTGAACAAGCCATTCTTGGTACCTAGCCATATAAGTTTATACTCTTCTCCTCGGTAGCTAATAGGGATCTTTGATATAATATTTCTATCTTCCTCTTGAAATGTTGCCAACAAGTCCCAATTCCATTGTTGTGACGCCCCCAAATTTCCCCTTAAAATAACACGGGAATCGAGGCGTCAGGATGATGACAACACGGGTCACACATCCCAACGACAAATGTCAAACGTGTGTGCACACGTAACATACATAAAATATAGGTCGCAGCGGATAATAAATTATTATCTAAGTACCAGAATTTTTAGAAATATTTTACAAACCAATTTAATAAAAACTCTCCAACAGGAGATTTAATACAGTCCTCCGAAATACTAATTAAACAAATACATATTTATAAAAAGGGGAAAATAAATTTCTCGAGATAACAATTAATATTAATATCACCTCAACAGCGGAGCCGTCTCCTCAGGCTCAGCCTCTTCATAATCTACATCCAAAAAAATTACGACGCCAAGATGGTATCGTAGGTAAGTATAACCCAAACAAATCCAAGACAATAAATACATTAATGCCACAACAACCATGAACAAATTACCATATGCATGAGGCTTAAAATCATCTTTCTCAAAATCAATGAAATAACCACACATGCCAAAATCCCATTTGGCCCAAAATAAAACTCCAATAAAATCACCCATCATTTTCCCAGAAAATGATGACCATAAATCCATTAAAATCATAACCATTTTTCCTAAAAATGGTCCACGTAAAACCAATAAATACAACCCGCCACTTTCCCAGAAATGGCCTAAACATTCTTTTTATTAACCGTATGCACCATGATCTCCCCTAGGGACCATCCGCACACCCTGGCTTTCATCATCACACCGAAGGTAACGACCCCGCATGTGACTTCGGAACGGGCAATGCCTAGCTAACCACGCCCAGCACGTACCATGACCATGCATCCCCTAACTCCCGCCAACAGAGGAGCCACGGAGTCGGCACGAGAGCGTTACCATCCCGTCCAATCCCGTCGTCGCCCGGCGACAACCCAGGGGACGTCACTCAGTATATTCTGCTCCCGAGTGAAAAGAGGAGCTCCATCGGGATAATGCCCCATCCCGGCTTGGGATCGTGATACACACGCACCCGAAACCATAAATACAATGAAAATCCAATTTTCATTTCCAACACATGAATATGCGCGTAATTACACAATGCAAATGACCATGCATCAAATAACCAACAACTCATAATTTACGACAATAACCAACTATAATATTTGTTGATGCCAAAAATATATTTAAATCTTAAAGTTTATTTGGAAAATACTTACAGCGATTAAAAACGCATATCCTTGAGTAGACGTCATTCCGCAGCGCTCGCAGCGGTCATTTGTAAGTTAGGCTAAAGTGCTCGGTTTGACACCAAAATTTAGGGAGATACTCTTTGAAGGGTGGGGAATCTCATTGAGGTAGTGGTGTGGCGGCACAACCACCGGAAGGTGGCGGATCGGGGTCAAAATGGGTGAAAACCCATTTTCGGGTTTGGGGTTGTACCGGGAAGGTGAGGCCTCAGTTGGGGAAACTGAGCTAGGGGGATGACCGGCTGGGTGAGGGGAGTCTTTTGGTGGCGGAGGTGTGGCCTACGGTGGCCGGACGGCGGCGTAGCGAAGAACAACCCGTTTAAGACCCATTTCGGGTAGAGGGGGTAACCGGCGGCGATGGGTGGCTACCGATGGTGGGTTATGCTCGCTGGAGGATGGGGAGTCTAGTGGTGGTGGTCGGAGGCCAAGGAGTGGCCGGCGGTGGCTGGAAAATGCAAAGGAAGCAAAAATACCTATTTCGGGTTTGTGGCCGTGGAGGGGCGGTGGGATGGCCGGAGGGGACACCATTGGCGCCGTTGAACTCGCCGGCATGTGGGGAGGCTGGCGGTGTGGGCGGTGTCGCCGGTGGGTGGCCGGCGGCGGTCCTAGGGTTGAGGAAAGAAGGAACGGTGAGAAGGAGAGGGAACAGGGGATGCGGGTCAAGGGTCTGGGAAGCAGAGGAAGAGAAGAAGAAAAAGAAAAAGAAAGAAGAAAAATAAAAGAAAAGAAAAGAAAAAGAGAAAGAAGAAAAATAAGACTACTAGAAAAAGCACAGTAAATTAAATAAAAACTGACTTTAAATACAATAATTCCAATATCAATAAAATTAGAGATTTAAAGCCCACCAATAGAAATAAATTAAACCCAAGCGCAATATTAAAATAAAACAATAATTAATATAACGAAAGCAGATCAAATAAACTCACATAATAAAATAAAGGAATTAAATTCCCAATCATTAAAATAATTAACTCATTAAAATAAATAAGAAAAGCAATGTAACTCAATATTAACTAATTAATAACTCAAATAAATATCTTAAACAAATAAAACACAACTAATAATATTATTAAATTAAATTAAAATAATTAACATCGAGAATAAAATAATGTGTAAAAATACACGTAAATCTGGGATCTCACAATTGTTTTGTCTCCCAATTTATCAAATCTTGAACCCGAGTTTCTTCAAAAATATTGGGATTTGGGAACTGAATTTTATAAGTAGAGGGCCTAGGTATCCACTTACTTTTTCATATACTGATTTTTTGTCCCTTACCCACTCCCCACACGGTACCTTCCTCCAATAATTTCCTAGATGCACAAAGGTCCCTCCAAATGATCGAAGACCTTGGTCCTAACTTAGCCCTGAAAAAGCCTGAGGTAGGAAAATATTTAAATTTTAGAATTTGAGATATGAGAGAATTTGGATTTTGAATAACCCGCCAGTTTTGTTTTGCCAATAGAGCTAAATTTAAGCCCTCAAAGTCTCCAATCCCCCCAACCCTTTAGACTTCCCCATCTTTTTCCAAAGCCGCTCAATGCATTTTTCTATTATTTTTCATAAAACTCCATCAAAAATTCTTCATTAGGCCGTTAATATCTTTCAAAAGAGACTTTGGCAATTTAAAGATCCCCATACAATAGGTTGGAATTGCCTGGATAATAGCTTTTAGAAGAATTTCCTTTCTTGCTTGAGTGAGGAATTTAGTTTTCCAATTATTAAGTCTCCCCCTGATTTTATCCAAGATGAACTTGAAAGCTTTTTGCTTTGATTTCCCCACTAGTACCGAAAGACCTAAGTAATTTTCATAAGAGCAGGTAGCTTGGGTATCAGTTATACTAATAATGTATTCTCTAGTTTCTTTCCTGGTATTAGTGTTGAAGTAAATGGAGGATTTAGATCTGTTAATTTGGCCAGATGCCCCCCATATATATTTAGAATTCTGTTCACAACTGTCCATTCACTTATAGGTGTTCATCCGGGTTCTGGATTTGGGAATCTGGAACCCGGATTCAAAATTTTCTTAAACATTTAAAAAAAAAAAATTTAAAAGTACTAACAAATAAATAAAATTTTAAACCGGGCCGGGTTGTACCGGGCCCGAATGAACAGGCCTGCATTCACTAGCCTTTACCTTGCAAAAAATTAAGCTGTCATCCGCAAAGAATAAATGATTAATACTAGAGCTACCCCTACTAATTTTATAGCCATGAATTTTCCTGTTCCTCTCAGTTTTATTAAGCATAGAGCTCAAAACTTCTGCCATCAAGAGGAATAAATAAGGGGAGATGGAATAAATAGGTGGAGATTCGATGGACTTATAATCGCAGACTTTCCGTAATGACGTAGACGTCTTTGTTGTTAGCTAGATTTATCTTGCTTGGAATGTTAATAGATCGAAGAGCAAGACGAAGAGACCAGAAACATTCGAATTTATATATAGGAACATGAAGCTCATCATGAACATAATTATTTCCGAAAGATCGGGGCGCAATTATTAGTTATTGAGCACTTGTACTGCTCAAAACTTATAATCCAAAATATATATCACTTACGTTGGAAACTGGAAAATTGGCTAAGTATAAGTAGTAGCTCGTTAATAATTCGGTGCATGTTTATTTTGTTTACATGATGTTGAAAGCTATCATGATCTATTAATATCATGTCATGCATGTGCAATACGCAACATTAATTCAAAATTAACACGCGTACTACATTATATATATATAAAGAGAACGTCAAATAAACATTTCGATACATTCATAGGGAATTACTTCGCCTTTTGATATTTTCTAGCAATAAGCAACACATGGTCATGATACGCGTTTATTTTATTTTATTTTTTGGTGGGGGGGATATCGACATATAAGGGAAACACACGTACTTGCGAAGCGATCGACATAGGAACTAGCTAGATCACTCCACAAAAACACAAATTAACTACTTACATATAAAGCTCCATTATTATTAATATGGTGATGATAATGAGCTAGTGGCAATGACCATGATCGCCTGGTGTACTGGGGATGTAAGTACAAGGGTTAGGGCCTGAAGGCCGTAGTATCTCTCGGCCTACTTGATGATCTTGTGGAATTAATGACACTTTTTTCGCACCAACTAGTAGTGCTGAGGATGAGTACTTCATCATCATGCAATCCAATTAAGGCCTTGCATGAGTAGTAGTGACAAGACTACTCATGTTGGCGGTAAAGATCAAGAACGCCAGGAACATGACCACCTTCCCAGCATTGCAGATCTGGAATAGGAATCCCATTTTTCTAGATCGAGCTGGAATACTTAGCTTTCACCTAATCGATCGATCGAGGAAGATGGAAGTGTATATATGTTTGATCAAAGGCCAGCTAGCTTGCTTATAAATTGTTGAGGAAATATGTGCTCATACCACGCGATTTATATAACTCCATTAAGTCGCTCTACATTGGCAAAAGCTAGCCTGATTATAAAGTTTCCATTTTTTTTAATATAATATTTGTAAAGAAACAAAGTATAAGGAACACCATAAATATTGCGTGCTGATCAGATTGTCTTATTTGAACTTAGTATTTGTTTTTTTTATTATAAATAGATATAGTTGATTAAGGCCTTGTTTGTTTTTAGAGATGAAATATGATAAGATAAAATAAAAGTTAAAAAAAGAATAAAATATTATTGTAATATATTTTTTTAACACTAGTTTTGTTTCAAAATTTGAAAAAGTTGTTTTAGGATTGAAAAAAGTTGAATTGCTTATTATATTTTGTATGAAAATTTGAAAATATATCATGATGAGTTTTAGATGAGATGAGATGAGAAAACAAACCAGGCCTAAATTCATTAAAAAAAAAAAAAAACTGCAAGCTTAGCAAAACCATTATTACCACTTACTAGCTTACTCTATAAGGTTATACATTTCAGTTAATGTTAAGAGGAGAAGGTAGCCTAGCTACCACTAATTAATACTTTTAATCGTTTGTTTATACAGTTCATTTCAATTCATTTTATCTCATATAATAATTATAATTTTTTTTAATTTTCATATAAAATAAATAATTCAACTTTTTTAAATCCCAAAATAAAAATAAAAATAAAATATCATAATAATATTTTATTCAACTTTTAATTTTCATCTCAATTTAAATTGTCTCATGATCTTAGAAAACAAAATAGGTTCACTACAACAAATATAGCTTTAATTGTCTTACGAGTTTTTTTTTTTTCCAAAATATGTTATCGTGGCAAATACTGTTGATGACATGAAAACTTTCATGAAAAAAAAAATGAAGTCTTTTGCCATGAGATCACAGCTAGCGAGCAAAATTTTGTGAAAAACAACAGCGAAATAAAGTTAGTCTAATCAGGACATTTTAATTAAACAGGGGATAAAATTACCAAATCTAAAATATGTTAACATGGCACAAAATAAGAGATCACTCTAAGCCCTAGTACTGATGCTTCCAATTATAACTCGAGCCCATGAAATGAGAAATAGGAAATACAAGAAGTAAATATTATAATCTTAGAGCTAGCAACTTTTTATGTAATAGAGGCTTCCCCTATAACAATTCTATCTTCAAGGGTATAAAAATCATTATTTATGAACCCTCTCATTACTGTTATAGGCCCATTTTTTATTGACAAAGTTTCTGACTTAGAAATAAACATACAACCAAATTTATCAAGCATATTAAGAGAAATCAAATTCCTTTTCAATTTAGGTATGTATCTAACATCCTTAAGAATTCTTTCTTTACCAACATGCAGTTTTAATCTAATTGTACCAATTCCAAGAACTTTGCAAGATTTATTATTTTCTAACATTACATGTCCTCCATCTAAATCCCTAAAGGTTTCAAACGAGGACTTAGAAGGACACATATGGGAGGAACAACCAGAATCTAGGATCCATTCTTTTCCATATTCTATTTCAGAGATACTAAAGACTTTAGCACTTTCATAGTCCTCATAAGCAACAGATACACTCCCTTCCCTTTTTGGCTTGTTTTCAGTGTTTGGTTTTCTTTTAAGACAATCTTTCTTAAAATGTCATTCTTTGTGACAAAGAAAATATTTCAATTGTTTCCCTTTTGATTTAATTTTTTCTTTGTTTTTCTTTCCCTTATTAGAAGTTTTTTCAGGTTTTACCTGAGCCATAAGACCCTCTCCACCTTTTGGTTTGGACTCATTTTTTCCTTGTAATTCTCTAGCATGTAAAATAGACTGGACATCATCCAGTGTTAAACTCTCTCGACTATACATGATGGTTTCCTTGAGATTAGCATATAAATTATCCAAAGAACTGAGTAACAGAATAGCTTGATCCTCATCCTCAATAGTGATGTCTATATTGGCAAGATCTAAAATGATTTTGTTAAAATCATCGAGATGATCTTCCAACGATACCCCTGGTTTCATTTTGAAGGTGTATAATTTGGTCTTTTTGTGGAGATGGTTTGCCAGGGACTTAGTCATATAGAGGGACTCTAGTTTTAACCAAATCTCTGCTGCCGTCTCCTCACTAGCTACCTCTTTAAGAACCTTATCACCCAATGATGGTATAATGATACTATGTGCCTTTTGTAAGATTTCGAGTTTTACTTTCTTAGAGGAACTAGCCTTTTCATCAGTGGATGTCGCGATGGCCTTCTTGTTTCCAAGAAGTGTGTCTTGGAGACCGTTCTGCACCAGCAAGGCCTTCATTTTAATTCGCCACAGGCCGAAGTCGTTTTTTCCCGTGAATTTCTCCACATCGAACCTGGTTGACCCCATCTCAACGTGGCTCTTGATACCACTTGTTAGATTTCTACAAACCCTAGATTTGCTCTGAACAACTGTCAACCAAGACCAATGTACAAGAAAAGAAATAGAACAAATATCAAAACTGGAAAAACAAAATCAGAAAGAAAGTAAACAAGAAAAATACACAAGTATTTACGTGGTTTGATCCCTAATGGATCTACATCCACGGTGGGAACTAGCTCATGGGTATTCTTATTGATCAACAACAGATGTACAAGGCATCGATACAAGCTTCACAAGCTCAACCTCTCTTTACAAGTTACTATCTGCTTCTCACTCTCACATCTGTGCCCTAAGAAGATGAACAATATCGCCCCTTTTGTTTGCAGCGTGTTCTCTCTAATTCACACCAAACAATCAGAGATAAGAAGCCTTATATATGAACGGCAAAAGAAACCCTAAACTTAATAAGATAACAACACGTGGCTTCTTCTTAAGCCATTAGATTACAGACCCTTGTAATTGACAAATTACAAATATAGACATACTGCTTCTAATTATTTAAAGAGGCGATGTTTTCTATTCCAACTGATAGCAGTGCAGGACCTGATGGTTTTGGATCTAAGTTCTATTGCTCGTGTTGGGATATTGTGGAGTTTGATGTGGTTGCAGCTGTTAGAAAGATTTTTAATGGATCTCCCCTTCCCAGAGTCTACTCGGATTCTAATATTGTTCTTATTCCTAAAATGAATAATCCTACTAGTATTGATAAGTTCCGTCCTATCAGTCTGTGCTTCGTGATCTATAAGGTCTTCGCCAAAATTATGGTTTGTAGACTGTCCCCCATTCTTAATAAGATTATCTCTCCGGAACAAGGTATTTTTTTGCCTGGGAGAAGTATTTTTGAAAATATAACTTTAGCCTAAGAGATTATACAATTGAGGAATAAGCGGGTTCAAGGTGGAAACATTATGCTTAAAGTGGACATAGCCAAGGCATATGATAGTGATTTTTTATTACAGGTTTTGGCGGCGTTTGGTTTCTCTAATCAGGTTTGTGATCTAATTAGACAAAGCATATTGATGCTGTGGTTTTCTGTAGTCATGAATGGAACCGTAGAAGGATTCTTTCCCAGTGGGCGTGGTTTGAGGTAGGGGGATCCGTTATCTCCCTATTTGTTTATTCTTGTTGAAGAAATTATATCCAGATTGTTGAAGAAGAAGTTTGAAAATGGTGGAATTGCTCCTTATTATCATCCTCGGGGTGCCCCAATTATATCCCATTTGCTGTACGCAGAGGACATAATGGTGTTTGTGAATGGTGGGGATCCTCTCTTCGAACTATAAAAAATGTTTTTGATCAGTATGAAGATTAGTCTAGTCAGATGCTAAATAAACATAAGTCCACTATTTTTTTTTTCGAAGTATTTTACTAGAGCCCAAAAAAGGAGTGCATTGAGAATTACTAACTTCTCGAAAGGTTCCTTTCCGGTGAAATATTTAGGTGCGCTTTTGGTTTCTGGCAGATTGAAAGTGTCTTATTTTGATGATTTACTTCTTCGAATTCGTGGTAAACTGGATGGATGGCAAAATAAAATTTTGTCATCTGGTGCGCGTATTCTTTTATTGAGACATGTTGTGGCTAGTATTCCGGTTCACCTTTTCTCGGTGTTGCATGTTCCTAAGGCATTGGTAACTAATCTCAATCGTATTATGAGCAATTTTTATTTTGGGATCTTCTAATGGCAAGCATAGAAGGAAGTGGATCACCTGGGATAAAATATGTAAGCCGACTATGGAAGGGGGCATTGGTTTATGGAAACTTGAAGATGTGCAGATGTTGCTTTTTATGAAGTTTGCTTGGAATCTTTTAACTCAAAACTCTGTATGTGTTAATTTTTTCAAAGCAAAATATGTCAGGGATAAGCACATATCATTGATTGACCCGCGAAAAGGCTCTGTGTTCTGGAAAAGAGTGGTTGTTGTGTTACCTAAAGTGAGGAGCAATTCATTGTGGAATTTGAAAGAAGGTCGGGTTTCCTTCTGGCGGGACCCTTGGTTGAAATTTGGAGTTATCTTGGATTCTTGTGAGATCTCTGAACTTCCTTATCTCATAGTAAGGGAGTGTAAGTTCAAAATGGCTAGGATGTAGATCTACTAAGAAGATTGGTGGGAGAGGATAAAAGTGAAGAAATCTTGAACTGTTTAGGGGAGCATAAGGAAGGAGCAGATATCTTGATTTGGAAACCAAGCTTGAATGGGAAATTTTCTTTTAAATTAGCCTGGGATTGTGTTCGTGTAAGGGCACCAAAATCTGATTGGGCATTTTGGATCTGGCATCCTGCACTCCCAAAAAAATACTCGGTCATGATGTGGAAGGTTGTTAATGGTTGTCTTAGTGTGGATGCGTTTATTCAAAAGTTGGGCATTCCGATGGTCTCTAAATGTGATTGTTGTACACAAGGATCTATGGAGGATCAAGATCATGTTCTTGGTACCAGTGATACTGCAGCAAATGTGTGGCGTAGTGCCTCTCTAATTTTGGAGATGTCGTATGACTCAGGCCAACCTTGGAAGGCTAAGATGGAACTTTGGTTCAAACGTGCTTCATTTTCATCCCAAAAAGGTACGTTACTTGGCTTGGTCCCTATCATTTTAACCTGGTCGCTTTGGATGTGGCGGTGCAAAGCTCGTATAGAAGGGAGAAAAGTTTCAATCATGAGTCTGTGGGGTGCGATAAAAGCAGCGATTGTTTGGGTTAGTTTACGATTGAAGGCTAGTAAAAATTTGAAAAAGGGGGATGTCCACATTCTATTGTCCTTGTCTATTTCTGTTAAAACTTCAGTAAGAAAACAGACATGTTTGGTGAGATGGAGTAAACCCAATAGGGGCTGGTGTAAACTTAATGTTGATGGGAGCTCGTTGGAGAATCTAGGCCGCATGGGGGTAGGTGGTATTATTCGGGATGATGAGGGTCGATTGAGGTTGGCTCTTGCTAAGGAGTTGTCTCATGGCTCTAACAATGAAGTGGAATTGCTAGCTCTTTATTTTGGGTTGCAACATTGTAAGAAATTGAACTTGCAAAGAATTGAGATTGAGCTAGACTCTTTACTTATTGTTAATTGGTTGGAAAAAAGGTAGATGTGGCATTTGGTATCTTGAAGATTATTGGGAAAAAATCCAATAGATCATTTTCGACTTGCAAGTCAAAATAATGCATGTTTATAGAGAAGGAAACACATGAGCTGATTACCTAGTGCGTTTGGCTTCGAGTCAACAGTTTGGTATGTGGACGAGGTTTAATGACATCCCCCGGCAACTTAAAGGTATTCTCAAGCTCGATAAAGCAGGACTTCCTAATTTGAAATCTTAAGGTTTTGGTTTGGTTGTTGCTTTTTTCAGGTTTTTTCTTTTATGTTTGTTTTGGTTGGTTTAGGCATGTTTAGATGTTTTGTTGTTTTTATAGGTCTGTTTAGATGTTTTGTTGTTTCTTACAGGCTTGTTTAGATTTTTAGCTATCTTTATATAGGCCTGTTTAGATTTTTGCTGCTTTTATCTTTGTTTGGTTTTGTTTTATTGTCTTTTTATTTGTATTTGAGAGGTTATTTTTTGTTTTTCTTATTGTAAACTCTCAAATGCTTTGCTTGTAACTACAGCATTCCTCCACCACAAGTGAGGACTTATCAATAAATTTGGGACGAGGTCATTATTAGACATGTGGCTATCGGCTCTTCGGTACAAAAAAGAAAAGACTTAGAACTAGCTACATGATGTACGTGATCTATATATTTTTTTAAGAGAGATATAATTAACTCTGCGGTTTGAGTTATTTAGAAATATATAGCTAGCTAGGGACTTCTGTCAATTTTGATCTAGTCTATATATATATTAATAAAAAACACGACAAAACATGCGATCAAATCACAAATTGCAACATGTTAACTTTAATTTTATCTGTGTGTATATATATGTAATCAATAATGCATTATGGCAGCCATGTCGTGCGTATAACATCAACTTTAAGACTAGCTAAATGAGAAGTTCGTGTAAATTAACCAACTTGTAATTTACTTATGTATGACGTGTAAGATCAGCGAAGCTAGCTAGCTGGGGTGCATGACTCAAAAAAAGGTAATTCAAAGTACGTACAATGACAAACATACAAATGAAAATATTGAAAATTCATATAAATATATTTATATATATATATTGAAAATTAATCTTGTCTTAGGATGCGGTCGTTATAAAGTCGGTGTTTCCACATATATATATATATATAATATATATTCTTTTTTTATTGATTTCAGTAATCAAATCATAATCGTCGTCAACGTAAATCGTCAAAATTGCTTATATAGAGCACACCTAGCTAAGCTAGCTCCAATATTGTAAATTTCATGATTTTACACTACAAAACAAAAAAAGTATTTGCGGCAACTTTTAGTCGCCTCTAAAAGCCATAATTTCATGACTTTGAGTTGCTGCTAAAAGCCATAAGTTTTTGCGGCTCATTTCCATCGCCGGAAGGTGTCGCAATACGTGAGCCAGGACAAGTGGTTTCTGGCGCAGGTTAAAACCGCCAGAGGAAAGCTTTTTGCGACGACTTGTGGTCGCCCCAAATAGTGCTTAAAAGCGCCAGAAAAGAAAGAAACAAAATGAAATTGATCTTTTGTGATGACTAATAATCGCCGAAAATATTTTTTCTCAGCATTTTTTCTTTCATAAATGCTGTAATCACTACAAGAAATTTTGCCTTTTGCAGCGATTTTCTATCCGCTGCAAATTTTTTCGCTGGGAAAAATTTATATTTGCAGCGATTAATAATTCGCCGCGTAGTTTTCAAATACTTTTGACGCCGACCCCAGTCTCATAGAGTGGGGTTTTATTACGGCGAAAAAGAATCGCTGCAAATGTAACTGGATGTATTGCGGCGAAACAAATCGCCGCAAAATTAAATTTAATGAGGCAGGAAGAAACACCCTTAATTAGCCTACTCCCTTCGTTTTGCGCCTATTCCCCCCCTCCCTTCAATTTCCCGCTGGCCTCTGTGAAATTGCCCTCCAAAGAATCTTCCACCGCTGCGATCGCACGACAACCCACCCTCTCATCGGCCACTGCTTCACCGCGAACTGCCACCGCCTCACCGCTGGCACCTATTTATCTTCCTGCGCTAGCATCGTCTGAGCCACCGAAAGGATTTGGAGGTACACTTCTAATTTTCTCCAAAATCCACAAATACCTAAGTGTTCCACCACCGAATTAGTTTGTGCTCTTGGAGCTTGCTGCCTCCGATTTCTACCATTTTGCCGAGTTCCTCGGTTAGGAGCCCTAGATCGTGGAAGACACAGCTCGAAGGTAAGCTTCTGGAACTGATTCGGTGGGTTCATGCTTAAAGTGCTTTAATACATTATTCTGTGATTTACGGTAGAATCTATTGGTAAAACTCTAATCGTTTTGTTAAATCCATAAAATCAAAACGAGAGATGCCTATTCTAAAGCTGCTACCGTAGTGTATATGTGTTGATGCTTATGTGCATATAATTTGCAATGGGCTGTTTCTTCATGAGAGATGCCTTTTCCTATTGTGCTTTTTGTGAGATTAAGTTCCGTTTGGGTAGTAATGTTATCTCAGATATTCAGTGAATAGTATTAAAAAAGTAATAAAAAAAAAGAATATTGAATAATAGTGAACAGTAAAAAAATATGGAATAGGTGAGTGAAAATAATGAATAATAATAGTAGATTACTCTCAGAATACCTTACTACCGAAATTAGCCTGACAGAAGGGAGCTGTATAAAGGGTCCAATTCCAGCAATTTTCTCATCCAAACACTGCATAATTCGTAGAGATATTTGTACCTATTAACTATAATACTTGACTCTAGTGTTGGTTCTGAGATTTTCAGAATGGGGTCAGGTAAGCTCGGATTGGACTAGATAACCATTCACTTCTAAAATGTACCAAAGAATACTATTACCAACTGATTTCAAAAAGTCATAGCTCCTTTAACCCAGAATTTATGGCAATACAGGATCAGGTAACATTGATTTAACTTTGCCCAACAAATGTAAAAGTATCATATACATAATTCAGAACTCAATTTGGTTTAACCCTATTTATTAAGAGTAGTGTTATCATACCCTCTCAATTTGTCCACTTAATTATGTGCTTTTATTGTAAATTATACTCCATTTTCTTTTTTCCTTTACAAGTTTCCATATTCTTTGACATGGCTTAGATATGGAAAGAGCACAAATTCACAACATCTTTACATAATCAAAGTTTCCATATTTTTTTGGATTTTATTCAGAAGCTTCTTATGCTATAAGTACTGCACTTTATTGTTTCTATTCTATTTTATTTCAAGCAAATTGAAATAAAATATTTCACATATGATTTTGATTCATAAATAATTTCTTGCTAGAAAAAAATCCCAGTTTTTAGGCGATCAATTTATTAGGAAGAATTAATATATACTTTTAAACTAATTTAAAGATAGAAAAGGATAAATCAGATATTATGATTTGTAGGTATCATTAATGTCTTTTAA
Organism: Platycarya longipes; assembly: GCA_036559045.1. Lineage (NCBI taxonomy): Eukaryota > Viridiplantae > Streptophyta > Magnoliopsida > Fagales > Juglandaceae > Platycarya > Platycarya longipes. Next base: position 2,039,310 of record CM071792.1, read on the forward strand.
TTTTTGATAGACTTTTTTAAACCATAATTCTGATTTGTGTAATTCCTTAAATTTATAAATACACTTTTTTAATTAAAACATTCTATATATGAACGTCCTTTGTTGCTGTGGTTTATGTAAAATGCCAATTTTCTTTAGTTTTATAATTCTTTTTTTTTAATCACTTTTTATTAATGAAATATTTATTCCAACCTAAAAATGCATAAAGCCCCTCGAAAATTATCTTTCCTCCAAGTTTCAGTATCTCTTTATTATGTGTTCATAGTGCTTTGTTTGCTGGTCGATTTTAGCACTTTAGTTTTATAATTCTCTTTTTTTAATCACTTCTTAGATACAATATTCGATGTTGATCTCTGAACAAATGCAAGAGAAGGCCAGTCAACTCATTAATCTGTAATTACATAGATTAGATTTGTTTCTTTTGAATCTTTTTCTCTTTTGCTTTTGGGCTCTCTAATACCGGTAGGTTTTGAGTGTGTCTATATATATATGATATATTAATATTTCATTGATTGGTTTCCTTATGTGATTAGATTTATGTGTGTCTATATATATATCATGGTTTTATTGATTAGTTTCCTCAAGATCTAGGCCTAATCTTTCCACTTGGATCCTAGTACACAAAGCTACACTTTTTTGCTTTATATTTTTCTACTAATCTTCCCTTGACTCCTAACCAATAAAATCTCTTGATTTTAACTATTGTACTAGAAGTGAGAATAATGAGAGGGGACATGGTTGTGTGTGCGTGTGAGTGTCTATATATGATTTAAATATATAATTATATTGGGTGTAGTAATATATTGCACATGGACTGTGTTAGTTGTTGAAGAAATGCATAATTGACGCATAAAACGTCAATAGCTATATATAGAGTATTTTTAGTGTACATTACTTAGTTATAAAATTCATTTGTATATGTTTGCCTTGGTGTTAATATAATGATCATATTAATAAATGAATGATGAATATGCACCGATTTTATTATTATATGGTGAGGAAACATCTACTCTGTTTGTTTTTATAGTTGGCAGCATATTGTGCTATATAATTACAGGTTTTTTTGGATGAGTAGTGACACAAGGAATATTCAACTTTCCTTGTGATCATAAAAAAATAGTAGTGAATTTTGTTCTAGCTAAATTACAAAATCATCACAGATCTATTGATGAGCCTTCAGAGAACAACCTTGTCACTTAAATTGTAAAGGCATTAACCAAATTTGCACGTGAATTTCTATTTGCAGCTTATGATTAAAGGCAGTAAAAATGTAACAACTTCATCTCCATCTTATGTTCAGATGTTTTTTAAACCTATAGAATGATATACTGTGATATGAGTTGTAAATGAACCGACCTTTTCAAAGCAACATTGAAGTCATTTGAAAATTCATGTGATATGCTTTGAGCGTATCACATGAATTTGCCTTGAGCATATAGTCGGCACTAGAGTTCACTACTAAAACGTTAGAGGTATAAAGTATCCTTAAATGAATGTCTAAGCCTATAAATAGATTGGATCTATTTCAATAGAAAGTTCATATCCAAGATTATCAAAACCCATAAAAGGCGGTTTCCAAGCTATCATCTGGTTAATCTGAGAATTAGGAACATCCAAAATCTGACTTTGATACAACCATATGAACCACCTATTAAATGAAGAAGAATAACTTTTTCAAATATGAACACTAGAAAATGCTAAAGTGCCCAAGTACTAGGAAGAAACAAAATATATTCATGGTGAACTCTTTGGAAACCATTTTATGATTTCCATTCCCACACGTATGTTGTCGCAACAAATAATGTGGTGAGACCATTCATTTAATCACATGCAACAAAATATATGCAACCTTCATTTCCATTAAATGTGACTTGATCAATGTGTTGAAAATTGTCACATAACTCAGGTTGTCTAATAAAATTTTCCAATCATGTGTTTTCTCTAGATGGACAAAAGTTGGATGAACGAGCCCGATAGACTTTTATCACCTGCATACGCTGATGGGGTTAACAATTTTCTCACACACGCAAGGAACCATGCAGGTGGAAGGGATTGCATTCGGTGTCCCTGTCGTACATGTTTTAACAATCTGTGGTTGCCTATATATGAGGTGGAAACTCATTTGTATATCAAAGGGATCAATCCAAATTACACTCAATGGGTATTTCATGGAGAGGATGAGACATTTAATGTCAGTGACGACGATATTCAGGACGAGGTTATACCAGAAGATGATTACATCGACGACATGCAGCAGATGTTGGATGACATTCAGGCAGGCACCTTTGTTGATGTGCCTCAAGACAACACTCATTCGCCAAATAGGCCACCAATACCTGAAGCCACACAAGCGTCATCTTTTGACCAGATACTGGAGGATGCTCGACGTCCTCTTTTCAACGGGTGTACAAAATTTTCAAAGTTGTCATTCATTGTCAAGTTATTACACATCAAATCAATCGGTGGATGGTCAATTAAGTCATTCGACATACTCCTTGACCTGTTGAGGTCTGCCTTCCCAGATGTGCTCTTGCCACAATCATATGAGGAGTCAAGGTCTTTGGAGCGCGGTTTGGGATTCAAGTACAACAAAATACATGCATGCGTCAACGACTACATCTTATTCTGGAAAGAAAATGAAGCTCTTAATGAGTGCCCTGTATGCAAGGCCTCGAGGTGGATACCAAATACACATGGGTCACGAGTGATATCTCAAAAAGTGTTGCGACATTTTCCTTCGAAACCGAGATTACAGCGTCTCTTTATGACTGCAAAGATAGCTGGTGATATGAGATGGCATAAAGAACAACAGACAATAGAAGATACCAGTATGAGACATCTGGCCAACTCTGAGTCCTGGAAGAAATTTGATGAGAAACATAATTGGTTCGCTGCGGATCCTCGCAATGTAAGGCTCGGTCTGTCAAGTGACGGCTTCACTCCCTTCAACAATTTGGCTAAACCTCATAGCATTTGGCCAGAGATCCTTGTTCCGTATAACTTGCCGCCGTGGTCATGCATGAAAGACCAGTTCTTCATGACATCTTTGATTATTCCTGGTCCAAGGTCACCAAGGAATGATATCGATGTTTACTTGCAGCCGCTGCTCGATGAACTACTTGAATTTTGGGAACATGAGATACCTACATATGATGCATCGACTAGGGAAACATTTATGTTACATGCAGCCTTATTGTGGACAATTAGTGACTTTCTTGCTTACGAGAATCTTTCTGGCTGGTCAACAAAAGGAAAATTGGCTTGTCCATCTTGTAATGCCGACACGGACTCCAATTGGTTGAAATATGGCCAAAAGCATTGTTATATGGGACATTGACGTTTCTTACCACCTGATCACATATGGAGAACGAGAAAATGGTTATTTAATGGTAAAGAAGATCGCTGCATGCCACCGAGAGATCTAGGAGGAGACAATATTCAAACGCAATTGCGTATGATTGGGGATGTTCAGTTTGGTAAATCTCGTAAGAAGAGAAAACGCACTGCTGAAGAGCTGAACTGGACAAAGTGTAGCATATTCTTCAAGTTACCTTATTGGTCAACACTTCGACTTCGGCATAATCTAAATGTTATGCATATTGAGAAGAATATTGCCGATAACATCTTATTCACTTTAATGAAAATTCCAGGTAAAACTAAGGATAACATCAACTCTCGGCGTGACTTGGAGATTTTGGGCTACAGAAAAGAATTACATTTAAGGCGTGAAGGTGAACGTGTAACAATGCCACATGCACTTTACACATTACACGAAAATGAAAGGAATAAATTTTGTGAGTGGTTGACCGATATCAAATTCCCTGATGGGTTCGCTTCTAATATTGCTAAATGTGTTTCTCTACGTGATTGCAAAATCTCAGGGTTGAAAAGCCACGATTGTCATGTTTTCCTTCAACGCATACTCCCCATTGCTGTTGAGGGTACTTAAGAAGTGACATTGCTTTGGCATTGACTGAACTTAGCACTTTTTTCAAAGAGTTATGTGCTCGAACTTTGGATGTGAATCGTTTATTCCAGCTCCAAACTGATATCATCACCATTTTATGCAAACTGGAGATGATATTCCTTCCTTCTTTTTTCGATATTATGGTTCACCTAGCTGTTCATTTTACCCCGTGAAGCTATTCTTGGGGGTCCAGTACAATATAGGTGGATGTATCCATTTGAGAGATATCTCGGCAAATTCAAGAGGTATGTTAAGAATAAAACCCGTCCAGAAGGTTCAATAGCAGAAGCTTACATTCACATCGAATGTCTGACATTTTGCTCCATGTACCTCCATGATGTTGAGACGAAGTTTAGTCGAGTGGATCGCAACGTTGATGCTGAGGAAGAGGAAACTATAGATGGATTCAAAATTTTCAACCAAAAAGTTCGTGTCTTGGATATAGCTTCTAATGTGCAATTAGAAAATAAAGTCTTTAAAGCAGCCATCTGGTACGTGCTTAACAACTGTGCGGAGATTAGATCCTATATAGAGTAAGCATCAATGGCTTTACTTATACATATATACTTCCATTTGAACTTAACAAGTTCTTATCGACCCACACTAGTTAACTTGAATATTTTGCTTGGCGATTCCGTGCTCCAAATGCAGGGAGCACTACGAGAAATGTAAGGTGCAACACCCAAATTGCAATGATCGCACGCATCAAAATGAGTTTCTAACTTGGTTCAAGCAACATGTAAGTTATTCTCTATCCATATCTACTTTAAATATGGATAGATTTTGTTATGTTTTGGAATGAAAAAAATTTATGTTGTGATTTTTTAACAATTTTGGTGTAGATCCAGGAACAACGTATCTCCAATCCACATTCAGTGACCTCTGATTTGTATGCATTAGCTTGTGGGCCTGACCGTTGGGTGGCATCATATACTGCTTGCATTATAAATGGAAAAAGGTTTCATACAAAGCAGCGCGAACTTCGCCGGCGTACACAAAATTCTGGGGTGTTGGTAACTGGTGACGAGGCTACAAATAATCTAGATTTCTACGGTGTTATTAATAATATCGTAAAGTTACGATACATGGAGTGGCGTCGGGTGTACCTATTTGAATGTGATTGGTTTAACGTGGGTGATCGAAAAAGAGGGGTGCGGGTGGATGACCATATGATTAGTCTCAACATGGACATGAAGTGGTATAAGGATGAACCGTTCGTGTTGGCGATTCAGGCTTCTCAATGTTTCTACATCAAAGATTCAAGGGCGAAAGGGAATTGGGGTGTTGTGCAGAACTATACAGATAGGAATGTATACAACATTCCTCCAGTGCCGAGGGTTTTGGAAGATATTAATGGCGAATCAAGTGACGATGATGCCGATCAAGAAGATGAGTCATCATATTATTATGCACCAGTACAATGTGATGCGGATCCAATGCCAACTCCACTGAGTAGGATAGATATACTACCTAGACATATTGATGTACGAGATATCACGGATCAGGATGGTCAATGCATAGATTCAACAGACTTAATCAATGATGACATTATGGCTTCTGGTTCTGTAGATGCGTATGGTGATGTGGAATATTCAGATGAGGGGGATCTATCCACAGAGGAAGAGTCTATGTCAGATTTATAATTACATCAAAAACAAAGAAAAAAAGATCACCGAGATTGAAGGGTAACACAATAGATTAACTCTTTGAAATTGAATTGTAGACATAGGTAGTTGATTATTATGTCATATAAAATTCTTACTTTGATTTATTTATTAAAATTAACATATTTATTATTGATAAATGGGCTGGACTAATATGCACAAGATAGTATTTATGTTTTCATATATATATATATAAAGGGATAAATATAAATGATAGTTTATTTATTTTCCTCTAAACTTGTTTGACTTTCAGATATGTATGATATTATTCTTTTTCAGGTGAGGGGAAAACAAACGGTGTTGCGTGTGACTTCGCTTCCTTGAATTCAATCAAGGTAGAATTTACTTGCTTCAGTCTCGGCCTATTTAATTATGCAAATAACAAACAAGTACAGAAGAAGTATTCATCTTTACTACTTTAATACCTGCTGAAACAAAGCCTAACGTGCGATACTTATTTCCTTTAGGGTTCTGGAAATTGGGTACATAACATAACTGTAGCCGGTACACCTTGTCAACATGTCATCGCAATCCCATCTTCAATCTAGAGGCACGGGGAGCAATATCAACTATCAAGGTATATAATTCGACAATTTAGTTATTTTTCTATGTTGTGCTCATAAAATAGGCTACTATCTAAGTGCATTAAATGACATTACTTTTGAAGATTCTAATTTGCAAAAATATAATCCTTATAAAATGTAAGAATTATTCTACTAACAACTTATTGCAAAATGGGCGACATATGATCTTTTCATTGTACCTGTCTTTGACTTTGAGACTATCATCTGGAATAAAATGTTATATGTCTCAAACAATTAACTCGTACACACGCAGGTAATCGATTGGGAGGAAGTTCAAAAGGCGGAGGGGGACTCCGAGGTACTCGTGGAAGAGGCCCTGTACCGTACTCATGTCAATTTGGCCGACCGCGTGGAGCGCGTCTCTCTTCACCCCATAGTTCTGAGGAGGCAGAGCAACCCAGCTCAGATGATTCCACGCAGCCTCCGAGCCAGCCCTGGGTACCTCCATGCCCCAACCCAATTCCCCCATCGGATCCCATACGAGAACCCACACCAGTTAGAGAACAATCACCTCCCAGAGAACCTACAAGCAATGAAGATCTCGGTAAACCACAAATTGTCATGTTTTTTCCTAGATATAAAGATGACTTTGAGACTATTTATACATGTGAATTGAGTCTAAAGATTAACTCCAGTTTCTAACACTAATGTTGTGATCATTGTAAATTATTGTTGCAGATGCCCCCATGGAGGCCGTAGCAAACTAGCAAGAAAGGAAACGTAAGAGTGGTCCCGCGAAAGGCACCCTGTTTGAGAAACTGAGGAAGAACGGGAAAGTAATTTTGAAGATAAATGACGGCGAGACTACCCCGTGTTGTGAGAATGCGGCCATGTTCACATCTCGGGTGTCATGGATTATTAAACAATATTGTGACATGAGTCACGCACGATGGTCTGATGTCCCGCAAGCCCAGAAAGACAAGCTGACTAGTCGTGTCAAGGTATGATCCTTGTTAATTAATATTGATTGCTAGAAAGTTTTGTCATAGTATAATCGTTGCGTAAATGACATGATGACACTTTCTTGTAGAGTGACTTTGAGTTGGATTGCGAACGCAAAAACCACCGATTGACAGTAACCAAGCAATTGCGTAAGCGCTTCAATGCATTTCACCATGACTTGCACAAGATATATCTATCATATGGAAGCCATGAAGAGGCGTTGGCTAACGGGACTAGTTTGGTCGACCCGCTTGTATGGGTTAAGTTGCGTGGGAGGTGGGGCAGCGACGCCTTTAAGGTATGTATTGTATACAATATTAAACAAATTATTTACCCATTTAAGCTCCAAAAATTGTTGTGGCAAGTTTGTTTATTATAGATAACGTTGAGAATTTACGTGGCAGAAAATGTCAGCTCAAAATCGAAAGAATCGAAAGAAGCTCATGATTAATCACACGTCAGGATGTAAATCATTTGTCCGGATCCTTGCGCAAAAGGTATAGGTTTAAAATAACTTCTTCTCATAGATGTTACACTTGTACCAAATATAAACTCATATCCCAAACAATAAGTAACATAATGACTCATAATGTATTAAATCAAAAGCCCGAATAAGTAACACAACGATATGCAACGATAGATGGGTATTTTATAGTGTGTTATTATATTAGGAATATGGTTTTTAGTGTTGTTTTAGATACTATTTTTGGGTGAATAGTATTTATTTTATTTTTGTGTTCGTGGTAAATTATTGTTGTGAATGGTTACTCTAGCTGTTTGGGCTTAGAATGCACATGTCCAATTTCATGAAAGTTCTCTCCTGGGAAAATATATTCTTATACTGTACACATTGCTGACTCATGTAGCGGGCTGAAAATTCCAAGAATATGATTGACTATTACAAGGAGACGCGTTGGTCGAAGAAGAAGAATGTGTTTATGACACCAGCGACAGAAGAAACTTATGTGAGTAGTGCAATTACATTCCCTGGGATCTATGCTTTTTTTCAAATGTGATAAATGCATAAATAACACAGGATGTATATACATTTTTAATAATTGAAAGCATTGTCAATGTGCAGAGGACTATGCAAGGTAGGATGGATGGCCTAGTACCAGAGCAGCGTACTGATGAGGCATCAGCAACTGTCTTTAGGGAGGTTCTTGGCCATAGACCTGGATATGCATGGGGACTCGGAGAGATGGTCATCCCTGAGTCAAGTAGACAACGTGACCAACTTAAAATGCAACAGTATTTGGCCGAGATTGAGAGACAAAGGCAGGATGCTGAACAATATAAGAAAGATGCTGAACAGTACAAGGGTCAACTCCAAGAAATGAGAGAAGAGGTGCGGGATCTTAGGGAGCAGCAGATGCAGAATAACAGGATGCTCCAGACTTTAATGAGGGGTTTGCTTGGATTCACTGAGTCATTCCAACAGAATCAGGGTTGGAGTAATTCCTCTGATACTTAAGGGGATTGTATGTTTAGACAATTTTGGGTGCTTTTTGTGGGCCAATATGGCAAATGGGCTATAGATATATAATATATATATATATACATAGGGGTCTGTTCAAACGTTGGTGGGTTTTTGATTTTTGAGAAGCTTTTGGGCAAGGAGTACAGTTAAATCACAGGTTGTGTTTCTTATATCAAACAAACATTTCTCACTCTTATCCACAAATACTTGTTGACACATTCTTCCTATGGTTATTCTAGGTACCTCAAGAGTAAACTGACATGAATGGCTTTTGCAATGATGCCTCGACCTTGAAAAGTCTTCGTGAGTTTCCCAAACAGTTCACGTTGTTCTAGCTGAATTCTCAGGTGAGTATCGGGAATCTCATGTATTCTTCTATTTCTGCATGAATGTGACCAAACCTTCGTAATCTCATTCTTGGTTATATTTTATTATATATTGTAGTTAGTGCTTGAGGATGGATTTCCTGATCAACCTCATTGAGGTATGGATATTTTCCCTTCTGTCTTCCTTGCTAAATTAACACCACCTGTTAAGATTAATTATAGGCCTATTTATACACTTCATTAGGCCTGAAAATGCCATATCTTTCTACTGACCAGTGAGAATTTGTTATATAGGGTTAACATATGTTTAATGATTGTTGTAGCCAACCAGTTTGGTTTTGATAGACTTTGGTAATTCATGCATGGGTGACATATTTAGGCTTAGTGTATTTCGTTTTGTTTCTTAAAACACAATCAATGATATGCCTTTGAGTTATGCAGCTGCCTTATATGGATTCACTTTGTAGTTTAATTAGCATATCCCCATTGTAACATTCAATGGGGATATGCTATATTTGATCGTTGATTTAGTCCAGGTATTGTTTTTGATGTCTTTTCAATTGGAATGATTCGGAAGTTTAAAATAAAATTGACGACCATCTATTTGAAGATCTCAGTAGCCCAATTGGGTCTATGACTCAGTTTTTTGCGTTTACTATAGGTCTTGTTTACATAAAGCAAGTTCTTTGCACGCTTAATATTTATTTTTCTGTCTCTAAACCAGCACAATTTGTTAAACATACACGTCTATTTTTTTTTTCTAGATTTCATTTATTCCTAAATTTTGTTCTGCCAATATATTGGGTTTGCTTTATTTAGAAATTCTTTTCCTGTTTTCTTTAAAGGAAATTTTCGGAGTAAGAGATAGTTATAATGCTTGGTGAGAAATCGTGAAGAAAAATTAGAAGGGAAATTTTAATAACCAATGATATAATAAACTTGTTAAGATTGTCTTGAAGAGGAAAAAATACTAAAGATAGATACTTTGCTATTACTTTATATTAATGATAGTCAACTTCATATGAAGAAACATCATGAATTACGAGATGTACCTGCAACTAGGATATCTATTTCCTTTGTTGATGTTGCATTTCATTTTCAAGCAAGTATGTCTCATATGATTCAGTTTTAGTGTTAGATATATGTTATATAAGTTTTGTCTATTATAAATCTCCACATACCTTGTTAATTCAATTTGACTCTTTGATATGTCTTCTTTTTACCTAGTAGTTCATAGGTTTTGTTATTTTTTGTTTAATGGTGACTGGTGATGACTTGGATGCATTGGATGCAATCATCTGATAGATTTATGTTTGTGAAAACTAAACACCCTTTTATATACAGAAAAATCATGCACATGACCCATATTTGTAAAAACTAAACATCCTTTCATATTCTCAAATGTACAGTTAGATTATGTATCCTTATGATACATTTGCATACGCGAAATTGTAAAACTAAATTGAAGTTATGAGAAGAGCGATGATTCTGGTGAATGTTACTAGATGCAATTTATAGGATGAATATATGAAGGAGAGGACTTATTATTTATTTATTTATATTGATTGATTGAAAAGAAGATAATTTGCACTTTTGGTATTTTGTCAACACAGATATAGCTTTTTTCCTAGTAGTTGAGTTAGTTTTCGTTACATAATAAGTACTAGTGACTTGTATGCATTGGGTATATTTGCAATGATTTTTCTTATAAGTGAAGTATAGTTAGCAAGTCATAATGTGTTGCTCACATTATGGTTTTTCATTTCATCTCAATGTCAGGCATAGCAAATATGGATGTAGTGGCTTGTGCGAAAGAGAAGAGCTTTTGAACCATATATGGTGATATGGCAATTCATAAAGATTGGGTTAATGAGTAGCGGCAACGTGAGCGTGAAACCAAGATTTGCTGCATTATTTTAGTGGTAGCTGACTCTCTAAATCTATTATAATAGTCATATGTGACTTATTTATTAAATGCCCAGTTTGTACTTGCCTTGGTATAATGCATCATCTCAATGTATAAAATATATGACTTTGGATGTCATTTGTGAAGATATTTATGAATGTCATTTGTTAATTGAAACAAAGATTGTATGGTATTTAGTATATGTGTAAATGAATATGATCTGAGAGAAAGAAACAACTGAGCAAGAATTTGTAAACTGAGCAGGAATTTGTAACAGGAAAATCAATTGGGGCACAACAGAAATAAATCGGGCCATTCAACCATTTTCCCGACGAAAAAAAGTCGTCGGTATTCATATTATTTCACATAAGCTTTTTTGCGGCATCATAAAAACTCGCTACGTAAAGTCCTTTAGCAGCGTTTTAAAACCGTCGCAACTGAAAATAAGGAAACCAGAATCTAATAGCGGCGTGGCAAAAAACGACGCGAAACTACAGTAGCGGCGAGAATATGTCACTGCAATTGAACCCTTCAAAAGAGTCCCTCTTATTACCGGCATGGCCAAAAACGCCGTGTAAATATTAATAGCATCAAAAACAGTTATCGCTGCTATTGGTTAAACGAAACCCAAAAGTATATAGCGGCGTGATCCTGGACGCTGGGAAAACTTTTTTACGGCGAAATTATATTGCTGCAAATGAAACTTCTGTCTGCTGTTATTGATCTTTGGCAACGATATGTAATTGAAAGGCGGAAGCATTTTTGCGGCGGCTGTAGTACTTATAGCGACGAAAAAAAATGCCGTGAAATAGAATACTTTTAGTGGCGACTTTTCCATTCCGCTGCAGAAAGGCAGAAGTGAAGAATTTGTACCGACGATGCTGCAGCGAAGTTAAGTCACCGCTAAAAAGAGTTTGCCGTGAAAGTTGTACTTTTTGCAGTGAAATATTTCGCTAGGAAAGGTCATTTCTGTTGTAGTGAATAATTATACAATTTAGCGTGCTTTAACACATCAACTTAATTCATGATACATTTAATCAATTATATTTATTTATAAGCATTACAATATCATGAATTCATCATTAATATATATATATATATATATATATATATAATGTTTAAACATTCCTAACGTCATGCATTAATTAAAAGAGTTCAAATTGAAAGTCATGACAATTTATTCTAAGTTAACATCCAACAATGTATCAATATTGTTTTACAAGTGTTGAATATAGGATAACTAGGATTTCCTAAGCATGCCATGATCATCCCTGGGAAACTCTGTTATTCATGATTTCAAAATTGCCTTTTTCAACTCTTCTTCTCAAAATTTGATGTCTTTTTTATTGATTTCAATTGCTACAAACACACACATATATATATATATATATATATATATATTAGTTCTGAAAGTCAACCATAATGTACATTATTTAGTACAATAACTGATTTCTTTCCAAATAATTTACCAATGGAAGTAAAGTACACCAAAACATAAATATAGAAGAGCAAAAAAAAAAAAGTATAAAGAAAATGATAGATAATTAATAATTGGTCGACATGACATACTCAATAAAGAAAACCTTAAGAAGAAAGGAAACCAAAAACAAAAAATAAAATCTTACTTTTGATATGAGAAATCATTTTGATTGATTTGAATATATTCTGACAGATCTTCAGTGTGTTGGTCCTTCAAGCAAAACATAGTCCATGTTACTTATGTAAATTCTGAAAATAGGAACAAATAAGGGGAAAAAGGCCTCTCCTTGGAGCTAGAAACTAAAAAAAAAATATGTATTGAAACGGAACTGAGATCATGAACAAAGATAGATTGACGTTAAGTTCAATGAAAGCCACACAATATCAATACACAATATCGATAAGAAGTGCATATATTGTACTTCATAAAATAAATGAATAAATTAAGATGCATGAAACCTTATATTCACAAGTTAATCATGAGGCTTTGTCGTAGTACTGAGGCAGCCAATGCATGCTCTTCACAAGACTTTTGTCCTACAACCAAGGTGCTAAAACAACCACAGCCAACAGTATGATCACTCCTTTACAACTGCTCACTCCATGACCAACCTAACAATTTTTCACACGATTCAAGCAATACTTGCTTAAGTTGACCACTTATAGTCAGCTTACTATTGCAACAAAAGGAAAAGAAATAATACTTGAAAAAGAAGCAAAACACTTTCAATTAATGCATCTTGAATAGTTATATATACTTTCATAATGCTGAACTAATTGATACTTTCAAGGATTCGCACCTCTGTGTTGCAAAATAAACAGGAAGTGCAACAGCTACACCTTGTGAAAAAGAAAGGGAAAAATGAAAAATGGTCCTTGATCAAATAGAAGAGTACTTGAGTTTGTAATGATAAAGGAACAAGATATTCAATGTATTTTAGCTCAGTGCCACATAAATGTTAATAAATGATTGTTATCATAGTATTACTATTACTACTAATTACTCAATTAAGCTTTGAATTACGAAAGATGGGAAGAAATTACAACATTGACCAATGAATTGAATCTTATGAGTAAAATTAGGATCCTCCCCTAAACTTTCAAAACCACTTTAAAAAAAAAAAGCTGAAAAAAGGCACTAGAGCAAACTAACTCAGCCATACAATCTTAATTTCATGGACCTATCAAATTTCAGTTCAATTTTTCTGATATAGCCCCAATAGAACATACACAAATAATAACACGGATTTAATGGAGGACTTCTATGAGAGTAATTAGAAATATAGGAAAAATTGAAATGATATTAATAGCAGGTAATGCAAGTTTAGTCCTAGTGATTAAATAAAGGAGAAGTTGACTGGTGGAAAGCACGAGGAGCACTCACACGCCACTACTATTACTAGCACAGCCACAACCACTATATCCAATAGTTCTGGAATTTATGCACACCAGGAGCATGAGAAGAAAAGTATGATGGAGAAAATCAAGGAAAAATTGCCTGGCCATCATAGCACTACTTAGAAACTCCTGATATATATGTAAATAGCCATCTAAATTCTGTAGTAATTACTTTGTTTCTTGTCGTGGTGTGCATCACGTTTAAGATTTATTTTGCGCAAAAGAGTTTGAGCCGCGGATTTGTGTCCCTAATTTGTTAATACTTTTGTTTCTCTCAAATACTCACTCGATTGATTCTGTAATAATAGGAAATAATAATAATTACTTGGCCACTATATATAATGATAATTACTATGTAATCATATCTAAAACAAGAGAACTCTCAGATACAAACATCTGAGCTAGGAATTATCATTAAAGTTGTAAATCTAAATAGAACTCTCAGAGAAATCATTTTAAATTCTCCAGAATTTAACAAGAGAATAAATTAACAATATTATTATACGAGATTAAAAAAACTTTCAATGACTAATTGGAATCAAGAATTAAAAATAATAAAATTCTAAGACCGAATTCATCCATCACTTGGCAAACTAATCATGGAGCATTAGTTGTAATGCCAACAAGAGAACGTGATCCAAAATAATTGTATACTAAATTCTCAAAGTCAAACAGAGGAATCAGACCTAAATATGCAAATTGATCGATGTTTCTTTATTATAATGATTTTAACAAGGAATGAAAGCTGAACCTCACCTAAAGCTATGGAAATCCTCTGAAGAACAATCACAAACACATAGAGGACATGACCCAAAATCTTACATTCCATAACACGCATGACCGAAAGTAGCTCTATGTCTTCGTTTGTTTTTCTCCAAATAAACAAAACTACTAAAAAAAATAGAGGGGAAATAGGGAAAATAGGAAAAATCACATGAATGGAATCCTTGAGTAAGTACCTCAATGCAAACGACAACAACGACAACACGAGATAAACCAGCCAACGAGAGGAAAATGAAAGATGAATGGAGAGATCACTCACTGGCATCGAGAGGACGCGAGACGACACTTAGGTTGAACTTACGGCATCGGCGATGGGAGATGGCCAACAAACGATGGAGAAGAGATGCAGAGGGTATCGGGGAAGAAGAGGGAAAAATAAAACGCGACAATGGTTTGAAGATTTTGAGATTTGATAAACAATTATAGTAGTACGCATTATTAGAAAGTCACAATCAAACAAGATAAATTTATGCTATGCCTTTTGATGTTCGTATAATGTTAGAATATAATCTTTTTATTCTAAACTTATTCCTTTTGTTTATAGTGAAATTCTTCTCCCTGATCATTTTATTAGATTAAAAGAATTATTGCAATGGCTCAAAGTCACAATTTGTTAAAAAGCCGCCATAATAAAGTATTTATTATGGCAGAAGTATTTACTCAAAAAGACGCCTAAACAAGTTTTTTGTTTCCCACTTTTGATAGATGATTTACAGTTGAAACATTAAAATTACTATTTTCAGCATTTTTTTTGCCCGCAAGAAATAAAAAGAGCCACAAAAATCCTTTTTCCTTATAGTGGATGGGAAAATTAGGTGCGGGAGGTAACTTTAGGTTTTTGTTATTACGTACCCACCACTGACTGTTGATGATGATGTAAACAACTAGGGGAAGGACAACTATGAAATTAAGTGTGGGAGGTAACTTTAGGTTTTTCAAACGAGTTAACGTTGGCGTGAATGGGGGAGGACCATTATGAAATAACCGAGAAGATCGATCCAATACTACTAGCTAGGTCAAATCTTAAAGATCATGTGTAGATCAACTGAGTCAACTTAACAAGAGCATGCAGTACTAGCTACTGTATCGATCTGATCATAGGTAATTTAATAATTAACGTTAGAGCTTGGAATAAAGAGATTTTGTAACTTGAGAAGACTCTTTCATAGCTAGATTTTTGGAGATGAATCTGTTGAATAGACCGTCTGCAATATTTAAGGATCTGAAAAGGGAGATATCGATAAGCTTGCAGATTATATATAGATGTCAATGGAAGCTAGCAATTATTAATGTTTAATGTTGTATTATCATCTTGATGATGAGCAGGATTAACCGGCCCTTTTGGTTTTGATTTTTTTTTTTAAAAGCGCAGAGGTTTTGAAGAATATGTTTTGTTTTGGAAAAAGAATATGAATCACGCATCATCAAGTATTCTTACGACAGGAAGAGAAAGTATCTTCTTAAGTAACATTATAAATGCGCTTTGTTGAATTATAATATAATGCTATAAGATGATGAGGTTATTATATTTATATAGATGGGGACTAGCTAGCCAATATTACCAATATGTTAGAGATCATGCCAATTCTTTCTCAACAATTTGTGGGTAATGGAGTTTATATCCATATTATTTGGACAACAAACGTTTTACAAGTAATTAAAGACAGCCAGCCAACGTCGAAACAAATGGCTAGCACAATTATTTTACATATTAATTTATTTATTACATAAACCAAGTACCAATAAGTACTAGTGGCAGCTTGGTGGAAATGCTTGCAGTAGTTTAAGGCATTGAGATGGGCTAGCTAGATAGCTATCCAATTCGAGGAATTTGAGAAACAACGCTACTCTCATTAACCACAACCCTGACCCTGTCACACCTAAAGTCACTTGTCACCGGCGCCCCTTCCAGCACCAAGATTGCATGCACATTGCTATTTTCTGCTTCTATCTTTTCTGTGGCAGCCTCCCCATTTGCTCCAAGCAGCTCCGGCCATGAGTTCTTCCCTACAATCATTTCTTATATTATAATATTGATCTTTAATTCTTTGAGTACTCATGAAAGAAAACCCAATCCAACAACAATTAATCCAAAATAAGCCCATTCGAAAATAACAACTAAAGAAAATAAATTCAACACATTAATTTAATTACTAACTTAATAAAATAAAGAGATTAAATTCAAACATTAAAATAAATGCACCACAACCAAAATAATAAAAGAAAATGAATTAACTCAATATTTAAACATAGAATTAACTAAAAGATAATATTTAGCAAACTAATAGTTCTAATATTAATTTAAACAAATAAAACATGAAAATATAAAGCGAGAAAATAACGGACCTCACAATATACATGGCAATATCAGACATTGGAAATAAAACTTACCTCGACATATTAATGCCATTGTACGTACGTACACCTTTCTTATTTCTTTCTCCTTCTGTGTAATATATCTGCGATAGATGTTTGAGTGAGGTCTCCGTGATTGGATGGGGTATATATAGATGTACGTAGATTCAAGTGGTTTGTTATATAAGTTTGCAAAGCTTTTTTTTCTTTTATCTTTTTTTTTTATTAGCATGTAATTTGAGTGAATTTACACGTTGAAATTCTGTTGGGATAATTAATGGTGATTTTCAAATGGAGGACGAACGATATTTGAAGAAAAAGAAAAAAACACGTTGAAAAGGCCTAAAGACAAAAAGACAAATATGTCGAAATCAAAGAGACGTGAAGAAATCAAAGACACGTTTAAAGTTTAAAATTCAGAACGAAAAAAAAAAAATAAATTGCGAACCACCTTATGATCATCATGCATGCAGGCACCTACCTTATTGAGAACATCAAGATTGAGAAGATTTCTCCACCATACATGTCCAGATCGTCTGGATAATGGGTATATTTCTCCACCTTATATTTTATTTCGTTCTTTCTTAGATTTTTTTGTATCATCTTCTCCTTCTGTTTTTTTAGATGTACCTATATATTCTTCTATTTTATTAGATATACATGAATAAAAAAATTTAACATCTCAGATCAATTAATAAATATTAATTTGTATATTACTAATAAATTTGATAGTAATAACAATGTTTTTTTTATAGGAGTAATAACAATGTTAGTGTTATTAATAACATTACCTGTACTAAAAAAAATTGTTTTATTAACAATTTTTAACTGATTTATCTTGTAGTTTTGTGCCAGCTTCAGTTCTGTAGGTTCTAGCTGTTGATGGGCCACGATCCTTATCGGCCATCGTTTAGCCCACAGGTCCAATCTCGAATAGCTCTTAGGCCTCATCTTCCTCCAACACTAGTCTCCTTGGATCTCACCAGATGCAAACACGAGTCAAATCTAGGATTTTCAGACCTTCTACTTGGGCCCTTCATACTTGCACTGCTCTAAATTCCAACCTTATTCAGTCCTTACTCATCATGCATGAACCCAAGGGGTTCAAGTCCACTGCCAAGCATCTCGGATGGATTGTCGCCATGGATGAGGAGCTTCAGGCAAAGTTTTGAATACCGTAACGGTGTTGGTCAAGGCACTGAAACGAAATATTTCGGTACCAGTACCATTTCGTGTACCATTTCTGAATAGTCTATTTATAAAAAAATTATATATATAAATACATATATAAATTATATGTCAAAAAAAATAGTCAATATATGAATAGATTATATATATATATATAAATACATATATATAAATAATTTAGTCTAAATTGAGAAAAAAAAAAGCAAAAAATGAAAAATAAAATAAAATAAAATCCGGTACGGCCGGTATTTGGACCGGTACAGTACATGCATTGTACCTATACCGTCCAAGTGACCGTTACGACATGTACCGGCCAGTACGGTACGATGCCAAAAACATTGGTTTCAGGCCTTGCATCACAATCACACTGGGGATTTAGTGCCCCAATTGCCAAATAAAAATATTGTGGGCTCCAAATGGGTTTTTCACATCAAGTATGTTACAAATGGTTCTGTTAATCGTCTCAAGGCCTGTCTTGTAGCTACAAGCTATACTCAGCAACCAAGTCTTGATTTCAATGATACTTTCAGCCTAGTTGTTAAAGCCTAAACTATTCAAGTTGTTCTTTCTTTGGCGGTTTCTAATCACTGGCAACTTCGCCAACTTCATGTGAAAAATGCCTTTTTGAGTGGCATTCTTCGAAAGGAAGTTTATATGGAGTAGCCTCCAGGTTATGTTGATTCAAGATATCCCTCCCATGTCTGTAGGCTACGCCGAGCTTTATATAGACTTAAACAAGCTCCACGATCTTGGTTCCATAGGTTTAGTGCCTTTTTTTCTTGCTATTGGGTTTTCTTGTAATCGGGCCGACTCGTCCTTGCTTGTTCTTTCCAAAGATGTTGATTTAATCTATCTACTATTATATGTTGATGATATTGTCGTGACTAGCAACAATTAGTTCTTCTTGATGCTTTTATTGGCAAATTAACCAAGGAGTTAGCCACCAAGGACATGGGATCATTAAACTATTTTTTGGGTCCTGACACACATCGGTCTTCCTTTGATCTCTTTCTTAGCCAGGCTAAGTATGCTCATGAAATTTTACAGCATGCCAAACTAGTTGATAGTAAGCCTGTGAGCACTCACATGGTCGTTTCCCAACACCAATCCACTGATGGTTCTGATTTTGATGATACCTCACTTTACTGGTCCCTTGTTGGTGCTCTTCAATATTTCACTATCACTCGACCGGATCTCGCTCATGCTGTCTCTGCCGTGAGTCAGTACATGCACAAGCCTTTCCTTTGTCACTTCCAGGCTATCAAACGGATCCTACGCTACATCAAGGGAACCTTGTAGTATGGCCTCCCATTCACTCCATCTTCTTCCTGCGATATTTATGCCTACTCGGATGCTGATTGGGCCGGTTGTTCTGATATACGTCGGTCCATCTCTGGCTATGTTATTTATCTTGGTGGTAACCTTGTCTCTTGGTGTTCCAATAAACAATTAACAGTGTCTCATTCAAGCTGTGAATTAGAATATCAGGCACTAGCCAGCACCGTTGTCGAAGTCAAGTGCTTGGTCATCTTCTTCGTGATCTCAAGGTGACATCTTCCTCTTCTCCGATTCTACTTTGTGACAATCTAAGCTCCATCTTTTTTACTGTCAATCCAGTCTCTCACAATCACTCAAAGTATATTAAGCTTGATTTTCATTTTGTGCGTGCCGAACCTTTTCATTTGTACGTTTGTCATTGTACGTACTTTGAATTACGTTTTTTGAGTCATGTACCCCAGCTAGCTAGCTTCGCTGATCTTACACGTCATACGTGAGTAAATTACAAGTTGGTTAATTGACACGGACTTCTAATTTAGCTAGTCTTAAAGTTGATGTTATACGCACGACATGGCTGCCATAATATGCATTAATGATTACATATATATACACACATATAAAATTAAAGTTAACATGTGGCAATTTGGGATTTGGTTTTGTGTTTTGTCGTATTTTTTATTAATGTTTATAGACTAGATCAAAATTGACAGAGGTACCTAACTAGCTATATATTTCTAAATAACTCAAACTGCGGAGTTAATTATATATCTCTTAAAAAAATATATAGAGCACGTACATCATGTAGCTAGTTCTAAGTCGATCGACCATATAATATATCTTAAGGAGTGTGTGTATATAAATTTATAATCAAATTTACCATTATTAAAAATCGATTCCACCATTGTCAAGTTAGAAAAAGATGTCACTTGGAGGCCAAGAAAACTAATTTTGGATGGGCCATTTTATAGAACGTAGGAATATTTGTTTTTAATATATGATTTTTTTTGGATTTATTCTTTGAAATTTTTTCTTAATGGGGAGGCCATCTGTAAGCTGCTTTTTATTAGTTGGCACGTGGCGTACTCTTGGCCAAATGGAAATTTTCATCAGAAATATAAATGGCAGATAAATGGCTGGAGGCCGGATAAAATAGAGTTTTTCAAAACCTATATATATACATACATATATTAGGAAGAAGCAACGTGCAAAGCTTATTTGTCTAATTTTGTAAAGCAATTTTTTTTAAAAGATGATATTGTTTTTATAAAAAAAAAAAATTGATCAATAATATAATGTGTATATTCTATAACTTTAGCAAACTTGTTTATAATGAGTTTGATACCATATTTGTTTGTAATATTATATTATAATTTGTAATATGAGTTTTTAATCTTAAATATATAAATTTATCTAATCATATATATAAAATTAAACATATAACATATATAATATGTTAATTACATTTATTGAATATTTTGATACATTTATTGAATATTTTAATATGTCAATAAATTAGTTATTTTATATATAGTATATAGTATATTTTAATCTTAATTATTTTACTTAGATTTCATTGTTATTTCTTTACTTGTTATTCTACTTTTTATTATAAAATTAATTATGAAACATGTATAATATATGAATTATATTTATTGGCTGTTTATTTTATATTATTATGTTATTCTTTATTTTTTTTTTCTCTTATTCGATTTGGGCTTTGTGAGTGTTTATTTATTGTGTTTTAACTTATTGGGCTATCTGTGAGTGGGTGGTGGGACCAACCCGCACCCCTTTATTCAGCTCCTCCCCAATAGGGAAAATGTCGCCGTTTTGTGAGATGTATATATTTGAAAGCTAGGGCTATCTCATCCGACCCGAGCGCTAGCCCACTTCTTATCTTCGCCACTTCTCTTCTTATCTGATCTGTCGAAATCCTAACCTCTAATCCCCCCTTGTAATGTCGCTTCTCGCAGTCTACCCAGCCACCCTGATCTAAACCACCTCCCCCACTCCCTAACCAGTGAGACCTTGCAACCTAAGTTTTCCCCTCCTTCTGCGAAACTGTGGCTTTTTCAAACATGGTAGCCACTCAATGTGACTTCGAGCTCGCCATCTAGCTCCGCTCGACCTAACTTGTCTCTCTGTTTCAATTTTGGGTTTTTTTTAGATAGTTTAGCATTTTAGGGTTTGTTTCTCATCATTCTCCATCTCTTTTATATTCCTTATTTTCTTCTAACTTGTCTCTTTATTTCGATTTCGAGTTTGTTTAGATAATTTGGCATTTGAGGGTTTTTGGGTTTACTGACTTTGATTTTTTAATATTTATTTACTTAATTTTTTTAGACATTTAAATCTTGGGTTTAGTATTTTAAGGGGATGGTTTAGATTTTGGGATTTTCTGAAAGCATTAGTTCAATCCCACGTTTACTTTATTTTTTTAATCCCATAAGATTTTCTGCTATTAATATGAGTCGATGTTTAATAATTTGTCTCGGCTTAAGTCTCTCTCCAATTTAGATTAGGTGCTTGGTGTTGAATGTGTACTCGGCCATCCTAATGTGGTTCAACTGAAGCACTGTTTCTTTTTAACAAGAAGCGAAGATGAGTTGTATATTAACCTCGTCCTAGAGTATATATCCGTGACAATCTACAGATATTGGTAAAGATATTGGTGCATATACAAGTTAGGTGCATATAAAATCGAAACAGAGAGACAAGATAGGTACATATATTAGTGAGGCTATTAGTTTATTTCTTGTATCTTTGTTAACAAATACGTACTTTGAGTACTTTGTTTTGGTTGTTTTGGTGCATATACAAGCTATAGATTAGTTGACAACTTACATTCCCAACCGCAAGTAATATATGTATGTAGCTAAGTTTTTGTTTCTTTTGTTTAACTTATCTAATTTTGAATTGAGTTGGTTATTATGGATTATTAGGTTAGGTCAAATTGTTGATTGGTTGCACAGTAATTGCCTTGATCTTATTTTTTTAAGAAACTTAAATACTATTTATGTGCAGGATTATTGCATGAAATGCTACAGTCAACAAAAATAGGGATTCGAAATCAACTTGAAAGGTACATGCAGTTTGTAGTAGTTTTTGGTACATTTGAATGAGATTTTTTTATACTATGTATTTTCATATACACACACATAAATAGTTTTATAAATTACTTCTTCATGTTCACTATATATCTTTCTATAGGGACTTGGCTTGGCTGTATATGTTCCTTACAGACTTCTAGTCTGGTCTACTGATGTTGGTTCCTCCAAATTTCTAAAGTCACTCAACAATCCCTCATGGTATGTTTTACAATATTTATGTAAAAAATAATTTTTGTTGTGTTCCTCCGTTTCTCATCATAGTGGTGGTATCGTTGATGTTCTAGTGTTGATTTGTTTAGTAGAAATTACAAAAAATTGGAGTTGTTTATTTCTTTTGGATCGGTATGTTAGAAGTAGACACATAATCTTGGTGTTGGTTATGTCTTGGAATTTAGTGTCGTTGGAATTTAGTCAACTTGGAAGTGATGCTGGAATCTTGTTTTTGTTGGAAATGTTTTTGGATATTTGAATTTGGGTGATGTTTCTTAAACCAATGTCATACCAGTTCACACAAGAAAAAAATACTAAATAATGTTTTGAGTTATTGTTTTGAACACAAAAAAGATGTTGTGACGTCCCCAACTCCCTCATATGAAAGTACGGGAATTGAGGCGTCAGGATGCTGACAACTCAGATCACACACCCCAACAAAAGTGCTAAGTGTATGACCCGAGTTGTCAGTATCTCGATGCCTTGATTTGCGTGCTTTCGTATGAGGGAGTTGGGGACGTCATAGGTGGTATCAGAGCAGTTTGGCTCTGGATAAATCCACACGTTACTTAATAACGGTACCAGAAAAGTTTGTTGTTGTTTTTTTTTTAATTTATTTGTTTTATTGTTTGGGCATGTTACTCTATTTCAATTATTTTAATCGTTCTTTAGTTTATTTCTACTAAGTTGTATTTTAAGATTTTAAATATTTGTTCATTGTGTTATGCTTTTTAGCTTAATGTGCTTTTTGTTTATTATTTTCAGATTTATCTTAGTTTTGGTGGGTTGGTTTTAATTATTATATTTTATTTTAGGATTATGCAAAGGTTGTGTTTTATTTGGTTTCAATGGGCATCTTATTGTATTGGTACCTTATTTGAAATTTCATTTCATGAATTCCTTACAAGATGACCTTGGTTTGATTTGTTTATTTGCTTGTTTAATTATCTTTACTACAACTCTTTTCTATTGTATGTTTATGAGTATTTGGATTTCTTTGAGGAAAGGATTTAAAGGACATTATTACTTTCGTAAACCTTTCTAAAGATACGCTTTGAGATGAGTTTACGATTCTATTTGTCATTTCACTTTCTTACTTATTTCTTTTTTAATTTAATTTCGTTGTCCTTTTAATGATAAGTTTTGTTGGCATGGTCTTTGCCAAGAAAGGGCTTGTTATTAATGAGTTGTTGAAATTTGTTTATTTAGTTACTATGGTTCTTTCTTTTAAAAGTTTCTAAATCCTTGATATTTCTATAATAAACCTTTTAGAGTTGACATTAAAAAGAATTTCAAAATTCTATTCGCCATTTCACTTCCTCTCTCTCTCCTATTTAATGAAACTTCCTTATTCATTTTAGTGAAAGCTTTTGATGACTCTGTTTTTGGTAAGTGAAGTGAGCTCTTTTTATTGAATTGCTGGTATTTATTTAGTTGTTTATTAAAGTTTTCCCCTTTGTGTTTTAATATGATACTTATGTGAGTTACTTGAGTTTCACTTAATGGTTGGGTATGTTTTATTATCGTTTCGAGGCGGATTTGTTTTGAAAATTATTGGTATTTATTTATTTATTTCTTTATATTTCCTTGTTGGTGTTTTTATATGTTTCTCTCATGCATTGCTTAGGTCTCACGTAATATTTGGGGTATTTAAGTGGTGTTATCATTTGGAGGAGATTGTTAGAATGATGCTCAAGATAGACTCTTATAAGTATTGGATCCTTATCTTTGGGTGTGTTGATGCTGTTTTGTCACTTTTATTGCTTGTGGTGGTAGTTGATCATTTATTTGGTTGGTGGGGTCTTAGTTTTGTTTGTGAATGTTTGATGACCAATGTGTGGAATTGTGAGTGTATGTCTTTGTTTTGTGTTTAACTTGAGAGAAGTTGTTTTATTAAGTAATGGATTCAAGCCTTTTAAGGTATTTTCCGTATCCTTAGGTGAGTCGAATATATTTTGGGATGATGTGGTTGATTGGTAATGGTTGTCTGATAGCGATCATGGTTGTATTTTACGGAACATTGATTTTGATTAAGGCAACGAGAGCTAATTGAGGAATGGGTGTGGAATTTATGTTTTTGAGGGGCATAGTATCTTCTACCAAAATGTGGTATAGGATTTCTTGTTAATAGGTGTTGAGCTAGCTTGTAGTCAATGATAATTTATAAGGACTTAATTTTATGCATTTAGTAAGTTATCAAAGTGCGCGCAAAAGCGTGAAATCTTACGATGTAATTGGAGGTTCAAGTCTTGTGCTAGTTTTGAAGAATTGGTGGTGACTTGAAATTTGGAATGATACTTGTAAGTGGAGATTTATCATTTGGTTGGGTAAATTATGTTTATTGATGGTTGAGTTGGGAAGTTAAACTTGAGAGTTATTTAAGGGCGGCATGATTTGTTGTATGTAGTTATTGAACATTAGGATTTTGAGAGATTGTACTAAAGTCCTTGTACATATGGAGACTTTGGACTACATGGCTGCCCTAGGAGTCTTAGGCATGATACGCCATTTAAAGACAAATATGATTGCAATGAAAATACCTGATGAAGTGAATGTGATGATAGAACAACATATGTATGTGTTTGAAGAATTGAGTGATTGTGTATTTTGTTTTGATCAAGTAATGAGCAGTGCAGTAAGTGAATTGTTGGAGTTTTTATTGTTGCAGCCGATAAAATTTTGAAGACGAAATTTATTTTAAGTGGGGGAGAATGTGATACCCCGTATTTACGTGTATTTTTATTGAAAGATTATTTAAGTTATTATAATTAATAGTTCTGTTGTTTTAAATTAAAAGTATTTTTCATTGTATTGTTTTTTGTTTTTGTTTTAGTTGTGGAATTTAAATAATGTACTCTCTTGATTTTAATTAATATTTTGTATTTAATTTGCTCTTTAATTTAAATTAGTTTATTGTTTGGTTTTAAATATTTTATTTTATTGAAATTAAACTGTAGCCTTTTCAATTGGCTTTTATTTATTTCTTTGTACTATTTTTCTAGTTGGATTTCTTTTTTTGTTCCCTCTTTTTCTTTTTTCCTTTATCTTTCTTTTTCTTTCTTTCCCCTGCTTTGCCCACCCCCAGCCCGCTCGGTCTCTCTTCTCCCCCTTCATTCTGTGCGCCTCACCACCTCAGCCCCACCATGTGCCGTTGTCCAGTGACACCGCCCATGCCGCTGGCACCCTTTCCCTCTGGCGAGCTCCCCTGCACCGGTGGTGCACCTCCGATAGTCCCCTACCCCTTGTGTGAGCTTCAAATTTGAAATGGGTTATTTTGGCTTTTCCTTCATTTTCCGGCGCCACCACCGGCCACCTTGGCCTCCGACAACCTCTACCAGGTTCCCCACCCACCGGTAAACCTCTAACTAGCTCCAGCGACCTCCAACCCCACATTTTCACCTCAAACCCAAAATGGGTCTTCAAATGGGTCTCCCTTCGCCATGCCGCCTTCTGGCCACCATGGGTCTCACCTCCACCATCAAAACGTTCCCCCATCTCAGCCGACCACCCCCTTAACTCAGTTTTCCCATTTATGGCTTCACCTCTTGTGTATGAGCCCAAACCTAAAAATGGGTTTTCACCCCTTTTGAGATAGATCTGCCATCTTCCGGTGGTTGCACCGCCTCACCACTACCTTCATGAGATTTCTCATCGTCCAATGTGTATTTATCTAAATTTTGGTGTCAAACCGATTATCCTAACCCAACGTACGAAATGACCCTCTATGAGCGTTGTGGATCGGCGCTTGCTCGAAGATCTATGCTTTTAGCGTTGTAAGTATTTTCCAAATAAGCTTTTGAGATTTAAATATATTTTTGCATTAGCAACTCTTTGTGTGATTGGTTGATGTTGGGATTTGTTGGTAGTTGGTTATCTTTTTGTGTATTGTCGTATACATTGCATAGTACACGCAAGTTCATGTTTGTAAAGGAAAATTGAGTTTTCCCATAATTGCATGCATATTCATGTGTTGGAAATGAAAATTGGGTTTTCATGTGTAATGGCTTTCGAGTGCATGTGTATCACGACCTCAAGCCGGGATGAGGCATTATCCCGGTGGAGCTTCTCTGGTCACTCGGGAGCGAAATATACTGAGTGACATCCCCTAGGTTGTCGCTGGGCGACAATGGGATCGGACGAGATGGAAACGCTCGCATGCCAACTCCGTGGCCCCTCTCCTAGTGGGGGCTAGAGGATGCCTGGTCATGGTACGTGCTAGGCGCAGTTAGCTAGACATCGCCCGTTCTGAAGTCACATGCATGGTCGTTACCTACGGTGTGACGAAGAGAGTCAGGGTGTGCGGATGATCCCTAGGGGAGATCATGGTGCATATAATTAATAAAATGGATATGTAAGCCATTTTCTGAGAAAATGACAGGTTTTGATTATTGGATTTATGTGAACCATTTTCTGGAAAAAATGATGGATATTTTCAATGGATTTATTTTGGGCCAAAATGTGATTTTGGCATGTGTGGAAACTGTTCGTTTTGAGAAAGATGGTTTTTGAGTTTCATGCATATGGTATCATGTTCATGCATTTTGTTGTTGCATGAATGTAATTTTATCTTGTGGTTTGTTTGGACTTTACTTACCTGCGATATCATTTTTGGTATCGTAGATTTTGATGCTTATGACGAGAAGGCTAGGCTTGAGGGGACGGCTCCGCCGTCGGATTGAATTGCTATAATTTATTATCTTGGAAAATGTTCTCCTCGTTTTTTATAATTTTATATTTTAATGTTTTAACTTTGGGAGGACTGTATTAAATCTCCTGTTGTAGAATTTGTGTTAAACTGTTTTGTAATATTTCTAAAAATTTTAGTACTTAGATATTGACTTCAGTTATCCGCTGTTTCTATTTTATGTATGCCACGTGTACATACACACTTAGCATTTTTGTTGGGGTGTGTGACTCGAGTTGTCAATATCCCAATGCCTCGATTTTCGTCCTTCCATATGAGGGAGTTGAGGATGTCACAGATGCAGTCAACAAAAGATTATAAAACATAAATAAGTTGGATTAAAAAATATATATAAAAAATAAGGAAATACTTAACTAAAATGTTGTTTCATAATATATATTGGCAACTATGATAAAATATTGTCTCAGATAAACTAAATAATGCAATAACATGAGAGGAATACCTTGTAGTGTGTCAATAAGCTATTCTACAGTAGTTGTTTGCTTAAGATTCAGATAAAATTGAGAGAAAAGGGAAATTATAAGAATAAGAAAATTAATATATCACAACCAGATTATAAAATGTATTTACAAACAATGAACATAATAAGAAAGAAAAAGAATATAACTTCAGAATTCCCTGCACGTCCTCAAAATAAAATTCTATGCTTTACCATTTGGTCTTGTTTAAATATTACTTAAGGCAATAAAGAAGAGCAAGAGCTCATTGGGTTGGGTGTTAACACAATTAATTTTATATTAAGTTTATGTTTAATTACGGTAGTAAAAGCTTGGAATCAGGAGTCATTACTTTATTTATATTTTTTTGGTTTCCAATAGTAAGTTGCCTACTTCATTTGTCTTTGTACCTGCAGGGCACGCGTGCTGGAGAATATTAAAAACAATTGCATTTCCAAGAAGAATACATATACTTTTTCATGAATTGGATTCCCAAGGAATACAGATAGGCAGATGGACGTGAATGAGCTTAATGGATTGCATTCTGAAGGAATACGGATAGACTTTTAATAGATGGACGAGATTAGGCTGAATTGAAAATAATTGCAAGAATACATTCTTAAATTGCATTAATTCAAACATAATTGTGAATGCAATTTCCGATTGAATACTGATGTAAGTGTAGCTATGTAATTTCCGATTGGACTATTACTTCATTTAGTGCACTTGTTAACGGAGGGATTTAATAGACTAATAAAATTTAATATTTTCTATTAAATTAATATTTTTTCGTTAGATAGCTATATTATATATAATATAAAGATATATATATATATATATATTAGTAGGGGACCATGTGTCCAGGCACGTGGATTTTAATTAATTAATAAAAAATACTTTCTTATTTTTATTACATACAGTGAAATTATACAGACGATCTGGACATGTATGGTGGAGAAATCTTCTCAATCTTGATGTTCTCAATAAGGTAGGTGCCTGCATGCATGATGATCAGGAGGTTCGCATTTTTTTTTTTTTTTTTTGTCCTTCTGAATTTTAAACTTTAAACGTGTCTTTGATTTCTTCACGTCTCTTTGATTTCGACATATTTGTCTTTTTGTCGTTAGGCCTTTTCAACGTGTTTTTTTCTTTTTCTTCAAATATCGTTCGCCCTCCATTTGAAAATCACCATTAATTATCCCAACTGAATTTCAACATGTAATTTCACTAAAACATGCTAATAATAATAAAAGAAAAAAGAAAAAAGAAAAAAAAGCTTTGGAAACTTATATAACAAACCACTTGAATCTACGTACATCTATATATACCCCATCCAATCAGGAAGACCTCACTCAAACATCTATCGCATATATATTAGACAGAAGGAGAAAGAAATAAGAAAGGTGTACGTACGTACTATGGCATCAATATGTCGAGGTAAGTTTTATTTCCAATGTTTTATCACTTTGTTTTTTTTTTTGTATTATTTATTTTAATTAATATTAGAGCTATTGGTTTGCTAAATATTATCTTTTAGTTAATTATATGTTTAAATATTGAGATAATTCATTTTCTTTTATTATTTTGGTTGTGGTGCAGTTAGTTTAATGTTTGAACTTAATCTCTTTATTTTATTAAGTTAGTATTTAAATTAATGTGTTGAAATTTATTTTCTTTAGTTGTTATTTTTGGTTGGGCTTATTTTGGATTAATTGTTGTGGGATTGGGTTTTCTTTCATGAGTACTCAAAGAATTAAAGATCGATATTATAATATAAGAAATGATTGTAGGGAAGAACTCATGGCCGGAGCTGCTAGGAGCAAATGGGGAGGCTGCAGCAGAAAAGATAGAAGCAGAAAATAGCAACGTGCATGCAATCTTGGTGCTGGAAGGGACGCCGATTATTCTTAACTTTAGGTGTGACAGGGTCTGGGTTGTTGTTAATGAGAGTGGTGTTGTTTCTCAAGTTCCTCGAATTGGATAGCTATCTAGCTAGCCCATTTCAATGCCTTAAACTACTGCATGCATTTCCACCAAGCTGCCACTAGTACTTAATTGGTACTTGGTTTATGTAATAAATAAATTAATATGTAAAATAATTGTGCTAGCCATTGGTTTTGACGTTGGCTGGCTGCCTCTAATTACTTGTAAAACGCTTGTTGTCCAAATAATATGGATATAAACTCCATTACCCACAAATTGTTGAGAAAGAATTGGAATGATCTCGTACATATTGGGAATATTAGCTAGCTAGTCCCCATCTATTTAAATATAATAACCTGATAATCTTATAGCATTATATTATATTCAACAAAGCGTGTTAATAATGTTACTTAAGAAGATACTTTTTTTTCCTGTCGTAAGAATACTTGATGATGCGTGATTCATATTCTTCTTCCAAAACAAAATATATTCTTCAAAACCTCTGCGCTTTTTAAAAAAATTCAGAGCCAAAAGGGCCGGTTAATCCTACTCATGATCAAGATGATAATAGAACATTAAACATTAATAATCGCCAGCTTCAACTAACATCTATATATAATTTGTAAGCTTATCGATATCTCCCTTTTCAGATCCTTAAATATTGCAGATGGTCTGTTTAACGGATTCATCCGGATCTTAAATATTGCAGATGGTCTGTTTAACGGATTCATCCCCAAAAACCTAGCTGTGAAAGAGTCTTCTCAAGTTACAAAATCTCTTTATTCCAAGCTCTAACGTTAATTATTAAATTACCTATGATCAGATCGATGCGGTAGCTAGTACTACTCTTGTTAAGTTGACTCACTTGATCTACACATGATCTTTAAGATTTGACCTGGCTAGTAGTACTGGATCGATTTTCTGGTTATTTCATAATGGTCCTCCCCCATTCATGCCAACGTTAACTCGTTTGAAAAACCTAAAGTTACCTCCCGCACCTAATTTCATAATGGTCCTTCCCCTAATTATTTACATCATTATCAATAGTCAATGGTGGGTATACATTAATGCAACAACAAAAACATCACTCATGAACAAAATACTATATACATGAGGCTTAAAATTGTCATCTTCAAAATAAATAAATAAACCACATACTTCAAATTCCCAAGATAAACTTCAAATAAAGTCATCCATCATTTTCCCAGAAAATTATATCCATAAATCTATTAAAACTACAACTATTTTTTCGGAAAGTGGTTCATGTAAAACCAATAATTAAAACCCGCCACTTTCCCAGAAAATGGCCTAAACATCCGTTTTACTAACCGTATGCATCATGATCTCCCCTAGGGACCATCTGCACACCCTGACTCTCTTGCTAATTCACTCAAATTCACTCAAATTACATGCTAATAAAAAAAAAGATAAAAGAAAAAAAAGCTTTGGAAACTTATATAACAAACCACTTGAATCTACGTACATCTACATATACCCCATCCAATCAGGAAGACCCCACTCAAACATCTATCGCATATATATTACACAGAAGGAGAAAGAAATAATACGTACAATGGCATTAGTATGTCGAGGTTAGTTTTATTTCCGATGTCTGATATTGCCATATATATTGTGAGGTTCCGTTATTTTCTCGTTTTGTATTTTCATGTTTTATTTGTTTGAATTAATATTAAAGCTATTAGTTTGCTAAATATTATCTTTTAGTTAATTCTATGTTTAAATAATATTGAGTTAATTCATTTTCTTTTATTATTTTGGTTGTGGTGTATTTATTTTAATGTTTGAATTTTATCTCTTTATTTTATTAAGTTAGTATTTAAATTAATGTGTTGAATTTTATTTTCTTTAGTTGTTATTTTTGGATGGGCTTATTTTGGATTAATTGTTGTTGGATTGGGTTTTCTTTCATGAGTACTCAAAGAATTAAAGATCGATATTATAATATAAGAAATGATTGTAGGGAAGAACTCATGGCCGGAGCTGCTTGGAGCAAATGGGGAGGCTGCAGCAGAAAAGATAGAAGCAGAAAATAGCAACGTGCATGCAATCTTGGTGCTGGAAGGGATGCCAGTGACTCTTGACTTTAGTTGTCATAGGGTCAGGGTTGTGGTTAATGAGAGTGGTGTTGTTTCTCAAGTTCCTTGGATTGGATAGCTATCTAGCTAGCCCATTTCAATGCCTTAAACTACTGCATGCATTTCCACCAGGCTGCCACTAGTACTTAATTGGTATTTGATTTATGTAATAAATAAATTAATATGTAAAATAATTGTGCTAGCCATTGGTTTCGACGTTGGCTGGCTACCTCTAATTATTTGTAAAACGTATGTTGTCCAAATAATATGGATATAAACTCCAGTACCCACAAATTGTTGAGAAAGACTTGGAATGATCTCGAACATATTGGGAATAATAGCTAGCTAGCTAGCTAGTCCCCATCTATATAAATATAATAACCTGATCATCTTATAGCATTATATTATAATTCAACAAAGCATATTTATTATTAGAGTTGTAAAAATATCGAATCGGACCGACGGACCGAACCGGACCAGACCAGTTGGATCGGTCCGGTCCAATTTATATATGGATCGAATAATTCTGATCCGGTCCTGGTCTAGGGGATTTCTCCCCCTAGACCGGACCGGATTGGACCGAACCCCCACCATATATATTTTTTCTATATATATGTATATGTAAATAATAGTATATAAATTATAATATTAATATATAATATATATTAACATATTAATATATAATATATATTAACATATTAATATATAATATATACTCTTATAATATTAACATATTATAATTTATAGTAGTTGACTAGTTGTAATATAAAAATATAAATTATAGTATATCTATATAAAATATTAGTAATAACTTATAAGTAATAAGTGTATTATTATTATTTAATATATTATTACTAATTTATCACTATTTACTGACATATAAATATATAATATACTATTGTAATAGTGTTATTAGTAATATTTTTTCCTATTTTTTTATTTAGATTATTTTTCTTTTGCCATTTTTTTAAGAGTAAGTTTTTTTAATATTTTTTTGCTTAAATCTGTAATAAATATGTAAATTTGGCTGAAAATAATTAAATTTGGGTCAAAAAAATATTTGATCATTATAGAATTTTGGATTAAATTTAGCCCATTAAATCATATGGGGTGCCCCTGGACCGGACCAGACCGCCCCTAAACCGAATCGGACAAGATCGGTATGGACCGAATATGAGTTTGGTCCGGTCCAGAATAAAATAATTCTTGGACCGAATGAAACCGGTCCACAAATTTTTCAGACCGGACCGTTTGCACCCTTATTTATAATATTACTTAAGAAGATACTTTTTCTTCCTGTCGTAAGAATACTTGATGATGCGTGATTCATATTCTTCTTCCAAATTAAAATATATTCTTCAAAACCTCTGCGCTTTTAAAAAGAAAATTCATAACCAAAAGGCCTAGTTAATCCTGCTCATGATCAAGATGATATACAACATTAAACATTAATAATCGCTAGCTTCCACTGACATTTATATATAATATGCAAGCTTATCGATATCTCCCTTTTTGGATCCTTAAATATTGCAGATGGTTTGTTCAATGGATTCATCCCCAAAAACCTAGCTATGAAAAAGTCTTCTCAAGTTACAAAACTCTTGATTCCAAGCTCTAATGTTAATTATTAAATTACCTACAATCAGATCGAGGCGGTAGCTAGTACTGCTCTTGTTAAGTTGACTCACTTGATCTAAACATGATCTTTAAGATTTGACCTAGCTAGTAGTTCTGGATTGTTCTTCTGGGTTATTTCATAGTGGTCCTCCCCCATTCACGCCAACGTTAACTCGTTTGAAAAATCGAAAGTTACCTCCCACACCTAATTTCATAATGGTCCTCCCCCTAGTTGTTTACATCATTATCAACAGTCAGTGGTGGGTACACAGTAATAAAAACATGCCACAACAAGTTATAATGGGTCATAGTGAGTTGACCCATTATCAACCCGTTATGCAATCGTATCTTAATGGGTCAACCCATGTCGTGTTCATATTGAGTTAACGGATCGTGGAACATATTACGAACTCTATTTTTAATAGCATGCAATTTCCACAACAAAAATTCACCAAGGCCATTTTCATATTAGTACTGCTTTGTTAATATGAGACGTGTGGGACTACCGCAGCTGCTCAGCCTAGGGACATTACAGCTGCTCAGCCTGGAGACACTGCAGCTGCATCAGCTACAGGCACATCGGAGGCAGGTATAGGCACTTTTGCATTATCGATACCACACGGGCTACTAATTGGTCCAAATTTCAAGTGCACAATATCGTAGTTTTATAATAAACTGATGAGAAGAGTGTCGTCCTCAGGGATTGGTATCTCACTTTTGACAAATATCGAAATTATACTAATTTTGACTTTATTTAGAAAAGCCATTAAGACTTTTGTAATTCAAAGAAAATATTTTAAATAAAAGAAAGCTATTGTTTGATGATCAAATCAAAGAAAGAAAAAACTTTTGGGAATCCGATTTCACCTAGTCACTCGCTATGCTTTTTTCATGATCTAACTAATTGAATTTAGTTTTCTCTATTTGTTATCAATCTCAAAACCTATCCAAAATCCTCTTTCGATAGTCAATTGAAATTATTCTTGATCATCATTTTACACAAGAATATGAAAATTAATGAAGCAATAAACCATTAAGACTAGTGATCTTAAGGCTACATAGATAGTGAAAAGTAGTGACATCCACCATTAAAAAATAGTTTTTCATGCGAATCTATAATTTATTCAATTTTTTAAAGGAAGTATGCGATGCTTGCATGTTATAGATAGGAGTGGCAATACATGATATGGCCCATTAATTCAATATGAACACGACACAATAATAGCAAATTTGGCTTTAGTCTTAAAGAATTGGGCCAAAACGGGTTAATGCATTCAGACACGATTGCTTAACGAATTGACCTGTTGAGACACAATTCTTTAACGGTTGATAACAGGCCAATCCTTTGACTTGTTATGACCCGTCATGATCTGTTAAGAAATTAAATTAAAGTTACACTTATCTCCTTATACTTAAAAGTAAAATTGTTGGGGTTTTAGTTTCGATATTTTTATTGTTTGGATTATGATTTTGGACTTGTAGTTAGCTTTTTATATTTTTTTTATAAATATTGTGATTTTAACATATATATAAAACTATGCTAAACATAATTAGGTCAAATAAATTGATTTCGGGTATATTCAACCCAATTATATAAATGGATTGAAACAAGTTGAGTTGTGTTGTGTTAATATATTTCGTAGTACTTACTAACGGGTCAAAATCGATCTTATTGTGTCAACCTATTATGTTAATTGGTCGTGGTCGGCTTTGATGTTTTGACCCGATAAACTTAACAAGTTGAATTTAGATAAAGACATATGGTATAATATATATGTCTTGATACAATACAAATATAACCTATTAATCCAATTTGATACCCCTAGTTATAGGATTGCAAGTATCATTTCTTTATAATGATAGGATCATCATGATAGTAATTAAGTGATGCATGACATGCATACTTAAGAAATTATCCAATTATTTTCAGAATGAACTCGATTTCGAATCAGAAAGTCAAACACTCGAAAAGAAATAGCCAATAAGCCATGTAAGTCAGAGATCAAACCACCTAGGAAAATTTATATTCAAATCTGCATGGACAAAAACCATAAAGAACAACAGCTAAATAAAAAAATAAAAACAAAAACACCCAGCTCTGAACAAGATCTCTTGAAAAACATCAATGACCGAGAGAGATGAAGAACTACAAACACGCAAGAATCACAAACACAACTATAAATCAAAATCGGGATGAGATTAAAAATCAATTTTGTTTTTCAACAACCAACCCTTTACGAACGCCCATTTACAGTAAACGAGTTAAAAAAATATAAGAGAACTCAGATCTAAAGTAAACGTCTGCAAGTTTGTACAGATAAAACTTAAGAACACAGATTAGAAGACGATCTCTTCAAGTATATGAAGATTTGAACAAACAAAATACGAGGCCATGACTAAAGTGGATAAAAAAATTTTGCATATATGAAAAATACAACCTCAGATTCGTAAGGCTTGAAAAATTACGTTGTGCGAAGAAATAAAAGAAACACAGAAGGGAAGCTGCAGAAAAAGCCAGAAGAAAGAAGGAGAGCAAGAACGGCGGGGAAGTAAGCAACGTATTTGATGAATTTATAGGGCTGGCTTAGGGTTTTTTGTGATAAAATGAGCCAGGCCTTATTTTCCATATGGGCCGAATTTGAAACCATGACTAATGAAATAGCTGCCAAGGTTTTGTTGCTCTCTACAACAAATCCCAAATATGGAGAGCACGTAGCCAAAGTTTTTTATTAATATATTCACAATTTTAAATTGGGAAATGCATGGGTTGCAGAAAAATTTTGTGAAAAAAATATAAATTGACGTGAATCACAATATATTTTATAGAATTTTTGTGTTGTATATATTTGATACAGATGTTATTTTAATTTTTTGTTTTAAAATTATTTTTTGATCTTTATGTTTGTAGATGTTATTTAAAAAATATATATATATATACTGGAACAGCGCATGCCCGTTAAATTCCTAACTAGTATATATATATATATATATATATATATATATATATGGTGCATGTGCTTGTAATATTGACTAGATCGATCATCTACATAATTATCATGCAATTACATGGTAATAATAGGAGTAGTAATTGGCAGTCTCTATTATTTGAGAGCAGTCGGAATATTTCAGATATAAACAATATAAATAATATTTTTACTATTTATATAAATAGTAAAAATATTATTTATATCTCTAAAATATTCTGTCCTCAAACAGTAAGAGCTGCTAAAAATTATTCTAATAATAATACTAGGGGGGTACCGCCGTAACTGCGCGCATGATCTCAGCACGTCTTGTGATCAAAGGCTAGCTAGCTTAAAACCTAAAGAAATATGTGCTTATACCAAGCGGTTTATATAGCTCCCTGAAGTCGCTCTTTACTGGCAAAAGTTATCCTAGCTTCTGGCTGGCTAGCTAGCTAGCTTGATTATAAAGTTTCCATTTTTTTTTATATAATATTTGTAAAGAAATAAAGGAGGAACACCACAAATATTGCGTGCTGATCAGACCCAGTCATGAGATCGATTGTCTTATTTTAACTAATTTTAGTATTTAATTTGTTTTACTTGATCAACAGGTATAATATTTGATCAAATTCATTTATTAAAAAAAAAAACCAGAAAGCTCACACAAAAACCATTATTACTAGCTAGCTTAGTCTATAACGTTATACATTTCAGTTCTCGAAGGTAGCGCCCTAGCTACAACTAATTAATACTCTTCTTAAAGAGGCTAAAATTACCGACTGATCTAAAATATATTAACATCACAAAATGATAAACCGGAAACGAAAAAATCTACTCTAACTTCTTACTATTCACACAACTTTTTAATATAATATATCGATAAAAGTACTATGTAATGTTTTTTGTATTCCAAACTATTAATACCATCAATTGGCATTTAAAACTTTCATTTTTTTTTCCATTTCGTTGTAGATCATGACGATGATAATAATTGGCCAGCTTTAAGAATATTGTGCCAGTATTATTTCTCGTCAAATCTCTAGAAGAAATTTTAAATTATCGAAAAGTAGTACTTAGTAGTTAATTTGATCGTGTGCATATATCGATATATATTTATATATATTAAAAATATGGAAATTGAGGGGTTTCAAATATAATTTTGAGAAAAATTTTAAACCTGCTCATCAGTACTTTGGGATAGATTGTCCCATTAACTACGTCCAGTAAGCCTGTATATATAGTTAGCTAGCTAGTCTCCATTATAAGTTAAAAAGTACATAGCTTATATATGCGTCTTTGGGTACATTTA
This sequence comes from Platycarya longipes, assembly GCA_036559045.1. Taxonomy (NCBI): domain Eukaryota; kingdom Viridiplantae; phylum Streptophyta; class Magnoliopsida; order Fagales; family Juglandaceae; genus Platycarya; species Platycarya longipes. The sequence continues at coordinate 2,077,033 of CM071792.1, forward strand.
TTAGGTGGTCCTCCGATCCTCACAACAACAATAATAATAATAATATATGCGTCTTTGGGTACATTTGTACCCCAGGCCCAAATGAAAGGGCACGTCCATGGAATTGAGGGTTCAGGTAATTACTAGCTAGGGCTAGAAATTTTTGGGCCGGAATGGAGTTTATGTGTGTGTGTGTATATATATATATATATATATATATATATATATATATATTATTTATTTATTTGGACAACAAACGTTTTACAAAGTAATTAGAGGCAGCCAACCGAGATTGTAACCAATCATGGCTAACACAATTATTTTACATAGTAATTTATATTATTTATTACACATGAAACACCAAGTACCAATTAAGCTGTGGCTACCTATAGGTGGGCATGCATGTCGTAGTTTAAGCCATTGAAATGACGTACGTAGCTAGGTATAAGCTATCCAATTACAGGAATGTGAGAAACAACACCACTCTCATTAACCAAAACCCTGACCCTATCACACCTAAAGTCCCATGTGACTGGCGACCCTTCCAGTAACACGATTGCATGCACGTTGCAATTTTCTGCTTCCATCTTTTCCGCTGCAGTCTCCCCATTTGCTCCAACCAGCTCTGGCCATGAGTTCTTACCTACAATCATTTAATTCTTATATTATAATATGAGTGATTCTACTCTTACAAATGACGGGTGCCGACTGGGCTCCTGGCTAGTTAAAAAATATATATATATATTTTTTGCAAGATTTTTTTATCACTTTTAAATATTTTTAAAAGATTTTTAAAAAATTACAACATTATAAAAATACATATTTTTAATCAATATCATTACAAGAGAATGAGTTTTTTAAGACAAATCATTTTGTCTCAAAAGTCTATTTTTCGTCCGAAAATGTCTTTAGAGACAAAAAAATTTCTTCCCAAATTTGTCTCAAAAAACCTGTCTCAAAATGTTTTTAGGGACGAAAGTCAACAAAATCTCACTTGCCTGTCCAGATCCGTTCGGACAGGTTTTTTTTATATGAGACCAAAAAAAAAATTCGTCTTAGAAACCCGCTTGAACTAAAATTTCAGCTGTCCAAAATGACACTCACCGTTCGAAAGGACAAATATTTGATTCAAACAGATTGCCTCGTCCGAACGAGGTAAGCATCCGAATGGATATTCTCTGTTCGAACGAATAAATTTATTGGAAGTAATCTTATTCGAATGAACTCTTTTTTGTTTGGACGATTTTTTAAGTCGTAATGTACCGTCCAAACGTATTTTTTCTGTTCGAACGATATTGCTATACAGATTCACATTTAATTAAAAAATACATTACTATTTTAATAAAAATGTAATTCGTACATCAAATTTGTTCAAATATTGTTATTAAACAGAATAATAAATGTGCAATTAATATAAAAAATAAGTTTTAAAATCGTGCTGGTGGCATAGCATTTTGGGACATCTTCTGTTATTCTTCAAGTATTGCTCAGGTCCTCGACTCCAGTCTCTTTTCTATTTTTGTCTCTAACTCCGATACTTTATCTAATTTGGTCAAGAACTCTTGCTCCTTGAACGTCAATCATTCTATCTCAAGTTGTGCTGCCTCTAAGTCCTTAGTCTTGTCTTCATTAAATCTAGCCTTAAAAGAGAATGATGAACTGGAGTTTGGCTTCACACAACGCCTTAAGCCCCTCAAATATCCAAAACGTGATCCAAGAACTTCAGATAAAATATGAGCATCATTGATAGATGATTTATTAGATGGATCTACAGCAGTGTCTTTTAGAGATTTTATCTTTTCCTATAAAGAAAATCATTAAAGTTAGTATAAATAAATAAAAAAAATTTGTATTAGACTTGATTTGATATACTTGAACTTACATAATTTGCCTCAGCTTCGAGACTGGTCCAAACACCATCACGATCTTTATGTGCTTTAGCGTAGAAGTGGGTTAGATCAAAATCACCAGAACTTTCAACTTACTGCAAAATAAAAACTATATTAAAACTTGAATGAGAGAAGTATATATTTTAATATGGACCAAAACAAGTAGCACTGACCATTTTTTTTATGCAAACGATGAAAAGATCGAGAACACACACGATTGTGTATCTTTAAATACAATCTATTTGCTTTATTCACAGCACTCCATTGCTAAAAAAAAAAAAGATTATAAATTTCAAATTCTAATACATCTATCATTTTCTATTAAAAAAAATAAATAAATGCGATATTATCTTATAAGCAGGATCTTCAAACAGATCACAAACCTTCTCTCACTCGACTGGTGGTATTGTTTGAAATGGATTTGGCACGCCTCTCCAACAGTGTTGAACTTCTCAAAATGTGCATGGCACCTACCTTTATACCTCTGGAATGCACCCAAAATCAGTTCCTCAACTGCTTTTTTATGCTCTCGCCAACTAAAGTCGAGATCAAACTCATCATTAAAAAAAATTATAAATAATTAGTAGAAATACAATTAGTTTTAAATTTAATTTATACTTAGTTTCTTGGGATGTATCTCATTACCATGCAACGATTTATTATGTGATATTTCACATCTTCGAAAGCGTTAACCCAGTATGCTGTTGACATCGGATATAATTGCGAATGAATCACTATGCCCACCAATGTAACCCTCTAATATATCAACTAAATGTACAGTAATTAGAACAGATTTATATAATTTGGTAAATATATATTAACTCATGTGTTAAATACCATAATTTGACAAAATATCTGGCGATAGGTCTGGTGATGCTGGTCCAACTATTGTTGGCCAGTGAATCACGTGCAAGGGAGTCGATAATGGGTGGGGGTGAGAATGTTGTATGAACTGCTGTATTTGGGAGGCATATTTATTTGAAATTGTAATGAATTAAATATATCACCATATAAATGTTTTGGATATTTATAAAATTTATACTTACATAGATATTTTAATTCATTCACTATCAGTTTTGCTAGACCAGTCCCCTTCATTCTCACTAGACACGTCAGTAGATTTATGGTTTCGACATTCCACCCCCAATCACTTCTGGTGCAACATCTTCCCTACGGAGTGAGACCATGTCATATTGACTTAATTCAACAAATAAATTGATCTCTAGTTCATTTCCTTAATATGCTTTTTCATTTGTCGCATCATCAAATTTTCCATGTGGTTCGTTTGCCTCTAGAATTGAATTATATACATTTCTTGGTGCAAACTTCTCCACCACTCGCCATAGGTTCTTGTATTCTGGATCATCTAAATAAAAAAAATTGATTTGCCTAGTAGGCGAGAATGAAAGGATCATCCTCGTATCAGGTCCAGGATGTATTCACGTTGACCAAACTTTCATCTTTAAACAAGCCCAACCTAGGATTTGAAACATCCCACCAAATACAACTAAACAACCAAGCAATATAACTCTCCATATACTTTAACCCTATAATATCTTCTGCAACTCCGTAGATATTATCATCCACATAGCTCCCTTCGATTGCAACCCCACAATTCTTACTTTTTCTATATCATTCTCGGTCACGTGTGTGAAATCTATATCTATGCGCCAAACACCTCGAATATTGGATAGCCCTCTTGCCCGAACAACATGCCAATGTATAAAGTTCTGGTGAGATCTCTTCGAAATTTTCAGCATGTTTTGATAGAACCTACATCAATAAATATATTTAATATAATATTAAATCTCAATAGAATCCATATTATTTTTTTAATAATACCGTATGTTCAAACCATGACACAAACTCCTCTTCATGCTGCTTTTGTACGTCAGGTACACCACCAAAGCTAAGTAGTTGTAAATGTTTGATACGCGTTTTCATGTAAAATATTAATTTCTATGAACATACTAACCTCAAGTATTTGATTGAAACATAAATTCGTTACTAACCTTAAGTAGTGTTCAATTTCTGTACAGTTATTCAGGATATACCATTGAGCTCTATGAAAATCTCGTCCGCACAAGTTGTAACCCCCCTAAGCGCCCATTAGACGTATAGTTTGGGAGAATACAGAAAACGGTGATGAGACACCCATTTATTCACCTTCATAATTTTGATCCGGTCTCGTAAATCTGGTATCAACCTGATGAGTGCTCAAAAGTGCATTAAAAATATTCTATCTTTAAATTAAATTGCTAAAAAAAGAATAGAAAGAATGGATTATAACTTATATTATTAAAATTAATTTCTATTACATTGAGATAGATTTAAGCATAATTTTATAAGATTTTATATCTCAATTTTGGATAATGAGAAATGCCTTATAATTTGCAAGACATGTTGAAATTTTATTTAATGGGCTCATGCATGCTTACACATAGGTGGCAATTCATTTTGTACCTCAAATAAGCCACACGTTCAAGAATAAATCTTGACTTCCACTTACATTGTTTTAAATCATGGAGGGCCCCATGATATTTAATCTTGTCTCCCACCTTGACTTTAATTTATTAATACAGTCTTGATTTTATTTTTGAAGCAAATGGAAACATACGACAATTTCTTTTTAAAACAAGACAAAAGCTTCAAGCCACAATATTTGACCAAGTTTAGAAGAAGACAAGTGGAGGAAGCAAAGTTGTTTACTTAACCAGGCATATATCGGCTATGACATATGGAGGTGATTAAATCAAGTTTCAAGCCACTTTATTTGACTTATCTACAAAATCAATACACATGTTATGTTGGAGGAAGAAGAAGTGATACAAGGCAAAACAATTCCACTCCACCAACTTGCAAATTTCGACCAAGGCATCTACGAGACAACAAAATGCCAACTCAAACCTACTTGGAATCCAATGGATGACCACTTTAATTTGTCATGATTTTGGGCATATCAACTTGCATGAAGAAACTCTATAAATAAAGGAGGGAGGCGTGAACACAAGGAAAATGCTTGGAGAGCCATTTGTTATGTTGAGAGAAAGAGAGAAAACCAAATAAAAGAGAGAATCCATGGCTGGCTCAACCATAGTATTCCTTAGAGAATTTTTGTTGCATATTTTTAATATGTGTAAATAAGTTCTCAATGAGGACTAGGGATGAACTTGTATATGTGATGGTGTTTGTAATTTATTTTGTATTCATATATTTGGTCTTTAAATATTAAAACTCTTTTGTTTAGTCATTCCCAATTTATTTGTGATGTTTTTTTCGTTTTCAAATAATTATAGAATCTATTTTGTTTATGAATCCAGTCATACTTTTTCCATCGAAATGATTAGTTCTATGATTATGTTTGGAACAATTGATTGTCTATATTGATTTAATTCTGTGCTACAATATCGCTCCCCGAGTATATTGTCGACGTTAGATTTTCTCAATAGTGATAATAATTTTTGTTCTTGAATCACGACAATGATTTTTCAAAAGATTAAATTTGATTTAAATCTAGTTATTAATGTTATATCTTCTGATTGAGAATTTGGACATCGAATTCTCAATTGAGTTATTAATAAATTAAGAATAAATTCGAATACCAGAAATACGCAAGGAATTCTCTATGCTCTACTTTTCATCTCATTTTTATACTTTTCAAATTACTCCTTTAGTTTTAATTTACGTCACACTTCAAAAAATCATTTTTCACACTCTTTTACACATTTTCTTTAGTTTCGTCACTATCTTTCATTTCTCAATCCATCTCTCTGTAAAATCGACACCTCAAAGCTATACTACAAACGACCGTGTTATTCTTTGGGCGTAATCAAATTTTGGTGCCGTTGCCGGGGAGACCGTAAAAGAATTTGTAGATACCTTCTCTTTTTATTTTGTAAAAAAAGCAATAGCTTTGTTCCTTTTCCTTTTAGCTTCCTGTATCTTTATTTTATTTTACTTTTTGTATTTTTTTTTAGTATTACATTTTTCTTTACTCTACATGCGTAGGTATAGAGATGCCCTTGGACGATTTGCTTGTAGACCTGTGCTAGAGTCAGAATCAAAATCTAATTTTTCTAATCACTTATTTGATAATTCTTCCAATTTTTAATAAATGAGTGAGCACGAGGAGCAAAACACTAAAATCCTTCAGGATTATCTCCATCTTGCTCGTACAGCTACACCATCATGCATTATGTTCTCACCCAACACACATCATGTAGATTTTAAAACTAAGATGATATAGTTGCTTCCTACTTTCCATGGTTTAGAAAATAAAAACCCCTATGTTTATAGTTGGGAATTTGAAGTAGTTGTTGCAACTTTTCATAGTCAGAATTCAACTAATGACATGGTGAGACTTAAGTTCTTTCCTTTTTTTTGAAAGAGAGAGCTAAGAGTTGGCTATACTCATTAAAACCACGGTCTATGGGGTCTTGGAATGAGATGACTTAGATTTTCTTTCTTAAATCTTTTTCCCAACATAAGACTAATGTCTTAGAATTCAACCTTTACACAAAAGAATAGTAAGACTTTATATCAGTTTTTGAGAAAAATTTAAAAAATTGTTAAGTATGTGTCTTCACCACGGATATGAGAATTGATGCTTAGTGAGTTATTTCTATGAAGGGCTTACGCCCAAGAAACGTCAATTCGTAAAAATGATGTGCAATGGAGAATTTTTACAGAAAAATCCCGATGAGGCCATAGAGTAACTCAATGAACTTGCTGAAAAAGTTATACTTGAACTGGACCTAGTACTACTGAGAGTACAAATAGGTCACGACCTGCAGGATACCCAAATGGTGGTAAAATTTACAATCTCAGGGAGGAGGATAATCTAAAGACCAAAGTTGAAATGCTTACAAGGAAAATAGAATTGTTAAAGACTAAAACTTTAAAGCCAACACACATAGCTAATCATGCAGACTCTTTTAGGAAATGTGTTGTGTGTGGCGGGGTAGATCATCATGCCCAAAAATGTCCTACACATTGCTAACATGAGAGGATGACGCAATCACCCCAACTTCAGTTGAAAGTCTAAAAACCAACAGCCTGCACAACCCTCTAGATTATATCCTGCACCATATCATACATCTTCATCTTCTATAAATCCCTTATAAGACACTTTGCATGTATTTATAGAAGCAAAGGGTAAGACTAATAAAAAATTTGAATATTCGATTACGCAGGTTTTTGAAGAACAAAAGGAGATAAAAAGTCAGATATCTAAAATAACGAGCTTCTTGAGTGTAAATGAGCAATGTAAGTTCTCTTCTCAAGCTCAATTTGTATCTCATGGTCAACATATGGCACAAGAAACTGTGAAAGATGATGAGTGCCATCTGTTGACTTTGCTCCTTTGAAAATCCCACATCGGTGGGATTTGTAAAATGGGGCTAAGCATGAGGTTATAAAATGAGGCCTAGCCTCCCTAGTTAATTACACCAGTCAGAAACTTATCTAGTAACTTTTGACTTTAGTAAAATTCATCTGTTGTCCTTTTTGTATGTAAAAGGAAGAGAGGTGAAAGTTAGAGTTTTACTAGTGGGAAAAGTTTTGTGGGTGTCGTTGGGGTGAGGAGAAAAATTGTGTGATTGTAACAATTTTTCACATAGTGTATTTTCTTCTCTGGGTCTGGTGGTTTTTCTCCTGGTTTGGGAGTTTTCCACGTAAATTCTTGTGTTGTGTTTATTTCTCTATTTTTCTTATTATTCTGTTAAAAGTAGATCCTGGTGTGAGGGAATTTGGAAGCCCAGATTCCCAACAGTGGTATCAGAGCCACTAGGTTCTTTTTTTTGCAGGGTGGAGCTTTGGTGTGGTAGTGTGAATACGTACGGTCTAAGGAGGTTCTGTCTAGGAGATTGGAAATTTTAAGTGTGTCTGTTGTGACCCTCCAATTTTTCCTGGGAACCTTGAAGTTCTGTCTAGGAAAGATCAATCTTTCCTGGGAACTTACTTAGTGGGTACTATTCATTTCTACGGTAAAATTCATCGAAGTTATGTCAGGAGGTAGAGTTTCAAATCCTATCAGATTTGATGTGGAGAAATTTGATGGGAGAATCAATTTTGGCTTGTGGCAAGTGCAAGTCAAGGATATCTTGATTCAATCAGGATTACACAAGGCGTTGAAAAATAGACCAATCCCTGAAGTCAGTAGCGGTTCAAGCACTACTGGTGAAACAAAGAGCAGATCTGGAATGAGCGATGAAGATTGGGAGGATTTGGATTTGAGAGCAGCAAGTGCAATTCGTCTGTGCCTGGCTAAGAATGTTCTTGCAAATGTGCATGGAATATTCACGGCAAAGGGACTCTGGGAAAAGCTCGAAGAGTTGTATCAGACGAAGGGTGTCTCGAATCGAGTGTACCTGAAGGAGCAGTTTCATACACTGCGGATGAGTGAAGGTACGACTATTTCAGACCATTTAAGTGTTCTCAATGGCATTGTCTCTGAGCTGGAATCTATTGGAGTTAAAATTGATGATGAGGATCAAGCCTTGAGGCTGATCTGGTCTCTTCCATCTTCCTATGAGCATATGAAGCCTATTTTGATACATGGGAAGGAGAAAATAATTTTTTCAGAGGTTACCAGTAAACTTTTTTCTGAAGAAAGAAGGCTAAGTGGTGGAAGTAATGGTTCACTTGAGAACTTAGCAGTGGTGACAGCTGGTGATTGGAAGAGGAAGAACTCCATGAAGAAGAAAGTAGTCTGCTGGGTATGTGGACAACCTGGGCACGTCAAAAGAAATTGTCCAAGAGGTGGAGCCAGTTCGGCAAATGGTTCCAAGTCAGTAAATGGAAATACTGACAATGAAACTAATATTATATCTCTCTTTACAGAAGACGATGTCTGTTAAAAAGAGATATATACATCCTTATGGCATGTCGCTAATCCCAAAGTTGTCATGATAGAGGATGTTAATGTTAGTTGTTCCACAAATTTGCACACGGGCATTGGTTTGGCATTGATGCAAGGTGTGTGGTGGAAATTCATGTCGATGGCTGATGAACTTCCAGGAAAGCCAAACGTGGGAGTTGCACCATAATTTTTCAGCAAGATTATTTTCGACATAGGCCGAAGTGAAATGCTTGGAATTGGTTTATTCTGAGTGAGTATGCTTTTATGGTGGAGCATGATAGCGAAAGTTATGAAGATCCTCATTGCGGTGGAGCATGGCTGTGGGATCAGTCAAAGTCGCAAGGTGGAGATTGTTGACTTTGCTCCTTTGAAAATCCCACATCGGTGGGATTTGTAAAATGGGGCTAAGCATGAGGTTATAAAATGAGGCCTAGCCTCCCTAGTTAATTACACCAGTCAGAAACTTATCTAGTAACTTTTGACTTTAGTAAAATTCCTCTGTTGTCCTTTTTGTATGTAAAAGGAAGAGAGGTGAAAGTTAGAGTTTTACTAGTGGGAAAAGTTTTGTGGGTGTCGTTGGGGTGAGGAGAAAAATTGTGTGATTGTAACAATTTTTCACATAGTGTATTTTCTTCTCTGGGTCTGGTGGTTTTTCTCCTGGTTTGGGAGTTTTCCACGTAAATTCTTGTGTTGTGTTTATTTCTCTATTTTTCTTATTATTCTGTTAAAAGTAGATCCTGGTGTGAGGGAATTTAGAAGCCCAGATTCCCAACACCATCAGACATACATGATTGACTCACTCATAGATAGGAAAGTTTTTACAACTCATGAATTCTGATCCTCTTGAGAACTTCATTGTAAATTCCAAGTTTGATTCTATTAGTAATCCATCTGATGTAATTGATATTTGTACAATTTTTGACAAAACTCAAGATTATGGCACACAGGCTTAGTAACCGAAGTCTGAGGAGTTGCATGAAAAAAATGAGCGTTTCGTTTTTTACCTAGGAGGAACAGTTCTAGAAGTGGAAGATAATCCAGTTGCGGACTTGGTCTATCAACTTTGACCACATCATGCAACAATAATTATTATTATTATTATTATCTTGTTAGTTTTGTTTTGTTTTTGTTTACTACTGTTTTTTATTTTTGTTTGCAGGATAGTTTTATTTTTTGTCATTTCAAATCACCATTTTTTACTCTTAGCGAGCTATCCACATCACATATCAGGTGTATCCTACTCTTTTTAGTTACTCCCCAATCAATTTTGATTCTTAAACATTAAGGACAATGTTGCATTTAAGTTGGAGGTGAGAATTCAAATTTATCATTTAACTATGTGGCATATTTCAATCAAAATATAAAAAAACTGCCAATTTTTTTAAAAAGTTGCATCACACAGACATCTTTTCACACATGATACTTATGCTCACTCATAACCTTCTTAGAGCATTGGCATTAGATTAGCCAAATATTTTCTTCAAAAAGTACAACTTTGCACAAATATTAAAAAAAAAATGTCATTTTTTATATAAAAAAAATGACACTTTAATTTGAAGGGTTTTGATATTTTACTATTCACTTTTCAAAACAAAAAGTAATTATTTACTTTTTGCCACACTCAAAAGTGTCATTTTTTTTTATCAAAGATGACACTTTTTTTTTTCTATATTTGTGCAAAGTTGTACTTTTTGAAGAAAATATTTAGCTAATCCAATGCCAATGCTCTTAATGAATTCAACAAACCCCTCTTAATCATTTTGCTAAGGCATCCATAGAATCTTTTATACACTTATCCAAATTTTGTGGTAAAATGGTAATTTGACACATGTAGCTAAATAACTCTTTTGTTTAAATATTCGTGTGAATTTTGGAAAAAATTGAGAGCTTACAAACACATAAATTGTGATAAGCGTTTATTGATCTGTTGAATTTGGCACTTTTTTTGAGAATATCATTATATGGTTTGTGGTAAGATGACCGATATACTTGAGATATGACGAAAGTCAACTTAGGATTAACATTTGAACCAATACACATTGGAGTATAGCTTATACACCAATACACATAGGATTAACATTTGAGCCAATACACACATATGACATTTTCTTTTCATACCTACATCACTCATACCTTTCCACATTGGAGTATAGCTTATACATTAATTTTTCCTACTCTTTTACTTCCAAGTATGTACTAGGTGTGGAATTTTCATTTAAAAAAAAAAAAGAGTTTAATAAAAATGGCAAGAATACCATGACAAAAATGGCATGGTGCTAAGCGTATCCATCAAATTATTCATGAAAGTGTTCATCAGATGACAAGAATACCAAAGTGGCAAAGAAGAAGGAAAAACATTATTAGTAAAAATTTGAAAAATACATCAAAAGAAAAGTATGGTCTACTGAAAAATTTAATAAATTTCCTTTTGTGTATACTTGGAAGTTTTTGAATATCCTTCACCCTTTTCTTCTTATAGCCCCAAACCTAAGCCACGTTACTATCTTTTTGTGTTGATTATTCTGATTCTAAGTATGCTTGTGGAAAGAACGGTGAAATTCTCATTTTTTAGTATTCCTATCATAAAATCAATATTTGCTTGTTGCTTATACATAATTGCCTAACTCTTTATGAGAGTAACTGTACACCTTTGTCAACTCTATATAGAGAACCCTTATATAAAATACTTATATACCCGTGAGTTATGGAATTGAACATTTTGCTTGACATATTCTTAATGTTGCATGTGTCAAAACTTCAGGATAAATGGATATAATTTAGAGCGCACATACACTCTGTGGATTGCTATATGTGAATTACTTGTAAAAGGGTTATTGAATTTCTAAAATTGTTTTAATATGTAAATTTTGAAAATGTGTCTTGATGGCCCCTATGTGTGAATTGTTTTTTTGGTCTTTCTCATCATTTGGTATGAAAATTGTTAAGAATTAGCAATGAGCAAGTTGGGGGTATGATAAATGCTCAAAAGTGCACTCAAAATATTTTGTCTTTAAATTAAATTGCTAAAAAAAAATTAGAAAGAATGGATTATAACTTATATTATTAAAATTAATTTCTATTCACATTGAGATAGATTTAAGTATAATTTTATAATATTTTATATCTCAATTTTGGACAATGAGAAATGCCTTATAATTTCCAAGACATGTAATTTTATTTAATGGGCCCATGCATTCTTACACATAGGTGGCAATTCATTTGGTACCTCAAATAAGCCACACGTTCAAGAATAAATCTTGACTTCCACTTACATGATTTTAAATCATAGAGGGTTCCATGACATTTAATCTTGTCTCCCACCTAGACTTCAATTTGTCAATGCACTCTTGGTTTTATTTTTGAAGCAAATGGATACACATAGCAACTTCTTTTTAAAACAAGACAAAAGCTTCAAGCCACAATATTTGACCAAGTTTAGAAGAAGACAAGTGGAGGAAGCAAAGTGGTTTACTTAACCATGCATATTTTGGCTATGACATATGAAGGTGATCAAATCGAGCTTTAAGCCACTTTATTTGACTTATCTACAAAATCAATACATATGTCATGTTGGAAGAAGAAGAAGTGATACACGGCAAAGCAATTTCACTCCACCAATTTGCAAATTTCAACTAAGGCATTGTCATGTCAACTTAAAGTGGTCATCCATTGTCATGTCAACTTAAAGTGGTCATCCATTGGATTCCAAGTGGGTTTGAGTTGGCATTTTGTTATTAATGCCTTAGTCGAAATTTGCAAATTGGTGGAGTAGAATTGCTTTGCCGTGTATCACTTCTTCTTCCTTCAATATGACATGTGTGTTGATTTTGTAGATAAGTCAAATAAAATGACTTGAAGCTCGATTTGATCACTTCCATATGTCATAGCCAAAATATGCATAGTTAAGTAAATCACTTTGCTTCCTCTACTTGTCTTTTTCTAAACTTAGTCAAATATTATGGCTTGAAGCTTTTGTCTTGTTTTAAAAAGAAGTTGCCGTGTGTTTCCATTTGCTTCAAAAATAAATAAAGAGTGCATTAATAAATTGAAGTCCAGGTGGGAGACAAAATTAAATGTCCTGGGGCCCTCCATGATTTAAAACCATGTAAGTGAAAGTCAAGATTTATTCTTGAACGTGTGGCTTATTTGAGGTACAAAATGAATTGCCACCTATGTGTAAGCATGCATGGGCCCATTAAATAAAATTTCAACATGTCTTGCAAATTATAAGGGATTTCTCATTGTCCAAAATTGAGATATAAAATATTATAAAATTATGCTCAAATCTATCTCAATGTGAATAGAAAATAATTTTAATAATATATATAATCCATTCTTTCTATTCTTTTTTTAGCAATTTAATTTAAAGACAGGATATTTTTAGTACACTTTTGAGCACTCATCATACCCCCCAACTTGTTCATTGCTAACCCCTAACAATTTGCATGCAAAATGATGAGAAAGACAATAAAAAATCACACATAAGGGCCATCTAAACACATTTTCTAAATTTACATATCAAAACAATTTTAGGAATTCAATAATCATTTCACAAGTAATTCAAATATAACAATCCATAGAATGTGTATATGCGCTCCGAATTATATCCATTTATCAAATCAGAGGTTTCGACACATACAACATCAAAAATATCTTCAAGCAAAAGGTTCAACTCATAGCTCATGGGTATAGAAGTGTTTTTGTAAGGGTTCTATCTATGGAATTGATAATAAGTGTATACAATCTCATGGAGAATTAAGTAATTATATATAAGCAATAAGCAAACATTGATCTTATGATAGAATACTAACAAATGAAAATTCCACCGTTCTTTTCACAAGCGTACTTAAGATCAGAATAATCAATACAAAAAAGTTGTAACGTGGCTTAGGTTTGGGACTATAAGAAGAAAAATGTGAAGAATATTCAAAAAAAATGAATTTATTAAATTTCTCAGTAGACCAAACTTTTCTTTTAATGTACTTTTCAATTTTTCAAATTTTTACTAATAATGATTTTCCTTCTTCTTTGCCACTTTGGTATTCTTGTCATCTCATGAACACTTTCATGAATAATTTGATGAATACGCCTAGCACCATGCCATTTTTGTCATGGTATTCTTGCCATTTCTATTAAACTCTTTTTTTTTTAAATAAAAATCCCACACCTAGTATACACTTGAAAGTAAAAGGGTAAGAAAAATTAGTGTATAAGCTATACTCCAATGTGGAGAGGTATGAAAAGAAAATGTCATATATGTATATTAACTCAAAATCGGCTGCTAGGGGTTTATGATGAACAAGGTTAGCTTGAAAGGCTCTAATGTTAATCCTAAGTTGACTTTCGCTATATCCCAAGTATATTCATCATCTTACCACAAACCATGTAATGATATTTTCAAAAGAAATGTCCAATTTAATAGATCAATAAACGCTTATCACAATTTTTGTATTTGGAAGCTCTCAATTCAATCCAAAAATTCACATGAATGCTTGAACAAAATAATTCTCTAATCACATGTGTCAAACCACCATCTTACCTCAAAGTTTGGATAAGTGCATAAGAGATTCTGTGGATGCCTTGGAAAAATAAATAAAATGGGTTTGTTGAATTCACCAAAATAATTATGAATGAGCATGAGTATCATGTGTGAAAAGATGCCTGTGTGATGCAAATTTAAAAAAAAATTAACAATTTTTTATATTTTGATTGAAATATGCCATAGAGTTAAATGATAAATTTTCATTCCCACCCTAAAATTAAATGAGACATTGTCCTCAATATTTAAGAATCAGAATTAAATGTGGAGTAACTAAAAAGAGTAGGATACACCTGATGTGTGATGTGGATTGCTCGCTAAGCGTTAAAAATGGTGATCTGAAATGACAAAATGAAACTATCATGCAAACAAAAATAAAGAAAATAGTAATAAACAAAAACAAAACTAAACTAACAAGATAATAATAATAGTAATAATAATAATAATAATAATAATAATAATAATAATTGTTACATGTTGTGGTTAAAGTTGATAGACCAAGTCTGCAACCGAACTATCTTCTACTTCTAGAACTATTCCTCCTGAGTCAAAAATAAAACACTTATTTGTCCAATAAACTCGGTGCTCGAGTTTCACAGGTAGGTGGCAAGTCTTCATATTAACCTTTGATATTTCCTCACTTAAAGGAACTTTTATTTCATTTTTTTCAGGCAACTCCTCATACTTCAGGTGCCAAGCCTGTGTGCTATAATCTTGAGTTTTGTCAAAAATTGCACAAATATCAATTGCATCAGATGGATTACTAATAGAATCAAACTCGAAATTTACAATGAAGTTCTCAAGAAGATCAGAATTACAAGTTGTAAAAACTAACCTGTCTATGAGTGAGTCAATCATGTATATCTGGTAGCACTCATCATCCTTCACAGTTTCTTGTACCATATGTTGACTATGAGATGCAGATTGAGCTTGAAAAAGAAACTTACATTGCTCATTTATATTCAAGAAGCTCGTTATTTTAGATATCTGACTTTTTATCTCTTTTTGCTCTTCAACAACTTGCGTAATCAAATATTCAAATATTTGATTGATTTTACCTTATGTTTCTATAAATGCATGCAAAGTATCTTCTAAGGGACTCTTAGGAGATAAAAATGCATGATATGGTACAGGATATAATCTAGAGGGTTGTGCAGACTGTTAGTTTTCAGATTTCCAACTAAAGTTGGGATAATTACGCCATCCTCTCATGTTAGCATGTGTAGGTCATTCTTGGATATGATGATCTACCCTGCCATACACAACACATAGCCCAAAAGAGTCTGCATGATTAGCCATGTGTGTTGGCTTTAAATTTTTAGTTTTTAACAGCTCTATTTCCCTTGTAAGCATTTCAATCTTGGCCTTTAGATTATCTTCCTGCCTGAGATGGTAAATTTCACCACCATTTAGGTTTCCTGCAGGTCATGACCTATTTGTACTCTCAGTAGTACTAGGTCCAGTCCAACTATGATTTTTTTCACCAAGTTCATTGAGGTACTCTATGGCCTCATCGGGATTTTTTTGTAAAAATTCTCTATTGCACATCATTTCCACGAATTGGCATTCCCTGGACGTAAGCCATTCATAAAAATAACTCACTAAGCATCAATTTTCATATCCGTGGTGAGGACACATACTCAACAATTCTTTAAATCTTTCCCAAAATTGATATAAAGTCTCACTATCCTTTTGTGCAAAGGTTGAGATTTGTCTCTTAAAGACATTAATCTTATGTTAGGAAAAATATTTATGAAAGAAAACTTGAGTCATCTCATTTCAAGACCCAATAGACTATGGTTTTAACGAGTATAACCAACTCTTAGCTCTCTCTTTCAAAGAAAAAGAGAAGAACTTAAGTCTTACCACATCATCAGTTGAATTCTAACTATGAAAAGTTGCAACTAATTCTTCAAATTTCCTAATATGAACATAAGGGTTTTCATTTAAAATTGTACTTTTTGCACAACTTCCCAAAACTTTTGGTCATATTTGATCAAAAGCTATTAAAAAAATTATAGAAAAAGGTCAAAAAGTACACTTTATTTTTAAAAGTGAATAGTAAAGTTAAATTTTTCTTCAAATATGAAGAAAATTTTAACTTTACTATTCATTTTTAAAATAAAATATACTTTTTTTTTACTTTTTTTACAATTCTTTTAATAACTTTTAATAAAATATGATTAAATTTTTTGAAAAGTTGTGTAAAAAATACAATTTTAAAGAAAAATCTTAACTACTCCATTGAGAGTGCTCTTAATATTTCTTGAAAACTAATTCTCTCTTGAGAAACTGATGGTTCTCTACGAATTATAGTCTTCTTGAGCTAGTTGAGATATTTCTCTTTTAGCTCAATATTCTCAATCTGAGAAATTAAAATTAAAAGAATGTTCTATTGTTCTTCTTCCTTACTTAAAATATTAATTGTCTTAACTCCGAACTTGCAACAAAAATCATTATAATTACAACCAAACTTAATTATTGCCGAATCAAATAATTCAACTTCTAAGTGATATTCTGAATCACTAGAACTAAAACTCATTTTAGTCAAAAGACAATATATTATTTTCTAAGAGATGAAATAATTCTTGCTGATTATCTTCATCAATATTCAATGCATTAAGCTTTTATATATAAATATATATATATATATATATATTAATTAGTAAGAGACCACGTGCCCAAGCACATAGATTTTAATTAATTAATTAAAAAAAAATTTTCTTATTTTATGGTAATTATATTATATATTAATAAAACAATTTTATTTTAATACAGGTAATGTTATTAATAACATTGACATTGTTATTACTATCAAATTTATTAGTAATCTACAAACTAATATTTATTAATTGATCTCTAATTTTTTTTTATTCATGTATATCTAATAAAATAGAAGAATAGGTATATCTAAATAAAATAGAAGAATAGGTACATCTAAAAAAACAGAAGAAGAAGATGATATAAAAAATCTATGAAAGAACGAAATAAAATATAAGGTGGAGAAATATACCCATTACACAGACGATCTGGACATGTATGATGGAGAAATCTTCTCAATCTTGATGTTCTCAATCGAGGCATGTAAATACATGTGTAGATATTAAATAAAAAAAGGAAAATGTTAGGATCCCTTCTACTTTTGTTCCCTACCAATTTGGATGTCTGCGTTTCAAAATTAATCATCCAAGTCACTCTAGTCCCGCGTGTGAAACGTGGGTATTTGGGAAAGGAAAATCTGGGTGAGCCGTGACTCTCAAGCCAACCGGTAGCCCCCCCTTGCAGACCCTAGCTCCGGCGACGATCCAATATTCCGGCGAAGACCTAAAGCACCGGCAACGGAAATAACTCCGGTAACGAACCCAACCCTCGGCGACGGAAACAACCGGAGCAGCAGCGATTTCGCGGACCCACATTCACGGCATATGACCCATCCTCATTTCGCGCGGTGTCCCTCCGACCGGCAACTCTCCCCTTCGACCTCCATCTCCGACCGGCTGCAATGCTTCCCTTCACAGAGGACGCCGATATCCATACCCCCAGACCCCGCGGGTTGATTTTCTAGGACATTTTTCATTTTTTGGACGCCGATGGTTGGGTTTGTTGTCGGAGTTATTTCTATCGCCGGTGCTTGAGGGCTTCGCCGGAATATTGGGTCGTCGATATTGGGTCTTCGCCGGAATGTTAAAACTGAGAATAAAATTCGTGGTCAGAGAACGGGATGAATATAGAGGGAAAAGACAAAACTTTTCCAAATCCACCACTTCGATATAAACTCAGATCACACCAAAAAAAAACATGAAAAATAAAACAAAAGAATCAAACCATCTAATACATTCGAAGATGTAAAAAAATGTCCTCAACTAAAAAAAAAAAAACATATGCGCACAGGATTAACAAGGATCCAAAGACGTTAACTTTTCCAAACCCACAACTCCCCCAGAACCTCAGATCACAGCCAAACAACTATGCTCGATATTGATGAACAAAAATGCTATGAAGAAAATGTATAACAAATCAGAGGAAATAACAGATAATTTACAGAAGCAAAATAAGAGTAACAAAAATCATATATCTGGAGACAGGATGAATATTAGATGGAAAGGAGTAGACTTGGTGCGATTGACAACATGTGCGGGAAGCAGACCAAGAAGGAGGACGAAGATGGAGAAAAAGAAAAAAGAAGAGAAAAGAAAAGTCTGGAACATTTGAGAGAGGCGAGAAAGCAGAGAGAACTAACGAGAGAAAGATTTGGATACACGTGTAAGGGTAAAAATGGGTAAAAATGGGTAAAAATGGAAAAAAAAAAATCAGAGAGAGGGAGATAACAACGAAAAAACTGTTGTTCGACACCTTCTTGATTATGGACGCTTATTATGTATAATTTATAAGATACATTGAGTTAATTACAAAATCAGTATCTAAGGATTTTTACCATTTTAGAAGTTTATATATATAAAATAGAGGTTCTTGCATGGATTTTCAAAATCCGTAGATACTGATTTTGTAATTAACCCAATATATATATATATAGATATATATATATTTATATGCGTACTCATACATATAATTTCTCTTTAATTTCCCTCTAAAATCTAAATACGTACAATCTCTTCCTTATCCCATAATAAATAGAACTCAATTCAACATAATTAGGATTTAGTGATAATTTGAAATTTGTGATAGTTTTCAAACAATCACCAAAAATCATTTTTTGTGATGATTTTTTAGAACCGTCACTAAAGAAATTGGCGGATTTTTTTTTTTTAACATTCGAACGAAGACAATTTTACATTCAAATGTTGAGTGCACATTCGAACAATAAGATCACTGACGCCACTATTCAAACTATATGAAAGAACATTCGAATGTTTATATTAAATTTGAAAAGAAAAATACTTTGACGCTTTATTTTGATACATTTAATATTTTAATATATTTAAATTTCTTTCCTTTATTTCTTTCTCCTTTTGTGTTATATATATGTGATTGATGTTTGAGTGAGGTCTTCCTGATTGGATGAGGTATATATAGATGTACGTAGATTCAAGTGGTTTGTTATATAAATTTATTAAGGTTAAACGATGAAATTTTGGATTCTAAGAGATAATTAATTCTTCTTTATCGATGTCCTTAATATCCAAATAATTAAGCTTGTTTTTGAATTTATTGGACTTCTTGGGGCACTTATTAGCAAAGTGTCCAGTCTTGCCATAGTTAAAACACTTCTCTTTTGAGGGAGTTTTAGAAACCCTTTTATGAAAATTTTTTTATGAAAAGGTATTTTGTAAAACTCATCACAGGTTTTTCTCCTGTTGTCTTCATGAGATTTTTTGCAAAATTTTTTGAAATGTTTGTTCTTCTGGCGAGATGAGGCAATAGGAGGAAAGCTAAACTGTTGACAAAAGTTTTCCATTTCATATTTGGCTTTCTTTTTATCCTTCATTTGTTGATGAATCAGATGCTGATTATTAAATATACTAATACCAAGCTTCTTAATCATACTTCTGATATCACCATAAGTATAGTTATCTTAATTAAGAAGTTCCGAGATATCAGTAAGTGAATATTTCTCCTTAAAAGCAAACAAACGAGATAGAACATTAATGAATTTCTCTTTCCTATAAGGTCTATCACTATCATCTCTAAGCATAACCATAGATATGAAAACATCTTGATACCAACGATAATTAGACATTTTATGGTATCGTAAATTATTCAAATAATCAGAAATTCTAATAGTAATGTTGGAAGAAGTTCCAACAAAATCCTTAACAATGGTATAAATCAAAGTATTGACATCATTTGGGATTTCCCATCCTATGGTTTCATTAAAAATGGGCAACCAAACATCATTATGCTAAATAGCATTCTGAATGGTTTATCTTACTTCAGCAGTGAGATATTTATCCCACCAATGTTGAAACATGCCCGAAATCCAGTGGTTAAAAGAGTAACAATCTCAGGCTGTTGAAGATTGTTATTAATATAAGCATTACCAACCATGGACATTTTATTCAAAGTATTGAGGACTTCTTGTTCAAATTATCCATCAATATTTCATTCGTAAATCTTATCAGTAGAAATAGAAGACTGAGACTGAAAAATTCTTTCTTGAAATTGTAAATTAAGGGGAGTGGGTATGATATATCAATTCTTCGTTAAACCCATTGTTTTTGTCTCTCTTGAAGAAAGCCTAGTAATTTCAGGTTTCTCTAAAGAAATATCTTGGAAATTCTTTTAAATCAAATCAATATCTAAATCATCATCAGATGACTCATCTAAAGAGAAAACATTAACTTCATTGAAATCAACCCCTAGGCCAATTTTATCTAAAATGCTAGTGGAGGGTTGTTCTTACTTTATTTGAGCAAGCATTCGGTCAAGTTTATCCAAAGTATTAACATTTTTTAAATCAATTTTTGGCCTGTTCTCTGGTAAAGTGATCAAAGGTTTTTTACTATTTTTGAAATCTTTAATGAAGCAGATGTAGAATTTTCTAAAACAGGTTTTTCAACATTTTCCTCAATATGGTCTAACTATCAACCTATTGTATGGAGGGTCTGATTGACGAAATTGTTTTGTTCAATAATCTTTTTTGTTTCGTTAAAAATAGAGGAGTTTTTTGGATTAGCTTTTGGGAATTTGAAAGGTGAAGTTTTAACTTCTTCTCTTTTAGTTGAAATAAGTATAGTTTCAAGAGGGGGATGACTAGATTTTATAATAACTCTACTTTCATCATTTGTAAAACTAGTTTTTAAAACATTCAAAAAGAGATTTTTTAAAACATAGTAATGTTCAAGAAAGTCAAAGAAGAGAATATGCTTTTTTGAATCATACATCATCGTTTTTCATTTTCTTTTAACTCTCTGCTTTTTAGCAGAAAGTTAAAAGAAAATAGGTAGTGAGTATTGTTAGCAAATACATGACTAATCTGGGGAAAACTTACTGGCAAGCAGTGAAATGAGTAACTTGGGTCTACAGTAGGAGGGGATGTCAGTTCACTGTGATAGTCAAAGTGCAATACATTTGACTAAAAATCAAATGTATCATGAGATAACAAAGCATATTGATGTCAAATATCATTTATTCAGAGATATCGTTGCAGGCGGTATTGTAGCAATTCAGAAGATTGCTACTACAGAGAATCCAGCAGACATGATGATAAAACCAATTACAATATACAAGTTCAAACTCTGTTTGGAATTGATCGGTGTTCGGGGTTTCCAGATCCCTTAGGAGATTTTGATGGGGTTGGTCCCGTTGATGATTTCAGTGAGGCTTGTGAGTATTCAAGCCAAGGTAGAGATTTGTTGAGAGGTGACTTGAATAAGCGCCTCCCCTATATTTTGGCTCGACTCTCGCTCGACGTTTAGCTCGAGCGAGAGTCATCTAGTAAGTTCGCTCAACTCTCGCTTGACTTCCAGCTAGAGCGAGACTTCAACCCGAGAGTTCGCTCGACTCTCGCTTGACGTCCAGCTCGAGCGAGATCCAGGCAGAGATTTCGCGAAACCCTCGCTCGACGTCTAGCTCGAACGAGATGCAGGCAATGACTTTGCTCGCCCTCGCTCGAGGTCTTGGTCGAGCGAAATGCAACCCTAGCCGTTTTCTTTTCAGGTTTTGGTTGGGGGTTTCGGAGCTTAGCATTTCTGATTTTTAACTTTGTAAGTATATGATTTAACTTAAATATTCAGTTTCTTTCATTTGGTGTACATACATGCCTTGATTTATTCATTTATGGTTTAATTGTCTATGTATATAGTTTAATTGTTTCATATTTGTTAATGCATTTTATTCATTTATCCATTGGCCTATGTTTTAGGGATTTCAATAGTAGCTTATTTGTGTAGGGTTTTGTGTTCCTAAATAAATTATGTAATTTTTGGTTGTATCTTCTTAATTATATTCGTTTATTTTTCTAAATCTGAATGTTTCTTACTCATTATAAAGCGAAATTTGAAAATTATGATCTTAATATTCACATTTTTAAATATTTCTTTAATGTATAGTCTAACGTATTAGAATGTATTAGAATTTTAATGTATGCATTCATGTATTATAATGCTAATTTTTTAATATTATAATGCATAATCCTATGCCTGCTGTATTAATATTCAGACCAACAATCCTCTGAGTTAGTTGCCTCTGGTATTTTATAATTAATTAGGGTTCCCTTGGCATATTTGATCACGATTGAGTATATCCTAATCATCATTTTTACAATTATGTATAGATATTTTTGAAATATATATTATATATTATATTACAAGCTGAACAACTAGTTTTAAAAGAGAATTTAAAACATTTAACCCTAATTACAATTCAGAAACTCTTAATAATAATACAATGTTTAACACCAATTAGCACTCAAAGATATTTAAAACATATATAACAATCAGAAATTCTAAAACATATATTGCTAAACTGTCACAAATACAAAGACTTACCCTAATAATATAACATTAACAGATTTAAACAGAATACTTGTTAAACATTCAAACATAATTAAAATTTTTGAAATTATCCACATCAAAAATCAAGCCAAGGATGAGCTTAGTATATTAAAAGAAATCGGGTACATTACACTTTGTAATTATGCATTAATTTGTATGTGATTTATGTCTCCAGCAACATTGTAATGTGTTGGAGGAAGAAGCTCTATTTTCCAATCCACTTTTTAGGCTTGCCAACATGGACTTTTGCTAACCATCTATCTATAGTCTCAAGCCATAAATTCTTGTTCATTATAATCTATCTGACTTGATCTTCTCTTCACTTATCAAGACATCATATTTTGTAGCATTAGAATAATAATTAGTTATATTTTGATTTGTTAGTGGCTACCACCAATTGGAATCTATCTTGGATCTTGAGGTCTTTCTTGGTGGAGTCATTTTATTGGTGGTTTACTATAAATCTGAGTGGTTGTTTCCTGGTAACTGGTTGAATATCATGTACTTTAAATTATTATAACGTGTTTCATAAAAACTGTGACACTGTTTTTATTTTAGGGAAAATATTTATCATGTGCCTGAAATTTTAGTGTGACGCCCCCAAATTCCCCTTAAAATAATACGGGAATCGAAGCGTAAGGATGACGACAACACGGGTTACACATCCCGACGACAAGTGTCAAACGTGTGTGTACACGTGGCATACATAAAATATAGGTCGCAGCGGATAATAAATTATTATCTAAGTACCAGAATTTTTTAGAAATATTTTACAAACCAGTTTAATAAAAGCTCTCCAACAGGAGATTTAATATAGTAATCCGAAATACAAATTAAACAATTACATATTTATAAAAAGGGGAAAATAAATTTCTCGAAATAACAATTAATATTAATATCACCTCAACGGCGGAGCCGTCTCCTCAGGCCCAGCCTCTCCAAAGTCTGCATCCAAAAAAACTACGACGCCAAGATGGCATCGCAGGTAAGTACAACCCAACCAAACCAAAAGACAGAAATACATTAATGCCACAACAACAACCATAAACAATTACCATATGCATGAGGCTTAAAATCATCTTTCTCAAAGTCAATGAAATAACCGCACTCATCAAAATTCCAATTTAATCCACAATAAAATCCCAATAAAATCACCCATCATTTTCCATAAAATAATATCCTCAAAACCAATCATACCGGGCGTTACGTATCGCCGTCCCCGATATGATTTACACACACACCCGAAACCATAATGGGCGTTACGTATCGCCGTCCCCGTTACGATCCACACACACTCATTTCATACCGGGCGTTACGTATCGCCGTCCCCGATATGAAATGCACACTCAATGACCATAATGGGCGTTACGTATCGCCGTCCCCATTATGTCATCCACACACTCACACGCTGATCACAACGGGCGTTACGTATCGCCGTCCCCGTTATGACTCAGCCCAAAACCATTAAAATCCATTAAACTCAATTTAAATCCCAGTTTCCAATTCCAACACATGAATATCCGAAATCATGTAAAAATTCACTTTCCAAATATTTCCATGAACATGCGCGTAAATACACAATGCAGACAACCATGCAGTAATTATCCAACATTTAATTAATCCAATCAACCAACAAATACCAACATCAACCAACACATAGCAACAATAATCAAATACAACAACTGTTGATGCCAAAAATATATTTAAATCTTAAAACTCGTTTGGAAAGTACTTACAGCGGTTAAAATGTAAATCCTTGAACAATGCCAATCTGCAGCGTTTGTAGCGGTCACATATACGTCAGGCTAAAATGCTCGGTTTGACACCAAAATTTAGGGAGATACTCATTGAATGGTGGGGAATCTCATGGAGGTGGTAGTGTGGCGGCACAACCACCTGAAGGTGGCGGATCGGGGTCAAAAGGGGTGAAAACCCATTTTCGGGTGGGGTTGTACTGGGAAGGTGAGACCGCAGTTGGGGAAACTGAGCTAAGGGGTTGACCGGCTGGGCGAGGGGAGTCTTTTGGTGGCGGTGGTGAGGCTTACGGTGGCCGGACGGCGGCGCTGGGTTGTTCAACCCGTTTAAGACCCATTTCGGGTGGAGAGGGAGAGGGTAACCGGCGGCGATGGGTGGCTACCGATGGTGGGTTATGCTCGCCGGAGGGTGGGGAGTCTAGTGGTGGTGGTCGGAGGCCAAGGGGTGGCCGACGGTGGCCGAAAAATGCAAGGGAATGCAAAATACCCATTTCGGGTTTGTGGCCGTGGAGGGGCGGTGGGATGGCTGGAGGGGACACCACCAGTGCCGTTGAACTCGCCGGCATATGGGGGTGAGGTTGGGCTGGACGGTGTCGCCGGTGGGTGGCCGGCGGCGGTCCTGGGGTTGAGGAGAAGGAACGGCGAGAGGGAGAGGAGGCAGGGGACGCGGGTCACGGGTTCACGGCCTGGGAAGGAAAGAAGAAAAGGAAAGAAAAGGAAGAAAAAGAAGAAAAAGAAAAGAAAAGGAAAAGAAAAAGAGAAAAAAGAAAAAGACTAACTATAAAAAGAAACACAATAAATTAAATAAAAGCCGACTTGAAATATTACATTCTAATATCAATAAAATAAAATATTTAAATCCCAACAATATAAATAAATTAAACCCAAGCACAATATTAAAAATAAAACAATAATTAATATAACGAAAGCATATCAAATAAACTCACATAATAAAATAAAGGAATTAAATTCCAATCATTAAAATAATTAACTTATTAAAATAAAGAAGGAAAGCAACGTAACCCAATATTAACTAATTAATAACTCAAATAAATATCTTAAACAAATAAAATACGACTAATAATATTATTAAAATATATTAAAATAATTAACACCGAGAATAAACTAACGTGTAAAAATACACGTAAATCTGGGATCTCACATTTAGTGTGTTTATATTTTAGGAAAAATTTGAAATAACAACGAAAAATGATATTATGACTTTTTTGGAGGTGGGGGGTGGATGTTTGGAAGAGCTCTGTTTAGCTATGCTCATTTTGAACTTTTTCTACTTAAAGATGAACTCGTAATTTGCCCCGTAATTTGCCTCATAGTTTGAAAGAATTTGTTATGTTTTGAGCTATTCGAGCTTTAATAAATATTAAATTATTTATTACTATTTTAAAAAGATTATATATATATTTTTTTGTAAAAACCTTATTCAATTAACTAGGCAACGTGTTCCGCACGTTGCTTCCTACCTATTATATATATATATATATATGTATGTATGTATATATATATATGTATGTATGTATATATATATATGTATGTATGTATATATATATATGTATGTATGTATCTTGTTTACTTTTCATATATAGTATAATACAATATACTGAAAGTACTACGTACTATATTTATTTCGCAATATTATCCCTGAGTCATTTTTAATTTTTATTAATTTGTATTCCAAACCATTAATACCATCAATTGGGATTTCAAACTTTCATTTTTTGTCGATTTCACGGTAGATCATGATGATGACTAATTGGCTTTAAGATTTTGCCAGTATTAAATCTCTAGAAGGAATTTTAAATTATCGAAAAGTAGTAGCAGTTAATTTGATCGTGTATATATATATATATATATATATATATATATATATTAAAAAAATATGTCAATTGGGGGGTTTGAAATATAATTTCAAGATAATTACGTACGTCCAGTAACTACGTACGTCCAGTAATTAAGCCTGTATATATAGCTAGTTAGTCTTCATTATAAATTAAAGTACAAAGCTTATATGTGCGTCTTTGGGTACATTTATTAGGTGGTCCTCCGATCCTCACAAGAACAACAATAATAATAAGAAGAAAAATCTATTTATAACAAAATTCAATTACGCCCCACCTGCACCCCAGGCCCAAATGAAAGGGCACGTCCATGGAATTGGGGGTTCAGGTAATTACTAGCTAGGGCTAGGAATTTTGTGGGCCTGAATGGAGTTTATATATTATATATATATATATATATATATATTTATATATATATATGTAAAATTTAATGCATCGTTAATTTGTGTAATTAAAAATGATAAAAAGTTCCCTCCAAATTCATGATAAGTAGAATAGGTTTGATTGTCGGTTAGAAAGGAAAGCATAGAGATAAGTTTCTTTTCTATATCGGTTATTACATCATTACTCTGCCCGCTTCCACCTTCCATCAATTCTATATATAGACAGAACACATGAGGTCTGTTTATCTTCCTTTTATTTATGGCAGATCCTGGGGGGCAGACGGGCTGCCCCCCTAACAAAAGCAGCTCGCCGCCGCCGGTGACGGTGGGCGACACCGCCCTAGCCATCGGGACCGGCGGACTCAGGCGACCTCACCCCTACGACGGCGAGCTCCGGTGTGCCCCCGGCAGCCTTCAACCCGTTTCGGACCCGTACGGGTCCGAAACGGGTTGAAGGCTGCCGGGGGCACACCGGAGCTCGCCAGAGCTCGCCAGAGCTCGCCGTCGTAGGGGTGAGGTCGCCTGAGTCCGCCGGTCCCGATGGCGGGGGCGGTGTCGCCCACCGCCACCGGCGGTGGCTCCGTTTGCTCTATGGCCGAATCCCCTCTTAAATTCATCTCTATTTTATTTTTTTATTGTATTTTTTATTGTGTTTTTTATTTTTTTATTGTGTTTTTTATTGTGTTTTTGATTATGTTTTGTTTATTTTATTTTTTTAATATATTTTTAATCTTTATTTTTTTATTTAATTATATTTTTTTATTTTATTTTCATGTATTTTTCATCATCAAGCAGCCCAACTAACGTTGGGCTGCTTTGGACGCTGGGGACAGCCGGACCGGTCCCCAGCGTCACTCTTTATTTATTTGTTGCTCTTTTGAATATCTTCCTTTGCATTAACATTGTTTATAACATGATTGTCCTCTTTAATTACCCTGGCTCATCATATCTGTCCTTTTTTAACTGCCAATATTACCTCGGATCGAATTGGTTGGAAATCATTTCACTCCTAGCTAGGCTAGCTGCATCATTTATATATACATGTATATATACATATATACATATATAATTGACTTCTCTTAGTGAACAAATTATTTGAATGAATAGTACCCTCTAGCTCAAAAAAATAATAAAATATACATATATACCTGGTACATAAGATAACATTTGCTTGGCTAGGAGAGTTTGGAGAATCTTTGTTCCGCCTATAATGAAGCCACGATAGAGAAAAATCGAGTTCATGCTGAAAATAATTGGATAATTTCTTAAGTATGCATGTCATGCATCAGTTAATTACTATAATGACGATCCTATCATTATAAAAAAATAATACTTGCAATCCTATAACTAGGGGTATCAAATCGTATTATCAGGTTATATTTGTATTGTATAAAGATATGTATATTATACTATATGTGTTTACTTAAATTCGACCCGTTAAGTTTACCGGGTCAAAACATCAAACCCTACCATGATCTATTAACATAATAGGTTAACACAACACGATCTATTTTGACTTGTTAGTAAGAACTACGAAATAGATTAACACAACACATGAACTCGACTTGTTTCAATCCATTTACATAAATGGGTTGAACAGACCCGAAATCAAACTATTTGACCTGATTACGTTTAGCATAGTTTTATATAAATGTTTAAATCACAATATTTATAAAAAATATATATATAAAAAGCTAACTATAAGTCCAATATCACAACCCAAACAATAAAAATATCGAAACTAAAATCCCAACAGTTTTACTTTTAAGTATAAAGGTGTAAGTGTAACTTTAATTTAATTTCTTAACGAGTCATGACGAGTCATAACAAGTCAAAGGATTGGCCCATTATCCACCGTTAAACAATTATGTCTTAATTTGCTATTATTGTGTCGTGTTTATATTGAATTAATGGGTCATGTCACATATTGCTACTCCTATCTATAAAATGCAAGCATCACATACTTCCTTTAAAAAAATTGAATAAATTATAGATTCGCATTAAAAATTATTTTTTAATGGTGGATGTCACTACTTTTCACTATCTATGTAGTCTTAAGATCACTAGTCTTAATGGTTTATTGCTTCATTAATTTTCATACTCTTGTGTAAAATGATGCTCAAAAATAATTTCAATTGACTATCGAAAGAGGATTTTGGATAGGTTTTGAGATTGATAACAAATAGAGAAAACTAAATTCAATTAGTTAGATCATGAGAAAAGCATAGCGAGTGACGAGGTGAAATCAGATTCCCCGAAGTTCTTTTTTTCATTGATTTGATCATCAAACAACAGCTTTCCTTTAAAATATTTTCTTTGAATTACAAAATTCTTAATGGATTTTTTAAATAAAGTCAAAATTAGTATAATTTCGATATTTGTCAAAAGTAAGATACCAATCCCTGAGGACGACACTCCTCTCACCAGGTTATTATGAAACTATGATATTGTGCACTTGAAATTTTGCACTGATTAGTAGCCCACGTGGTATTGATGATGTAGAAGTGCATATATTTGCCTCAGATATGCCTGTAGCTAATGCAGCTGCTGTGTCCCCAGGCTCAACAGCTACAGTGGCCCTAGGCTGAGCAATTGCTGTAGTCCCACACGTCTCATATTAACAAAGCAGTACTAATATTAACAAAGATAGAGGTGGTAAAATATTACACGACTCGTCAACTCAATATGAACACCACACGGGTTGACCCATTAAGACACGATTACATAATGAGTTGAGAATGGGTCAACTCGTTGTGACTCATTATAACCTGTTGTGGCACATTTTTGTTACTGCGTACCCACCACTGACTGTTGATAATAATGTAAACAACTAGGGAGAGGACCATTATGAAATTAGGTGCGGCAGGTAACTTTAGATTTTCCAAACGAGTTAATGTTGGCGTGAATGGGGGAGGACCATTATGAAATAACCCAGAAGCTTGATCCAGTACTACTAGCTAGGTTAAATCTTAAAGATCATGTGTAGATCAAGTGAGTCAACTTAACAAGAGTAGTACTAGCTACTGCATCGATCTGATCGTAGGTAATTTAATAATTAACATTAGAGTTAGGAATACAGAGATTTTGTAATTTGAGAAGACTCTTTCATAGCTAGGTTTTTGGGGATGAATCCATTGAACAGACCATCTACAATATTTAAGGATCTGAAAAAGGAGATATCGATAAGCTTGCAGATTATATATAGATGTCAGTGGAAGCTAGCGATTATTAATGTTTAATGTTGTATTATCATCTTGATCATGTGCAGGATTAACCAGCCCTTTTGATTCTGAATTTTTTTTTAAAAAGCGCAGAAGTTTTGAAGAATATATTTTGTTTTGGAAGAAGAATATGAATCACGCATCATCAAGTATTGTTATGACAAGAAAAAAAAAGTATCTTCTTAAGTAACATTATAAACACGCTTTGTTGAATTATAATATAATGCTATAAGATTATCAGGTTATTATATTTAAATAGATGGGGACTAGCTAGCTAATATTCCCAATATGTACGAGATCATTCCAATTCTTTCTCAACAATTTGTGGGTAATGGAGTTTATATCCATATTATTTGGACAACAAGCGTTTTACAAGTAATTAGAGGCAGCCAGCCAACGCCAAAACCAATGGCTAGCACAATTATTTTACATATTAATTTATTTATTACATAAACCAAGTACCAATTAAGTTCTAGTGGCAGCCTGGTGGAAATGCAGTAGTTTAAGGCATTGAAATGGGCTAGCTAGATAGCTATCCAATTCGAGGAACTTGAGAGACAACACCACTATCATTAACAACAACCCAGACCCTGTCACACCTAAAGTTAAGAATAATCGGTGTCCCTTCCAGCACCAAGATTGCATGCACGTTGCTATTTTCTGCTTCTATCTTTTCTGCTGCAGCCTCCCCATTTGCTCCTAGCAGCTCCGGCCATGAGTTCTTCCCTACAATCATTTCTTATATTATAATATCGATCTTTAATTCTTTGAGTACTCATGAAAGAAAACCCAATCCAACAACAATTAATCCAAAATAAGCCCATCCGAATATAACAACTAAAGAAAATAAAATTCAACACATTAATTTAAACATTAAACTAAATGCACCACAACCAAAATAATAAAAGAAAATGAATTAACTCAATATTTAAACATATAATTAACTAAAGGATAATGTTTAGCAAACTAATAGCTCTAATATTAATTAAAATAAATAATACAAAAAAATATAAAGCGATAAAATAATGAAATTTCACAATATATATGGCATTATCAGACATTGGAAATAAAACTTACCTCGACATATTGATGCCATAGTACGTACGTACACCTTTCTTATTTCTTTCCCCTTCTGTGTAATATATATGCGATAGATGTTTGAGTGAGGTCTTCCTGATTGGATGGGGTATATATAGATGTTTGAGTGGTTTGTTATATAAATTCCCAAAGCTTTTTTTTTTTTTTTACTAGCATGTTTTAGTGAATTTACACGTTGAAATTCAGTTGGGATAACTAATGGTGATTTTCAAATGGAGGACGAACGATATTTGAAGAAAGAGAAAAAAACACGTTGAAAAGGCCTAAAGACAAAAAGACAGAAATGCCGAAATCAAAGAGACGTGGAGACGTGGAGACGTGGAGAAATCAAAGACACGTTTAAAGTTTAAAATTCAAAAGGACAAAAAAAAAAAAAAAATTGCGAACCTCCTCATGATCAGCATGCTTGGCACCTATCTTATTGAGACCATCAAGATTGAGAAGATCGTCTATATTTAGATATACCTATTCTTCTATTTTATTAGATATACATGAATAAAAGAAAAAAATTCACATCTCAGATCAATTAATATTAAATATTAATTTGTATACTACTAATAAATTTGATAGTAATATACTAATAACAACGTTTTTTTATAGGAGTAATAACAATGTCAATGTTATTAATAACATTACCCGTACTAAAAAAAATTGTTTTATTAATATATAATATAATTATCATAAAATAAGAAAATATATTTTATTCACAATTTAGATATGTTTACCTATTTATTAAATCACTTAAAATGTTAATTAATATAATCTTATATAATATAATTTATTAACAAACAAGTTGAATAGTTAAGAAAATATTGTTTACATTAATCAATATAAAAGAAACAAAGTTAAAAGAAAAAAAAATCACATATAATTTTACCTTATGTAATAAATTAAAAATAAAAAATATTTTTTATTAATTGATTAAAATCCACGTGCCTGGGCACGTGGTCCCCTACTATATATATATATGTATGTACATATATAGGTTTTGAAAAACTCTTTTTTATCCGGCCTCCATCCATCCATCCATCCATCCATCTTCCATTTATATTTCTGATAAGAAAATTGCCATTTGGCCAAGAGTACGCCACGTGCCAGCTAATAAAAAGCAGCTTATAGATGGCCTCCCCATTAAGAAAAAATTCAAAGAATAAATCCAAAAAAAAAAATCGTATCTTTAAAAACAAATATTCCTCCGTTCTATAAAATGGCCCATCCAAAATTAGTTTTCTTGGCCCCAAGTAACGTCCTTTCCTAACTTTACAATGGTGGAATCGATTTTTAATAACGGTAAATTTGATTATATATACACACTCCTTAAGATATATATTATATTGTCGATCGACTTAGAACTAGCTACATGATGTACGTGCTCTATATATTTTTTTAAGAGATATATAATTAACTCCGCGGTTTGAGTTATTTAGAAATATATAGCTAGTTAGGTACCTCGGTCAATTTTGATCTACTTTATAAACATTAATAAAAAAACTATGACAAAACATGCGACCAAAATTGTGTTTGCATTAGATACTCTTTTCAAGTATCTAGGGCTTATTATAAAGTTTTATTTTTGAGGACAAAGGTCATTTCACTACAGGGTTCGGCAGTATTTGCGGCGCATAAGTTCGCCGCAAATACACATAAAAATCGCCGCAATTTCTCTGTTGCGGCGATTCAAGGGCGCCGGCTGTTCGACGCTATCGAAAAGCTACTTATACTATTTTGCGGCGAAAGAGCAAAATCGCCGCAAAAATCTGTCTTATATCAGCGACTTATATCGCCGCTAATAATGAGAAATAGGCGATGGAAACGGTTTCAGAATAACGCTTCTAACGCTGCGAATGGTATTTAGCAGCGACAAATTGTCGCTGCTAAAAAATATTTTTGATATATTTGCGGCGATTTATTTCGCCGCTATTGATATTTTACAGTGGTTTACGTGGCTTGTTTCTGCTTTTTTGCGGCGATTTATGTCGCCGCTATTGCTATTTTACAGTGGTTTACTGGGCTTGTTTCTGCTTTTTTGCGGCGATTTATGTCGCCGCTATTGCTATTTACAGTGGTTTCCTGGGCTGGTTTCTGCTTATTTGCGGCGATTTATGTCGCCGCTATTGGTATTTTGCAGCGATTTTCCTGGGCTCTTTTTTTGGTTTTAATTTTGCAGCGTCTCGGTTTTGCAGTGGGCGTTTTGGTACCTGATTTCCTGAGCTTGTTAACAACATTGACAAAGTAATGTACACAAGCAATAATTTTAATTTTTTGATTAAACCAAAAATCCTAATCATTCAATATAAAAACACCAATCATCCAAAAATACCAATCATCCAATAGTACACTGATTATCTAATACTTTTCAATTTTTGATTAAGTTTAATTTCATCTATATGAAATTATAAATCCTAGTCATCCAATAATACATAACTGGCCTGGGTGCATTAATTGAGGCAATTAAATATTACATAAGAGAACTAATGTTTCATTTAATCAAGGCCATTAGTATTTGCGGCAATAAAATATTAATATTAAAATCTTCTCGGCCCGCTATTTCACCAATGCATCTTGCTTGAGGTGAGGATTTCAAATTCGTAGTGTTTTGCAGTGCATCTTGCTTCTGTCCACAGATTTTTCCAATAGTACTCTGCATCATGATTAAGTGAATCAGTTTCAAAACATAACATGAGAAAACTTTATTCTTATATAAGAATAAGAAGAATAAAGTTTTTTGTCGTCAATGGAGATTAATTGTAAACAGATTTTCTTCCATTCAAATATACAAGGTGCAAAAGCTATAAATCATCCACATCTACTTATCTCAGGCATCTACTTGGTAAAATACTAAAAAAAAAAATGATAAAGGATTGAATTAATATAAAAATAGAAATGATCTAATAGCTATTAAGTAATACCCAAAATGTTAACAGGCATCCACATTTTTATTTTTATTTTGTTCTTACAACAAGAAAGAATTCATTAAAATGCATTAAGGATCACAAGACATCTTCTCAACCCAAACAATGATAGTAGCTTAGACGTAGGTACTAAATCCCCCCATACAACCAACTCATCAACATTTCAACCCATGCATGTGGATAATTTATAAGCCCACTAACATATGTTATAGAACCTTCGTTTGAAATAAATTTGTATTAAGCCTGGTCACTTCTAAAATCAAATTTTCAAATCTGGACATCAGCTTGTGAGGTGACTAGTTGCAGATTATCCAACATTAGCATACAATCAGACTCATAATCAGCGTGTTTTGCCAATATGTTACCTTAATTGAATAGCCCAGAAACTCCATGCACTTAAAAAGAATGTATGCACCTCTTGTTTTGTAGTAGTCTTCTGCACATGGTGGATTAGATCGATAGATGAAGAGGACCTAGGGATGTCAAATAAGATTAGTAAATGACATTTTCAGAAAGATATTCTGGAGATGACCAGTACACAATTACCTGTAACAACATCGTCATTCTGCTTAGTACAGATGGAGAGCTACGA
This sequence comes from Platycarya longipes, assembly GCA_036559045.1. Classification (NCBI taxonomy): domain Eukaryota; kingdom Viridiplantae; phylum Streptophyta; class Magnoliopsida; order Fagales; family Juglandaceae; genus Platycarya; species Platycarya longipes. The sequence continues at coordinate 2,111,568 of CM071792.1, forward strand.
TCATGAGGTCATGGATAATAAACTAACATGTACGACCGGATTAATGAAAAGTTGTAGTGTTTGTTTTCCAGATTTGGGCTGATCACAATGCTTACAAGGGTCATATATTTTGATAGATGTATTACGGTATCCTAGGAAACACTAGCTACATGTTCAAGCCATGCACACCTGATTTATTACAAGAACTTCAGCGAGGGATTTGGACATTAACCTTGACAAATAAACATATGATTATGAACTAAAACTAGTAGGTTGTACAGTATGTTCATTTAGGCTGCCATTTGTACAGCAAATGTTTCTTAACACTTGAATATAGATTTTGTTTATATATCTACCTAATCTAATTATGTGGTCATATAGCATTCTGAACAGGTGATCAACATGGTTGAAGATCTACAAGAATATCTACTGCCTTTATGTTTGCTCTTCACTGTCATTTGTTTAAATTTAAAGGCATATTCACAAACTTTGTCATTAGATGAGGATTACAATACCTGAAATAATGTGTCTAGCAGCAACGGCACATTTATGATTGAAGTTGTCGAACTATTGCATAGAAGATCAACTCCAATGAACCCCATTAGTCGAAGAGATTCAATCGCACAGTATCTCGCACCACCTACATCAATAGATACCACCATCAAAGCAGTCCATACCACCATCAAAGCAGTCTAGACCATCTACATTTTGAACCGTTTAAATATGACTTGAAAAGTCTATACCACCATCAAAACAGTCCATACCACCATCAAAACAGTCCATACTACCATCAAAACAGTCCAGACCATCTACATTTTGAATCCATCTTTCAAACACAAGAATAGATCGAAATACTCTATTTGATAACAATATAAAGAGGGCAAAGAAAATATGTGATTAATGTTTTCAAAACTTTCTGAAATCTTAATATACATAGAAATATCTCTTTTTGGCTTTTTTTTCTATTGGCTAAGCTGAAATTATTTAATTTATATATATCATGTAATTTATATGAAATGGCTCCTTCAGAATTGGAATGTTTTGCTCCCAACAGTTCTTTCAATTTGATAGATAAATTCTATACGGGGTTAAAACTAATTAGTCTGGTTTTAATTATATGAACTCTAAAGCTTATGATATTGATAAAGTGAACAAAAGAATGCATAAAAATCAGTGTACATATGATTTTCCGACACAAAAACCAACAAAGAAGCATGCACATACACAAAAAAATATAAAAAGTGCTTGAAATCTAAAATAGTCTGGTTTGGAAACTTACTTCTATAGAAAAGTCCCAAACTAACATCCACCACGTACCTGAATCTCCAACATGATAAGTAGTAGAATTATCCCCTTAAAAATCTTTCATCAAACTACAAAACAGAAAACTTAGATTCAAACACTAGAAAAATTGGAATACCATAGAAAACATGTGCAAAACTTAGATACTTATATTTCTGATATTACCTTCTACTGAGACAATACTCCTGGGAATGGCCCCAAAACCACTTCTTATAACCATTGTCGCTCCCACAAAAAATATATCAGTCCTAGCCTCTCATTGTTGTATATATAGAGATCTATATATATATATATATATATATAACTGTCTATTGCCAATAGTATATCAGAACTACACAAAAAATACACCCAAAGACCTCACAAAAAATTTCCCACAAAATATGCTTATTTCTTGGCCATCAGCTCACTGCGTCTCTTGATGAGACGCAGCGATGGACGAACGCTGCCCCAACAACTCTCACATCAGTCGGTCGGTTTCCTCTTGTCTCTGCTCTATAGCAGCCAACTTCGCCTTAACATTCTCCAACTCACGGGTGGAAGCTTCAGCTACCTGCTTATGCTTCTCAATTGAAGCCAAGTACTCTTTCTCCCTAGCCTGGTCGCGCTGCCTTGTAGACTCTGGGATCACCATCTCTCCCAGTCCTCTTGCGTAACCAGGTCTATGACCAAGTGCTTCCCTAAATACCCCCGCGGCTACTTCATTTGTTCGTTGCTCCGGTTCTAGAATCTGGAGTTGTTCAACCATTTTATTCTGCAATGTAAGATAATGAACAGATTACTTACAATCTAGAGTATTCAAAAAATAACATTAATCATACTTACAGAACCAGCTTGAAAAAACGGCAAATAAATGTGTTTGATAATGTTCGAGAATGTTACTCACATAATTTTCTTCAGTAGCTTCTGTGACAAAAGAATCTTTCTTCACGGACCAGTGGGTAGCCTTATAGAAGTCCACCATAGTTTCCCCGTCATCACGCTACATGTATTCACAATGTGCCCAATAAATGTACATGTTCAAGCAAATAAAAAAGGTCAAACCTACTAGTCACTTCATTTGGACTCTAAACGCTTTGAGTGAAATAAGGAAAGAAAAATATCATTATTCCCTCTACTTGTTATGTAAATTAAGTGACATAGGAAGTTATGTATATCGCTGCAAATAGGAAAACCTTCGTGTTTAGAGCTTAGAGCTTATACCTTCTCTGCCAATTTCCTAACAAATGATTTACGACCGAATGTGTGGTTTATTTTTTGCTTTTTTCTGTTCTCTCGATTTTGCTCTGATATTTTCTGGCATGGCAAATATACATTATGAAAAACAATCAATGTTAAAAAACACCAAAAACTTGGATACTTAGCATTTTGTTCAAATACATTGCCGGTTTTGATTGAAGAAAATAACAAGGCATATACCTTGAAGTGCTCGCTGCTCCATCTCATGCAGAGCTTGACCTAGACCATGGGGGTGACCAGACTACACCCAGCCGCCAAAGCTTCATCGTTGTTTGGAAATGAGGTATAGATCTTATGCAGCTCGTGGTAGAATGCATTAAAGCGCTTCCTTAGTTGTTTAGTCACTGCCAGGCGATGGTTCTCTAGTTCCCATTCTAATTCAAAATCACCCTGCACGTCGAAATAATACCGTTATAGGCAATCACCAAACCCATCATTTCCAAGGATTAAAACTAATAGTACTGCCATTTTAATAAAAGTCTTACCCGAATCCGGTCGATTAACTGATCCTTCATTGGTTGGGGTACATCATTCCATCGTGGGTAGCTCATATCACAATGTTGTTTAACTATCCATGTTATACGAGCAGTAAACATGGATGCATTCTCACAGTACGGAGCTGTTTCCCCAGGATTTATCTTTAGGAGCACCCTACCATGCTTGCGCAGTTTCTCAAACTCAGTTAACTTCGCAGGCCCGCGTCCACGCCGAGACGTCTCAGGCTGGGTCGAAGGTGTGTTTGCTGGGACCTCCTCACCTGAATGGTGTGGTGGCAATAAATTAATATTCAAATGCAGAAATGAGTTTAAGTGAGAAGAAGACACTAATCATATTAAACTTTGTTTAATACAAAAAAGTCTGGATATGTGGACTATACCAATTGGCCCGCTATTAGCCACTTGTTCTTGCATGTTTGCTGCTAGGACCTCCTCACCTGTATGAGAGAATGACAATAAATTAATTTTCAAAGACCTAAATGCATGTAAGCAAGAAAAAGACACCAATCATATTAAACTTTGTTTAAGGATGACAATATTGGATATGTGGACTATACCTTGTAAATGCCCGCTATCAGCCACTGGTTCTTGTGTGTTGGTTGGGACATCCTCACCTGAATGAGAGAATGTCAATAAATAAATTGTCCTAGACCATGCACCAACCATATTAAACAAAGTTTAATATTGAAAATATTAGATATGTGGACTATACCGATCGGGAGCTCAGCCTCTTGAACTGGTTCACTATTTGGCTCAGCCTCTTGAACTGGGTCCGCACACGGGAGCTCAAATAATTGACTCGGAGGCTGGGTGGAGTCATTTAACCCGACCTCATCAGTCAGAGCCAATCCTGGCCCTTGTTCAGAGTCACCTATTGGGCAGCCACGTGGCTGCTTGGCGCAAGATCTGGGACGAACCCAACTTGGAAAACCTCGGCCTCGTCTTCGGGGCCGACCACGGACACCGTCCCCCATCTGGTCACCTATATGTAAAAGACATACAATGTTGAAGATTCCGTTAATCATGTATAACATAGCAACAATGTAATGGATGTGGAAAAAGTAATACCTGGACCGTTGATGCTCCGCATGACCTCCTAATGGGGATGCACTTTGAAGTTCTAACTGTCTTTTATCCGATCACCTGAGATGAAACAAAAAGAAAAATCTTAATCTGAGTCGGCACTATTTAAAGGAATTAAATCCAACACATTGAGTGTAGGAAAGAATAATACATGACATGATAATTTTATGCACTTTGAATGCAATACTCTTAAGTAATGTATAGAAGTCATGGTCAATCATGCATAAGTCGATATAACCATAGGTCGGTAAATTAAATCATACATACGCACCTATGTTTAAGTGCATACATAAATAAGTATGATTTTGTATGTTAGATCCCTCTTAAGTTGCCTATTCTGGCTCAGACTCTTCACTGGTGGATAGGTCGTCATCATCTGAGTTGTCCTCATCATCAGAAGCATCTCCAGAAGCAGATGGAACCAGACCGTCATCAATGAAGTCATCCAACCCTCCTCCATCGCCAAGAGGCGCCTGGATCTCATGTGTAGCAATATGGGTAGGTTCTATATCAGTCCTACTAAGAGATCCCGACACTGGCCAAGCCTCGCAATGCAAAAGTGGATAATCAGATGATTGCTCATTTTCTTGATAGGCATCATCGTCGCTTGATGAATCATCAATATCGTCTGAAGCCCTCGGCACTGTTGGAACATCATAGACATTCCTATTATCATACCTTTGCACAACAAACCAGTTCCCCTTCGCCCTCAAATCTCTAATGTAAAAACACTGAGAAGCTTGGCATGCCAACACAAACGGTTCGTCCTTATACCAAGTCCTGTCCATGTTGACACTAGTCATGTGATCGTCTACTCGGACTCCCCGTTTCTTATCTCCAACATCAAACCAAGAACAACTGAACAAATATACTCTTCGACCACCCATATAACGTAACTTCACAATATCATTGATAACATCATAAAAGTCAACGTTATTAGTAACTTCATCCCCAGTTACCACTACTCCTGAATTTTGTGATCTCCGGCGAAGCTCACGCTGCTTGGTATGGAACCGTTTACCGTTGATAATACATGCAGTATATGAGGTAACCCAACGGTCAGGACCGCAAGATAACGCATACAAATCATCAGACACACTGAGTAGGTTTCTTCTACGCTCCTCCTGGACCTACAACATCAAATTGTGTTGAAACAATCAAGCAATAGTGGAAGCAAATTTGATTGACCCCATGGTCAAATTCATTCTACGTAGACAGAACAAACTAGGGAAAACTTACACGTTGCATGAACCAAGTTGGGAACTCAGTTTGGTGCGTGCTCTCAATAGCATTTGGGTTTGACATCTTGCATTTGTCGTAGTGCTCCCTATATTTGGAGAATACAATCAGGCAAACAATTAAATAATAACAAATTTGTAGCGTAGAAGTATCATGGATTGTCTCAAGTCACCAATCATATCCATAAGGAAGTTAGGATTACTTACTCTATATAGCTTCCAATCTCATCGCAGTTGTTTAGCACATACCATATGGCTGAGCTATGAAATTTATCTTCTAATCGCACATTAGTAGCCATGCCCAAAGGACGAAATTTTTGAGAAAAAATTATGAATTCATCAACATTTTCTTCTCTGCCCGCATCAATGTTGCGTTCCGGACGATTAAACTTTGTCTCAACATCTTGGAGATACATCGAACAAAATGTCAAACACTCTCTGTGGATATAGGCTTCTGCTATTGAACCTTCCGGCCGGGCTTTATTTTTAACATACCGCTTGAACTTACCCAAATATCTCTCAAACGGATACATCCACCTATATTGAACTGGACCTTCAAGCATGGCCTCATGGGGTAAATGGACAGCTAAGTGGACCATAACATCAAAAAAAGATGGAGGGAATATCATTTCTAGTTTGCACAGAACAGTGACTATATCATGTTGAAGTTGTGAAAGGCGGTTGACATCCAGAGTTCGGGCGCACAACTCTTTGAAGAAACTGCTAAACTCAATCAGAGCCAAACCAATATCACTCCTTAAGAGCCCTCCCACAGCAATAGGCAGTAATCTTTGCAAGAAAACATGACAGTCATGGCTTTTGAGACCAGAAATTTTACAATCCTTTATAGACACACAATGCGTGATGTTGGAGGCAAACCCATCTGGAAATTTCACCTCAGCAAGCCACTCGCAAAATTTATTCCTTTCATCCCCATGTAACGTGTATAATGAAGGTGGCATTGTAACACGTTCATTGATCTGCTTTAGATGTAATTCTTTTCTGAAGCCCATGATTTCTAGGTCACGACGGGAATTTATATTATCCTTAGTTTTGCCTGGAATGTTCATTAATGTGCCCAAAATGTTATCAGCAATATTCTTCTCAACATGCATGACATCAAGATTATGTCTCAGCCGTAATGTTGACCAATAAGGTAGGTTGAAGAAGATACTCTTCTTAGTCCAGTTTAACTCCTCTGCAGTCCGTTTTCTCTTCCTACCAGACTTACCAAATTGAACATCTCCAAGCATTTGTAATTGAGTCAAAAGTAACGCTCCATCAACTAAATTTGGTGGCATGCGATGATCCTCTCTACCGTTGAACAATGCTTTTCTAGATCGCCAAACGTGATCGGTTGGTAAAAAACGTCGATGTCCCATATAACATTGTTTTCTACCATACTTCAACCATAAGGAATCATTGCTAGCATTGCATGAGGGACAAGCCAATTTCCCTTTTGTTGACCAACCTGAAAGATTACCATAAGCAGGAAAATCATTGATTGTCCACAATAAGGCAGCATGAAGCACGAACATTTCCTTAGTGGAAGCATCATATGTAGGTAGACCTTCTTCCCACAATTCAAGTAACTCATCAATCAACGGTTGCAAGTAAACATCAATATCATTCCCCGGCGATTTTGGACCAGGGATAATGAGAGATGTCATGAAGAATTGGTCTTTCATACATAACCACGTCGGCAAATTATATGGGACAAGAATCACCGGCCAAATACTATATGGTTTAGCCATATTGTTAAAGGGATTGAAGCCGTCGCTGGCCAAGCCAAGCCTAACGTTGCGGGCATCCCGTGCAAACCAAGTATGATTTTCGTCAAACGTCTTCCAAGACTTAGAGTCGGCAGGATGTCTCATAATATTATTCTCCCCAGTCACCCGCTGCTCCTTATGCCATCTCATATCATCTGCTATCTTGTCTGACATAAATAGACGCTGCAATCTTGGCTTCAAAGAAAATGTCGCAGAACTTTTTGAGGGATGACTCGTGAACCGTGGGTATTTGGTACCCAACATGAAGCACCGCAGATGGGGCACTCATTAAGATTAACATTGTCCTTCCAGAATAAGACACAGTCGTTGGGGCATGCATGGATTTTCTGGTACTTGAAACCCAAACCTTTCTCCAAAGACCGTGCCTCCTGATATGATTGTGGCAATGAAACATCAGGAAAGGCGGATCGTAGAAGGCTTAGGAGCATATCGAAAGACTTGATTGACCATCCACCGATTGTTTTGATGTGTAACAACTTCACAATGAAGGAGAGCTTTGAGAACTTTGTGCAACCTTCGAATAGAGGACGTCGAGCATCCTCGAGCAGTTGCTCAAATGTTGAGTTTGGATTGGGTTGTTGTCTTGATTGCTGGGTGGGGGATGTAGTGTTGTCTTCGGGACATGCCTCGTATGTACCTGCCCGTATGTCATCTAACATATGATCCATGTCATCAATGAACCTGTCCTCCACTCCAATCCCAGGATCATCTAATATATCGTCATCAATGACTGGGAGTGTTTCCTCCTCTCCATGAAATATCCATTGAGTGTAGTTTGGATTTATTCCTTTTATGAACAAGTGAGACTCCACCTCAAATATAGATAAGTGGAGATTATTCAAACATCTAAGGCAAGGACACCGAATGCGATCACTTCCGATGGAATGGTTTCGTGCCATTGTGAGGAAATTTCTAACACCTTCAGCATAGGCAGGTGACCCAAGTCTATCTCTCAGATGCATCCAGCTTTTATCCATCTAAGAAGAAGAATCCAAAAAATAAGTCAATTGTAGAAAAATTCCTTTTCGGTAGATGGAGTATAAGTCATGTATAGGGATGAAAATATTTTGCAAATTAGGTGGACACTTCTCTCATAAATGGAAAGCTGATGTACTAGATGTGGAACCAAAGTGGAAGTGGAAGGAGGATGACTCAAACATTTTCCTATTTTTTTTAGCAGAGTTGGAATGAGGGGTTCTCATATAGATCACTTAAGACACCTCCACTTTATGTCTGAAATTTGTCTCAGATTGTTACAAGCAAACTATATATAGTTGCTAAGAAGCTTATAAAACCATTGTGCCACAAAGCGAGATATTTTTCCAGTTTCACGATTAATATCTCATTCCTTAGTAATTGGATAGCTAGTTACACATTTACGTACTTAACTTTTCAGGGGCACAACAAAAATGCTTATAGTTAGTTCAGACAAAAACTATCAGCTATTGATGCTAGGACTAGCTATGAACAAACAAAATCTTCCTAAAAGAGCACTTAGTAAGTTAGGCGCTCAAAAAAAAGTCCAGATCTAAAAAACAAATTCTAGAATGTTCAAGCAAAGTACCAACTACAACAACCCCAGGATACTAACCCCATATAAAAGGGAAAAACAAACTAAACAAAAAGAAACAATATTTTCAAAACCTGTATTCATCACCTTTAGGCATTTCTTTCCTTTACACATACATATATAAATGTATAAAAAACACACTTTATATTTGGTGGACTACATTACAATTCTCATTGAAATGCTCATATTTTATAGAAAAAATAAAATAATTTTTTGTAGATTTTTAGAGTTATTGATTTATAAATAAGGTTATATTAATTAATTAAAATCTAAAGTTGGAATTTTCCTATTTGTTTATTGCATGTACAGTAAATGAGTCCAATTTTTTAAATAATATGTAGCATCGTCCTTGCAAAAAAAAAAAAGATAAATAGATACCCACATGCAGCAGTAGTAGTAGCAGTAGCACGACAAGAAGTAATTCTTGCTAAACACAGGCTAAATGAGAATTCAAGGAAAAGCTAAAAAAGATTAAAAAAAATAAAACTCCCTCATATTTTCTCATAAAGATGTGCCTTATTTGCAAAAACACAAGCTAAAACATCTAGATGTAAAGAATGGAGTGAAATTTCTCAGATCTAAACAAACAAACTAAAACATGTAGATCAAAAGAACAAGGTTTTCGTGGCTGAAATACCCTGCATCCACCATCCTCCTATATATATATTATAGTGTGTTTGATAATGAACCAATATTGCTCCCAATCGAAATCCAAAATTAATATTTTTTTCCCCATAAATTAATAATTTGAATACTAAATGTTGTGGGGGCAATCACATAGTGAGTGAAACTCATTGGACTGATGTTACATTAGTTTGACTATATATCTTATTTCATTGTTGAACCTTGGCATTTTATTTTTCAACCTTGAAAGTCATAGCAATTACGTTACCGAAGATAGACTTGCCTCTTAGTTGTGCTGGGGGCGACATAGTCTATTTTTACTATCCAAGTTACAAAGCCAAACAATAAACCAAAATAATATACATTAGAAGGGATTACAAAGCGACATGGTCCCAATCAATTGATGCCCTATGAAGAATTTGACTGGCAGAAACAAAAGATAGAAGACTTGTTAGTTTTCTTCAGTGTCCTCTCGATGTTATAATGTTCTTGTCTTGGTGAAAAATAATGCATAGATGAAATTACCTTTTCCAGGTGGTAAAGATTGATGGCCGCATCATTGGTGATGGACAAGTTGGGCCTGTGACTCAAAGATTGCAAGATGCTTACAAAAGACTGACAGAAGAGTGGGGAGTGCCAATTTCAGCACAATACTAAAGATTTTAGGGCATTGAAAGACAACCTGTAGTTGTTGGTTTTATTTATATCTTTACTTATTTCATTTTTATTTTATGTACTAGATCATATTATCATGTAATGTATATATTGCTTTTAAATTTCTATTCTCAATTTTCTTTAATATTAGTTTGTCTAGATTTAATTTTAAATTACTACGCTTCATATCTTTCTTAAATTAAAATATTTTCTAATTCAATATTTTCTAATTCTCTTTAATATTAATAGGGCCCCGCTAGAGTAAAATCTGATTTTAATTTCTTTATATATTTTTTATTCATATTTTAACCATTTTAAAAGATTTTCAAAAATTAAAAAATATCAATAGACTAATAATTAATTCATTCACTATTAAGTAAAAGAAAAACATTTTAATGTATTAAAATACAAAAAAGTATCAAAGTAGCATTATAGTATTTTTTTTTATGCATTAAAGTTAGCGCATATCTTTAGTGATGATCCAAATGTAAAATCGTTCGAACATCATTGTTACATTCAAATATATATATCGTCTATGACCAAATACAAAAAAATCAGCACGTCTTTAGTGATGGTTCCAACAAACCATCACAGAAAGTGGATTTTAGTGATAGTTTAGAAACTGTCACAAATTTTAAACCGTGGGTAAGGAGAAGAAGTAAAGTGACAGAAACTCCAGTGGAAAGGGAGTTTGCCTCATAAGAAAATAACTAAAAACCAACAAAAAGAGATAAGTGTGGAGAAGCGGGGTATCGATCCCCGTACCTCTCGCATGCTAAGCGAGCGCTCTACCATCTGAGCTACATCCCCTGACAGCAATTATATTTTATTAATTATTAAAAGCAAATAAAGCACCTAACATGAAAATACATTGCATGTGAAGGGTATACCAATTCCGGGGGACATGTTGGTTTTATTAAATAATAGAGGACCAGACTAATGCATACAATAAGAGTAAGCTGACTGATGGATCGTATGCATTAAGTTCCTCTTCCTTCATTAACTTTTTCTCTACTCATATACCAGCAACTCAAGTTGGTCTTAAAGTAGAAGAAATTTTTTGTAGTTTAAAATATGGTATTAGAATTTAGGATGAAATGAGGTTACTCTTTGCTGGTGTTGTTACGTGGTCTTAGTGTAATGAGTTTCATGTGCCAGTGGTATGAGTATTTGAACCTTTTCTTTTTTAAGGTATTAACACCTTTTACCAAATAAATGATGCCTTTGTTACTGTGAATTCTCAACAGGAGAATTTAAACAGAGATGATTTAGCGTTTATTTTTTTCACTTAAGGTAAGTATTGATCTTTTTTGTTTTGTTTTGCGCTTTTTTTTGGGGCAGGGGGGGCCTGTCATTTATCATTTTTTCTTGTCTTGTCTTGATGATGGGGAGTTCGTTCATGTCTTGAATGAGGGTGGTATTTTTTGTTCTACAATCTTGCATTAAACATATGCCAATTCTTGGTTCATAGCAATGTTTGTTCTTGCTGAATTCATATAATACTATATTTCACTTGTCTAGCTGTGTTACAAAAGTATCAAAGGGAACCAACTATGCTGATTGAGATTTGCTCTCTGTGTTGCAGTGATGAAGATGAACCAAAGACATTACCATATATGCTTTTAATCCTCCATTACCAGACATAGGCATGCTGGTTTGGAAGGTAAGTCAAAAAATATGTATATCTTAATTAACATGCCTTCATTTTCCTACCCAGCCATTACTAGTATCCTATAAAATCATATAATATTAAACAATAGTTGGTATTGTTTAGATTCAACAACTTTGCTCTAATATAAATTAAGTCACTTCTTTTGGTGAAGTAGCATGGAACCAAAAGCGTTAAGAGTAATTAATCAAACAACTTGTTATCGGTGAAACATTCATTGGTTTGTATTTAACTAAGATTAGATAACATTAAGTCAGTCAATAGATACCAATTATATCCTTTAAATGTAAAGTTTAAGTATAAACTGCTAGCTTGTCAACCAACTGTTAGTATCTGTTTAAACCATCCAACAATAGAATAAAAAATATAATTGAACATTAGAATAGTGTTTAAGCAAAACCCCAACCTTAAAGCATGTTTATATGCATTAAATCAAAAACCCTAACTTATCCCCACGGGATTGAGTGTTAAAAATTAGGTAGATGTCTCACCACAAGATCGAAGCAGCAGAGCGTTGATCCACAGAAGCCGCAGATGGGGGAGCGATACCCAAATTCAGTCCCGAGTTCCTCAAAATCCAATGTCTCGGCCAAGCTGCGAAACAGAGGTACTCTCTGTGATTAGGAAACAAAAAACAAGTATTTTTGTCTATAAATCGTCGTTTCTAATGAAATAATTGAGAGAAAATTCGGTTACCTAAAAACCCCGAGAATGAGAAGCAGAGTTCCATGGCGCAGAGGGATTTTAGGCCATCGCCGGTGAGCTGGTGGCACCCCTACGTCGCCGGTGGGTTTCTGTGCCGATGAACCTCGAAATCGGTGATGAATCCGGCACCGATTCCCGTAACCCTCTTCGCAGACCAAGGTTTTCGTGGGAGGGAGGGAAAATGCTGGGTGCGGGAAAATGAGAGGGAAATGGGGGATTGGGGGAAATGAAAAGCATAAGAGGGCTGCCGTTTCGCGCGGATTCATTAAAAGGTTTTTTGCGGCGAAAATATTCGCTGCAAAAGTGTACAGTTTGGAAAAATATCACAATAGCGGTGAATTAAGTCGCCGTAAAAAGTGTATGGTACATTGCGGCGAATTAAATCGCCGCAATAATTAATAAACTCGCTGCAATAAACCCAATGGTCACCGATACGTTATAACTTTGCAGCGGTGTCAAATTCGCCGCAAATACAAACCTTACCCAGCGAACTTATTAGCGGCGCCTATAAAATCGCCGGAAAAAATGCATTTTTTTGTAGTGTTTGGTAGTATTTGTAAAGAGGGTAAAATAAAAATCTATATTTAAATAATTAAATATTTCATCGTGGTAGTAAGTTGCGTTATAAACGCACTTTGCTGGATTATAATATGCTATAATTTGCGACCATTGTATTTTCGGTGACTAAATTTTGCTGAAAATGGTACTTTATTGTGAGATTTACGATGGATGTTGGTTATTTGTGAGATATTTGATTTTAGTATTTTTAGTTATTTAATTTTTATTTTTGGTTTTATCATTTGAATTGTTATCGATATTATTTTTGGTTAAGTAGTTTTAGTTTAATGTTGTTATAAGTTTTTGTGAGATTTCTTAATTATAATGTTTCTAGTTATTTTACTCAATCGTTAATATTGGTATTTTCTAATTGCGTCCAGTACGTACCATGACAAGGCATTCCTTAACCCCCACCAACAGAGGGGTCACAGAGTTGGTACGAGAGTGTTATCATCCCATCCGATCCCGTTGTCGCCCAGTGACAACCCAATGGACATCACTCAGCATATTCTGCTCCCGACTGATCAGAGGAGTTCCACCTGGATAATGCTCTATCCCGACTTGGGGTCGTGATACACATGCACCTGAAAACCGTTTACACATGAAAACCCATTTTTCATTTCCAAAACATGAATATGCATGCAATTACTGGATTTTTCATTTCCAACACATGAAAACTTATAAAAAAAAATTGATGTTGCTTCTTCTTCTTCCCCTGTTCCCAGACCCTATTATTCCCGTGACATTCCAGCTCAAAATTGCAGCCTTTTGCTTCAGGTTTTCAAGCACACATACCTCTATCGGTTGCCTAGTACATTGATGAATATTTCCCCTCTGATTTTGTCGTAGATCCATGCCTCGCGTGCTTGAAAACCACTCCGATTTCGTGCGAAACCGTAAGCTGTCGTGGGTTTCTACCCCTGTTTTCGTCTGAAAAAGTTAAGCTTCTGGCCATGGCAGCAGCCCTTTGTCCTCGACAAGTTGTAGAGTGACACTTGGTGTCCATTTTTGTACCATTCCGAGCTTATGGTGTCTCCATTTTGGGCTATAATTAGAGCTCGTTATACTCTACGAAAATCACTCCCAAAATCGTCTTCTATCCTTTCTTAGTGTTGATTTCGGGTTCTCTCCTTCCCCATAACTCAGACTTGAGTTTTTTTTCTTCAAATCCTCTCCTAGCCTGAAATTATTGTTATTGTGTAGCCTTTGTTGTTGTTTCTTTCTCTTTTGTAGGCTATGTTTCTAGAAAATAGCCTACAAATCCAATTTATTAATCGTATACACCATGGTCTCTCCTAGGGACTATCTGCATACCCTGTCTCTCTTCACCCACCATGGCTAACGATTGTGCGTGTAACTTCGAAACGAGCTATGTCTAGCTAACTGCGTCCAGTATGTACCATGACCAGGCATCCCTTAACCCCCACCAGCAGAGGGGCCACAGAGTTGGTACGAGAGCGTTATCATCACATCCGATCCCGTTGTCGCCCAGCAACAACCCAATGGACATCACTCAGCATATTCTGCTCCCGACTGTTCAGAGGAACTCCACCTGGATAATGCTCTATCCCGACTTAGGGTCATGATACACATGTATCCGAAAGCCGTTTACACATGAAAACCCATTTTTTATTTCCAATACATGAATATGCATGCAATTACTGAATTTTACAAACATGAACATGCGTGCATTATGCAATGCATACGACAATATACAAAAATATCCAACAACCAACAAATCCTAACATCAACTAATCACACATACAACTCCATTCTCCAATCCAACCGTCCCCCAAATTCCTCAGACTCAGTCTGGTACAACCAACCAAAACACAAGTTTGTTAATGCAAAAATATATTTAAATCTCAATGGTCATTTAGAAAATACTGCGCTAAAATATAATTTTCGAAGGATTACATAGGTGCAAGCGACGGTGGCAAAGCAACGTGACATTACAAAATGTACAGCGTATGTGGGTCTCAAAAACTCAACTTATAAATGGAGACAAACGAAGACCAGGAATGGGTAGAGAATGGCTCGAGGTGTTGGTGAAACAACTGGTGGTGGTTGGAGGCCAAGGTGGCCGGTGACAACATCGAAAAATGGGTGAAAACCTATTAAACCCATTTTCGAGTGTGAGGGAGGTGGGGCTGCCATGAGACACACCAATGGTGGAGAAGACTTGTCGGCGTGTGGGGGTGGTGTTGTAGTGGCAGTGGCACCATGGGGTGGCGCATGACGGCGCGGTAAGGGAAACATCCAATTTAAACCCATTTCGGGTTGAAGGGAGGTGAGAGAGGAGGTAGCCATTGGGGGTGGGTTTGCCGGAGGAAGCTCATCGGCAGGTGGCGATTCAGGTGGAGGGGGCGATGACGGTGGCTGACCGGCCGCAGGGGTGATGGCTAGGCTTGCAACCGAACGGGAACTAGGGGGGCTGGTATCGTGTAGTGACTAGTGAAGCAAAAGTAAGAGGAAAAACCACTTAATTTCATAATATTGGTCCAAAACGCATATCTTGAGTGGATGAAGGGCTGGGCTTCCTATTGAAACGGGCTAGGTTCATCCAAAATAAAAACACACATATGTACTTATATAAAAACCCATTCGAATTTCATCCAAAATAAAATAAATTAAACACTTTAAATTAAAAACTCACATAATAAAATAAAGATATTAAATCCTAGCATTAAAATAAATACTTCACATTAAAATTAACAAAGAAAATAACGTAACTCAATATTTAAAATAGGAATAGCATATAACTAATATTAGCAAACTAATAGTTCAAATAATAGTTTTAAACAAATAAAACACAACCAATTAAACTAAAATAAAATTAAAACAATTAAACTAATAAAATAATAATGCTAACCATTGAAATGAAAAGACTAATATTAACGATTAAATAAAATAACTAGAACTACTACAATCAAGGAATCTCACCAAAAATGTAACAATAATGAAACTACAACTATTAAACCAAAAATAATGTCGATAACAATTCAAATGAAATAACTAATAATAATAATAATTAAATGAAGTAACTAAAAACGCTAAAATTAAATATCCCCCAATTAACTCAATCACAATAATAAATAGAACGACAATAGCAGTAATAAAATAAAATTAGATAAATAATCCTCAAATAATACACAGGATAAACCACTAAAAATATTATTAAAATAAATTAAAACAATCAATAATAAGAATAAAATAATACGTAAAAATACACGAAACTTGGGATCTCACATTCTCCCCCCCTTAAAATAAATCTCGTCCTCGAAATTTATTCGGCTATAACAATAGGAACTCCAATAACTCACCTACCACATAGCTCAACACTTACTCCAAACAATTTACACAATCACCTATTTTCCTCAAATACAAAAAATATTCCATCTCTAAGACTCCTAAGGTAGCAATGTAGTCTGAAATCTCCATATTCACAAGGACCTCAATATAATCTCTAAAAAAAAAAGAAAAAATCTTCACAGCCTCCTACTATTCACACAACCTCCACACACCACACTTATTTTATTTTATTTTTTATTAAATATTTGATATATGGATAATAAATAAATAAAAATTAAATTAACTTAAAAAGAACAAATTCAAAATAAAAATTAAAAAAAATTAAAAAAAATTAAAAGAAAATTAAAAAATAGTGGTGTGTGGAGGTTGGGGAGGTTGTGTAGAACTTCCCAAAAACAAAATATTAATGCTCATTAGCCCCATACAACTAATCGTGCCATTCTCAATGGACTCCTAGGCTTAACTTTTGTGCTTATGTCTTATTCTCCACTTTAATGACCCATCAAATACCCTCGAGTCAACCATCAATAAATATAACTCACACCTCAAAAATCAAATCCCAAGGAAAATATAGCCTCTAGATCTCAGGTCACCCTACCAACTTATTAAGACCAGTTTAAGGTTTGAACACCCTACTACTAAAATTCTTTCAAAATTAACAAAATTGAGCTTTTCAATAATACCTCACATCTAATGCCACCAAGCAAGCATTGATTTCAATTTTATGACCCATCAAATACTACTACACCACACATCCAAATCCTAAGGTTTTATTATCTCATAATCTAATTATACCACTATGGTTGACGCCTAATCTCTGATGTACATCACATAAAAGCCCTATCAACTCTATTGAAATTAATTAGCAAGATAACTACGCTACACATAGTTCTCCCAACCGGACCTTCAATACCAAAGAGATGGAATAGCCTCAAATATTTAAATTCATATGTGATCTCAAGTCACAACTAATTCCTTAAGATACCTCAACAAAGACTGCTAACCATTAAATTCACCAAATATCATGCTTAAGTTGCCTACCCCAATCAACTTGCCCAAAAGCCCAAAATTTTGATCTCTTGAATTTAACACCATCACATCAGTTCAACATCCACCAAGAAATTTTAACTAAAAAGAAAAACTAAAGTTCATTAAATACCTGTGTTTGGACTCGTCTAAATTATTAACTAAAAATAAGAATTAAAGATCATTAAATACTTGTGTTTGGAATGAATTAAATTCGAGGTTTCAATTACAATTGTTGGCACTACAAGAAATTTTAGTTTTAGAGACCAAATTTGTTAAGGACAAAATAAATTCCGTCCCTAAAAGTGATTTTTAGATAATAATTTTAAATTTTGTCCCAAAAGTTGGACGAGTTGCAAAATTCATTCAGATGGACAAATATCCATCTGAATAAGACATTTGGTGACGAAATAGATTGTCTAAAAAAATAAAAATCCGTCTGGACAAATAATTATTTTTTCAAATGGAATATACTTGGAGGGAAACGTGGCGGGAAACTTGCAAGTCCGTTCGGATAGGAAATATACTACTCGGACGGAAAACAGGTTGGAAATTAGATTTTCATTGTTCATCACCATTAATTTGTGTATATATATTTTTTATATTAATTTTATTTTATCATTTTCAAAATATAAAAAATGTGTTTATATTACATATTATGATTTATGAAGAGTTTAGAATATTTATAAATGCACAAATTAATTTTATGTAATTACTTTTAAAATGTTAATTATTTTATTATCATGAGCGGTAAGTAAAATGAGAAAAATAAGAAAGAAACATTGTTGTGAACACTAAAAATAAAAAAAACATACTAATTACATCCCAAAATATATAATATTGTTCGATACAACACAAGTAAGTACTACATAAAAATACTCTTACTACTTTGGTATCAAATCTATGTTGTCTTGCATAGATTGATCCATGTTTCTACATCATCTATCATCCTCATGATGCGGTCCTCAGCCTTTACTACCATGTGGGTCGCCACTCTTTCCACCACATGCTCGACCACACACTCTATCATTGCCTCCAATTGATCTAGTATAAATCTTGTAGGCTGGTTCTAAGCAGACTGAGTAACAATACTAGTAGTAGCATCAGTCGACCCTGGAGTCCTCGCATAGGAGTGCCCCTTGCTCTTGCTCATAGATATCTTGTTGAGAGCCCCCATTTAATGTTCTTTTTTCTCACCCACCCGCTCTGTAACTCTAGCTCGTAGTGGGAAGCCAGATATCATCAGCCCAAATGATAGACTACCTCCACTCTCATATCATGACCCTTGTCTGATGCGGTAGAAAATAAACAGGGCTAAATCAATCGGGTCCCCCTTGCTACCCACACCAGAAGTCATGCCCAATCCATCTCGAAATTGGTTTTGTGCTTCTTCGGGTCCACGTTGTACCCGACTATCAGATTCAGCATTTTGAAAAATGGAGTGCAGTCGACTTGTTTGATGACCTTCTCGCCATCATGTGCAGGAGTCTCAGGATGTCGCAATAGCTGACGTACCTGGTCGCCTATGAAACCATCATTAGGTACATGCTCCTTATCGCTATCAGCGTTTGAGCTAGCAGCCAACTCATCGGCAGTCCATGATGCCAAGGGCGATGAGAATCCGGTCTTCGTGTCCGCCGTGGCAGATCTAGACGCTGCTGCTGCGGATGGATGAGAATATGCGTCCACCACGTACGGGGTATCCAAATACTCTGCAATCACCCAAGGAGAGAAGGTGATATTGACTCCCCACACCATCAGCACATAGTGTTGGATATCTCCAGACTGCTCTCCGAATGCACGATAGAATTCGGATACCATATCAGGATATGCGATCCCCTCCTACGTGTAGATCGAAGCCCATCCATGCTCTGTGAAGATCTAATGGATGGTGTGTCCTTTCCACTCCAGCTCCCTGAATTCATCCAAAGTGATAGGCCGTTATACTAGAACAGACCTACGGACGGGACTGGAGGCAAGTGGAGGTATGTTACTACTCCCAGTCATCTGATCTCTCCCACGCTTTCGACCTCTATCTGCCATTTGTATACTGTTCAAGAAACAAATGATGGAAGAAGTTAAATAAGTTTTTATCAAACTCAAAATACCTAAATGAAACCAAAACGTATATCAAACTGTTCTGTATGGCACTTACTCATTGGATGGAAAATCACTCGTCCGAACTAGTAAGATGCCCATTCGAACGGGATAGATTATCTCCTACATCTCGATCGGACGGGGTTTATTCTTGTCTGAACAAAAACCCCTGTGAAGAGAAATGGCCGAAGCAACTCGGCCATTACTTTTTATCTACAAAAATCAAATCTATTTGGACCAAATCAACCCTAGTATCACTTCTAAAGGTCGAAAACAATGAATACTATGAAAAATGGGTCGGATTCAATTTGAAATCTGACCCCTATAAAAATGGGTGTTTATAACTAATTTTCAACAAATAGGAGGAGTTAGAGGGACCATACCTTGTATATTTCACAGTAGGCATTGGAGCATCCGAACAGTGGTTATAAGTGTTTGAACAGCTAGGGCATATGTTCAGACAGATGGGGTATCTATTCGAACGGAAAGATGAAAGTTTAGGGTTTAAGAAATCCACTATCAGTTCAGCTAGTTATAACGATATTACTATGTACCATACGACACTAATAGTATTATAAAGTATTTACTAAAAAAACAAACTAAAATTGGCCTTTATAATATACATATACTATACATAACACTAAGATAATAGTGTTATATATAATAAGTATATATCAAGTACTTTATATATACTAGTATAGATTAGTTAGAATATAGGTATTATACTATTTACATCCAGTACTTAGTTTATACTAACTAAGTACATGTTAGTTAGATTACTTAGTATATTAGTAGTGTCATCAGTTGTTGTTCAGTACATATAACTTATAATATATATTATTTAGAATAGTATCAGTAGTACCATTGTATATACATATACAATAATAATTAAATATTACCTAGTATATTAGTATTATAATACTACTATAACTCTATAAGATGATATCATATTACTAATATATTACATTACTTAGTACATGCCTATTATAATAATGATAATATTTTTTTATTATTTAGTATATTAATAGTAAGTATCCGTTCGAACCGTAATCTACTATTGTTTGAATATACTTTATCTCGTAGTTTGTGTGAATAATTTGGAGGAAAATTTTCACGCCAAATACTGAGGATAGTTATACGTCTTAACGGCCTCTCACTTGTTCGAACTATAAATATTCAGAATGTGCTTAGAATAATGCGCCCGAATGGAAAAATATTCCATTCGGATGCCAAAAGTTGAAATTTCTCGCGGGAAAACAAAGCGGAAATTTGAAATTTTCGCATTCGGATGGATAAATTTCACGTATGAACGCAGCTTCAATGATTTAAACACTCGACTCTTTAGTTCACTTTCATGTGGGACTAAGCTATTTTTGAGAGAGGGAGACTGAGAGGGAAGCAGAGAAGGACTATGT
Source organism: Platycarya longipes (assembly GCA_036559045.1). Classification (NCBI taxonomy): domain Eukaryota; kingdom Viridiplantae; phylum Streptophyta; class Magnoliopsida; order Fagales; family Juglandaceae; genus Platycarya; species Platycarya longipes. The sequence goes on from CM071792.1 coordinate 2,132,326, forward strand.
ACTGTAGGATGATTCTTGGGTGTGGGAGACTTGGCATTCTTGAGAGGGAATTGGTTAATTTTATTTCTCAACACTTTTTTTTGTGTATTGCTCAACATTAAAAGTGGTTAGGGGTTTCTCATCTTTTGATTTTTGATTGTGGATAATGTTGTTGAATTGGATTTGGAGTTGGAAATGCAAAAATTGAGGTTAGTTTTCTAATTGTTAAGGTTTAGAGATTAGAGATTTGTTTTAATATTTTGGGGTGATTTTTTATAGAGTTCGCATACTTCTTTTGATATTTGGGAGTTTTATTATATGATTCATTTCAATCATGATTAATTTATATGGGCATTTGTGGCTTACTTGCTTGATGTTGAGGATTGATTCTGGTATTATGTCTGCACGATTATCATTCGAACAGAACTGTTCATGTCCGAACGAAGGTGAGGCCCATCCGGACTTGAAAATTTACGTTTGAACAAAACTCATGCGGACAGAATACCACTGTTAATAATATATATTGTTTGTTAATAATATTATTTGTTATTACTAATATTGTGGCTTATTGTACTATTATAGTTGGGTGTTAGACTTAATTTAGTGCTACATTGAACCTTAGACTTGTTCAAGAGTTATGGCCAATTATTCTCTTAAAAAATGATTGGGTACAACTCTTGAATTATCCAATTGGACAGTTTGGATTTCTATCATCTATATGTCAGATATATTCAGTCAGTACTCTTATATTAAATTATAAAATTTTGGTGTGCATTTCCTTACATTATTTGGGTATGCAGTATCACGATTAGTATACTTGGAGAATTATAGGAAAATACTGTCGAAATCTTACTAACATTAGAATTTTAGACAGAGTATATATGCTATATAGATGTTAGTATCTTGAATGGGATAGGAACAACTATCTTATCAAAGTAGTGTTATGAGGAAATCAATTATAGTGTAATTGATAATGTTTATGAAATGAATGAGGTTTTTTTAATAGACAGTGGATGAGTAACAAAAATATAATGGACAAAATTTGGATGCTATTAGGAGATATACTCAGGCAAGACTATAAGGAGTATGTACGAGGGGTGAAATTTTTCGTAGAGTTTGCGAAACATAGTGCTGACAGTCGAAATTTTATAAGATGTCCATGCAAGAAGTGTGATGAGTGCACAAAAATGCACTCTAAATACTCTATTTAAATACTAAAAGAAATGAGAAAATAATGGATATAACTCATGTTATTAAAATTAATGGTCATTTATCTTGAGATAGATATAAGCATGATTTAATATATTGATGAGAATATAAAATGCCATATTTTCCTCTCTTAATGTTTAATACTTTATTCTTATTTGATGCCTAAATATACTCATTATTCTTATATTTTGATTTAGGACACAAATAGAGGCATTAGGAGCAAATGAAGATAATTGCGGAATTTTAGACAGTTCTGACATCTTTTCGTAATATGGGCATAACTCTCTCATCCAATCTCCGATTGAGCTGATTCAAGATGATCTAGAACCGCAAGAGAAATATCTATAACTTTTATGTTTTATGTTTGAAGAGATATCCACTCAATCTAAGACAAAATCGACCATCAAGTGGACGCACCTGCACTTGACGTTCCTGGATATTTTTCAGCCACTTGCATCAAATCCAAATGTCATCATAATATTTTCCAGCAAGCACTCCTACACCAACTTGGAAATTCAATGATCAATTCAGATACAAGATGAAGTGCACTCAAGTTTCTTCAAGACAAATTATTTGACTACAAGATATTAAGTCATACAAGACAACTAATAGATAGAGAAGCAAAATTGAAACACTCAACCTACAAGCAAAATCCAGCTCATGCATAGTGGGAAAACAAATGATCAAAATGACAACTCACAAATCACTTGGATTCAAGACAAAACAAGTTGAAATTGTGATGATTTTGTCATGACAACTTGCATGAAGGATGCTTATAAATAGAAGGGAGGGGTGTGTGTTCTAAGAATGCTTAGTGTGCTTGGATGCCTTGGAAGAGACATTGTTTTTGAGAGCTTGAGAAAAGAAAAGAAAAACCAAAGAAGAGAGAAGAAAATAATGGTTGGCTCTTCCATATTATCCCTTGAAGAATTTTTGTTGCATATTTTCAATATGTGTAACTAATTTTCTAGTAGAGCTAGGGATGAATTTGTATATATGATGGTATTTGTAATTGTTTTTTATTCATATATGTGTTCTTCAAATATTAAACTCTTTTGTTTAGTCATTCGAAATTTATTATAAATGTTTTCGTCACCAAATAATCTTAGAATTTATTTCATTTATAGATTCAGTCATGCTTTTTCTATTAAATGCAATAATCCTTTGATTATGTTTGCTTCAATTGGTTATCTATTTTAATTTAATTCTCTGCTGCAATATTGCTCTATGAGTATATTGTCGACGTTGAATTTCTTTAATATCGATAACAAATCCTGTTCTTATATTGTGACGAATGATTTTTCGAAAGATTACATTTGATTTAAATCTGGTTATTAATGTTTTATTTTCCGATTGAAAATTTAGACATAGAATTTTCAATTGAGTTATTAATGAATCGAAAATAATTAAAATACCAATTATATACAAATGATTCCCGATGCTCTACTTTTCGTCTTAGTTTTATACTGTTCAAATTACTCATTTAGTTTTAATTTACGTCACACTCTAAAATTTACTTTTCGCACTCATCTAAATCTTTTTGTTAATTTCGTTACTGTTCTTCAATTTCTCAATCCATCTCCCTGTGGAATCGACACCCCAAAGCTATACTGCAAACGACCGCGTTATTCTTTGGGCGTAATCAAATTTTGGCGCCGTTGCCGGGGAGACGGTAGAAGAATTTGTAGTTTTTTTTAGTAGTTTGTAAAAAAAAAAAAAAAAAAAAAAAAAAAGAGCGGTAGCTTCGTTCATTTTCTTTTTAGCTTTCTGCATCTTTATTTTATTTTACTTTTCTTTTCGTAATTATTTTTCTTCAGTATTACGCTTTTCTTTACTTTGCATGCGCAGGTACAGAGACGCTTTTGGACGGTTTGCTAGTAGACCCGTGCTAGAATCAGATTCAGAATCTAATTTTTCTAATCGCTTGTTTGATAATTCTTCCAATTCTGACGCGATGAGTGAACACGTGGACCAACCTGTTAGAACCCTCCAAGATTATCTTCATCCCGCACGAACAGCCACACCATCCTGTATTATGTTCTCACCTAATGTTCGTCATGTAGATTTTAAAACGGGAATGATACAATTACTTCCGACTTTCCATGGTCTAGAAAATGAAAACCCCTATGTTCATATTAGGGAATTTGAGGAAGTAGTTGCAACATTCCACAGTCAAAATACCATTGACGACACGGTAAGGCTAAAGTTCTTTCCTTTTTCTTTGAAAGATAAAGCTAAGAGTTGGTTGTACTCACTAAGACCACGGTCTATTGGAACATGGAGTGAGATGACTCAAGTGTTTTTCAATAAATACTTTCCCCAACATAAGACCAATGCTTTAAAAAGACAAATCTCTACCTTTGCACAAAAGGATAGTGAGACTTTGTACCAGTCTTGGGAAAGATTTAAAGAATTGCTGAGTATGTGTCCCCACCATGGATATGAGAATTGGCGCTTAGTGAGTTATTTCTATGAAGGCCTTACGCCCAGGGAACGTCAATTCGTGGAAATGATGTGCAATGGAGAATTTTTACAGAAAAATCCCGATGAGGCCATAGAGTACCTCAATGAGCTTGCTGAAAAAGCTCATACTTGGACTGGACCTAGTGCTACTGATAGCACAAATAGGTCACGACCTACAGGAAACTTGAGTGGTGGTATTTACCATCTAAGGGAGGAGGATAACCTTAAGGCTAAGGTTGAAATGCTCACCAGAGAATTAGAGTTATTGAAAACGAAAAACTCAAAGCCAACACACATGGCTAATCATGCAGACTCTTTTGAACCATGTGTTGTCTGTGGTGGGGTAGATCATCATGCCCAAGACTGTCGTACACATGCTAACATGAGAGGATGGCGTAATCACCCCAACTTCAGCTGGAAGTCTGAAAACCAACAGCCTGCACAACCTTCTAGATCATATCCTGCATCATACCATGCACCTCAATCTTTTAGAATTTCTTTAGAAGACACTTTGCATGCATTTATTGAAGTACAGGGTAAGACTAACCAAAAATTTGAGTTTTTAATTATGCAGGTTGTTGAAGAACAAAAGGAGATAAAGAGCCAGGTGTCTAAAATAATGAGTTTCTTGAGTGTAAATGAGCAAGGTAAGTTCCCTTCTCAAGCTCAATCTGTACCTCATGGTCAATATATGGCACAAGAAACTGTGAAGAATCACGAGTGCCAGCAGATATATATGATTGACTCACTCATAGACAGGGAAGTTTTCACAACTCATGATTCTGATCCCCTTGAGAATTTTATTGTTGATTTTGAGTATAATCCTATCAGTGATTCATCTGATGTAGCTAATATTTGTGCAATTTTTGACAATACTCAAGATTATAGCACACGGGCTTGGCAACCGAAGTTTGAGGAGTTTCTTGAGAAAAATGAAAAACAGATTCCTTCAAGTGGGCAAGTAACCAAAGTTAATCTTAAACCTTGCCACCTACCTGTGAAGTTCGAGCACCGAGTTTATTGGGCAAATAAGCGTTTCGTTTTTGACCCAGGAGGAATAGTTCAAGAAGTGGAAGATAGTCCGGTTGTAAACTTGGTCTACCAATTTTGACCACAGCATGCAACAATAATTATTATTATTATTATAATTATTATCATCATCATCATTATTATTATTATTATCATCTTATTTGTTTTGTTTTGTTTTTATTTACTACTATTTTCTTTATTTTGGTTTGCAGGATAGTATCATTTTGTCATTTCAGATCACTACTTTTGACGCTTAGTGAGCTATCTACATCACACATTAGGTGTATCCTACCCTTTTTAGTTACTCCCCATCCAATTTTGATTCTTAAACATTGAGGACAATGTTTCATTTAAGTTGGGGGGTGGGAATACAAATCTGTTATTTAAACTCTGTGGCATATTTCAATCAATATATAAAAAATTGCCAAATTTTTTCACATAGGCATCTTTTCACACATGATACTCATGCTCATTCATAACCATCTTGGTGAATTCAACAAACCTATCTTAAATCATTTTGCTAAAGCATCCACAGAAAAATTTTTATGCACTTATCCAAACTTTGTGGTAATATGGTGATTTGACACATGTAACTAAAGAATTATTTTGCTCAAGTATTCATGTGAATTTTGTGAGAATTGAGAGCTTACAAATACAGAAATTGTGATAAGTATCCATTGATCTGTTGAATTTGACACTTCTTTTGAGAATATCATTATATGGTTTGTGGTAAGATGGTGGATATACTTGGGATATGACGAAAGTCAACTTAGGATTAACGTCTGAGCCTTTCAAGCTGAGCCTTTTCATCATAGATCCCTAGCAGCCAATTTTGAGCCAATATACACATATGGCCTTTTCTTTTCATATCTACATCATCCATACCTCTCCACATTGGAGTATAGCTTATATACTATATTTTCCTACCATTTTACTTCCAAGTGTGTACTAGGTGTGAAATTATCATAAAAAAAAAAAAAAAAAAAAAAAAACCATGACAAAAATGGCATGGTGCTAGATGTGTCCATCAAATTATTTATGAAAGAGTTCATCAAATTGCGAAGACACCAGTGGCAAAAGAAGATGGAAAAGTGTACTTAGTCAAAAATCTAAAAAATTGAAAAGTACATCAAAAGGAAAGTATAGTCTACTGAAAAATTTAACAGATTCCCTTTTGTGTATACTTGGAAGTTTTTGAAACCTCTTCACCTTTTCTTCTTATGAACCCCAACCCTAAGCCACATTACAACCCTTTGTGTTGATTTTTCCGATCCTAAGTATGCTTGTGGAAAGAATGGTGGAAATCTCATTTGTTAGTATTCCTATCATAAGATCAATGTTTACTTGTTACTTATATATAATTGGCTAAATTTCCATGAGAGTAAATGTACACCTTTGTCAACTCCATAGAGAGAACCCATACATGAAACACTTCTATACCCGTGAGTTATGGAGTTGAACCTTTTTGCTTAAGATATTCTAATGTTGCATGTGTCGAAACCTCTGATTTGATAAAAATAGTTTGGAACACATACACACTCTGTGGATTGCTATATTTGAATTACTTGTGAAAGGGTTATTGAATTTCTAAGATTGTTTTGATATGTAAATTTGTAAAATGTGTCTTGATGGCCCCTATGTGTGATTTTCTTTGGTCTTTCTCATCATTTTGCATGAAAATTGCTAGGGACTAGCAATGAGTAAGTTGGGGGGTGTGATGAGTGCACAAAAATGCACTCTAAATACTCTATTTAAATACTAAAAGAAATGAGAAAATAATGGATATAACTCATGTTATTAAAATTAATGGTCATTTATCTTGAGATAGATATAAACATGATTTAATATATTGATGAGAATATAAAATGCCATATTTTCCTCTATTAATGTTTAATACTTTATTCTTATTTGATGCCTAAATATACTCATTATTCTTATATTTTGATTTAGGACACAAATAGAGGCATTAGGAGCAAATGAAGATAATTGCGGAATTTTAGACAGTTCTGACATCTTTTCGTAATATGGGCATAACTCTCTCATCCAATCTCCGATTGAGCTGATTCAAGATGATCTAGAACCGCAAGAGAAATATCTATAACTTTTATGTTTTATGTTTGAAGAGATATCCACTCAATCTAAGACAAAATCGACCATCAAGTGGACGCACCTGCACTTGACGTTCCTGGATATTTTTCAGCCACTTGCATCAAATCCAAATGTCATCATAATATTTTCCAGCAAGCACTCCTACACCAACTTGGAAATTCAATGATCAATTCAGATACAAGATGAAGTGCACTCAAGTTTCTTCAAGACAAATTATTTGACTACAAGATATTAAGTCATACAAGACAACTAATAGATAGAGAAGCAAAATTGAAACACTCAACCTACAAGCAAAATCCAGCTCATGCATAGTGGGAAAACAAATGATCAAAATGACAACTCACAAATCACTTGGATTCAAGACAAAACAAGTTGAAATTGTGATGATTTTGTCATGACAACTTGCATGAAGGATGCTTATAAATAGAAGGGAGGGGTGTGTGTTCTAAGAATGCTTAGTGTGCTTGGATGCCTTGGAAGAGACATTGTTTTTGAGAGCTTGAGAAAAGAAAAGAAAAACCAAAGAAGAGAGAAGAAAATAATGGTTGGCTCTTCCATATTATCCCTTGAAGAATTTTTGTTGCATATTTTCAATATGTGTAACTAATTTTCTAGTAGAGCTAGGGATGAATTTGTATATATGATGGTATTTGTAATTGTTTTTTATTCATATATGTGTTCTTCAAATATTAAACTCTTTTGTTTAGTCATTCGAAATTTATTATAAATGTTTTCGTCACCAAATAATCTTAGAATTTATTTCATTTATAGATTCAGTCATGCTTTTTCTATTAAATGCAATAATCCTTTGATTATGTTTGCTTCAATTGGTTATCTATTTTAATTTAATTCTCTGCTGCAATATTGCTCTATGAGTATATTGTCGACGTTGAATTTCTTTAATATCGATAACAAATCCTGTTCTTATATTGTGACGAATGATTTTTCGAAAGATTACATTTGATTTAAATCTGGTTATTAATGTTTTATTTTCCGATTGAAAATTTAGACATAGAATTTTCAATTGAGTTATTAATGAATCGAAAATAATTAAAATACCAATTATATACAAATGATTCCCGATGCTCTACTTTTCGTCTTAGTTTTATACTGTTCAAATTACTCATTTAGTTTTAATTTACGTCACACTCTAAAATTTACTTTTCGCACTCATCTAAATCTTTTTGTTAATTTCGTTACTGTTCTTCAATTTCTCAATCCATCTCCCTGTGGAATCGACACCCCAAAGCTATACTGCAAACGACCGCGTTATTCTTTGGGCGTAATCAAAGTGCAAGAACTTGAGTTATTTAAACATGGTACTAGTGGAGTCCCATTTGTTCGTTAATGGGATAGATTCTAAATACTCTTACTAGGTTCTACATGACGGTCCATTTCCTATAGGAGCTAGATTTGGGAATCATTCTAATTGGATGAAGGAAACTGGTGCTGAGATCGATATCAATGATACAAATATGGTCATTTTTTATAATAGTGATGATAATGGAGAGGATATAACTAAAATGTTAGGGGATATTGGCATAAACATGTTTGGGGTTCAAGATGGAGAATGAACATCTTCATAATCTTTTGTGAAAAATGAGAACTTTGCAAGATTGTAGGAGGTTGCACAACGACAACTGTATGTGGGGTGTATCCGTCATAGGAAGTTTTCATTCACAGTGATGTTGCTATATATCAAGTCAATATGCTGGATTTCTGCAAAGGCCATTGACATGCTACTTGAGTTATTTAAAGACATTCTACCGCAAAATAACGTGGTGCATCGTGACTTTTACAAGATGAAGAAATTGAAGCGGAGATAGAGATTTGATTATAATATTATTCACACCTGTAAGAATGACTGTGTACTCTCTTGGGAGCAATATGTAAAATTTGATTCATGTCCAGTATGCCACGAGTCAAGATGGATATCAGATAAGTGTAATGTACCGAATAAAGTGTAGAGACATTTTCCGTTAATCCCTTGACTTCAACGGTTGTTTACTTCTCGAGTGACTGCGAAGGATATGACTTGGCATAATACAAAAAGAGTTCGAAATGATCAATTCCTCTCGCATCCGGCAGATTCCTTACAATGGAAAAAGTTTGATGGGGTGTACCATATTTTGCTGAAGAGCCTTAGAACGTATGTCTCGGGTTAGCAATTGATGGTTTTAATCCATTCGACAATATGAATGCTTCTCATAGTATGTAACCTGTGATATTAATGCCTTATAATTTCCACCTTGGAAGTGTATAAAATACCTTTATTTCATGATGGCTTTATTAATCTCAGGGCCGAGGTCACAGGAAACGACATAGACGTATATCTACAATCATTGATAGCAAAGTTGAAAGAGTTGTGGGAACTGGGTGTGACTATGTCTGATGCGGTCTAGTCGCGGGAACTCAAGATGCATGCCGTAGTCTTCTAGGCAATAAATGATTTTTTTAGCACACGGAAATTTGTCTGAATGGAGCACAAAAGATAAATTAGCTTGTCCTGTTAGCATCAAAGATACACAGTCCCAGTGGTTAACAAATAGAAGAAAATTATGTTTCATGGGCCATCGTCGATCTTTTACCTAATAATCATAGTTGACATTCGAACAAGACAATGTTTGATGGGAAGACTGAGCGGAGGTCATCACTGCCAACACTGTCTAGCGATTATATTCTTACACAACTACTTGAGATACCAAAAAATATATTTGGGAAGGACGCACGAGTGCGAAAGAGGAAACGACATACAGTAGAATTCAATTGGACAAAAAAAGTATTTTCTTCGAGTTGTCATACTGGTCTACATTGACACTTTGCCATAATCTAGATGTCATGCACTTTGAGAAAAATATATGTGTAAACATTTTGAGAACTCTGATGTCAATAGAAGGGAAGACAAAAGATACAGTTAACTCCAGTGAATATTTAAAGGAGTTGGGAATAAGACCGGAGTTGCATTTACAAGATAATGAGTCTCGAGCCTACATGCCTCTTGGATAGTATACACTATCAAGTGATGAGAGAAAAAAAATTTGTGACTGGTTCTTGTCAATCAAATTACCTGATGGGTATGCCTCGAACATGTCAAAATGTCTGCGAACACATAACTGGAAGATAACCGCTCTTAAAAGTCACGACTGTCATGTATTTTTATAGTGCTTGTTGGCAGTTAGCATGCGTGGAAAGTTTAGTCGATATTTTTGTATAGCTCTCATAGAGTTAGGGTCATTTTTCAAAAGCATTTGTAAAAGGATGTTACAAGTTGACGTATTATTAAAAATGGAGGCCGACATTACAGTGATCTTGTGCAAACTAGAAGGTTTGTACCTGCCTTCCTTCTTTGATATAATGGTTCTTTTGGCTGTTCACATACCTCGTGAGGCTTTAGTTATGGCCCGGTTCAATATAGATAAATGTATCCTTTTAAATGATTTTTAGAAAAACTTAAGCGAAATTTGGGAAATAAGGCTCGCCTAGAAGGTTTGATTGCAAAGTCCTATATTGATAATGAATGGTACACTTTTTGTTCAATATATTTTCATGGGTTTGATACAAGATTTACGAGACCAGATCAAAATTATGAAGGTGAAAAAATGGGTGTCTCATCACCATTTTCTGTATTCTCCTAAACTATACATCTAATGGGCGCACAAGGAGGCTATAACTTGTACAGACGAGATTTTGATAGAGCTCAATGGTATATCCTGAATAATTGTGTAGAAATTGAGCACTACTTGAGGTTAGTAGTATCAATCAAATGCTTGAGGTTAGTATTTTCATATAAATTAATATTTCACATGAAAACTCGTAGCAAACATTTACAACTACTTACCTCTGGTGGTGTAGCTGACATACAAAAGAAGCATGAAGAGGAGTTTGAGTCGTGGTTTGAATATATGGTATTATTAAAAAATTAATATGGATTCTATTTAGATTTAATATTATACTAAATATATTTATTGATGTAGATTATATCAAAACATGCTGAAAATTTCGAGGAGATCTAACCAGAACTTTATGCATTGGTATATGGTCCGAGCAAGAGGGCTATCCAATATTTGGAGTGTTTGGCGTGTGGTTATAGATTTCACATACATGCTAGAGAACGATATAGAAAAACTCAGAATTGTGGGGTTGCAGTCGAAGGGAGCCATGGGGATGATAACATTGAATTTTACGGAGTTATAGAAAATATTATAGGGTTAAAGTATATGGAGGGTTATATTGCTTGGTTGTTTAGTTGTACTTGGTGGGATGTTTCAAATCCTAGGTTGGGAGTGCGTAAAGATGAAAGTTTTGTCAATGTGAATTCATCAAAAACTTGGTACGAGGATGATCCTTTCATTCTCGCCTACTAGGAAAATCAAGTTTTTTATTTAGATGATCTGGAGTATGGGAAACCATGGTGAGTGGTGGAGAAGTTTGCACCAAGAAATGTGTATGGTTAAATTCCAAAGGCAGACGAACCACATGAATAATTTGATGATGCGACAAATGAAAAAGCATATAAGAAAATGAACCAGAGATCAATCTATTTGTTGACCTAAGTCAATATGACATGGTCCCACTCCGTAGGGAAGATGTTGCACCAGAAATGATTGGAGGTGGAATGTCAGAAGACCATGAATCTACTGACGTGTCTAATGAGAATAAAGGGGACTGGTCCAGCAAAACTGATTGTGAATTAATTAAAATATTTATGTAAGTATAAATTTTATAAATATTCATAACATTTATCTGGTGATATATTTAATACATTACAATTTCAAATAAATATGTCTTCCAAACGCAAAGCAGTTTGTATACCATCCTCATCCACACCCATTATTGACTCTCCTGCAATAGTGGGTTAGCATCACCAGACCCAGAGCTAGGTATTTTGTCAAATTATGATATTTAACACATAAGTTAATATATATTTACCAAATTATATATATCTGTTCTAATTGTTGTACATTTAGATGATATATTAGAGGGTCACACAAGTGGGTATAGTGATTCACAAGCATGGCTTTCTACTTATGTTGGTGCCCTCACTCGCACTTATACTCTAATGTCAGCAGCCTACTGGGTTAAGGCTCCCGAAGATGTAAAAGATCACATAACAAATCATTGCATTGTAATGAGCTACATCCCAAGAAACTAAGTATAAATTAAATTTAAAGCAAATTGTATTTTTATTAATTACTTATAATTCTTTCCAATGATGAGTTTTGATCTCGATTTTAGTCGGCGAGAGCATCGAAAAGCAGTAGAGGAACTGATGTCGGGTGCATTCCGGAGGTACAAAGGTTGGCACCATGCACATTTGAAAAATTCAGCACTGCTGCAGAGGCATGCCAAAATCCATTTCAAGCAATACCACCAGCCGAGTGGAAAAATGTTTGTGATCTATTTGAAGATCTTGCTTATAAGGTAATATCGCATTTATCTTTTTTTTAATAGAAAATAATAGATGTATTATAATTTGAAACTTATAATCTAATTTTTTTAGCAATGGAGTGCTATGAACAAAACAAGTAGATCAAATTTAAAGATACACCATCGTGCGGGTTCTCGGTCTTTTCATCATTTGTACAAAAAAATGATCAGTGCTACTAGTTCTGGTCTTATATTAAAACACAAACTTCTCTCATTCAAGTTCTAATATAGTTTTTATTTTGCAGCAAGCTGAAAGTTCTAGTGACTTTGATCTAACTCATTTATATGCTAAAACACATAAAGATCGTAATGGTGTTTGAACCAGTATCGAAACTGAGGCAAATTATTTAAGTATAAGTATATTAAGTCATGTCTAATACAATATTCTTTTTATTTATGCTAACTTTAATGATTTTTTTTTGTAGGAAAAGATAAAATCTCTAAAGGACACTACTGCAAATCCATCTGATGAATCATCTATCAACGATGCTCAGATCCTATTTAAAGTTTTTGGATCACATTTTGGATATTTGAGGGGGTTAAGGCGTTGTGTGAAGTCATCCTCCAGTTCATCATTCTCTTCTAAGGCTAGATCCAATGAAGACAAGACTAAGGAGTTAGAGGCAACACAACTTGAGATAGAACGATTAAGATCCAAGGAACAAGAGTTACTGACCAGATTAGATAAACCATCAGAGTTAAAGTCAAAATAAAAAAGAGACTGAAGTCGACGACTCGAACAATGTTTGAAGAATGGCAGAAGATGTCTCAAAATGCTATACCACCACCACGATCTTAAAACTTATTTTTTTATATTAATTGCACATTTATTATTCTTTTTAACAACAATATTTAAACAAATTTGATGTACAAATTATATTTTTATTATAATAGTAATGTCTTTTTTAATTAAATATGAATCTGTGTAGCAGTATAGTTCGAACAGAAAATATACGTTCGAACGGTACATTACGATTTAAAAAATTGTTTGAACAAAAAAGAGTCAATTCGAGCAAGATTAATTCCAATAAATTTATTCGTTCAAACAGAGAAAATCCGTTTGGATGCTTACCTCGTTCGGACCAGGCAATCTATTTGAACCAAATATTTGTCCGTTCGAACAGTGAGTGTCAGTTCAGGCAACTGAAATTTTAGTTCGAACGAGTTTCTAAGACGAATTTATTTTTGTCTCAAATAAAAAAAACCTATCCGAACGGATCTGGATAGGCAAGTGAGATTTCGTTGAATTTCGTCCCTAAAAACTTTTTGAGATAGGCTTTTTGAGACAAATTTGGGACGAGTTTTTTTGTCTCTAAAGATATTTTGGGACAAAATAATTTGTCTCAAAAATCCCATTCTCTTGTAGTGTGGTAAACATTAATGTTTTCACACTACAAATCGATAACTTAAAACAAGCTGAATTAAAATTTAATAATTTTCTATTATATAAAATCAACACAATAGCAAGAACTTATCTTGTAAAATCAATAACTTAAAACAAGAAACTTAAGTCCATTAACTTCATTAAAACCATTCACCTTTTGTATTCATGCAATTTAAAGAAAATAACTGAAATTCATTAGTCCATTCTACTGTATTGGTACAATTTAAGCTCGAATTCATGCAATTTAATGAAAATAAATGTTTTGGACTCAAATATTCCTGCCATTAGACTCTGAACGTACAATTAAACACATGCAATTAAATATTCTGGATTCGTTCACTGTGTGTATTCACCCCTACAATGGCAATAAATATTCTGTCAAGTTATGTTTATCAAGAAAAAAGTACAATAAAACTCACTTGAATCCTTTCATATTTATAATTTCTGAACGTAAAACTCATTTCAAAAGACAAAATGGACATTATTCTATATTTATCCTCATTCTCATTCCCAATTCTAAACGAACCTCCTTTTGTATTTTTGTATGCTCTTTTACTTTGTTATTTCTTCAAATCGGATTTTCTGTTTTCTGTTTTGTTAATTTTTTGTTTACTTTATATTCTGTTTTGTTATATCTTAAGTTTTGTTATTTGAGAGCTTACTTTCAAATAACAAAATAGATGTTGTATGCTCTTCTCTTTGGTCGTTTATCTGATATGTTTAATTTTGTTCTGCAGGACAGTGCACTTTAAAGGGTGTCATCGTGTTTTATTCCTAATTCTGTGTTATTATTTAGGTTTGTAAGTTTTTTTCTTTGTTTTCAGATTTTATATATTCTTCTATTTTGTTATTTCTTCAAATATGGTTTTTTGTTTCGTTAAATTTTTTAAACTTCATCTTGTAATGAAAGCTACTGTTTTCTTCCATCAAATCCGAGATCATATTTTCAAATCTGTTTTGTTCCTTCTTATGTGGTTCTATTTTGCATGTTCTTCTATTTAGTTGTTTATTAAAATGTAATTTAAAAATTAAATTGTAACTTCATCTTCTGATTTTTAGCTTGGCATTTCTTTCGTTTGTTGTACTTACATGACTTGATTTATTCATTTATGGTTTAATTGTCTATGCATATAGTTTAATTGTTTCATATTTGTTGTGATGTCCCCAAATTCTCCTTAAAATAAATACAGGAATTGAGGCATCGCGATGCTGACAACACGGGTCACGCACCCCCAATGTCAAGTGCTAAGTGTGTGAACACGTGACATGCATAAATAAAAGTCGCAGCGGAATAATTAAAGTCAATAATTAAGTACCAGAATTTTTTAGAAATATTTTACAAACCAGTTTAACATAAATTCTCCAAAAGGAGATTTAATACAGTCATCCGAAAGATAAATTAAACAAATACATATTTATAACAAGGAGGGAAATAAATTTCCCGAAATAACAATTAATAATAATAACACATCAACGGCGGAGCCGTCTCCTCAGGCTCAGTCTCTTCAAAGTCTGCATCCAAAAACTACGACGCAAAAAATGGCATCGCAGGTAAGTACAACCCAAACAAATCCAAACAAACTCAAGATAATAAATACATTCATGCAACAATACTATGCATGAATAGGACACCGTATGCATATGACTTAAAATTATCCTTCTCAAAATAAATAAAATAACCACACACACCAAAATCTCATTTTGGCCCAAATAAAACTCCAGTAAAATCACTCATCATCTTCCCAGAAGATGATGTTCATAAATCCATAAAAACCACAAACATTTTCCCAGAAAATAGTCCACGTAAAACCAATAATTAAAACCCGCCACTTTTCCAGAAAATGGCCTAAACATCCGTTTTATTAACCGTATGCACCATGATCTCCCCTAGGGACCATCCGCACACCCTAGCTTTCATCATCACACCGAAGGTAACGACCCCTCATGTGATTTCAAAATGGGCGATGCCTAGCTAACCGCGCCTAGCACGTACCATGACTAGGCATCCCCTAGCTCCCGCCAGCAGAGGAGCACGGAGTTAGCACGAGAGCGTTACCATCCCGTCCGATCCCATCGTCGCCCGGCGACGACCTAGGGGACGTCACTCAGTATATTCTGCTCCCGAGTGACCAGAGGAGCTCCACCGGGATAATGCTCCATCCCGGCTTGGGGTTGTGATACACACGCACCCGAAACCATAAACACAATGAAAACCCAGTTTTCATTTCCAACACGTAAATATGCGCGTAAATACACAATGCAGATGACCATGCACCAAATAACCAACAACTGATAAATTCCAACAATAACCAACTACAATATTTGTTGATGCCAAAAATATATTTAAATCTTAAAGTTTATTTGGAAAATACTTACCGCGGTTAAAAATGCATATTCTTGGGTAGACGTCATTCCGCAGCGCTCGTAGCGGTCACTTGTACGTTAGGCTAGAGTACTCGGTTTGCCACCAAAATTTAGGGAAATACTCTTTGAAGGGTGGGGAATTTCATGGAGGTAGTGGTGTGGCGGCACAACCACCAGAAGGTGGCAGATCGGGGTCAAAATGGGTGAAAACCCATTTTCGGGTTTGGGGTTGTATCGGGAAGGTGAGGTTGTGTATGGAGAAACTGAGTTAGGGGGATGACTAGCTGGGCGAGGGGAGACTTTTGGTGGTGGTGGTGAGGCCTACGGTGGCCGAACACCGGTGCGGCGAAGAACAACCCGTTTAAGACCCATTTCGGGTGGAGGGGTAACCAGCGGAGATGGGTGGCTACCGACGGTGGGTTATGCTCGCCGGAGAGTGGGGAGTCTAGTGGTGGTGGTCGGAGGCCAAGGGGTGGCCGGCGGTGGTCGAAAAATGCAAGGGAAGGTAATATAGTCATTTCGGGTAGTGGGCCGTGTAGGGGCGGTGGGGTGGCCGGAGGTGACACCACCGGTGCCGTTGAACTTGCCGGCATGTGGGGGTGAGGTTGGGCTGGGCGGTTTCGCCGGTGGGTGGCCGACGGCGGCCCTGGGGGAGATGAGAGAATCAGGGAGATGGAGAGGAGAACAGGGGAGGGGGGGCTGGCACACGGGGGATCTGGGAGAGGCAGGGGAGAAAGGAAAAGAAAAAGACAACAAAGGAAAAAGGAAAAAGAGAAGGGAAAAGGAAATAGAATCCACCAGAAGAAAAACACAATAAATTAAATAAAAGCCAGTCAAAAATACTACAATTAATATCAATAAAATAAAATATTTAAAGCCCATCAATAAACCAATTTAATTTAAAGAACAATTTAATTATAGAACACTAATTATTATTAAGAAAACACATCAAATAAAATCACATAATAAAATAAAGGAAATTAAATTCCACTCATTAAAATAATTACCTCACATTTAAATTAATAAAGAAACAACATAACTCAACATTAACTAATTAATAGTTCAAATAAATATCTTAAATAAATAAAACACGACTAATAATATTATTAAAATAAATTAAAATAATTAATATCGAGAATAAAATAACGTGTAAAAATATACATAAGTCCAGGATTTCACATTTGTTTATGCATTTTATTCATTTACCCATTGGCCTATGTTCTAGGGATTTCAATAGTAGCTTATTTGTGTAGGGCTTTAAGGTGTTCCTAAATAAACTATGTAATTTTTGGTTGTATCTTCCTAATTATATGAGTTTATTTTTCTAAATCTGAATGTTTCTTACTCATTATAAAGCGAAATTTGAAAATTGTGGTCTTAATATTCACCTTTTTAAATATTTCTAGCTTTAATGTATAGTCAAACGTATTAGAATGTATTAGAATTTTAATGTATGCATTCATGTATTATAATGCTAATTTTTTAATATTATAATGCATAATCTTATGTCTGTTGTATTAATATTCAAACCAACAATCCTTTGAGTTTGTTGTCTCGAGTATTTTATAATTTATTAGGGTTCCCTTGGCATATTTGATCACAATTGAGTATCTCCTAATTATCATTTTTCAATGCTTCGTCTGTTGAAATCCTACATTCTATGAACTGCATTTTATGTCCTAAACCAATCTTGTTCATCCTAACCCTTTTATCCCCAAAACTCTTTGAATCTCAACCTTGAAACTAAATAATACAATGATTTACAAGAACCAAGTCACAATTATGTATAGATATTTTTAAAATATATATTATATATTATATTACAAGTTGAACAACTAGTTTTAAAAGAGAATTTAAAGCATTTAACCCCAATTACAATTCAGAAACTCTTAATAACAATACAATGTTTAACACTCATTAGCACTCATGTACCTTAAATTACAACGTGTTTCATAAAAACTATGACACCGTTTGTATTTTAGGGGAAAAATTTATTATGTGCCTGAAATTTTAGTGTGTTTCATAAAATCGTGACACTGTTTATTTTTAGGAGAAATTTGAAATAACAACGAAAAATGATATTATGATTTTTTGGAGGTGGGGGTGGATGTTTGGAAGACTAGCGCTGTTTAGCTATGCTCATTTTGAACTTTTTCTACTTTTTGTAGTAAACACATACTTAAAGATGGACTCATAATTGCCCGATAATATGCTTGAAAATCTACCAGTATACCGAAATGAAGGAATTTGTTATGTTTTGAGCTATTCGAGCTTTAATAATTATTAAATGATTTATTAATATTTTAAAAAAAAATTATATTCTTGTTGTAAAAACCTTATTCAATTAACTAGGCAACGTGTCCTGCACATTGCTTCCTAACTATTATATATATATATATATATATATATTTATATATATCTTGTTTACTTTTCATATATAATATAATACAATAAACTGAAAGTACTACGTACTTTATTTATTTTACAATATTATCCCTGAGTCATTTTTAGTTTTCATTAATTTGTATTCCAAACCATTAATACCATCAATTGGCATTTCAAACATTCATTTTTTTGTCCATTTCGCGGTAGATCATGATGATGACTAATTGGCTTTAAGATTGTGCCAGTATTATTTCTCGTCAAATCTCTAGAAGGTATTTTAAATTATCGAAAAGTAGTAGCAGTTAATTTGATCGTGTATAATACATTATATATTAAAAAAATATGGCAATTGGGGGGTTTAAAATATAATTTCGAGATAATTTAAACTTGCTCATCAGTACTTTGGGATGATAAAACGTCCCATTAACTATGTACGTCCAGTAAGCCTGTTTATATAGCTAGTTTGTCTTCGTTATAAATGTACATAGCTTATATATGCGTCTTTGGGTACATTTATTAGGTGTTCCTCCAATCTTCAGATCAACAACAATAATAATAATAATAACAAAATTCAATTACGCCCGGCCTGCACCCCAGGCCCAAATGAAAAGGCACGTCCATGGAATTGGGGTTCAGGTAATTACTAGCTAGGGCTAGAAATTTTGTGGGCCGGAATGGAGTTTATATGTGTGTATATATATATATATATATATATATATATATATATATATATATATTATCTGGACAACAAACATTTTACAAAGTTATCAGAGGCAGCCAGCCGAGATCGTAACCAATCATGGCTAGCACAATTATTTTACATATTAATTTATATTATTTATTACACATGAAACACCAAGTACCAAATAAGTGGTGGCAACCTGGTGTGCATGCATGTAGTAGTTTAAGTCATTGAAATGGCATAGCTAGCTATCCAATCCGAGGAACTTCATAAACAATACCACTCTCCTTAATCCAAACCCTAACCCTGTCACACCTAAAGTCCTTAGTCACCGGCGTCCCTTCCAACAGCACGATTGCATGCACGTGACAATTTTCTGCTTCTATCTTTTCCGCTGCAGCCTCCCCATCCGCTCCAACCAGCTCCGGCCATGAGTTCTTACCTACAATCATTTCATTCTTATAATATAATATGAGTGGTTCTACTCTTACAAAATGTGGGTGCTGGAATTCCGCTTAGTTAAAAAAAATCGTCTTTTTTTTTATTATTATTTTTCATGATTTTTTATCACTTTTAAATATTTTTAAAAATTTCAAAAAAATTACAACATTATAAAAATACAGATTTTTAATCAATATATATGTATAAAAAAAAAACTCCCACAGTCGGGAATCCCATTTGTGGGGGGGTGATTTCTTTTATAATATCGATCTTTTTTTGACAAGTGATTAATACATGCTTGATAATATAAATATAAATATAAATATATATATATATGGCAATATCAGACGTTGGAAATAAAACTTAAAAATTACCTGGACAACCAGATGCCATTGTACGTACGTACACCTTTCTGATCACTTTCTCGTTCTGTGTAATATATATGCGATAGACGTTTGAGTGAGTTCTTCCTGATTGGATGGGGTATATATAGATGTACGTAGATTCAAGTGGTTTGTTATATAAGTTTCCAAAGCTTTTTTTATTTATTATTAGCATGTTTTAGTGAATTTACACGTTGAAAGTCAGTTGGGATAATTAATGGTGGCGATTTTCAAATGGAGGACGAGCGATATTTGAAGAAAAAAACACGTTGAAAAGGCCTAAAGACAAAAAGACAGAAATGCCGAAATCAAAGAGACGTGAAGAAATAAAAGAGACGTGAAGAAATCAAAACACGTTTAAAGTCAGTCATAGTTCATGATAAGTAGAATAATATATTATTTTCAGTCTTCTGATCAGTAGTTTCATATGTTAATATCAGTCATAATTTAAGTAAAAAAATAATATATATGTAAAATGTAATGCATCGTTAATTTGTGTAATTAAAAATGATAAAAAGTTCCATGCAAATTCATGATAAGTAGAATAGGTTTGATTGCCGGTTAGAAAGGAAAGCATAGAGATAAGTTTCTTTTTTATATGGGTTATTACATAATTGCTCTGCCTGCTCCCCTTCCATCAGTTCTATAAACAGAACACATGAGGTCTGTTTTTCTTCCTTTTACTTCTTTGCTACTCTTTTGCATATCTTCCTTTCATTAACATGGTTTATAACATGATTGTCCTCTTTAATTACCCTGGTTCATCATATCTGTCCTTTTTTAACTGCCAATATTACCTCGGACCGAATTGGTTGGAAATCATTTCACTCCTAGCTAGGCTAGCTGCATCATTTATATATTCATGTATATATACATATATACATATATAATTGACTTCTCTTAGTGAATAAATTATTTGAATGAATAGTACCCTCTAGCTCAAAATAATAATAATATATACATATATACCTGGTAGCTAAGATAACATTTGCTTGGCTAGGAGAGCTTGGAGAATCTTTGTTCCGCCTATGATGAAGCCCTGAAAGAGAAAAATTGAGTTCATGCTGAAAATAATTGGATAATTTCTAAAGTATGCATGTCATGCATAAGTTAATTACTATCATGATGATCCTATCATTATAAAGAAATGATACTTGCAATCCTATAACTAGGAGTATCAAATCGTATTAACAGGTTGTATTTGTATTGTATCAAGATATATATTATGGAAAATGCTGGATACAACCGGGGTTGCATCCCCAACGCGGCATCAGCTCAATCGATATTATTGAAAAATAATGAAAAGACAGAAAGATTTTCACCTTCTACGTTTTGATCTCTGTTTAATCTATGGGAAGTACAAAATAAATGCAACATTGGGTCCAGAAGCCACCGAGCTTCCACCACGCGCCCCCCATAAAACAACAACATAGACACAAAAAAGATGTTCAATGGATACGTCCAAATGCAGATTTAGTCAATACAGTAAAAATCAAAAAGAGGGAAGAGATGGATTTAGTCAAGATCAGAGGCTTTGGACTCGAGCATCATAGCCTCGATCGATGGTCAAGTCCGTCGAATGTTCAATCCATTAGCTCTTCTGCATCTCACGCTCTTGTTCTACAAAACAAACCATTTCCAAATCCAGGAGCTTAGAAATGAGTGATATCTATGTATTCGGAAGGAAATTCTTTTTTTCTTTTTTAACATTTTTTTCTCTTTTTGAGAGTTTTGGTCTCTGTAACATTGGCAATGCTGATTCCTCTACATGATAATCCAAGTTACCTAGCTTTTAAAAAGACTTCAAAAGAAAGCAGGTCCTTTTCTACTTGGATTCTGATTTTAGAGAAAGGAAATGAAGAACAGGAGAAGGTGATGATGGAGAGGTCACTACTGTTGGGGACGGAGCACTCATTGGCGGAGTCTTCACAAGAGACGGCACCGAGGATTGTGCCATGGTGGAAGCCACAGAAAATCCTACCAGGAATGCAATCTACTATGGAAAAAAATTGATAGAGAAAGGGAGAAGAACATAACGAAGAGAAGAAAAATAAAAAAATAAAAAGTTTTATTAAAAGTAACGCCCGGTTACGTGGTGGGGATGCAACCCCAATTGCCCCTAGCACTACTCATATATTATACTATATGTGTTTACTTAAATTCAACCCGTTAACGTTATCAGGTCAAAACATCAAACCCTACCAAGACCTATTAACATAATAAGTTGACACAACACGATCTATTTTGACTTGATAGTAAGTACTACGAAATATATTAACACGACCTAACTCTACTTGTTTCAATCCATTTATATAAATGGGTTGAAGACACCCATAACCAATCTATTTGACCTAATTACGTTTAGCATAGTTTTATATAAATGTTAAAATCACAATATTTATAATAATAAAATAAAATAAAAAGCTAACCATAAGTTCAAAATCACAATCCAAATAATAAAAATATCAAAACTAAAATCCCAACAATTTTACTTTTAAGTATAAGGGTGTAAGTGTAACTTTAATTTAATTTCTTAACGGATCATGACGGGTCATAACAAGTCAAAGGATTGGCCCGTTATCAACCGTTAAACGATTGTGTCTTAATGCATCAACCCATTAATTTGACCCAACTCTTCAAGACTAAATTCAAAGATGCTATTATCGTGTCGTGTTCATATTGAATTAATGGGCCATGTCACATATTGTCACTCCTATCTATAACATGCAAGCATTGCATACTTCCTTTAAACAAATTGAATAAATTATAGATTTGCTTGAAAATTTATTTTTTAATGGTGGATATCACTACTTTTCACTATCTATGTAGTCTTAAGATCGCTAGTCTTAATGGTTTATTGCTTCATTAAATTCCATACTCTTGTGTAAAATGATGATCAAGAATAATTTCAATTGACGAAAGAGGATTTTGAATAGATTTTGAGATTGATAACAAGTAGAGAAAATTAAATTCAATTAGTTAGATCATGAGAAAAGCATATCGAGTGACTAGGTGAAATTAGATTCTCAGAAGTTCTTTTTTCATTGATTTGATTATCAAACAACAACTTTCTTTTCTTTAAAATATTTTCTTTGAATTAAAAAAATCTTAATGACTTTTCTAAATAGAGTCAAAATTAGTATAATTTCGATATTTGTCAAAAGTGAGATACTAATCCCTGAGGACAACACTCTTCTCATCAGTTTATTATAAAACTACGATATTGTGCACTTAAAGTTTTGCACCGATTAGTAGCCCGTGTGGTAATGATGATGCAGAAGTGCCTATATCTGCCTCCGATGTGCCTGTAGCTGATGCAACTGCTATGTCCCCAGGCTCAGCAGCTGCAGTGTCCCTAGGTTGAGCAGCTACTGTAGTCCCACACGTCTCATATTAACAAAGCAGTACTAATATGAAAATGGTCTTTGTGAAGTTTTGTTGTGGAAATTGCATGCCATTAAAGATAGAGGTGGCAATATGTTACACGACCCGTTAACTCAATATGAACACGACACGGGTTGACCCATTAAGAAATGATTGCATAACAGGTTGATAATGAGTCAATTCGCTGTGACCCATTATAACTTGTTGTAGCATGTTAAGAAAATTAAAGTTACAATTATACCCTTATACCTAAAAGTAAATTTTGTAGAATTTTAATTTCGATATTTTTATTATTTGGATTGTAAGTTTGGACTTATAGTAAGTTTTATAATTTTTATAAATATTGTGATTTTAGTATTTATATAAGATTATACTAAATTTAATCAAATCAAACGAGTTAATTTTGGACATATTCAACCCATTTACATAAATAGGTTGAAATGAGTTATATTATATCGTGTTAAATGATTTTGTAATATTAACTAATGGATTAATATGTGTTGACATGACACGACACGTTATGTTAATGAGTCGTGTTAGGAAAATTTTGACACGATAAATTTAACGGGTTGGGTTAGGATTGACCCATATATTATAATATACATGTATTGATACGACACGAACACGATCTGTTAACACGATTTAACACCCCTAATTAAAGATCTGGCCAAAGGACAATCAACATGAGCAACATTGTTAGAAATGAAAGTGCTCCCATCACTTGTGGTGACCTTGATGGAGAGGCTTGTCCATTCATATAAGCATTGTATTATAGACCCATTCCAAAGCATTTGTGTGCAGCTCATGTATTGCTTTCTCTAATTCCAACTTCCTACTTAAACTTCAAAAATTAGCTTCCCATCCTCCCCTGTATCCCACTAGTATTGCTTTCATTAATTCTTAGCTAACCTATTTAAACTTTATATTTCTCCCTCCTGTTGAAGCAAGTGAGCCCTAAGTGATAAGTTTGTGGGGTTGACTATTGTGAGCACATTCTAAAAAAATGAAAATCTATAAAAACAAAATTATAAAGTCACTTTATACACTATTTAACACTGTATAACACGAAGGTATAAAGAAAACTACAGAAATTGGCAGATGATTATATTATGTATTTTGAGAAAACTAATTGGGTCATGTAAATATTTGATAAAATATTAGTTGTAAATCTAAAATTTTTAAGGTTATAGTTTTATTTCTACCATGTGATTTAATTATGTAAGAGCTAAATTTCTTTGCATAACTACAGATATAGACTCTATTCCAATGCGAAATGCATCGCATATATAAGTAAGTTTAGGTACATGCCTAAATTTTCGACACATACAGGGGTACATAGTCTAGTGCTACCTATCATGGCGTTTCAATTTACGTTAAAATCCAAACATAAATTGGGGACGTCACACTAATCCTTAGGGCTCTGTAAATGGAAAACACTTCTCATGACCTAATGGGACCAAATCATAGTAATTAAAAATGAAAATGATTGTTCTATGTAGTGAGAAGGGGGTCATCAAGCAACAATTAGAGAGAGATAGTTTGAGGACTCGTAATTTTACTCCCTATGTAATTTAAGATTTTAAATATTAAATATATTTTAATTGCAATTATAATATTGGGTGTTATGAGTTAGTGGATATTAATATTATTTTATTGTGCTTGTGTTTAAATATTTGAATATATTTCATTTTCATTAGAAGATATTATTTCTATGATTTAATTGTAAGCTAATTAATTCTCTTATTATGTTGTTGTGATGCATTTAATTTAATGCTTGAATTTAATATTATTATTTTATTATGTTGGTAATTAAATTAAATTGTTGCATTTTATTTTTTTATAAATTAAAGTGTTATATTTATTTAATTTTTATGTTAGATGGTTTATAGTAGGACTCAAGATTGTATACGTTGGGCCTTTATATGTATTACATATATTGTTCGGTTTTAATTAAACTGGTTTAGTTGACTTTAGTTTTCGCCCACATACATAAATTTATATATTTATGTTGTTACGTTGGGTTTATATAAATATAAGTATGCTTTTTCTTATGAAGTGATCGGGTATTTATTTAATTGGGCTAAGTGTCTTACGTATGGGGCTTGTAAACGTGTATATATATATATATATACATATATATATGTATATATATACATACAGGGGCAGAACTAGGATCTCACATTTGGGGAGCAATTGACAAATTATGTGATATATGTGAATATAAATAATATGTATTTTTTGCTCGTGACTATATATAAAAATAATAACCATATCTACGTCATAAAATTGTATATAAAAAATACATTCAAATCCAAAAAATAGAGAAAAAATTTGGATTAATAGAATAATTCAAAGCATGTGTAAAAGCTTCAAATATAGAAAACCAGTCCCCTTTCTCCTCCATTCTCTACTCATTCACCTCTAGGAAATCAAATGAAAACATATTTTCGGCCCCTCATGAGTACAATTTTTGTAAAGGCCCTAATGAATGCAAATTAACATAATTACAAGTCTACAATCATATATAGGGCTGCAAACGAACATAGCTGCTCGTGAGCAATTTGAGTTCGACTCGTATAAACTCGATTCGAACTCGATTTGTTTAATAAATGAGTTGTTCGTGAGCACTAATATTGATTCGAATATTAAACGAGCTAAACTCGTATAATCTCGACTCGACTCGTATAAACTCGGTTTGTGTTCGTGAACAAGATTCGTATAAACTCGATTCGTCTCGTTTTGAACTCGTAACAATACTCGTAATATTTCTATATACATATATATAATCTTGCATATATTCTTACATATATTCTTTTATTATATATATTTTATGTGTTATATATATTATTTTTAATATTTTGTATAAGTAATATATTTTGTTATTTTATGTAGAAGTAGCATTTTATTTTTTTACAATAATAATATATTAAGTTCACAAAAAAATTATTGAGTCAAATATTTATAAAGAGTAAGAAACTCGAGTAATTACTCGACTAAGTTCGGCTCGTTCGTTAGAAAGTAAAAACAAAAATCGATAAATAACTCGATTCGACTCGAGCTTGTCTTTGATCGGCTCGAATTCGACTCGACTCGGAAAATTCTCAGCTCGACTCGAACTCGAACTCGAGTTATTTGAGTCCAGCTCGACTCGATTCGACTCGAACTCGTCTTTGATCGAATCATAATCATATATATAAACCAATGTTATGTGAGACATGTAAATAAAAATAAAAGAAAAAAGGGGATGCATCAACTTGTACAGGGAAACAACCACGTTTCATAAATATATAGCCTTTAAAACTTTGGATAGAGATCTATAACACACGACCAATTGATGTGAAAGAGATAAAAACAAATGACTAATTAGAATTAAGAGTCTAAGAGGCATCCAACCCAACAAATGGCGCAAGACCCAAATGTCGGAGTAGCAAGATTTTCGCAGAAAACTGATGCAGTGGGATCCGAGAAAGATGATGCTGAGCTGTCTGGTTGCACGTTGATGGCGCTAAGGTACCATGAATTGGCAGATCAGCGTAAAGGCCGGAAGTGATTGTGATCTCTTTCTAATTGGGAGAGTTTTAGGTGCGTTTCAGTCTTTTGGTCATAACTTTGGCTACGGGTGTCAGAATCGTGCATAAAACCCCAATTCGGAAAGCTCTTTTCGACGCGCACGCTGTCCACATCGAGCATGGCTCCATGTGCCTTTTTTTCGACCTCAAATTCCGCTGTTTTCCCTTCCGAATTGTCATTTTTAGTTATTTTTTACTATTTTTGGTAATATTTCATATGTTTGTTAGGAAGTCATTTTAAATCCGATTTGTTCCAGATTTTTTGTAGATTGCTTATTTTAATTTAAATTTGAACTTTACGTTATTTTCGGGATTTTGCCATTTTTGGTAAAATTCGGTTACAGACGAATTTTAGCTATATAGTCCGGCTTGTGGACTGATTTTTGACATTCTTTCATTTGATAATATTCAGTTTTTTTTCAGAGACGTATTCTCTGTATTTTGGGCGAATTTCTCGTGTTCTTCCTTGTGAATTCATCTGTTGAAACTAGCCTGCAGAATAATCGTTATTCTGTCCGGCATAAAAAACAAACATTCATATCAAAGATTGCAAAAAAACTATGATATTGCAATAAGTAATATCAGCATCATCTAAGAAAAGGCTAGTCAAACCTGAAACCATGATCTTTAACTTCAACGAACGGTACAACATGTATAAGAACATAACGCAGAGAGTAGAGGAAAATTAGTTGGTGCTATTGTGTACCTACATTGATTTACGCTTGCTGCCTGTGTTAGTAAAAATGCAGAAGTTGGAAAGGTAATCAAGATTCAAGAGCACCCATGTTCCTTCGCTTAGAGTTAGAAGTAGAACGGTACAAAAACCATGAGGCTGGAGCTGAAGGTCAATATCATATCAATACACACAAGAGGCAAGTTAAAACGCCCAAGATCCAACGGTACAAAGCCTAAAATTGTACTCGTTCACTTCTGCCCTGCTCTGCCAGACTGCAAGTCTGCAACTACAAGTCTATTGTCTCAAGTTTCAACTTTATGTCTGCAGTCTATGTACTATATCATGGAGTGGAGACGCATGGACCATTGGTCTAATAGTCTTGAACTTAAAATCTACAAGTTGGCAAGTTGCTCTCTAAATATAAGCATGGACTATTGGATTTTGACTCTATATTTCAGTAAGATAGTGTGTAAATTCATCTAAAAAGAAGATGTGTGTCAGTTTTACACAAGAGAGGCTAAATATTTGAATATTGGAGGAGCTGTAGGAGAAAATTGAGAATTAATCTATATACTAACATGAATTTTTTAAAAAAATTTTGGGGGGGGGGGGGGGAATAGCCCCCCCAAGGAAACACCTGGTTCCGCCCTGTATATATATATATATGTATATGTTTGCTTTTAAGAAGCCCAGCCCCTTTATTATTAAAACCAGCCCCTTTATTTAATTCAAACGTTGCCGTTTGGTTAAGGGATTTAAGTGAATCCCAGGCCTTCACCGGACAATACTTCTTCGTTCTTCTCGTTCTTCGATTTTCTTCTTCTTCCTTCTTCTTCTTCCTCTGTTTTCCTGCTACACCCCTGAACTTTAAATCCAAATCTTGGCAGCCTTCCTCCTCATCGTTTCATACATGCATTGAGTCATCAGTTACCCAGTACCTAGTTGAATATTTCTCCTTTGATTTTGGTTCCGATCGATGCTGTATGTGCCCGGAAACGGCTTGAAACCGTGAGTATGTAACTCTGTTTTTAACTTCATTTTTACCCGAAAAATTTAGCGTTTCTTCTCCTTTTTAACTTGGTTTTTTTGGCTTGATATTGGTAATCTTTTATGTGATTTTTCCCACCCAAAAATCCACGTTTTTCAGCCTATAAAATACCTATCTATGATGCGAAAAACCCATGCTGAAAACCTCTTAATGCTGTGCCTTGTTTTGGTCTGAAACCGTGAGCTTCACATTCCTTTTTATCATTTCTTCCTCTTGAGTTAAACTAGAGTTTATCCTCTTTAAAACCTCTTTGTATCCGAAAATTGTAGTGGAGTTTTAGTAGGTAATATCTTGCCGTAAAATCACCATATTTTAACGTTTACGATATCCTCGATAAGCTTTTTCTCTAATTTAATTGATTAAATTGTTTTTGTGTTAATATTAATTTATTTTTGTGGTATAATTTTATTTATGATCAAGTGTTTAGTTTAGTTAGTTAATAACTGTATTTTATTTATTTACAGTAAAATGATTAATTTGTTGGGTTGCAATATTTGAGATTATTTTCTGTGTTGGTTATTTATAAATAAATGTCGTTCTACTTACGTGATCTGTTTAATTAATCTGTTAATATTAATTATTATTTTTAGTGATGTTACCGTATTTTATTGGTGTTTTATTTATGTTTATTTTTAATTATTTTTGTTATTTTCGATATTGATATTTATTTACTTGTAATGATTTATATACATTGGCGCTTTGGGCGTGAGTATAGCGGCGAGTACGCGGGTGGAAGCACGGAATCGCTGTTCGGCATTTTTCGTAACTTCAGGAATTATTAGCGAACGTACTATAAGTATTTTCCAAATAAACTTTAAGATTTAAATATATTTTTGGCATCAACAGATGTTGTGTTTGGTCATTGTTGGAATTTATTAATTGTTGGTTATTTGGTACATGGTCATCTGCATTGTGTATTTACGCGCATGTTCATGAAAATATTTGAAAATTGGATTTTTGCATGATTTCGGATATTCATGTGTTAGAAATGGAAATTGGGTTTGCATGTGTTTATGATTTTCGGGTGCGTGTGTAGCACGACCCCAAGCCGAGATGGGGCATTATCTCGGTGGAGCTCCTCTGGTTACTCGGGAGCGGAATATACTAAGTGACGTCCCCTGGGCCGTTGCCGGGCGACGACGGGATCGGACGGGATGGTAATGCTCTCATGCCTACTCCGTGGCTCCTCTGTTGGCGGGAGCTAGGGGATGCCTGGTCATGGTACGTGCTGGGCGCGGTTAGCTAGGCATCGCTAGTTCCGAAGTCACATGCGTGATCGTTACCTTCGGTGTGATGATGAAAGTCAGGGTGTGCGGATGGTCCCTAGGGGAGATCATGATGCATACTGTTAGTAAAACGGATGTTTAGGCCATTTTCTGGGAAAGTGGCAAGTTTTAATTATTGGTTTTACATGAACCATTTTCCGAAAAAATTGTTGTAGTTTTAATGGATTTATGGATATAATTTTCTGGGAAAATGATGGATGACTTTATTTGAAGTTTATCTTGGGAATTTGAAATATGTGGTTTATTTATTTATTTTGAGGATAACAATTTTAAGCCTCATGCATATGGTATTTTGTTCATGAGTGATGTTTTTGTTGTTGTATTAATGTATTTATTATCTTGGGTTTGTTTGGAATTTTACTTACCTGCGGTACCATTTTTTGATATCGTAGATTTTGTTGCAGAGGACGAGGAGGTTAAGCCTGAGGAGGCTGCTTCGCCGTTAGAATAGCTTGATCTAGTTGTATATTGGGAGTTGTTTTCCCTGCTTGTTATTTATGTAATTGTATGTTTGGATTTTAGGATGACCGTATTAAACCTCTTGTTAAAGAATTTACTTTGGCTTGGTTTGTAATAATTCTAAAAAAATTCTGGTATTTAGATAATGATTTTATTATCCGCTACGACTTTGGCTTGGGATGTGTGACTGTATTGTCAGCATCTCGACACCTCGATTCCCGTGTTTATTTTAAGAAAAATTTGAGGGCATTACAGATAGAGATCGATTGAGCCTAAAATAGTGAAAGAGAGTTTCACCAGTGTCGGCAAGGCAGCGAGAAGACGATTGAGCTAGCAATCGAAAACCACCATGTGTAGTAGAAAGAGAGAGAGAGAGAGAGAGAGATTAGAGAGAGGGATAGAGAAAATATCGAGAGAAGGGGGGGGGAGAGGGGGAAATTAGGTGCGGGAGGTAACTTTAGATTTTTGTTACTGCATACCCACCATTGACTATTGATAATGATGTAAATAATTAGGGGAAGGACCATTATGAAATTAGGTGCGGGAGGTAACTTTAGGTTTTTCAAACGAGTTAACGTTGGCATGAATGGGGGAGGACCATTATGAAATAACCAGAAAATCGATCCAGTACTACTAGCCAGGTCAAATCTTAAAGATCATGTGTAGATCAAGTGAGTCAACTTAACAAGAGTAGTACTAGCTACCGCATCGATCTGATCATAGGTAATTTAATAATTAACGTTAGAGCTTGGAAAACAGAGATTTTGTAACTTGAGAAGACTCTTTCACAGCTAGGTTTTTGGGGATGAATCCGTTAAACAGACCATCTGCAATATTTAAGATCCGGATGAATCCGTTAAACAGACCATCTGCAATATTTAAGGATCTGAAAAGGGAGATATCGATAAGCTTACAAATTATATATAGATGTTAGTGGAAGCTGGCGATTATTAATGTTTAATGTTCTATTATCATCTTGATCATGAGTAGGATTAACCGGCCCTTTTGGCTCTGAATTTTTTTAAAAAGCGCAGAGGTTTTGAAGAATATATTTTGTTTTGGAAGAAGAATATGAATCACGCATCATCAAGTATTCTTACGACAGGAAAAAAAAGTATCTTCTTAAGTAACATTATTAACACGCTTTGTTGAATATAATATAATGCTATAAGATTATCAGGTTATTATATTTAAATAGATGGGGACTAGCTAGCTAATATTCCCAATATGTACGAGATCATTCCAATTCTTTCTCAACAATTTGTGGGTAATGGAGTTTATATCCATATTATTTGGACAACAAGCGTTTTACAAGTAATTAGAGGCAGCCAGCCAACGTCAAAACCAATGGCTAGCACAATTATTTTACATATTAATTTATTTATTACATAAACCAAGTACCAATTAAGTACTAGTGGCAGCTTGGTGGAAATGCATGCAGTAGTTTAAGGCATTGAAATGGGCTAGCTAGATAGCTATCCAATTCGAGGAACTTGAGAAACAACACCAGTCTCATTAACAACAACCCAGACCCTGTCACACCTAAAGTTAAGAATAATCGGCGTCCCTTCCAGCACCAAGATTGCATGCACGTTGCTATTTTCTGCTTCTATCTTTTCTGCTGCAGCCTCCCCATTTGCTCCTAGCAGCTCCGGCCATGAGTTCTTCCCTACAATCATTTCTTATATTATAATATCGATCTTTAATTCTTGAAAGAAAACCCAATCCCACAACAATTAATCCAAAATAAGCCCATCCAAAAATAACAACTAAAGAAAATAAAATTCAACACATTAATTTAAATACTAACTTAATAAAATAAAGAGATTAAGTTCAAACATTAAACTAAATGCACCGCAACCAAAATAATAAAAGAAAATGAATTATCTCAATATTTAAACATATAATTAACTAAAAGATAATATTTAGCAAACCATTAGCTCTAATATTAATTAAAATAAATAATACAAAAAAAAAACAAAGTGATAAAATAACGAAATCTCACAATATATATGGCATTATCAGACATTGGAAATAAAACTTACCTCGACATATTGATGCCATGGTACGTACGTACACCTTTCTTATTTCTTTCTCCTTCTGTCTAATATATATGCGATAGATGTTTGAGTGAGGTCTTCCTGATTGGATGGGGTATATATAGATGTACGTAGATTCAAGTGGTTTGTTATATAAGTTTCCAAAACTTTTTTTTCTTTTATCTTTTTTTTATTATTATTAGCATGCTTTAGTGAATTTACATGTTGAAATTCAGTTGGGATAATTAATGGTGATTTTCAAATGGAGGACGAACGATATCTGAAGAAAAAGAAAAAAACACGTTGAAAATGCCTAAAGACAAAAAGACAGAAATGCTGAAACCAAAGAGACGTGAAGAAATAAAAGACACGTTTAAAGTTTAAAATTCAGAAGGAAAAAAAAAAAAAAAATTGCGAACCTCCTGATCGAGAACATCAAGATTGAGAAGATTTCTCCACCATACATGTCCAGATCGTCTGTATAATGGGTATATTTCTCCACCTTATATTCGTTCTTTCTTAGATTTTTATATCATCTTCTTCTTCTGTTTTTTTAGATGTACCTATTCTTCTATTTTATTTAGATATACCTATTCTTCTAAAAAAATATATTGTTTTATTAATATATAATATAATTACCATAAAATAAGAAAATATATCTTATTCACAATTTAGATATGTTTACCTATTTATTAAATCACTTAATATGTTAATTAATATAATCTTATATAATATAATTTATTAACAAACAAATTGAATAGTTAAGAAAATATTATTTACAATAATCACATATAAGAAAATAAAAGAAACAAAGTTTTAAAAAAAAATCACATATAATTTCACTGTATGTAATAAAAATAAGAAAATGTTTTTTATTGATTAATTAAAATCTACGTGCCTGGGCACGTGGTCCCCTACTAGTGTATATATGTATATATATGTGTGTGTACATTTATATTATATATGCGCATAAATAAAGTTACCTCCCATTGCGCATATATATCTGTATACATACATGCGCATAAAAAGCAGCTCACAGATGGCCTCCCCATTAAGAAATAATTCAAAGAATAAATAAAAAACAAATATTCTTACGTTCTATAAAATGGCTCATCCAAAATTAGTTTTCTTGGCCCCCAAGTAACGTCCTTTTCTAACTTGACATGAATGGTGGAATCGATTTTTAATAATGATAAATTTGATTATATATACACTCCTTAAGATATATATCATATGGTGATCGACTTAGAACTAGCTACATGATGTACGAGCTCTATATATTTTTTTAAGAGATATATAATTAACTCCGCGGTTTGAGTTATCTACAAATATATAGCTAGCTAGGTATCTCTGTCAATTTTGATCTAGTCTATAAATATTAATAAAAAATACCACAAAACACGCGACTAAATCCCAAATTGCCACATGTTAACTTTAATTTTATACGTGTGTATATATATGTAATAATTAATGCATTATGGCAGCCATGTCGTGCGTATAACATCAACTTTATGACTAGCTAAATTAGAAGTTCGTATAAATTAACCAACTTGTAATTCACTCGTGTATGACGTGTAAGATCAACAAAGCTAGCTAGCGGGGGTACATGACTCAAAAAACGTAATTCAAATTACGTACAATGACAAATGTACAAATGAAAAAGTTTGGCACGTACAAAATGATAATCAAGTTTAATATGCTTCGAGAGATTGTGAGAGACTAGATTGACAGCAAGAAAGATGGAGCTTTGATTGTCACAAAGTCAAATCGGAGAAGAGGAAGATGCCACCTTGAGATCATAAAAAAGATGACCAAGCCACTTGATTTCGGCAGTGATGCTAGCTAGTGCTCGATATTTTGATTCACAACTTGAATAAGACACCGTCAATTGTTTATTGGAATGCCAAAAGACAAGGTTATCATCAAGATAAATAACATAGCCAGAGATTGATCGACGTGTAACAAGGAAACGGGCCCAATTAGCATCCGAGTACGTAAAAATATCGCAAGAAGAAGATGGAGTGAATAGAGGCCATACTGCAAGGTTCCCTTGATATAGCGTAGGATCCGTTTGACAGCCTAGAAGTGACAAAAGGAAGGCTTGTGCATGTACTAACTCACAGTAGAGACAACATGAGCAAGGTACGGTAGAGTGATAGTGAGATATTGAAGAGCACCACCAACAAAGGACCGATAAAGTGAGGTATCATCAAAATCAAAACCATCGGTGGACTGGTGTTGGGAAACAACTATGGGAGTGTTCACAGGCTTACTGTCAACACGCTACAAAATTTTATGAACATACTTAGCCTGGCTAAGAAAGAGACCCAAAGAAGTCCAGTGTGCTTAAAGACCCAAAAAATAGTTTAATGATCTCATGTCCTTGGTGGCGAACTCCTTGGTTAATTTGCCAATAAAAGCATCAAGAAAAACTAATTGTTGTTAGTCACGACAATATCATCAACATATAATAATAGATAGATTAAATCAACACATTTGGAAAGAACAAGCAAGGACGAGTTGGCCCGACTACAAAAAAACCCGATAGCAAGAAGAAAGGCACTAAACCTATGGAACTAGGCTCGTGGAGTTTGTTTGAGCCTATATAAAGCTCGGCGTAGCCTACAGACATGGGAGGGATATCTTGAATCAACATAACCTAGAGGCTACTCCATATAAACTTTTTGGAAATAAACACTTGATTAGTGAGACGATCAATACATCGAAAACCATGATGAGACATACTATAGCCAAGAAAAACACAAGAACAACTACAAGGAGCTAATTTGTGAGGGGCATAATCGCGTAAGTAGGGAAAAATAAGACAACCAAAGGAATGAAAATTAGATTAGGAAGGAGGCTTACCGAGCAGAATCTCAAAGGGAGAGCAACCATCAAGAAGAGGCGTTAGCAAGCAGTTAATAGTAAAAGTGACAGTGCTAAATACGTCAACATAGAATTTAAGAGAGACATGAGAGTGCAAAGGCATAGCAAGACCTGTTTTGGTTATGTATCTGTGTTAACACTCGGCATGTCTATTTTGATACGGAGCATATGGACACGACATTTGATGACGAATTCTCGAGGAAATTCAGTGATTCTGAAATTGATGATTAGTGAATTCAATACCTCCATCACTTTGAAAGATCTTGATTTTAGTGAATATTTGATTTTCAACAAATTTCTAAAATTGTAGAAAAATGTGAAAGAAATCAGATTTATATTTTAGAGGATAGAGCCAAGTAAATCGAGAATAATCATCAATAAATATAACTTAATAACGAAGCCCAAGATTTAAAGGGACAGGTGACGGTCCCCACAAATCACAATGAACAAGATCCAATACATGAGAAGTGCGGTTTACATTCACAGAAAAGGAAAGTCTTTTACTTTTAGCAGGCTGACAACTAGAACATACAGTAGGATTAGGAAGGAAAGAAGTAACACATAGTTGGCGATTTTTATTTGCCATACTTGTTCAGTTGCCGAGAAATAGACCAGAAATCATGGAAAGTAATGAACCGAGGTGGAAGTAGAAAATAAATAAAATATAAATGGTTTGGACAAGTAACAAGACTTCTACTGGAGCATGCTTTGGGCTGATCATGCATCAATTTTATAGCTCAAATTTTGCTATAGCTGAGCTATAATAATCAGTTTAAAATTACTATTTTAAAGTAAACTGCTGCCTCATCCACAACCTACCGGATTCATGGCATTAATGCAATTTAAAAGATAGATCTCAAGATGAATAACTATCTCCATGGATTTACAGAACAAGATCATTCAATTCAGATGTCCTGTGAAGTTCGATTACGAATAGTGAATTTGTCAATATCAGATTCCAGTTTTCTTTAAGGAGATGCATTGAGTCACCTGAACACAAACTTACTGGTTAGATCACTCGGAAAGGGTGCCCATTAGCTCCTCTTTCAACTGTTCAGCATAACCACCTTGAGTTCGAATGGACAACGTATGAATAACCTTGTCATTGTCCATTGAAACATTTATCTCTTTCGCTACAATCTGTTGTTCCCTAAATGCTTTGATGACTCCATAAATCGGTTGAGCATCCAATGGGCAGCTTATCGTTACAACCGATCATCTTGTCTGTCCTGAAAATCAAACTCTTTTGGTGGGAGCTTTTTATGCTTATTTTTTCCCAACTCCTTTTCATTTTCCAGAACCTTGATCTTCATCTAGAGATCAGTGATATATGTAATAGCATCACATCATACATATATTCGGGACAATAGCTCTTAATGCATAGAATCTCTGATTAAGCTTCTCGCGCCACTGCCTCTCTGCTTCCACATGATTCAATGGTTCTTCTCTCCCATTGGCAGGCTTTCTCCCTCTCTTTCTGGGTTTCCGCTCATCAGGCTGAGATGATGATTCATCCCTAAACATCTCAAAATTATCCTCATCCGACCCACCAAATGAAGCACGAAGCTTCTAGAACACCAACTTCTCCACCCCCTCTTTCCTCTCAACTCACTTCAAACTGCCATCCCCACATCTATTCAGGTCTTGGTAGTATCCATTACCCCATATCAAGGCAGAACCACCAGATTTCAAGCTCAACCCGCTACAAGACTGTGTAATTCCAATTGGACCCTTCAACAATCTGCACAAGCCCTTCTGGACACCAAAATCCCCAGACTTCGGAACTAAGTCTCATAACATGTTTTCGGAAGCAGATGAAACCAAGAACTTATTAAATATTTTTAACATGACATTAATAATTGGATCTTGGATTTTCTATGATCTACAATAATAAAACAACAATATGATAAATATATATTTCTCCATATGATTAATGAAGAACTATACTGACTATGAGAGAAGGATCACCCTAACAATTTTTGTCTCACAAGTGTCTATCGATGGCTAGAGGTATTCTAATGTTGTAGGTGAGAACCCTTGAACCTCCCAGTACTATTTATAGACTTTCGACCATCAAGAAATATAAGAGTTAGTGTCTAACTATAATTAGAGATATAGAGTTTTAATTTTATCTCTTAGGAATAATTTTTGTCCCTTCACAATTCAAATGTTAACCAATAATGTTTTGAACTATTTCAAACTAATAAGATGGATGTGTGGAACACAGAGTTTAAATAAAACTCTTACATTCTCCCACTTGGCCCATACGCCTGTAAAATAATATTTTTCATTCATGAAATTATAACAAGAAATTAATCATACTGCACAAATTTATTTCCTAAAACTTTTTATAGCTCAAAATACATTTCATGAGTTCCATAATATCAATGTCAAACTAGTTACCAATGCGAGTCATGGCAGTCCTCTGTTATATAATCAACAGATTCCCTTTCATGTACCATAATACCACTAACTAAATTTAACACACGATCTTTAATTGGAATAATTAAGACTAATATTGTAATACCTTTGGGTTTCAATTTATGTCTATTGTATACATTAGCTTGTCATCATTCATCCACGCCTTTCAATGTATATATTAAGTGAAAAGATAAGAAATCAGAAACAACCATAATAGATATCTTTTAATATCCAATAATAAAATACTCATTGTATCAATTATCACTTCATCATGTTCACATTATGGGTATAAACATAGAACTCATCCTTTTAACATGTCCTTTTAAAGTGTAATAACTGACATACGATTGTTATGGACATATTTATTTTTGTATTTTCTCCTTAACATTTAGGTATTTAAAATTTCATTAAATACTTATCATTCGGAGAAAAATACTCTGAGGACATACGCTCTTAGCGGCTTGGATATAAGTCGACAATTCCAAATCCTAAGATAAATCTTCTCAGCCATAAATCATATATTGTGATCTCAAAGCATGCCACAAACTCAGAACAACTGGTAAAATCAGAGCTCGAGAATCTAGTTATTTTCAAACTATCAGTTCTTCTGAAGGTAAGCTGGTAATCCTTAGTTCCTTACAAGTATTGTAATACCCACTTTACTGCTTTCCAGCAATGAACAACTTTTTACGCCAAATTTCTCAATAACTCTTTCTGTGTAACTTTTTTTAGACAATCCCAATAGTCCTTATTTCTTATATCGAAAAATTTTGATTCTTGATCACAAAGGATGCCTCAATCATACTTTTTATTTCAAAGTTCTTAGAGAGAAAATCCTTGGTTTCATAAAATAAGCCAAGATCATTACTAGCCAACATGATATCATCAACATACAGGATAAAAATTATAAACTTACTCTCACTAACCTTTAGATATATATACCGATCAACGATGTTCTCAGTAAAACCAAAGGCAGTAATGGTATTGTTGAACTTTAAATACCATTGTTGGGAAGCTTGCTTAAACCCATATATCAATTTGTTAAGCTCACATACTAGGTGATCTTTAGCCCTTTCTAAGAAGCCCTCTAGCTACTCCATGTAGAGCACTTCATTCAGATTTCCATTTAAAATGTTGTTTTCACATTCATTTAATGTAACTCTAAATTATAATGAGCCACCAATGCCATAATGATTATAAATGAATCATTTTTAGATACTGGAGAAAATGTCTCTTTGTATCAATGCTTTCTATTTTAGTAAAACTCTTAGCAACAAGTCTGGTCTTATATCGTTCGATGTTACCTTTCGAGTCGCGTTTGGTCTTAAAGGCCCATTTACGCCCAACTCTTTTACTCCCTTCAGGAAACTCAACAAGATCCCAGACTTAATTCTGATCTATAGATTTCAACTCTTCTTTCATGGCATCGATCCATTTACTAGAATCATTTTTCTCTATGGCTTGTGAAAACGTTAGTGGATCTTGATTTGTCCCAATGTCAAATTCAGATTCCTGAAGATATACCACATAATCTGTCGAAATGGCAGGTCTCTGATCTCTTTGAGATCTGCGCAAGACAATCTGTTCTTGTGACTCCGAACTTGGTTTATCAGTGATATTATCATTCTGAGATGGGTGATCATTTACTTGTTCCACAGTATTATCATGATGATCAATTAGAGAAACTATTATCTTTTCTGAGGATGTAGGTATAGGGACATTTACACGTATTTCCTCAATGATCACATCTCTGAGTTCAATTTTCCTACTGATCTTGTTAAGTTCAATAAATTTGACATTTCCTGTTTCTATAATTCTCGGATAGTGATTAGGACAGTAAAATCTGTACCATTTGGATCTCTCTAGGTAACCAATGAAGTACCCGCTTACTGTTCTAGAATCCAATTTTTTTTTTTCATATGGATTGTAAAGTCTCGCTTCAGGTAGGCAACCCTAGACATGTATATGTCTCAAACTTAGTTTCCTACCAATCCATAACTCGAAAGGAGTTTTTGGAATTACTTTATTAGGAACTCGATTTAAGATATATATTACCGTCTTAATAGCTTCCCCCCACAATCACTTGGGTAAGGTAGAATTACTTACCATACTTCTGACCATATCCAATAAGGTCCGATTACGCCTTTCAGCAACTTCGTTCTGATGTGGCGTTCTGGACATCATGTACTGTGCAACAATGCCACATTATTCAAGAAGTTTAGTGAATGGGCTCGGATTACGGCCCGATTCATCGTACTTTTCATAGTATTCTCTACATCTATTCGACCTGATGATTTTCACATTTCTATCTAACTGCATTTTCACTTCCATGAGAAATATCTCAAGTACCGATACAATTTGAAATTTCTCATATAACCAATAGATATATCCAAAACGTGAAAAATCATCAATAAAGGTGATGAAATACTTTTTTCCACCAAAACATTCTATGGAGAATGGTCCACATATATTTGTATGAATTATTTCAAGAAACTCTTTACTTCTTGTGGTGCCTTTCTTAGTATGTTTGGTTTGCTTTCCTATTATGCAATTCACAGACACTTCAAGATTAGTATAATCAAAATGTGGAATAATCTATTATTTTACTAATATATGTAACCTTTCTTTGGAGATGTGCCCCAATCTTTTATGTCACAAGTCATCAAATTTTTTTTAGTTCAAAAAAAAAGTTTCATGGTGCTGGGTATAAGAATTTTTAATAAATGTACTATCGAGATAAATCGATAAAAACCATCAGAGAAAAATCCAGAACTAATAGAAAAATTATTTTAAATGTGCTGAAACTAACATTATGGAACGATAAAAAATAACCATCAGTTTTTAATCTAGATAGAAAAAACAAATTATGCTCCAAAAAATTACACATATACTTTGTTATGAAAAACTAAACAATGATCGGTATTCAAATAAAAGGTTCCAGTGGCTAAAACTTCAGGTTTATTCTTATTTTTTATAAAGATAAATGTTCACTAGAGTTTAGTGTTTAGCTTGTAAAATATCCTTCATGGTTATGAAAATATGAACATTAGCACCTGAATCTAACCACCAAGAATTAGTGGGAATATTTACAAGGTTTGATTCAAAACATATAAAGGTAAGTGACTTACCCTTCTTTTTAAATCAAGTTTTACATTTATGACACTCAGCTTTCATGTGTTTAATAGTTCCTACAAATTTAACATTTGCTATCATTATACTGAACCTGATTAACTTTCACAGGTTTCTTTCCTTTCGGTGATCTAGTTCGTTTCTTTTTACTATAATGGTGCATTTTCTTTTTAGTTTTTTTTTATTCACAAAATTAACAAAACAATGTCCTTGTTGTTTCAACTTAACCTTCCTTGAACTACATTACTTGTCAACTCATTCACATTCCATGGCATTTTAAAGCATCTGAAATTGACCAAACTGAAATGGCAATAAGTTCAGAATAATTGAACAATGAAAGACTTATCTACTTTCATTCTTAGGGTTTGTAATCTGGAAATTATATTTATCATATAATGTTTTGAGTTAGACACTTATAAACAATAATCAGAATTTAAACAATTATGGATAAATTAGTAATGTCATCAAAACTCTCCTTTGGGAATAGATCTTGACACATAGTGTTCCCTCCAGTATTAAATTATGTAGATGAACTAGCTATATCATAAAATTCTCCTTTGGGAGTAAACTCTGATATACAAAGTGTTCCCTCCAATCATACTTTTATGGATGAACTAGTAGTGTCATCAAGACTCTCATTTGGGAGTAGATCTTGACACACAAGGTGTTCCCTCCAACCTTACTTTTGATTATAAAC
This sequence comes from Platycarya longipes, assembly GCA_036559045.1. NCBI lineage: Eukaryota > Viridiplantae > Streptophyta > Magnoliopsida > Fagales > Juglandaceae > Platycarya > Platycarya longipes. The sequence goes on from CM071792.1 coordinate 2,173,775, forward strand.
TAGTAGTGTCATCAAGACCCTCCATTAAGAGTAGGTCTTGATATACAAGGTGTTCTCTCCATCATATCCACCTTACTATGGGTTTAATGATTTGTTACCAAAATTAAGAAATTCTTATACCTTTGGGCAACCAATCTTTTCTTGATTTTGAGGCAAGTTATTTGTCCCATATTAGATATACATGACATGACAATAAGAGCCAAAATAGACAATTCACAATAATAATATGCATACAAATGTAGATAACAATAATATGCATAAAATACAAAATTTGATAGATTTTACTGCAGGTATGAATAATACTTACTAAGTAAGTTCCCGAAAAAGGTTATTCTTTCGTAGACAGAACTTCGAGGTTCTCAGGAAGAATTAGAGGGTCACAATCGACACACTTAGAATTTCCAATCTCCTAAACAGAACCGCCATAGTTTGTACGTATCCACACTCTCTCAACAAAGATTATAAAACTTTTCATGTTTAAACCAAAATAGATTTCACAAGAAAATCACAATAATAACATGTATAGAAATTTAATAAACTTTTCATATATACATGTAGATAACTACAATATACATGTATAAAATTTAAATGTATGCATATAACATTAAAGTATGCATAAGATATACTCTTTTTTTTTTTGGAATAATATAATAAAAAACATATACTAATTAATCTGTCTGGTCCCGGTCGAAACCGATCCTGTTCAGTAAACCGGGTGGAGACCCAGTCTTGTTAAGTGGTTTTTTGGGCGGGCCACAACAGATCCAACCCTTTAATAGGTTTAGTTTTCTTTCACTAGGCTGGAGCCCATGACCCGGCTCATAACAAAAACAAAAACCCTAATCTATCATCTTCAACCTCTGGACATTATGTAGCCGCCAACCACACTACTTCAACCTTTAGCCACCGCAGCTTTAAGCTGCAGCTACATGCATTGCCGGCAGGAGATGACGGTAGGTTTTCCGTCCACCTCCTCTCGTCGACCTCCTAAGCAGTGACCCTTCCTTTTTTTATTTATTTATTAAATGCAATTGCTGCAGCTAGTGGGCTTTATACCCCACTGCCGCAGTTACGGAGACACTGACGAGAAGTTTTATTCGTCCTTCCGGCGCCAACCTCCCCTCAGTCGATGGATCTTAAACCGGTGAGGCTATTCAATTACCAAATGGCGACTTCACAGGTTCCTTCAAATCCCTCCCTCCATCACAGCAAAGTTTGAGAAAGAATAGGATAAGAAAAATTCCAATGCTCATTATAGCACCGAATCAATTCGTGAGAGAGGTGAAAACAAAACCCAAAAATGAAGCTTTCTCCATTCATGCGGCAAGGTTGAAGTCAGATAGCTTAAACTCAAAACAAACCTTAGACCCAAAACATATGCATATTGTACTGTGTTGATTTTCATGAATAACAAATAGATCAAAGAGATTGATATCAAAATTTCTTTTTAAGAAGGCGCTATTTTATTCTTTCACAGCAAGATAAAAACACATATGCGAAAGTATATATAAAACTAAATATACATTAACTGCATATTTTATTGAGATCATAAAAAGTTTATAACCTGATGCTCTAATACCACATGTTAAATATTTTTAACATGACATTAATAATTGAATTTTGGATTTTCTATGATCTACAAAAATAAAACAACAATATGAGAAAAGTACATTTTTCCCTCTGATTGATGAAGAATTACACTAACTATGAGAGAATGATTACCCTAACAACTTTTGTCTCACAAGTGTCTCCCAATGACTAGAGGCACTCTAATATTGTATTTGAGAACCCTTGAACTTCCCAGTCAAAGGTGTTCATCCGGATTTCGGATTTGGGAATCCAGAACCCGGATTCAAAATTAAGAAAATCCGGAACTCGGATTCAAAATTTTCTTAAACTTTTTTTTAAAAAAATTCAAAAGTATTAATGAACAGGCCTACTCCTAGTGCTATTTATAAACTTCCGACCATCAACAAATTTAAGAATTTGTGTTTAACTATAATTAGAGATATAGAGTTTTAATCTTATCTCTTAAGAGTAATTTTTATCCCTTCATAACTCAAATGTTAACCGATTATGTTTTGAATTATTTCAAACTGATAAGTTGAGTGTGTAGGACACAGTTTAAATAAAACTCTTACAAAACTCTCTCGCTTCTATACCCACCAATGACTCCACCATGGCCCTATCTTCTTCATTCACCCAGAATTTCTTACCCATCTTTAGCCTACCACAATTATCCTACAAAATCCTCACCAAGATTCTCAAACTAACAAACTTTGGAGAATTCAAGTGCACCAAATTAAACGCAAAAATACAAATATAGGTAAAAAGCCATAAACACTTCATCAACGGAAACAAATATCAAAATCCAAGTATAGAACTATATCTGTTAATTGGTGATATTGAAACTACCCTAAAATTTAGTAGATTTCAAAAACATATCTCCACCCATTTAAACTACCTCTCCAAAAATCAGATCAGTTCCCAATGAAGCTCATTTCTTACTTTGAATCACAAATACGAGTCACGACATTTAACCAGAAGATTTTAAAGAATCTAGGCCTACCAAACTAGAAAATAGTTCAGTTCATTTCATTTCAAAGCTCAAATTTTAAGAGTGAAAGAAATTGTTTGAAGAGTCGAGAAGTTTCAGACTTAAAAGTAATAGACACCTGAAAATTGAGATTGAGATTCAAGATCCACGAGTCTTACCTGACTACCACAAACACATGTTACACACCAAACAAGGAGACTGGTTTCAGCCTCAGATGAGTCAAATCTGAAAGACGGTTCTTTCTGAATCTTTCTGCACTTTTCATACTTTTCATGATTAGACCATCAGATGTTGACAGATGAAATGATAGTTGGTCTGCAATTTACAAGAAAGAAAAATGAAACGACAGTCGCTTAGTTACCATTTTCTTGAGGGGATACCAAATATGAAAAATTTTTCTTTTACCATCTTTAGAATCAATCATCATCTCACTATTTCTTCTTTGGTATTAAATGATAAATAGTTATTTATTTATTTAAGTAATATCGCGCGCATTAAAAGATATACAAGAATGATAAATAAGAGAATAATAAATAACACTTCATCCTAATATGCGCGATCCATTCCTATAGATGAAGCATGTCAATTGTGCCAAGACATTTTGGCACCATATAGGGAGTAATTATAATTCACTTTCAAGTAATGAATAATGAATATCGCAAAATTCAATGAATGCACCTGGGCCTTTTTGCTGATCAGCCAATCAAATAAAATTTATTATATAAAAAAAGAATATTTATGATGAATTATTTGCGATGAAGATAACTAATTATTATGAAAATAAACTCATTTTAATAAAAAATAACTGGTCACAGATAATCAGTTTTCTTGTAGTAAAATTTTACAAATTTTTAAAGAATTTACTTTTTTTAATTATTACTCAAAAAATTCTGTCTCCCATTGCAAAAAGGTAGCACATGAAACACGTTGTACATTGAAAAATCTTCTTATCTCTTTAAGAAGAATTATTATAAATGCATTTTTTTTTTTTTTTTGGTTTTTCATTCGACGGAATTATAACTATTAATTTGCGTATTGGAGTGCTAAGTTCACAAAAAGCTTTCAGAAAATAAAGTTGACATATTGATGTTGCTAAATATGTACTGTGTGATATGTTTGATATATATATATATATATATATATATCTTTGTTTACATGAACTAACTTTTTTCTTTTGTCATAAAGAATAATTAAGCAAAACACCTATGTTGCTTATATTTGTTTGGTTTTTTTTTCTAAGGCAAATCATGTTGGGGCTGCATAGAGACAGAATGTTAAATATTATTGGCAATACCTGATCTTCTAATTACATACTCATGTTTTTTATCGTAGACATCATATCTAAAGATAACTAGTTATCATATGAGGATTTAAGAGACTCTACACAGGGAAAATCAATATGGCTGCCTCTAAAGCTAAAAGCAATGTTGAAGACAAAGAGGCTTTCGAGTTGCTAGCTATTTTTAGGAGAAGGCAATTATGTGCTAACATGCAGGGGATTCCGAAACTCATGGTAGAAAGTGATAACAAGATTGTTATGGAAGTTTTACAATCATATATATTGAGACAAATAAGCATACGGACCAAGAGGTGCACACCACCAAGACAAACTTGCGGACAGAGCAGGTGTTTCCTCCTGCACAACCACAAGCAATGGCTCCTGCCACAAATGGACAAGCACTTGCCACAAGGATCACAAGCCCAGTGTGTCTAATGTATTAATATTCTCTTTTATTTCTACATTACTTTGTTGTTGAGAACTTGTATAAATACATGTGTGTTCTCTGATTGTAAAAGTGAGGAAGAATGGAGCAATGAAAATCGCATTTCAAGAAGTCCCTCTTCTCTTATGCATTCTGTTGAGCACTACATGTGCATATCAATATTCCTCTATTTTCTCATGTCTTAGCATGGCATTAGAGCCAAAATAGGACCAACTTCCCTCTCTTCTCCTCAAAACAAAAAAACCCTAACCCCTATATCCTCCCTCTGTCTCTGTGACACCCCGTACCCGTAAGGGCGGTCCTGAATATCAACCTGTTTGACTTGGACCTGTTTTCATCTACAAATTCTATCTAAAAATATATCTGATCAAATCCACAAATAATTCCTCATCTCCAAATTTTAAAGAACAATTAAATTCTAAATATCCATAAAGTCCATACATTAAATAAAATAATGCTATCATATAGGGTCCACAAACTTCCCATCAAAATATCCTACTAACACTTTAATCTAAACATGCTAAATAACGTAACCCCAAAATAATAAATATCGTCTTCACTTCAACCCCAAAGATGACCGCCTATCCTGGTCCCAATATATTAACCTTGGTCCTCAGGCGAGACCTCCACTTCATCTGAAATGTATATAGATAAGGGGGTGAGTTCATCCACAACTCAATAAGCAAAACACCTATACTAGTATGTAAATCATGAGTATTTTAATATAATCCTTAAGCATGTAACGGAAAAACTTTTATTCCAAGTAAACAATTCCAAAACTTATAAACCCATTCCAAAAGCTGAGCGAACCTTTATTTTTCATAAAGTATACACAAAACTAACTTTTTTATACTCAAATCACTTTGGCAAAAATAACTGTAACATCTCATCCATTCTCAAACATATACCATGTTTAACCCCCGTGGTAGGGTTGTGCTATCCCCGGTGGCCAAACCAGGCAGTATCATATTGTGAGACTTTCTCTCATTCGTTCTCGGAGCCCCGAGTGTGCACATAGGAAAGAAACACATAAAAAAGATCACTTTGTTTCCAAAGTGATTGCACTCCTATCATATTGTATCATGGAGGTACCAACCATATCACGTGAATCCATATAATCATGTCCGAAACATATTCAGAAATAAAGACAAACAGATAAGTGTGCCAAAGGTTTTTCCGTAAACATATCATATTAAGCCACTTGTTTTTTTTTTTACTTTCTTATCCATTTCCATACAAGCCAAAAACACAACAAAACATATTATTTTACATGCACAAGATAGCATCAAAAATTAATGTTCGCTCTTATGCGTAGTTCAGAAACATGTCAAATATTGCTCATGTCTACACATTTCATGTCAAAAGAAAATTTTCTCTATCATATAAATTTTCATGAGCGAATGCATAAAACGTATACTGGGGTTGTTTTTCACCTTTTTCTTAAAAAAAACAGAACATGCACATTTTATAAAAACCAACCTCAAACAAATTTTTCTTTTTATGTAAATCTAGGATAGGAGCCCCGCTTACCTGACTCCTGTAGCGAATTATCAAAATTTCGAGTCCGATCTCTAAGATTCTCGTCGCCTATTTAAAAAAAAAAAACTTAACATTAACGGCCAGCAAACCCAATCTATAAGTATAAAAATGGTAATCTAAAGTTCCTAATCTGAAAAATTTTGCAACACTCCTTTCTTCAAACTACACTAGCTTAAAGCGTTATAATTTACTACAAATATCAAGTCAAACAACACCCATAACGTGCTGACCAGCCCCAACAATCCGGGTTGTTATCCCACGCTCACATGAACATATATTCCTAATTTTCCAGCTTACAACCCAACGAGGCAGTCACCCAAAAAAAATCATTTAGCAACAAAATAATTGACCTCAACACCACCAATCGGTCTAGCCAGCCAAACAACATTTTACTCGATTAAAACCAACCAGCCAAACAACATTTTACTCGATTAAAACCAACCAGCCAAACAACAGCCACAAGGATCCAGAATTTCCCAACAAAACCAGCCATTAATCATCCACCCCAACTAGCATGTATTAACTTAAAACATTCTCAATCAATAACTGGAGTGATACACGGGAAAACAACAACCAAAGTATCACTAAAAAAAAATTTACATCCCTCAGACTTCCCTATGTAAAAATTTTGGTTCGGCAAATTAACGTTTTACGCTAGATAATTCCCTTAACAGAAATCTATCCAAAGAGTCTTGAACCTTACCTAAAAATGAAGAACAACCCACAAGAAACCGAAGCTTAGAAGATGAATCCTTGCTTCCCCAAATGCTCGGCTGCCACCCACGAAAAATGCTAGATTAACAGTGGCTAAAACCCCCAAACCGAACCCCTTTAATTTAGATGAAATTCCAGAAAAGTTGAGAGGTTTAGATCAACTTACCGAGGAGATGAATGGGTGGCCGCAACAGAGGAGATCGGCGGCAGAGAAAAACCCAAAAACAGGGGTATTCCCGTAGAGAGAGAGAGAGAGAGAGAGAGAGAGAGACCGGTGAAGTGAAATTGACCGCGAGAGGAGGGAACTCCATTTGATGCAACCGCTGGACGTGGCAAACGGTTGAGTGAAAATCGGAAGAAACCGAGGGAAAATAGGGGACTTGGAACTGTCGGGTGCCGAAGGAAAGAAAGGAAAAGAAAGAAGAAGAAAGAAGAAGGGCGGAAAAACTAATACCTGGGGTGAAACGGCGCCGTTTTGGTGAGCTGGGCCTGGTTCTTGATACCCTAGAATGGGTCTGGGCTGCGGGCTGCAGCTGCGGGCCTTACATCCTCCCCTCCTAAAAATAAATTTCGTCCTCGGAATTTGCTACAAAAGTTCATAATCCTCGTTGAAGATGTGTGGGTATTTCTCTTGCATTTCCTCCTCGAGTTCCCAGGAAGCTTCACTGCTTGTATGATTACTCCACAAAACCTTAACCATGGGGATGCTACGGTTCCGCAACCTGTGTGCTTTCTTTTCTAAGATCCGCACTGGTTCTTCAATATATGTCATATCTTCCTGAATCTGTAGCGGCTCATAATGAATGATTTGAGTTGGATCGGGAATATACTTTCTCAGCATGGATACATGAAATACGTTATGCACTCCTGTCAGACTCGGGGGAAGTGCTAACTTATATGCCAATGGTCCAACCCGCTCAAGAATCTCAAAAGGCCCAATATATCTAGGGCTCAACTTGCCCTTACTTCCAAATCTCATAACCCCTTTCATTGGTGCTATCTTCAAGAATACTTCATTTCCCACCTCAAACTCTAGTGGACGGCGGCGGTTATCGGCATAGCTCTTTTGTCGACCCTGAGCTGCTTTAATTCTGGCTCGAATAATGTCAATCTTTTCTGTGGTCTTCTGAATGATCTCTGGCCCCAAGATTTTTCTTTCACCAACTTCATCCCAATATAATGGAGACCTACATCTTCTGCCATACAATGCTTCATACGGTGCCATCCCAATACTAGTCTGGAAACTGTTATTATAAGCAAATTCCACCAATGGTAAATGTCGTATCCAATTCCCTTTAAAGTCCATTACGCATGCCCTTAACATGTCTTCTAAAATCTGAATAGTCCTTTCTGATTGTCCATCTGTCTGAGGATGATAAGCCGTACTAAAATTCAACTTAGTACCCATTGCCTCTTGCAAACTTCTCCAAAATCTAGAAGTGAAACGAGGATCTCTATCTGATACAATGGATACTGGTATCCCGTGTAATCTCACGATCTCTTGTATGTATAGCTCCGCTAGTTTCTCCAACTTATGAGAAACTTTAATGGGCACAAAACGCGCAGTCTTCATTAAGCGATCGACGATTACCCATATTGCATCTTGTCCGTTTAAAGCCCTTGGTAAACCTGTCACAAAATCCATGGATATATGCTCCCACTTCCATTCTGGAATCTGTAATGGCTGTAACAACCCTGCTGGTCTCTGATGTTCTGCCTTCACCTGTTGACAAGTCAGGCACTGTTCTACGAACTTAGCAATTTCTCTCTTCATACCGTTCCACCAAAAAAACTCTCTCAAATCCCGATACATCTTGGTACTCCCTGGATGAACTGTGTATAAAGAGCGGTGTGCCTCCTCAAGGATTATCTTCTTTAGTGTATCATCTGCAGGTACACACAATCTGTCTCTAAACCTCAGAACTCCATCTTCAGAAATGCTAAAATCAACTTTATCCCCGTTCTTAACTTCCTCCACTAGCTTTATCAATGCTGAATCTACTTTCTGAGCTGCTTTGATTCTCTCTAACAAATCTGGTTGCACTATTAAACTAGCCACGAAAGCACTTGTATCATTGGTGATGATCTCGATACCAGCCCTTTCTAAGTCCATTAGTAACTAGTGTTGAGTAGTAAGGGATGCTACTGCTGAACTCATTAATTTCCTACTCAAGGCGTCCGCTACAACGTTCGCTTTGCCTGGGTGATAATTGATATTACAATCATAATCCTTTATTAGCTCGAGCCATCTTCTCTGCCTCATATTTAATTCTTTTTGGGTGAAGAAATACTTTAAGCTTTTGTGATCTGTGTAGATTTCACACTTTTCCCCATATAAATAATGCCTCCAAATTTTAAGTGCAAACACAACTGCTGCTAACTCCAAATCATGTGTGGGGTAATTTTGTTCATGTGTCTTTAGTTGCCGTGAAGCATAGGCTATAACTTTCCCATGTTGCATTAATACACACCCTAAACCCAGTCTTGAAGCATCACTATATACCACAAACCCACCTCTCGCAGTGGGAACTGTTAAAACTGGGGCGGTCACTAGTCTCTGTTTCAAATTCTGAAAGCTTTCTTCACATTTTTCCGTCCACTCAAACTTCTTGTTCTTCTTATGAGTGCGGTGAGGGGAACTGCTATCTTGGAAAAACCCTCAATGAATCGGCGATAGTATCCCGCCAATCCCAAGAAGCTCCTAACCTCATGTACATTTTTCGGTGCTGACCAGTTCACTACTGCTTCCACTTTCCCGGGGTCCACTGAAATGCCCTCCTTTGAGACAACATGCCCCAGAAATGTAACTGCATTCAGCCAAAACTCACACTTCTTCAGTTTAGCAAACAACTTTTCTTCTTTAAGTGTTCCGAGTACTAGCCTCAAGTGTTCCTCATGCTCCTTCTTGCTCTTAGAATAGATTAGGATGTCGTCAATAAAGACAACCACAAATTTATCCAAGAATCCATGAAATACTCTGTTCATTAAATCCATGAATACCGCTGGGGCGTTAGTCAAACCAAAAGGCATGACCAGAAACTCATAGTGGCCATATCTGGTCCTGAAAGCAGTCTTGGATACATCTTCAGCCTTGATCTTCAATTGATGATACCCTGATCGAAGGTCAATCTTCGAGAAAACTTGCGCACCCTGTAGTTGATCAAACAAGTCTTCTATGCGGGGTAAGGGATATTTATTATTGATGGTTACTCGGTTGAGTTCTCTATAGTCAATGCACATTCTCATTGTTCCATCTTTCTTCTTCACAAATAACACTGGAGCACCCCATGGGGACACACTGGGTCGGATAAAACCCTTGTCTAATAGATCTTGTAACTGTTCTTTAAGTTCGGTGAGCTCCGATGGCGCCATTCTATAAGGAGCCTTGGACAAAGGTGCTGTGCCTGGAACAAGATCGATAGCGAATTCTACTTCTCGGTCAGGTGGTAATCCAGACAAATCTTCAGGAAACACTTCCGGATACTCTCTCACCACAGGAACCTCTTCTAGGCTCAACTCTTCTTTTGGTGCATCTATCACACAAGCAAAAAATCCTTGACAGCCATCTCGTAATAATTTCCCAACCTGAACTGCTGATATGATTGATGGGAATAATCGCACTTTCGTTCCCACAAATCGAATTTCATCCCCTTCAGGAAGCTTGAAAACTATCTCCTTTTTAAAACAGTCAATACTGGCATGGTATGAAGCCAACCAGTCCATACCCAAGATTACATCAAATCCAATCATATCAAAAATAATAAGTTCAGCAGGCATCAATCTCTCTTCAATAGATATAGGACAGCCGCGGAGAATTTTGTGACAAGACACTGTAGTCCCCGTCGGAGTTGAGACCACTAAGTCAAAATCCAACCTTTCACCTTCCCATGAGCAGAATTTGACAAAATTCCTAGAAATAAAGGAATGTGTTGCCCCAGAGTCAAACAGTGTAGTGGCATGATTAGAAAACAAAGAAATAATGCCTGTGATCACATACAAAGTACCCTTTGATTTAACATCCACAATAATTACTAAGTTATTCCTAAAAGAAAAAGTAAGTAATAATACCTGTGATCACATCCTCCTTGCCTTCAGCCTCTCCTGGTGTCAATGCGAAAACCCGAGCAGGTGCAGTAGGGCGTTGGGTATTACTTCGTGGCGCCCCTCCAGTCCTGGGTGGGGGTGGTAGTGGGGCAGGTCTATTGCTGCCCAAAGTAAGCGGGCAATCCCTGAGGTAGTGGCCCGACTTGCCGCACCGGTAACATAAGCCTAACTCTTTCCGGTACTTTCCCGTGTGAACACGGTCACAAGTTCTACAATGATAAGACTGCTGATCACTCTGAATTGGCCTCTTGCTTGAATTACCCCCTTCATTTCTCTTCTTCCACTGTCCCTGGTTGTTGCTTGTATGATATCCAGATGGGGTAGACCTCTTCCTTTGATCAAGTAAGGTGGCGCTCCTCTGAAGGCATCCCTCAAACAAAGTGGCCTTATTCACCAACTCTGTGAACTTTTTCAACTGGAAACCCATCACTCGTTCGTACAGCTTCTCGTTCAGTCCTTGCTCAAATTTGCGACACTTCTTCTCTTCATCAAGAATCAGATATGCTGCAAAGCGTGCCAGCTCAGTAAACTTGGCTGCATATTGGTGTACTGACATCGTCCCCTGGACTAATGTGGCAAACTCCATAGCCTTATCCTCTTTCATTGAGATGGGGAAGAAACGCTCCAGAAAAACTTCCTTGAACAGCGACCAACTTTTTATTTCATTCTTTTCAGCTTCCCTGATGGTCCTTTCCGAGATCCACCACCTTTTCGCCTCCCCAGTCAACTTGAATGTAGCAAACGCCACTTTTTGTTCATCCGTGCAAGGCAAGACTCGAAATATCTCTTCAATGTCCTGCACCCAATCTTCAGCTAATATCGGGTCGCCTCTCCCATCAAAAGATGTGGGGCACAGCTTGTTGAAATCTTCTACGGTGCAACCCCTTTCACTTGTGGTGCGGTGACGGCCGGATGAATTTTGTGCAAGATCGTCTATCAATTGATGCGCTGCTGCCCGGAGTACTTCAGAAGCTCTTGGATTTGCTTCCCTTTCATTCCTGGCTGCGTTCAAATCCGATACACTTCGTTCACGGCGAGGCGGCATCCTGAGAAGACTTGAGCTATTAAACAAATCGTTTATTACAAGCACACATACAAGAAACTATATAAATATTGACAGGTAGTCATAGTAGCCCAACAATGGTATACAATTTCCCCAAAAAGTAAGGTATCCACCACAAGTATAATTATAAGAAATTCATAAACCTATTCCTTCAATCTCCAACCATACGAAATCAACTCACTAGTCTATAAAATTCTACACCTCAAATAATTCCTAAAGTTGGCGAATTCTAGAACCTCAAATTCCTAAAACTTTATTGCGTAAGTCTGCAGAATCTTAAACCTTTGCTCTGATACCAACTATGACATCCCGTACCAGTAAGGGGGGGTCCTGAATATCAACCTGTTTGACTTGGACCTGTTTTCATCTACAAATTCTATCTAAAAATATATCTGATCAAATCCACAAATAATTCCTCATCTCCAAATTTTAAAGAACAATTAAATTCTAAATATCCATAAAGTCCATACATTAAATAAAATAATGCTATCATATAGGGTCCACAAACTTCCCATCAAAATATCCTACTAACACTTTAATCTAAACATGCTAAATAACGTAACCACAAAATAATAAATATCGTCTTCACTTCAACCCCAAAGATGACCGCCTATCCCGGTCCCAATATATTAACCTTGGTCCTCAGGCGAGACCTCCACTTCATCTGAAATGTATATAGATAAGGGAGTGAGTTCATCCACAACTCAGTAAGCAAAACACCTATACTAGTATGTAAATCATGAGCATTTTAATAAAATCCTTAAGCATGTAACGGAAAAACTTTTATTCCAAGTAAACAATTCCAAAACTTATAAACCCATTCCAAAAGCTGAGCGAACCTTTATTTTTCATAAAGTATACACAAAACTAACTTTTTTATACTCAAATCACTTTGGCAAAAATAACTGTAACATCTCATCCATTCTCAAACATATACCATGTTTAACCCCCGTGGTAGGGTTGTGCTATCCCCGGTGGCCAAACCAAGCAGTATCATATTGTGAGACTTTCCCTCATTCGTTCTCGGAGCCCTGAGTGTGCACATAGGAAAGAAACACATAAAAAGGATCACTTTGTTTCCAAAGTGATTGCACTCCTATCATATTGTATCATGGAGGTACCAACCATATCACGTGAATCCATATAATCATGTCCGAAACATATTCAGAAATAAAGACAAACAGATAAGTGTGCCAAAGGTTTTTCCGTAAACATATCATATTAAGCCACTTGTTTTTTTTTTACTTTCTTATCCATTTCCATACAAGCCAAAAACACAACAAAACATATTATTTTACATGCACAAGATAGCATCAAAAATTAATGTTCGCTCTTATGCGTAGTTCAGAAACATGTCAAATATTGCTCATGTCTACACATTTCATGTCAAAAGAAAATTTTCTCTATCATATAAATTTTCATGAGCGAATGCATAAAACGTATACTGAGGTTGTTTTTCACCTTTTTCTTAAAAAAAAACAGAACATGCACATTTTATAAAAACCAACCTCAAACAAATTTTTCTTTTTATGTAAATCTAGGATAGGAGCCCCGCTTACCTGACTCCTGTAGCGAATTATCAAAATTTCGAGTCCGATCTCTAAGATTCTCGTCGCCTATTTAAAAAAAAAAAACTTAACATTAACGGCCAGCAAACCCAATCTATAAGTATAAAAATGGTAATCTAAAGTTCCTAATCTGAAAAATTTTGCAACACTCCTTTCTTCAAACTACACTAGCTTAAAGCGTTATAATTTACTACAAATATCAAGTCAAACAACACCCATAACGTGCTGACCAGCCCCAACAATCCGGGTTGTTATCCCACGCTCACATGAACATATATTCCTAATTTTCCAGCTTACAACCCAACGAGGCAGTCACCCAAAAAAAATCATTTAGCAACAAAATAATTGACCTCAACACCACCAATCGGTCTAGCCAGCCAAACAACATTTTACTCGATTAAAACCAACCAGCCAAACAACATTTTACTCGATTAAAACCAACCAGCCAAACAACAGCCACAAGGATCCAGAATTTCCCAACAAAACCAGCCATTAATCATCCACCCCAACTAGCATGTATTAACTTAAAACATTCTCAATCAATAACTGGAGTGATACACGGGAAAACAACAACCAAAGTATCACTAAAAAAAATTTTACATCCCTCAGACTTCCCTATGTAAAAATTTTGGTTCGGCAAATTAACGTTTTACGCTAGATAATTCCCTTAACAGAAATCTATCCAAAGAGTCTTGAACCTTACCTAAAAATGAAGAACAACCCACAAGAAACCGAAGCTTAGAAGATGAATCCTTGCTTCCCCAAATGCTCGGCTGCCACCCACGAAAAATGCTAGATTAACAGTGGCTAAAACCCCCAAACCGAACCCCTTTAATTTAGATGAAATTCCAGAAAAGTTGAGAGGTTTAGATCAACTTACCGAGGAGATGAATGGGTGGCCGCAACAGAGGAGATCGGCGGCAGAGAAAAACCCAAAAACAGGGGTATTCCCGTAGAGAGAGAGAGAGAGAGAGAGAGAGAGAGACCGGTGAAGTGAAACTGACCGCGAGAGGAGGGAACTCCATTTGATGCAACCGCTGGACGTGGCAAACGGTTGAGTGAAAATCGGAAGAAACCGAGGGAAAACAGGGGACTTGGAACTGTCGGGTGCCGAAGGAAAGAAAGGAAAAGAAAGAAGAAGAAAGAAGAAGGGCGGAAAAACTAATACCTGGGGTGAAACGGCGCCGTTTTGGTGAGCTGGGCCGGGTTCTTGATACCCTAGAATGGGTCTGGGCTGCGGGCTGCGGCTGCGGGCCTTACAGTCTCTCTAATGGCCTTTCCGGAAAACTCCACTGGAGACGAAAACTCAAATGTCTCCCAACCACCCCTTGCATTCTCACCTCTTCCGAACGCCTCCATTGTTAACTCCTTCTCCCATTTGGTCTCTATCAAACTCACACTTCACAACTACCTTCTCTAGAAGGCTCAAGTGGTTTCGTTTTCGAAGGGGCATCAGTTGTTTTGCTACGTTGATGGCTCCCTTCCTTCACCCTCGCCCACCATAGATGACCTTCCCAATCCAGATCACTCGAAATGGCTTCTTCAAGATGAACTGATTATTTCCACTCTCAACTCTTCCTTGTCTGACTCTGTACTCGCACAAGTTCCCTCTTGCACAACCTCTCACGAGGTCTGGTCGACTCTACAGAGCGTGTTTGCGGCTCAGTCATCTGCGCACATAATGCAGACTCAATCCCAACACGCAACACTCAAGAAAGGGTCATCTACCATTTCTGAATATTTTAACAAGGCCACATCGTTGGCAGCAACTCTTGGTGCTGCCGGCCAACCTCTTTCTCCATCTGGGTTCATCATCTATCTCTTAGTTGGCCTTGGGTCCGAATACGAGTCGATTGCCACCTCTTTAACCACTCGGCCTGACTCACTTTCAACTCCTCAAGTTTACAGCTATTTGTTAAACCACGAGTCTCGTATTGTGCATCAAACTAGCAATCTCCTTGCAGGTACTCCTATGGCAGCTCTCTCACAACCACTCGAGCACCTTCTGGTTCAACAAACAATCCTCCCAACAGAGGCAGAGGCAGAGGTCGTCGAGGTCGTGGTGGTTAAAGAGTAGGTTTCAACCCATCTCACAACAGACCTGATAACCGCCCTCTGTGCCAAGTATGCCAAAAACCAGGTCACACCGCTTTGGTTTATCACTATCTTTTTAATCACTCATACCAAGCCGCACCTCCTCCCTCCTTCATAGCCCACCATATAGCCTTCCTAAACCAACCACCTCCCTATAATGTTTAGTTTCCCGACACCGCTGCAACAAACCATTTTACCTCAGATTTCTCCAACTTAAACCTGGACTCCATGTTGTATCAAGGCTTCGACCAAGTTAGCATCGGTGATGGCTCGTCGCTTCTCATTCAAAACATTGGTGCTACTCACCTTCATTCCAATAATAGCAAATTCCTTCTCCCTCAATTACTTCATGTCCCTCTCATTACAAAAAATCTTCTTTCCATTCATCAATTTTATTTAGATAATTTTGTGTTTTTTGAATTTCACTCTAATTATTTTTTTGTGAAGGATTTGTACACCCAAGAACCTCTTCTTCGGGGCCACATTAGAAATGGACTTTATGAACTATCCATGGATGCCGCGGCCACCTCCTCATCTTCTACACCTGAAGCCTCACCTCAAGTTTTCCTTGGTACCCGGACCTCCACCTCAACTTGGCATACACGGCTTGGTCACCCGTATTCTTGTATTACATCTTTTGTTATCAATAGATTTAATCTTCCCATTAGTTCATCTAGAAGAATGTCTCCCTGCCTCTAATGTCCACAAGCCAAAGTTCATATACTTCCTCATCCCCTTCCCTCTCTAGGTCTACTACCCTTTATGCTATAATTTTTCTTGATGTTTGTGGACCGGCTCATGTGCCCTCCGCCAATGATTGTCGATTTTATCTTTTAATAGTGGATGACTTCTCAAAGTATATATGGCTCTTTCTACTACAACCTAAATCAAATGTCTCAACCATCATGATGGCTTTCTTGCAATTTGTTAATAATTTCTTTTCCACCAAGGTTCTCTCAGTTCAATCGAATTGGGGAGGGAATTCCAACCTCTTAACAAAATTTCTCAATCTCTTGGGATTAACCATGGCATCACTTGTCCATATTCTCACCCACAAAATGGCACCATTGAAAGAAGGCATCGACATATTGTAGAAATGGGCCTATCCCTTCTAGCGCATGCTTCGGTTCCCCACAAATATTGGCTCAAAGCATTTCTAACTGTAGTTTTGTTAATCAATCGTTTGCTAGTTCCCACTTTGCAAAATGCATCCCCTTTCCAAACTTTTTTTCATGTTCACCTGATTACGCCCAAAGAATAACGCGGTCGTTTGCAGTATAGCTTTGGGGTGTCGATTCCACAGAGAGATGGATTGAGAAATTGAAGAACAGTAACGAAATTAACAAAAAGATTTAGATGAGTGCGAAAAGTAAATTTTAGAGTGTGACGTAAATTAAAACTAAATGAGTAATTTGAACAGTATAAAAATGAGACGAAAAGTAGAGCGTAGGGAATTCCTTGTGTATTTGTGGTATTCAAATTTATTCTTAATTCATTGATAACTCAATTAAGAATTCTATATCCAAATTCTTAATCGGAAGATATAACATTAATAACCAAAGTTTAAATCAAATGTAACTCTTTGAAAAATCATTCTTCGCGCTTAACTCTCATAAATTGTTATCGACATTGAGAAAATCCAACGACGACAATATACCCAAGAGGCGATATTGCAGCAGAGAATTAAATCAATATAGATAATCAATTGCTCCAAACATAATTATAGAACTAATCCACTCAATAGAAAAAGCATGACTGAATCTATAAACGAAATAGATTCTATAATTATTTGAAGACGAAAAACATCACAAATAAATTGAGAATAATAGAACAAAAGAGTTTTAATATTTAAAGACCAAATACATGAATCAAAAATAAATTACAAACACCATTACACACACAAGTTCATCCCTAACCCTCTTAGAGAATTTAGTTACACATATTGAAAATATGTAACAAAAATTCTTCAAGGGATAATATGGAAGAGCCAACCATTATTTTCTTCTCTCTTCTTTGGTTTTTCTTTTCTTTTCCCAAGCTCTCCAAACAATGGCTCTTCCAAAGCATCCTCCACACTAAGCATTGTCTTAGAACACACACCCCTCCCTTCTATTTATAAGCATCCTTCATGCAAGTTGTCATGACAAAATCATCACAATTTCAACTTGTTTTGCCATGTGCCATTCTTGAATCCAAGTGACTTGTGAGTTGTCATTTTGATCATTTGTTTTCCCACTATGCATGAGCTGGATTTTGCTTGTAGGTTGAGTGTTTCAATTTTGCTTCTCTACCCATTAGTTGTCTTGTATGACTTAATATCTTGTAGTCAAATAATTTGTCTTGAAGAAACTTGAGTGCACTTCATCTTGCATATGAATTGATCATTGCATTTCCAAGTTGGTGTAGGAGTGCTTGCTGGAAAATATTATGATGACATTTGGATTTGATGCAAGTGGCTGAAAAATATCCAGGAACGTCAAGTGCAGGTGCGTCCACTTGATGGTCGATTTTGTCTTGGATTGAGTGGATATCTCTTAAAACATAAAACATAAAAGTTATAGATATTTCTCTTGCGGTTCTATATCATCTTGAATCAGCTCAATCGGAGATTGGATGAGAGAGTTATGCCCATATTACGAAAATACGTCAGAACTGTCTAAAATTCCGCAATTATCTTCATTTGCTCCTAATGCCTCTATTTGTGTCCTAAATCAAAATATAAGAATAATGAGTATATTTAGGCATCAAATAAGAATAAAGTATTAAACATTAAGAGAGGAAAATATGGCATTTTATATTCTCATCAATATATTAAATCATGCTTATATCTATCTCAAGATAAATGACTATTAATTTTAATAACATGAGTTATATTCATTATTTTCTCATTTCTTTTAACATTTAAATAGAGTATTTAGAGTGCATTTTTGTGCACTCATCACACCCCCCAACTTACTCATTGCTAGTCCCTAGCAATTTTCATGCAAAATGATGAGAAAGATCAAAGAAAATCACACATAGGGGCATCAAGACACATTTTTCAAATTTACATATCAAAACAATCTTAGAAATTCAATAACCCTTTCACAAGTAATTCAAATATAGCAATCCACAGAGTGTGTATGTGTTCCAAACTATTTTTATCAAATCAGAGGTTTCGACACATGCAACATTAGAATATCTTAAGCAAAAAGGTTCAACTCCATAACTCACGGGTATAGAAGTGTTTCATGTAAGGGTTCTCTCTATGGAGTTGACAAAGGTGCATATTTACTCTCATGGAAATTTAGCCAATTATATATAAGTAACAAGTAAACATTGATCTTATGATAGGAATACTAACAAATGAGATTTCCACCATTCTTTCCACAAGCATACTTCGGATCGGAAAAATCAACACAAAGGGTTGTAATGTGGCTTAGGTTTGGGGTTCATAAGAAGAAAAAGTGAAGAGGTTTCAAAAACTTCCAAGTATACACAAAAGGGAATCTGTTAAATTTTTCAGTAGACTATACTTTCCTTTTGATGTACTTTTCAATTTTTTAGATTTTTGACTAAGTATACTTTTCCATCTTCTTTTGCCACTGGTGTCTTCGCAATTTGATGAACTCTTTCATGAATAATTTGATGGACACATCTAGCACCATGCCATTTTTGTCATGGTTTTCTTTTTTTTTTTTTTTTTTTTTTTAATGATAATTTCACACCTAGTACACACTTGGAAGTAAAATGGTAGGAAAATATAGTGTATAAGCTATACTCCAATGTGGAGAGGTATGGATGATGTAGATATGAAAAGAAAAGGCCATATGTGTATATTGGCTCAAAATTGGCTACTAGGGGTATATGATGAAAATGGTCAGCTTGAAAGGCTCAAACGTTAATCCTAAGTTGACTTTCGTCATATCCCAAGTATATCCACCATCTTACCACAAACCATGTAATGATATTCTCAAGAGAAGTGTCAAATTCAACAGATCAATGGATACTTATCACAATTTCTGTATTTGTAAGCTCTCAATTCTCACAAAATTCACATGAATACTTGAGCAAAATAATTCTTTAGTTACATGTGTCAAATCACCATATTACCACAAAGTTTGGAGAAGTGCATAAATGGTTTTGTGGATACTTTAGCAAAATGATTTAAGATGGGTTTGTTGAATTCACCAAGATGATTATGAATGAGCATGAGTATCATGTGTGAAAAGATGCCTGTGTGAAAAAAATTTGGCAATTTTTTATATATTGATTGAAATATGCCACAGAGTTTAAATAACAGATTTGTATTCCCACCCCCCAACTTAAATGAAACATTGTCCTCAATGTTTAAGAATTAAAATTGAATGGGGAGTAACTAAAAAGGGTAGGATACACCTGATGTGTGATGTGGATAGCTCGCTAAGCGTCAAAAGTGGTGATCTGAAATGACAAAATGAAACTATCCTGCAAACAAAAATAAAGAAAATAGTAGTAAACAAAAATAAAACAAAACAAACAAGATAATAATAATAATAATAATTATTGTTGCATGGTGTGGTCAAAGTTGATAGACCAAGTCTACAACCGGACTATCTTCTACTTCTTGAACTATTCCTCCTGGGTCAAAAATGAAACACTTATTTGCCCAATAAACTCGGTCCTCGAGCTTCACAGGTAGGTGGCAAGGCTTTAGATTAATTTTTGGTACTTGCCCACTTGAAGGAATCTGTTTTTCATTTTTCTCAAGCAACTCCTTAAACTTCAGTTGCCAAGCCCGTGTGCTATAATCTTGAGTATTGTCAAAAATTTCACAAATATTAGCTACATCAGACGAATCACTGATAGGATTAAACTCAAAATCAACAATAAAATTCTCAAGGGGATCAGAATCATGAGTTGTGAAAACTTCCCTGTCTATGAGTGAGTCAATCATGTATGTCTGATGGCACTCGTCATTCTTCACAGTTTCTTGTGCCATATGTTGATCATGAGGTATAGACTGAGCTTGAGAAGGGAACTTACCTTGCTCATTTACACTCAAGAAGCTCGTTATTTTAGACACTTGGCTCTTTATCTCCTTTTGTTCTTCAACAACCTGCATAATTAAAGACTCAAATTTTTGGTTAGTCTTATCCTGTACTTCAATAAATGCATGCAAAGTGTCTTCTAAAGAATTTCTAGAAGATTGAGGTGCATGGTATGGTGCAGGATATGATCTAGAAGGTTGTGCAAGTTGTTGGTTTTCAGACTTCCAGCTGAAGTTGGGATGATTACGCCATCCTCTCATGTTAGCATGTGTAGGACAGTCTTGGGCATGATGATCTACCCCACCACAGACAACACATGGCCCAAAAGAGTTTGCATGATTAGCCATGTATGTTGGTTTTGAGTTTTTGGTTTTCAATAACTCTAATTCTCTGGTGAGCATTTCAACCTTAGCCTTAAGGTTATCCTCCTCCCTTAGATGGTAAATACCACCACTCAAGTTTCCTATAGGTCGTGACCTGTTTGTGCTATCAGTAGCACTAGGTCCAGTCCAAGTATGAGCTTTTTCAGCAAGCTCATTGAGGTACTCTATGGCCTCATCGGGATTTTTCTGTAAAAATTCTCCATTGCACATCATTTCCACGAATTGACGTTCCCTGGGCGTAAGCCCTTCATAGAAATAACTCACTAAGCGCCAATTCTCATATCCATGGTGGGGACACATACTCAGTAATTCTTTAAATCTTTCCCAAGACTGGTATAAAGTCTCACTATCCTTTTGTGCAAAGGTAGAGATTTGTCTTTTTAAAGCATTGGTCTTATGTTGGGGAAAGTATTTATTGAAAAACACTTGAGTCATCTCACTCCATGTTCCAATAGACCGTGGTCTTAGTGAGTACAACCAACTCTTAGCTTTATCTTTCAAAGAAAAAGGAAAGAACTTTAGCCTTACCGTGTCGTTAGTGGTATTTTGATTGTGGAATGTTGCAACTACTTCCTCAAATTCCCTAATATGAACATAGGGGTTTTCATTTTCTAGACCATGGAAAGTCGGAAGTAATTGTATCATTCCTGTTTTGAAATCTACATGACGAACATTAGGTGAGAACATAATACAGGATGGTGTGGCTGTTCGTGCGGGATGAAGATAATCTTGGAGGGTTCTAACAGGTTGGTCCACGTGTTCACTCATCGTGTCAGAATTGGAAGAATTATCAAACAAGCGATTAGAAAAATTAGATTCTGAATCTGATTCTAGCACGGGTCTACTAGCAAACCGTCCAAAAGCGTCTCTGTACCTGCGCATGCAAAGTAAAGAAAAGCGTAATACTAAAAAAAAAAAAAAATTACGAAAAGAAAAGTAAAATAAAATAAAGATGCAGAAAGCTAAAAAGAAAATGAACGAAGTTACCGCTTTTTTTTTTTACAAACTACTAAAAAAAACTACAAATTCTTCTACCGTCTCCCCGGCAACGGCGCCAAAATTTGATTACGCCCAAAGAATAACGCGGTCGTTTGCAGTATAGCTTTGGGGTGTCGATTCCACAGAGAGATGGATTGAGAAATTGAAGAACAGTAACGAAATTAACAAAAAGATTTAGATGAGTGCGAAAAGTAAATTTTAGAGTGTGACGTAAATTAAAACTAAATGAGTAATTTGAACAGTATAAAAATGAGACGAAAAGTAGAGCGTAGGGAATTCCTTGTGTATTTGTGGTATTCAAATTTATTCTTAATTCATTGATAACTCAATTAAGAATTCTATATCCAAATTCTTAATCGGAAGATATAACATTAATAACCAAAGTTTAAATCAAATGTAACTCTTTGAAAAATCATTCTTCGCGCTTAACTCTCATAAATTGTTATCGACATTGAGAAAATCCAACGACGACAATATACCCAAGAGGCGATATTGCAGCAGAGAATTAAATCAATATAGATAATCAATTGCTCCAAACATAATTATAGAACTAATCCACTCAATAGAAAAAGCATGACTGAATCTATAAACGAAATAGATTCTATAATTATTTGAAGACGAAAAACATCACAAATAAATTGAGAATAATAGAACAAAAGAGTTTTAATATTTAAAGACCAAATACATGAATCAAAAATAAATTACAAACACCATTACACACACAAGTTCATCCCTAACCCTCTTAGAGAATTTAGTTACACATATTGAAAATATGTAACAAAAATTCTTCAAGGGATAATATGGAAGAGCCAACCATTATTTTCTTCTCTCTTCTTTGGTTTTTCTTTTCTTTTCCCAAGCTCTCCAAACAATGGCTCTTCCAAAGCATCCTCCACACTAAGCATTGTCTTAGAACACACACCCCTCCCTTCTATTTATAAGCATCCTTCATGCAAGTTGTCATGACAAAATCATCACAATTTCAACTTGTTTTGCCATGTGCCATTCTTGAATCCAAGTGACTTGTGAGTTGTCATTTTGATCATTTGTTTTCCCACTATGCATGAGCTGGATTTTGCTTGTAGGTTGAGTGTTTCAATTTTGCTTCTCTACCCATTAGTTGTCTTGTATGACTTAATATCTTGTAGTCAAATAATTTGTCTTGAAGAAACTTGAGTGCACTTCATCTTGCATATGAATTGATCATTGCATTTCCAAGTTGGTGTAGGAGTGCTTGCTGGAAAATATTATGATGACATTTGGATTTGATGCAAGTGGCTGAAAAATATCCAGGAACGTCAAGTGCAGGTGCGTCCACTTGATGGTCGATTTTGTCTTGGATTGAGTGGATATCTCTTAAAACATAAAACATAAAAGTTATAGATATTTCTCTTGCGGTTCTATATCATCTTGAATCAGCTCAATCGGAGATTGGATGAGAGAGTTATGCCCATATTACAAAAATACGTCAGAACTGTCTAAAATTCCGCAATTATCTTCATTTGCTCCTAATGCCTCTATTTGTGTCCTAAATCAAAATATAAGAATAATGAGTATATTTAGGCATCAAATAAGAATAAAGTATTAAACATTAAGAGAGGAAAATATGGCATTTTATATTCTCATCAATATATTAAATCATGCTTATATCTATCTCAAGATAAATGACTATTAATTTTAATAACATGAGTTATATTCATTATTTTCTCATTTCTTTTAACATTTAAATAGAGTATTTAGAGTGCATTTTTGTGCACTCATCATCACCCCAACTACAATTTTTTATGGACCTATGCATGCTTGTGTTGGCCCTTTAATTGACACAACTTAAAATGTCGGTCCAAACCATGC
Organism: Platycarya longipes; assembly: GCA_036559045.1. Taxonomy (NCBI): domain Eukaryota; kingdom Viridiplantae; phylum Streptophyta; class Magnoliopsida; order Fagales; family Juglandaceae; genus Platycarya; species Platycarya longipes. The sequence goes on from CM071792.1 coordinate 2,197,380, forward strand.
ATTTTTATGGGCTATAGGCCCGATCACAAAGGTTATAATTGCCTTCATCTCCATAGGGGCCGCACCTACACTTCTCGAGATGTTCAATTTTATGAGACCATTTTACCATTTTCCATGCCTAATTCTCCTGCTCAATCTCACTTACCTCACACGGATCCTACTCCAAACAACTCATCCTATTCTCGGTCTTCCTCTCATGACTCTCTTAAACCCACTCAGCCCGCATGCCTCACTCCCAAGCCCATCTCTCAACTCCCGGCCTTTGTTTCCCTCCCTCACTGAAACACAACACCAGGCCTCACCTCAACAGGCCCACTCGGAAGCCAGGCCCAATCCCACCCCCAACTCATCCCACTTACCCCACACGACGTCGTCCTTTACCCTGGATTCATCTCCCTCACATAACTCTTCTCCCTCGGCCAACCTTAGGGTTTCCCCATCTCCTTCACCAACCAATCCCTCTCATGCCTCAAATCATCCCATGGTGACCAGGTCAAAAAATTGTGTTTATTGACCTCTTCTTCACACCGATGGCATAGTGCCTTGGCCCCCTTTGATGTCATCTACGAATCTCTCCGTCTCCACACCCTTCATCATTCTTGAAGAACCTACATCCTTTACTAAAGCCTCCACATACTCTGAATGGCGCTCGGCCATGGCCACCGAATCCCAAGCCTTGCTTGATAACCACACCTGAGATCTGGTTCCCCCCTCTCCTACCTTTAACGTACTCAACTTCAAGTGAGTGCTGAAGACCAAACGCCACACTGATGACACCCTTGAGCGTCGCAAGGCCCGACTTGTGGCCAAAAGGTTCCATCAATAGACTGGTTTGGACTTCACCAAAACAAATAGCCCAATTGTTAAACCGGTCACCACTTGTTTGATCATTTCTCTTGTAGTTACCTCTCATTGGCCATTGCACCAGTTGGATGTTCTGAACGCGTTCCTACATGGAGACTTGGAAGAGGCTATGTTCATGTAGCAACCCCCACAATAGGACGTAACATTTTAACATATATGGTGGCCGCATATTAATTTCTCAGAAATGAATAGCCCCTCCCAGCGGCCGATGCACTAAGGAGATGGCACAAATGCGTTGTACATTTGGATTTTCTTTCTTTTAATTTATTGGTGATTTGATTATATATATATATATATATATATGCGTTCATTTTATTTTATTTTATTTTATTTTGATTTTGCCTCCTATCGAATTTCTCAACAAGTACCATATATTGTTTCTGATATATAATTAGCACAATTATATTCTATGATCAATATTAGTATATATTTCTAAGGATGAAACCAGATCAAGAACATAAAATCAAAATATTAACATTTTTATTTGCATCAGCGTACATGAACACACCTCATGTACATCTGATAAATTAATTAGTTTACAATAATTTAATCAAGCCTTCAAAAGTTAAAACTGTACTATAACACACGAGACATGCAGTACTAGAAATCAAATAGATCGAGACACCAAGCGTTTTTTAGTTTCCTACGTACATGATCACAATGAAAAACAAATAATTAATGAGTCGCCATATCTACGTGCAGCTAATTAATGAAGCATCGGTCCATGCATTGATTATTATACAAAGCTAGTGATGGGGGCAAGGCTCTCCAGAAATTGGGATGTATGTGCAAGGATTAGGCCCCGAAGGTGTCACCGGAATGCAATCCGGAAATGAGACGGCTGCCTGGATCTCCACACCGTATCTTGGATTTCTGCCACCACCAGCCATCGGCCTGATGGCCTGACCAAGATCAGGCATGACCATGCAAATTAAGAACAAAACCATCACCACTTTTGCAGTATTAATACTGCTCGAAAGCTTGTTTATCCTCAAGCAGGTCATTGTTTCTATGAGGAAATCAAGGAAGGATATTGTGATATACATGTGATAATGGTAAGAGATCGATCGAGCAGCTAGCTAGGACGTTGGAATTAGAATTTGATGTACATGATGTATCTGATCTCACTAGTGCTAGCCATATAAAAAATATATATATATATATATATATATATATATATATATAGGGTGATGATCATGATCATTGAATTCAGGAAAAATTTCGCACCATTTTCCAGGAAAGAACGAGCTACCGAATTAGGGTTTGCCATTTGCTATATACGTGAGATCCCAGATTTACGTGTATTTTTACATATTATTTTATTCTTATTATTGATTATTTTAATTTATTTTAATAATATTATTAATCGTGTTTTATTTGTTTAATATATTTATTTGAGCTATTAATTAGTTAATAGTGAGTTACATTATTTTTTCATATTAATTAAAATGTGAGATAATTATTTTAATGATTAGAATTTAATTTCCTTTATTTTAATATGTGAGTTTATTTGATGTGTTTTTATTTATTATTTTATCTTAAGTAGTCTCTGCGTTTAAATTAATTTATTCAGCTCTCTGTTTTGGAATTCTTTTTATTAGATCAACTCTGTGAACTAAGTTGTGGGGACTGGATCTCGTTTATTTCCTTCACTTTTTCTTTTTCTTTCCTTCTTCCCCTGCTTCCCCAGCCCGTGCGTGAGCCTCTCCCCTGCTTCCTCTCTCTCCCGTCGTTTCTTCCATCTCCACCCAGCGCCGCCGTCGGCCACCCACCGGCGACACCATCCAGCCCAACCTCACCCCCACATGCCGGCGAGTCCAATGATACCGGTGGTGTCACCTCCGATCATCCCACCGCCCCTCCACGACCACAAACCCGAAATAGATATTTTGGATTCTCTTTCATTTTCCGACCACCGCCGGCCACCCCTTGGCACCGGCGACCTACCAGCAGCCTCCCCTCACTCCGGCGAGCATAACCCACCGCCCAAAGCCACCCAAATCCGCCGTCCGGCCACCGTAGGTCTCACCTCCGCCACCAAAAGGTCCCACTTTCTTAGCCGACCAACCCTCTAGCTCAGCTTCTCCATCCGTGGCCCCACCTCCCATGTATGAGCATAAATCCGAAAAAGGGTTTCCACCCATTTTGAGCTCGATCTACCACCTTCCGGTGGTTGTGCCGCCACACCACCACCTCCATAAGATTCTCCACTTTCCATTGAGTGTTTCCCTAAATTTTGGTGTCAAACCAAACACTCTAGCCCAACGTACAAAGTGTCTAGCTGTAAACGCTGTGGACTGGCGTTTGCTCAATGATCCCATTTTTACCCGCTGTAAGTACTTTCCAAACGAATTTTGAGATTTAAATATATTTTGCATTAACAACTCTGTGTTTGGTTGATAATTGGATTTATTAAATGTTAGATATTTATTCGTGGTGTTATGCATTGTGTAATTGAACACTTGTTTATGTGTATGTTGATATTGGGATTTTAATATGAGATTTGGTGCTTGGATTCTAATGTGAGATGTGATTTCCGAATTTATGAATTTTAATGGTTTTTGGCTGAGTCATAACGAGGATGGCAATACATAACGTCCGTTGTGATCAGCGTGTGCGTGGATGACATAATGGGGATGGCGATATGTAACGCCCATTATGGTCATTGTGTGTGTATTTCATATTGGGGACGGCGACACGTAACGCCCGCTATGAAATGTGTGTAAGTCATAATGGAGACGGCGATACATAACGTCCATTATGATTGATAGTGTGTAGATGACATAACGGGGACGACAATACGTAACGCCCATTATGGTCATTGGGTGTGTATTTCATATCAGGGACGGCGATACGTAATGTCCGCTATGGAATGAGTGTAAATTAATCATAATGGGGACGGCGATACGTAACGCCCATTATGATTAGTGATATGTGTATATCATATCAAGGACGGCAATACGTAATGCCCGGTATGACTAGTTTTGCAAATACTATTTTCTGGGAAATGATAGATGGTTTTTATTGGAGTTTTATTGTGATTAAAATGAGATTTTGGCATGTGTTATTTTATTTATTTTGAGGAATATGATTTTAAGTTTCATGCATAAGGTATCATGTTCATGAGTGATGTTGTTATTGTTGCATGAGTATATTTTATATCTTCTGGTTTGGTTGAGCTGTGCTTACGTGCGATGCCATTTTGACGTAGTAGTTTTTGGATGCAGAGTTTTGTAGAGGCTGAGCCTGAGGAGGCGACTCCGCTATTGAAGTATTCTTATTATAAATTGTTATCTTAGAAAATTGTTTCCCCTTTTTATAAATATATATTTTATGATTTATCTTTCGGATGACTGTATTAAATCTCCTATTGGAGAATTTATGTTAAATTAGTTTGTAAAATAAATCTAAAAATTATGGTACTTAGCTAATGACTTAATTTATCCGCTGCTTTTATTTATGCATGTCACATGATCACACACTTAGCACTTGACGCTAGGAGTGCGTGACATGTGTTGTCAGCATCCCGACACCTCGATTCCCGTATTTATTTTAAGGAAAATTTAGGGGCGTCACAATAGATATACATATATATATATATGTATGTATATATATATATACATATATATATATATGTATGTATAATATGCATCATCCATGCTTTATGTGATAAGGCCGATCAAGCTCTTAACATGTCTTGAGGCTATGTTATTTAATAGCTATTATTCATAAAAAGTTAGATACTGTTTTTAAATTATTTTATTATTATTTATTAATAAGCCAAAATACTGATCTTAACATCTAAATGAAGACGTAAAGATTCACTTTAGAGTTTCTTCTGCACTTAATTTCCCTTCCTTTAACCTTCTCAGCAGTTCCTTTGTGAGCGTCTTTTTAACAAATTCTCTCACTACAACAAATTTGAGCTTTTGTAACAGTTTGGAATTTGTGATAGTCTTCAAGCCGTCACTAAAATCCATTTTCTATGACGATTTTTTAGAACCATCACTACAAACAATTGCTAGAAATTTTTTTTACGTTCGAACGAAGACGATTTTACATTCAAACATTAAGTGCGTACATTCAAATGATGTGATATTGACGTAATATTAATTTTTTTGGCACCAACATTCGAATTATATGAAATAACATTCGAATGTTTAGATTTAATTAAAAAAAAAAAAACTTTGACAACTTATTTTGCTACTTTGACACCTTAGATTAATTTCTTTATTCATATTTTGATACATTTTTTTTTTCTTTATTTAATAGTGTAGGATTTGATTATTAGACTGAATTGATATTTATTTATTTTTTAAATATTTTAAAATGATTTAAATATGAATAAAGAAATTAAAATAAGATTCTACTCTAGCGGGGTCTTAGGCGTGATTCTGACACCCGTAGCCAAAGTTATGGCCAAAATACTGAAACGCACCTAAAACTCCCACAATTAGAAAGAGATCACGATCACTTCCGGCCTTTACGCTGATCTGCCAATTCATGGTACCTCAGCGTCATTAACGTGCAATCAGACAGCTCAGCATCATCTGTCTCATATCCCCCTGCATCAAAATCATAATTAATTTTATTTTTACTATAGCCAGTTGTTCTCTTGCTAGAGTTTAGCCTAGTACAAAGGTTTCTCGAGTTCCTCATGATGTGTGAATATATTTCTTAACTTTTATGGTTTGACTCCAATTTTCTGGTTTGTGTCCATTTGAGAGCTAATTTTAAAATCAATCTTTATTTATTAACTTTCCCTTTGTATGAAGCATGTATTACTAGCTTGAAGCATTTGTCCATCTAAAATCAATCTTAGGAAATGAAAGAATCATAGTGTATTTTTGCTTCTATTAAGTTATTTGAATTGACCTTTTGAGTTTTTAGAACTAAAATATGTTTCCCTATAAATAATGTTTCTAATTGAATCAAGATGTGCCTAGAAAATAACGATTAGCAGTATTTCAATTAATTTTTTGTTAGGATATTACAATGTTTCTTACCAATAGTCTCTGTAATGAATGACTATATTGCAAATTCTGGAGCCACTCTGTAGTGAATGACTTATTAATATATATATATTGCAAATTCTGGAACCACTCAGATGTTGATTTGCATGTTAGAGGACTTTTCGTGCATGTGTTTTATGGAATGTTTGACTTTGCATTAGCTCTTAATGAGATATTAGAACATTGGAACATCAAAGCATAGATGGGATAAAGGGTCCCATTAGTTTGGTTTGATGAGTATTAATGACTCCCAAAAGATAGTATAATGTACACAGCATATATAGTAGCCTCTATTTTCTCTTTTTATTGTAACTTTTTTTTTCTTTTGCTTTTAACTTGAAGGCGGGTAAATACATAGGATCACTACAAGAAATTCAGCTTTCACCTTCTCCATTTCCTGTCTTGCAATATTCTCTGAACTATGTGCACTCAAGTTTCACCTTTTTGACCCCAATGCTGCACGCATTATAGCAACAAACTTTAGATACAGAACATAATATACTTCATAAAAATATATACTAACTTGTAGTTTGTTTTATTTTTTTACACATTTTTTAGTTCCCAATTCTATCTACTTGGTGCTACTCCCCTTGAACTGATGCATATAGTTATCCAGCTTATTGAAGTCAAGAGGGTTTCTCTCTCTGCATTAATGGAAGAAACATTGTCACTAATACATTAAGAAGATAATTAGCAAATAAAAAAAATATGAGATAATTGGAAAATGAAGAACTTACAATGATTGCTCTATGTTAAATACCGTATGATAGTCTCAGTTTCCAGTCCATAAAAGTTAAGACTCATTATTTTTACATTTCTAGACAGGGATATCAGGTTCAGCTCACACATTCGAGGCGCAGGAGAACCCCACATAATTTTATCCTCAACATCCCATTGGCTAATAGGGATAATGTGAAGTCTAAGCTCTAATTAGCTCAACAAGGTCATAAATTCATTTTATATATGATCACCATGTTTGCAGAAATGAATGAACCTGCAGTAGTGCAATCAAGCTATTCAACGTTTATGTAGGATGTAACGCCCCAATGGAAGGCCCAAACCACATTGTCTATACTCCAAAAAGACTAGTCAATAATACAATTGAAGCCTTATAAAGAGCAAGAACTTCTCATTCCCAAGTAATGTAGGATCTCATACACCACCTACCCTTATCCATATCATATGGGGTATCACAATTTACCCCTCTTAATGCCCAACACCCTCGTCGGGCCCTTTCAGGGTAGGTGGCACGGCTCAAGTCCCACATTTCTGGTTGGGATAGGCTCTGATACTGTAACGCCCCGGTCCCGAAGGTCCAGAGAGTTAGGTCATTTTCCTTAAATCATCTCAAATAACACCAATTCATATATTCCAAATTCTCCAATAACCAACTGATATAAAAAGGGCACTCCATAATTGATTAACAAATATTTATGAAACTCTCTTCAAGAAAACTAAACATAAACCTTAATAAAATCAAATGACTTCAAATACTTGCAACAAAACAAAACTTGACATACTAAAATAATCAACAAAGATAATTTTTTTTTTTTATTAAGACTCAAGAAAACTTGTATCCACGAGCACTTATTCTCCTATGATCACCAAGCCTCTCTAGTAATGGCTACCCTTGCTGAAATTGCACTGAACCATCTCAACTATCTGAAAAATGTTATTAGAGGAGGGGGTGAGTTATCCACAACTCAGTAAGCAAAGAACATATACTAATGTGCAAACATGAGCATTTACCAAAATTCAGAATGTAGAACGAAATATTTCTTACTTTTCAGAAAAATGCAGAAGCAGGTTACATTATCAAAAATCAGAGCGAAAGTTTAATATAAACAGAAACAAAAAATCCTTTTGACATAGCATAACTGAAACGTCTTATCAGAACAGAAATACCATGTTTAACCCCCGTGGTAGGGTTGTGCAAATCTCGGCGGCCAACCGAGCAAAAACAGAATATGAATCTTCCCCTTATTATTCTCGGAAGCTCCGAGTGTGCACACAGGAAAGACCACGCAGAAAACCACTTTGCAACCAAAGTGGGTGCACCGGAAACAAAATAGTTGGTACCAACCCAGGACTAAACAAAGCGAAACAGAACCAGAATGTCATGCCAGAGGTTTCAGAAATCATATCATATCATACCCAAGTACAGAATTTTTCCAAAACAAGAACAGAATCAGATCGTAAATATCATTTATACAGAAACTTTCATATTCGCTCTTTTTCAGTTCGAAAAATAGAATGCAACGAAATAGCTCATGTCTACACCAGTTCATGCCAGAAAATATTTTATTCTTATACGATTTCTTATGCATATGCGAAACAAATCCGAGGTGATTTCAAAATTTCTTTTCGTAACTAAAACATGCATATTTTCCAAGATAAATCTCAGTTCATATTTTTAATGTAAAGTCTAGCATAGGAACCCCACTTACCTGAATTTCTTAACTTCTGAATTATCCTCAAATAAGCTAAACAAAATCAATCTTCACCTATAAAATTGACACTTACTCCCATAAATAAAATAATCGATCAAAATTTTGATACTAAAAATCCTATTCTAATTCCTCAAAACTCAAAATCCTAAAAATCTTAATGTACCAATATTTCATCAAGAATCTTGATGATCATTGAGAAAACTTAATCGGGTAACAACCCAAATGCCCGTATAATTAAGAAAATCAAAGCTTTAACTATCTTTGAAAAACAGCATCCTATGCTAACATAACGAGAGCTGAGAAACCAAAAATAATATAAAATCTTTCTATTACAATAAAATTATCTAAAATCCGCTGAGGCCTGCGAATTAAAAATAAGAGACCACTTGTAATTTACAACTCAAAGGTTTCACAACAAAAACCTTTCGGATGCAGCAAAAAATATTAATAGATAAAACAGAAGAAAAGAAAATTTTTAAATCAAACTCCCGACACTTTAAGCAAAGTCTAACGTGAAAAAAAACAGAAACCATGAAACAAAACTTGATGATAACAACGGCAGCAGTGGTGTCCGAACTCACCGAAAGGAGTCACGCACAGCGCTGGCGTCGGCGAGTAAAAGCTGGAAATGAGAAGGGAAGGACGGGCTTAAGGTGACAAGGTCGGAGTTTTATGAGGTCCTCCTAAAGGACGTCGGTAATTCCACATTGCCGTGGCTGGTGGTGCCGAGCTGGACAAAGCAAGCGGCGATAAGGGTGCTTTGTTTTAGGGAACGAAAACAGGGGACGAACAGGGAGGCTAAGAGTGGGGCACGGCTGGGGCAGTGCCTAGAGTGCACGACGGGGTTTTGTGCGTGAAGAAGGGGCTGCTATGGGTTGCACTGAGCAGTGCGGGAAGGATGTTAATGGTGGCTACGCAAGGTTGTCTTTCCGTGATGAAGATAGCGCAAAGGAGTTGTTCCCGCATGAGGTTAGCGGCGACACAAGGTTTTTCCTATGCGTGAGGGGTAACAGCAACTATAGATATATATATATATATATATATATATACACATATATGTGTGCTTGAGAACCCTAAACGAACGTATACGCGGAGTGCTCGACCAGTGAACTCCGAGAAATCTGGAGTTGATGCCGTGATCCTAGGTGATACGGGAGAGTGGGCGGGTGCTGAGATGTAAAGAAGAAAAAAGAAGAAATTAATAATAATAAATAAATAATACTGATAGGTAGCGGCAGGATCAAGCGTAAAGAGAAAAAATATACAAAACTGAAAACTTGAGAAGAAAACCAGATAAGGAAACTGTAAGGGAGGGGGACATGCGAAGAAAGGAATTAAGACTCTAAAAAATGATACAAGAAAAAAATAAATAAAAAAAAGGGCAACGTATTCTAATAATGGACAATTGCCGAGAAAACGTGGAGATTGGAAGAAGGGAAGTTTAGAAAAATATGCGTGGCGAGGGATCCGGAAAAATAAAATTTTAAAGAGTTTGGACTCAAGAGTCCATTGATATAAATAAATAAATTAATAATAATAATAAATAAATTTTAAAAGCAAAAAGGTTTCGAAAATTGGGTGTTATAGATACCATTTGTAACGCTCCAATAGAAGGCCTAAACTACATGGCCTATACTCCAAAATGACTAGTCAATGATACAATTGGAGTCCCATTGGAACCTTGTAAAGAGCAAGAATTTCTCATTCCTAAGCAATGTGGGATCCCATACACCACTCACATTTATCCTTATCATATGGGATGTGAAATCCCAAATTTACGTGTATTTTTACATATTGTTTTGTTCTCGTTGTTGATTGATTTAATTTATTTTAATATGATTGGAATTAAATTCTTTTATTTTATTAAGAGATTTTAATTGATGTGTTTTCTTTATATTAATTATTGTTTTGTAATTAAATTGCGCTTTGGTTTAAATTATTTTATTGTTGGACTTTAAATATTTTATTTTATTAATAATGGAATTGTAGTATTTTCAATCAGCTTTTATTTAATTTGTTGTACTCTTTTCTAATTGGACTTCTTTTTCTTTTTTTCCCTTTCTCTTTTTCTTTATTTTTCTTTTTCTTTTCTTTTCTTTTTTCCTGCATTTTCGACCCCAGACCCGCGCGAGCCCCTCCCCGTTTCTCCCATCGCCACCTAGTGCCGCAGTCGGCCACCCTCCGGCGACACTGCCCAGCCCACGACCTTCCCCACCCGCCGGCGAGTCCAGTGGCATCGGAGGTGTCGTCTCCGGCCACCCCACCGCCCCTGCACAGCCCCCTACTCGAAAATGAGTTTATTGGCTTTTCCTACATTTTTCGGCCATCGCCGACCACCCATGACGTCGGAAACCTACCAGCAACCTCCCCTCACTCTGGCGAGTATAACCCACCGCCTAGAACCACCCAGTTCTGCCACTTGCTCCTCCTCCCGAAATGGGTTTTCAAATAGAAACATCTTCACCGGGCTGCCGTCCGGCCACCGTTAGCCTCACCGCTGCCACCAAACCACTCCCACACCTCAGCCGACCACCCCCTAACTCAACTCCTCAAACTACGGCCCCAATTTCCCTGTAAAACCCCAAATTCGAAAATGGGCTTCCACCCATTTTGAGCCGATCCGCCACCTTCCAGTGGTTGCACTGTGGATCGGCGTTTGCTCAATGATCCGGTTTTTACCCGCTGTAAGTATTTTCCAAATGAATTTTAAGATTTAAATATATTTTTGCATCGACAAATATTATATTTGTTTGACGTTGGGATTTATTGGTTGATGTTGAAATTTATTAATTGTTGGTTATTTTGTGTGTTGTGGTTTACATTGTGTAATTACACGCTTGATCATGTGTATATTTGGTGTTTGGATTTTAATATGAGATGTGGTTATTGGGTTTATGAATTTTAATGGTTTTTGACTAAGTCATAACGGGGACGCCGATACGTAACGCTCGTTATGATCAGTGGGTGTAAATGAAATAATGGGGATAGCGATACGTAACGCCCGTTATGGTCATTGTGTGCGTATTTTATATCGGGGACAGCGATACGTAACGCCCGCTATGAAATGAGTGTGCATGAGTCATAATGGGGACGGCGATACGTAACGCCCATTATGTTTGGTATGTATGTCATAACGGGGACGGCGATACATAACGTTTGATATGATTGGAATGTTTGTGTCATGACGGGAACGGCGATACGTAACGCCCGTATGACTTGCATGAATATGGAGGTAAGCAGGAATGATGGTAGAGTCCCGCCTGCAAAACCCGTCTATTGTGTTAATTAGTTTTATGTGGATTATTTTCTAAGAAAAATGGTTGTGGTTTTTAAAGGATTTACGGATATCTTTTTTTGGGAAATGATGAATGATTTTATTGAAATTTTATCGTGGACCAAAATGGGATTTTAGCGTGTTATTTTATTTATTTTGAGGAAGATGCTTTTAAGCTTCATGCATACGGTATCATGCTCATGAGTGATGTTGTTGTTGTTGCATGAGTATATTTTATATCTTGGGTTTGTCTGAATTGTACTTAGCTGTGATGCTATTTTTGATTTCGTAGTTTTTGGATGTAGAGTTTTGTGGAGACTGAGCCTGAGTAGGCGACTGAGCTGTTGAAGTATCCATATTATAATTTGTTATCTTGGAAATTTGTTTTCCCTTTTTTTATAAATATGTATTTGTATCATTTGTATTTCGGGTGACTGTATTAAATCTCCTATTGGAGAATTTATGTTAAAATAGTTTTTAAAATAGTTCTAAAAATTCTGGTACTTAGATATTGACTTTATTTATCCGCTGCTTTTATTTATGCATGTCACGTGTTCACACACTTAGCATTTGACGTTGGGGGTCGTGACCCGTATTGTCAGCATTCCGACACCTCGATTCTTGTGTTTATTTTAAGGGAATTTGGGGGCGTCACATGGGGTTTCACAATTTATCCCCCTTAAATACCCGACGTTCTCGTCGGGCCTGTTTCTTGTAGGTGGCACGGCTCTAGTCCCACATTTATGGTTGGGATAGGTTCTGATACTATTTGTAACACCCCAATGGAAGGCCCAAACCACATAGTCCATACTCCAAAAGGACTAGTCAATGATACAATTGGAGCCCCATTAAAACCTTATAAAGAACTAGAACTTCTCCTTTCCAAGCAATGTGGGATCCCATACACCACCTACCTTATCATTCTCATATGGGGTATCACATAGGATGTGATGATTTATTCCCTTTTTGATAAGATAATTGCTATAAGAGAGGCCATCAATAATTAACATTTTCAAATTTAAATACAAGTACCACACAACAGTTAGTACTGATAAAAATAGTCTTGATTTTATTTTTAAGCCTAGTATGTGTAAAATTCACTTGTAGATTCAAATATTCTCCAGTTATATGTGAAATTTAAGCCTGGTTGAGTTTTCAAGTGCTGACAAAACAGTCTTAATTTTATTTTTAGAATTCTATAATTTGAAAGGTAACTAACTTGTCAGGCCTCTGTTTTTTTTATTAAATTGATTTATAGGCATTAAACATGGCTGGTGTGCCGTGTGTCCTTAGTAACAAGGCATTTTTAAAAAGGAAACAAGATTCACATCCAAATTTTCCGCTAACAAGATAATCTCATAAATTGATCAAGTGCATGGCTTCTTGGTTTTATTGTAAAGAAAAATAACTTCAAAGTGCACTACTCTCTCTCTTTACGGTTAAAGTGGGTTTCTTTTATACATTCTTTAAGCCAGTGCAAATTACTGTGAAATTGTGGAGAAATATATAGTCTTGAGAAATTGTTAGATTTTTTTCTTTTTTCTTTTTTCTTTTTTCTTTTTAAATTTTCCTATACGTCGTTGTGCCTTTTGCATTTTTTAATGAAGCTCTATGACTATGAGTTATTAAAAATATTATGTTTTTAATACCTTTTGCACTTTTCCAGATTGAAATTCCAATACCATATGCTCGTGACTTGTTTTTGCATTAATTTGACTGCTAGTTTGGATCAAACTGTAACTGAAATTATAACCACCTCTTCTTGTAGTTGGCAATCATATACGTTGAGAACATGTTAAAGCTTGAGACTAGTGGTGCGATTGGAGAATTTGTTAGGAGCACGATGCTTATGGCACTGGTGGATATGCTAATAGAGTTGGATGTAAGTAGATTGAATTTCTTAAACAAATTAGTTGCCAAAAATTTGATAATGCATTTGTGTGTAATCACATATTAAGAGTATCTCATAGGTGGAGATTGGATGGGATGGCATTTTGCGAGATGACTCTTGTAAACGAATATTTCAGATGAAGCTCGAGAATGTGGATGAAATTGCAAATTATGACGAGGAAGATGATTATGAGATATGGTCTATTCAATGCTCAAAATTGACCTATAGCTTTCATCTGTTAATATTTTGAACTAAGAAATGGTAGCAAATTGTTGGAAATGCCTTGCTGGCTTTGACTACTGTAGTATTTTGACGGTGTTTCAAATATATGGCCTAATAAATTTATTTTTTTCCAGCCTTGAAAAGTTTGGGTATTTGGTATGATTGCTTCTACTGTCTATTTTGGACTCAAGAGTCAAAGCATCAATTGATAGTTGATATTGCATATTTATTTTTGCTTTCATTTTTTTCGAAAGATGATACTGATGTTTTGATGATTGAAATCAAATGAATGTTGCCTTCTATACTCAATCTATCTTGTGATCAACTGCGAAAAATTAGCTGTCTTCAATATCAAAAAGAAAGGGCCCAACATATGATAGTGATTATGCATATGATGATCTCTGGGTACTTTTTGAAGGTATGTATGTTTGATGGTACTCAAGCTTGATTGCCTTTTTGTGAATATTATTCTTAAAAAAATTTATTAAATCTGAAGGTCATTTGGAATTGCACACCCACAATAAGGATGCGGTAGAGTAATCAACACACTTAGGAGAACAAGATTCATGATTTTGTGGAGTTTTTTTATTAGAAAAGTACCTTAGTTGCATTGTCGTGTTTTCAAAGTAGATATGAGTAAAGTTTCACGTTTTTAATCTTAGTTCTTAGTTTGTATTGATGAATAGATGTTCATAATCGTTTGGTATCCTTTTATAACAGAAAGATGATTCCCTCTCTTAATTTTTGTCCTTGTTTTGATATGAGTAAAATTCAATTTTCACAATTTATTTATACGTGTGTAAGGTTATAACTGCCAACAACTCCAATCTCATTAAAAACTTCATCTTCTTTTTATCTTTTGGGTTATAAACTACATATGGATCAATGAATCAAATAAGTTATTTGGCCAAAATGGGGGAAAAAAAAAAAAAGAGGAAAAAACTGGCAAAAGATTCTGGAACGTGAGTAAGATAATTTGTGGCCAATTTTTAAAGTATTTCCGGCGACAAATTGTCGCGGCAAATAAAAATTATTTCTGTCTACTGTTTTCACCCGAAATAGCCATTCTTGGCTCTAATTTTCTGGCGATATCTGGGCAGCGATATATAGCTGGAAGTACCTTTTTCCGGCGAATTTTAGTGAGTACTTCATCATCATGCCATCCAAAGGCCTTGCATCAGTAGTGACAAGAGTACTACTGCTGCTGGTAAAGATCAAGAACGCCAGGAACACCACCTTGGCAGCATTGCAGATCATCTGGAATAGGAATCCCATTTTTCAAGATCGAAGTACTGGAATTAATACTTAACTCTCAGCTAATCGATTGAGGAAGATGGAAATGTATATATGTTTGATCAAAGGCTAGCTAGCTTATAACTTCAAGAAATATGTGCTTATACCATGCGGTTTATATAGTTCCATGAAGTCGCTCTATACTGGCAAAAGTTATCCTAGGCTCTAGCTGGCAAGCTAGCTAGCTTGATTATAAAGTTTCCATTTTTTTATATAATATTTGTAAAGAAATAAAGGAGGAACACCACAAATATTGCGTGCTGATCAGACCCAGTCATGAGATCGATTGTCTTATTTTAATTTAATTTGTTTTTCTTGATCAATAGGTATAATATTTGACCAAATTCATTCATTCAAAAAAAAAACACAGAAAGCTCAACAAAAACCATTATTACTAGCTGGCTTAGTCTATAAGGTTATACATTTCAGTTCTCAAAGGTAGCGCCCTAGCTACAACTAATTAATACTCTTCATTAAAGAGAGGCTAAAATTACCGACTGATCTAAAACATATTAACATCACAAAATGATAAACCGAAAATACAACAAGTAGTTATTATAATCTTAGAGCTAGCACGTACACGACTTCTAGCTCTTTCATATAATAGCCTCTGTCATGAACACCAATCAAGCACATGCAACCAAAAGACACGTTAATCATGATGCAAACCAATTTGTACGTAGGGGTACTCCATGATTTCATGGTACTTGATCATGAGTTTGATTTTGCATGTTCATCTAATTGGCTGATCATGTCAATTCTATATGACGTTGGATTTTTTGAAGGAATTACCATACAAATGAAATGAAAACTTGCAGCTAAAATAATTAATCGACTCACTAGCTATATGTGTTTAAAGTCGGTATTGATGCAACTCTATATATAAAGTTTAAAAGAAAATTACAATGAAATAAATGAGCAACAATTAACTGAATATAACATATATATTGAATTTAAAAGACACATACGAGACTTGTAACGTCTTGAACCATTGACTTTTAATATTCTTTTGGTGCCTTGTCCTTTCAAAAAAAAATGAAGTCTTATACCATTGATTTTTAATATTCTTTTGGAGTATGATTTTACCGTCTACAGATTCTAATGTGAGTCAGCCACCCAAGTTGGAAGGCAGGACTATATATTACCATGTGGCTGAATGATGATGTGGACAACAAAACATTGATTTTAATCCGGTAATTCTTTACACTCTATATATCCTGATCCATTTTGTTGCATCATACTTGAGAGAAGGGGTGACTCATCTTCGTTTTGATAAGTAGTCTCAACAACTGTTCCACTTGAACCATGATGAAACAAGGAACTGCTTAATAATTAGCAGACTGAATAATTTTATTCTTCAAGGCATAAAGCTCCTTACCACCCAAGCCCTTACCCACCAAGGATTTTGTTGGAGAAACAGATCATGATTTTATGCATTACACATGTTTGATAAAAGACCCATTAGAGGAGCTATTTGACATCCCCTGTTTTACAGAAAAACTGTTTCTGCGATTTCAGTTTATCTCCACATTTTAAACTTTATAAGCGTGCGTGCATGCCATATATAAAGTATGTTCATATACAAAAATGAACTTTATTGTTTCTAACCTCCACACCATGGCAGGTTATATATTTTCAAACGAGTTAACTTTGGCGTGAATGGGGGAGGACCATTATAAAATAACCCAGAAGATCGATCCAGTACTACTAGCTAGGTCAAATCTTAAAGATCATGTGGACATCAAGTGAGTCAACTTAACAAGAGCAGTACTAGCTACCGCGTCGATCTGATCGTAGGTAATTTAATAATTAACGTTAGAACTTGGAATAAAGAGATTTTGTAACTTGAGAAGACTCTTTCATAGCTAGGTTTTTGGGGATGAATCCGTTGAACAGACCATCTGCAATATTTCAGGATCTGAAAAGGGAGATATCGATAAGCTTACAAATTATACATAGATGTCAGTGGAAGCTAGCAATTATTAATGTTTAATGTTGTATTATCATCTTGATCATGAGCAGGACTAACCGGCCCTTTTGGTTCTAAATTTTTTTTAAAAGCGCAGAGGTTTTGAAGAATATATTTTGTTTAGGAAGAAGAATATGAATCACGCATCATCAAGTATTCTTACGACAGGAAGAAAAAGTATCTTCTTAAGTAACATTATAAACGCGCTTTGTTGAATTATAATATAATGTTATAATATGATTAGGTTATTATATTTATATAGATGGGGACTAGCTAGCTAATATTTCCAATATGTTAGAGATCATTCCAATTCTTTCTCAACAATTTGTGGGTAATGGAGTTTATATCCATATTATTTGGACAGCAAACGTTTTACAAGTAATTAGAGGCAGCCAGCCAACGTCGAAACCAA
This sequence comes from Platycarya longipes, assembly GCA_036559045.1. NCBI lineage: Eukaryota > Viridiplantae > Streptophyta > Magnoliopsida > Fagales > Juglandaceae > Platycarya > Platycarya longipes. The sequence continues at coordinate 2,214,767 of CM071792.1, forward strand.
TGGCTAGCACAATTATTTTACATATTAATTTATTTATTACATAAACCAAGTACCAATTAAGTACTAGTGGCAGCCTGGTGGAAATGCATGCAGTAGCTTAAGGCATTGAAATGGGCTAGCTAGATAGCTATCCAATTCGAGGAACTTGAGAAACAACAGCACTCTCATTAACCACAACCCTGACCCTGTTACACCTAAAGTCAGCAGTCACCGGCGTCCCTTCCAGCACCAAGATTGCATACACGTTGCTATTTTCTGCTTCTATCTTTTCTGCTGCAGCCTCCCCATTTGCTCCAAGCAGCTCCGGCCATGAGTGCTTACCTACAATCATTTCTCATATTATAATATCGGTCTTTAATTCTTTGAGTTCTCACGAAAGAAAACCCAATCCAACAACAATTAAACCAAAATAAGCCGATCCGAAAATAACAACTAAAGAAAATAAAATTCAACACATTAATTTAAATACTAACTTAATAAAATAAAGAGATTAAATTCAAACATTAAAATAAATGCACCACAACCAAAATAATAAAAGAAAATTGATTAATTCAATATTTAAACATAGAATTAACTAAAAGATAATATTTAGCAAACTAATAGTTCTAATATTAATTTAAACAAATAATACATGAAAATACAAAGCAATAAAAATAACGGGACCTCACAATATATATGGCAATATCAGACATTGGAAATAAAACTTACCTCGACATATTGATGCCATAGTACGTACGTACACCTTTCTTATTTCTTTCCCCTTCTGTGCAATATATATGCGATAGATGTTTGAGTGAGGTCTTCCTGATTGGATGGGGTATATATAGATGTTTGAGTGGTTTGTTATATAAATTCCCAAAGCTTTTTTTTTTTTTTAACTAGCATGTTTCAGTGAATTTACACGTTGAAATTCAGTTGGGATAATTAATGGTGATTTTCAAATGGAGGACGAACGATATTTGAAGAAAGAAAAAAACACGTTGAAAAGGCCTAAAGACAAAAAGACAGAAATGCCGAAATCAAAGAGACGTGGAGACGTGGAGAAATCAAAGACACGTTTAAAGTTTAAAATTCGAGAGGACAAAAAAAAAAAATTGCGAACCTCCTGATCATCAAGATTGAGAAGAAATTTAAAGTTTTAATATCTACACATGTATTACATGTTAGATTATTTTAAATTATATTTTAAATTTGATTTTTAAATATTATTTTAAATACTCTATCCAAAATTTTAAATTATCTATTTTTTTGAAAATTTTCTCTAATGTATTTTTTTAATCCCACATTAGTTAGACAGTGAAATATTTAATGATTTATAAGTGAATGTATTTCACTATACATAAATTAAATAAAAAGGTAGACACTCTGGAAGCATCACTCAGTGAGAAGCACTAATCGCACACGCTCGCGCGACGCATAGACGCATTGAAGGTTTAGATGCACGCACGTACGCATCGTCGCAAGTGATGAAATTCTTTTGCTAAGCGAAATTATGTATCTAATCACTATTTTGACAGTTGTGATTAACTGTCAATTACAATTATTTTTATAACTCTTCAGACAACAACTGTCACAATTTTTAATCGAAACGTTATGTCTACTGCTATTACATCGTTTCGTTTAAAAGGTTAATATTCAGAATTTGCAATCTGCACACTATATAAACAGTGTTGTATCCTGAAGACATACTCGTTTTTTATTCTCTTTTGTAGAACTCTATACGAGTGGAAGACAATATTTATCTAAGAGATAGATTAATAATCGTCTCACTATTCTTATCTTTCAATCTCTATACGCATATTTTTTCTAACATTACATGCCTCGATTGAGAACATCAAGATTGAGAAGATTTCTCCACCATACATGTCCAGATCGTCTCTATAATGGGTATATTTATCCACCTTATATTTTATTTCGTTCATTCTTAGATTTTTTTTTATCATCTTCTTCTTCTTCTGTTTTTTTAGATGTACCTATTCTTCTATTTTATTTAGATATACCTATTCTTCTATTATATAGGAGTAACAACAATGTCAATGTCATGAATAACATTACCTATTTCAAAAAAAAAAAAATAACATCACCTGTACTAAAAGAAATTGTTTTATTAATATATAATATAGTCAGGGGCGGAACTAGAATTTAGTGTTTGGGGGGGCGATGTGTGAACGTAAAATTATATAAATAAAATATAAGTTTATAAATTATCTTATAAGATAATTTTTCTTAAAATTTTTGTAGTTTGTTAACTATAGACCATTACAAATAGAAAAAAAAATGAAATTATTGTTCTTATTTTCGATGGGGTATGAGAAAATTAAAAACAAGTAAAGGAAAAAAAAATATTGGGAGAATAATTTTAATAAAAATTTTGAAAATTTAAGTATTGGGGGGGACAATTTTAAATATATTAAAAAAATTATTTTTTTTATATACTAAATTAATTTTTTTTTAAAATTTGGGGGGCAGTAGCCCCCCCAAGGACATCAGTGGTTCCGCCCCTGATATAGTTACCATAAAATAAGAAAATATATCTTATTTGTTTACCTATTTATTAAATCACTTAATATGTTAATTATTAATATAATCTTATATAATATAATTTATTGACAAACAAGTTGAATAGTTAAGAAAATATTATTTACATTAATCAATATAAAAGAAACGAAATCACATATAATTTCACTATATGTAACAAAAATAAGAAAATATTTTTTATTAATTAACTAAAATCCACGTGCCTGGGCTCGTGGTCCCCTCCTATATATATATATATATATATATATATATAGGTTTTGAAAAGCTCTATTTAATCCGGCCTCCATCCATCCATCCATCCATCCATCCATCTTCCATTTATATTTCTGATAAGAAAATTGCCATTTGGCCAAGAGTACGCCACGTGCCAGCTAATAAAAAGCAGCTTACAGATGGCCTCCCCATTAAGAAAAAATTCAAAGAATAAATCCAAAAAAAAAAAATATCATATATTTAAAAACAAATATTCTTCCGTTCTATAAAATGGCCCATCCAAAATTAGTTTTCTTGGCCCCAAGTAACGTCCTTTCCTAACTTCACAATGGTGGAATCGATTTTTAATAATGGTAAATTTGATTATATATACACACTCCTTAAGATATATATTATATGGTCGATCGACTTAGAACTAGCTACATGATGTACGTGCTCTATATATTTTTTTAAGAGATATATAATTAACTCCGCGGTTTGAGTTATTTAGAAATATATAGCTAGTTAGGTACCTCGGTCAATTTTGATCTAGTCTATAAATATTAATAAAAAACACGATAAAACACGCCACCAAATCCCAAATTGCCACATGTTAACTTTAATTTTATATGTGCGTATATATATGTAATCATTAATGCATTATGGCAGCCATGTCGTGTGTATAACATCAACTTTAAGACTAGCTAAATTAGAAGTTCGTATAACTTGTAATTTACTAATGTATGACGTGTAAGATCAACAAAGCTAGCTAGCGGGAGTACATGACTCAAAAAGCGTAATTCAAAGTGCGTACAATGACAAACGTATAAATGAAAATGTTTGACACGTACAAAATGATAATTGAGTTCAATATGCTTCGAGCGATTGTGAGAGACTAGATTGGCAACAAGAAAGATAGAACTTTGATTGTCACAAAGTAGAATCGGAGAAGAAGAAGATGTCACCTTGAGATCATGAAGAAGATGACCAAGCCACTTGACTTCGGCAGTGCTGGCTAGTGCCCGATATTCTGATGCACAGCTTGAATGAGACACTGTCAGTTGTTTATTGGAACACCAAAAGACAAGGTTATCATCAAGATAAATAACATAGCCAGAGATGGACCGACGTGTAACAAGGCAACCGGACCAATTAGCATCCGAGTAGGCAAAAATATCACAGGAAGAAGACGGAGTGAATGAGAGGTCAAACTACAAGGTTCCCTTGATGTAGTGTAGGATCCGTTTGATAGCCTGGAAGTGACAAAGGGAAGGCTTGTGCATGTACTAACTCACGGCAGAGACAGCATGAGCGAGATCTAGTCGAATGATAGTGAGATATTGAAGAGCACTAACAAGGGACTGATAAAGTGAGGTATCATCAAAATTAGAACCATCAGTGGACTGGTGTTGGGAAACGACCATGGGAGTGCTCACAAGCTTATTGTCAACCAGTTTGGCACGCTGCAAAATTTCATGAACATACTCAGCCTGGCTAAGAAAGAGACCAAAAGAAGTCTAATGTGCTTCAAGACCCAAAAAATAGTTTAATGATCCCATGTCCTTGGTGGCGAACTCCTTGGTTAATTTGCCAATAAAAACATCAAGAAGAGCTAATTGTTGTTAGTCACGACAATATCATCAACATATAGTAATAGATATATTAAATCAACACCTTTGGAAAGAGCAAGCAAGGACAAGTTGGCCTGACTACAAGAAAACCCAATAGCAAGAAGAAAGGCACTAAACCTATGGAACCAGGCTTGTGGAGCTTGTTTGAGCCTATATAAAGCTCAGTGTAGCCTACAGACATGGGAGAAATATCTTGAATCAACATAACCTAGAGGCTGCTCCATATAAACTTCCTTTCGAAGAATGCCGCTCAGAAAAGTATTTTTCACATCAAGTTGGCGAAGTTGCCAGTGATTAGAAACCGTCAAAGAAAGAACAACTCCAATAGTCGAGGCTTTGACAACTAGGCTGAAAATATCATTGAAATCAAGACTTGGTTGCTGAGTGTAACTTTTAGCAACAAGATGGGCCTTGAGACGATCAACAGAATCATTTGCGAGATACCTGATGTGAAAAACTCATTTGGAGCCTACAATATTTTTATTTGACAGTCGGGGGCACTAAATCCCCATTGATTGTGATGCAAGGCTTGAAGCTCCTCATCCATGGCGACAATCCATCCAGGGTGCTTGGCAGCAGACTTGAACCCTTTGGGTTCACGCGTGATGAGTAAGGACTGAACAAGATTGGAATTTAGAGCAGTGCAAGTATGAAGGGCCCAAGTAGAAGGCTTGAAAATCCCAAATTTGGCTCGTGTTTGCATCTGGTGAGATCCAAGGAGACTAGTGTTGGAGGAAGATGGGGCCAAAGAGATATTCAGGGTTGGACCTGTGGGCTAAACAAGTGCCGATGAGGATTGTGGCCCATCAACAGCTGGTACCTGCAAAACCAAAACCAGAACAAAACTACAAGATAAATCAATTAAACATGGGCCACACAAATTCTGGTAGGACTGGGTAGAAAAGGTAAAGAGGCCCCTAATGTGATTGTGTTCCTGGAGGGGTGTAGTGGGCTCTAAAAAAGTGGAAATTGAGGTAATAGGTAATGGCCCATAGCAGGTGTTATTTTTGTAGGATTGCCAAGGTCATCAAAGACGACATGCCAAGAAATAAACACTTGATTAGAGAGACGATCAAGACATCAAAAACCATGATGAGACATGCCTAGAAATAAACACTTTCTTTTCTTGGACCTCAATCGTTCTATTTCAAGTTGTGTTTTCTCTAATTCCTTAGTTTTGTTATCATTCAATTTGTCTTTAGAAGTGGATGAAGATGGCTTCACGCAACGTCTTAAGCCTCTCAAATATCCAAAACATGATCCAAGAACATGAGAAATAATTTGAGTATCATTGAGTGATGATTCATTAGATGGATCCACGATAGTTTCCTTAAGAGATATCATATTTTTCTAAAAATAATATAAAGTTAGTATAAGTAACAAAAATATTGTATTAAGCTTGAATTAAATAAACATTAGTTTATATAATTTGTCTCTACTTCAGGATTGGTCCAAGTACCATCATGATTTTGATGTGCTTTAGCATACAATTGAATCAGATCATAGTCAGAAGGACTTTCTTTCTGCTACAAAAGGAAAACCTATATTAGAACTTAAATGAAAAAATGTATATTTTAATAATCAACAGAAAATAGAATGACTAACCATTTGTTTAAACAAATGATGAAAAGATCGAGAATCCACATGATGATGTATCGTTAAATTTGATCTATGTGTTTTGTTTACTGTACTCTGTTGCTAAAAACAAAAGATTATAAGTATATATTTAATATATCTATCATATACAATTAAAAAAAGATAGCAACAAAATTACCTGATAAACAGTCAAACATTTCACAAATTTTCTCCCACTCGTTTGGTGAGATTGCTTGGGATGGATTTTGGCGTGCCTTTGTCGCAGTACTGAACTTCTTATAATGTGCATGACATCGCCCTTTATACCTCTGAAATGCATTCTACATCAGTTTTTCAATCGATAGTCGATCCTCTCGCCGGCCAAAATCAAGATCAAATTCATCTTTTAAAAACTTATAAACAATTAGTATAAATACAACAAAGCTTTAAAATAACATTTTATACTTGGTTTTTTGGTATGTAGTTCATTACCAGACAACGATTTTTGATATGATCTTTCACGTCTTGAGGAATATTAGCCCAAGAATATGTAGCCATCGGTGCAGATGTGCGAGTAAGAGTACCAAGATAAATAGCAAACCAAGATGCTGAATCTCCAGAGCCACTAGTGTGACAATCAGAAGTATCTACTTTAATTTTACCCACTTTTCGTACATTCTCTGTACAGACTCCCGCTGGCTTAAAATATATGTACAGTAATTAAAACACATTTTAATTTATTTATTTTATTAAAAGTAATATAGTCATATCGAGTATTAAATGTGATATATAATTTGATAATATACTTTGTTCTGGGTTTGGTGATGTGGGCTCACTATTGATGGCAGGTGAATCACATGGGGAGTCGGCAATGGGTAGGGATGGCGCACGTGTTATTTTGCATTTAGGAGGCATATCTGTATGAAATTAGAATAAATTATAATATACACAAATATTGCAGATATTTATAAGAATGATACTTACAAATATATTAGATTTATTCACTATTAGTTTTGTTAGACCAGTCATCGTCATCCTTACTAGAAACTTCAGTGGATTCATGCTCTTTCGACATTTCAACCTCAATTACTTCTACGCAATGGAACCATGTCATATTGACTTAGATCAACAAATAAATTGATGTCTGGTTTATTTTCTTGATATGCTTCTTAATTTGTTGGACTATTAAATTCTTTATGTGATTCGTCTGCCTCTGGAATGTAATCATATACATTTCTCGAAGCAAATTTCTCCACCACTCGCCATAGGTTCCCATACTCTAGATCATCTAAATAAAATGTGAGACCCTAGATTTTGTATATGTTTACATATTTCTTTTATTGTTATCGTTGACTATTTTAACTTATTTTAATAAATTTTATTAATAGTTTATCTTACTTATTTTATTGCGGATTATGTTGTTTTATTTGCGATTGATGTTGATTGTTTGTGAGATCTTTAATTTTAGTACTTTTAGTTATTTAATTGTTATTATCAGTTTCATCATTTGAATTGTTATCGATATCATTTTTGGTTTAGTGGTTTTAGTTTAATGTTGTTACAAGTTTTTGTGAGATTCCTTAATTATAATGTTTCTAATAATTTTATTTGATCGTTAATATTAGCCTTTTCATTTGAATGGTTAGCATTATTATTTTATTAGTTTAATTGTTTTAATTTTATTATAGTCTAATTGGTTGTATTTTATTTTTATCTAATGAGCATTTTGTATTATTGGATCTCTTATTTTAAGTGTATTATTAATATTAGAGCTATTAGTTTGCTATTATTATCTTTTAATTATTTTTATGTTTAGATGTTGAGTTAATTTAATTTCTCTTATTATTTTATTGTGATGCATTTATTTTCATACTTGAATTTAATCTCTCTATTTTATTATGTTAGTTTTTAATTTAACGTGTTGAATTTTATTTTCCTTAGTTATTGATTTTCGAATTTGGGCTGGTTTAGTTCATTTATTTGGGTCTCTGGCATTTGTATAAGTTTATTTTTGGACCATTTGATAGGCCGGCCCGTGAGGCCTGAACCCAGCCCGTCCTTGTGTCAAAACAGTGTCGTTTGGTGTCGAGATTAAGGTCCGGTTTAATTTTTTATATGAAACACAAATTTTTATACATATTTTTCAAATTTTAATATATTTTTTTTAATCTCAATTCAACTTTTTTAAATTTTAAAATAATAATAATATTAAAAAAAAAATTAAACTCATCTCATCTCATCTCTAAATTCAAACGGACCAAAATTAGTTTGTTGGCCCCTTCGATGGAGTATGCGGAAGCTGCTTCTCCCTTGTCGTCTTTCGTTCTGTTCTTTCTTTTTGCGTTCTTCTCCCTCTGGTTTTGTCCCTATAGAATCGTGAATCCCAAGCTCTGATTTTTGCAGCATTTTTCCTTCTCTTTCAATCACGCTTGGTTTTTTAGATGCATAGGACATTTTCGAATAATTTCCCGTTGTTTTCGTCGCAAATCCGTGCTTCACGTGTTGGTACCCATCTCAAACCCGTGAGTCAAGCCCCTGTTTTTCTCTTTTTTTTCATCTGAAAAATTTGAAGAATCTCTTACATGGCAGCTCACCTTTGTCTTGGTTCGGTCTTGGTGTGTCACGCGTTATTTTTGTGCGCCCAAATCAGTGTTTAAGCGACCAATTTCAGCCTATAAATAGGTTCGTCGACCCCCTTGCAAACCACGCCGAAATGTTCTTCTTTCCCCTTAAAATCGTGTGCTTAACCATCCCTTTTAGACCTCTTTTTCTTCACAACTCAAACTTGATTTCTTTTCTTCAAACCCCTTACAAATCCAAAAATTGTGGTGGCCATTTTAGTAGTTGTTTTCTAACCTTTTGGTTGCCGTTCCCACCGCTTTGCAAAACCCTTGGCAAGCCATTTTACCCGTTTTGTTGTTTAATTTATTTATGTGTTGTTCCTGATTTATTTACGTAATTTTATTTATTTACGTTTAAGTGTTTTAATTATTTTGTTAATAATATTTATTATCTGTAGTTGAGTTGTTTTATTTATGATGTTTTATTTACATTGATGCGATGGGCGCGATTTTAGCGGCATGTTTTATTTAGAGGCGCAAAGTTACATTTCGGCATTTTCTCGATCTTCCAGAGTTTTTACTGAACGTATAGTAAGTAACAGTCATTTGTGGTTTGTGTTTTGTTAAATTTATTATTTTTTTATTTATGTGCTAACTTTCTTTGACAGCTTGAAGTGTTAATAAATTAATTAATGATAATAATAAAATTTGGGAGTAGGTTGGTTGGGTCTTGATAACGCCCAAAAAATAACGCGATATGTAGTTCAGCTTTGGGGTGTCGATTCCACATAGAGATAAATTAAAAGAATAATAGAATAGGAAAGAAACTAAAAAATATATATATTAAATGATTAATGAGAAAAGAAAATTTGATTTTAAATGAAAATTAAAATTAAACTAAAGAATTAACGGAAAAAAGTAATCAAAGTTGACGAACGGTAGAGTGTCGGGAATCCCTTGCACATATCCAGTATTTTAATTATTTTTAATTCACTGATAACTCAATTGAGAATTCAATTCCGTGATTCTCAATCGGAAGATATAAAATTATAAATCAAAAATTAAATCAAATGTAACTCTTTGAAAAATCATTCATCACTTTAAATCACACAAATTGTCATCCACATTGAGAAAACCCAACGACAACAATATACTCAGGGAGCGATATTGAAGCAGAGAATTAAATCAATATAAATAATCAATAGATCCAAACATAATCAAAGAACAAATTCATTCAATAGAAAAAGTATGACTGAATCTATAAATGAAATAAATTCTAAAATTATTCGGAGAAGAAAATACTAACAATAGCTTGAAAATGATAAAACAAAGAATTTTAATCATTGAAAATCAAATACATGAATTAAAAATAAATTAAAAATATTATTTGGTGTATAAGTTTATCTCTAAACTTACTCAAGAATTTAGTTATCTATGCATATAATGGACAACATAAATTTCAAGAAAATCAATGAAGGAAACGGCCTTCGTTCGTTTTTTTTTTTTTTTTTTTCCTCCTTTTCCTCTATTTCCCCGCGGCGCTGCTCATATGTATATATATATATATATATATATATATATATATATATATATCCAATGACATGTCGTGTAGCTAATGTCGAGTCGTCGTGCCCTTGTTGAACTCCTCTATGCATATGGCCTCTGGGTTTACATGCGGCTAATTTGCTGAAATAATGAGAGTCCAATCCAGTAACATGTTGCCGTGTATTCAAATAGTATGAATAAATCTGCTTGATGAAGGCCCATGTAAAGTGTTGAAGTAATGGGCCATGCAAAGTGTGGAAGCCCATATGATGAAGTATAGCTCATTGATCTTGAAATATTTTTTGCCTTCTTCAACTACATCTAAGAAGAAAAAAAAATAAAAAATAAAAAATAATATAACGAATAAAAATAAAAATAAAAAACAAATAATGCTTAAAAATATCTCAATGTAAATAGAAATCTAATTAAATAAAATAAGTGAAATCTAATTATTTCTATTTTCATTCTTTATAATTTAATCCAATATTAGGATATTTAGAATGCATTTTCGCGCACTCATCCATATCCGAAGCCTTCAAATGGAGGATTGGATCACCCTGTAGTTTGGTTTGGCTATAAATGAATTTTTGGAGATTATCTATTGGATGTATAATTGTTTGGTTTGATGATTCTTACTTGTTGTGAGGTAATATCATGTCATCCAATAACTGCCTATTATGCATATATATTATTTCTTGTTTGATCTGGTTATTTTCATTGTGAGGTGTTTTGAGGATGGGTATTGTTGGGTGGTTTATGGTCTAGTCTGGTCGTAGTGGTAGGTGTGTGTGTATCACAACCTTAAATTGAGATGGAACATTATCTCGGTGGAGCTTCTCTAATCACTCGAGAGCGGAATATACTAATATGATGTCACTTGGATTTCACTGGGTGACAACGGGATCGGACGAAATGGTAACGCTCTCGTGCCGACTTCATGGCTCCCGACACTTTAAGCAAAGTCTAACGTGAAAAAAAACAGAAACCATGAAACAAAGCTTGATGATAACAACGGCAGCAGCGGTGTCCGAACTCACCGAAACGAGTCACGCACAGCACTGGCGTCGGCGAGTAAAAGCTGGAAACGAAAAGGGAAGGACGGGCTTTAGGTGGCAAGGTCGGCTTTTCTGAGGTCCTCCTAAAGGACGTCGGTAATTCCACCTTGCCGTGGCTGGTGGTGCCGAGCTGGACAAAGCAAGCGGCGATAAGGGTGCTTTGTTTTAGGGAACGAAAACCGGGGACGAACGGGGAGGCTAAGAGTGGGGCACGGCTGGGGCAGTGCCTAGAGTGCACGACGGGATTTTGTGCGTGAAGAAGGGGCTGCTATGGGTTGCACTGAGCAGTGCGAGAAGGATGTTAATGGTGGCTACGCAAGGTTGTGTTTCCGTGATGAAGATAGCGCAAAGGAGTTGTTCCCGCATGAGGTTAGTGGCGGCACAAGGTTTTTCCTATGCGTGAGGGGTAACAGCAACTATAAATATATATATATATATATATATATATACATATATGTGTGCTGGAGAACCCTAAAGGAACGTATACGCGGAGTGCTCGACCAGTGAACTCCGAGAAATCTGGAGTTGATGCCGTGATCCTAGGTGATACGGGAGAGTGGGCGGGTGCTGAGATGTAAAGAAGAAAAAAGAAGAAATTAATAATAATAAATAAATAATACTGATAGGTAGCGGCAGGATCAAGCATAAAGAGAAAAAATATACAAAACTGAAAACTTGAGAAGAAAGCCAGATAAGGAAACTGTAAGGGAGGGGGACATGCGAAGAAAGGAATTAAGACTCTAAAAAATGATACAAGAAAAAAATAAATAAATAAAAGGGCAACGTATTCTAATAATGGACAATTGCCGAGAAAACGTGGAGATTGGAAGAAGGGAAGTTTAGAAAAATATGCGTGGCGAGGGATCCGGAAAAATAAAATTTTAAAGAGTTTGGACTCAAGAGTCCATTGATATAAATAAATAAATTAATAATAATAATAAATAAATTTTAAAAGCAAAAAGGTTTCGAAAATTGGGTGTTACAGATACCATTTGTAACGCTCCAATAGAAGGCCTAAACTACATGGCCTATACTCCAAAATGACTAGTCAATGATACAATTGGAGTCCCATTGGAACCTTGTAAAGAGCAAGAATTTCTCCTTCCTAAGCAATGTGGGATCACATACACCACTCACATTTATCCTTATCATATGGGATGTGAAATCCCAAATTTACGTGTATTTTTACATATTGTTTTGTTCTCGTTGTTGATTGATTTAATTTATTTTAATATGATTGGAATTAAATTCTTTTATTTTATTAAGAGATTTTAATTGATGTGTTTTCTTTATATTAATTATTGTTTTGTAATTAAATTGCGCTTTGGTTTAAATTATTTTATTGTTGGACTTTAAATATTTTATTTTATTAATAATGGAATTGTAGTATTTTCAATCAGCTTTTATTTAATTTGTTGTACTCTTTTCTAATTGGACTTCTTTTTCTTTTTTTCCCTTTCTCTTTTTCTTTATTTTTATTTTTCTTTTCTTTTCTTTTTTCCTGCATTTTCGACCCCAGACCCGCGCGAGCCCCTCCCCGTTTCTCCCATCGCCACCTAGTGCCGCAGTCGGCCACCCTCCGGCGACACTGCCCAGCCCACGACCTTCCCCACCCGCCGGCGAGTCCAGTGGCACCGGAGGTGTCGTCTCCGGCCACCCCACCGCCCCTGCACAGCCCCCTACTCGAAAATGAGTTTATTGGCTTTTCCTACATTTTTCGGCCATCGCCGACCACCCATGACGTCGGAAACCTACCAGCAACCTCCCCTCACTCTGGCGAGTATAACCCACTGCCTAGAACCACCCAGTTCTGCCACTTGCTCCTCCTCCCGAAATGGGTTTTCAAATAGAAACATCTTCACTGGGCTGCCGTCCGGCCACCGTTAGCCTCACCGCTGCCACCAAACCACTCCCACACCTCAGCCGACCACCCCCTAACTCAACTCCTCAAACTACGGCCCCAATTTCCCTGTAAAACCCCAAATTCGAAAATGGGCTTCCACCCATTTTGAGCCGATCCGCCACCTTCCAGTGGTTGCACCGCCACACCACCACCTTCATGAGATTCTCTACCCTTCATTGAGTATTTTCCTAAATTTTGGTGTCAAACTGAGCATTTTAGCCCAACGTACAAAGTGACTCGCTGTGAACACTGTGGATCGGCGTTTGCTCAATGATTCGGTTTTTACCCGCTGTAAGTATTTTCCAAATGAATTTTAAGATTTAAATATATTTTTGCATCGACAAATATTATATTTGTTTGACGTTGGGATTTATTGGTTGATGTTGAAATTTATTAATTGTTGGTTATTTTGTGTGTTGTGGTTTACATTGTGTAATTACACGCTTGATCATGTGTATATTTGGTGTTTGGATTTTAATATGAGATGTGGTTATTGGGTTTATGAATTTTAATGGTTTTTGACTAAGTCATAACGGGGACGCCGATACGTAACGCTCGTTATGATCAGTGGGTGTGAATGAAATAATGGGGATAGCGATACGTAACGCCCGTTATGGTCATTGTGTGCGTATTTTATATCGGGGACAGCGATACGTAACGCCCGCTATGAAATGAGTGTGCATGAGTCATAATGGGGACGGCGATACGTAACGCCCATTATGATTGGTATGTATGTGATAACGGGGACGGCGATACGTAACGTTTGATATGATTGGAATGTTTGTGTCATGACGGGAACGGCGATACGTAACGCCCGTATGACTTGCATGAATATGGAGGTAAGCAGGAATGATGGTAGAGTCCCGCCTGCAAAACCCGTCTATTGTGTTAATTAGTTTTATGTGGATTATTTTCTAAGAAAAATGGTTGTGAGTTTTTAAAGGATTTACGGATATCTTTTTCTGGGAAATGATGAATGATTTTATTGAAATTTTATCGTGGACCAAAATGGGATTTTAGCGTGTTATTTTATTTATTTTGAGGAAGATGCTTTTAAGCTTCATGCATACGGTATCATGCTCATGAGTGATGTTGTTGTTGTTGCATGAGTATATTTTATATCTTGGGTTTGTCTGAATTGTACTTAGCTGTGATGCTATTTTTGATTTCGTAGTTTTTGGATGTAGAGTTTTGTGGAGACTGAGCCTGAGTAGGCGACTGAGCTGTTGAAGTATTCATATTATAATTTGTTATCTTGGAAATTTGTTTTCCCTTTTTTTATAAATATGTATTTGTATCATTTGTATTTCGGGTGACTGTATTAAATCTCCTATTGGAGAATTTATGTTAAAATAGTTTTTAAAATAGTTCTAAAAATTCTGGTACTTAGATATTGACTTTATTTATCCGCTGCTTTTATTTATGCATGTCACGTGTTCACACACTTAGCATTTGACGTTGGGGGTCGTGACCCGTATTGTCAGCATTCCGACACCTCGATTCTTGTGTTTATTTTAAGGGAATTTGGGGGCGTCACATGGGGTTTCACAATTTATCCCCCTTAAATACCCGACGTTCTCGTCGGGCCTGTTTCTTGTAGGTGGCACGGCTCTAGTCCCACATTTATGGTTGGGATAGGTTCTGATACTATTTGTAACACCCCAATGGAAGGCCCAAACCACATAGTCCATACTCCAAAAGGACTAGTCAATGATACAATTGGAGCCCCATTAAAACCTTATAAAGAACTAGAACTTCTCCTTTCCAAGCAATGTGGGATCCCATACACCACCTACCTTATCATTCTCATATGGGGTATCACATAGGATGTGATGATTTATTCCCTTTTTGATAAGATAATTGCTATAAGAGAGGCCATCAATAATTAACATTTTCAAATTTAAATACAAGTACCACACAACAGTTAGTACTGATAAAAATAGTCTTGATTTTATTTTTAAGCCTAGTATGTGTAAAATTCACTTGTAGATTCAAATATTCTCCAGTTATATGTGAAATTTAAGCCTGGTTGAGTTTTCAAAGTGCTGACAAAACAGTCTTAATTTTATTTTTAGAATTCTATAATTTGAAAGGTAACTAACTTGTCAGGCCTCTGTTTTTTTTTATTAAATTGATTTATAGGCATTAAACATGGCTGGTGTGCCGTGTGTCCTTAGTAACAAGGCATTTTTAAAAAGGAAACAAGATTCACATCCAAATTTTCCGCTAACAAGATAATCTCATAAATTGATCAAGTGCATGGCTTCTTGGTTTTATTGTAAAGAAAAATAACTTCAAAGTGCACTACTCTCTCTCTTTACGGTTAAAGTGGGTTTCTTTTATACATTCTTTAAGCCAGTGCAAATTACTGTGAAATTGTGGAGAAATATATAGTCTTGAGAAATTGTTAGATTTTTTTCTTTTTTCTTTTTTCTTTTTTCTTTTTAAATTTTCCTATACGTCGTTGTGCCTTTTGCATTTTTTAATGAAGCTCTATGACTATGAGTTATTAAAAATATTATGTTTTTAATACCTTTTGCACTTTTCCAGATTGAAATTCCAATACCATATGCTCGTGACTTGTTTTTGCATTAATTTGACTGCTAGTTTGGATCAAACTGTAACTGAAATTATAACCACCTCTTCTTGTAGTTGGCAATCATATACGTTGAGAACATGTTAAAGCTTGAGACTAGTGGTGCGATTGGAGAATTTGTTAGGAGCACGATGCTTATGGCACTGGTGGATATGCTAATAGAGTTGGATGTAAGTAGATTGAATTTCTTAAACAAATTAGTTGCCAAAAATTTGATAATGCATTTGTGTGTAATCACATATTAAGAGTATCTCATAGGTGGAGATTGGATGGGATGGCATTTTGCGAGATGACTCTTGTAAACGAATATTTCAGATGAAGCTCGAGAATGTGGATGAAATTGCAAATTATGACGAGGAAGATGATTATGAGATATGGTCTATTCAATGCTCAAAATTGACCTATAGCTTTCATCTGTTAATATTTTGAACTAAGAAATGGTAGCAAATTGTTGGAAATGCCTTGCTGGCTTTGACTACTGTAGTATTTTGACGGTGTTTCAAATATATGGCCTAATAAATTTATTTTTTTCCAGCCTTGAAAAGTTTGGGTATTTGGTATGATTGCTTCTACTGTCTATTTTGGACTCAAGAGTCAAAGCATCAATTGATAGTTGATATTGCATATTTATTTTTGCTTTCATTTTTTTCGAAAGATGATACTGATGTTTTGATGATTGAAATCAAATGAATGTTGCCTTCTATACTCAATCTATCTTGTGATCAACTGCGAAAAATTAGCTGTCTTCAATATCAAAAAGAAAGGGCCCAACATATGATAGTGATTATGCATATGATGATCTCTGGGTACTTTTTGAAGGTATGTATGTTTGATGGTACTCAAGCTTGATTGCCTTTTTGTGAATATTATTCTTAAAAAAATTTATTAAATCTGAAGGTCATTTGGAATTGCACACCCACAATAAGGATGCGGTAGAGTAATCAACACACTTAGGAGAACAAGATTCATGATTTTGTGGAGTTTTTTTATTAGAAAAGTACCTTAGTTGCATTGTCGTGTTTTCAAAGTAGATATGAGTAAAGTTTCACGTTTTTAATCTTAGTTCTTAGTTTGTATTGATGAATAGATGTTCATAATCGTTTGGTATCCTTTTATAACAGAAAGATGATTCCCTCTCTTAATTTTTGTCCTTGTTTTGATATGAGTAAAATTCAATTTTCACAATTTATTTATACGTGTGTAAGGTTATAACTGCCAACAACTCCAATCTCATTAAAAACTTCATCTTCTTTTTATCTTTTGGGTTATAAACTACATATGGATCAATGAATCAAATAAGTTATTTGGCCAAAATGGGGGAAAAAAAAAAAAAGAGGAAAAAACTGGCAAAAGATTCTGGAACGTGAGTAAGATAATTTGTGGCCAATTTTTAAAGTATTTCCGGCGACAAATTGTCGCGGCAAATAAAAATTATTTCTGTCTACTGTTTTCACCCGAAATAGCCATTCTTGGCTCTAATTTTCTGGCGATATCTGGGCAGCGATATATAGCTGGAAGTACCTTTTTCCGGCGAATTTTAGTGAGTACTTCATCATCATGCCATCCAAAGGCCTTGCATCAGTAGTGACAAGAGTACTACTGCTGCTGGTAAAGATCAAGAACGCCAGGAACACCACCTTGGCAGCATTGCAGATCATCTGGAATAGGAATCCCATTTTTCAAGATCGAAGTACTGGAATTAATACTTAACTCTCAGCTAATCGATTGAGGAAGATGGAAATGTATATATGTTTGATCAAAGGCTAGCTAGCTTATAACTTCAAGAAATATGTGCTTATACCATGCGGTTTATATAGTTCCATGAAGTCGCTCTATACTGGCAAAAGTTATCCTAGGCTCTAGCTGGCAAGCTAGCTAGCTTGATTATAAAGTTTCCATTTTTTTATATAATATTTGTAAAGAAATAAAGGAGGAACACCACAAATATTGCGTGCTGATCAGACCCAGTCATGAGATCGATTGTCTTATTTTAATTTAATTTGTTTTTCTTGATCAATAGGTATAATATTTGACCAAATTCATTCATTCAAAAAAAAAACACAGAAAGCTCAACAAAAACCATTATTACTAGCTGGCTTAGTCTATAAGGTTATACATTTCAGTTCTCAAAGGTAGCGCCCTAGCTACAACTAATTAATACTCTTCATTAAAGAGAGGCTAAAATTACCGACTGATCTAAAACATATTAACATCACAAAATGATAAACCGAAAATACAACAAGTAGTTATTATAATCTTAGAGCTAGCACGTACACGACTTCTAGCTCTTTCATATAATAGCCTCTGTCATGAACACCAATCAAGCACATGCAACCAAAAGACACGTTAATCATGATGCAAACCAATTTGTACGTAGGGGTACTCCATGATTTCATGGTACTTGATCATGAGTTTGATTTTGCATGTTCATCTAATTGGCTGATCATGTCAATTCTATATGACGTTGGATTTTTTGAAGGAATTACCATACAAATGAAATGAAAACTTGCAGCTAAAATAATTAATCGACTCACTAGCTATATGTGTTTAAAGTCGGTATTGATGCAACTCTATATATAAAGTTTAAAAGAAAATTACAATGAAATAAATGAGCAACAATTAACTGAATATAACATATATATTGAATTTAAAAGACACATACGAGACTTGTAACGTCTTGAACCATTGACTTTTAATATTCTTTTGGTGCCTTGTCCTTTCAAAAAAAAATGAAGTCTTATACCATTGATTTTTAATATTCTTTTGGAGTATGATTTTACCGTCTACAGATTCTAATGTGAGTCAGCCACCCAAGTTGGAAGGCAGGACTATATATTACCATGTGGCTGAATGATGATGTGGACAACAAAACATTGATTTTAATCCGGTAATTCTTTACACTCTATATATCCTGATCCATTTTGTTGCATCATACTTGAGAGAAGGGGTGACTCATCTTCGTTTTGATAAGTAGTCTCAACAACTGTTCCACTTGAACCATGATGAAACAAGGAACTGCTTAATAATTAGCAGACTGAATAATTTTATTCTTCAAGGCATAAAGCTCCTTACCACCCAAGCCCTTACCCACCAAGGATTTTGTTGGAGAAACAGATCATGATTTTATGCATTACACATGTTTGATAAAAGACCCATTAGAGGAGCTATTTGACATCCCCTGTTTTACAGAAAAACTGTTTCTGCGATTTCAGTTTATCTCCACATTTTAAACTTTATAAGCGTGCGTGCATGCCATATATAAAGTATGTTCATATACAAAAATGAACTTTATTGTTTCTAACCTCCACACCATGGCAGGTTATATATTTTCAAACGAGTTAACTTTGGCGTGAATGGGGGAGGACCATTATAAAATAACCCAGAAGATCGATCCAGTACTACTAGCTAGGTCAAATCTTAAAGATCATGTGGACATCAAGTGAGTCAACTTAACAAGAGCAGTACTAGCTACCGCGTCGATCTGATCGTAGGTAATTTAATAATTAACGTTAGAACTTGGAATAAAGAGATTTTGTAACTTGAGAAGACTCTTTCATAGCTAGGTTTTTGGGGATGAATCCGTTGAACAGACCATCTGCAATATTTCAGGATCTGAAAAGGGAGATATCGATAAGCTTACAAATTATACATAGATGTCAGTGGAAGCTAGCAATTATTAATGTTTAATGTTGTATTATCATCTTGATCATGAGCAGGACTAACCGGCCCTTTTGGTTCTAAATTTTTTTTAAAAGCGCAGAGGTTTTGAAGAATATATTTTGTTTAGGAAGAAGAATATGAATCACGCATCATCAAGTATTCTTACGACAGGAAGAAAAAGTATCTTCTTAAGTAACATTATAAACGCGCTTTGTTGAATTATAATATAATGTTATAATATGATTAGGTTATTATATTTATATAGATGGGGACTAGCTAGCTAATATTTCCAATATGTTAGAGATCATTCCAATTCTTTCTCAACAATTTGTGGGTAATGGAGTTTATATCCATATTATTTGGACAGCAAACGTTTTACAAGTAATTAGAGGCAGCCAGCCAACGTCGAAACCAATGGCTAGCACAATTATTTTACATATTAATTTATTTATTACATAAACCAAGTACCAATTAAGTACTAGTGGCAGCCTGGTGGAAATGCATGCAGTAGCTTAAGGCATTGAAATGGGCTAGCTAGATAGCTATCCAATTCGAGGAACTTGAGAAACAACAGCACTCTCATTAACCACAACCCTGACCCTGTTACACCTAAAGTCAGCAGTCACCGGCGTCCCTTCCAGCACCAAGATTGCATACACGTTGCTATTTTCTGCTTCTATCTTTTCTGCTGCAGCCTCCCCATTTGCTCCAAGCAGCTCCGGCCATGAGTGCTTACCTACAATCATTTCTCATATTATAATATCGGTCTTTAATTCTTTGAGTTCTCACGAAAGAAAACCCAATCCAACAACAATTAAACCAAAATAAGCCGATCCGAAAATAACAACTAAAGAAAATAAAATTCAACACATTAATTTAAATACTAACTTAATAAAATAAAGAGATTAAATTCAAACATTAAAATAAATGCACCACAACCAAAATAATAAAAGAAAATTGATTAATTCAATATTTAAACATAGAATTAACTAAAAGATAATATTTAGCAAACTAATAGTTCTAATATTAATTTAAACAAATAATACATGAAAATACAAAGCAATAAAAATAACGGGACCTCACAATATATATGGCAATATCAGACATTGGAAATAAAACTTACCTCGACATATTGATGCCATAGTACGTACGTACACCTTTCTTATTTCTTTCCCCTTCTGTGCAATATATATGCGATAGATGTTTGAGTGAGGTCTTCCTGATTGGATGGGGTATATATAGATGTTTGAGTGGTTTGTTATATAAATTCCCAAAGCTTTTTTTTTTTTTTAACTAGCATGTTTCAGTGAATTTACACGTTGAAATTCAGTTGGGATAATTAATGGTGATTTTCAAATGGAGGACGAACGATATTTGAAGAAAGAAAAAAACACGTTGAAAAGGCCTAAAGACAAAAAGACAGAAATGCCGAAATCAAAGAGACGTGGAGACGTGGAGAAATCAAAGACACGTTTAAAGTTTAAAATTCGAGAGGACAAAAAAAAAAAATTGCGAACCTCCTGATCATCAAGATTGAGAAGAAATTTAAAGTTTTAATATCTACACATGTATTACATGTTAGATTATTTTAAATTATATTTTAAATTTGATTTTTAAATATTATTTTAAATACTCTATCCAAAATTTTAAATTATCTATTTTTTTGAAAATTTTCTCTAATGTATTTTTTTAATCCCACATTAGTTAGACAGTGAAATATTTAATGATTTATAAGTGAATGTATTTCACTATACATAAATTAAATAAAAAGGTAGACACTCTGGAAGCATCACTCAGTGAGAAGCACTAATCGCACACGCTCGCGCGACGCATAGACGCATTGAAGGTTTAGATGCACGCACGTACGCATCGTCGCAAGTGATGAAATTCTTTTGCTAAGCGAAATTATGTATCTAATCACTATTTTGACAGTTGTGATTAACTGTCAATTACAATTATTTTTATAACTCTTCAGACAACAACTGTCACAATTTTTAATCGAAACGTTATGTCTACTGCTATTACATCGTTTCGTTTAAAAGGTTAATATTCAGAATTTGCAATCTGCACACTATATAAACAGTGTTGTATCCTGAAGACATACTCGTTTTTTATTCTCTTTTGTAGAACTCTATACGAGTGGAAGACAATATTTATCTAAGAGATAGATTAATAATCGTCTCACTATTCTTATCTTTCAATCTCTATACGCATATTTTTTCTAACATTACATGCCTCGATTGAGAACATCAAGATTGAGAAGATTTCTCCACCATACATGTCCAGATCGTCTCTATAATGGGTATATTTATCCACCTTATATTTTATTTCGTTCATTCTTAGATTTTTTTTTATCATCTTCTTCTTCTTCTGTTTTTTTAGATGTACCTATTCTTCTATTTTATTTAGATATACCTATTCTTCTATTATATAGGAGTAACAACAATGTCAATGTCATGAATAACATTACCTATTTCAAAAAAAAAAAAATAACATCACCTGTACTAAAAGAAATTGTTTTATTAATATATAATATAGTCAGGGGCGGAACTAGAATTTAGTGTTTGGGGGGGCGATGTGTGAACGTAAAATTATATAAATAAAATATAAGTTTATAAATTATCTTATAAGATAATTTTTCTTAAAATTTTTGTAGTTTGTTAACTATAGACCATTACAAATAGAAAAAAAAATGAAATTATTGTTCTTATTTTCGATGGGGTATGAGAAAATTAAAAACAAGTAAAGGAAAAAAAAATATTGGGAGAATAATTTTAATAAAAATTTTGAAAATTTAAGTATTGGGGGGGACAATTTTAAATATATTAAAAAAATTATTTTTTTTATATACTAAATTAATTTTTTTTTAAAATTTGGGGGGCAGTAGCCCCCCCCAAGGACATCAGTGGTTCCGCCCCTGATATAGTTACCATAAAATAAGAAAATATATCTTATTTGTTTACCTATTTATTAAATCACTTAATATGTTAATTATTAATATAATCTTATATAATATAATTTATTGACAAACAAGTTGAATAGTTAAGAAAATATTATTTACATTAATCAATATAAAAGAAACGAAATCACATATAATTTCACTATATGTAACAAAAATAAGAAAATATTTTTTATTAATTAACTAAAATCCACGTGCCTGGGCTCGTGGTCCCCTCCTATATATATATATATATATATATATATAGGTTTTGAAAAGCTCTATTTAATCCGGCCTCCATCCATCCATCCATCCATCCATCCATCTTCCATTTATATTTCTGATAAGAAAATTGCCATTTGGCCAAGAGTACGCCACGTGCCAGCTAATAAAAAGCAGCTTACAGATGGCCTCCCCATTAAGAAAAAATTCAAAGAATAAATCCAAAAAAAAAAAATATCATATATTTAAAAACAAATATTCTTCCGTTCTATAAAATGGCCCATCCAAAATTAGTTTTCTTGGCCCCAAGTAACGTCCTTTCCTAACTTCACAATGGTGGAATCGATTTTTAATAATGGTAAATTTGATTATATATACACACTCCTTAAGATATATATTATATGGTCGATCGACTTAGAACTAGCTACATGATGTACGTGCTCTATATATTTTTTTAAGAGATATATAATTAACTCCGCGGTTTGAGTTATTTAGAAATATATAGCTAGTTAGGTACCTCGGTCAATTTTGATCTAGTCTATAAATATTAATAAAAAACACGATAAAACACGCCACCAAATCCCAAATTGCCACATGTTAACTTTAATTTTATATGTGCGTATATATATGTAATCATTAATGCATTATGGCAGCCATGTCGTGTGTATAACATCAACTTTAAGACTAGCTAAATTAGAAGTTCGTATAACTTGTAATTTACTAATGTATGACGTGTAAGATCAACAAAGCTAGCTAGCGGGAGTACATGACTCAAAAAGCGTAATTCAAAGTGCGTACAATGACAAACGTATAAATGAAAATGTTTGACACGTACAAAATGATAATTGAGTTCAATATGCTTCGAGCGATTGTGAGAGACTAGATTGGCAACAAGAAAGATAGAACTTTGATTGTCACAAAGTAGAATCGGAGAAGAAGAAGATGTCACCTTGAGATCATGAAGAAGATGACCAAGCCACTTGACTTCGGCAGTGCTGGCTAGTGCCCGATATTCTGATGCACAGCTTGAATGAGACACTGTCAGTTGTTTATTGGAACACCAAAAGACAAGGTTATCATCAAGATAAATAACATAGCCAGAGATGGACCGACGTGTAACAAGGCAACCGGACCAATTAGCATCCGAGTAGGCAAAAATATCACAGGAAGAAGACGGAGTGAATGAGAGGTCAAACTACAAGGTTCCCTTGATGTAGTGTAGGATCCGTTTGATAGCCTGGAAGTGACAAAGGGAAGGCTTGTGCATGTACTAACTCACGGCAGAGACAGCATGAGCGAGATCTAGTCGAATGATAGTGAGATATTGAAGAGCACTAACAAGGGACTGATAAAGTGAGGTATCATCAAAATTAGAACCATCAGTGGACTGGTGTTGGGAAACGACCATGGGAGTGCTCACAAGCTTATTGTCAACCAGTTTGGCACGCTGCAAAATTTCATGAACATACTCAGCCTGGCTAAGAAAGAGACCAAAAGAAGTCTAATGTGCTTCAAGACCCAAAAAATAGTTTAATGATCCCATGTCCTTGGTGGCGAACTCCTTGGTTAATTTGCCAATAAAAACATCAAGAAGAGCTAATTGTTGTTAGTCACGACAATATCATCAACATATAGTAATAGATATATTAAATCAACACCTTTGGAAAGAGCAAGCAAGGACAAGTTGGCCTGACTACAAGAAAACCCAATAGCAAGAAGAAAGGCACTAAACCTATGGAACCAGGCTTGTGGAGCTTGTTTGAGCCTATATAAAGCTCAGTGTAGCCTACAGACATGGGAGAAATATCTTGAATCAACATAACCTAGAGGCTGCTCCATATAAACTTCCTTTCGAAGAATGCCGCTCAGAAAAGTATTTTTCACATCAAGTTGGCGAAGTTGCCAGTGATTAGAAACCGTCAAAGAAAGAACAACTCCAATAGTCGAGGCTTTGACAACTAGGCTGAAAATATCATTGAAATCAAGACTTGGTTGCTGAGTGTAACTTTTAGCAACAAGATGGGCCTTGAGACGATCAACAGAATCATTTGCGAGATACCTGATGTGAAAAACTCATTTGGAGCCTACAATATTTTTATTTGACAGTCGGGGGCACTAAATCCCCATTGATTGTGATGCAAGGCTTGAAGCTCCTCATCCATGGCGACAATCCATCCAGGGTGCTTGGCAGCAGACTTGAACCCTTTGGGTTCACGCGTGATGAGTAAGGACTGAACAAGATTGGAATTTAGAGCAGTGCAAGTATGAAGGGCCCAAGTAGAAGGCTTGAAAATCCCAAATTTGGCTCGTGTTTGCATCTGGTGAGATCCAAGGAGACTAGTGTTGGAGGAAGATGGGGCCAAAGAGATATTCAGGGTTGGACCTGTGGGCTAAACAAGTGCCGATGAGGATTGTGGCCCATCAACAGCTGGTACCTGCAAAACCAAAACCAGAACAAAACTACAAGATAAATCAATTAAACATGGGCCACACAAATTCTGGTAGGACTGGGTAGAAAAGGTAAAGAGGCCCCTAATGTGATTGTGTTCCTGGAGGGGTGTAGTGGGCTCTAAAAAAGTGGAAATTGAGGTAATAGGTAATGGCCCATAGCAGGTGTTATTTTTGTAGGATTGCCAAGGTCATCAAAGACGACATGCCAAGAAATAAACACTTGATTAGAGAGACGATCAAGACATCAAAAACCATGATGAGACATGCCTAGAAATAAACACTTTCTTTTCTTGGACCTCAATCGTTCTATTTCAAGTTGTGTTTTCTCTAATTCCTTAGTTTTGTTATCATTCAATTTGTCTTTAGAAGTGGATGAAGATGGCTTCACGCAACGTCTTAAGCCTCTCAAATATCCAAAACATGATCCAAGAACATGAGAAATAATTTGAGTATCATTGAGTGATGATTCATTAGATGGATCCACGATAGTTTCCTTAAGAGATATCATATTTTTCTAAAAATAATATAAAGTTAGTATAAGTAACAAAAATATTGTATTAAGCTTGAATTAAATAAACATTAGTTTATATAATTTGTCTCTACTTCAGGATTGGTCCAAGTACCATCATGATTTTGATGTGCTTTAGCATACAATTGAATCAGATCATAGTCAGAAGGACTTTCTTTCTGCTACAAAAGGAAAACCTATATTAGAACTTAAATGAAAAAATGTATATTTTAATAATCAACAGAAAATAGAATGACTAACCATTTGTTTAAACAAATGATGAAAAGATCGAGAATCCACATGATGATGTATCGTTAAATTTGATCTATGTGTTTTGTTTACTGTACTCTGTTGCTAAAAACAAAAGATTATAAGTATATATTTAATATATCTATCATATACAATTAAAAAAAGATAGCAACAAAATTACCTGATAAACAGTCAAACATTTCACAAATTTTCTCCCACTCGTTTGGTGAGATTGCTTGGGATGGATTTTGGCGTGCCTTTGTCGTAGTACTGAACTTCTTATAATGTGCATGACATCGCCCTTTATACCTCTGAAATGCATTCTACATCAGTTTTTCAATCGATAGTCGATCCTCTCGCCGGCCAAAATCAAGATCAAATTCATCTTTTAAAAACTTATAAACAATTAGTATAAATACAACAAAGCTTTAAAATAACATTTTATACTTGGTTTTTTGGTATGTAGTTCATTACCAGACAACGATTTTTGATATGATCTTTCACGTCTTGAGGAATATTAGCCCAAGAATATGTAGCCATCGGTGCAGATGTGCGAGTAAGAGTACCAAGATAAATAGCAAACCAAGATGCTGAATCTCCAGAGCCACTAGTGTGACAATCAGAAGTATCTACTTTAATTTTACCCACTTTTCGTACATTCTCTGTACAGACTCCCGCTGGCTTAAAATATATGTACAGTAATTAAAACACATTTTAATTTATTTATTTTATTAAAAGTAATATAGTCATATCGAGTATTAAATGTGATATATAATTTGATAATATACTTTGTTCTGGGTTTGGTGATGTGGGCTCACTATTGATGGCAGGTGAATCACATGGGGAGTCGGCAATGGGTAGGGATGGCGCACGTGTTATTTTGCATTTAGGAGGCATATCTGTATGAAATTAGAATAAATTATAATATACACAAATATTGCAGATATTTATAAGAATGATACTTACAAATATATTAGATTTATTCACTATTAGTTTTGTTAGACCAGTCATCGTCATCCTTACTAGAAACTTCAGTGGATTCATGCTCTTTCGACATTTCAACCTCAATTACTTCTACGCAATGGAACCATGTCATATTGACTTAGATCAACAAATAAATTGATGTCTGGTTTATTTTCTTGATATGCTTCTTAATTTGTTGGACTATTAAATTCTTTATGTGATTCGTCTGCCTCTGGAATGTAATCATATACATTTCTCAAAGCAAATTTCTCCACCACTCGCCATAGGTTCCCATACTCTAGATCATCTAAATAAAATGTGAGACCCTAGATTTTGTATATGTTTACATATTTCTTTTATTGTTATCGTTGACTATTTTAACTTATTTTAATAAATTTTATTAATAGTTTATCTTACTTATTTTATTGCGGATTATGTTGTTTTATTTGCGATTGATGTTGATTGTTTGTGAGATCTTTAATTTTAGTACTTTTAGTTATTTAATTGTTATTATCAGTTTCATCATTTGAATTGTTATCGATATCATTTTTGGTTTAGTGGTTTTAGTTTAATGTTGTTACAAGTTTTTGTGAGATTCCTTAATTATAATGTTTCTAATAATTTTATTTGATCGTTAATATTAGCCTTTTCATTTGAATGGTTAGCATTATTATTTTATTAGTTTAATTGTTTTAATTTTATTATAGTCTAATTGGTTGTATTTTATTTTTATCTAATGAGCATTTTGTATTATTGGATCTCTTATTTTAAGTGTATTATTAATATTAGAGCTATTAGTTTGCTATTATTATCTTTTAATTATTTTTATGTTTAGATGTTGAGTTAATTTAATTTCTCTTATTATTTTATTGTGATGCATTTATTTTCATACTTGAATTTAATCTCTCTATTTTATTATGTTAGTTTTTAATTTAACGTGTTGAATTTTATTTTCCTTAGTTATTGATTTTCGAATTTGGGCTGGTTTAGTTCATTTATTTGGGTCTCTGGCATTTGTATAAGTTTATTTTTGGACCATTTGATAGGCCGGCCCGTGAGGCCTGAACCCAGCCCGTCCTTGTGTCAAAACAGTGTCGTTTGGTGTCGAGATTAAGGTCCGGTTTAATTTTTTATATGAAACACAAATTTTTATACATATTTTTCAAATTTTAATATATTTTTTTTAATCTCAATTCAACTTTTTTAAATTTTAAAATAATAATAATATTAAAAAAAAAATTAAACTCATCTCATCTCATCTCTAAATTCAAACGGACCAAAATTAGTTTGTTGGCCCCTTCGATGGAGTATGCGGAAGCTGCTTCTCCCTTGTCGTCTTTCGTTCTGTTCTTTCTTTTTGCGTTCTTCTCCCTCTGGTTTTGTCCCTATAGAATCGTGAATCCCAAGCTCTGATTTTTGCAGCATTTTTCCTTCTCTTTCAATCACGCTTGGTTTTTTAGATGCATAGGACATTTTCGAATAATTTCCCGTTGTTTTCGTCGCAAATCTGTGCTTCACGTGCTGGTACCCATCTCAAACCCGTGAGTCAAGCCCCTGTTTTTCTCTTTTTTTTCATCTGAAAAATTTGAAGAATCTCTTACATGGCAGCTCACCTTTGTCTTGGTTCGGTCTTGGTGTGTCACGCGTTATTTTTGTGCGCCCAAATCAGTGTTTAAGCGACCAATTTCAGCCTATAAATAGGTTCGTCGACCCCCTTGCAAACCACGCCGAAATGTTCTTCTTTCCCCTTAAAATCGTGTGCTTAACCATCCCTTTTAGACCTCTTTTTCTTCACAACTCAAACTTGATTTCTTTTCTTCAAACCCCTTACAAATCCAAAAATTGTGGTGGCCATTTTAGTAGTTGTTTTCTAACCTTTTGGTTGCCGTTCCCACCGCTTTGCAAAACCCTTGGCAAGCCATTTTACCCGTTTTGTTGTTTAATTTATTTATGTGTTGTTCCTGATTTATTTACGTAATTTTATTTATTTACGTTTAAGTGTTTTAATTATTTTGTTAATAATATTTATTATCTGTAGTTGAGTTGTTTTATTTATGATGTTTTATTTACATTGATGCGATGGGCGCGATTTTAGCGGCATGTTTTATTTAGAGGCGCAAAGTTACATTTCGGCATTTTCTCGATCTTCCAGAGTTTTTACTGAACGTATAGTAAGTAACAGTCATTTGTGGTTTGTGTTTTGTTAAATTTATTATTTTTTTATTTATGTGCTAACTTTCTTTGACAGCTTGAAGTGTTAATAAATTAATTAATGATAATAATAAAATTTGGGAGTAGGTTGGTTGGGTCTTGATAACGCCCAAAAAATAACGCGATATGTAGTTCAGCTTTGGGGTGTCGATTCCACAGAGAGATAAATTAAAAGAATAATAGAATAGGAAAGAAACTAAAAAATATATATATTAAATGATTAATGAGAAAAGAAAATTTGATTTTAAATGAAAATTAAAATTAAACTAAAGAATTAACGGAAAAAAGTAATCAAAGTTGACGAACGGTAGAGTGTCGGGAATCCCTTGCACATATCCAGTATTTTAATTATTTTTAATTCACTGATAACTCAATTGAGAATTCAATTCCGTGATTCTCAATCGGAAGATATAAAATTATAAATCAAAAATTAAATCAAATGTAACTCTTTGAAAAATCATTCATCACTTTAAATCACACAAATTGTCATCCACATTGAGAAAACCCAACGACAACAATATACTCAGGGAGCGATATTGAAGCAGAGAATTAAATCAATATAAATAATCAATAGATCCAAACATAATCAAAGAACAAATTCATTCAATAGAAAAAGTATGACTGAATCTATAAATGAAATAAATTCTAAAATTATTCGGAGAAGAAAATACTAACAATAGCTTGAAAATGATAAAACAAAGAATTTTAATCATTGAAAATCAAATACATGAATTAAAAATAAATTAAAAATATTATTTGGTGTATAAGTTTATCTCTAAACTTACTCAAGAATTTAGTTATCTATGCATATAATGGACAACATAAATTTCAAGAAAATCAATGAAGGAAACGGCCTTCGTTCGTTTTTTTTTTTTTTTTTTTTCCTCCTTTTCCTCTATTTCCCCGCGGCGCTGCTCATATGTATATATATATATATATATATATATATATATATATATATATATCCAATGACATGTCGTGTAGCTAATGTCGAGTCGTCGTGCCCTTGTTGAACTCCTCTATGCATATGGCCTCTGGGTTTACATGCGGCTAATTTGCTGAAATAATGAGAGTCCAATCCAGTAACATGTTGCCGTGTATTCAAATAGTATGAATAAATCTGCTTGATGAAGGCCCATGTAAAGTGTTGAAGTAATGGGCCATGCAAAGTGTGGAAGCCCATATGATGAAGTATAGCTCATTGATCTTGAAATATTTTTTGCCTTCTTCAACTACATCTAAGAAGAAAAAAAAATAAAAAATAAAAAATAATATAACGAATAAAAATAAAAATAAAAAACAAATAATGCTTAAAAATATCTCAATGTAAATAGAAATCTAATTAAATAAAATAAGTGAAATCTAATTATTTCTATTTTCATTCTTTATAATTTAATCCAATATTAGGATATTTAGAATGCATTTTCGCGCACTCATCCATATCCGAAGCCTTCAAATGGAGGATTGGATCACCCTGTAGTTTGGTTTGGCTATAAATGAATTTTTGGAGATTATCTATTGGATGTATAATTGTTTGGTTTGATGATTCTTACTTGTTGTGAGGTAATATCATGTCATCCAATAACTGCCTATTATGCATATATATTATTTCTTGTTTGATCTGGTTATTTTCATTGTGAGGTGTTTTGAGGATGGGTATTGTTGGGTGGTTTATGGTCTAGTCTGGTCGTAGTGGTAGGTGTGTGTGTATCACAACCTTAAATTGAGATGGAACATTATCTCGGTGGAGCTTCTCTAATCACTCGAGAGCGGAATATACTAATATGATGTCACTTGGATTTCACTGGGTGACAACGGGATCGGACGAAATGGTAACGCTCTCGTGCCGACTTCATGGCTCCCGACACTTTAAGCAAAGTCTAACGTGAAAAAAAACAGAAACCATGAAACAAAGCTTGATGATAACAACGGCAGCAGCGGTGTCCGAACTCACCGAAACGAGTCACGCACAGCACTGGCGTCGGCGAGTAAAAGCTGGAAACGAAAAGGGAAGGACGGGCTTTAGGTGGCAAGGTCGGCTTTTCTGAGGTCCTCCTAAAGGACGTCGGTAATTCCACCTTGCCGTGGCTGGTGGTGCCGAGCTGGACAAAGCAAGCGGCGATAAGGGTGCTTTGTTTTAGGGAACGAAAACCGGGGACGAACGGGGAGGCTAAGAGTGGGGCACGGCTGGGGCAGTGCCTAGAGTGCACGACGGGATTTTGTGCGTGAAGAAGGGGCTGCTATGGGTTGCACTGAGCAGTGCGAGAAGGATGTTAATGGTGGCTACGCAAGGTTGTGTTTCCGTGATGAAGATAGCGCAAAGGAGTTGTTCCCGCATGAGGTTAGTGGCGGCACAAGGTTTTTCCTATGCGTGAGGGGTAACAGCAACTATAAATATATATATATATATATATATACATATATGTGTGCTGGAGAACCCTAAAGGAACGTATACGCGGAGTGCTCGACCAGTGAACTCCGAGAAATCTGGAGTTGATGCCGTGATCCTAGGTGATACGGGAGAGTGGGCGGGTGCTGAGATGTAAAGAAGAAAAAAGAAGAAATTAATAATAATAAATAAATAATACTGATAGGTAGCGGCAGGATCAAGCATAAAGAGAAAAAATATACAAAACTGAAAACTTGAGAAGAAAGCCAGATAAGGAAACTGTAAGGGAGGGGGACATGCGAAGAAAGGAATTAAGACTCTAAAAAATGATACAAGAAAAAAATAAATAAATAAAAGGGCAACGTATTCTAATAATGGACAATTGCCGAGAAAACGTGGAGATTGGAAGAAGGGAAGTTTAGAAAAATATGCGTGGCGAGGGATCCGGAAAAATAAAATTTTAAAGAGTTTGGACTCAAGAGTCCATTGATATAAATAAATAAATTAATAATAATAATAAATAAATTTTAAAAGCAAAAAGGTTTCGAAAATTGGGTGTTACAGATACCATTTGTAACGCTCCAATAGAAGGCCTAAACTACATGGCCTATACTCCAAAATGACTAGTCAATGATACAATTGGAGTCCCATTGGAACCTTGTAAAGAGCAAGAATTTCTCCTTCCTAAGCAATGTGGGATCACATACACCACTCACATTTATCCTTATCATATGGGATGTGAAATCCCGAATTTACGTGTATTTTTACATATTGTTTTGTTCTCGTTGTTGATTGATTTAATTTATTTTAATATGATTGGAATTAAATTCTTTTATTTTATTAAGAGATTTTAATTGATGTGTTTTCTTTATATTAATTATTGTTTTGTAATTAAATTGCGCTTTGGTTTAAATTATTTTATTGTTGGACTTTAAATATTTTATTTTATTAATAATGGAATTGTAGTATTTTCAATCAGCTTTTATTTAATTTGTTGTACTCTTTTCTAATTGGACTTCTTTTTCTTTTTTTCCCTTTCTCTTTTTCTTTATTTTTATTTTTCTTTTCTTTTCTTTTTTCCTACATTTTCGACCCCAGACCCGCGCGAGCCCCTCCCCGTTTCTCCCATCGCCACCTAGTGCCGCAGTCGGCCACCCTCCGGCGACACTGCCCAGCCCAGTGGCACCGGAGGTGTCGTCTCCGGCCACCCCACCGCCCCTGCACAGCCCCCTACTCGAAAATGAGTTTATTGGCTTTTCCTACATTTTTCGGCCATCGCCGACCACCCATGACGTCGGAAACCTACCAGCAACCTCCCCTCACTCTGGCGAGTATAACCCACTGCCTAGAACCACCCAGTTCTGCCACTTGCTCCTCCTCCCGAAATGGGTTTTCAAATAGAAACATCTTCACTGGGCTGCCGTCCGGCCACCGTTAGCCTCACCGCTGCCACCAAACCACTCCCACACCTCAGCCGACCACCCCCTAACTCAACTCCTCAAACTACGGCCCCAATTTCCCTGTAAAACCCCAAATTCGAAAATGGGCTTCCACCCATTTTGAGCCGATCCGCCACCTTCCAGTGGTTGCACCGCCACACCACCACCTTCATGAGATTCTCTACCCTTCATTGAGTATTTTCCTAAATTTTGGTGTCAAACTGAGCATTTTAGCCCAACGTACAAAGTGACTCGCTGTGAACACTGTGGATCGGCGTTTGCTCAATGATTCGGTTTTTACCCGCTGTAAGTATTTTCCAAATGAATTTTAAGATTTAAATATATTTTTGCATCGACAAATATTATATTTGTTTGACGTTGGGATTTATTGGTTGATGTTGAAATTTATTAATTGTTGGTTATTTTGTGTGTTGTGGTTTACATTGTGTAATTACACGCTTGATCATGTGTATATTTGGTGTTTGGATTTTAATATGAGATGTGGTTATTGGGTTTATGAATTTTAATGGTTTTTGACTAAGTCATAACGGGGACGCCGATACGTAACGCTCGTTATGATCAGTGGGTGTGAATGAAATAATGGGGATAGCGATACGTAACGCCCGTTATGGTCATTGTGTGCGTATTTTATATCGGGGACAGCGATACGTAACGCCCGCTATGAAATGAGTGTGCATGAGTCATAATGGGGACGGCGATACGTAACGCCCATTATGATTGGTATGTATGTGATAACGGGGACGGCGATACGTAACGTTTGATATGATTGGAATGTTTGTGTCATGACGGGAACGGCGATACGTAACGCCCGTATGACTTGCATGAATATGGAGGTAAGCAGGAATGATGGTAGAGTCCCGCCTGCAAAACCCGTCTATTGTGTTAATTAGTTTTATGTGGATTATTTTCTAAGAAAAATGGTTGTGAGTTTTAAAGGATTTACGGATATCTTTTTCTGGGAAATGATGAATGATTTTATTGAAATTTTATCGTGGACCAAAATGGGATTTTAGCGTGTTATTTTATTTATTTTGAGGAAGATGCTTTTAAGCTTCATGCATACGGTATCATGCTCATGAGTGATGTTGTTGTTGTTGCATGAGTATATTTTATATCTTGGGTTTGTCTGAATTGTACTTAGCTGTGATGCTATTTTTGATTTCGTAGTTTTTGGATGTAGAGTTTTGTGGAGACTGAGCCTGAGTAGGCGACTGAGCTGTTGAAGTATTCATATTATAATTTGTTATCTTGGAAATTTGTTTTCCCTTTTTTTATAAATATGTATTTGTATCATTTGTATTTCGGGTGACTGTATTAAATCTCCTATTGGAGAATTTATGTTAAAATAGTTTTTAAAATAGTTCTAAAAATTCTGGTACTTAGATATTGACTTTATTTATCCGCTGCTTTTATTTATGCATGTCACGTGTTCACACACTTAGCATTTGACGTTGGGGGTCGTGACCCGTATTGTCAGCATTCCGACACCTCGATTCTTGTGTTTATTTTAAGGGAATTTGGGGGCGTCACATGGGGTTTCACAATTTATCCCCCTTAAATACCCGACGTTCTCGTCGGGCCTGTTTCTTGTAGGTGGCACGGCTCTAGTCCCACATTTATGGTTGGGATAGGTTCTGATACTATTTGTAACACCCCAATGGAAGGCCCAAACCACATAGTCCATACTCCAAAAGGACTAGTCAATGATACAATTGGAGCCCCATTAAAACCTTAGAAAGAACTAGAACTTCTCCTTTCCAAGCAATGTGGGATCCCATACACCACCTACCTTATCATTCTCATATGGGGTATCACATAGGATGTGATGATTTATTCCCTTTTTGATAAGATAATTGCTATAAGAGAGGCCATCAATAATTAACATTTTCAAATTTAAATACAAGTACCACACAACAGTTAGTACTGATAAAAATAGTCTTGATTTTATTTTTAAGCCTAGTATGTGTAAAATTCACTTGTAGATTCAAATATTCTCCAGTTATATGTGAAATTTAAGCCTGGTTGAGTTTTCAAAGTGCTGACAAAACAGTCTTAATTTTATTTTTAGAATTCTATAATTTGAAAGGTAACTAACTTGTCAGGCCTCTGTTTTTTTTTATTAAATTGATTTATAGGCATTAAACATGGCTGGTGTGCCGTGTGTCCTTAGTAACAAGGCATTTTTAAAAAGGAAACAAGATTCACATCCAAATTTTCCGCTAACAAGATAATCTCATAAATTGATCAAGTGCATGGCTTCTTGGTTTTATTGTAAAGAAAAATAACTTCAAAGTGCACTACTCTCTCTCTTTACGGTTAAAGTGGGTTTCTTTTATACATTCTTTAAGCCAGTGCAAATTACTGTGAAATTGTGGAGAAATATATAGTCTTGAGAAATTGTTAGATTTTTTTCTTTTTTCTTTTTTCTTTTTTCTTTTTAAATTTTCCTATACGTCGTTGTGCCTTTTGCATTTTTTAATGAAGCTCTATGACTATGAGTTATTAAAAATATTATGTTTTTAATACCTTTTGCACTTTTCCAGATTGAAATTCCAATACCATATGCTCGTGACTTGTTTTTGCATTAATTTGACTGCTAGTTTGGATCAAACTGTAACTGAAATTATAACCACCTCTTCTTGTAGTTGGCAATCATATACGTTGAGAACATGTTAAAGCTTGAGACTAGTGGTGCGATTGGAGAATTTGTTAGGAGCACGATGCTTATGGCACTGGTGGATATGCTAATAGAGTTGGATGTAAGTAGATTGAATTTCTTAAACAAATTAGTTGCCAAAAATTTGATAATGCATTTGTGTGTAATCACATATTAAGAGTATCTCATAGGTGGAGATTGGATGGGATGGCATTTTGCGAGATGACTCTTGTAAACGAATATTTCAGATGAAGCTCGAGAATGTGGATGAAATTGCAAATTATGACGAGGAAGATGATTATGAGATATGGTCTATTCAATGCTCAAAATTGACCTATAGCTTTCATCTGTTAATATTTTGAACTAAGAAATGGTAGCAAATTGTTGGAAATGCCTTGCTGGCTTTGACTACTGTAGTATTTTGACGGTGTTTCAAATATATGGCCTAATAAATTTATTTTTTTCCAGCCTTGAAAAGTTTGGGTATTTGGTATGATTGCTTCTACTGTCTATTTTGGACTCAAGAGTCAAAGCATCAATTGATAGTTGATATTGCATATTTATTTTTGCTTTCATTTTTTTCGAAAGATGATACTGATGTTTTGATGATTGAAATCAAATGAATGTTGCCTTCTATACTCAATCTATCTTGTGATCAACTGCGAAAAATTAGCTGTCTTCAATATCAAAAAGAAAGGGCCCAACATATGATAGTGATTATGCATATGATGATCTCTGGGTACTTTTTGAAGGTATGTATGTTTGATGGTACTCAAGCTTGATTGCCTTTTTGTGAATATTATTCTTAAAAAAATTTATTAAATCTGAAGGTCATTTGGAATTGCACACCCACAATAAGGATGCGGTAGAGTAATCAACACACTTAGGAGAACAAGATTCATGATTTTGTGGAGTTTTTTTATTAGAAAAGTACCTTAGTTGCATTGTCGTGTTTTCAAAGTAGATATGAGTAAAGTTTCACGTTTTTAATCTTAGTTCTTAGTTTGTATTGATGAATAGATGTTCATAATCGTTTGGTATCCTTTTATAACAGAAAGATGATTCCCTCTCTTAATTTTTGTCCTTGTTTTGATATGAGTAAAATTCAATTTTCACAATTTATTTATACGTGTGTAAGGTTATAACTGCCAACAACTCCAATCTCATTAAAAACTTCATCTTCTTTTTATCTTTTGGGTTATAAACTACATATGGATCAATGAATCAAATAAGTTATTTGGCCAAAATGGGGGAAAAAAAAAAAAAGAGGAAAAAACTGGCAAAAGATTCTGGAACGTGAGTAAGATAATTTGTGGCCAATTTTTAAAGTATTTCCGGCGACAAATTGTCGCGGCAAATAAAAATTATTTCTGTCTACTGTTTTCACCCGAAATAGCCATTCTTGGCTCTAATTTTCTGGCGATATCTGGGCAGCGATATATAGCTGGAAGTACCTTTTTCCGGCGAATTTTAGTGAGTACTTCATCATCATGCCATCCAAAGGCCTTGCATCAGTAGTGACAAGAGTACTACTGCTGCTGGTAAAGATCAAGAACGCCAGGAACACCACCTTGGCAGCATTGCAGATCATCTGGAATAGGAATCCCATTTTTCAAGATCGAAGTACTGGAATTAATACTTAACTCTCAGCTAATCGATTGAGGAAGATGGAAATGTATATATGTTTGATCAAAGGCTAGCTAGCTTATAACTTCAAGAAATATGTGCTTATACCATGCGGTTTATATAGTTCCATGAAGTCGCTCTATACTGGCAAAAGTTATCCTAGGCTCTAGCTGGCAAGCTAGCTAGCTTGATTATAAAGTTTCCATTTTTTTATATAATATTTGTAAAGAAATAAAGGAGGAACACCACAAATATTGCGTGCTGATCAGACCCAGTCATGAGATCGATTGTCTTATTTTAATTTAATTTGTTTTTCTTGATCAATAGGTATAATATTTGACCAAATTCATTCATTCAAAAAAAAAACACAGAAAGCTCAACAAAAACCATTATTACTAGCTGGCTTAGTCTATAAGGTTATACATTTCAGTTCTCAAAGGTAGCGCCCTAGCTACAACTAATTAATACTCTTCATTAAAGAGAGGCTAAAATTACCGACTGATCTAAAACATATTAACATCACAAAATGATAAACCGAAAATACAACAAGTAGTTATTATAATCTTAGAGCTAGCACGTACACGACTTCTAGCTCTTTCATATAATAGCCTCTGTCATGAACACCAATCAAGCACATGCAACCAAAAGACACGTTAATCATGATGCAAACCAATTTGTACGTAGGGGTACTCCATGATTTCATGGTACTTGATCATGAGTTTGATTTTGCATGTTCATCTAATTGGCTGATCATGTCAATTCTATATGACGTTGGATTTTTTGAAGGAATTACCATACAAATGAAATGAAAACTTGCAGCTAAAATAATTAATCGACTCACTAGCTATATGTGTTTAAAGTCGGTATTGATGCAACTCTATATATAAAGTTTAAAAGAAAATTACAATGAAATAAATGAGCAACAATTAACTGAATATAACATATATATTGAATTTAAAAGACACATACGAGACTTGTAACGTCTTGAACCATTGACTTTTAATATTCTTTTGGTGCCTTGTCCTTTCAAAAAAAAATGAAGTCTTATACCATTGATTTTTAATATTCTTTTGGAGTATGATTTTACCGTCTACAGATTCTAATGTGAGTCAGCCACCCAAGTTGGAAGGCAGGACTATATATTACCATGTGGCTGAATGATGATGTGGACAACAAAACATTGATTTTAATCCGGTAATTCTTTACACTCTATATATCCTGATCCATTTTGTTGCATCATACTTGAGAGAAGGGGTGACTCATCTTCGTTTTGATAAGTAGTCTCAACAACTGTTCCACTTGAACCATGATGAAACAAGGAACTGCTTAATAATTAGCAGACTGAATAATTTTATTCTTCAAGGCATAAAGCTCCTTACCACCCAAGCCCTTACCCACCAAGGATTTTGTTGGAGAAACAGATCATGATTTTATGCATTACACATGTTTGATAAAAGACCCATTAGAGGAGCTATTTGACATCCCCTGTTTTACAGAAAAACTGTTTCTGCGATTTCAGTTTATCTCCACATTTTAAACTTTATAAGCGTGCGTGCATGCCATATATAAAGTATGTTCATATACAAAAATGAACTTTATTGTTTCTAACCTCCACACCATGGCAGGTTATATATTTTCAAACGAGTTAACTTTGGCGTGAATGGGGGAGGACCATTATAAAATAACCCAGAAGATCGATCCAGTACTACTAGCTAGGTCAAATCTTAAAGATCATGTGGACATCAAGTGAGTCAACTTAACAAGAGCAGTACTAGCTACCGCGTCGATCTGATCGTAGGTAATTTAATAATTAACGTTAGAACTTGGAATAAAGAGATTTTGTAACTTGAGAAGACTCTTTCATAGCTAGGTTTTTGGGGATGAATCCGTTGAATAGACCATCTGCAATATTTCAGGATCTGAAAAGGGAGATATCGATAAGCTTACAAATTATACATAGATGTCAGTGGAAGCTAGCAATTATTAATGTTTAATGTTGTATTATCATCTTGATCATGAGCAGGACTAACCGGCCCTTTTGGTTCTAAATTTTTTTTAAAAGCGCAGAGGTTTTGAAGAATATATTTTGTTTAGGAAGAAGAATATGAATCACGCATCATCAAGTATTCTTACGACAGGAAGAAAAAGTATCTTCTTAAGTAACATTATAAACGCGCTTTGTTGAATTATAATATAATGTTATAATATGATTAGGTTATTATATTTATATAGATGGGGACTAGCTAGCTAATATTTCCAATATGTTAGAGATCATTCCAATTCTTTCTCAACAATTTGTGGGTAATGGAGTTTATATCCATATTATTTGGACAGCAAACGTTTTACAAGTAATTAGAGGCAGCCAGCCAACGTCGAAACCAATGGCTAGCACAATTATTTTACATATTAATTTATTTATTACATAAACCAAGTACCAATTAAGTACTAGTGGCAGCCTGGTGGAAATGCATGCAGTAGCTTAAGGCATTGAAATGGGCTAGCTAGATAGCTATCCAATTCGAGGAACTTGAGAAACAACAGCACTCTCATTAACCACAACCCTGACCCTGTTACACCTAAAGTCAGCAGTCACCGGCGTCCCTTCCAGCACCAAGATTGCATACACGTTGCTATTTTCTGCTTCTATCTTTTCTGCTGCAGCCTCCCCATTTGCTCCAAGCAGCTCCGGCCATGAGTGCTTACCTACAATCATTTCTCATATTATAATATCGGTCTTTAATTCTTTGAGTTCTCAAGAAAGAAAACCCAATCCAACAACAATTAAACCAAAATAAGCCGATCCGAAAATAACAACTAAAGAAAATAAAATTCAACACATTAATTTAAATACTAACTTAATAAAATAAAGAGATTAAATTCAAACATTAAAATAAATGCACCACAACCAAAATAATAAAAGAAAATTGATTAATTCAATATTTAAACATAGAATTAACTAAAAGATAATATTTAGCAAACTAATAGTTCTAATATTAATTTAAACAAATAATACATGAAAATACAAAGCAATAAAAATAACGGGACCTCACAATATATATGGCAATATCAGACATTGGAAATAAAACTTACCTCGACATATTGATGCCATAGTACGTACGTACACCTTTCTTATTTCTTTCCCCTTCTGTGCAATATATATGCGATAGATGTTTGAGTGAGGTCTTCCTGATTGGATGGGGTATATATAGATGTTTGAGTGGTTTGTTATATAAATTCCCAAAGCTTTTTTTTTTTTTTAACTAGCATGTTTCAGTGAATTTACACGTTGAAATTCAGTTGGGATAATTAATGGTGATTTTCAAATGGAGGACGAACGATATTTGAAGAAAGAAAAAAACACGTTGAAAAGGCCTAAAGACAAAAAGACAGAAATGCCGAAATCAAAGAGACGTGGAGACGTGGAGAAATCAAAGACACGTTTAAAGTTTAAAATTCGAGAGGACAAAAAAAAAAAATTGCGAACCTCCTGATCATCAAGATTGAGAAGAAATTTAAAGTTTTAATATCTACACATGTA
Source organism: Platycarya longipes (assembly GCA_036559045.1). Classification (NCBI taxonomy): domain Eukaryota; kingdom Viridiplantae; phylum Streptophyta; class Magnoliopsida; order Fagales; family Juglandaceae; genus Platycarya; species Platycarya longipes. The sequence continues at coordinate 2,255,234 of CM071792.1, forward strand.
TTACATGTTAGATTATTTTAAATTATATTTTAAATTTGATTTTTAAATATTATTTTAAATACTCTATCCAAAATTTTAAATTATCTATTTTTTTGAAAATTTTCTCTAATGTATTTTTTTAATCCCACATTAGTTAGACAGTGAAATATTTAATGATTTATAAGTGAATGTATTTCACTATACATAAATTAAATAAAAAGGTAGACACTCTGGAAGCATCACTCAGTGAGAAGCACTAATCGCACACGCTCGCGCGACGCATAGACGCATTGAAGGTTTAGATGCACGCACGTACGCATCGTCGCAAGTGATGAAATTCTTTTGCTAAGCGAAATTATGTATCTAATCACTATTTTGACAGTTGTGATTAACTGTCAATTACAATTATTTTTATAACTCTTCAGACAACAACTGTCACAATTTTTAATCGAAACGTTATGTCTACTGCTATTACATCGTTTCGTTTAAAAGGTTAATATTCAGAATTTGCAATCTGCACACTATATAAACAGTGTTGTATCCTGAAGACATACTCGTTTTTTATTCTCTTTTGTAGAACTCTATACGAGTGGAAGACAATATTTATCTAAGAGATAGATTAATAATCGTCTCACTATTCTTATCTTTCAATCTCTATACGCATATTTTTTCTAACATTACATGCCTCGATTGAGAACATCAAGATTGAGAAGATTTCTCCACCATACATGTCCAGATCGTCTCTATAATGGGTATATTTATCCACCTTATATTTTATTTCGTTCATTCTTAGATTTTTTTTTATCATCTTCTTCTTCTTCTGTTTTTTTAGATGTACCTATTCTTCTATTTTATTTAGATATACCTATTCTTCTATTATATAGGAGTAACAACAATGTCAATGTCATGAATAACATTACCTATTTCAAAAAAAAAAAAATAACATCACCTGTACTAAAAGAAATTGTTTTATTAATATATAATATAGTCAGGGGCGGAACTAGAATTTAGTGTTTGGGGGGGCGATGTGTGAACGTAAAATTATATAAATAAAATATAAGTTTATAAATTATCTTATAAGATAATTTTTCTTAAAATTTTTGTAGTTTGTTAACTATAGACCATTACAAATAGAAAAAAAAATGAAATTATTGTTCTTATTTTCGATGGGGTATGAGAAAATTAAAAACAAGTAAAGGAAAAAAAAATATTGGGAGAATAATTTTAATAAAAATTTTGAAAATTTAAGTATTGGGGGGGACAATTTTAAATATATTAAAAAAATTATTTTTTTTATATACTAAATTAATTTTTTTTTTAAATTTGGGGGGCAGTAGCCCCCCCCAAGGACATCAGTGGTTCCGCCCCTGATATAGTTACCATAAAATAAGAAAATATATCTTATTTGTTTACCTATTTATTAAATCACTTAATATGTTAATTATTAATATAATCTTATATAATATAATTTATTGACAAACAAGTTGAATAGTTAAGAAAATATTATTTACATTAATCAATATAAAAGAAACGAAATCACATATAATTTCACTATATGTAACAAAAATAAGAAAATATTTTTTATTAATTAACTAAAATCCACGTGCCTGGGCTCGTGGTCCCCTCCTATATATATATATATATATATATATATATATATATATATATAGGTTTTGAAAAGCTCTATTTAATCCGGCCTCCATCCATCCATCCATCCATCCATCCATCTTCCATTTATATTTCTGATAAGAAAATTGCCATTTGGCCAAGAGTACGCCACGTGCCAGCTAATAAAAAGCAGCTTACAGATGGCCTCCCCATTAAGAAAAAATTCAAAGAATAAATCCAAAAAAAAAATATATCATATATTTAAAAACAAATATTCTTCCGTTCTATAAAATGGCCCATCCAAAATTAGTTTTCTTGGCCCCAAGTAACGTCCTTTCCTAACTTCACAATGGTGGAATCGATTTTTAATAATGGTAAATTTGATTATATATACACACTCCTTAAGATATATATTATATGGTCGATCGACTTAGAACTAGCTACATGATGTACGTGCTCTATATATTTTTTTAAGAGATATATAATTAACTCCGCGGTTTGAGTTATTTAGAAATATATAGCTAGTTAGGTACCTCGGTCAATTTTGATCTAGTCTATAAATATTAATAAAAAACACGATAAAACACGCCACCAAATCCCAAATTGCCACATGTTAACTTTAATTTTATATGTGCGTATATATATGTAATCATTAATGCATTATGGCAGCCATGTCGTGTGTATAACATCAACTTTAAGACTAGCTAAATTAGAAGTTCGTATAACTTGTAATTTACTAATGTATGACGTGTAAGATCAACAAAGCTAGCTAGCGGGAGTACATGACTCAAAAAGCGTAATTCAAAGTGCGTACAATGACAAACGTATAAATGAAAATGTTTGACACGTACAAAATGATAATTGAGTTCAATATGCTTCGAGCGATTGTGAGAGACTAGATTGGCAACAAGAAAGATAGAACTGATGCACAGCTTGAATGAGACACTGTCAGTTGTTTATTGGAACACCAAAAGACAAGGTTATCATCAAGATAAATAGCATAGCCAGAGATGGACCGACGTGTAACAAGGCAACCGGACCAATTAGCATCCGAGTAGGCAAAAATATCACAGGAAGAAGACGGAGTGAATGAGAGGTCAAACTACAAGGTTCCCTTGATGTAGTGTAGGATCCGTTTGATAGCCTGGAAGTGACAAAGGGAAGGCTTGTGCATGTACTAACTCACGGCAGAGACAGCATGAGCGAGATCTAGTCGAATGATAGTGAGATATTGAAGAGCACTAACAAGGGACTGATAAAGTGAGGTATCATCAAAATTAGAACCATCAGTGGACTGGTGTTGGGAAACGACCATGGGAGTGCTCACAAGCTTATTGTCAACCAGTTTGGCACGCTGCAAAATTTCATGAACATACTCAGCCTGGCTAAGAAAAAGACCAAAAGAAGTCTAATGTGCTTCAAGACCCAAAACATAGTTTAATGATCCCATGTCCTTGGTGGCGAACTCCTTGGCTAATTTGCCAATAAAAACATCAAGAAGAGCTAATTGTTGTTAGTCACGACAATATCATCAACATATAGTAATAGATATATTAAATCAACACCTTTGGAAAGAGCAAGCAAGGACAAGTTGGCCTGACTACAAGAAAACCCAATAGCAAGAAGAAAGGCACTAAACCTATGGAACCAAGCTTGTGGAGCTTGTTTGAGCCTATATAAAGCTCAGTGTAGCCTACAGACATGGGAGAAATATCTTGAATCAACATAACCTAGAGGCTGCTCCATATAAACTTCCTTTCGAAGAATGCCGCTCAGAAAAGCATTTTTCACATCAAGTTGGCGAAGTTGCCAGTGATTAGAAACCGTCAAAGAAAGAACAACTCCAATAGTCGAGGCTTTGACAACTAGGCTGAAAATATCATTGAAATCAAGACTTGGTTGCTGAGTGTAACTTTTAGCAACAAGATGGGCCTTGAGACGATCAACAGAATCATTTGCGAGATACCTGATGTGAAAAACTCATTTGGAGCCTACAATATTTTTATTTGACAGTCGGGGGCACTAAATCCCCATTGATTGTGACGCAAGGCTTGAAGCTCCTCATCCATGGCGACAATCCATCCAGGGTGCTTGGCAGCGGACTTGAACCCTTTGGGTTCACACGTGATGAGTAAGGACTGAACAAGATTGGAATTTAGAGCAGTGCAAGTATGAAGGGCCCAAGTAGAAGGCTTGAAAATCCCAAATTTGGCTCGTGTTTGCATCTGGTGAGATCCAAGGAGACTAGTGTTGGAGGAAGATGGGGCCAAAGAGATATTCAGGGTTGGACCTGTGGGTTAAACAAGTGCCGATGAGGATTGTGGCCCATCAACAGCTGGTACCTGCAAAACCAAAAACAGAACAAAACTACAAGATAAATCAATTAAACATGGGCCACACAAATTCTGGTAGGACTGGGTAGAAAAGGTAAAGAGGCCCCTAATGTGATTGTGTTCCTGGAGGGGTATAGTGGGCTCTAAAAAAGTGGAAATTGAGGTAATAGGTAATGGCCCATAGCAGGTGTTATTTTTGTAGGATTGCCAAGGTCATCAAAGACGACATGCCAAGAAATATACACTTGATTAGAGAGACGATCAAGACATCAAAAACCATGATGAGACATGCCTAGAAATAAACACTTTCTTTTCTTGGACCTCAATCGTTCTATTTCAAGTTGTGTTTTCTCTAATTCCTTAGTTTTGTTATCATTCAATTTGTCTTTAGAAGTGGATGAAGATGGCTTCACGCAACGTCTTAAGCCTCTCAAATATCCAAAACATGATCCAAGAACATGAGAAATAATTTGAGTATCATTGAGTGATGATTCATTAGATGGATCCACGATAGTTTCCTTAAGAGATATCATATTTTTCTAAAAATAATATAAAGTTAGTATAAGTAACAAAAATATTGTATTAAGCTTGAATTAAATAAACATTAGTTTATATAATTTGTCTCTACTTCAGGATTGGTCCAAGTACCATCATGATTTTGATGTGCTTTAGCATACAATTGAATCAGATCATAGTCAGAAGGACTTTCTTTCTGCTACAAAAGGAAAACCTATATTAGAACTTAAATGAAAAAATGTATATTTTAATAATCAACAGAAAATAGAATGACTAACCATTTGTTTAAACAAATGATGAAAAGATCGAGAATCCACATGATGATGTATCGTTAAATTTGATCTATGTGTTTTGTTTACTGTACTCTGTTGCTAAAAACAAAAGATTATAAGTATATATTTAATATATCTATCATATACAATTAAAAAAAGATAGCAACAAAATTACCTGATAAACAGTCAAACATTTCACAAATTTTCTCCCACTCGTTTGGTGAGATTGCTTGGGATGGATTTTGGCGTGCCTTTGTCGCAGTACTGAACTTCTTATAATGTGCATGACATCGCCCTTTATACCTCTGAAATGCATTCTACATCAGTTTTTCAATCGATAGTCGATCCTCTCGCCGGCCAAAATCAAGATCAAATTCATCTTTTAAAAACTTATAAACAATTAGTATAAATACAACAAAGCTTTAAAATAACATTTTATACTTGGTTTTTTGGTATGTAGTTCATTACCAGACAACGATTTTTGATATGATCTTTCACGTCTTGAGGAATATTAGCCCAAGAATATGTAGCCATCGGTGCAGATGTGCGAGTAAGAGTACCAAGATAAATAGCAAACCAAGATGCTGAATCTCCAGAGCCACTAGTGTGACAATCAGAAGTATCTACTTTAATTTTACCCACTTTTCGTACATTCTCTGTACAGACTCCCGCTGGCTTAAAATATATGTACAGTAATTAAAACACATTTTAATTTATTTATTTTATTAAAAGTAATATAGTCATATCGAGTATTAAATGTGATATATAATTTGATAATATACTTTGTTCTGGGTTTGGTGATGTGGGCTCACTATTGATGGCAGGTGAATCACATGGGGAGTCGGCAATGGGTAGGGATGGCGCACGTGTTATTTTGCATTTAGGAGGCATATCTGTATGAAATTAGAATAAATTATAATATACACAAATATTGCAGATATTTATAAGAATGATACTTACAAATATATTAGATTTATTCACTATTAGTTTTGTTAGACCAGTCATCGTCATCCTTACTAGAAACTTCAGTGGATTCATGCTCTTTCGACATTTCAACCTCAATTACTTCTACGCAATGGAACCATGTCATATTGACTTAGATCAACAAATAAATTGATGACTGGTTTATTTTCTTGATATGCTTCTTAATTTGTTGGACTATTAAATTCTTTATGTGATTCGTCTGCCTCTGGAATGTAATCATATACATTTCTCGAAGCAAATTTCTCCACCACTCGCCATAGGTTCCCATACTCTAGATCATCTAAATAAAATGTGAGACCCTAGATTTTGTATATGTTTACATATTTCTTTTATTGTTATCGTTGACTATTTTAACTTATTTTAATAAATTTTATTAATAGTTTATCTTACTTATTTTATTGCGGATTATGTTGTTTTATTTGCGATTGATGTTGATTGTTTGTGAGATCTTTAATTTTAGTACTTTTAGTTATTTAATTGTTATTATCAGTTTCATCATTTGAATTGTTATCGATATCATTTTTGGTTTAGTGGTTTTAGTTTAATGTTGTTACAAGTTTTTGTGAGATTCCTTAATTATAATGTTTCTAATAATTTTATTTGATCGTTAATATTAGCCTTTTCATTTGAATGGTTAGCATTATTATTTTATTAGTTTAATTGTTTTAATTTTATTATAGTCTAATTGGTTGTATTTTATTTTTATCTAATGAGCATTTTGTATTATTGGATCTCTTATTTTAAGTGTATTATTAATATTAGAGCTATTAGTTTGCTATTATTATCTTTTAATTATTTTTATGTTTAGATGTTGAGTTAATTTAATTTCTCTTATTATTTTATTGTGATGCATTTATTTTCATACTTGAATTTAATCTCTCTATTTTATTATGTTAGTTTTTAATTTAACGTGTTGAATTTTATTTTCCTTAGTTATTGATTTTCGAATTTGGGCTGGTTTAGTTCATTTATTTGGGTCTCTGGCATTTGTATAAGTTTATTTTTGGACCATTTGATAGGCCGGCCCGTGAGGCCTGAACCCAGCCCGTCCTTGTGTCAAAACAGTGTCGTTTGGTGTCGAGATTAAGGTCCGGTTTAATTTTTTATATGAAACACAAATTTTTATACATATTTTTCAAATTTTAATATATTTTTTTTAATCTCAATTCAACTTTTTTAAATTTTAAAATAATAATAATATTAAAAAAAAAATTAAACTCATCTCATCTCATCTCTAAATTCAAACGGACCAAAATTAGTTTGTTGGCCCCTTCGATGGAGTATGCGGAAGCTGCTTCTCCCTTGTCGTCTTTCGTTCTGTTCTTTCTTTTTGCGTTCTTCTCCCTCTGGTTTTGTCCCTATAGAATCGTGAATCCCAAGCTCTGATTTTTGCAGCATTTTTCCTTCTCTTTCAATCACGCTTGGTTTTTTAGATGCATAGGACATTTTCGAATAATTTCCCGTTGTTTTCGTCGCAATCTGTGCTTCACGTGCTGGTACCCATCTCAAACCCGTGAGTCAAGCCCCTGTTTTTCTCTTTTTTTTCATCTGAAAAATTTGAAGAATCTCTTACATGGCAGCTCACCTTTGTCTTGGTTCGGTCTTGGTGTGTCACGCGTTATTTTTGTGCGCCCAAATCAGTGTTTAAGCGACCAATTTCAGCCTATAAATAGGTTCGTCGACCCCCTTGCAAACCACGCCGAAATGTTCTTCTTTCCCCTTAAAATCGTGTGCTTAACCATCCCTTTTAGACCTCTTTTTCTTCACAACTCAAACTTGATTTCTTTTCTTCAAACCCCTTACAAATCCAAAAATTGTGGTGGCCATTTTAGTAGTTGTTTTCTAACCTTTTGGTTGCCGTTCCCACCGCTTTGCAAAACCCTTGGCAAGCCATTTTACCCGTTTTGTTGTTTAATTTATTTATGTGTTGTTCCTGATTTATTTACGTAATTTTATTTATTTACATTTAAGTGTTTTAATTATTTTGTTAATAATATTTATTATCTGTAGTTGAGTTGTTTTATTTATGATGTTTTATTTACATTGATGCGATGGGCGCGATTTTAGCGGCATGTTTTATTTAGAGGCGCAAAGTTACATTTCGGCATTTTCTCGATCTTCCAGAGTTTTTACTGAACGTATAGTAAGTAACAGTCATTTGTGGTTTGTGTTTTGTTAAATTTATTATTTTTTTATTTATGTGCTAACTTTCTTTGACAGCTTGAAGTGTTAATAAATTAATTAATGATAATAATAAAATTTGGGAGTAGGTTGGTTGGGTCTTGATAACGCCCAAAAAATAACGCGATATGTAGTTCAGCTTTGGGGTGTCGATTCCACATAGAGATAAATTAAAAGAATAATAGAATAGGAAAGAAACTAAAAAATATATATATTAAATGATTAATGAGAAAAGAAAATTTGATTTTAAATGAAAATTAAAATTAAACTAAAGAATTAACGGAAAAAAGTAATCAAAGTTGACGAACGGTAGAGTGTCGGGAATCCCTTGCACATATCCAGTATTTTAATTATTTTTAATTCACTGATAACTCAATTGAGAATTCAATTCCGTGATTCTCAATCGGAAGATATAAAATTATAAATCAAAAATTAAATCAAATGTAACTCTTTGAAAAATCATTCATCACTTTAAATCACACAAATTGTCATCCACATTGAGAAAACCCAACGACAACAATATACTCAGGGAGCGATATTGAAGCAGAGAATTAAATCAATATAAATAATCAATAGATCCAAACATAATCAAAGAACAAATTCATTCAATAGAAAAAGTATGACTGAATCTATAAATGAAATAAATTCTAAAATTATTCGGAGAAGAAAATACTAACAATAGCTTGAAAATGATAAAACAAAGAATTTTAATCATTGAAAATCAAATACATGAATTAAAAATAAATTAAAAATATTATTTGGTGTATAAGTTTATCTCTAAACTTACTCAAGAATTTAGTTATCTATGCATATAATGGACAACATAAATTTCAAGAAAATCAATGAAGGAAACGGACTTCGTTCGTTTTTTTTTTTTTTTTTTTTCCTCCTTTTCCTCTATTTCCCCGCGGCGCTGCTCATATGTATATATATATATATATATATATATATATATATATATATCCAATGACATGTCGTGTAGCTAATGTCGAGTCGTCGTGCCCTTGTTGAACTCCTCTATGCATATGGCCTCTGGGTTTACATGCGGCTAATTTGCTGAAATAATGAGAGTCCAATCCAGTAACATGTTGCCGTGTATTCAAATAGTATGAATAAATCTGCTTGATGAAGGCCCATGTAAAGTGTTGAAGTAATGGGCCATGCAAAGTGTGGAAGCCCATATGATGAAGTATAGCTCATTGATCTTGAAATATTTTTTGCCTTCTTCAACTACATCTAAGAAGAAAAAAAAATAAAAAATAAAAAATAATATAACGAATAAAAATAAAAATAAAAAACAAATAATGCTTAAAAATATCTCAATGTAAATAGAAATCTAATTAAATAAAATAAGTGAAATCTAATTATTTCTATTTTCATTCTTTATAATTTAATCCAATATTAGGATATTTAGAATGTATTTTCGCGCACTCATCCAGATCCGAAGCCATTAAATGGAGGATTGGATCACCCTGTAGTTTGGTTTGGCTATAAATGAATTTTTGGAGATTATCTATTGGATGTATAATTGTTTGGTTTGATGATTCTTACTTGTTGTGTGGTAATATCATGTCATCCAATAACTGCCTATTATGCATATATATTATTTCTTGTTTGATCTGGTTATTTTCATTGTGAGGTGTTTTGAGGATGGGTATTATTGGGTGGTTTATGGTCTAGTCTGGTCGTAGTGGTAGGTGTGTGTGTATCACAACCTTAAATTGAGATGGAACATTATCTCGGTGGAGCTTCTCTAATCACTCGAGAGCGGAATATACTAATATGATGTCACTTGGATTTCACTGGGTGACAACGGGATCGGACGAAATGGTAACGCTCTCGTGCCGACTTCATGGCTCCCGACACTTTAAGCAAAGTCTAACGTGAAAAAAAACAGAAACCATGAAACAAAGCTTGATGATAACAACGGCAGCAGCGGTGTCCGAACTCACCGAAACGAGTCACGCACAGCACTGGCGTCGGCGAGTAAAAGCTGGAAACGAAAAGGGAAGGACGGGCTTTAGGTGGCAAGGTCGGCTTTTCTGAGGTCCTCCTAAAGGACGTCGGTAATTCCACCTTGCCGTGGCTGGTGGTGCCGAGCTGGACAAAGCAAGCGGCGATAAGGGTGCTTTGTTTTAGGGAACGAAAACCGGGGACGAACGGGGAGGCTAAGAGTGGGGCACGGCTGGGGCAGTGCCTAGAGTGCACGACGGGATTTTGTGCGTGAAGAAGGGGCTGCTATGGGTTGCACTGAGCAGTGCGAGAAGGATGTTAATGGTGGCTACGCAAGGTTGTGTTTCCGTGATGAAGATAGCGCAAAGGAGTTGTTCCCGCATGAGGTTAGCGGCGGCACAAGGTTTTTCCTATGCGTGAGGGGTAACAGCAACTATAAATATATATATATATATATATATATACATATATGTGTGCTTGAGAACCCTAAAGGAACGTATACGCGGAGTGCTCGACCAGTGAACTCCGAGAAATCTGGAGTTGATGCCGTGATCCTAGGTGATACGGGAGAGTGGGCGGGTGCTGAGATGTAAAGAAGAAAAAAGAAGAAATTAATAATAATAAATAAATAATACTGATAGGTAGCGGCAGGATCAAGCGTAAAGAGAAAAAATATACAAAACTGAAAACTTGAGAAGAAAACCAGATAAGGAAACTGTAAGGGAGGGGGACATGCGAAGAAAGGAATTAAGACTCTAAAAAATGATACAAGAAAAAAATAAATAAAAAAAAGGGCAACGTATTCTAATAATGGACAATTGCCGAGAAAACGTGGAGAGTGGAAGAAGGGAAGTTTAGAAAAATATGCGTGGCGAGGGATCCGAAAAAATAAAATTTTAAAGAGTTTGGACTCAAGAGTCCATTGATATAAATAAATTAATTAATAATAATAATAAATAAATTTTAAAAGCAAAAAGGTTTCGAAAATTGGGTGTTACAGATACCATTTGTAACGCTCCAATAGAAGGCCTAAACTACATGGCCTATACTCCAAAATGACTAGTCAATGATACAATTGGAGTCCCATTGGAACCTTGTAAAGAGCAAGAATTTCTCCTTCCTAAGCAATGTGGGATCCCATACACCACTCACATTTATCCTTATCATATGGGATGTGAAATCCCAAATTTACGTGTATTTTTACATATTGTTTTGTTCTCGTTGTTGATTGATTTAATTTATTTTAATATGATTGGAATTAAATTCTTTTATTTTATTAAGAGATTTTAATTGATGTGTTTTCTTTATATTAATTATTGTTTTGTAATTAAATTGCGCTTTGGTTTAAATTATTTTATTGTTGAACTTTAAATATTTTATTTTATTAATAATGGAATTGTAGTATTTTCAATCAGCTTTTATTTAATTTGTTGTACTCTTTTCTAATTGAACTTCTTTTTCTTTTTTTCCCTTTCTCTTTTTCTTTATTTTTATTTTTCTTTTCTTTTCTTTTTTCCTGCATTTTCGACCCTAGACCCGCGCGAGCCCCTCCCCGTTTCTCCCATCGCCACCTAGTGCCGCAGTCGGCCACCCTCCGACGACACTTACCAGCCCACGACCTTCCCCACCCGCCGGCGAGTCCAGTGGCACCGGAGGTGTCGTCTCCGGCCACCCCACCGCCCCTGCACAGCCCCCTACTCGAAAATGAGTTTATTGGCTTTTCCTACATTTTTCGGCCATCGCCGACCACCCATGACGCTGGAAACCTACCAGCAACCTCCCCTCACTCTGGCGAGTATAACCCACCGCCTAGAACCACCCAGTTCTGCCACTTGCTCCTCTACCCGAAATGGGTTTTCAAATAGAAACATCTTCACCGGGCTGCCGTCTGGCCACCGTTAGCCTCACCGCTATCACCAAACCACTCCCACACCTCAGCCGACCACCCCCTAACTCAGCTCCTCAAACTACGGCCCCACTTTCCCTATAAAACCCCAAATTCGAAAATGGGATTCCACCCATTTTGAGCCGATCCGCCACCTTCCGGTGGTTGCACCGCCACACCACCACCTTCATGAGATTCTCTACCCTTCATTGAGTATTTTCCTAAATTTTGGTGTCAAACTGAGCATTTTAGCCCAACGTACAAAGTGACTCGCTGTGAACACTGTGGATCGGCGTTTGCTCAATGATCCGGTTTTTACCCGCTGTAAGTATTTTCCAAATGAATTTTAAGATTTAAATATATTTTTGCATCGACAAATATTATATTTGTTTGACGTTGGGATTTGTTGGTTGACGTTGAAATTTATTAATTGTTGGTTATTTTGTGTGTTGTGGTTTACATTGTGTAATTACACGCTTGATCATGTGTATATTTGGTGTTTGGATTTTAATATGAGATGTGGTTATTGGGTTTATGAATTTTAATGGTTTTTGACTAAGTCATAACGGGGACGCCGATACGTAACGCTCGTTATGATTAGTGGGTGTGAATGAAATAACGGGGATAGCGATACGTAACGCCCGTTATGGTCATTGTGTGCGTATTTTATATCGGGGACAGCGATACATAACGCCCGTTATGATTGGTATGTATGTCATAACGGGGACGGCGATACGTAACGTTTGATATGATTGGAATGTTTGTGTCATGACGGGAACGGCGATACGTAACGCCCGTATGACTTGCATGAATATGGAGGTAAGCAGGAATGATGGTAGAGTCCCGCCTGCAAAACCCGTCTATTGTGTTAATTAGTTTTATGTGGATTATTTTCTAAGAAAAATGGTTGTGGTTTTTAAAGGATTTACGGATATCTTTTTCTGGGAAATGATGAATGATTTTATTGAAATTTTATCGTGGACCAAAATGGGATTTTAGCGTGTTATTTTATTTATTTTGAGGAAGATGCTTTTAAGCTTCATGCATACGGTATCATGCTCATGAGTGATGTTGTTGTTGTTGCATGAGTATATTTTATATCTTGGGTTTGTCTGAATTGTACTTAGCTGTGATGCTATTTTTGATTTCGTAGTTTTTGGATGTAGAGTTTTGTGGAGACTGAGCCTGAGTAGGCGACTGAGCTGTTGAAGTATTTATATTATAATTTGTTATCTTGGAAATTTGTTTTCCCTTTTTTTATAAATATGTATTTGTATCATTTGTATTTCGGGTGACTGTATTAAATCTCCTGTTGGAGAATTTATGTTAAAATAGTTTGTAAAATAGTTCTAAAAATTCTGGTACTTAGATATTGACTTTATTTATCCGCTGCTTTTATTTATGCATGTCACGTGTTCACACACTTAGCATTTGACGTTGGGGGTCGTGACCCGTATTGTCAGCATTCCGACACCTCGATTCCCGTGTTTATTTTAAGGGAATTTGGGGGCGTCACATGGGGTTTCACAATTTATCCCCCTTAAATACCCGACGTTCTCGTCGGGCCTGTTTCTTGTAGGTGGCACGGCTCTAGTCCCACATTTCTGGTTGGGATAGGTTCTGATACTATTTGTAACACCCCAATGGAAGGCCCAAACCACATAGTCCATACTCCAAAAGGACTAGTCAATGATACAATTGGAGCCCCATTAAAACCTTATAAAGAGCTAGAACTTCTCCTTTCCAAGCAATGTGGGATCCCATACACCACCTACCTTATCATTCTCATATGGGGTATCACATAGGATGTGATGATTTATTCCCTTTTTGATAAGATAATTGCTATAAGAGAGGCCATCAATAATTAACATTTTCAAATTTAAATACAAGTACCACACAACAGTTAGTACTGATAAAAATAGTCTTGATTTTATTTTTAAGCCTAGTATGTGTAAAATTCACTTGTAGATTCAAATATTCTCCAGTTATATGTGAAATTTAAGCCTGGTTGAGTTTTCAAAGTGCTGACAAAACAGTCTTAATTTTATTTTTAGAATTCTATAATTTGAAAGGTAACTAACTTGTCAGGCCGCTGTTATTTTTATTAAATTGATTTATAGGCATTAAACATGGCTGGTGTGCCGTGTGTCCTTAGTAACAAGGCATTTTTAAAAAGGAAACAAGATTCACATCCAAATTTTCCGCTAACAAGATAATCTCATAAATTGAGCATGTGCATGGCTTCTTGGTTTTATTGTAAAGAAAAATAACTTCAAAGTGCACTACTCTCTCTCTTTACGGTTAAAGTGGGTTTCTTTTATACATTCTTTAAGCCAGTGCAAATTACTGTGAAATTGTGGAGAAATATATAGTCTTGAGAAATTGTTAGATTTTTTTCTTTTTTCTTTTTTCTTTTTTCTTTTTAAATTTTCCTATACGTCGTTGTGCCTTTTGCATTTTTTAATGAAGCTCTATGACTATGAGTTATTAAAAATATTATGTTTTTAATACCTTTTGCACTTTTCCAGATTGAAATTCCAATACCATATGCTCGTGACTTGTTTTTGCATTAATTTGACTGCTAGTTTGGATCAAACTGTAACTGAAATTATAACCACCTCTTCTTGTAGTTGGCAATCATATACGTTGAGAACATGTTAAAGCTTGAGACTAGTGGTGCGATTGGAGAATTTGTTAGGAGCACGATGCTTATGGCACTGGTGGATATGCTAATAGAGTTGGATGTAAGTAGATTGAATTTATTAAACAAATTAGTTGCCAAAAATTTGATAATGCATTTGTGTGTAATCACATATTAAGAGTATCTCATAGGTGGAGATTGGATGGGATGGCATTTTGCGAGATGGCTCTTGTAAACGAATATTTCAGATGAAGCTCGAGAATGTGGATGAAATTGCAAATTATGACGAGGAAGATGATTATGAGATATGGTCTATTCAATGCTCAAAATTGACCTATAGCTTTCATCTGTTAATATTTTGAACTAAGAAATGGTAGCAAATTGTTGGAAATGCCTTGCTGGCTTTGACTACTGTAGTATTTTGACGGTGTTTCAAATATATGGCCTAATAAATTTATTTTTTTCCAGCCTTGAAAAGTTTGGGTATTTGGTATGATTGCTTCTACTGTCTATTTTGGACTCAAGAGTCAAAGCATCAATTGATAGTTGATATTGCATATTTATTTTTGCTTTCATTTTTTTCGAAAGATGATACTGATGTTTTGATGATTGAAATCAAATGAATGTTGCCTTCTATACTCAATCTATCTTGTGATCAACTACGAAAAATTAGCTGTCTTCAATATCAAAAAGAAAGGGCCCAACATATGATAGTGATTATGCATATGATGATCTCTGGGTACTTTTTGAAGGTATGTATGTTTGATGGTACTCAAGCTTGATTGCCTTTTTGTGAATATTATTCTTAAAAAATTTTATTAAATCTACAGGTCATTTGGAATTGCACACCCACAATAAGGATGCGGTAGAGTAATCAACACACTTAGGAGAACAAGATTCATGATTTTGTGGAGTTTTTTTATTAGAAAAGTACCTTAGTTGCATTGTCATGTTTTCAAAGTAGATATGAGTAAAGTTTTACGTTTTTAATCTTAGTTCTTAGTTTGTATTGATGAATAGATGTTCATAATCGTTTGGTATCCTTTTATAACAGAAAGATGATTCCCTCTCTAAATTTTTGTCCTTGTTTTGATATGAGTAAAATTCAATTTTCACAATTTATTTATACGTGTGTAAGGTTATAACTGCCAACAACTCCAATCTCATTAAAAACTTCATCTTCTTTTTATCTTTTGGGTTATAAACTACATATGGATCAATCAATCAAATAAGTTATTTGGCCAAAATGGGGAAAAAAAAAGAGGAAAAAACTGGCAAAAGATTCTGGAACGTGAGTAAGATAATTTGTGGCCAATTTTTAAAGTATTTCCGGCGACAAATTGTCGCGGCAAATAAAAATTATTTCTGTCAACTGTTTTCACCCGAAATAGCCATTATTGGCTCTAATTTTCTGGCGATATCTGGGCAGCGATATATAGCTGGAAGTACCTTTTTCCGGCGAATTTTAGTGAGTACTTCATCATCATGCCATCCAAAGGCCTTGCATCAGTAGTGACAAGAGTACTACTGCTGCTGGTAAAGATCAAGAACGCCAGGAACACCACCTTGGCAGCATTGCAGATCATCTGGAATAGGAATCCCATTTTTCAAGATCGAAGTACTGGAATTAATACTTAACTCTCAGCTAATCGATTGAGGAAGATGGAAATTAATGTATATATGTTTGATCAAAGGCTAGCTAGCTTATAACTTCAAGAAATATGTGCTTATACCATGCGGTTTATATAGCTCCATGAAGTCGCTCTATACTGGCAAAAGTTATCCTAAGCTCTAGCTGGCAAGCTAGCTAGCTTGATTATAAAGTTTCCATTTTTTTATATAATATTTGTAAAGAAATAAAGGAGGAACACCACAAATATTGCGTGCTGATCAGACCCAGTCATGAGATCGATTGTCTTATTTTAATTTAATTTGTTTTTCTTGATCAATAGGTATAATATTTGACCAAATTCATTCATTCAAAAAAAAAACACAGAAAGCTCAACAAAAACCATTATTACTAGCTAGCTTAGTCTATAAGGTTATACATTTCAGTTCTCAAAGGTAGCGCCCTAGCTACAACTAATTAATACTCTTCATTAAAGAGAGGCTAAAATTACCGACTGATCTAAAACATATTAACATCACAAAATGATAAACCGAAAATACAACAAGTAGTTATTATAATCTTAGAGCTAGCACGTACACGACTTCTAGCTCTTTCATATAATAGCCTCTGTCATGAACACCAATCAAGCACATGCAACCAAAAGACACGTTAATCATGATGCAAACCAATTTGTACGTAGGGATACTCCATGATTTCATGGTACTTGATCATGAGTTTGATTTTGCATGTTCATCTAATTGGCTGATCATGTCAATTCTATATGACGTTGGATTTTTTGAAGGAATTACCATACAAATGAAATGAAAACTTGCAGCTAAAATAATTAATCGACTCACTAGCTATATGTGTTTAAAGTCGGTATTGATGCAACTCTATATATAAAGTTTAAAAGAAAATTACAATGAAATAAATGAGCAACAATTAACTGAATATAACATATATATTGAATTTAAAAGACACATACGAGACTTGTAACGTCTTGAACCATTGACTTTTAATATTCTTTTGGTGCCTTGTCCTTTCAAAAAAAAAATGAAGTCTTATACCATTGATTTTTAATATTCTTTTGGAGTATGATTTTACCGTCTACAGATTCTAATGTGAGTCAGCCACCCAAGTTGGAAGGCAGGACTATATATTACCATGTGGCTGAATGATGATGTGGACAACAAAACATTGATTTTAATCCGGTAATTCTTTACACTCTATATATCCTGATCCATTTTGTTGCATCATACTTGAGAGAAGGGGTGACTCATCTTCGTTTTGATAAGTAGTCTCAACAACTGTTCCACTTGAACCATGATGAAACAAGGAACTGCTTAATAATTAGCAGACTGAATAATTTTATTCTTCAAGGCATAAAGCTCCTTACCACCCAAGCCCTTACCCACCAAGGATTTTGTTGGAGAAACAGATCATGATTTTATGCATTACACATGTTTGATAAAAGACCCATTAGAGGAGCTATTTGACATCCCCTGTTTTACAGAAAAACTGTTTCTGCGATTTCAGTTTATCTCCACATTTTAAACTTTATAAGCGTGCGTGCATGCCATATATAAAGTATGTTCATATACAAAAATGAACTTTATTGTTTCTAACCTCCACACCATGGCAGGTTATATATTTTCAAACGAGTTAACTTTGGCGTGAATGGGGGAGGACCATTATAAAATAACCCAGAAGATCGATCCAGTACTACTAGCTAGGTCAAATCTTAAAGATCATGTGGACATCAAGTGAGTCAACTTAACAAGAGCAGTACTAGCTACCGCGTCGATCTGATCGTAGGTAATTTAATAATTAACGTTAGAGCTTGGAATAAAGAGATTTTGTAACTTGAGAAGACTCTTTCATGGCTAGGTTTTTGGGGATGAATCCGTTGAACAGACCATCTGCAATATTTAAGGATCTGAAAAGGGAGATATCGATAAGCTTACAAATTATATATAGATGTCAGTGGAAGCTAGCAATTATTAATGTTTAATGTTGTATTATCATCTTGATCATGAGCAGGACTAACCGGCCCTTTTGGTTCTAAATTTTTTTAAAAAGCGCAGAGGTTTTGAATCACGCATCATCAAGTATTCTTACGACAGGAAGAAAAAGTACCTTCTTAAGTAACATTATAAACGCGCTTTGTTGAATTATAATATAATGTTATAATATGATTAGGTTATTATATTTATATAGATGGGGACTAGCTAGCTAATATTCCCAATATGTTAGAGATCATTCCAATTCTTTCTCAACAATTTGTGGGTAATGGAGTTTATATCCAAATTATTTGGACAGCAAACGTTTTACAAGTAATTAGAGGCAGCCAGCCAACGTCGAAACCAATGGCTAGCACAATTATTTTACATATTAATTTATTTATTACATAAACCAAGTACCAATTAAGTACTAGTGGCAGCCTGGTGGAAATGCATGCAGTAGCTTAAGGCATTGAAATGGGCTAGCTAGATAGCTATCCAATTCGAGGAACTTGAGAAACAACAGCACTCTCATTAACCACAACCCTGACCCTGTTACACCTAAAGTCACCAGACACCGGCGTCCCTTCCAGCACCAAGATTGCATACACGTTGCTATTTTCTGCTTCTATCTTTTCTGCTGCAGCCTCCCCATTTGCTCCAAGCAGCTCCGGCCATGAGTTCTTACCTACAATCATTTCTCATATTATAATATCGATCTTTAATTCTTTGAGTTCTCACGAAAGAAAACCCAATCCAACAACAATTAAACCAAAATAAGCCGATCCGAAAATAACAACTAAAGAAAATGAAATTCAACACATTAATTTAAATACTAGCTTAATAAAATAAAGAGATATATTGAATTTAAACATTAAAATAAATGCACCACAACCAAAATAATAAAAGAAAATTGATTAACTCAATATTTAAACATAAAATTAACTAAAAGATAATATTTAGCAAACTAATAGTTCTAATATTAATTTAAACAAATAATACATGAAAATACAAAGCAATAAAAATAACGGGACCTCACAATATATATGGCAATATCAGACATTGGAAATAAAACTTACCTCGACATATTGATGCCATAGTACGTACGTACACCTTTCTTATTTCTTTCCCCTTCTGTGTAATATATATGCGATAGATGTTTGAGTGAGGTCTTCCTGATTGGATGGGGTATATATAGATGTTTGAGTGGTTTGTTATATAAATTCCCAAAGCTTTTTTTTTTTTTTTTACTAGCATGTTTTAGTGAATTTACGCGTTGAAATTCAGTTGGGATAATTAATGGTGATTTTCAAATGGAGGACGAACGATATTTGAAGAAAGAGAAAAAAAACACGTTGAAAAGGCCTAAAGACAAAAGACAGAAATGCCGAAATCAAAGTGACGTGGAGACGTGGAGACGTGAAGAAATCAAAGACACGTTTAAAGTTTAAAATTCAAAAGGACAAAAAAAAAAAAATTGCGAACCTCCTGATCATCAAGATTGAGAAGAAATTTAAAGTTTTAATATCTACACATGTATTACATGTTAGATTATTTCAAATTATATTTTAAATTTGATTTTTAAATATTATTTTAAATACTCTTTCCAAAATTTTAAATTATCTATTTTTTTGAAAATTTTCTCTAATGTATTTTTTTAATCCCACATTAGTTAGACAGTGAAATATTTAATGGTTTATAAGTGAATGTATTCAATATACATAAATTAAATAAAAGGGTAGACACTCTGGAAACATCACTCAGTACGAAGCATTGATCGCACGCGCGACGCATTAACAGTTTAGACACACGCACTTACGCATCGTCGCAAGTGATGAAATTCTTTTGCTAAGTGAAATTATGTATCTAATCACAATTTTGACAGTTGTGATTAACTGTCAATTACAATTATTTTTGTAACTCTTCAGACAACAACTGTCACATTTTTTAATCGAAACGTTATGTCTACTGCTATTGTATCTTTTCGTTGAAAAGGTTAATGTTCAAAATTTGCAATCTGCATACTATATAAACAGTGTTGTATCCTCAAGACATACTCGTTTTTTATTCTCTTTTGTAGAACTCTATACGAGTGGAAAACAATATTGATCTAAGAGATAGATTAATAATCGTCTCACTGTTCTTATCTTTCAATATCTATACGTATATTTTTTCTAACATTACATGCCTCGATTGATAACATCAAGATTGAGAAGATTTCTCCACCATACATGTCCAGATCGTCTGTATAATGGGTATATTTATCCACCTTATATTTTATTTCGTTCATTCTTAGATTTTATTTTATCATCTTCTTTTTCTGTTTTTTTAGATGTACCTATTCTTCTATTTTATTTAGATATACCTATTCTTCTATTATATAGGAGTAATAACAATGTCAATGTTATGAATATTAACATTACCTATTTCAAAAAAAAAATAACATTACTTGTACTAAAAAAAATTGTTTTATTAATATATAATATAGTTACCATAAAATAAGAAAATATATCTTATTTGTTTACCTATTTATTAAATCACTTAATATGCTAATTAATATAATCTTATATAATATAATTTATTAACAAACAAGTTGAATAGTTAAGAAAATATTATTTACATTAATCAATATAAAGAAACGAAATCACATATAATTTCAGTACTATATGTAATAAAAATAAGAAAATATTTTTTATTAATTAACTGAAATCCACGTGCCTGGGCACGTGGTCCCCTCCTCTCTCTCTCTCTCTCTCTCTATATATATATATATTTAGAATATATAGGTTTTGAAAAGCTCTATTTTATCCGGCCTCCATCCATCCATCTTCCATTTATATTTCTGATAAGAAAATTGCCATTTGGCCAAGAGTACGCCACGTGCCAGCTAATAAAAAGCGGCTTACAGATGGCCTCCCCATTAAGAAAAAATTCAAAGAATAAATCCAAAAAAAAAATCATATATTTAAAAACAAATATTCTTCCGTTCTATAAAATGGCCCATCCAAAATTAGTTTTCTTGGCCCCAAGTAACGTCCTTTCCTAACTTTACAATGGTGGAATCGATTTATAATAATGGTAAATTTGATTATATATACACACTCCTTAAGATATATATTATATGGTCGATCGACTTAGAACTAGCTACATGATGTACGTGCTCTATATATTTTTTTAAGAGATATATAATTAACTCCACGGTTTGAGCTATCTAGAAATATATAGCTAGCTAGGTACCTCTGTCAATTTTGATCTAGTCTATAAATATTAATAAAAAACACGATAAAACATGCGACCAAATCCCAAATTGCCACATGTTAACTTTAATTTTATATGTGTGTATATATATGTAATAATTAATGCATTATGGCAGCCATGTCGTGTGTATAACATCAACTTTAAGACCAGCTAAATTAGAAGTTCGTATAAATTAACCAACTTGTAATTTACTAATGTATGACGTGTAAGATCAACAAAGCTAGCTAGCGGGGGTACATGACTCAAAAAACGTAATTCAAAGTACGTACAAGGACAAACGTATAAATGAAAAGGTTTGACACGTACAAAATGATAATCAAATTCAATATGCTTTGAGCGATTGTGAGAGACTAGATTGGCAACAAGAAAGATAGAGTTTTGATTGTCACAAAGTAGAATCGGAGAAGAGGAAGATGTCACCTTGAGATTATGAAGAAGATGACCAAGCCACTTGACTTCGACAGTGCTGGCTAGTGCCCGATATTCTGATGCACAACTTGAATGAGACACTGTCAGTTGTTTATTGGAACACCAAAAGACGAGGTTATCATCAAGATAAATAACATAGCCAGAGATGGACCAACGTGTAACAAGGCAACCGGACCAATTAGCATCCGAGTAGGTAAAAATATCACAGGAAGAGTATGGAGTGAATGAGAGGTCATATTACAAGGTTCCCTTGATGTAGCGTAAGATCCGTTTGACAGCCTGGAAGTGACAAAGGGAAGGCTTGTGCATGTACTAACTCACGGCAGAGACAGCATGAGCGAGATCTGGTCGAGTGATAGTGAGATATTGAAGAGCACTAACAAGGGACCGATAAAGTGAGGTATCATCAAAATTAGAACCATCAGTGGACTGGTGTTGGGAAACGACCATGGGAGTGCTCACAAGCTTATTGTCAACCAGTTTGGTACCCTGCAAAATTTCATGAACATACTTAGCCTGGCTAAGAAAGAGACCAAAAGAAGTCTAATGTGCTTCAAGACCCAAAAAATAGTTTAATGATCCCATGTCCTTGGTGGCGAACTCCTTGGTTAATTTGCCAATAAAAACATCAAGAAGAGCTAATTGTTGTTAGTCACGACAATGTCATCAACATATAGTAATAGATAGATTAAATCAACACCTTTGGAAAGAGCAAGCAAGGACAAGTCGGCCTGACTACAAGAAAACCCAATAGCAAGAAGAAAGGCACTAAACCTATGGAACCAGGCTTGTGGAGCTTGTTTAAGCCTATATAAAGCTCGGTGTAGCCTACAGACATGGGAGAGATATCTTGAATCAACATAACCTAGAGGCTGCTCCATATAAACTTCCTTTCGAAAAATGCCGCTCAGAAAATCATTTTTCACATCAAGTTGGCGAAGTTGCCAGTGATTAGAAACCGTCAAAGAAAGAACAACTCCAATAGTCGAGGCTTTGACAACTAGACAGAAAAAATCATTGAAATCAAGACTTGGTTGCTGAGTGTAACTTTTAGCAACAAGATGGGCCTTGAGACGATCAACAGAATCATTTGCGAGATACTTGATGTGAAAAACTCATTTGGAGCCTACAATATTTTTATTTGACAATCGGGGCACTAAATCCCCAGTGATTGCGATGCAAGGCTTGAAGCTCCTCATTTATGGCGACAATCCATCCAGGGTGCTTGGCAGCGGACTTGAACCCTTTGGGTTCACGCGTGATGAGTAAGGACTGAACAAGATTGGAATTTAGAGCAGTGCAAGTATGAAGGGCCCAAGTAGAAGGCTTGAAAATCCCAAATTTGGCTCGTGTTTGCATCTGGTGAGATCCAAGGAGACTAGTGTTGGAGGAAGATGGGGCCAAAGAGATATTCAGGATTGGACTTGTGGGCTAAACAAGTGCCGATGAGAATTGTGGCTCATCAACAGCTGGTACCTGCAAAACCGAAGCCAGCACAAAACTACAAGATAAATCAGTTAAACATGGGCCACACAAATCCTGGTAGGATAGGGTAGAAAAGGTAAAGAGGCCCCTAATGTGATTGTGTTCCTGGAGGGGTATAGTGGGCTCTAAAAAAGTGGAAATTGAGGTAATAGGTAATGGCCCAGAGCAATTGTTATTTTTGTAGGGTAGCCAAGGTCATCAAAGACGACATGCCTAGAAATAAACACTTGATTAGAGAGACGATCAAGACATCAAAAACCATGATGAGACTTACTAAGACAACTACAATGAGCTAATTTGTGAGGGGCATAATCATATAAGTAGGGAAAAACAAGACAACTAAAGGGATGAAAATTAGAGTAGAAAGGAGGCTTACCAAACAAAATCTCAAAGGATGAGCAACCAACAAGAAGAGGCGTTGGCAGACGGTTAATGGTAAAAGTGGCGGTGCTAAACACGTCAACACAGAATTTAAGAGGGACATGAGAGTGAAAATGCATAGCAAGACCTATTTCAATTATGTGTCTATGTTTACACTCAGCACGTCCATTTTGATATGAAGTATATGGACACGACATTTGATGAAAAATTTTTGAGGAAATTCAGTGATTCTGAAATTGATGATTAGTGAATTCAATACCTCCATCAATTTGAAAGATCTTGATTTTAGTGAAAATTTGATTTTCAACAAATTTTTGAGATTGTAGAAAAATGTAGAAGGAGATTTATATTTTAGAGGATAGAGCCAAGTAAATCGAGAATAATCGTCAATAAATATAACATAATAACGAAATCCAAGATTTGAAGGGATGGGTGACAGTCTCCACAAATCACAATGAACAAGATCCAATACATGAGAAGCGCGGTTTACGTTCAGAGAAAAGGAAAGTCTTTTACTTTTAGCAAGCTGACAACTAGAACAAACAGTAGGATTAGGAAGCATAGAAGTAACACATAGTTGGCGATTTTTATTTGCCATACTTGTTCTGTTGCTGAGAAATAGACCAGAAATCATGGAAAGTAATGAACCGAGGTAGAAGAAGATAAATAAAATATAAATGGTTTGGACAAGTAACAAAACTTCTACAAGAGCATGCTTTGGGCTGATCATGCATCAATTTTATAGCCCAAATTTTGCTATAGCTGCTATCTTTAAGCTGAGCTACAATAATCAGTTTAAAATTACTATTTTAAAGTAAACTGCTGCCTACATCCACAACCTACCGGATTCATGGCATTAATGCAATTTAAAAGATAGATCTCAAGATGAATAACTATCTCCATGGATTTACAGAATAAGATCATTCAATTTTAGATGTCCTGTGAAGTTCGATTACGAATAGTGAATTTTTCAATATCAGATTCCATTTTTCTTCAAGGAGATGCATTGAGTCACCTGAACACAAACTTACTGGTTAGATCACTTGGAAAGGGTGGCCATCAGCTCCTCTTTCAACTGTTCAGCATAACCACCATGAGTTCGAATGGACAACGTATGCGAATAACCTTGTCATTGTCCATTGAAATATTTGTCTCTTTCGCTACAATCTGTTGTTCCCTAAATGCTTTGATGACTCCATAAATCGGGTGAGCATCCAATGGGCAGCTTATCGTTACAACCGAATCGTCTTGTCTGTCCTGAAAATCAAACTCTTTTGGTGGGAGCTTTTTATGCTTATTTTTTCCCA
Organism: Platycarya longipes; assembly: GCA_036559045.1. Lineage (NCBI taxonomy): Eukaryota > Viridiplantae > Streptophyta > Magnoliopsida > Fagales > Juglandaceae > Platycarya > Platycarya longipes. The sequence continues at coordinate 2,280,055 of CM071792.1, forward strand.
ACTCCTTTTCAGTTTCCAGAACCTTGATCTTCATCTAGAGATCAGTGATACATGTAATAGCGTCACATCGTAGATATATTCGGGACAATAGCTCTTAATGCATAGAATCTCTGATTAAGCTTCTCGCGCCTCTGCCTCTTTGCTTCCACATGATTCAACGGTTCTTCTCTCCCATAGGCAGGCTTTCTCCCTCTCTTTCTGGGTTTCCGCTCATCAGGCTGAGATGATGATTCATCCCTAAACATCTCAAAATTATCCTTATCCAACCCACCAAATGAAGCACGAAGCTTCTAGAACACCAGTTTATCTGCTGTGAAAACGTCCCCACATACATCAAACAGAGACTATAAAACTGTATTGTTGTTGGGAAATAGTGTTTTTTCCCTTTATTCTTAGAAGTTTGCTTGCATGCTCTTTATTGTACTTTATCATAATGTTTATGAAATGACATTCTTTTTGCATTTCCATGAGTGAATCCCAATCAATTTTCTAAGCAAAAACTCCACTGAGGCGTTCTCCAAAGTCGGTGATCACTTGAAGTAATCACAGAGCGTGAAATCTCATCTTTCTCATAAGCCATCGGCTTGAATTTGGCAGATGCATGTGACTGGTGAGAGTGCTTTCCAGTTGCAAACCTATGCTTCATTCTTGAATGTTCACAGCCAGTTCACTTAAGATTGAATCGAAAGGTACGATTTTTCCGCTTTTTTAACTCTTGGTCGTAGTTGTTCCTCTGCTTCAGGGGTGGAACTACCCCTAGTCTAGGGGGCTACCGCCACCCAAACTTTTTAAAAAATTATACATAATATATAAATATATATAATTTTTTTTATATAATTAAATTTTCACACCAATTTATCAAAAAATAAAAAATTTCCCCCCCCCCAATTTTTGGATCTCTAAAAATTTTACTAAATTTTTTTTTTCAAATTTTAATACTTATCTAATCTCACTCTAAATTTTCACTTTAGTGACGGTTGACACTCAAATTGTCTCTCCCACTTTAGCTTGATGTGCTGATGCAACTAGATTTTTAAGATATGTCTAGATTATTTAAATTATGTAGATGCCTAGAAATATGATTTTTTTACATATGATTTGCTAATTTATATTGAGAAAAAATTATCAATAATTTCACTTTAGAAATGATAATAGATGAATTTTATTTCATGAAAGATCATTGTTGAGCTTAATTTGTAAGAGAAATCTTAAGTTTATTTTTTATTTTTTTATAATGGGCTCTAACAAATTACAAAAATTCTAAAGAAAAAGATTATTTATAAACATGTATTTTTATATATAATTTTATAACATATGATTATTGTTTTTATATATAATCATGCTTAAAAAAAAAATTTATATTCACATATACCACATATTTTGTCAATCGCCCCCTCCCCCTCCAAAATATCAAATTATAATTCCGCCCTTGCTCTGCTTGCTTGAATTGTATACCCCACCGTATTAGCGTAGTTATCGTTTGTGGGCTTTGATTCTGTATTCTATGAGATGTTTGGATTGGTTTTCTTAAATTTGGTTCTTGGAATCAAATAATGTACAATTAATTGAGATTTACTAACTAAGAACTGTGCTTAGTGGTAGATGATAATTCTCTCTCTTTTATCGGAGTATTAGTTTTATATAAATGATTTTTTTTGGATTTTGGGGGAAGAAAAAACCTGTAGGCAGTTTTGAGAGGGAAATATATATTATACAAGGATTACATTTGAACCATAAAAACACGCAATCTATCTATGCATTACACATGTTTGATAAATGACCCCTATTGTATAACCATTGGAGAGAATTTAATTGCGTCATTTTGAACGTGATTTCAAGTTGTGGACTTTGTAATTGAATTTTTGTTTACAAGAAAATGATTATTTAGATATTACTATGAAAAACTCCTCTTAATTAAGTCTGATATAAGCATGGGAATACATTGCTTTAGTGACGACTTTATTTTGTTTTTGAATACTGCATGCTAGGAGATGGGTTCAGTTTATTCAAAACCGTAAATTTAGGTTTAAAATATTCTATCTTTAGTAGTGATTATTTCTTTTAAGTAAACTTATCTTTAGCAGTAATGAATGTGAAAAAGATCTTAACTTTTTCTTAATCCACTATCATTTGGTTCCTTTGAAGGCCGGCTTTGAATGTTTTATGTTAGCTAATTGTTGAATATTAATTTTATACTTTTCTTTGCGTGTTTGGATTTCCAGGAGTTTAGATTTTCTATTCTTCATTTCATTTTAAAGTTGGTCGGTTGGTTTGCCTTAACATTATAAATGCAGTTAAGAGTGTTTTGTAATTTATCTATTGATAATAATTTGATATATTATTTTTAGTGATTATTCCGAAAACTTTTTTTTCCTTTAAATTAAAAAATATGATTTATCATTAGTTGTCATCATAGGTAAGATTAGGATTTTATTATAATCTCTACATAATTTTTTCTGATATATTTTAAAAATATCAAAGAATGTAAATTCAAATATTATAAATTAAGTATTGATAAATCAATATAATTTTTTGTTATAGTCAGATCTAACCACCACCAACATAGAAGTACCATTTTTTCTTATTATAATTATATTATATCTGCTTAGACAACCATAGCGTCAATTTGAACTAAGTTTATTTAGGAGTTTTGCATACGACTCCTGGATGGTACCCTCTCTCCTTACTTCAAATCACAGTCAATACCAGACTTTGTGAGTGTTTCTATTTTTATATTTTATTTTAATTTTGAGACATATGTATGGACAATAAAATTTCAAATATTTGTTTAATGTTTTTTTTTATAGGTAAAAAAAACATTAAACAAATATTTGTTTAATGTTGTTTCTATCTACTACAAATGATGGTGATCTTCAGAATTTCTTTGCAATTTTGAAAATTGTAGAAGGATGCAAGCATCAAGATCATTGTAGGAAAGACATTTGATGACTTGATTTTGAGCAGTCCCAAGGATGTTCTTCTAGAGGTTTGACATTTTTGTGCCTTTCAATTACTATTTTTCCTTTGCTCATGACATCTAAGTCCATTGTTTTAATTGAAAATAAAGTTCTGTTGGAAATAATCATTCTTATAAACAGATTATAAAATCATAAATAGAAAGTTGTACGTGTACTGTTAGTTAAATCATGTTTTATTATGATTCATAATCAAGAGTCATGATCCTGCTCAAAATTTATGTAAAATAAAAGTTAGCATACCTTCGGCCGATATACAATAAATAGAACTTTATCTCCAAAATTTGTTTGAGTAACTTGATCTTCTTTCACCTTACTCCTTTGTTTCTATGTTTGTGATAAGAAACCTCACAAACTTTGCTTGAGTGGAGAGAGGAAGTAAAACCTCTTTATATATATATGAGTGATGGAGTACCTATAAATATGAGAGTGATGAAGTAACCTTGGCCATTAAGAGTAATCATTTATTGACTCTAACTTATAAAATTCAATAATGTTTATGAATTTATAGTTACAAAAGTAAAAAGATTCTAAACACAATAATATGTCACATGATTCCCATCAATATTTAATAGCTAGCTAGCTAGAGATCAACGTACCAGAATTATTGGCAACAAATCTGATGGCAGCCCATCCATTCTTTGGAACCCCAATGCTGATAACCTCTAGTTGATCAATTAAATTAAAATTCTTTGGGTCAGTTTCATTGTTCAAATTCCCTAAACCCATCCCGATCATATAGAAGATAAATCCAAGCAGATTCATTGGATGGTTCTTCTACTACATTAGTCCCTTGAAACACCATTTCATCCGCTTCACCATACTTCAACATTATCACTTTTGTCCCTTGACTCTTTCCCACATCTCCAATGAAGTTGAAAAAGTATGGTGGCTCTTCTGGAAAATCTTTAGTGAAGACTCCACTCAACCGCCTCCAAACAACGTAGACAATATCTCTTTATTTTCAATCACAAGCTTGGCAATATTCCTCCCATTTTGCAAATAGTAAATCTCATTGCACAACTTCAACTTCTAATACATATAGTTGTGAAATAATTAAAACAAATAAAATACCATTTTATTTTCTTTTAAAAAATAAAAGTGTGAAAGATATGGAGTTAAATGGTAAAAGACAAGTTTTGGGCCTTGGATTTTGGTCTATTATCCATGTTTAATTTATGTAATATATCCAAGAATATGAGTTCAGATTTGATAAATCTATATAAGTTCTCCCTATTGATTGAGGGTAGTTGAGCACAATCTGTTTGATGATATAACTCAATTAAATGTCTTACAAAATGTTTGCATATTTCTTGATATAGAACTTGTTGAGGAGGATATATCAACAAGTGCATCACTAGAATGGGGTTTGAGGAAAATGAATCTTGTGTATGCTTAATTGATTGCAATGTTAATTTTGGTTTATTTCATTCTCAAATTAGACAATAATGGAGTTTCTATATTTCAACTAAATTTTGACAAACACAAATTATGTTCATAAATGGATAAATGTTTTTTATAAAAAATATATATATAGATAACTATTGAATTGTGTTAAGGGTGTTTTATATATAGTTTAATATTTTTTACTCACATACGTGCTTATTCACTTAAATAAACTAATGCATGCTTCATTTTAAATACATATACATTTTCTTTTTAACATTTATCACATATTTATATATTGACCAATTTTTATAATTTTTAATTTTGAATAGTGTAATAGACCAATATGTATAATTTATGCGTATCAAAATATATAAACAACCCATTTAGTATGCCTACAGATTACTCGGAGTAGGATATGGCGAGCGAAACCGATGCATCGGGAGACCCAATGTTTTGTTACGGTTTTAATCTTTTTGGACATTCTTATGGCTTCAATGTTGCTGGATTTAGTTCAGTTTGGTGTACGTTCGGGTTGTTAAAGCTTCATAATGGGAATAAATTAAGCTTATTGTTGCTTTTTGTAAGAGTTATAAAAGGATGAAGTAAAACAGAGAGGAGATATTATGAACTGATTCACTTGCTTTTCACTTTGTATTCAATCGTAATATATAGAAGATTACATACAACAAACTGGAGAATTTTAAGGAATACAATATTATGGTTTAACAGAATGAGAATAATATGCAAATGGTTCAGGTGGTTCAGATTTGTTGAATTGTCTTGATTCTTGGAACTGATCACCTGATTTTTGCAACTGATTATTGACTAAGTCAGTGCATACTTTAACACCCCCCTGCAAACTGATGGGTAGTTGGATAACCATGAGTTTGGTTCTCAGAAAGTGAAACCGAGCTGCAGTCTGGCCTTTAGTAAATACATCTGCTGTCTGATCTGTAGTAGAGATATATTTAACAACAATATCTTTATTTACTACCTTTTCTCTAATAAAATGATAGTCAATTTCCACATGCTTGGTTCGGGCATGGAAGACGGGATTCGATGCTAAGGCTAGTGCTCCAATGTTGTCACACCAGATGGTAGGAGGCGATGAAAGAGAAATCTGTAACTCCTTCAATAACATTCTAAGCCAATAAGCCTCTGCTGTAGCTAAAACCATGCTTCGGTATTCAGCCTCGGTGCTTGAACGCGAGACGACACCTTGTTTCTTGGCACACCATGATATTAAATTCTTTCCTTGAAAAATGCTGAATCCACTAGTGCTTCTCCTGTCATCAGGATTTCCAGCCCAGTCTGAGTCTGAGAAAACATTTAAGTTGACAGCAGAAGGTGAATAAAATAGGCCATAGTCAACTGTGCCTTTCAAATAGCGAAGGACCCTTTTTGCTGCTATCCAATGAGAGTCTCGTGGACTATGCATAAATTGACATAGCTGATTTACTGCATAGGAAATATCAGGACGTGTAATGGTGCAGTATTGCAATGCACCCACAATACGCCTGTATTCAGTAGGATCCAATAAAAGTGTGCCATTTTCAGAAGAGAGTTTCATTCCTGAAGTTGAAGGACAGGCCAAAGGTTTAGCACCAATCATTTTAGTGCTGTCAAGTAAATCTAAGATATACTTAGCCTGTCTGAGATGAAGGCCCTCACTGCTTCTTTGTGCTTCAATACCAAGGAAGTAACTTAGCTGTCCAATATCTCTGAGATGAAAAGTTTCCTTTAAGCTGTCAATGAAAGAATGAATGGCATAAGGACTGGACCCAGTGACTATGATGTCATCTACGTAGATCAACACAAAAATTTTTAATGTGTTAGTACAAAATGTAAACAAAGAATAATCAACTTTGGATTCCTCAAAACCTGGCTCTGTTACCATGTAAGAGTTATAAAAGGATGAAGTAAAACAGAGAGGAGATATTATGAACTGATTCACTTGCTTTTCACTTTGTATTCAATCGTAATATATAGAGGATTACATACAACAAACTGGAGAATTTTAAGGAATACAATATTATGGTTTAACAGAATGAGAATAATATGCAAATGGTTCAGGTGATTTGTTGAATTGTCTTGATTCTTGAAACTGATCACCTGATTTTTGCAACTGATTATTGACTAAGTCAGTGCATACTTTAACACTTTTGTATTCCAACGCAGGAAAAAATATGCAATTGATAAAGAGTGCTGGAGTCAAGTTCTGCTACTTGAGTTGCATTGTTACTTAGTCTATGTCGTGATTGGTATGATAATTTGCTTTATTGCCCGTACATATCCATTGGAAATTTCTCCTGAATTCAAAAACAATTATTTTTAATTTAATTTTACTTAAAGATTAAGTAAGTGTTTTTTTGACAATTATTATGTAATTTTTTTTTTTAAATTAAGAATAAATAAAAAAAATTAATGAATTTAAAAAAAAAAAATACACTATTCGGGGTAAATTTGGGCTAGCGCCACTCTTTATATATATATATATATATATATATATATTTTATATATATTTAATTAATAGTTGTCATAGTGATTATGTATAATGAAATATTTAGATATAAAATTCAGCATAAATAATAGTCCGTGCATTGCGCGAGTTATAGGCTCGTATATATTAAAATTATATATATTCATGACAGTTCAATTTACTTGTATAAAAATTTATAGGCGCAAGCTCCAAGTTTAATTTTTAGTTTAATTTGGCTAATCAGTAGTGTTCAAGTTAATTTATATGTAAAGCAAGTTAATAATTAGCATACAATATAGGAAATAGACCACATTTATTTCAATGGACTTTTAAGGATCGAAAAATTCTTTAAAACAGAAATTTACAAATTCATATTATAAATTAATGGGCTCGTACTACACTAGCTAGCTATAGCCTCTACTATATAACTAAGGGCCAAGGCAACACATTCAATAGTGCTAGCTAGCTCTCAGGTTATATATAAAGATATATAATTGTATGGTTACAATATTTAATTGATTGCGTAGATTTACGTACCGATAAAATTAGTAGTATATATAGTTACAGCTTAGCGAGTCTTTTGGAGCATTTTGAAACAAATAAAGCAAATGATGTTTGCCAATATTGAACTTTGATCATCAGCAAACCACTATAAAGTCATTGACTTGGTGGCTCGGTCATCATGTTAAGTTTTAATTCTTATCTGATTATGGCCGGAGATGTGCATGTTGGCGCACTTTCTCTCTATATATATAATTACTACTTGAAATTGATAATTATTCATCAATATTTAATTCAAACATGAGCATCCTCTTAGTAACAATCTGATTAGTGTATCGAAGATCAGAGAGCTGATGATGATCATGAGATCACGGCCGAGACGACTTGTCGCGACGATTCTAAGTGCATGGTCAGCTGTACGCGGTTATATGATCTAGCTAGTTGAACGAAAGCAAAGCAAGCAACGCATATCGTCATTTATGATATTTTCAATTCATGGAACGTCCTCAAAGCTGAATAGGAGGACCATTATGGTCCTCCCAAAGGATCAAGAAGCTTTAATTATCTCAGAAAATTTTACACTATCTATGTATATATATTTTCAAACGAGTTAACGTTGGCGTGAATGGGGGAGGACCATTATGAAATAACCCAGAAGACCGATCCAGTACTACTGGCTAGGTCAAATCTTAAAGATCATGTGTAGATCAAGTGAGTCAACTTAACAAGAGCAGTACTAGCTACCGCATCGATCTGATCGTAGGTAATTTAATAATTAACGTTAGAGCTTGGAATAAAGAGATTTTGTAACTTGAGAAGACTCTTACATACCTAGGTTTTTGGGGATGAATCCGTTGAATTGACCATCTGCAATATTTAAGGATCTGAAAATGGAGATATCGATAAGCTTGCAAATTATATATAAATGTCGGTGGAAGCTAGCGATTATTAATGTTTAATGTTGTATTATCATCTTGATCATGAGCAGGATTAACCGCCTTTTTGGTTTTGAATTTTTTTAAAAAGCACAAAGGTTTGGAAGAATATATTTTATTTTGGAAGAAGAATATGAATCACGCATCATCAAGTATTCTTACGACAAGAAGAAAAAGTATCTTCTTAAGTAACATTATAAACGCACTTTGTTGAATTATAATATTATGCTATAAGATGATCAGGTTATTATATTTATATTATATAGATGGGGACTAGCTAGCTAATGTTCCCAATATGTTAGAGATCATTTCAATTCTTTCTCAACAATTTGTGGGTAATGGAGTTTATACCTATATTATTTTGACAACAAACGTTTTACAAGTAATTAGAGGCAGCCAGCCAACGTCGAAACCAATGGCTAGTACAATTATTTTACATATATATTAATTTATTTATTATATAAACCAAGTACCAATTAAGTACTAGTGGCAGCCTGGTGGAAATGCATGCAGTAGTTTAAGGCATTGAAATGGGCTAGCTAGATAGCTATCCAATTACAGGAACTTGAGAAACAACACCACTCTCATTAACAAAAACCCAGACCCTGTCACACCTAATGTCCCCAGTCACTGGCGACCCATCCAGCAGCACGATTGCATGCACGTTGCTATTTTCTGCTTCTATCTTTTCTGCTGCAACCTCCCCATTTGCTCCAACCAGCTCCGGCCATGAGTTCTTACCTACAATTATTTCTTATATTATAATATCGATCTTTAATTCTTTTGAGTACTCATGAAAGAAAACCCAATCCAACAACAATTAATCCAAAATAAGCCCATCCGAAAATAACAACTAAAAAATAAAATTCAACACATTAATTTAAATACTAACTTAATAAAATAAAGAGATTAAATTCAAACATTAAACTAAATGCACCACAACCAAAATAATAAAAGAAAATGAATTAATGAAATATTTCAATATAGAATTAACTAAAAGATAATATTCAACAAACTAATAACTCTAATATTAATTTAAACAAATAATACATGAAAATACAAATCGATAAAATAACGGACCTCACAATAAAACTTACCAGCTTGACATTCTAATAATAATGCCATAGTACGTACGTACACCTTTCTTATTGATCTTTCTCCTTCTGTGTAATATATATGCGATAGATGTTTGAGTGAGGTCTTCCTGATTGGATGGGGTATATATAGATGTACATAGATTCCAGTGGTTTGTTATATAAGTTTCCAAAGCTTCTTTTTTCTTTTTTCTTTTTTCTTTTTCCTTAGCATGTTTTAGTGAATTTACACGTTGAAAAGGCCTAAAGACAAAAAGACAAATATGCCGAAATCAAAGAGACGTGAAGAAATCAATTTGTGTGTATAGATATATAGATATATATATATATATATATAATATGCAAGCGTAGAATATTATTTAGTCCACACGATCATTTACACCTTGTCTGTGCGCGCGTGTATATTTATTTAGTCCACATAATCATTTACATCTTGTGTGTGCGCGCGTGTAAATATATATATATTGCTGGTGGCTAATCATTTGATCTTAATCTCATGCGGAAGAATTCCTCTTCCTTTTCTAGCTCTTTGTGTTTCTTTTCCTGGATAATTTATCGCACTTTCATAATCATGTCTTTAACTAATCTCTTTCGTACCAGAATATAAATATATATATATATATATATATATTTCAAAGAGAGGATGATACTATTTTCTCATATTCTTGTAAAAATTTAAAATGTAGTTCAGCGAACCAATAAATATTTAGAACTGAGTTTTATCAAGGATAATATCAGAAAATTTATCAGTAAATTCAATAGCCTTTTGGATTTGCTTGATTTTGCCTTAAGAGATGTCATAACCAAGGAATCTAATCTTGGTTTAAAACAATTTAATCTTTTTGGCTGAAACCACTAGACCATTATGTCGGATGATATCAAGAAAAGCTAACAAATATTTCCAATGATCATCAATAGATTTTGAGAAAATTAAAACATCATCAATATAAACAATAGTAAAATGAGTGAAACGATTGAAAATATCATTCATAACGTTCTAGAATTCACTATGAACATTTTTTAGTCTAAATGGCATCACATTTCACTTATAGTGATCAAAATGAGTATTGAAAGTAGTCTTGTATCGATCAGACTCTCTAATTTGGATCTGTCAAAATCTAGACTTAAGGTCAAATTTAGAAAAAATAACTGCATCACTAAGCCTATGAATTAAGTCATTTTTATTGAGAATATGGTAATTAATCTATTCCAATACTTTGTTCAAGGATTTATATTTTATGGAATAACATTGCTTTTCTTGGCCATTGTCTCCGTAAACTGACAATTAATATACATGTAAAACGAGCCTGCAGGTGCGTGGAACAAAAATTTTACGAATTTAGACACGATTATTTAAGTATTTCAAATGGCCAAAAATCAACTGATGCTATATTTATAAATAAGCTGGCCGGTGGCCGCATATTTTCTGTTATATATATATATTGATATAAAAAGTAAGATGCCTTTTCCATGCCTTAGCTAGCTCTCTCCTATTCAGTGCATACTTTTCAAATTTTCTTTTAATCTATAATAAGATACACACGCATATATGCTCAAACAATTTGTAGATATATATATATATATGCTTTGTCAGGGCCAGCTAGCTAGCATTAGTTGAGCTGGTTTAAACTATATCACGGGCTTAATCGGTATGTTTTTATGTAGAACTTTTTTTCCTAGTTATAAAAGTAATTATACACTACAAGAGAATGAGTTTTTTGAGATAAATCCATTTATCTTAAAAATTTTATTTTTTATCTCAAAATAATTTTAGAGAAAAAAAAAATTGTCTCAAATTTGTTTCAAAAAACCTGTCTCAAAAAATTTTTAGAGACGAAATTAGCCAGAACTAGTCGATTATGTTCGAATTGGTTTCTTTTCGAGACGAACGATTTTCATCTTGAAAACCCATTCGAATGTAACCCAAAAGTTCGAATTGGTTTCTTTTCGAGACGAACGATTTTCATCTTGAAAACCCATTCGAATGTAACCCAAAAGTCCGAACTTAGAGTTACCGTTCGAACATATCAAAACTTTCATTCGAAGTAATTAGGACATTTGATCTTGTTCGAACTAAGAGGGTGTTCAGTTCAAACAAAATAAAATATCTAGTTCAAACATAGTAGTATTTAATGTATTAGTTCGAATAGAACAAATTTCTAGTTCGAACATAGTAATTTGTGTTCGAACATATAATATGAGTCGGTTCGAACTTGTATGATAATATTTAAACCCCATAGAAAATTTCCGTTTGAATAAATTATTTGCAGTTCGAATGAATATTGATTGTTCGAATAGAGGTATTACATTTTTTGTTTGAATAGTATAATCATACAGATTCACATTTAAATAAAAATATCATATTAATATTATAAACATGTAATTTAAGTATCACAATTGTTCAAATATTCAAATGTTTTACAATAAAATAATAAAAAGCAAATTAAAGAAACAAAATAAGTTTTAAGACTATGGTGGTGGCATAGAATTATGGGACACTATTGACTGTCATTGTTCAAGCATTTTTTGGTTGTTCAATTCTAGTCTCTTATCCATGTTATCTTCTAATCTCGCCTCCAAATCACTACATTATCTAATCGAGTCAGCAACTCTTTTATCTTGGACCTCAATCGCTCTATTTCAAGTTGTGTTTTCTCTAATTCCTTAGTCTTGTTATCATTCAATTTGTCTTTAGAAGTGGATGAAGATGGCTTCACGCAACGTCTTAAGCCTCTCAAATATCCAAAACATGATCCAAGAACATGAGAAATAATTTGAGTATCATTGAGTGATGATTCATTAGATGGATCCACGATAGTTTCCTTAAGAGATATCATATTTTTCTAAAAATAATATAAAGTTAGTATAAGTAACAAAAATATTGTATTAAGCTTGAATTAAATAAACATTAGTTTATATAATTTGCCTCTACTTCAGGATTGGTCCAAGTACCATCATGATTTTTATGTGCTTTAGCATACAATTGAATCAGATCTAGTCAGAAAGACTTTCTTTCTGCTACCAAAGGAAAACCTATATTAGAACTTAAATGAAAAAATGTATATTTTAATAATCAACAGAAAATAGAATGACTAACCATTTGTTTAAACAAATGATGAAAAGATCGAGAATCCGCATGATGATGTATCGTTAAATTGATCTATGTGTTTTGTTTATAGTACTCTGTTGCTAAAAACAAAATATTATAAGTATATATTTAATATATCTATCATATACAATTAAAAAAAGATAGCAACAAAATTACCTGATAAACAGTCAAACATATCACAAATTTTCTCCCACTCGTTTGGTGAGATTGCTTGGAATGGATTTTGGCGTGCCTTTGTCGCAGTACTGAACTTCTTATAATGTGCATGACATCGCCCTTTATACCTCTGAAATGCATTCTACATCAGTTTTTCAATCGATAGTCGATCCTCTCGCCGGCCAAAATCAAGATCAAATTCATCTTTTAAAAACTTATAAACAATTAGTATAAATATAACAAAGCTTTAAAATAACATTTTATACTTGGTTTTTTGGTATGTAGTTCATTACCAGACAACGATTTTTGATATGATCTTTCACGTCTTGAGGAATATTAGCCCAAGAATATGTAGCCATCGGTGCAGATGTGCGAGTAAGAGTACCAAGATAAATAGCAAGCCAAGATGCTGAATCTCCAGAGCCACTAGTGTGACAATCAGAAGTATCTACTTTAATTTTACCCACTTTTCGTACATTCTCTGTACAGACTCCCGCTGGCTTAAAATATATGTACAGTAATTAAAACACATTTTAATTTATTTATTTTATTTAAAAGTAATATAGTCATATCGAGTATTAAATGTGATATATAATTTGATAATATACTTTGTTCTGAGTTTGGTGATGTGGGCTCACTATTGATGGCAGGTGAATTACATGGGGAGTCGGCAATGGGTAGGGATGGCGCACGTGTTATTTTGCGTTTAGGAGGCATATCTGTATGAAATTAGAATAAATTATAATATACACAAATAGTGCAAATATTTATAAGAATGATATTTACAAATATATTAGATTTATTCACTATTAGTTTTGTTAGACCAGTCATCGTCATCCTTACTAGAAACTTCAGTGGATTCATGCTCTTTCGACATTTCAACCTCAATTACTTCTACGCAATGGAACCATGTCATATTGACTTAGATCAACAAAAAAATTGATGTCTGGTTTATTTTCTTAATATGCTTCTTAATTTGTTGGACTATTAAATTCTTTATGTGATTCGTCTGCCTCTGGAATGTAATCATTTACATTTCTCGAAGCAAATTTCTCCACCACTTGCCATAGGTTCCCATACTCTAGATCATCTAAATAAAATGTGAGACCCTAGATTTTGTATATTTTTACATATTACTTTTATTGTTATCATTGACTATTTTAACTTATTTTAATAAATTTTATTAATGGTTTATCTTACTTATTTTATTGCGGGTTATGTTGTTTTATTTGCGATTGATGTTGATTGTTTGTGAGATCTTTAATTTTAGTACTTTTAGTTATTTAATTGTTATTATCGGTTTCATCATTTGAATTGTTATCGATATCATTTTTGGTTTAGTGGTTTTAGTTTAATGTTGTTACAAGTTTTTGTGAGATTCCTTAATTATAATGTTTCTAATAATTTTATTTGATCGTTAATATTAGCCTTTTCATTTGAATGGTTAGCGTTATTATTTTATTAGTTTAATTGTTTTAATTTTATTATAGTCTAATTGGTTGTATTTTATTTTTATCTAATGAGCATTTTGTATTATTGGATCTCTTATTTTAAGTGTATTATTAATATTAGAGCTATTAGTTTGCTATTATTATCTTTTAATTATTTTTATGTTTAGATGTTGAGTTAATTTAATTTCTCTTATTATTTTATTGTGATACATTTATTTTCATACTTGAATTTAATCTCTCTATTTTATTATGTTAGTTTTTAATTTAACGTGTTGAATTTTATTTTCCTTAGTTATTGATTTTCGAATTTGGGCTGGTTTAGTTCATTTATTTGGGTCTCTGGCATTTGTATAAGTTTATTTTTGGACCATTTGATAGCCCGGCCCATGAGGCATGAACCCAGCCCCTCCTTGTGTCAAAACAGTGTCGTTTGGTGTCGAGATTAAGGTCCGGTTTAATTTTTTATATGAAACACAAATTTTTATACATATTTTTCAAATTTTAATATTTTTTTTTAATCTCAATTCAACTTTTTTAAATTTTAAAATAATAATAATACTTAAAAAGAAATTAAACTCATCTCATCTCATCTCTAAATTCAAACGGACCAAAATTAGTTTGTTGGCCCCTTTGATGGAGTACGCGGAAGCTGCTTCTCCCTTGTCATCTTTCGTTCTGTTCTTTCTTTTTGCGTTCTTCTCCCTCTGGTTTTGTCCCTATAGAATCATGAATCCCAAGCTCTAATTTTTGCAGCATTTTTCCTTCTCTTTCAGTCACGCATGGTTTTTTAGATGCATAGGACATTTTCGAATAATTTCCCGTTGTTTTCGTCGCAAATCCGTGCTTCACGTGCTGGTACCCATCTCAAACCCGTGAGTCAAGCCCCCTGTTTTTCTCTTTTTTTTTCATCTGAAAATTTTGAAGAATCTCTTACATGGCAGCTCACCTTTGTCTTGGTTCGGTCTTGGTGTGTCACGCATTATTTTTGTGAGCCCAAATCAGTGTTTAAGCGACCAATTTCAGCTTATAAATAGGTTCATCGACCCCCTTGCAAACCACGCCGAAATGCTCTTCTTTCCCCTTAAAATCGTGTGCTTAACAATCCCTTTTAGACCTCTTTTTCTTCACAACTCAAACTTGATTTTCTTTTCTTCAAACCCCTTACAAATCCAAAAATTGTGGTGGCCATTTTAGTAGTTGTTTTCTAACCTTTTGGTTGCCGTTCCCACCGCTTTGCAAAACCCTTGGCAAGCCATTTTACCCGTTTTGTTGTTTAATTTATTTATGTGTTGTTTCTTATTTATTTACGTAATTTTATTTATTTACGTTTAAGTGTTTTAATTATTTTGTTAATAATATTTATTATTTGTATTTGAGTTGTTTTATTTATGATGTTTTATTTACATTGATGCGATGGGCGCGATTTTAGCGGCATGTTTTATTTAGAGGCGCAAAGTTACGTTTCGGCATTTTCTCGATCTTCCAGAGTTTTTACTAAACGTATAGTAAGTAACAGTCATTTGTGGTTTGTGTTTTGTTAAATTTATTATTTTTTTATTTATGTGCTAACTTTCTTTGACAGCTTGAAGTGTTAATAAATTAATTAATGATAATAATAAAATTTGGGAGTAGGTGGGTTGGGTCTTGATAACGTCCAAAAAATAACGCGATATGTAGTTCAGCTTTGGGGTGTCGATTCCACAGAGAGACAAATTAAAAGAATAGTATAATAGAAAAGAAACTAAAAAATATATATATTAAATGATTAATGAGAAAAGAAAAATTGATTTTAAATGAAAATTAAAATTAAACTAAAGAATTAACGGAAAAAAGTAATCAAAGTTGACAAACGGTTGAGTGTTGGGAATCCCTTGCACATATCCAGTATTTTAATTATTTTTAATTCATTGATAACTCAATTGAGAATTCAATTCCGTGATTCTCAATTGGAAGATATAAAATTATAAATCAAAAATTAAATCAAATGTAACTCTTTGAAAAATTATTCATCACTTTAAATCACACAAATTGTCATCCACATTGAGAAAATCCAACGACAACAATATACCCAGTGAGCGATATTGAAGCAGAGAATTAAATCAATATAAATAATCAATAGATCTAAACATAATCAAAGAACAAATTCATTTAATAGAAAAAGTATGACTAAATCTATAAATGGAATAAATTCTAAAATTATTCAGAGAAGAAAATACTAACAATAGCTTGAAAATGATAAAACAAAGAATTTTAATAATTGAAAATCAAATACATGAATTAAAAATAAATTAAAAATATTATTTAGTGTATAAGTTTATCTCTAAACTTACTCAAGAATTTAATTATCTATGCATATGATGGACAACATAAATTTCAAGAAAATCAATAAAGGAAACTGCCTTCGTTCCTTTTTTTTTTTTTTTTTTTTTCCTCCTTTTCCTCTATTTCCCCGCGGCGCTGCTCATATGTCTATAAATATATATATATATATATATATATATATATATATATATGTCGTGTAGCATAATGTCGAGTCGTCGTGCCCTTGTTGAACTCCTCTATGCATATGGCCTCTGGGTCTACATGCGGCTAATTTGCTGAAATAATGAGAGTCCGTCCAATCCAGTAACATGTTGCCGTATATTCAAATAGTATGAATAAATCTGCTTGATGAAGGCCCATGTAAAGTGTTGAAGTAATGGGCCATGCAAAGTGTGGAAGCCCATATGATGAAGTATAGCTCATTGATCTTGAAATATTTTTTGCCTTCTTCAACTACATCTAAGAAGAAAAAAAATAAAAAATAAAAAATAATATAATGAATAAAAATAAAAATAAAAATAAAAAACAAATAATGCTTAAAAATATCTCAATGTAAATAGAAATCTAATTAAATAAAATAAGTGAAATCTAATTATTTCTATTTTCATTCTTTATAATTTAATCCAATATTAGGATATTTAGAGTGCATTTTCACGCACTCATCAGATCCGAAGCCGTTAAATAGAGGATTGGATCACTCTGTAGTTTGGTTTGGCTATAAATGAATTTTTGGAGATTATCTATTGGATGTATAATTGTTTGGTTTGATGATTCTTACTTGTTGTGTGGTAATATCATGTCATCCAATAACTGTCTATTATGCATATATATTATTTCTTGTTTGATCTGGTTATTTTCATTGTGAGGTGTTTTGAGGATGGATATTGTTGGGTGGTTTATGGTCTAGTCTGGTCGTAGTGGTAGGTGCGTGTGTATCACAACCTTAAATTGAAATGGAACATTATCTCGGTGGAACTTCTCTAATCACTCGAGAGCGAAATATACTAATGTGATGTCACTTGGGTTGTCACTGGGTGACAACGGGATCGGACGAAATGGTAACGCTCTCGTGCCGACTTCATGGCTCCTCTGCTGGCGAGGGCTAGGAGATACTTGGTCATGGTACGCGCTAGGCACGATAAGCTAGGCATCACCTATTATAAAATCACATGCACGGTCGTTATCCGTGATGTGACGAAAAGAGCCAAGATGTATAAATGTTCCCTAGGAGAAACCTTGGTATACAATTAATAAATAAATTGGAATTGTGTTGTGAGCCAGAAACTGGATTTTTGACGGGTTGTTGATGAAGTCTTTTCTAGGAAATGACGGTTTGGATGCGTTTATTTTTGAAAAAGAATGGTCTGTTGATAAATTCTTTTATGGGAAATGATGGTTTGATGAGATCCTTTATAAAAAATGACGGTTAGTTGTGTTGAATTCCTTTTTGGAAAATGACGTTGGTGTTTTGTGTTTTGCTCTTTTCTGAGAAAATGCAGTTTGATGTTCATGTGGGATTATTTTATGGAAAAGAAAATTTTGAGTGTGGTTTTAAATTGCTTGGTTGAAACTTTATGCTTATTGTTGTTTGTGATTATTTGTTTGTGTGTTGACTGCTGTTTACTGAGATTCGCATCTCATATAGTATATTTGGTCCACCTACGATTCCGTTTTATGGAATCATAATTTTTTATGCAGAAGATGAGGATGAGGCCGAGAAGTAGGCTCTACCGGAAGAGTAGTCCTATGTGATGACAAGAGAGGAATTATTATCCCAGATGATGTTGATTATCTTTTATTACAATCTGTTAGATGATTGTATAATCTCTACTTAAAGAATTATATTTCAGACTGGTTTGTATTAAATTTTCTAGTACTAGAGTGAATGACTTTTTATTTTCTACTTAAGAATTATTTTTAATTGTCCACCATATGCATATGACTTTTTGTCTTTAATCACTTGTTCTTAGAATGTATTTGAGTATTCGTGTATTAGAATATATATATATATATACACACGAATACTCAACATATTTACTCTTACTTATAAAAAAAAAAAAAAGTACGGAAGAAAGAATTTCACTCGACATATTTACGCTCGACATATTTACTCTTACTAATAAACAAAAAGTACACAAGAAATAATTTCGCTCAACTACCCTCAAAGTTCGACCCTCATAGAAAGTTTGCTTAGACAAACAGCAACTCCCCCATCCCGTAAGCAAATTGTGAGCAACGAACTCTCTTAGACGCGGGAGGCGACGGCGGTAGCTTTTCGAAAAAAGATCTCTTGCTCCCACACAACAACAACAACAACAACAACAATTCCTATTCCAGTTTCTCTATATCTCTGATGCTCCGCTCCGATTTATGATACAAAAAAATAATAATAAACCAGGAATTCCAATCAATTTTTAGGATTGCTTGTCTTGGGGTTTCGGTTTGGCATTATGGAAGCGAGGGTTTCTGGTAGTGTGTGCAGTGTTATGGTATGGGACTCGAAGTTAAGAATTTCGTTCCAGTAACCATTTCAGTTGAGGTACTGGCTGGGAACAAAAAATTTTAATATCTGTATCGTTTCGATATAGACATTATATGAATAAATTATTTTTACAATAACTATATTCACAAATAAACCAATATAAATCTAATTAAAAACATACATATCTGATAAACTTGATAAGTTTAAGAATTCAGATTTAGTAAAAATAATTATTAAAAAGTAAAACTAATTCGGTTGATATAGATGTTCGGAGTTGATATCACTAAACAACCAAATAAACGATAAAAATTTCAGAGAATCAAAAAAAAAATGAAGAAAGAAATATTAAAATAATGTTGCAGCCCAGAAATATTAAAATTAAAATTTTTTTTTTTTTTTTTAAATGTGCTTATCCGGAATGGGCCGGAATGACCGAAATCCAGCCGGAATCATCTGGAATGACCGGAATTCAGGCCGGAACAGAATTCAAGCCTCCAACATTCCGGCCACTATACCGGAACGATATACTCCGACCATTCCAGCCGAAAAGAACGGAACAAAATTAATAATTTTGATGGGCTACTTTATTACGGGCGTTATGAGTGCAGAATATGCTGAGATGCGAATGCAATGTTTCAACTTTTGACGAAAGGTTCAAGTGCCATATCACCATGGTTAACGTTTGTGATTGGTAAATCTTTCGATTAATGCGATATTAAGAACAACTCAGCAAGCAAAACTCAGCTATTATATAATTAAATAGATATGTATAAATTTACAGTTGAAATGGTTTGCCAATGATCGAGCAAACTTGAAAAAAAAAATAGAAAGTTAAAAAAAAAAAAAAAAGAGAAATCATTCAATATTGTACAATCCGACACACCTTGACATCTTTTCATGAATAACTCAGTAGGCCAAGAAAGGAAGACACAAGAGATTACTTCTATAGCTTATAATCACCCTATTTCCTAATAAATAAATCTTGTTCTTCCAATAACTTAATATAGTACTTCTACGCGAAATCTTACTGCCTTACTTTTTCATATTTGTAGGCAAATTGGGAAAAACAAGACATGACTTCTTCGGTTCTTGCACCAACAACTGGATGAAATATTCCTATAGTCTTGTTTTGTTTTCTGGATCCCTTATGGTGATTTGGTATACATCTGAAAAAAATATACATATATAATAGAAAGAAATGAAGAAAATAGGGGGCAGACTACCAAAAGAGCAACACAATAAATCCAGAATTGGAGAGATCAAAATTAATACAATCAAGAAGAAACGTCAACTATCTCCGAATTTAGACTTGCAATGCAAGAAATATAAAGTTAAGAGTTGAAATATAACTAATCAAATCTGCATGAAGTTCTCATGTGATTAGTAACTTGATATATATTCAATTAATGAAGGAAACACAAAAACAAAACCATTGCCAGAGTAGATTTTGTTTGCCTTGAAGGCAAAATGAGTTCACTCAGCCAACAGTTTTATAAAATTTACTCAGTAGATGTAGTAATAAATATCCTGGTTATCCTAACAAAATCTTTTATCCCCCCACATATTTTAATCTCCACAATATGATTCTAACTCAATAATTGAAATATTAACAAGCTGATGTATAGCTCAGTGTAAAACTGTGCTTTATTAGCCAGCATCGTACTGATGTTCCAAATTATTATATGGAAATAAATTTTTGAAAATTTGTAAGAATATCACTCTCAAGAATTTTCTGAAACAATAATCACTTGTCAATAGTAAAAGGAGATAATATTCTTTCAAGAAGAGCAAACATTTCATTTGCTCTATACCCAAGTGTCAATCAATACCAAGATTTTGCAACAGCTATTTTTCTACATCCATTATCCCAGTCAACAGGGCTACTAACTCATTTTCTATCATTTGTCAATCAAGTTTAGGACTTCATCGGAGGGAATAATAGGGATCCATGTATCTTTCCGGATCTACATGATACACCCAAACCCTAATAACTCCTACCTAAAAAAAAAAATTCAACATTGGCAGAAACAAGAGAATAAGTTTTATTGGTTCATCAAGGGATGACATTTGTTAAGATTCATAATTTTCAGATATTAAAAATACAGGAGATTTTTGCTGGTTGTGAAGATTCTACAATACGATAATCCTAAGGCTATATTTACTATGGGACAGACGTTAACATTTAAGTTTATTACTCAGAAATAAGTATGGACCAAAACTTGATATATAGGCTAAAATGCGTGTGAAATCAATACAACTAGATTTGTTTTAGAATGCTTACAGTGGTACAATGCATTTCATTCAAGTAATAGATTAACATCTCAATCTTATCCCAATTTTTCGCAATTCTTGCAGTTGATGAGCTATCTCCTGAACAAATTGCAATCCCTCACTTCCGTTTTGAAGAGATTTAAGACTCTGTTCAAGAAAATCATTATCTGCTTCAAGTGCTTGCAGTCTTGCATTAAGGTCCAATATTTCATTTCCAAGAGCAACAAAATCAATTTCTCTTTGGTGCATCAAATGCTTTTTCCCATTTGAATTGACAAAAGTATTCCCTTCATTAATATAGTGATTGTCGCCATTTGAAGCAGCTGGCCCCTCATGAGAAGTAAGGCTTCCATTAGATATATGTAAGTCATTTTCCATACACGAACCTTTCTCTTCCATTTGACAAGTTGATTGATGATTCATCTTACAAGTAAGAGATTCTTTCCTGTCATTTATATCTGTCATCAATGTTTCAGAATGTCCACCATTAGGCATGTTGGATAGAGTATTACCACCAGAAAATTGATGGAGCTTCCTCTCCAAATTCTTCAGACGTTGTGAAATATACAACTTTTCTTCTTCAAATTCTAAGCAAGGTGTTTCAACAACAAAAAGTTTGTCACTACTTTTAGGTACCTCAGTCATCATTGACTTATCATGGACATGATTTCCATTATCTGTTACGGATGGGATAATAGTACCTTCCAAAACAACACATTCTTCTTTCAAATCACCACTTGTCTTATGTATAATCTCTGCCATCAATTTAGTGGGAAAATTTGATCTACAAAATTCTACCTCTGCTTCCAAATCCTGTATCTCTTTCTCTTTTTCAGCCAGGAGATCATTAGCTTTCTCTAGTGCCTCTACATCGTATTCAGCTTGCTCTTCCATCATTCTCAAGTATTGAAGGGCTTCCATATGGAGCGCTGCCTTCTCCTCTTGCAACCTCGTTATCATGGCCATTGCTTGATTTGCTGCTATTTCAGCTGCATTTCTTTCTTCCTCTAATTCTTTGTGCAAATCTCTAATGCATTTCTTATCTTTATCAACCTGTTGTTTTAACATATCAAGAAGATTTTCACCTTCAATTTCACTTGAACTTGCATCCAAAAATTCATGACATGATTCCATAGAGACTGACTTCTGCAGAGTTAAATTTCCCTTGAAATTGGAAGTATCAACTGTCCGCTCATCACAACCATGCACTACAGGGCTTGTGCTACTTGATGATAAAATAATTTGCTCAGCCGAAAAATCGTGCGATGGAAATACCTTTAATTCTTCATTAACTCTATCAATTTTTCTACCGATAGGTTGTCCTGCGACAATATCAGATATTTCTGTTTCCTTACCATTGATAACCGAATTGCACACATCTCCAGGATCCAAATGAATCGACTTTATAATAGCAAGGTCCTTTATGACCTGATCAACATGACTAGATGTTCTAGATGTTGTAGATGCCGAATTTAGTACTTCTTCATTCTCATTAATAGACACATGTCCAGGGTCACTTGTTCCAGTAGCATCTGCAACTAGAAATTAATGATTTCAAATAAGGGGGTTAATTTAATGATAACAAATCATATATAGATAAAAACACACAGACACACACAATTAGATATATATATAGAGAGAGAGAGAGAGAGAGAGAGAGTACACTTCTTTGTTGATGCTCCAATAGATAAAGATGGGTGGTTGTCAAGAGTATTAAGCTCAATTGGTGCGATAGAATCAAATCTTTTACAACGATGAAGCATGAGAGAGCCTTTTGTTGGTTCTCCAAAAGATACTTCCATTATATTGGCTACTTGAGGAATGTCATCTAGTGAAATAAGCTCAGGCAGTGCAAAAGAGTCAACCTTTTGATTGACATGGAGCCAATTAAGTTCACTCAATCCATGATTAGTAGCAACATCAGAAGCCAATAATTCTGTATCTTGGGGCTGACTAACATTAGGTTGCGCAGATGGATCTACAAGTGAAGACATAGGATTATAATGATGGGTTGGCTGCTTTAGATCTAAACCTTTGGGAAGTCTTTTGGTGGGAGTTTTTGATGTACATTGAACTTCAGAATCTTCCTTAAGCTCACTATTTTTAGGAATTACACAAACACCTCCATCATCATCAGTAAATGGTACCTCATACTCAGAATCAGAAGTGATCTTTAACTTGGAGTATCCAACATGCAACAAGGGATCAAAGCCACTTTTTTCAAGCAGATGAGATGTCTCTGAACCAGGAAATTTATCCCTTATCTTCTTCAACCTATGTCGGCGGTTTACTTGGCTATGACTCGGTAAATGAATGTAATTACTAGATAAACCACTCCTAGGTAATTTAAGTTGTTGTAGTCTTTGGATCTTTTGTCTTGACCTCCAAGGCTTATTGCAACAAGAGCAGAGCTTTGTATTCTTGGAACTAGAAATAAAATCACCATTCTGTAATGGGCTCTGGAAACCATAACTAGCAAGATCCATTCCCAATATACCGACCAACAACCTGTGTGTTTCACGGCTTGAGTTGTTCTTCATGGTAAATGACAAAAGACAATCATCACACATTCCAATGCCGCAAGCAAGTTTACCATGAATGTGACAATAAACCAAAGATGATATCTCTGATCTATGGTTGCTGCAGAGTATATGCTGATAAAACTCGTGTTTTTCATTGCCTAAGAGATGATCAATCCTCGAGCACAAAATACAAGGAGGTTGTAATTTACAATAACTTGCAAATTTTGTTAGAAAATATGATAATATAGCATCAACGAGCAGCAGAAACATTAAAAACCATTCACAAGCTGCAGATATCAGGACATCTATAAACCCAGATGAAATCTTCCTTACTTTGACAAATGAATTTCCAATTGCTGCCATACCAATCCAAATTATTCTAAAAACTGCATGAGTTTCCTTATTTTGTATATCAAGGAAAGGAGGAAATGTTCAATTTGCCAAAAAGATGAATATCCAACTCCTCCCAGTTCTCAAAGTTGAGATTCATCCTGAGCACAATCGTCGATCTAAACACAAAGGTAGATCAAAACAATGAAACAACTCAGGAACAACCAAAATCCAACTGTAAGCTTTAATAACCAAAGGACAAAAATCATTCAGACAATTCAGTAACAGTCAAACTAATAGATGAAATCTAACTATAAGGAATTTGAATAATAGATTTTCCTCTATAGAGAGGATTAAATGAGGAAAACCTGTCCCTGAGAAAGGCATAAGAATATCATCTACAACTTTCAATATCACGCGAGGTTCAAATTTTATTGGATTTCAATAAAATCAAATCAAAATACTAATTTTTTTTTTTTTTTTATGCAAGACAGAAATGTGGGCAATTGAGTAAAGTCCCGAATCGCCATCGGGAAAATATTGACAAAAGGAGACAAGGAGAAACCCAGTCTAGCGAATTGATAGAAGAAAATGTTTACTCAATTGTGACCATCCATCGTAGAATCAACCAACAAGAATAACCCATATGGAAACTAGAATATAAATTCAACCACAAGTAAATCCTACCCAACTAAATTTGAGAAACAAAACCCAAAACTCGATTCATGCATGCACATTGAGAATATCTTCAAAGCTAGTTAAAAGCCCGTCTTTTTGGAGATTGTAATATGCATGACTGGCACTCCATAGAAGTTTTGAAATGATTCAAAAATAAACAAAAATTTAATAAGGAATAGAAAGACACAAATAAATAAAGATCAAAAGGGTCATAGATAAACATATAAATAAATAAAGATAAAAAGGATCATAGATAACCACAATCTACATTCAAAAAGAAATTCAAGCAAAAATGGACAAATGTAGGTACCTGGTCAGGAACAATGATGAAAGAACCGAAGGAGGAGAGGCGTAGTTGCAAATTTCGATAATTAAACAACAACAGAAATGCAAGAGAAAATCTAAGAAAACAAAGAAATTAATGGATGAGAAGAAACAGGAAAATAAGAAATTACATGGAGGTCCTTGTCTGTGTCTAGGAAAGTGAGTGACCATTGAAACCGACAGTTTAGGATGTTTGTTTGGTTGCCAAATAAAGGAAAGTTCAAAACTTTCAAAACTGTAATGCATTCTTTGTCCCCTCCCCCCTCCTCTTTTCTCTTCTTCTGCGCTCTCTCTTGTTTTTTTGTTGCATTGATAGTTTCCAACCTATCTAAAGTCTCTGGCCTGGGCTGAAATCGAGACCGAATCTGATATTTCTAGTTAGGACATCTTATATTTCAGTTCTACTTGAAACAAGTCCAAACCTTCATGCAATCCTCCTCTTGAATACAAGATCAATGAATATGCGAGTAATGGTAAATATAGTTATGAGTTGTATAAATGTTGCGCTCAAAAAGAGTATAGTCTATTAGTAATTTTATCATAAGTCTTTTATTTATTTTTTTATTTTTAAAAAGAGTGCGACACTTGTATATTTTATAATTGTAAATATCATTATTTAATTTGAAATAACTTAATTAATCCTTCTTAAAAAAACAAAAAAAAAATGGTCTATAAAAAAAAAAAAGCATGTTACGTACTTACCTATCTTTTCACACAGCTAACCCAACCCTATTTAAAATTAGAAAAACACGTTTAAAATTAAAAAAACAAATTAGATTTTGGCTCCTTATAGCTTGGCCATCATTGGCTTAACCTCATACAATATTTCTCATCCAATCGAATTGGCTTGTACGTCTTTTCCATTTCCTTGAACTCTTACTTCCTTAAGCTTGGGTCTGTTAGCTATCGGGAAAACAAAAGAAAAAATTTGATGTCGTCTCAAGCTTAAACTAGACCCAACTTAGGCCTAAGCTAGACCATGTGTTTGCAGAAACCTCATCTCATTTGGAAGTTTCATTGTGTCTTTATTACCTGTGAATTGGAACATTTTCACAATAATGCATGTTTCTAGTCTATTTTATTGTTGGCTCAGTTGTATAATGGACTCTTCTATACATGCCCAACGTTCTCACCGTTAGTTGTAATTAGTATTTTTTTTTTTTTTTTACATATATTTTTTAATACTTTTAAATAATAGTATTCTCAGCTCTCGCTGGCAGGTACCGTTAGTTGTAATTAGTATTTTTTATTATTTTTTACATGTATTTTTTAATATTTTTAAATATTTAAAAATATCATAATCTTATAAAAAAACACTTCTTTTTAATTATTAAGTAAAATGAAAATTTCTGACAAGCGATAAAAACCAATGGTAAGAGTATTATTTTTAAAATAAAATAATTTTTTTATGTAATTTTTTAATTTCAAAATAAATAAAAATAATAATAATGTACTTTGGTCAATTTCAAAATAAAAGATATACTAAAATTTATGTCAAGTAATTTTTTTACTTTATCATTTTTTTATTCAATTTTTTTTAAAAAAATTTAATAAAATATTTTAATTCAAATAATTTCAATATTATTCACAGAATCTTAAGATATTCTAACGAACCCTAAATGCAACACAAATGAAGTTTCCCCTAACACATTGCATTCATAAGCCATTTAGATGTCATTCACATTTTCCAAAGAGTGACGCTGGGGTTCGGTCAGAATCGAATCTCATAGGAAGTGCAGCCCGCCCGAAATACATAATAAAAAAATATTAAAAAATATAATAAAATAAAAAACATAATAAAAATATAATAAAAATATAAAAATATAATAAAAAATACAATAAAAAAATAAAATAAAGATGATTTTAAGGGAGGATTTAGCCCTCAGCTGAACGGAGCCACCGTCGGTAGCGATGGGTGACACCACCCATGTCATCGGGTCTGGAGGGAGCCGGAAATGAACCCATTTCGACTTTAAGACTGCTGGGAGAATGTGGGAGGTTGCAGAAGTGAGGTCGTCGGCTCTCTCCGATCCCGATGACATCGGCGGTGTTGACCACCGCCATTGAGAGCGATTGCGACTGCACTTATTGGGACCTCATGTGAGTGCTAGAAAAGAGAATTTTGATATTTTGTTGTCTACATGTAAGAACTTGTAACGAGGATTGGATAAAGAAAGCTAGTGTTGCCTAAATTTGTTGAGCACTTTAGTTTGAAAATGAGGAAATTTGTTAGGAAAAGCAAATTTCATTAAAACACTACTAAAAAGAGATAGATAAGATTATGGACGTAACAATATCTGTAAACTGATAATCAGATCAGATTGGTGGATTTGGTTACCAGATCAGTGGATTTGGTCTAATATCGAGTTTAATTTGGTCTGATATCGAATTTTATTTTTCTTAAAACCAATTAAAATCAGTCCAGTTTTTCTTTTTCTAAAATTAGATCCATTCATATATATTTTCTTAATTTTTTATATTATATATAATTTTTATATATAATATATAATTATATATAAAATAATTTTGTACGATATGATAAATTATTAATTAATATACTATTAAATTTAAAACCTTATATCACTATTGTTTATTGTATTAATAGTTATCCTACTACTATATAAGAAATATTATTTCAACCGAAATAGTATGCCAAAAAAGTATCCCGAATGCAAAA
The DNA here is from genome assembly GCA_036559045.1 of Platycarya longipes. Taxonomy (NCBI): domain Eukaryota; kingdom Viridiplantae; phylum Streptophyta; class Magnoliopsida; order Fagales; family Juglandaceae; genus Platycarya; species Platycarya longipes. Next base: position 2,307,750 of record CM071792.1, read on the forward strand.
ATATATTTTTTAATTTTCTTAGTTAATGATTAAGAAAGTATTTTTAAATAATATCTGAAATTTTTTATTTTTAAAAAATATTTGAAAACACTAAAAAAAATGAACGCAAATAATTCAAAAAAAAAATTAATTAAAAAAATAATAAAACTATTCAGTGGATGTTCGGACTATATCTCTCAAGAGATGTACTATATCACTATATATTATAATATATCACTATATTATATATAATAAAATATCACTATAGTCTTATATAATTATAATATATTATAATATACTACAATATATTATTACTATAATATTATATAATATATTATATTATACATATTACATAATATAGTATATAGTATATTAAAATTGAAAAATATGATCGAATTGGACCTTAATCGAAAGAACCAATTTACAGGATAACTAGGGCAGAATCAATTTTTAGAAATGTAAAACATGTGCATGCTAATTCGATCTTAAATTTTGTCCAAAATCGAACTAAATTAGATCAATTACACCCCTAAATAAGATTGTTCATCGAGATCCATTGTTTTTAGTATAACCCGAAATACGATTAGGATACACCATTATAATTTTCAAACTCGAGTTGAAACTCGTATTATAAATATTCGATATAAGTCAGTACCAAAATGGTTGCAGATAGAATTTTTAAAAAAATTCTTTCAACCAGAATCCCTACCCATGGTACGATCTCTCTTGCAAAATTCGAGTTGCCGTGTCTCTTTATTTCTTTTAAGAGTGGTGCTATTCTATTTCTATTCTATTTTTATTGAAAAATGATGGGGAGTATCCACACTCAAGATACTTTCCCTCACATGAACAATGTACGACACTATTCATATACTGTTCATGTGAGAGGGAGTATCTTGAGCATGGATACTCCCTAGCATTTCCCATTTCTATTGTTCTATCATTTTGTTAGGCTAAAATTAGTCGTTTATTTTTTTATAATTTTTTTAGTCATATCTTTTTATCATTTTAAAATATTTATAAATATATAAAAATATATATTAATATATTAATAATCATTTTCTTAATTATTAAATTAAAATATTTAAAAATAAAATATTTTTTATTTTTATATGAGTGGTCAAAACCATAAACATAGTAGCATTTTCTTCTCCTGTATGTATTTTCTGAAGACCCTTTTGGGTCGTGTCTCTCTATTTCGCTCGAATGTGGGGAACATAAGTAGCTGTAGCGGGTGCAGCAGCTACGGCTCTCCGAATTCCCTCGCGAGTCAGAGGCCGAGTTTCAACCAGACAAGCGCGAGCAGCCACTCGCTTCATTCGGTAACTCGTTTCTCCGCCCCGCGAGTTCTTTGACTCCGACGACAGCCCTATTCGGAGGGCATTCAGCACCGGTGATTTTGCAAGTGAGTTTCTGTATACTAAATCACTCAAACGCCCACTTTGTTTTGACTAGTCTTCCTTTACTCGTGTAGGATTCTCTTTTGACTTACAAGGAATTCATGGAGGGGTTTTTCAGGTCTTTCGTTGTAAGTTATTTGCTTTATAATTCATAAAATTGTGTGGCCGATATTGTTGTCGTTTGAAGGAATTGACTAGTTATGTTTAGAGGCTTGGAGGTATTAGGAGTTTTTCAAGCGTCAAGAAGAATCTTCATATTGAAGGGGTTAAGCATGCTATAGCCGTTGCTTCTGGCAAAGGTGGTGTGGGCAAGTCCACCACTGCAGGTATTTTTCGGGGGTTTTTTTTTTCTTTTCTTTTTTGTCGATTTTTTTATAAAGATATCGAGTTTTAGATCATGATTTTTTTTTTTTTTTTTATGTGGTAATCTTCAATGGAGTGAAGAATTTTTTAATCTTTATCGTAATATTTCCTGGCATTTGAATTTTGACCTATTTGTATAAAATGGCCTTCGATGTGCTTATGATAGTCAGATGAAAACTAATTGATGGTATTTTTGGTGAGTTCATGACACTCTAAATTATGCTTTGGCTTTTAATCATTTTCTTTTTGGCTTAATGGGTTGCTCTAAATTGTGAGTTCTGGAGCCCTGGCTGAAATAGATTGTTTTGCAAGTGTGGGTCTTGGATTCATGGCTCATTGATCAAAGCATTTTTTTAGTCTCTACCCAGCGGCTTAACAGTTTGGAAAACAGTGCAATTGCAGTGGCATTATATGCTTATAAAGTACGATGACTACCATTTGTGTCTATTCAGTAAACATGTGTTATGAAAAAGGAAAATTGAGAGTTGATTTCTTTTCCTTTTAAGTGAAAAACGTGTACGAAATTTTTTTCTAGTTTGGGGTTACGGTTTCCCATTTGAAGTAATTGAATTTCCTTGGAGTAAAACTGGGTTTCCGGAAAGAGAATTGGTAGTAGAAAGAACATGGTCAAAGCAGCACAACATGTGCTTTTACATTGTCATCTTTGTAAATGTGAATATGAAGCAACAAATTTAACGTCAGGCCCTTTTCTAATGATTATATAAGCAGGACAAGACACCTACCACTACTTTCCTGCTGCTTCTAGTTTTGTTTTGTTGTGGGCTTATGCATACTGGTTGGTTTGCAGTTAACCTTGCTGTTTCACTTGCTAACAATTTGAAACTGAAAGTTGGTTTGCTCGATGCTGATGTGTATGGACCAAATGTTCCCATTATGATGAAGATCAATAGTAAACCAGAGGTGAATGAAGGTACTTGTTTCTCTTGATATTACCCATGGTGCTATAGAATTCCCCTCTGTCGAATTTTGGAATGTGTATGATTGCCTACCATGTATCAACTATATCATTGCTGTTGAAACTGGTTAGGGATACTCGAATTTTGTTTGTTGAGTTACGTTGGATCATTTAATTAGTATGCAATCTTTGTATGTTTCACCATTACAAACTTATTGAGATTTTTTTCATGAGCAATTAGGTGTAAACTTTCTTAGTTGTTGTGATCCCTATTATGGAAAGAATTCACATTTACATGCAGTTAGACATTATTACCTTCGATCCATTTATATGGTCGGGCTGTTGTTAGGCCAAAACAACAAAACAAAAGGAGAGAACAATTTTGGTTGGGACCTCTATTTTTGTGTCGCGATTATTTTATTTATAAGTTGATGAAATTAGCACATTATTGTTCTCCCTATCTACATTTCATGCCTTTATTTTGTGTGGGTTCTAGCCATAGGTAAGAAACTTTTGTTTTGTTTTGTTTTTTTTTATATGTACAAGTAGACACCTTTTCAGAATCTGTTTTTCAATTACTAATATAGAGAATATTCCTTATGTTTGTTTCTCTCGAGCAGATAAGAAAATGGTTCCAATTGAGAACTATGGAATCAAGTGTATGTCAATGGGATTGCTTGTGGATACAGATGCTGCATTTGTCTGGAGAGGTCCCATGGTACGCCAGCATAATTTTTAGTGCCTTTTTTATTATCTTTTCTTGCTTGAAGGTGAAGTTGTTTCAACTTCCTTTATATCTTCCAAGCTTAGATGCTAATGGTTTGTCCTTGGATATACTCATTTTGAAGAAATCTCTCATTGACCTATGATAGATAATATGGCCATGACTTGAAATTTTGGTATCTTGTTTGTTACTTATCAAAAAAAAAAAAAATTGGTATCTTGTTTGAGATGTGTCAACTAAATTGTTTATTTGTGCATTAAACATGTCATCTAATGGGATTGTAAAGCGTTGGAATGATGTAGAAGATGATAGTTTCAAAATCCTTTCTTGCATGTAATTTACAAGGATTGCACACCCTTGGTCCCTTCTAAGAGAATTTATTGATAAAAGAGAAATACAACAGGATAAATGGTCTAGAATATGAGTAGATCTAAGAAATTGGCATGCAAGTAAATTCGATTATATTATTACTATAAGTTTGAAGATATAAAGTTAGTAGTCAGTATAATTGTCTTAGTCATCATGGGATGTATGCCAAATCGGTTTAAATGTTAGCCAACTGATTGATGGTTATGTCCCTTGATTGAGAAACATGTCGTTTTTTAAGAAAGTAATTCTCTTTCCCCCTCCCCCCTGGGGGAAAGGGGGGGAAGAGAATTAGTAGAAGAATAATTATAAAGAGGATCATGATTCATGTCCTTCTTTGACTATAGCAAATATTACCTCTCTTGTTACCTTGGGCGTTTGATATGACTTGATCAGTCGTTGTGTTAGCTAAAGCTTAACATCATGTCTAACACTTAACATTAAGATTAATTTTGGTTGGATTGATAGTGTGTTAAATATAATGTTGATGGTGAAGCTATGGAAGTTGATGATGATATAAGCAATCGAGTGAAACCGTGATAGGCTCTTGGTTTGATAGCACGGAGTTAAGCTAATCAGAGCATTGACATTGGTTCCATCAAAATTTCCTTCAAAATTTGATGGAAAGTACAAATTTGATAGAAAGCCAACACTTCTACATTCATAACCACATATTGATTCATCATTAGATTCATCAAAATAATAATCTAATATACAATTTATGAAACCAACAAATACATTTATAATTTATTCATCTAACAAACATATTAAAGGCAATAAAAAAATTGTTTTGATGGGTGAATAGTAGGCCTTCATATATTTTTTTGATAAGTAAACAAATCATGCAATATTAGGCTTGATATTAGAAGGATGAAATGAAATTGCTGTAACTCAAAGCTTCTCATGGTTTCATTTGATTGATCCAATGCAGAAATATTTTAAGTAAATACATCAAATTTGCATTTGCATTGGCTTTTGATGGAGCCAATGCCAATGCTTTGAGGAAATGAGGTTGCTTAGGTTGTTAATTTGGATTGAGGGCTTGACTTGATGTGATGCTAAGCTTGGTGAGCGTGGTGCCAGGCTCTTAAATTGGAAATCAGTGCAACTGTCACTAAATGGTGGCAATGATATGGTTTGGTGTTAAGTCCTTCCCCTATGTAGTTAGCCCTAACTAATCTTCTTCCTTTCTCTCATATCTCTATAAAATTCTCGACGATGAAATGTAGAAATAATGTGAAGAATGGGGTAGAAGCTCCTATTGTGTCTTATAATGTGATATTCCATATGATAAATATAAGGGTAGGTGGTGAAAGGAATCACACATTGCTTGGAAATGAGAAATTCTTGCTCTTTGTAGTTTGTAAAGTTCCAATGGAGTTTCAATTGTATTATTGACTAGTCATTTTAGAGTATAAGCCATGTGGTTTGAGTCTTCCATTGGGATATTACAAATAGTATCAGAGCCTATCACAATCAGAATTGTGGGACTTAAGTCGTGCCACCTACGATGGACAAGCCCAACGAGGACATCAAGAATTTAGGGGGAGAGATTGTGATATATCCCATATGATAAGGATTAAGGTTGGAGGTGAATGAGATCTTACATTGTTTGGAAATGAAAAGTTTTTGCTTTTTATAAGATTCTGATAGGACTTTAATTGTTTCATTGATTAGTCATTTTGGAGTGTAAGCCATATGGTTGAGCCTTCCATTGGAGTGCTACATATAATTTGACCTCGATTAATAAGGCATAATTAGATTCTTTTTTCCGTCTAGATAGGTGTAGACCTCTTGTATACATCATGTGTGCTAGGGCTAAAGCCTTTTGCACTTTTTTTAAAAATTACTTCTAACAAAAATAAGACTAGACCCTATTTAATTGCAGAGTTAGGCCTAGTTAAGTTGATATAGTTTTGGACATCAAACCATGGAAAATCGTGGGATTCATTGGCCATATTCTTTTGCGCCTAATAATTCATAAGGTAAGCTTTATAGATGCACTTTAGTGTCAAAAACCTACTACAAGTTGCATCCTGTGTATGTGAAGGAAAAAGCACAGAAAGCGTAAATTGCAGTTCTATTTTATTAATCATTAAATTTATGATTGGCTTGAGTCTGGACATACCTATGTAGAGGATCTAGAGACATTACTTTCATGAGAGAGGATGAACACTAGATGTATGGAAAAGATGGAAGCAGAAAGGCCGGGGTAAAGAGTTTAAAGATAGTGTTAATGTCACTGGTTGATGAATTTGAATCACTTTTCTTTCCCTTCTTTGTTCCCTACAAGTTGGAAATTATTTTTCGTCTGAGGTTAGCAATAAATTGTTTGAAATTCATCCAAGGGAACAGCGATGTTAACTTTGATGGTGAAAAGTATGAAATAGATTCTATTGTATTATGTTTTCATTTCTATCTGTTTCTTGCAGTGTTCTATAAGAGTTGGAATTTTTCTAGATGTTACTTTCTCACCTTTAACTCTGGCAACTTTAGTTGCAAGTAATTACTTTTGAAGAAACTGATTTCATTTCCCTTCATGAAGGTGTTGCATTTGTTTTCCCTTTCTTTTGTTGAAATGATGTCAACTTGGGCCTTGAACTCCAAAGAATGTGTGTTTAGAGTTGGAAAAATGTTGTATTCAACCGCCCTTGGGGAATCCGTGGGGAATTGTTGCTCATGTGGAGATGAAACGCCCCGTCTCATTTGAATTCTCAAAACGTACCATTGCCTTCGTCTTCTCTGCTGCAGCCAAACCCTTCCCTTCATCTTCTCCACTTCAAAAGTGGTCTCCACGAACACTCCGAAACTACAATTGAAGACCACTTCATGATCTTCACTCAGAGCAGCCCCTTCTCTTCTCTACTCAAATCTGGTCACCACAAACCCTCTGAAGCCACCATCGAAGCTCCCTTCATCTTCTCCACAGACCCACAAAGCCAACCCCTTTGTCTTCATTTCTCCCCTCAGATCTAGTCTCCACAAACCTAGGAAAAAAACCATCGCAACCCCCTTCATCTACTCCACTCAGAGCTTAAATTCATGATTTTTTTTGTGCCTTTTTGAGTAGGCAACTAGCATCCATACATCACAGCTAAAGAAAAAAAGAAAGAAATTTTAATTTAAAAAAAAAAAAACAAGTTAATCATCATCGTGTTCATCATTTTCTTGCACATTTGAGAAAGAGAAACAACTATTTGACTTGAAATTCAAGGTCATCCTATCAATAATAGTTTTGGGTACTCTCTCCCGGTGGCCTAAAATGATGTTGTTCTTGTTCCTTTTTCTCTAATGATGTCAATGACCACGATGATGAAGGTGAGGACGATGATGATAGGGATTCTTGTTGCAGTCGAAGATGTTCATCATGGTTTGTGGGTCTAATGTCGATGATTATGCAAGGATTTTCTTTGCCAATAATTGTTTGGAGAAATGGGCACTTGGGAACCAATTGAAGAAGACCGGGGGCGAAATAAGGCGTTTTATTTCGTGGATGCTCAATTCAATGAAAAGTTTGTTTTGGCCTAGATCAGCAGCATTGCCGTGAGAGTAAAGGAGAGTAGAGGTGGCCATTGGGTGCTGAATGTAGATGGTGACAATCTCGGCGCCCCAGCAAGTCGGCAACTTGAGAACCTCGACGTTTCCGCGGTGGGGAAACAGACTGAGAAGCAGGAGACCCGTGAGGTCGTCCTTGACCAGCTTGTACGAAGATGGGTTTGGCGGGAAGAAGGCAAACTTGGCTGCCATGGACAACATCACCCCACCCATCTGTGTGTGTATCACGCCATGGATGAGCCTTGGGCTGTGAGAGGCAAAGAGGGAAGCTGGGAAGTACGAAGGAAGACAAAGGGAACTGAAGAGTTGTCTGTCAGTTGAAAGTGAGCCATATCAAATGTGTTCCTTTTCACCAATTTTTTTTATCACAATAGAGTAGTACTGCAACATCCTCCTTTCCCCTTACATGCATCCCTTATATTTCTATCTCTTGCAACATCCTCTTTTACCCTTACGGTAAGCTTTTCCATGTACAGCCGGTTGCATCCCGTTTGCACATGCCAGTTTTACGTAGCAGTTCTGTTAGAATTATGTCATTTCTTGTTCTTAGAGACTGGGTTACCTGAATCCTTGCAGGTAGGGAATGCTCTTGGAAAAATGGTCAGAGACGTTAGCTGGGGGAATCTTGATATTCTTATAGTTGACATGCCCCCAGGCACTGGTGATGCTCAGATAGCTATTTCTCAATTGGTGCATTTATCAGGTAGTTGAAGAATTTATCATCATAATTCCAGAGGCTTTGGGTCTATTGCATTGACAAGTGTCTCTAAATTGAGATACAATCAGACGCGTCGGTCAACTGTTGAGTGGCTTAAATCTAAAATGGATTTGTATCAAATTATATGATAATCCTGTATGCTCGTGGTTCACAACACATTCCTTTTACAATTGAAAACTAATAAAGGAGAATGTAGTTGTTTTTAATTTTTTTGTAGCCCTTGCTGTTTTCCCTTCGTTTCAAGCATAATTATGAGAGCCAGATCTGATCAGCCAATGATTGATGAAAACTAGTGAATCAGCCCTTTGCCTGGTTCAGTTCTTTCCAATCCTGTTTCGGTGTAATCCCTTAACTGGACCAGATAAGTATGGAACTTGTCACAATAGATTAGGATTTGTATAGTATGAAATATAAGCCAGTGAAAAATTAAATAGCGAGCACAGAGCCAGCACAACCAGAAGGATTGTAGCATAACAGTCACATTATCAGTTCCTTGCCTTGGTTCTGCATCAATTTATTTTTCTTTCTTTTCTTTTTTAGTATTTGTTGGAGGCTCTCTTGTGTGCTCTGATGCGTGATGAATTGCCTGACTACCATTGGTTGTATAAAAGAGAGAATGTCAATATGCCTTTCTGATACTTTACATTGTTCAGACAGCAAAGTCTCCAAAATTATAGTTCCCTCAATACCTACAAAATCTTCAATAGAAATAAAAGGTTGAAGTTTCAAAAGAAAAAGAAAAGAGAAAAAGAAAGAAAAATTTTGCTCCAGCCTTTCTTTTGATGGTATCAAAGCTCAGATGAGCTTGGGCTCTACTTATTACTATTCAGATGGAAGTACCATCATTTTAAGATGTCCTTTTAAAAAGTGGCCACCCTACAAAGTCATCTGTACTTATTCATGATGAAACTGAATGGTGTCTTGGTGCATTTACTGAATAGCTGTTGGTCTTAATTGGACACTAAGAAATTGATTTCTTTTGTAACTTGGTTGACTTTTTTGTGTTTATTGTCTCATTAACATCTTCTGATCATTCTTCGGTAACGGTCATTGATGTCTTTTGCATTACATTGAAACTAGTATTTCCCATTTTGCCCTGCATGGCACTTGAAGCAATAATGGATCAGACCTCAGGGCATCATCTTCCTTTTCATTTTTGGATATTAATTATTTAACTACTTTCAGTAGAATATCATATTCCATCATTAAATAAAGTGTTCAAATTATCATTGCATTTATTTGCAAAGACCCCCTCCCTTCAACATTTATTGTTGTTATAATTCGTTATAGAATCTTCTTTGGTTGTTTTTAAACTTGGTTACTTTTCTGGCAGGTGCTTTGATTGTTTCAACTCCTCAGGATGTGGCATTAATGGATGCTCGTAGAGGAGTTAAAATGTTCTCCAAAGTCCAAGTTCCCGTATGATCATCTCTTCTCTTCTTGCTCATCCCTCTTGCTTTCTCTACCGAAGGCCCCTGAACTTTGACATTGTTGTCTGTCTACATTGTTGATTCTGCTGTTTTGATGCGTATTATATGTTCTAGTCAAGTTTGAGTGTCAAAGTGGATGCCATGTGTCAAAGGCTATTGATTCCGTTATCTCAACTTCATGTGATTTGAAAATTCTCACTAATTTTACAGTTCGTAACATGACCTTGTGGTTTATGAATATTAATGGTTGCAATGATTGTTAATCATTTCTGAGATATCTGCTTATGAATATATATATATATAATGGAGATCTATTCACCGTACAAATGGTACTAACCAATGGCAAAGGGGGATAATTCAATGTCTAATTAATGATAATGACAAAAGCATGTAGAACCACTCAAACATGAGGAGATGCATGCATGTGGTTTTCCTTTCATGCAACGTAGTGCGGCTCTAGCTCTCTATCTCAAAAGAGAGTTTTGAGAACTGACAAGAAACTTCATGCATCTCATAGCTTTGTGTGTGTGCGCGCGCGCGCAAAGCAGAGTTTTTAAATTTGCTTCAGATGAAGTTCAAGTCCAGTAACACCATCATTTAAATGGAATTCGGCTTTCATTGACAGATTTTGGGATTTGTAGAGAACATGAGCTACTTTAAGTGTCCACACTGCAGTTTACCTTCATTCATCTTCGGGAAAGGAGGGACTCGTAGGGTAGCTGCTGAAATGGGCTTGGAATGTGTTGGCGAGGTATGTTAATTACTTTTATTTTGTCATTTGAGGGTTGAACGAGATTTGAGGTAAAACTGGCTCATTACCAATAATTTTGCTGCATATTTTTTTCGAACAATGCTACTACTCATTCATTTTATCATCATCCTCTCATCATCCCATTTCGTGGTATTAAGTAATTGAAGATTATTTATTCTACTTTACTTATATGTCTATCATTTAATGCCACATCAAATAATGTTGAGAGGATGATGATACGTAGATTCTTCCATTTTTTTTTTAATAATGGGATTAAAAGGTTTTTGAACTCTAGAAAGTTGTTTTTACTTTGAAACTTTGACCAGATCAGAATAAGCAACCAATTGGCGTAAAACTGATTGAACATTATTATATGAAAATCCATCTCAATCATCAATGTGTGGATCACTTCAAAAATAGAATATAGCATCCACACAAAATCCAATCTTCTTTATTTGGGTTGCAATGAAACCGGCCTGCTGTATCATTCTACCACATTTGTTCATTCGTTCTTAAATACTAATGAAAAAAGCATTTGTTCCTACAATATATATGATGGAAACTTTTCTCACTACAGTCATCCACTAATCTGTTCTAATTAGTCTGTATCTGACTGTTTCAGATACCATTAGAAGAAGAGATTAGAAAAGGTTCCGATGAAGGTGTCCCCATCGTTATATCGGCACCTGATTCTGCAGTCTCCAAAGCATATGGGAGTTTGGCCGAAAATGTTATTAACCGACTTGAAGAATTGTCCAAGGATCAACCCCTTCCTGAGATTTTGCTGTGAAATCTTGCGGTTTAAGTGAGATAATGAATCACCTTTTTTGCCGGTGAACACTTTTGGATTATCATGCTTTTGCAATTTGCTACGTCCTATGATGATTTCTTATTGATTCCTCTTTGAATACTTCCAAGTGTATAAAGAGACGGGAGCATAAATGGCAGAAAGCCAATTTTGGTGCAGGAGCATATAGTCACTAGAGCATATGCACAACACCTGAATTTCTTTGGAACTGGGAAAATACATGACAATTTTGAACCCGTGAGTTTTAAGATTTAGTATGGTATTAGTGGGAAATTTAATAAAAATAATAAAATAATAATAATAATAATAATAATAATAATAAATATTTAAAAAATATTTAAACAAAAAAAAACAGCTACTTTTCTAACGCCCTAAATCATGTGATGCATGATCCTGTACAAGGAAATTTAGGAGCAGACGTGGTGGAGTTAGAAATTTGTGTTAGGGGTGACTAGATAAAATTAAAATAAAATATATAAAATATTTTTTATTTTATTTGTATATAATTTTTAGGAGATATAAAATAATTTGATATTAAGTCTATAATAAAAATAAAATATGTTTAATACAATTTATATATTAAAATATATATATTATGATAAGAATATGTTATCATAATAAAAATATATTAAAAATTATCTAACTTTTTTTTATATTTATATTTTTATCTATAATAAAAATTTGTCATCATGTTAGTATATCGTTTTATTTTATATGAGATGTATTTAATTTAAATTAAATCAATTTTGTAGAGGGAGATCAAAATAATTTTTAGAGAGGATGTTAACATAAAATAAAATTAATATTATCTTACAAAATTAAAAATATATATATATATATATATTTAGAATAGGGGTGGGACCCATAGGAAACCACCCACCAACCCTAGACCCGTAGGAAACCACCCACCACCCCCCCCCCCTCCTTCCTTTTCTCTGGGGCCCCCAACTCGGCCACTGGAGCAGAATCAATGTAATACAGATGCATGGGTCTTATTGCATGACCCACCTTTTTTATTCTTTTTTTTTTTTTTTTGGAAAAAGAATACATTGTGAAGGTTATAATACAGATGCTATTATAAAACTAAAGACAGAAACTACTATTGCAAAAGAGAAATAAGAAACTCTCTTTCTGAAACTTTTAAGAACTGAAACTTTCTTTCTCTCTCTATATTTTCTTATGAATTTCATTACAACTGAAGCCCCTATTTATAAGTTTTGAAATTACTATGCAAGTTACTATGCAAGTTACTATGCAAGTCACTATGTAAATCACTATGCATGATTTAAAATAATAGTGGTAGGGTCATTCACATAATTTTAGTGGTGGGACAGGGGGCGACTGCCGTCGCATTTTATTTGTTCGTTCTTTTCATTACACTTCCCCTTGAATGACCACCCATAAAGAATCTGCCTCGTTAAAACCTTGCCAAGTAAAAACCCAGTGGGAAGAAAAACCAATGGCGAAGAAAAAATAGTACAGTGTTCTTATATATCCACAAGTGCTTTAAGATTGCCTCATTAAAACCTTGCAGAAGAAAACCCAGTGGGACAAAACCTCAGCGAAGGAAAAAGAGTACAATCAGCACATTTACTTCCCCTGAAAAGTGCATGACAAAAGATTTTTGAGTCTTCGCATTCCAATATTATACAATCTTCTTGAATGTGGAAGTTGGTAACGCCTTTGTGAATAAATCTGCCAGATTATCGCTAGATCGTATCTGCTTGACATCAATTTCACCTTTCTCTTGAAGTTCATGAGTATAAAAGAATTTAGGTGAAATATGTTTGGTTCTATCACCTTTGATATATCCTCCTCTGATTTGAGTGATACAAGCAATATTATCTTCATATAAGATTGTTGGGTTATTATTGATCATGGGAAATCCACACTTTTCCTGGATATGTTGAATAACTGATCTCAGCCAAATACACTCTCGACTTGCTTCATGAATAGCAATGATCTCTGAGTAATTTGAAAAAGTAGCAGATAGTGTCTGCTTAGTAGATCTCCATGATATGGCAGTATCTCCATAAGTAAATAAATATCCAGTTTGAGATCTACCTCTGTGTGGGTCTAAAAGATAACCTGCATCTGCATACCCAATCAATTGTGGACTTGAACCACGTTGATAAAATAATCTCATATCAACCGTACCATGAAGGTAACGAAGGACATGTTTAATGCCATTCCAATGTCTTCGAGTTGATGCAGAACTATATCTTGCAAGCAGATTAACTGAGAATGTAATATCTGGTCGAGTGCAATTTGCAAGATACATCAAAGCTCCAATTGCACTGATATATGGTACTTCAAAATCAAGAATTTCTTCATCGTCATTACAAGGATGGAATGGATCATTCTTCACATCAAGTGTTCGAACAATCATTGGAGTACTCAAGGGATGAGATTTGTCCATATAAAAATGTTTTAGGACTTTCTCAGTATACATGGACTGATGAATAAAAATTCCATTTGGCAAGTGCTCGAGCTGCAGGCCGAGACAAAGTTTTGTTTTGCCAAGATCTTTCATTTCAAATTCATTTTTTAAATATATAGCGGTTTTTGAGATCTCTTCAGGAGTTCCCACAATATTTAAATCATTAACATAAACCGCAATAATGACAAATCCGAATTCTGATTTCTTAATAAAAACACATGGGCATATAGGATTATTCTCAAATCCTTCTTTCAATAGATATTCGTTTAAGCGATTATACCACATGCGCCCGGATTGCTTCAACCCATATAAAGATCTTTGTAGTCTGATTGAGTACATATTTCTAGATGTACTTGTAGATGCTTCAAGCATCTTATATCCTTCAGGGATTTTCATATATATGTTATGGTCTAAGGATCCATATAAATATGCAGTGACCACATCCATCAACCGCATTTCTAATCCTTTTGTAACAACCAGACTAATCAAAAATCTAAATGTGATTGCATCCATAACGGGAGAGTATGTTTCTTCATAATCAATCCCGGGTTTCTGCGGGAAACCTTGTGCGACAAGCCGTGCTTTGTACCACACAATTTCATTTTTCTCATTACGTTTTCGTACAAATATCCACTTATATCTAACAGGCATTACACCCTTTGGTGTTTGAACAACAGGTCCAAATACTTCTCGCTTTGCTAGCGAATTTAATTCAGCTTCAATAGCTGTTTTCCATTTTGGCTAATCATTTCTACGTCGACATTCTTCGACGCTTTTTGGCTCACTTTCTTCATTACTTCTGGTAATGTCAATGGCCATTTTATATGAAAATATGTTGTCAACAATAGTTTTATTTCTATCCAGAATTTCTCCAGTTTTCATGAAATGTATTGAGATCTCATTATTTTCAGGTACCTGTTCCTCTTCAGCGAAAAACATTTCATGACACACCTCTTCAGGAGGTCCCTTTTTCAAGAGATTTATACTCTTCAGAAGTTCTGGAATAGAAGATTTGAGCTCTTTAGGAGCACCAATTATATTTGTAGCCTGTATTGTGGGTACGTGTTCTTCAAGAATACCAAATTCATTTTGTATTCTTTTCCTTCTGGAAATTTTATCTTTTGCACCAGTAGGTCTTCCACGCTTCAGGCGTGTTTTAGATTCACCTATTGCTGTTTTGACAATTTGTCCTTCAGGGACTTCAATCCTTGCTGGAGCATTAACAGCAGGAATATAAGATTTTACTACACATTTAGTGTCAGTAAATACATCCGGTAATTGATTTGCAACATTTTACAAATGAATAATCCTCTGTACTTCCCGTTTACATTCATTTGTAGGAGGATCAAAATGAGACAGGGTCTTATTATCCCAAGTAATATCTTGTCGTGCTTCAAGCACCGACTTTTCTTTACCCATTAACGAAAAATTGGATTCGTCAAAATGACAATCCTCAAAACATGCTTTAAACATATCCCCTGTAAGGGGTTCAAGGTATCTAATAATAGATGGAGAATCAAAACCAACATATATCCCAAGTCTACGTTGAGGGCCCATTTTTGTACGTTGTGGAGGTGCAATTGGAACATATACAGCACATCCAAAAGTACGAAGATGAGAAATATTTGGTTGTTGACCAAATGCAAGCTGTAATGGAGAATATTTATGATATGCAGATGGTCTAATGCGAATTAGAGATGCTGCATGAAGTATAGCATGTCCCCAAGCAGAAACAGGTAGTCTTGATTTCATAAGTAAAGGTCTAGCGATTAGTTGAAGCCTTTTGATCAAAGACTCAGCTAAACCGTTTTGTGTGTGTGTACGGGCAACAGAATGTTCAACATCTATTCCTATTGACATGCAATAATCATCAAAAACTTGAAATGAAAATTCACCTGCATTATCCAATCGAATGGTCTTAATTGGATACTCAGGAAATTGTGTTCGTAATTTAATTATTTGAGCAAGAAGTCTAGCAAATGCAATATTTCTAGTGGAAAGCAGACAAACATGTGACCATCGACTAGATGCATCAATTAGAATCATAAAATATCTAAATGGTCCACTTGATGGATGAATATGCCCACATATATCTCCGTGAATCCTTTGTAAAAAGGATGGAGATTCAATAATGACTTTTGAGGGAGATAGTCTGATAATTAACTTACCTTGAGAACATGCAGAGCACGGAGATTCATTGGGTAGAAATATATTTTGATTCTTTAAGGGATGCCCATGCGAATTTTCAATAATTCGTCTCATCATTATAGAATCCGGATGTCCAAAGCGATCATGCCAAGTCATAAATACTTTAGGGTCAATGCACTTCTGGTGCATTACCACATATGATTCAATTGTTCTCATTTTTGTATAATACAATCCAGAACATAGAGCATGCAGTTTTTCTAATACGAGCTTCTGGCCCGATATTGTTTTAGTAATAAGAAGATGTTCTTTACTGCCTTCATTGGTCGTTTCAATATGGTAATCATTACAACGTATATCTTTGAAACTGAATAAATTTTTTCTGGATTGTGAAGAGAATAGAGTATCATCAATACAAAATTTGGTGCCATTAGGCAACACAATATAAGCTCTTCTAGAGCCCTCAATTAAATCCGATGAACCTGATATGTTATGGACATAGGTTTTACTTAGTATTAGATTTTGAAAATATTTCTTTTCTTTGAGAATTGTGTGAGTTGTAACACTGTCAGCAAGACATATATCTTTATCATTCAACTCAGAGATAAAAAAACTCATCAATGTGATCCATGGTTAGATGAATAAAGCCACTAGCTTCAGAATTGGTAGAACCGTCGTGCTGATAACGTGTTATAAAACTAAAAACAGAAACTACTATTGCAAAAGAGAAATAAGAAACTCTCTTTCTGAAACTCTTAAGAACTGAAACTTTCTTTCTCTCTCTATATTTTCTTATGAATTTCATTACAACTGAAGCCCCTATTTATAGACTTTGAAATTACTATGCAAGTCACTATACAAGTCACTATGCATGATTTAAAATAATAGTGGTGGGGTCATTTACATAATTTTAGTGGTGGGACAGGGGACAGCTGCCGTCGCATTTTATTTGTTCGTTCTTTTCATTACAAATGCTTAATTTTTTTAATAATGGGATTTGTTATATATATATTATAATCACTTTTTTAATGATGGGATTTGTGTTTTTATATATAGCTTCCTTTAAACAATTGGATCAAAGTTTGAAATCAGAAACTTACCCATTGAGTTGAATGGGCCTTGGTTTTCCCCTTGAAGTTGAAGATATTAGAACAATTAAAGGTTAGAGAGGAACAATTAAAGAGTTCCCCCCCCCCCCAACCCCAAAAAAAAAATGGCATTCGAGTACTCCAACTACGATGGGCTTGTACATTCATACCCAATGGGTTTGTGTGTGAGAATTCCCAGCTTTGATTATCAACTGATAATTTAACACTCGATAATTTTCTTTTCTTTTTCACTCCTATCCTATTGAACAAGAGAGAAAATTCATATATTTTCCTTCATTCCATCTTTCAATCTCTATACCAAGTATTTCTATGACGAAAAAATAACTAACTCTTCTATCCTGCATACTTCCTTTACTTCTCACTTTTCCATCCTCCCTACCTAGTTATCAAATGGCAATTCAATTTTGATTTAAATGTATGCAGATGATGCTGGACAGAATAATAATTATTCTGCAGGTTAGTTCTAACGGATGATTCACAAAAAAAAAAAACAAAAAATTCGTCCAAAACTCAAAGAAAATGCATCTAATGTTCAACTGAATATTATCAAATTAAGCAATGTCAAAAATCAGTCCACAAGCCAAACTGTATAATCAAAAATTGACCATATCGAAAATTGACCAAAATTAGAACAATCTCAATAATTACGCAATATTAAATACAGAATAAAAGAAATAATGTAACAAAAATATGACATAAATTGAGTTCAGAATCACTTTCTAAACGATAAATGAAATATTATAAAAAATGGCAAAAAATAACTAAAAATAGGCATATGAAAAGGAAAATAGCAGAATTTGAGGTCGAAACAACGCACACCGAGCGTCGCTAGGTGGCCACGACGTGCGCGTCGAAAAGAGTTATCCGAATTCGGGTCTTATGCACGATTCTAATATCCGTAGCCAAAGTTATGGCTAAAATATTGAAACACACTCAAAACTACTCAAATTAGAAAAATATCACAAACGCTTACTACTTTTACGCTGATCTACTAACTCATGATATCTCAATACCATCAACATATAATCTGACAGTTCAATATTATCTGACTTGGATCCCTTGCATGTCAGCTCAAGATTAAGCTACCAACTCCTATTCAATATTGAATAATCGTACACATACTACACCACATAGGCCGGCCCTTAGAGCGGCCATAGAGAGGTACTATTGTGGACACACCCAGTAGTTTGAAAAAATTGGAATGCAGAAAGTTAGATGAAACCCTCGATAGCGTTGAAATTCTTTGGAAGTTGAAATGTAAAGTCAAGAATTAGGCAAACAATTAAGTTGATGTACATTCAAGTCAATTATCTCAGCAACATGTGATCTGATCATCAAAGTCAGCAGAGATGCACCACTGCAAAGTGTTCTCTTTTGGTGAGTATTTCTGTGCTTTTAGCTTGATTAGCAGCTTCATGTGAATCTGTTGAATGTTGCAAATCTTATCCTTAAATAAATCTAAAGTAATTACCAATAATAGTAGCTAGGTACTCGACAACACAACTCAAAAAAGGTATATATATATATATATATATATATATATATTGCCCGGAATTCTTCGAATCTTAATTATTGAAATGCAGGCAAACGAACAAAGCCCCCAGAATCCAACTAATGAGATGTCGAGTTGTAATATTGAAGCATGCAGCTTTGTACGACTTTGGTGTTACGATAACTCCAAAAGGATACGAACTACCTACCACATGATTTCTTGTCCAACTCTGAAATCTCAGAACAAAACCTTGGAACCCAACTAATCATGTACAATATCCCACGTGTTCTCTCATGCATATATTAAAGAAACTAACCCTTTTTTTTCACCTCTCATGAATGAGATGTCTAAAAAGAAATAAAAAATGCAGGTTTTGAAGTTCTTCTTCCCCAATAAAAGTAGTAATACATGCAAATTCACTACAAGAAAAATAGATATTTGTGACTAATTATTTACGATAAAAAAAAATTATTTATGATAAAAATAGACTCATTTTATTTAAAAAATATAGTCATTTTACTATAAATAATTAGTTGCAAATAAAGAATTAATTTTCTTACCGTGAAATTTGGTAATAAGAATGGCCGAATGGGGACTGCAAAAATGTGACCAAACAATGTGGACAAGCAAAGCAATTAGACCCCCAAAATTTTCTTCAAAAGAGTACGTACTGAGCAGAGGAATGTGGGGACGTTTTTGTTTCCGCCATGCATGTAAGTGTTCTAGTTTTAGAAGGCAGCATTAATAATAATAATAGGATGGTCCTACAATGCCTACTAAAATTGACCACTCCATTTTACACTTAGACTAAATTTTGTTTTCTATTTTTTTTTTTTTTTATTCTCATTTTAAAATATGAAAAAAAAATATGAATACACAAATAATCACTTCTTTAATCATTAAGTAAAAGAAAAATAAATAAAAATATATATATAATGTCAAATTGAAGTGTCAAACTAGCATTTTCCATAATAATAATATCATCAGTAATAACTATGATATCATAAGTGAGAATATCAACATGGTAATCTATATTATCATCCCTAATAATCGTGTTAAATATATGAGTCATTTCTCTCAAGTTGGTTCCAGCTTTATATAATGACACGCAAGGACAGGCTGCAGTGTTCTGTATGTGTCCTATGAATTATAAGAGTACAAACATATATACTAATTACTTGTACTTTCAGTAAAATTCTTTGTCCCCTAAATATTATCATCTCATATTATGCTTAGTAAGTAATTATATTTAATATTCCAATTTATAAATACTGATCTTAAACCATGAAAGGCATGTTGAAGGCTTTAAATGACCATGAAAAATATTAAATAATTTAAATAAACTGAAATTTTAAAAGTCCAAAATGCATCGTCTTCTTCTTTTTTTTTTTTAAATATATATAATTTATTAAAATTAATAATCGAAAAAGGTCACATTCAAAAATTCCTTTATTAAGATTGGAAGCATCCCATCCAGCTTCTCTGTCAGGCTCTGTTCCAAGATTTCTTTCTACTATGAAACTATGAATCCTCAATTATAGTGTATTTGAACCAAATGGTTGTTTGTTTTTTTAATGTTATAAGCTTCATCTTGAAATCATATGGTTCATGACTAAATCACTATATATAGGCATAGGTCGCCGCCCCTCAACATCAAGATACACTTTATCGGTGTGGATTTTTTATTTTCTAGCTGAAAAATGACACGATTTATTGGTTTGCAATTATGGTACATGTAACCATGCATAGGAAAACTCCAAATAAAAGAGGAATATGCCTACCTGAAATTGAATCTAGGTATTACATTTCTCCATAGAAATTAGTGTTTTGATTATTCTACAACAAATACTGCTTTTTTGAGAGTGACTGTGATCAAAAAATGTGTAATTAACCTTAATGACAAAAAAGTTTTTCCCACCAATTTGGACCATAGGTGACTATGAAATGATACATATCTAACAAATTAAAAAAAATAAAGAAGTATCATGACCAGTTCAATGGAGTAGCCAATTAGGCCGGTTCAAAGGAGTTGTCAATTAGACCATTGCTTAAGGCCCCTACTTTGAGTAGGCTTTCATATTTTGCTTAAGAGATGCAAATTTTGATAAAAAACAATATATATATAATTATTATTTAAAAATATTTTATTCAAAATGTATAAACTAAATTTTAAATAATAGTAAAATTAGAATAAAAGTAATAAAATAATGTGTATTTTGATATTGATAACCTTATTTATTTACATTTCAAAATTTTAAAATAAATTTTATTATTTAATATTTAAATATTATTATTATTATTATTAAATTAAAATATAATATACTTAATGATAATTTAAGGTCGACCCGCTTCTAAAAAGTATACGACACTTTTGAGGAGAACATGCTTGAAATGTGGAAACAGAATGCTACTCGTAAAGGTACTCTGACTTTTAGGCTAATTGTATCGCACGGGATCTTTAATTTGCACAGAGGTAATGATTCCGTTTGCTTTTTGTGTATAGTTTGATTGGTGATAGATTTGATCTATTGTTGTTGATGTAATATCATAAGAACTTTATTTGATCTGCCAGCATTTCCAAACAACATAGGGCCCAAAAAAGCTCATAAATGTTGACTATAAATTTCTCGAATGACAACTTTTTCTATTTGGTTGATTGAGTTGGATTGGATCTATTGTGTAGACAAGATCAGCTAGACAGTGTGTAGTAGTACTTCCTTTTAATAAATAAAATAATAATAAACTATTTTGATCTGGTGAATATAATTTCGTTGATGAAAAAAAAGGTGAAATGCATCGAGAGAGACTGAGGTTTCAACAATCACATCAGTCCTGTTTGAATTTGAAAATAATTTTAATTTATTTTAATTTTATCATTATAATTTTTTTAAATTATTATATAAAAATAATAAATAATTTAAAATTTTTAAATATCAAAATAATAATATTTCGATAATAATATTTTATTTAATTTTAAAAACTCGTTTCAATTTATTTTATTTATGAATCTAAATAATTAAAAATAATAATTAGAATGCATAATATACTTGATGAGATTGATTCAAAAAATAATCCCAAATAATATACATGATGAGAATGCATAATCATCGTGAAGACAGTTGTTGGATAAATAAATTTGTCAAATTGCTTGACATGTTATTCGTTGTGAGAAGATTCCATATAATTAATACATATATAGTAGGAAGGTCATGCACATTGAATGCATGTTTGGAATTACTGTAAAAAATATTATTTTTAATTTAAAATTTATAACTTAAAGTTTGATGTAATAAATTTTATTATTAAAAATATATTTACTGTTTGGAATCCATATGTTTAAAGTGTTTTTAGAAGTTAGTTACGATAGTTTTTTTAAAAATATATAATTATCTGTAGGAATTTTTTGATAAAAACTCTAATTTAGTATTTTTTTTTTTAATTTGATTTTTAATTTTTTTAACCAACTAAAATATTTTTAATAAAGTTATCAAATATATCATTTTTTTCTTTAAAAATATATTTAACTACTTAAAAATATTTTTTAAGTCTCAAAACGTAATTTCAAACCTACTCTACGTCTAATCACATCAAGATCGATAATGTTTGAAGATTTTCAATCTCCCAAATATTGTACACATTTATGATATAATAGGTGAATAAAAATAGAGTAATAGTGTTAGATACAATTTTAGAATGTTTAAATTTCATGCATTTTTTTAAAAAAGAATATATAGGATTCACCATTAAAAAAAATTATGTATGTCTTAGATTTATTTACTTTTTCAAATAAATTATGCAAAATTTGCACATATATATAATAATAAAACCACAAATATCATTATTCTTGTAAAAATAACCTCCCAATAAAAGAAAGTTTCGTCTGTTCTTGAAAAGTGGAGGAAGAACTAGTCATCCTGGAGAATTAGGAGCATGGTTGATTCAACTTCCGAACAGCTACATAGAAGAAACAAAATAAAAAAATAAAGTGACACCCAAAATCTACTACTTGGATGAAAGTAAAGGTGTTTGGAGGAGGATGTGAAAGTTGATGAGAGCGATTTTAGGGGCAAAGGCCACTTGTCCCCAACATCAACGTATATACGTGTTTGCCACTTACCACTTGCTGTTAATGGTAGAGCATGCATATATAAAAGAGTTTCTATTTGGACACTTCTATCTTAAAGTATTGATATTGAATTCACTAAATGATCTTTTAATTTGAAGAAAATTACAATTTTGATGGATTCATCAAACATCTAAATCTATAATTCCACCTTGAATTCATCATTAGATCTATCAAAATAATAATATAATAATATTTTTTTAATAAAAATATATTTAAATATTTTTTTATATTTTGTAATTACACTAATCATATATATATTAATAATATAATCTAATACTTAAATAATTATTTTTCAACCAAATTTTGAAAAAATATTTTTTAATTCCTTGTTAAAAAATTAATTTTTTTCAACCAAATACTTACTTAAATAATTATTTTTCAACCAAATGAGAAAATAAGAAAAATAAAGTAGGAGAATAAAATATATTAAAGTATATGTTTAGAGTGTGAATAATAGTCCTTCAAATATGAAGAATTGTAAAAAGTTACTGTTACTCAAAATTACACATTAAGAGATTTGATGGATCTAATGTAGAAATTTTTTAGCAAAAATCATCAAATTTATATTTGATGGATCATTTGATGAATTCAATGCCAATGCTCTTGTAGATGGAGTTAAATGGACACCAATAAAAAATTATCACTTCAGCATTTCATAAAAATAAAGTCTATACCTACTCACATCGTACTGTAGTAAGGGCATTTTGAACCGATTTATGTAATCCTAGAAACACCCATCCTCCCTTGGTTTCTCTCTCTCTCTCTCTCTCTCTCTCTCTCTCTCTCTCTCTCTTCTTTGGCATTATTCTTCTCTCCGTTGCTCTGTGCATACCCCTAATCTCTCACAAAATATGGTTGCAAGTTTCGACCCTGTTAAGAAACCCCAGACGCTTGAATATAGAGCTCGTGCAAGCTAGAAGAAGCTTGGGGGAAGCATCGAATAAATTAACTCACCTAGGAACTTAACAATTGTTTGCTTGCTGAGAAAATAAAGGAAATTTAGAAAAAAAAAATTTAAATGCACAAAACCTAAAAACTTGAAATCTTAAGTAACCTAATTTACCTACCCGACAGATTCATCAATCCAAGATTCGAAAAAATAATGGCAACACGAGAAATGACAACCGTTCAAATCGAAAAGAAATAACTCTTAATTTCAACTTATCCCAATATTGAACTTTCAACCAAAGCAAATTAATAATAATCAGATGGATATTTTGATTGGACTTCATCGTAATTAGTATTTTTTTTAATAATTCACTTGTTTGGTTCCCAAGACGACGCTCGGATATTATGAAAACTTTTGGCATTTTAGTCGTTAGCAATTGCCCGTGTTTGCTATAGAAGATCCCATCATGTTTATGCAGGAAAGCTATTTGTGGCTCCAAGAGGAGGAAGAAAAGGGAAAGGGAGAGAGAGTCTCTGATTGAGAGAGGGAGGGTTTCATTAGAGTGATTCCTCTATCACTCAGCACATATTTGATTGTTTGTAGGCTCTACGTGACACTCTCTTATTGGAGTCTATTATTTGAAACTTAGGCCTCGTTTGGATTAAAAAAATGAGATGAGTTGAGATGTGTTTAGTTTATTTTTTAATATTATTATTATTTTAGAATTTGAAAAAGTTGAATTAAGATTTAAAATATGTGTATTGAGATTTGAAAAATGTATATAAGAATTTATATTTTGTATAAAAAATTAAAAAAATATAATAATAAAATAAAAATAAATTGATATGAGTTGAATAAAATTTTGAATCTACACCGAATCTTATTGGATAATCCTGTGTGAAGTTATTTCCTATATAGAGTCAGGCCGAGTAGCAATAGATTTGATGTATAAATTAAATTGTAGACCCTACAAGACCAAGAAAACGAGACGTAGATGCATGCATGCAGTGAGATGACAAAAAATAAAAAATAAATAAATAAGTAAACAATCAGCCAATTAATTAATTAAGAGACGTTCGACTGTTTCAAAACATGACATTGATAGATCAGACGAAAGAACTACAGTTTGGAGATCAAAATTTGTTGTTCAAAAACCGCGTTTTGCTTATTTGAAATTACAAATCAGTTTGTAAGTGATGCACATTATTTAAAATAAATAAATATAAAAATTATAGAAAAAATTAATTTTAATGATCAACCTTAGCTAATATAGTTTTTCAAAATAAATAAATTATATACGAGATTTAATAATGAAAAATAATATACACACAATATAAATACATAATATATTTTACAATAAATATTAAATGAGAGAGAATTTTATAAAATATTATATTTGTATAAAATATTTTATAAAATTATTTCTTATTTAATATTTATAATAAAATATATTATATAATTATGTTGTGTATATCATTTTCCTTTAATAATTTGTTGAATCTATAACGACATTACTCTTTTATAATTCTGGACAGGCATGAGTTGGGCGACCTAGTAGCTAGGAGCTGTTGCTGATCATGAAGTTTCACTACTCCTTGTTGGTAATAATTAATATATATTCCTTGATATTATATTATAGTTTGATTGGTGGGAATAAATCCACGATGAATAATGGAGCCGACAGCCGACAGGAATGTGCTGGCCAGTATAGATTTTCCTTAGCTGGATGTCAATTCTTGGTTGTGCTAATCAATTATAAATTGTCACGTCTATTCTAATTAATCCCCGTACGCCACCCTGCTATTAATTAATAATTAGTAAGATATTATTTATCATCAATATCGAAACCATGCACGCATGCAGAATGCAAAAAATTAAAAATTTCCTACTGCTTCATGCCTGATGGATCGGATTGTAAAAATACACAGCTAGTTTCCAATTAATTATATATATATATATATATATATTTCCATTAATCATTTTCTAAAATTAGAAGATTCAATGTACATATTCATGCATCATATATATATATATATTATATACACGTGGATATATGGTATTGCATGCATGTGCATCAAAACCTTTTTAGCTTCTGCCTAATTTATAGGAGGTGTAGGAAGGGCTAACTAGCCTTTTGCTATAATAATTAAGCCGTTGACGTCATATTATGAACTTTTATGGTACGATTAGATGTTAAGATAATTTTAAATTTGAATTGACGTTGAATAATAATATTTTATATATTAAGATATATTTAAATTTAAGATAAATATATTGAGATATGTGATTAAAGATATAAATTAAATAAGTAAAGTCGCATACAATTGTAGAATTGTAAGCAGTATGTAATCGTTTTAATAAAAATTGAGATTTGCTATTAAAAAAGTTAATTTTTTTCAAGTAAGTCTTAGATATATTTACTTTTTTTCAAAATGACTGTATACCACTTACAAATCTATGTTTGCATCTATTATTTCTATTCTAGTTAATAAGATCATTATATCACGTCATCTATTTTTCATATACCTCTGCTGGCAAATCTTAAAGAGGTATTGCACATTATACCATATGATTTTGCCCAATGGAGGCTAAATGACATGCAACTCGAAAAATAAGTTTTTGTGATTAATTAATTATAATGAAAAGATTATTTGTGATCAATTTTAACTATAAATCATCATTTCACTATAATTAACTGACTATAAATAAACATTTTTCTTATAATAATTTTAATGTCATGAAAGTTATCTACGTACGTTCAAAAAAATCATCAATAGTTTAATGAAGCTAGATTATAAAGGATATATACACACACAACTTTACATATAGGAAGCTCACTCCCTTAATTCAGTCTCGGGCAGTTACCTAATTAGTGTTTGAACTCATGTTAGAGAGAAGACATCAAGTATTGTATCATGAGTGAAATATTAGGCATGCAAATGACTCGAAAGTAAAGAGAAAAAATGATTAGATATTAATGGATATATATATATATATATGTGTGTGTGTGTATAGTAAAACTTGTTTAAAAAGTCTTACAATCATTGGAAAAATGTGTCACCCTGACCTCAAGAAAACAGATCAATTAAATGACTCTAGAAATTGTATAAAGTCAGCTAGCTAGATAGAGTAGCTGGAGTTTAAAAAATAGAATCTAATCACGAGGACGGTCAAGAATTTATATCTATATCTGCATTTCGAATCTACCCAATATTTAAGGCAACTTGTAGATCTAATATCCCTGTTTTACATCGATCGATGATCGGTGTATATAATATGGTAACGGATTTTACAGCTTACAGCTCTATCTAATATACATAAGAGAAAAAGAAAATTATTTAATAGTAATCCAAAATTAAAGTTCATTAATATTAATGCATATGCTTCATGCGTATAGGGTTTCCAGGAAGATATAAAATAAAATATTTTAACGAGGGCATTTAAGCCTATTCTTACCTATAAGATAATAATGCATACAATAAAAAAAAGGAGCATTCATGACAAATTATTTGTGATTAAAATAATTATTTACACAAAAACAAATTTGTTTTTAGTAAAAAAATAATCATTTTGACAGGAAAATAACTAACATAAATAAACAATTATTTTTTTGTAGTGATATCTGCTTAAATATTCATGCATGTAGGATTTTCAGGATCAAGATATAAAAGTAGTGCAAGTCAGAGTTGGAGAAATTAATATATATAAGAGCATTGGCATTGAATCTACTAAATGATCTTTCAAAATTTGGAAGAAAGTATAATTTTGATGGATCCATTAAACATCTAAATCTATAACTCCACATTGGATTCATCATTAGATCCATCAAAATAATAATATAATAATATTTTTTTAATAAAAATATATTTAAATATTTTTTTATATTTTGTAATTACACTAACCATATTTATATTAATAACATAATATAATACTTAAATAATTATTTTTCAACCAAATTTTGAAAAAATATTTTTTAATTCCTTGTTAAAAAATTAATTTTTTTCAACCAAAATTTTCAATCAAATAATTATTTAAATAATTATTCTTCAATAAAATAAAAAAATAAGAAAGAGAAAATGAGAAAAATAAAATAGGAGAATAAAATAGATTAAAGTATGTGTTTAGAGTGTGAATAGTAGTCTTTCAAATATGAAGGATTGTGAAAATTTACTGTAGTTCAAAATTATATATTAAGAGGTTTGATGGATTCAATGTGAAGATTTTTTAGTAAAAATCATCAAATTTATGGTTGATGGATCATTTGATAGATGCAATACCAATTCTTTAATATAGGTAAAGATAAAATTAGCTGCAGTAGTACGCATGTCATGAGTCAGCATGCACAGAGTTGTAGTAACTTTAAAATTTTACTTTTCTTTAGAAAATGAGCTATCTGGTCGGGTCCTGAAGACGATGTAGCTAGCTTTAACAGGCCAATCTTGTGTCAAGTAAGCTTCGAAATTAAGTTTGGCATCGCAGCTAGCTCCAGATCATGCAATCATTGATATTTGAATTAGGTTCTGTATTCATCTCCTCCCATGCACCTTAATGATCCCCTTTATCCTAGAGGCAAGCAAAAGATATATCCTTTACTTGAGAGCTGAGAACGTGAATTACCACAAGCTAGGTCGAGATCCCATATTGGCCTCTAAAGACTAAAGTCACAATCCTAAAAAAATAATCGGCTCGATCCAGTACCATTAATATTGAAACCTCCCTTTGCTGCGCGCAGTTCCAGTCTTCCAGAGCTACAATGTCAATGCATGCATCATGTGACTTTAAAATATAAACAGGAAAAAAAAAAAGAGGATGAAACGAATTTGATCGAGTTAGATATATATTTTCTATATATTTACATACATATTTATATATATGTCATGTGTGTAGGGTTGTTAAAACTATTATTACACTTGGTTTTTGCCGTTTGATAAAACTATTATAAGCTATTAGGTATGTAACATCACAAGAAAAATGATATTTATAACTAATTATTTGAAATGAAAATAACTATTTAAGATTAAAAATGACTTATTTTAATTAAAAATAGTTATTTTATTAAAAAATACTTGATCATAAATAAGTAATTTTCTTACAATCATGAAATCACACCCAAATTGATTATGGACCCACAATTTAAAGTACTAAATTACGAAATTTATTGTTGATATATATATACACTAAATTATTAAACAGCGCCTAGCTCTTTATACATATCGACTCCGGCCGACGACTATATATATATATATATATTGGTGGCAAAATTAGCCATCCATTCATATTGGAAGAGTAAATTTTAATTAATCAAACCCAAAAGAAATATTTATGTGGATATTAATGATACTGAAGAAATATCTAATAAAATACATAGGCTGGCCTATGTGTGAAAAGCAAGTATATATATATATGTTTAAATTTTAGTATATATATATATATATTGGTGCCAAAAGTAGCCATCCATTCATATTGGAAGAGTAAATTTTAATTAATCAAACCCAAAAGCAATATTATGTGGATACTAATAATACTGAAGAAATATCTAATAAAATACATAGCTGGCCTATGTGTGAAAAGCAAGTTAGGGGTAGTGTGGATAGTGGTGTACTAACTACAATGTCATGTGACCCAAGAAAGAATTTTCTCTCGTCCTTAGGTATATAAGCCGTAAGGAACCCAAGAAAAATAATGCATGGCCATATCAAGAACACCTCTCTCTCTCTCTCTCTCTCTCTCTCAAAATATGAAAAGTTGAGGGGAATGTTGTCTGGTTCGAGATCATTCATGCAAAGCTCAAGCTAAGCTAGCTATCATCTGAATGATTTCGGACCAGGCTTCATTCCCCTCAACAAAATGACCTTTCACTACCGTTCATCAGGATGGATGTATCTGCGATATTGAACCAACGTCTCTCTCTCTCTGTCTCTCTCTATATATATATCGCTAGCTAGCCGGAAAATGGAAATCGGCAGGCAAAAGCACAACGAGAGGCGAGCACCAAGTAGGTAACATTTAATTAGTATTCAGCCTATTCCACGCGTTTTGCCTAAAGTTTCAATAAAATAAGAACAAAAATAGTTGAATTAGTGTGTGAACGTCTGACTGTCTTATTAATTTGATCGATCCTGATCTATCTTTTGGTCGGTTTACTGAATATAAGTTGTAATTAATGGGCATGCCATGGCTTTCATTCATTCATTCTTTCTTTCTTTCTTCCTTTTTATATGCTAATTTATAAGCTTTATTGACAACGTAAAATTAGAACCATGTGTTTGCTATTGCTTTCAAAAAACCGTGTGACAAAACTTTGAATCCTTCCAAAATTGACCGTAGCATATATATAATAATATAAGAAATACTCTAAATACAAAGAAATTATACCAAAAAAAAAATTACAAATTCATATATTAGTATTTGATGTAGTTTGTTAAATTATATAAAATTATTTTTATTGTAAAAAAATCTATCGAAACATGAGATTAAGCCACGTCACTTACGTTTGTCTAATCCGTTTGTGGATGTAGTAGTATTCATGTATCCTTGCCACGTACGTTGTTCACAAGGTGTGGGCCGGCCAGATATATCAATTCCTGTGGGTCAACTTCTATGAGAGAAAACAAAAACGACCATATATATATATATATATTGGTGATCAGATCTACATGTGAAGCTCATAATTTCAGGTGGGCCATGATCAGTTTTCGGAAGTTTATTTATCTTAGAGGAGTACTAATGTAGCTCGATCCAAGGCATACACACTCAGTACACAGTCATGCACAAAATTTATATATAGTAAGAGTATGGCTGTGATATTTCTCACGCTGAAAGTACTACTACGGTTGAAAAATATTTAGAATTATCAAAAGCACTTATATTATTTACGGAGATTAAAGACAAGAAGGGATGGAGATCATTCGGGTTGAAAGATAAATTAAAAAGTGAAATACAGGAAGGCCGGGACGTAATTCCAACCAATTATAGTGTATGCCTTGTCTCCTTATTTATCATTAATTTTAGCCATGTGGCTTCAGAATCATATATATCTACACTGTATTAGGGTTTGCTAGCTTCTTATCATCGATCTTGTTCTTCTTTCATGAGTTGATCATCTCATCCAAGTGATTATATATATATAGCAACTTTCAGAAGGCTTGTTTGCTCTTTTTATGTCCACAGAAATACAGAAGAAACACAATATTATTAATCAAGATTAGTCTTGCGCGAAGTATTGGTTTATAATCTATATATATATATATATATATATATATGTACTTCCAGGATTTTTTAACAAAATAAAATAAAATAAAAACAATGCTTCATCATTGCTGTTTCAGTCGGTTTGTAGTCCTTTATAAGTACGTACGATCAGCTGCTATGTCTCTGATTTATCCACATGACTGAGAGAAATCAATGAAGACGTCCAGGTCACTGCCCATTCCTGAGAGGCCAGATCATCTTGCGTACGTATAATATAATACTGCATGCAGTCCTGATAACATGCCCAAACATGACCTCAATTATTTTCATTTTCATGTTCCCTTCCCAGTGAATGGACCCCAAAATTATCAGATCGAACCAAATCTTATCTGCCACGCACAGAATTCTCTCTCTCTCTCATGCATACGGATATATATGTGTGTGTGTGTGTGTGTTCGTTCTATTACCTGGAATTTAGCTTGTATTTTCTTGTTAAAAATCAATGTTAGGCCAGTCAAAGACGCAAATAAAGAGGAGAAAATTAACATATATGGCAGTAGTACTACTGATCATGAGTTTACAATAATAAAAGGCAATTTCCAAAGTAAATCATATCACATGATAAATTAGTCGCCTACTTCATCACTTGCACTGTTGCATGTTAGAGAGATAAAAGGATTATCATATAATTATTTGTTACTTTTTGACTTACCCACCAATAATATCTTCAAAAGCATTCAACAACAAACATGAAAAGCCATTCAAAGACACATGCAGTTTTGTTGGACATCGCAATTATCAGTAGTACGTAGTACTACAAGTCCCTGCCATAAAGCTAATATATATATATATATATATATAGAGTCCCTGATTCACCTTCCTAATTAAAATACAATAAAACTAATAATTAGCTGATTGGTTGCTTATGGAACTGTTGTTAATTTTAAATATTCATTTAGGCCTGATAATTTTAGTATTTTAAAGGATGAGAATGACATCATTGTCATCCTTAGCGGAGTTTCTTTCTTCTTTTTGTATTAATTTTTTTGGGATAGGTACTAGGCCCATGATTAGTAGTCAAGTACAGAACTATTGAATATTCCACGTGATAAATCAACTTAAATCATGTACGTATATGCCGCTTCTTATCGTCGATCTGGCAATTTCAATTAGAGTAATGATTCGTTTATCATTTATTTATTATTTTTAGTATATTTTTTTTTATTTGCTTTTAAATATTTTTTAACATCCTTAATCATTAAAAAAAATTTAAAAAATCACAATTTTATTAATAAGCACTTTCTTAATTATTAAATAAAAAAAATTAAAAAAAAGTAGTAGAAAAATAATAAATAAGTAGTAAAACTATAATTATTTTTTCAATTATATATATATCTTGTAATCAGCGTCCACATAGCTAGCCGGCTTTAGGCCAAACCCTATATACAATAGTTTGTTATATATAATCATTTTTGCTTATTTTTAATACACTCTAATAATTTGATTAGTTAAAATAATTATTTTATATTAAAAAAATAATACAGCTAATTAATCACATTAATAAAATATATAAAAAATATGCAAAAATATTGTACATAAATTTTTTGTATATTATATATACTTATTACTTGGTAGAAAATACCAGCTGCTAGCTAGCATGCACAGAAAATTAAACAGGCCGCTTAGGTTAGGAATTTAAGAGTGTAGGTCCAAAGTGGGTGGTGTCCTAGGTCGATAAATCTGATTGACACATTGTATATGTGATCATATTGGAACAACTTTATATCCTAAAAGTCAGGAAAAAGTCTTTAAAATATTGCTTTCAAAATCCAAATTTCGAGTGGAAATTAAGGGAGCGTTTTAAGATGGAGATAAGGTGATATTATAAAAAGTCGCAGATATAGGTGGTTGGGCAAAGTAGGATAGTGACGTTAATGCCATTGCCAGCTTTAAAACCGGTGTCAACTTCTCTTTTCGTTGCCAAAGTCCAGCTACACCAGCTTCCAAAATATTGCGAGAAAGCTGTCGTACGTAGGACTGGGGAAAAAAACCCTAATCCGGCCCAACTCATTTTCTGATTTAACCCGACCCATTATCCGTTATCCCTTTTTAAGCTATTTTAGCCCTGATTTCCTCAAATTAAGCCATAGTTGTCGCTATAGGTCTCTCAACCTCTCCTTGTTCTCATGCAACTCCTCGCTAATCTCTCCATCAATCCATTCCTGACCTCAAAAATATTGCCACCACCTATGTCTTCATCATCATCTATATCATATGAGGTATCATAATATTGCTTGAAACTTAGAATGCAACAATTTTTTTTTTTCATATATGCAATCGAGATGGAAGATATGCAGTTGAACAGTCTATAGCTAGCTAGCACAACTTTGTACGTGTTCTAGCAAAATTCGGAATACATAAAAAGAAAATTCAAAAATTCTGATATGTTTGGATGCGCTTATATGTGTTTTTTGTACATTCCAAAAAACACTTTTAGAGATAATTTTAAATTTCATTCCAAAATATTTTTGGGAATGGGTTTTTTGGAATGAAGTGAGGAAGAAAAATATTTCATCTCAAATAGTTTTTAAGGACAAAATCTCCAATTTTTGTAATAAAAACTTTCATCCCAAAAAAGGAATTTCTTGTAGTATCAATAGGAATAAGGTGACTAAGATCATCTCGCATTTTTTTAAATGAGAAATTCTTACTCTTAATCTTTACAAGAATAATTTTTAGAGATTTTGATTATAATGCTTAATAATTCTTTTGAAGTATAGGTCTAAATTAATTAATATGATTTGGATTTTCTTAGATGGCCATAATATTGTTACTTTATTAATTAACTGTTTTTGCGCCATGCACATGAATGTTACTAGTAGTCTTTTCTTTAGAAAGAGAGATGGCAACCCCAATTTTATTGATAAGCTTTACTTATAGTAGAAGAAAACAATTGTTACAAAAAAAGCTTGAGGGTAAAAAAAATATCAAAACGAAGCTTAATTTACAATGTAGTACGGATACAAACTAAAATGTTTATAACTATAAATACATGAGCAAGCTACATGAAGTACAAATTAAAGCAATCAATTCAAACCAAAGTAACATGCAAAACAAAAAGCATCAAGAAAATCACTGTATAAATCAGTGCCTAAATCGAGGTAAATTCATATATTCCATCCCATATTTCATGAATTCAGCTTATGTATATCTACACCATGAGCAAGCTGCATTATGTATATGATCACTAGCAAAGTAAAAAGTAGAATCGAAGATATTTTAAAACCACTTTCCCATGTGCTCTCTTTTTTGGGCTTTTTACTGGGCTATTTGTTGGACATAAATGATGGGCATTTGGGGGCTTTTCCCATGACTGGCCGCCTGTTTTAGGCTTACGACCATTGCAGGGTGGACTTATTCCTCTTTTTGGAGAGACTTTCCGAAACTAATCCGGATTTACCCATTTGGATCTATTTTCACATTGGCCCAATTCATACAAAAGGACATGGAACTTTTGTCTATTCTAATAAAATATAACAATTTATTATATATAAAATAATAATTTATGAATGGGGCAGAGAACAACGTCTATAATGCATTTTAACTCAAATATGAATGAATATGCAGGAATCCGTAATCCAACAACAGATATGGCAACCTATTTTGAAGCTGACTTGGCACTTTATAACGTCACTTTTGTAGGAACACTTTGTGGCTCTACATTCCTCTTGAAATATAAATAGAGACTAGCGAGAGCCATGGAGAATCAGGCTACATGTCATGCACATAAAAGTTGACCCACTACTTTTACGAGTCACCACTTGATCTTAAAATCTGCTGCAAAATTCATGAGTTCACCTAATTTACATGCATATTGATGTATTTACATTGTCACAACAATGGAAAAGGATTGTTTATCTGTATAATAATTAACTATAAGCCTAAATTAAAAGGATTAAATCACCATCTTCTCTATTCTTTTTTCCTGGATTTCAAACAGACATGCAGAAAGGTAAGCCACAATTAAGAGCAAATCTTGTCATCATATCTTGGGATATATCATATCATTCCTCAAATTCTTATATTTTTTTTGTTCAGATCATGACACCAAGCCCAACTTCACACAGATCTTTGTAGCCTCTTCGATTGGTTTGATAGTTGCTGCCGCCGTGCATTACTGTTTTCGGAAGCCAAGAGATCAGAAAATAGTTCCACGCCTGAGATTATCAAACTCATCAGGACATGGTCAAAAGCTAGAAAGGTTTCCACATTATGTAGGTAATCCTCTTGTGATCTGAGTGATTTTCCAGAAAAATATCAAAAAATTATGACACTTTCTTTTAAGACATTGACATGTTCCTGACCAATGCGATTTTGTTATAATTTGTGTTCATTCCCTTATCTACAGCTAGGCAAATGGGATTCAGGGACAGACGAGAGTGTCCACAATTATGCAAGTTGGCTTCTGAGTACATTAGGAAATCTGAGGGATGTGAGGATAATATTTATACGTTCTTTTCGAGCCAACCTGATGCAGATTCACTCTTTGTGAAGCTTGTGGAGGAGTTTGAGAGATGCATTCTCAGTTATTTTGCATTCCATTGGAGCCATACCGATCTTATGATTAGTCAGGTATCTGAGATCAATGACTTGGAATAGATATTTAAATAGTAATAAAAACGAATTTTATTTTCTACTTACAATGCTGCAAAAATTTCAGGTGTTGAGTTCTGATCCTGAGCCTAAAAGGAAGCTGAAGCACATTTTCATGGCTGCAACAAGGTGGCTATCACTCACATCATTCCTGTTATATTTATATGTGAATATTAGAACATCAAAGCATATTTGACATGATAGGAATTGTGATATTATACCATTCTCATCATTTCTGAACGAAATATTGTACTAGTATTTTTAACTAAATGTGTCTGTACTTGGCAAAATAAGTTCCTGTTCATCATACATTTCAAGCTTATATCACAAATTGGAGATGATTATATATATATTTTTCCTTGTTTTAAATTAACACTGATGCAATAATGAAAGATCATTTTCTTTTCCTGTCTTGGTTTATGTATGCCAACGTTCTTTTAGCTTTGGCCTTTCCTTTATGGGCACAAATGTTGCTGTGCATGATGAAATTGTGTAATAAGTAACCATGATCATTGAAAAGCAATCAAAGAACACATCGAAATGGCACTATATTCTTATTTAAATCAATTACTTGTCATTCTCTTAACTACCAGTGTTTTCCCCCCAGCAGTCAAAATAATGTGACAATTTAACCATGAAAAATGTATTAATCATCATATTAACCACCATTATTTTATTGTCCTAGCATTACATCACTTATTATTACCACCATTATTGAATGCGGGAAAAAAGATTGAATCTTCCTTGTTCTCCCTTTTTTCTTGATATAGGGAACAGAGATTTCAGAGGGTAACAAAGAACCTGA
Source organism: Platycarya longipes (assembly GCA_036559045.1). Classification (NCBI taxonomy): domain Eukaryota; kingdom Viridiplantae; phylum Streptophyta; class Magnoliopsida; order Fagales; family Juglandaceae; genus Platycarya; species Platycarya longipes. Next base: position 2,343,610 of record CM071792.1, read on the forward strand.
AGGTGGCTAGAGTGTTCACCACATTAGTAGAGGAGCTGAAAGCAATGGGAATGATAATGAATGATGACTCACGATGTACGGAGGTGATGGCTCCGGTGGCACACAGCGATAGGAGTCCCGTCCTCCTCTTCATGGGTGGTGGGATGGGAGCTGGGAAGAGCACTGTGCTTCAAGACATTCTCAAAGAGTATGAACATTATTATTCTACATTTCATATATGTGTGTGTGTATGTACGTACGTATGTATGTATATCTTGTAAAAGTCACACCTGATTTAGAATTCTCTCTATCAAGCTCCAAGATTGTTTCTGTTTTAGTTTTGATTAACAAAGTTAAAACCTCAAGGGGAAAGAAGCAACAGCTTGTCTGCAAACCAGATAGTACATATATATGGATGCTTTTTTACCCCCACGATTATAGTATGCTAGCAAAGTCAAATGTGAAGCCTTAGAGCATTCATAATCCACTAGCTAAAGTTTAGTCAAATTTTGGTTTAAAATTTCACTTTTATAAATTTTAGCTAGCCACTTTTTACTATATCAAATAACAGGCTCAACAAATCAATAGCTATTCTATTAAAATATTAATTTTCAAAAGTAATTTAGAAATTATCAAGAGAGCAAGGAGAGAGAAAACTAAATTAATTTAGTCTCAAAAGTAATTAGCTTTCTCTTTCTTCTAGCTAAATTTGGAGAGTAAGGAGAGAAAGAACTAAATTTATTTTAGTTTTAGAGAGCCTGTTGAAGCAGGTTTTTAATGTTTTTTAGCCAAAATTTAACTTGAGATGTCATTTAGCTAGTGAGTTGTGAATGCTCTTATTGAATGTATTTCATTCTTATGATCAAATTCACAGCTAAAAATTCCAGCGCCAAAGATTAAATATATCTTGTTATGTAGCCTTAAAAATGATAGGATTTAGAATTATGTAAGAAATAAAAGAAGAAACAAAGAGCTAATGTTGATTGTTGGTGGATGAAATGTGAACAGGCCATTCTGGGTAGGAGCAGCAGGGAATGCAGTTATAATTGAGGCAGACGCCTTCAAAGAATCAGATGTCATCTATAGGGCCCTTAGTTCCAGAGGTCATGGACATGTTGACATGCTCCAAACTGCTGAATTGGTAGATATGATTCTTCCCCCCAATCCCCCATAAAAAAATAAGAGTAATTCTTCATACAATCGTGAAGTTTATAAATACTGTGTAATCACTTTGAAAAAGAGTAGAATCCACTATTAAAAAATTATTTTTTTTCATTTGGGTCCCATGTTTTATTCACTTTTTTCAAAGTGATTACGCAACAATTGCACAATTCACAATTGCAGATATATTTTCTCAAAAAGTGATTCCCCCCTCCCAAAATACCTACTTTATCATTGTCATTGTTTCTCTCTGCACCGTTTAGCACCACTTCAGATGTAAAACCAAACCTGATTACACAATACCCCAAATGCTCCTCCTTACATCATTAGCACTGATTATTGTCTATCCTAGCATGAGCTCCAAAGGATGACACAACAATTATTGTTTCAAACAGGTTCACCAATCATCTACTGATGCAGCATCATCCCTCCTGGTGACAGCACTTAATGAAGGGCGTGATGTGATAATGGATGGCACCCTTTCTTGGCATCCGTTTGTTGTGCAAACAATAACAATGGCAAGAAATGTCCATCGCCGCCGTTATCGTATGGGTGCTGGTTATAGGGTAAATGAAGATGGGACTGTAACAGAAAACTACTGGGAACAAATTGAAGATGAAGAACCAGAGAAAGTTGGAGGCAAAAAGAGAAAACCATACAGGATTGAGCTTTTTGGAATTGTATGTGATGCTTATCTGGCTGTTATACGAGGCATAAGGTATTTAGAATACGTTTTGGTGGTCTTAAATTATTGAATTTTATTTTCTGTAAAAGTGTTTTCTGTCTTGAGAGTTGAGACTGAAGTATCAAGGTGGGATTTCAAAACAGGAGGGCTATAATGTGTAGAAGAGCTGTAAGAGTAAATTCACAACTAAAATCCCATAAGAGATTTGCAAATCAATTCCTAACATACTGCCAGTTAGTTGACAGTGCCAGGCTATACTGCACCAATGCTTTGGAAGGACCGCCAAAGGTAAATCCATTATAACCTTGAGTAATGTTAGGTACAAGTCTTAAATGTACAAATATAGTATAAGCCTTTTCTAATAATGTGGGCCCCATAAAGAGAAAAGTGAGTTTTTCACACTTTTTGCATGGCGGGGTCCACTTTTTTTATAAAGGACTCGTGCGAGGCTTGATCATTCGGGACTTATATATATCATTTCTCTTATTCCTCTTACATCTTCCATAGCAACAAGAACCTCAATTTTGTACCAACAGAATGTCATTTAAACCAACCTAAGGCTCGAATCTCAGTTGAGTTCTAGATATATTTAGCAGAATGTTTCTACAACAAGTGTGTTGAATTTTAACATGTTATGCTGATATTATTATTGTTGCTCTGAAGTTGATAGGGTGGAAAGACAGAGACAGGACGTTGCTGGTTGATCCAGAAGAAATTGATTGCTTAAAAAGGGTATGTAATTTGAATGACGGTGCCAACTCCATATATGAGCTTTACAAGCACCCTAACCCAGCTTGCGAAGCTGGTTCAATTTGGAAAGACATAGTATTGTCACCTTCAAGATTGAATGTTCAACAGGAACTGAAGTATTGCATTCAGAGAATTGAGAATATGAAATGAAAAGGCAAGGTGTAGGGCCATTACAGTTTGAAACTTCTTTGAGAACAGGGGCTGGAAAAAAGTATCAAATGTCTATATTTGCAAAGATTATTTTTCTTTATTGTATTTAATTGATGAGCTTATACATAGAAATCCATCTAAAGACAAAGATCAGTGTTGAGATTTTGAAGACTGATAATTCAGCAACGTTTTTTTCTTAACCTCAACATTGTTCGTTGATCATGCAGGTGACTCAGAGTATCAAATGACGTACTAAAAATTGAAATTTGCTGAAAAGAAACCAAAAACAATCACAGCCATAGCAAGACAGACAAAATAGTAATGGCTTTCTAAGCTCAGAAATCATACCTAATCTTATTAATGTAGGACTTGTAATAAAATTAATGAGAAATGCACAAGGAGCACCTAGATCCAAGGTGAACATGCTGAACAAAATAAATAGAGAAATATAATAGTAGCTAAAGACTTGCCTCGTGAATGACAAACAGCTCCGTGGAGGACTTTTTATTCTTAGCAGTTAAAGTTATGATTTTTCCTTCTTATTTTACCTTCATTCCAAGGTTCAAATTTCATTTTCTTGCGTTGTTGAGCTTAAATCCAGACTATATACATGCATACATATATATATATATATATATATATGTGCAGCAGCAACTTCTCCTTGCATGCTCGGAGGTCATTTTGAATTTGACATAGTTTCACTTATTTCAAACTTCAATAAAACAGCTACAGTTGGCAGGTGAGAGACACCTTAAATAAATATGCCAGAAGTGGATGCTACGAGTCTAAACAACCAACCACATCTAACCATATCAGTTATGGGATTACTTTTGTATAATTCCTTTGTGACTAGAGTATTTCCCTAAGCTGAAATCGGCATGAAACACGGCAGGAAATGGAGACTGAAAAGTGTAAATAAGCATGAACATGATTACCATTCAAAATCATATATAGGTAACACCATCCACAAACATGTTAAACAAACAGCATCCAGCATTGGAAAAAAATTGTGAATTTAAAAAGCTGGTGAAATACTTGTGGCTATGGATGGCATACTTGTTGATATTTTTTCACAAAAAGGCACTTACCATTGCTCCTTATTTCCGCCTTCATGACAAGCTAATGATTTATTGCCTCCCCATTAGCTGCAGGGGGTGTTAGCCAGACCTCTTCAGACAGCTCCAGTTCATTAGCATCTTTGCATTCATATCAGAATTAAGCCACAGATCAGCAAAATTAATAACCAGTTGTAAATAATATAATGTACTCCATGTTTCCATGTTTGTCTTATCATGTGCTGTACAGATTTATTCTTTATGATGCAATATCTAAATTTTAGGCTACAATTTCTCTTCTCCTTGTATTTAAGTGTATATCTCTTGTAATTAAAGATATCAATCTTTTTGGCCATTTCTTGCTTTCTTACATTTAAAATATAAACGCATCGCTGTAGAAAGATGAAAGACGAACCCGAAATATTTAAGCAAATGTCTTGTAAGATATTGAATCCACACCAGCCCCAGAGCTTGTTGCGCACACACACAAAACTGTCCAGAATCACACAAGACGATGTTTAAGTGGTTTAGCAATTTGCTTACGTCTACTAGAGCCAAAATTCAATATATTTGTATGGGATTACGAATACTCAAAGTTTCTCACGTCCACTCTCTCTTTGCACCTCTACCACTTCTAACACCACCACACTTACTACACACACCAGAGCTCTCCTTTTAAAGGAGAGGCTTTACAAAGATATCTACCAGCTTTGATCAGAGTGCAGCAATGGTGGACGGTGCATTTAGTTTCCTATAGCTGCAGCAGACATATTAGACGGTGCTGAGATAATGGACGGTGTTGAGTAGCCAACATGAAACTTCTTCATGCATTTACACTAACATATTCACACTTATGTGGCCATTTTCAACAATTACCCCATCTACCAAAATGTGTCATACTAGGCTGCTATTAAATCAATTCATTCTTTAAATGAATGCACATCCTTCTTTGACATGAGAAACTTCCACTATCAAATGCAATATAGGGCTCCTACTGCACCCGAAAGTGCTCAGTAGTCTGCAATATTGATCAAGTCCAAGCAGTGTTGAAACTTGATTCCTGTGACGACTTTCGTCAATATATCTGCCGGATTATTTTCAGTATCAATCTGTTGAAATATGATGTCCTCTTCTTCTAATATTTCACGTTCAAATGTGAAATCATGCATCTATGTATTTTGTTCGAGAGTGATACACTTGATTTTTGGCCAGATGAATTGCACTTTGACTGTCACAGTAAACGGTAACCTCTTTCTGCTTAGAGCACTAGCAATGGTTTTAGCTAAAACTTCCCTTCAAAAGGTACAAGTTTGCACACTTTTAAAAAAAAATCGTCATATTTGATTAATAATGGGGAGAAAAAATGGTGGAGAAGGAAAATTTTTTCCACTTTGTGAATAGTAACTCTCCAAGTGGAAAAAATTTGGAGAATTACTATTCACAAGTGGAAAAAATTTCCCTTCTCCACCATTTCTTCTCTCTACTATTAATCAAATATGACCTTTTTTTTTTTGGAAAGTGTGCAAACTTGTACCTTTTGAAGGAAAGTTTTAACTAAAACCATTGTTAGTGCTCTTAAAGCCCAAATCTGTTACTAGTCTCTATAACCAAATGGTTTCTTTCATAGCTTCTGTTACAGCCATGTATTCAGCCTCCGTGGATGACAGTGCAATTGTAGACTGCAAATTCGATTGCCAACTAACTGGTGCTCCAGATATAGTGAACACATATCCAATTGTTGATCAGCGTTTGTCAAGATCACCTGCATAGTCTGAGTCAACATATCTAATTATTAGACTATTTTCACTCTTCTCGAACCTCAAACCAAGATCTACGGTCCCTAGAATATACCGTAAAATCCATTTAGCCGCATGCCAGTATTTCTTTCCAGGATTATGCATATAGTGACTGACTATGCTGACGGCCTGAGAGATATCAGGTCGTGTACATATTATGGCATACGTTAGGCTTCCAACAACACTTGCATACAGGACATTCTTCATGCAATTCCGCTCTTCGTCATCTTTAGGAGACTGCAATGCACTGAGTTTAAAATATGAGCCATTGGAGTACTCACCGAATTTGTCTCTGAGTCAATGTTGAAGCGTTGCAATACTCTCTTCAGATACTACTTCTGAGTAAGGTGAATTGTACCTTTCACCCTATATCTGTTGATCTTCATCCCCAATATTTTTCGTGCTTCTCCTAAATCTTTCATTTCAAACTCATGACTCAACTGAGTTTTTAAATGATTTATCTCCACCTTACTTTTACATGCAATCAACATATCATCTACATGTAAAAGCAAATAAATGAAAAATTACATCTACAAATTTTCTGAAATACACACAATGATCGTATTGGCAACGAGTGTATTTCAAGTCCATCATAAAATGGTCAAACTGCTTGTACCATTGTCGAGATGACTGCTTCAATCCATAGAGAGACTTCTTCAGTCTGCAGACCCATTTTTTTTTAACAGTTTCTTTAAAACCTTCTGGTTGAGACAGATAGATCTCCTATTCCAGATCACCATGTAAGAAAGTTGTCTTCACATCAAGTTGTGCTAACTCAAAATCATATTGTGTAACCAAAGCTAACAATATTCGAATAGATGAATGCTTCACAACAGGAGAGAATACTTCACTGTAGTCAATTCCCTCTATCTGAGCGTAGCCCTTGGCTACCAATCTAACTTTGTATCGTATCTTATTTTAAGCAACTTGATCATCTTTCTAATTAAAGATCTACTTACAACCAATTGACTTCTTTCCTTGTGGAGGTGGCACAAGTTCTCAAGTCTGATTCTTATGAAGAAACTGCATCTCCTTCTTCATCGCCTTTGTCCATTCATCATTTTTATTGGATTGTATGGTTTCTCTGTAAATGGTTGGGATCTCACCCCCTTCAACTGGTAGTGCATATGTTACAAAATCTACATAACTTGTCGGTACACATTTCTCTTGTCTTAGCCTGTTGAATGCTATTAATTCAGCTTGACTTAGAGGTGCTGTGACCGGACTATCAACCTCCTCTTGTCCGTGCTTTCTTGAATCATTTAGAGTAGTAAACTTCACCTTCTGCTAATTACCGAATATTTCGTCATCATGGCTGCCTTCATTTAAATCTTTATGCTTATGTGATTTAAGCATCTCAGATTTGTTGAATGCAACATCTCTACTAATGATTACCTTCTTAAACTCTATGCACCAGAGTCTATACCATTTTACACCAATTCTAAAGTCCAAGAATTTTGTTTTCTTGACTCTAGAATCAAGCTTACTTTTTTTAGCATGATAGTAAGCAGGACATTCAAAAATGTGTAAAAAGTTATAATCATTAGCATGTATACATTTCCACATTTCGATGGGTGTCTTCTCGTCATTGGCAATTGTGGATAGTCTGTTAACGAGATGGCAGACATGTCACAGCTTCAACCCAAAATTGTTTACTGAATTCAGCATCCAGTAACATACACCATACTTTCTCTTGCAAAATACAATTCATTCGTTCTGCCACACCATTTTGCTGTGGTGTTCCTCATACCGTGAAGTGTCTAACAATTCCCTCTTTCCAACAAACTTCCATGAAAGGGTCTAAAGTGTACTCCCCTCCATTATCTGATCTGAGTTACTTGATTTTTCTGCCGATCTGAATCTCAATCATTTTCTTCCACATAAGGAAGATGTTCAACATTTCATCTTTATTTTTCATCGTATACACCCACACACGACGAAAATAATCATCTACAAAAGTTACAAACCAATGCTTACCTCCCAAATAATCAACTTTGGAAGGTCCTTAAACATCGGAGTGTACATAGTCAAGTATTCTTTGTGTATTGTGTACAACGGTTTCGAACTTGATCCGCGTCTGCTTCCCCAATACACATTGCTCACAAAAAGACAATTTACCAGTCTTAGTACCTTTGAGTAAGCCTTTCTTTACTAATATTTGCAAAGATTTTTCTCCAGCGTGTCCCATACACATATGCCAAAGACTAGTTGTGTCAGCATCAGTCTCACCTAGCTTCTCACAACCTGTAGAAGCTCTTCCATTAATAGTATTTCCTTGCAAGAACTACAAGTTTCCTCGCCTCAAACCCTTCATAGCCACCTGAACACCCATTACCACTTTTAAAAGTTCCGTCTTCAATAGTGATTCTGAATTCCTTTGAATCCAGAGATCCTAGTAAGATGAAATTTTTTCGCAAGTCTGGAACAAACCGAACTTCTGTCAGAGTCCTGACGGTTTCATCATGCAGCTTCAACCGAATATTCCCTATTCCCCGAGTCTTACAGGCACTGTCGTTGCCCATGCGTACTGCTCTACCATCAATCTTTGTGAAGTCAGTAAACCAATCCCGATTGGAACACATGTGATATGTACATTTGGAATCCATAATTCATTCATTGGAATGACAAATGAATGATGAACCTGTCAAGACAATGTCTAGATCTTCATCTCTATCTGCGACACTGGCTGTTGTGGGTTGATTCTTCTGTTGTCCCTTCAATTTAGAACAATCCTTCTTCTAGTATCCTTTGTTATGACAATAGGAACATTCGTCTTTGGCGAGTTTTCTGCCGACTAATGAACCACGTGATGTGGCCCGAATTTTCAATTGAAAACCTTTCTTCTTTCCTGGATACCTTGACTGTGGTTTCTTTCTTGCTGTCAATGCTTCACTTGATGTATCTAGTTGTACCTACTTATCTTTTCTACAATACTCATTGCTAATCAAAAAACTAAATACATTATCAAAACTGATTTTTTCTTTCCCATACAATAGTGTGGTAACTAAATATTCATATGTATCGGATAAGAAATTTAATAACAATAAAGATTTGTCTTCATCTTGGATTTCAACATCCAAGTTTAGTAGATCAGCCAGAATTTGATTGTAACTATTGAGGTGTTCGGACATAGAAATACCTTCACAAAATTAGAATCTGAAGAGCTTTTTCTTCAAGTGCAAGCGGCTCTCAACGCTCTTCTTCATAAACTTATCTTCTAATTTCTGCCAAAGTTTCTTTGCATTTGTCTCTCTCATGACAAAATACTTCTGATCTTTGGTAAGGCACAAAAGGATTGTACTACAAGCTTGGGTATTAAGCTTCCTCTAATCATTTTCCGTCATTTCGTTGAGTTTTTCTTCCAACGCTATATCCAACTTTTGTTGAATCAAAACGTCTATCACTTCACATTGTCACATGCCAAAGTTGCTAGTTCCATCGAACTTTTCAACTTTAAACTTAGCATTTGAAATTGTAGACCTACGCCCAAAGCTACTGGCATTTCCAAAACTCCTATCTCCCTCAAAACTTTCCATATGAATTTTTAAAACTTTAGAAGACAAATTTCAAAATTCTAACAATACGGATGAGTCTGGAATGATCCAAATAATTGGAAAACACTATTTGATCGTCGAAATCGAACTCCAAATGGCTTAGATCAAGCCTAAAAATGGATCTGGAATTCAGACGATCCAAATCCGTTAGTGCTGAGACGCGTAGGGCACATGACGTACACGCGCAGAGACTCTGTCGTGCGCGTGAGCTCTTGGGACACACACGCAGAAGCTCTGTAGGGCGCGTGGACGCGTGGGAGCGCGTGGCACGTGTTTTTCAGTCGTCTTCAACCCCCAACTGCGAGTGGGGAGCTTCGGTACACGCTCCGACCTTCAAACGGCTCGTGTGGGCTCCTCCGAAGTCTGTTTTCATTTCCGTTTGCGGCAATGAATTCGTCTCAACGCAAGGAACAACCTGAAGTTGTCAAAAGTTGATTTCGATCAACTTGATTTCTGAACAGTACAAACCAAAACTCTGATACCAATTGTTGCGCACACACAAAACTGTCTAGAATCACACAAGACGATATTTAAGTGGATCAGCAATTTGCCTACGTCCACTAGAGCCAAAGTTCAATATATTTGTATGGGATTACAAATACTCAAAGTTTCTCACGCCCACTCTCTCTTGGCACCTCTACCACTTATAACACCACCACACTTACTACACAGACCAGAGCTTTCCTTTTATAAGAGAGGCTTTACAAAGATATCTACCAATTTTGATCAAAGTGCAGCAACTATATAGGACTTTGTGCAAATGGACGGTGCAGCAATGGTGGACGGTGCATTTAGTCTCCTATAGCTACAGCAGATATATTAGACGGTGTAGAGATAATGGACGATGCTAAGCAGCTAACATGAAACTTCTCCATGCATTTACATTTACGTCTTCACACTTAGATGGCCATTTTCAACAAAAATCACATAATATCTCATTTTCTCTCTTTAATTTTTTATATTTCAAGTGAGCATCCTACATCTCAAAGTTTACCACATTAGAGTTGTGTCGAGTATCGTGTGTAACATGAATATGAAGGTCTGTGACCATGTAAATCCTGCTTATTTAGGCCTCATCTATTACTTAATAAAAATTTATTTGAACTATCGAAATAATACAGCCTGTAATGTCAAAGTTTACTAGATTACATCAAAATGATATGAAAAGTTGATACGGGTTAGATAAATGTAAAGAGCTTTGCCTATTATTTCACACATCGCTTATTTTTTTCTATCAAACTAATCAAGTTTTTTTACTCGGCATCCCTACATCACATTCTTGTTAAGAAGATAAAAATAGGATAAAATTATGACTAATGTATAGCATAGAGATAATAGTAGAATTTTTCAAATGTGAATCATCCACTCAACATTTGTATTTTAACAAAGTCCTCTTTTCCATTGGCCGAGACCATCACTCAATATTGCAAAGTGGCTACGTAATCTACTTGAATGTGCAAACAGGCTTAAAAACATTAATATTAGACTCATCGTTGTATTCATAAAATACAAATTAATTTTATCTAAAATAATCCTCATCAAAACCCATCAACTCAAACTTTGAGTTACAATATACTTGAACATCATTCTTCATACTTGAAGGGTATGAAGAGTTACCATTCACCCATCAAAATATATTTTTTATTATTTTTTAATATGTTTATTAGATAAATAAATTATAAATATGTTTGTTAATTTCTTAAATTGTATATTATATTATTATTATTTTAATAAATCTAATAATAAATTTAATGTGAAGTTATAGACGTAAAAATATTGATTTTCTATCAAATTTATTCTTTCCATAAAATTTAACGTAGCCAATGCAAAGACACTTTACAGCACCTTCCATGTGCATCCATTATTTTCGTTCCATGAACAACAGAGTAGAACATAATTTGAAAATTATCCTCCAGCGCTCTACTACCATCTGGACAATAACATGACTCGTAAGCATTATCCATGCTTCATGAAAGTGGGCACCCAACATCACAAGTAGGAATGTAAATAAACCACCTCAGCTATTCAAACACTTCCTGCAAAAAGGTAATATCCAGAGCATAAATAGACTTTAAATGAAATTGCTGTCTTCAAAAATATTATTCAATGAGCTGTCCAAGCTTTCAATGGACTGAAGAAGAAGTTGACAACTAAAGTCACCATAATTTTCCAAACTGTATCTGGTCGAGTAATTAAAAGAACAGAGCCCCTTTGGACTGGAGTCACTTATAGAGAGGCATTAACGGAACCAAATAGTTGCATGCAACGCGTTTTTGGGGATCAACTCTCATATCTCCGTATCTCTCTCTCTCACTCTCTCTCTCATGTCATAATAGGAATGTTCATCCAAGTTTCAGATTTAAAATCCAAATTCAAAATTTCCTTAAACTTTTTTAAAAAAAAATTCAAAAGTACTAATAAATATATAAAATTTTAAACCAGGCCGGGTACCACCCGACCCAGATGAACAGGCCTAAATTACTCACCTTCCTTCAAGCAAACACTTAAGGCACGATCCATATTTGCATAAACCCTCAAAAGGATTTATCTATAAGCATTTTTAGACCTCACAATAGATGGGTTCTTCCTCCTATTAGATCTCACGTGCATTGTTGGGGTTTGTCCTGGATTCTTCCTCCTATGTCTTAAGGGTTGATTTGGTTTAAGAGATGAAATGAAATTAAATAAATTATGATAAGTTTTGAAAATTAAATAAAATATTGTATTTTTAATATTATTGTTATTTTAAAAATTTTAAGATGTATATTAAAAATTAAAAAACTTTTATCAAAATTTAAGTTTTATATAAAAATTTAAAAAATATACAACAAAAAATTTGAGATAAATTTAGAAGAGCTCAACTCCCCTTAAAATCAATCGGACCAAATCTCACAATAAACATTTTTAGAAATTTGTCCTCGCATTTCAAGAATATTGTTTTAAAAGTAAAGAAGCGGGAAATCTATCAAGCAAAAACCAATGGCAGTCCGTAATTGTTCATAGTGGGATCTTGTGCTTCTCAGCCCACTAGTGGACCCTGCTTACCCCTAATTAATCCAACGTGGCAACAGCTCAGTGGCATCCGACAAAACCTTTGAAGGTGTCACCTATCCAAAGGTTTTCTCTTAAAAGAAATATCCAAAAACTAGCCCCGTTTCCCAATAATACTATTAAGATCTACTAAGACTCAAAAACCTGAAAGTTATGGAATTCCACAAGTTAATCTCTTAGAAAATAGAAAATAGCTACGTGCAGCATTATTATGAGTCCCAGAAACTCTCAAGCTTTTCTTGACAAAGATATTGGATACAAAACGATATTTGTAATTGTAATTACAATGTGCATTAACACTGTTCATCTGAATAAAAGCATAATGCTTTTTAACTAAAAGCCAATATTTTATTTTAAAATTTTCAAAACAAAAAATATTGAAAAGCATAATTTCAAAACAAAAAATTTCGTAGCATAATTTTTTTATATATATAAAATGCTAAGTCAAGTTGAAACACATAATATTTGTGTTCTGAAAATACTAAAATGCACGTAAAACAAAAGAAAAATCTAATATTCATCTATGCATGTAATACAATGCAATCCTCTACATATTACATTATTTGTTATTACCTTCAATTAACAAAGGTGTAATTCTAGCAAATGCATAAAATAATAAAATCTATTCTTTATTTTAACATAGAACTACCCAAGACTCTAGTTTTTCTTCTTCCTCTTATATTTTATCTAATTCTTAATTTACGAGGCAATTATGATTATCCACCACTGCTCTTCAATTATGGCCATGAGATCTGACACTATTTTAAAAACTTCAATTCGGTTACTTTCTTCATCACATGGATCATGGCAGTGTTTCAGGTCAAAAAGGGTTCAGTAACAAAAGAAATATTTCATTCGTATCTACCTTGTGGTCATCATGCTTCTCAAATAACATTTTCCACAAAAATGAGCGGAAATCCACCTTTGACTAATAGGTTACACCGGTTCTTTTATCAAGCTAAACAATACAGTACGAAATGATAAAAATCAAGTATATAGGTAAATCTGAAAGGATGTACAAGTTACAACTACAATGGAATTAGTGACCTGGTGGAATACACAAAAGTGAACTTTCTGTAACATATTTGAATTTTAACATAACCCAGAGTTATTATGGATAGAAAGGGCAAGTGTGCAGAAGATTAAAATGAGGGTCAGAAACGGGCCGTGAAGTTCTGGAGTGATTAACTCTAGACACAGCATAATGGCAGAAAATAGTTCAGATAGCAAAAGTCCTATTATTTCAGATAAGCTTGTTTAGGTAAGCAAAATTAAAATGCTTTTTGCTTTTGAAAATTACAAAATCATCACAGATCTATTGATGAGCCAGGCCAGGTTACCTGCTTAGAAAGGGCCTTCTCAATAGTGACCCAAACAGGAAGGATGAATCCACCCAATACATTTACTTTCTGAATTCTTCTGCCAACTGTACAGAAGTTGCCTAGCTTACAATTGGATTTGGGGCCATGCATGCACTGCAGGTAAATATAGCATAAGCTGTGTAAGAAAAAGAAAAATAACAAGGATGAAACAGGATCAACAGGTAAATATCCTTTAATTGATGCTAAGAATATCTAAACTTCGAGAAATAAATTAAAAATTTTAAGCAAGTACCACAAGTAAAAAAAAAAAAAAAAACACAACATAAGCATCTTTGCATGAAGTGTATGTTCCAAAGAATTGAGCCATGCACTTGAGCTAGGCAATGAAAGACTTCAAATTGTATTCAACGACAGTGCCTCCTCTCCCAATCCCAATAAAGGAAAATCAAACCTTTATCTTAACAAGAGATTACTGCTGATACTTTTTTATGTACCATGTAAAGATAAAGTGTTCTGAGTACAGAAACATCCATCATCACTCATCGGTTGCCTAGATCAACCTCCCAAACCCATGAAGTTGTGCAGGATTACACAATTGCAGAGTTAATCATGACACAACCAACCAAACAAGACTACAGAAACAAAATATTATTATTAAAAGCCACATCAACTGAGTTATAACCAGACATACTTTCTTAAAATACATCTCATAGAAATTGGTTTTTTAGGTTACTTTTGTATAATGAGGTGATCTCAGATGTTCTGTGAATAATAATGAAAAATTAATTAAAAAAATAATAAAAAAGTAAAATAAGAATATTGAATATAGTGAAAAATAAATAAAACATAACAATAAAAAAATTAATTGTGCTCCACTACCCAAACTAGGCCTTAGACATTTTCTAATTTTCATCTAAATAGGACTCCAGAGGGTGGAAGAAAAGATCAGAAAAATAAAACCACCAACAAAAAATAAAGTTTATGTCAATGAACCTCTCCAAGGGAGGGTCCTTCGGACTCATCCCTGTAGAGTAAACTCCGATTCCGTGCACCACACCCTCGAAAATTTTCCTATACGAAACTGGTTAAATCGCTGACTTTTCACTAGAAGGTATAGCCCCAAATATTATTTGCACCCATGAAATGTTGAACCTTGGAACTTGAAGGAAGTGCCCCAAGACCAAGGCCTTCACCACTTGGGCCAACCCCTTGAAATTCAAACATAAAGCAACGTGAATGGTGGATTATAACAAAGAGCAATCAAAGGCACGAGGGCTGTTATCATTTTGGGGCAAATGTTGAAAACAATCAAATTCCCTCAAAATAACATAACAGCAATGGGTATGTATGACCACAAGCTATAAATGGATTCATCTCACGACCTGTAACCATCCAAGTCTACATCATGAAGGTACCAACAAACCACTAATTAATACTCATAATCAAGAAAGCAATGTGGTCATCTTTTGGGAAAGAAAAATTTTAAAACAGACAGTCAGTGAAGAAAGGAAAGAGGGAAATGAATACCATATCTGTGGGCATACCAGTCAAAATTTTGGAATGAAATATTTCAATACCGATACCGTTTTGAAATAATCTATACATAAATAAATTATATATATATAAATATATATGTAAATAGTCTAGTCTAAATTTGAGTTTAAAAAAATAGCAAGAAACAGAGAAAAAAAAGGGTAAAAGATCGAAATCCGATACGGTCATAATATCGACCAATACGACCGGTATTTATTCCGGTACGAAACAAACCTATGTAGTGTATCGGTTATATGGCCAATATGAAAATTTTCAACCGTATTAATCGATACGATACGAAATTCAAAATAATGACTATTACCTATTTTAATAATATTTAAAAATTAAAAAAAAAAATTCTTCAAAACTTCAAAGAAAAAATAAACAAATCAATACTAATAAACAAAACCCACAAACAAAAAATCTATTTCCAAAATATCTTTAGCTTCAAATCATAGACTTACCAAAGATGCAAAATCACAAAATTCACCCAAGAAAATCACAACTGTTCTTCAAATATTCCCATAAACATATCAAAAACTAAGCAAAAATATAAAAATGATCAAATACAATTGAAGAGTGACTCACATGCCATCGAGGAACTAATAATGAAATGGACAACCAAACCATGATCATGGATCATAGAAACCAGATTTCTCGCCCACAAGCAACTCGAGTGACCCACTTCCATGACCATTAGTTTACCTAACAAAACCTAGAAAAAATGAGGAAGAAGAGGAGGAAAATGAAAAGATGTGGAGAAGGAGGTAAAGAAGAATAGGAGGGTCGGAGAAAACAAGAAAGAAGACAAACTAATGCGGCTAGGGTTTTGATGCAACAAATATAGAGATAGAGACTAGAGAGCTAGATCAATTGATGGGTGGGTGTTTGAATAGAAGGATCAATTGAAAACTGGAAATAAGAGGATGGTTGAGGCTTTAAGCGACAGGATCTAGGGTTTGAATGAGAGAGGGAGAGCGAGTCAAACGATGTTTTGGGGGGTGTTGTTCAATGAGGATTTTTTTCTAAAAGAAACCAGGTACCCGATACCTAGATTTTGTTACTGCATCTAGATCAAATAGGTTTAAGTGAACTAATCCGATTTTCAAACAAGGTAAATCCCAAGCCAAAAATTGCGTCCAAAATTTGGTTAACCAAAGTTTGAACTAAGCCAAGAAAAAACCTGACCTGAATGAACAGTCTTAATTTGCATCTTAATCTACACTTAGTAGTCTACATTCTAATCAATGTAGATAATACCTTCTTCACAAGCTCCATTGCAACAGTTGTAGACTCCATCATTAAGCTCCTTCATGCTGATTTTGCTATCAAAGACCTTAGTGTTTTCATTGATCTTGAAGCTCCTTGCAAAACTAACTATCTCTTCTTCACACAATGCAAATATATACTCGAGCTTCTCTATCAGCAAAATGGACAAAGCCAAACCTTCTCCAACCAAAATGGCATCTACTTGCTCCTTATTTGACACATGTTGATGAGCCCTTTTTCGATCCTAGCCTATAAAATAGCATCATTGGAGGCCTATAGTATGTCTCCTTCACTCAACCAAACCTTTCTTTCTCGATCAATAGTATATGCCACTTCATGCACCAAACCTCATATTTAACAGTAGCAAACCATAAAAAGAATTTTTCAATACCTAAAAGCACATTTTTTCCCCTTCTTTTCCAAATAGTCCAAGCTCCCCTTCCAAGCATTTTCTAATGCTAACTGGGCTTACAGCTCTAATGACTATTGCTCAACAAGAGCTTACTGCATTTATATCTATTGTAATTTGTCCACAATAACATTGAAGCCAAATACAAGTCCCTAGCAAATACAACAACTAAACTTCAGTGGATCCAATCTCTCTTGAGTGAGCTTTGTTTTCCAGTTTTCCTCTACGGCTCTACCCTTGGGCCACACTCTTATCCTCTAGCCTGGTGTTCCATGACCTCACCAAACATATAGCAATTGATTTCTAGTTTCTTTGGTACATGGTTAGCCAACAGAAATTACTTGTCAAGTTTATATCCGGTAAAGATCAGATTGCAAATGTTCTCACAAAACCATTGCCTCGAGCTAGTTTCACTCTTCCCAGCAACAACCTTAACATCTATTCCCCGGTTCAGCTTGCAGGGGCGTATTGATGATAAATCCTCTCCTGAGTCTTTTGTAACAACCCAACATTCAAGTTTTTAAACGAACTATCATTGAACATATCAAAAGATGGTAGTTATTAATTTGTACCTTTCAAATATTCACATACGTATCCCGTAATCACCATATATGAGTTTGCACATCTGTGCATACAGCCAACAAGAAAACTTTTCCGAACACAAATCTAAATTCTGTTCTCTTTAGGTAATGGCGTCTACTGCAGTCTGCAGATTCTATTTGGCAGTTTGGCAGCATGCTACTGCTGCTCTAACTTATAATCATCAACTGCTTTCCCAAGTGTAGTCATCAACAAATCAGAACTCTCAAGTTTTTTCTTACCCAAATATTTTCAATAGCTCTCAAAGATATATGGACATAACATGTAATCACATTGTAATTGATGCCGAGATCCACACTATTCAAAGGATCAACAATTTAACAACATAAGATCCAGACGTTGTATCTATCTTAATCCGCTAAGAACATATGTTCCAGGATCAACAATTTAAAAAGAAATGAACACAATAAATCATTTAGCATAAAGAGTCTACAAAACTACAAAAAGCGATTCTAGCTGAATATGCATATCAGGCAATATTAGAAGGATTGTAATGGGCAATATCCCCATTAAGCTACTCGCCAGTTAATGCAATGCACGTATTCAACAATTGGTTAACCTAAGCTCTCGATCATATGGCAAAAGAAAATACTTCCCAGACCAGAGACTAAATAACAGAGACTAAGGACAACATCTCACACGGTGTAGTGACGCTATACAAAGTGATGAAGCTCGTAACGATAACAAAAATGGCATATGTTATGTACATGAGTTTCGGTTTCACACAACAAATATGTGGAGCAAAAATCTTAATTCGGAGTGGCTAAAACCGATTCATCCCTGACTCGTGCCCAAAGGCCAAGACCAGAGCGCAACGTTGTAGTCAGTTCAAGTAATCCAACACAAGCAGAACAAAATTCAACAAGTATCGAAAATAGTACCTGTAAGTCCCGGATGATCGAAACATAGATAACAAGTACTTGGTTTTGAATCCCAATCTTACAACCATGAAATGCCACTGGTTTGCGCAGAAACCCTAATTATCAATGGCTGGCTAGCAACACGTTGCGAAGTGCAACTAATCTTCTTCAATTGCTCAACCAAATTAGAAAAACCTAGACAGAAAGAGATATATCATGTGAGATTACTATTACAGAATGCACATAATATGCATCACTCCTAATTAACCCAGCCAATTTGATTTGGAGAACTGTAACCGTGACAGTGAAAGTGAACAAAGGAACGATTTCTTCAGAAACCAACTTAACTGATTAATACAAAGCAAAAGAAAAAAAAAACTGAACAATAATAATAATACATCTGAAAACTATTTCAAATTGTTTTCCAAGGTCATATATGGATCTAAATACACCATCAAAGAAAAACACCTAGGCTCGAGACTACCCCTACCAACACCTACGCTCTCTCCTCACTTTCTTCCCCTCTTCGCTGTGGCCCGCTTCGCCGGCGACCTCACGCTCTTGAGCTTCACGCTTTTAGCCGGAGCCTTCTTCGTTGCTGCTGCCTTCTTCGTCGCAGGCTTGGGAGGCGGGGCCTTCTTCCCGGGAGAGGTCCTCGTCGATGTCCTCGCAGCCTTAGCCGGCTTCTCCTTAGGTTTTGGCTTTCGGAGCCGCCTTTGCCTTAGCCGGAGCGGCCTTTGCCTTGGGAGCAGCCTTTGCCTTAGCCGGAGCGGCCTTCGGCTTCGGAGCAGCAGCCTTGGGCTTCACAGCCGCTTTTGGCTTTGGCTTGGCCTTAGGCTTTGGTTTTGGCTTCGCAGCAGCCTTAGACTTTGCCGGCGCAGCCTTCGTTTTCACTTCCTTGGCCTTCGAAGTAGAAGGCTTTGCTTTCGGCTTCGGTTTCACAGCCTTCGCCGGCTTCTTCTTCTCGACTGCCGCTGCAGTTGGCTTCGGAGATGGAAGCTTGTACGAACTCTTGACTTTCACGAGCTTTCCAGAAGCCACAAGTTTCTTCAAATGATACAACAAGAGCTTTTTGAAGTTCGGCGGAAGCTGCTTTTGCTTGTCCTCGATGAGCTTCGCGATCGCATACTGACTCGAACCGGTCTTCTCCTTCAGCGCAACAATCGCTTCCTTAATCATCTGCAACAGGAGGACACGAAAACCACGCAATTAGATCCAACTCGCAAAATTCAAATCACATAAATGAATTCCTTTCGAAAACTAAAAGCAATACATACCACTTCATACGGAGGATGCGAGGGAGGTTTTCTCGGTGCAGGAGGCTTTTTGGCTTTGGGTTCCTTGGGTTTCCTCGACTTGGTAGCTTTATTGGGGGCAGGTTTACCCTCTGCCGGTTCGGTGGGCTCCGGCTCCGGAGCGGACTCGAGAGGAACGGTGGGTTGCTCTTCGGTGGCCATTGCAAGACCGAAAAACGCCGAAAGGTAAGGAAATCTAGGGTGGGAATGAGGATTCGGGAGGATAAGACTGAGAGACTCGAAGACAGATTTAGATCTATCCGTCTACGTTTACTGGTAATTTCGTTGTGTGAGAGGATGACGGGAAATGGAAGGGATTAAATAGTCGAGCGCGTGGGGGCAATATCCAGGAGCTAAGATCCGATTGGTGGAGAGCCTCGGCACATGGATCGCTCCATTTTGAGAATTTGAATGTGAGCCATTCGATAAAACGTAATCGACGGTGGAAAATATTAGATGGGGGAGGGGAGGACAGGGGGTTTAGGTTGGATGGATCTTGGGGTATGTTTAGGTGTGCTTTTAAGCTGGATTGATCAGGGCATAACTTGGGCTAGACAAGTTGGATTTTAATGAGGTTTTTTCTATCTTGTAGGAAATTATCTAAGGTTTCCAAGGAGTATGTTTTTTGGGTGATCTGGATTTATATTTTGTGAGTAATTTGGTTTTGAAGCTGCAATGGTCAGGACTAGGGTTTCTCGTGATGTTGTGGTGGTTTTGAGCTATTTTAAGAGAATGCTTTGAACCAAATTGGGATTTTTGCATCTCATATGAAACTAGTTTAGTAAAGGAACCCATTGCTTCAAGAATCACAGAATTTCGATAAGAATCGGATATTAAACCATCGCTTTGAATGTCGTCGAAGTTGAACATGTTCTTTAAGTATATGAGGTGTGACATAACACATGGAAAAACATGTCATGCTTATAAAATATGAAATGGGTTCATCCTTTTGCATCAAATGTATAGATTATGAATGCTTAATTCATAGGATAAAAAAGTGAATTAATCGTAGGTAAAAAGTCAAATGGTCATGGTAATGTTTTCCCAAGAGGATTTTTCTACTTGTATGTAACAAAAGTGCTTAAGATATAGCCATAAGGAACCAATATGGACCATTTAATATTATAGATATCTGTTTATCTTTCTATGGCTGCAGAATCTATAAATGATTGTGTGTTTCTTCCTCAATGCAAAGTTTTAATTGTTAAAATGACACAACAGTGATCTTTGTCCACTTTGGTCACAATAGTAAATAGTTAGTTCCTCTACTACAATTGATGTGATGAAGCCATAAAATGGCTAGATAGGTAAAATTCCAGATTACAACTATTTAAGCAACCTTATATTCTTTCAAAAATAGGTTCTTTAAAAGATTGAATGCAATTATAAATACATGCCAATAACATTAAAATTAAGTAATCTTCTTCATATGGCTTAATTTGGATTAGATGACCAATTAAGCTAATGTTTTTGCTATGAACTTAGAGTGGGGATGTATTGATTCCACTTTTAGAGCTAGATTTAACCATTAGGTGGCTAAAATTCTACCACAACATACACTTTTGGTTCTCTTTTACGTCTTACATATGCAAGGTTCTGATTGGATTGTCTTCCAGAATGATAATATGCCTGCAAAACAAATACTACCCATGTGGCATATTTTACTTGGTTTTCTTCATAACCCATTAGAGGTATGGTATTGTTATCCTATACAAGGCTTCTTGTTATGGTTGATTACGAAATCAATAAGTACAAGGTCGTGGGTCAAAAATTGACAAGTATTTAATCCAATATTTGATTTTTTGATATGCAGTTTTATATGGTTGGTTATTAACACATACTGCCAACAACATGTATAGTTGCATGGTGTTTTTACCATCCGTAATCGTATATTACATCTTTTTATAGACATCTTTATTCACTCTTACATTAATGGCTTGTACCACTAGTTCTAGTTGTTGAGACAAAATTGCGGACCTTGTACAAAAGCTAACTTAGACTTCATTTGGATTCTTAAATGAACTCATCTCATTTCAATTGAAATTTTATTTTAAACATATCTCAACATCCAAACATATAATTATTAAATCACTAAATATTACTTAATTCAAAATATTTGTACACGTGAAATTCATAGTTTTTTCAACTCAACACATCTTTATATGTGAGACCCACAACTTATTTTAATAAATACATCTAAATTTTTTTTAATATTTAAGCACATCTAAACTCGTCTTAAATGGGTTTTAATGAACTCATTTTATCATCTTAACTTACTATTTTTCATAAAAAATTTAACTCATATTGACTTAGCTCAACATCTAAATGTAACCTTAATAAAGTGAACAAGAGCAATTACAACCAATGACTTGGTTTGGCCTTAAGTTGAATAGTAATCATCATTCCTCAGCACAACCAATTAAAGTATAATGGAGTTGGTCCTAATTATAATCTATCCTTTTTTGTTAATTTTTTTTCTTTATCATATAGTTAAAATTAAAAATAAAGTTTGTCTCTTGGACATTTTGTTCATAGAGATTAAGTCATTCATTTCTATAAAGAATGAGGTTAAGTCTCTATTTAAGTAGAGTATTGTCTCTTCTACGTTTATTCGTAGAAAGTATCAACAATAATAAAATTTAGACCAGTCAAATAGTATACTAGTGAGCTCCAAAAGCTTGATATGGAGATATTCTCCAATATATTCGGTCTTGAATGTAATTTTTTTTAATGAATGAATGATGATATTTTCCTTCAAAAAAATTTGCAAATACTCGCAAGTTGGCAGGATGAGACACATTAGTAGTGCAGCTAATTATCCCCTTAATTGTGATTCTTTTGTAAAGTAGCTCTTGAAATTCTAAATCAAAGATTAAAAAGAGAAGTTGGTATAACTTAGATATATATTATTATGAAAAGAAGATGGATTACTAATTTTTGAAAAACGACTCCTATTATCATTAACAGAAGCAGGTAAGCTCAAGGGCATGCAGCATGCTATGCCCCATGGTTTAAAGAATAAAAATGGCTCTGTTATATAGATTCCTTTTGGAACATAGTTAGTCTTCCCCTCTCGTTTCTTTGAATTTATAGAGACGATCACCTTTAGGTTGGTTTCTTACAGAAAAGTACAATTTCATCCAGTAAATTACCATCCCATGGTCACTTATTCTCTATACAGTGCAACTCAGATCCAAAATCGAAGCTTGAAGATTAATTACAACCTCCATGAATTACCATCTCATTGTCAATTACTTCCAATACCAAGGGTATATTGTCTTTTCACACACATTTTCATCGAAGTGGAAGGTGTTTTTATATGTATAAGTTGATTAGCAATAGGGTACAAGTTATATTGATTCAAATTTTGGGGAGTAGATGATTATGACGTTAATCCCATGACTTCGTGGAAAAAATGATGATAATCACATTCGATACACCTTTATTAATTATCTTTATCTATGGTAAAGGAATATATACTTTACAATTAAAAACTTTAAATTACATTAAAATCTCAAAACTAAGCTTATATACAAAACTATAACCCAAGGACTGAAGTGACAAGGTTTCTAAAGACATTCATCAAGGTATAAGTTGTCTAAAACTAGGTGTTCCAACTTTATCCAATGCAAAGATGATAATCTGGTCATTGCCCTTCAAAGAGAACCAGCATAAACATACCCTTTCCTTCGAACTATGCTCAACACTTGAAGAGCAGCCAAAGATGGAAGAGAAATACTACCATAAACTAGCAACAATGCTGAAATCATGAGAAGATGTTCAATGGTTTATGTTACTCTGGCTCCCAACAGGTGTACTTCAAACTTCAAAGGCATAAAAATTGCCAGCTTCTCACTGTATACTTCGATCAATGGGAACACCATAGTGCCATAACTTCCGAAATAAATAAATAAATAATTGCAATTTTAGTAGGGAAGATAGGATTACAAATTAGGCCATGTTTGTCTGTTTGATTGTATTGAGATTAATTCAATGCAATTTAATTTTAAACTGAATTTAACATTCAAATACTCAACTTTCAAAATATTACATTCATCTCAACTCAAATTTTTTTACACGTAAGACTCGTAACTTTTTTCAACTCAACACTTCTTTACATGCAAGATTCACAATTTTTTTCAAATTTTCATAAATATATTTAAACTTATTTTAACATTTAAACATATCTAAATTCATTTTAAGTGGGCTCCACAAAATTTATTTCACTATCTCAATTCGCTACTATTTATAAAGAATTCAATTCAGTTTAACATCCAAACGGTTTAGAAAAAGGAAACACAAAGAAGTCGGTTCTCAAAAGACTTTAAGCTGATTTGGAGGTAAATGAGGCATCAACTGTTTGCATTCATTTTAAAGAATTCAAGCCGCTTTTCAATAGAAAATGAAGCTTACAAACGTATAAGAGGAGGATTATCAATCATTTGGATTTTGTAAGTATTCCAACCTGTGACCTGTGGGAAAATAAAGTTCATAAACGCCTTTCGAAGACCATTATTGATGCACTACAGAGTAACTTTCGTTAGCTAAAGAGATTTTCATAAATAAGGATGATGAGACTTTAAAAAATTGAATCTAGTGGCATATATTTATTAATATATCTCTATCATAGAAGAGTTGACCATTGAGAAAAATAGTAAAACTCCATGCCTAGTTACATTGTAGACTACTCGAGACATTACGCAAAGTTTTAATATCCAGCTCACCCACATTAAAAGGCACGTAGATTTCAGCCTAGAAATCCATTTTCTTTCTAGGGACCCTGATTCCTTGTAGTTCTTTCTCTACCTTGAGTGTCTTATAAATAGAAGAGAGAGAGACATTAAGTGGACGTTACAATATGTATTGCTATCCGCCGTATTGCTATCCACAATCATAGACGAGTAATAAATATTATAGGACACATTTTTTGTGTTTATATCTTTTCTACTCGAAACCCTCGAGTTCAAGCAAAAATATATGAGAGGATCTTTTTTCTCTTTCTAGTGTTACGATTTGTAATTATATGAGAGTAAACATATCCTCAACTTTGCTAAAAGTTGCCAAACATAACGGTAATTACTATCCCCCAATCGAGGAGTGCACCAAGATAAGTAAATGGCAAAGAGCCTTCAAAAAAACTTGTTGCTTCGAAGGTACATATGCATTTGAAATACACCTTTGATGGTTAATTTTTTGGCTAGAAGTATGTTCATAAGCAGAGATATAAGTTCAACAAAGATACCAAGCTCTTCCTAAAACCATTAGTGAAGATCAATAAGGCATCAACAAACAAAATGTACGAAGTATGATGACAATCTCGTGGAAAAGCATAGGATGGAACAGAACACGCATGTCTGGACAAGAGATGATGAACCCCTACTAAAAGATTCCCACTAAGAACAAAGAGGGGAGGGGGAGAGGGGAGGGGGGGAGTGAATCCCATTGCCTTAAAACCCTAAGAATAGAGGAAAATCCAACATGTGTACCATTGTAGCAAACAGGAAAAGTTAGGCCAATGATTCCTTTTTGTAACAATGCAACTAAGAGTTATTGAAACCAAAGGTGAGAACCTTAAAAAGAAAGATGAGAACATATTTATTGGTTTTTTTTCAAGTAGCAATGCCATGTCCTTGCAGTTTTCAATTTGCACAATAGCTCAGAATTCCTCGTCATTACCAACCAATCCAAAGAGCATTTTCCTTGGACAGGAAGAGACACAAAACTTTCACTGAAATAAAGAAGACGACTCCTTAGGCAACAAATGATCTAAAAACTCTGTGTTAAAGCCTAAAATCCCCTCACAAGCCAAAACAGGAGAAAGAGTTATCCTAACCCACAATGACGACTCGTACCTTGATCGGTATCATCTGTAGCTCACTATGGTGGTCCGAAGTCAAATACAATGCTTGTATGTATATTCATGATAGTGAATAGAAAATAAATACAAAAAATAAAAAATAAAGAAAAAGATACAGATTTATGTGATTTAGCACGTGCCCTACATTCACATGTTATTTGAAAGGTAAATCTATTATGATAGAAATATTTTACAATCTCTCATATCTCACAATATAGTGAAGGTTGAGACCCTTCTAGTCCAGAGAAGATAAAAAATAGCATCTCACCTTGTCTAATGTTGAAGAAGAAGAAGTTGCTTTCGTCTTGGCTCATAGCTCTTTTATTGAGGCTTTGTCTGTGGTTGGTGAGAAGTTCAATTTTTTGTCACTTCACCATCTCATTTGCATGTCTGAATCCCCTTTCTGCTCTTTTCCCCTTTTCCATTTACTTTTCCATTTTTTTGTCCCCTACTAATGATGGCACCCTCATGAATTGGGCCTACTACAAGGCTATATGGCCCAAGGCTATATTGGGCCAGGACTATTTTTATCCTTTCAATCTGAACATAGCTTTCTCCATGTATGATAGTCTCTTGTTCAAGTTTTAGTTAAGGCCCCATTTGGTAGCTAGAGTGTATTGAGTTCAACTCAGTTTGGTCTAATTTTAAACTAAACTAACATTCAAATACTCAACTCTCAAATAGTTAAAGTCATCTCAATTCAAAGTCTCTCTACAATCTTTTTCAACTTAACACATTTTTACACATGGGACCCACAAATATATCTAAACTCATTTCAACATTCAAACATATTTCAATCTTAAGTAGGTCATATAAAACTTGCTCTTTCATCTCAACTCATTACTACTCATAAAAAACTCAATTATTTTCAACTCAACTCAATTCAACATTCAAACTCCAATCTACTAGCAACTATAGCTTCATTAATAAATACATAAAGTTGATGATTTGCCAAACCCACAACCACATGCTTAGAAACATTTAGGCTTAGTTTAGTTTCAAAAACCTTTAAAACCATCTTATTTCATCTCATAATCCAAAATATCACTTAAATACAAACATCTTTCAATTTGATATTTTCAACTTTTTAATTTTCAATTTTTTTTTTTATCTAAGAGTATTATCATTGGATTGGTTAAAATTTTCTTTTAAAAAGTACAAGTTTACATAATAACCCTTCACTTTTGAAAACAAAAAGTACTTTTAGTCTAATCTCCTACTTTCTTTTTCTCATTTTTGATCAAATGTGACAAATTTTTTTTAATATGTATGCAAACT
Source organism: Platycarya longipes (assembly GCA_036559045.1). Taxonomy (NCBI): domain Eukaryota; kingdom Viridiplantae; phylum Streptophyta; class Magnoliopsida; order Fagales; family Juglandaceae; genus Platycarya; species Platycarya longipes. The sequence goes on from CM071792.1 coordinate 2,370,214, forward strand.
TGTACTTTTTAAAATAAGATTTTAGCTAATCCAATAAAAATTCTCTAAGCAATACAATTTTTCCTAACTTTCAAACAAAACATAAGAAATTATTCAATTTTTTCAAATTTTAAAAAAATTATATTAAAAAATAATTTTCTAACCTATTATAATTTTATAATTTTTTATTTAAAATTTTCTCACATTTTTTAAATCTCATAAAAAATCTTAACTAAAATCATTTCATAATTATTTATAAATTATTTTACTACTATTTACAAATTTCTCATCTCATCCCATCTCATTTTATTATTACAACTTCACAAATTTTTAAACAAAATACAATAAACAATTTTATTTTTTCAAATTTCACAATAATTTAATATTAAAATATAATATTTTATTTAACTTTTTAATTTTTATCTAAAATTATTATATCTCATCTCACTATTCGAATAATCTCATAAAGTGATGAACACCATGATTCCTTTACCCAGTACCCATCATAGTGAATCCCAACCAAAGGATTCTTCAATCTTCCCCTCCAGTTTTGAAATAACTTGTCTATTTGAATTATGGGGTTTTATTTTATTAAGGTTTATTAATGAGAAATGATTTTCTATTAATTTAATTACTGTTATTAATTTTTTCATTTTTAGTGAAGGTGGTAATTTTTCCTATTGGTACTTGGCAAGCTCACTTGAATGATAATGAGAAAAGAAAAACAATAACAAATTTTAAAAAAAAAAATACTATCGCAACTATCCCCACATTATCAAATGCATTTAGAACAGCTCAAAAAAAATATATATATATGCATCTAGAACCGCTCAAATGCATTTAGAACTATTTCAATAATTGGTATAATTGATGACATTATCCCTCACTTGCAAGAAATATTGAGGGCTGCTTTGATTTGGGATTTTACACCATCCAGCGTTGACACATAAGCTAGTCATTAAATTTCAAAAGTAATTCTAGATGTAGTTATAGATATTGCAAATATCACATATTCATTTTATAAAAAGAATAAAATCTATTATTAAAAAATTAAATTTCTCGTTCTAATCTCATATTTATTTACTTCTTTAAAAGGAGTGTGCGATGGGTAACATTTTATGATTATAAATATCAGTTATCAAATTTCAAACAAATTGAAATGCAAAAGATTGCTGCCCATATTTAAAAAAGAAAAAGGAAAAATAATAATCTAAATCTAAAATATGCCACATCTTTATTTATTAATCCCTCAATCTTGCATCAAAAACTTTTAAAATCTAAAAGAAGAAACCAATTGAGATTGATGACCGGCACTCCAACTGTCATTTGGTGTTGATGGCATTGCTATGCCCATATCTATAAAGCAAACTTTTGAAATGTGAAATCTTCCTTAGGTCTTTGAAAGCTTGAACTCCAACTTCATCCCAAATCTAGCAAGAGCTACATCTTCTAAATCTCTCATTCTAGGTTTTTGTTTATTGATGAAAAAGGAAGTTGTTTACAGATGCTTACCCAAACAATAGTTGTTAAGTGACCTTCAAAAATTAATAGAAAATTGATTTCTAATTTTTAATTAAAAAAAAAAAAGAGCTTTGGAGCTAAAAAAAAATATCACACTCTTCACGAAAAGGATAGGTTTGCTAAAAGTAGTCCCAATGAAAAGAAGCAATGGCAAAAGAGAAAAAAGGTGAAGAGGAAAAATTGACTAAGGCTAAGTTTGGAAACAAACAATTCTCAAATACTTTCAAACACTTTCTACTACTATTCATTACTTTATTATTATTTTTCACATACTTTTATTATTATTCATTATTTTTTACTTATTATTTTATTACTATTCACAAACACCCTCAACATCCAAACGTAACCTAATTTCATGAAATGTGGTTTATGTTAAAGATAATATCTAATCAATAAATCTTGACTTGGTTTTCACAATTATCAAAACACTTTGATTTAGATATTATTTTAATTTGATTTTCAAAGCGAGTGTAAAGAGGGTTTGCATTCAAGTAGACTGGACCCAAGCCCGCCGCACCTAAGGCCCAAAATCCCCAATGAGGAAGGGCTAGACAAGCCCAAAGATCCAAGGGAGGGAGAAGAAATTGAAGGGTGTACCAGTCCTCAAGCATTAATGAGAGGTGGACAGCTCGAGATCCTTTTCCCTACAAAATCGACTACGTTAAATGTGTTTGGGAGTGGTTGACCCTAAGGTCAAGCCCTTCCAGTCGACAAAAATGGCTGCATTAAATGTAACATCATGACAGCCAAGGCCAAGGCAACCAACCACTAAGAAACCTCACAAGGGAGTCGTTATAAAAAGAAGAAGGTCAATGACGAGAGAGAGTTAGATACTTCGTACCAACACTAAACCTTTGTCCTCTCATTCCCTACCCTAACTTCTCTACAACACTAACTTTAGCATCGAAGTAGTCTCAGCTCCAACCAAGCTCTTTCCCCCTTTTTGCAAGTACCTAACCATATTTGTGGGTGGCGACTATTAAACATGCCTTAACATATGACGTTGTTTGTGGGATCCAAAATTGTTTTGGCTTAATGACGATAGATTGTCTTTTATATGCCGACCACTACATGCTCTTGTGCATCGTTAAAACAAGAGCATGGAAGGGAGAGTTACAAAAATGGAAGAGCTGGTAAAAAAGTTAACCTCTGATACTAAATCCCTCCAACAAAAGAACAAGATATTAAGTCAAAAGAATGCCAACTGTCGATAGGGCACGAACTGAGGATGAGGAGTAAAATTGGATGGGAGACGAGCTACGAGACCTCATGGGAAAATGACAAAGAAACTAGGAGAGTCGTCTTTTATGGACCCAATACTAAATAGCACGAACCTACCCTATAGTGCGGAAGTGATGGTTGTCCCGCTCCCAAAGTTCAAAGCTCTTAAATAGAAATGTAGGATGGGTCCAAGGACCTGGTCAAACATTTGAAAACCTTCAAGACCAGCATAAGGATGAACAAATTTTCAAGAGAGATAGCATGTTGAGCATTCTCGCTGATGCTAAAGGGCTCCACCTAGTCATGGTTCGGAACCCTCAGATCGAGCACAATCTAGAACTTCAAAGAACTCAATCTGTAGTTCCTAACCCAATTCATGGTCAATCGAAAAGAGAAGGAGGCTACCTGCCTACCTCATCACCGTAAAGTAGAGGGAGGAGGGCAACTTAAAGGCATGCTTATACTTTTTCAACAAGGAGAGATTGGCCACCGACGACTTGAACAAAAAAATCAATTTATCTCATGTGCATTTTTTAAAAAAACACTGAAAAAGTAAGATGTCAAGTTTTCATTGAAGAGTGTAAAATCACCTTTTAACATCCCATCCAAAATAAAGTTCAAGTTGTATATATGATATAGTTCCACTCCAACCCATTTTAAAGAAATAGTCAGTTAGTCATTGAATTTTCATTTTAATTTTTTAAAATCTATAGATTGAGGCCTAGCCCATTGAAAAGATCAAAGCATCTGTTGTCCCCAATACATAAACCCAATTCACCTTCCCTATTCAACCCATTTGTACCATGTCATCTTCTCCACCCCATTGCAAACCAACATAAACTCCAACACCTGTTGGTCAAACCCTAGCCTCCATGTGTCTCTAACCATTGCCCATCTCCACCAATTAAGGTACACACTTGCTCTGCCCATAAGGGCCCCCCCGTTCTATAAATGGCGTGAAATCCATCTCTTCATCTACACTGTTAGAGCTGAAGCCCCCCTCCCCAACAACACATTCTCATCTCTCAAATTCCCTTCTCGTTTCACTCGATCTCACTCTCCCATATTTCCTTCTCTCTCTCACACTCTCTTTCTATTATCATTGCATTCTGAATTTTTTTTTTGTCACTAACGTTGTTCAACCTAAGGCCACTAGTAAGCTTCGCCAATCTCATTTCTTTTTTGATCTCAAAGTTCAAACTCGTTTGGGCCTAAAATCCCTTATCTTAGCCGCACTCTTTCTTCCTCTATTCATAACCATCATCATCTTGCCTCGCCATGCCAATTTGATGTCAGCAACAGTATACTCTCTCTCTTTTGGTCTCTCAATCCATTTCACTCTCTCAATCTCATAAAGCCCAAACTCATTTTTTGGTACAAACTTCTTAAATTGTACCTCCACCCTCTAGCAACCATCATCATCTCACCATATCCTCCCTATTTGGCATTGCCACAGTAAATCATCTTTCTCTGTCTCTTTATTTAACTGTATCTCTCTCTTTCTCTCTCTCTCTCTCTAACTCTCCTTTTCTTTAAGTCGCTGGCCACCGTTCTACCTCTTCCCTTCCTCCATCCAAAATCCACTCTTGCAACACCTCCTACTTGTCCAAACACTTTATTTTTTCTCTTTACCCAACACACAACCACCACTCATAAGCTCTAGGAGACCCTTGCACTTCTACCCGTTTAGGACAACCACAAGAAGCTGACAACTTGAAGTTTAGGACACCAACAACCATTTAGAAATTCTCTCATTCACAAGGTTTTAAGTGGCTCTCTGAACCAAGTTTGAAAATGGGTGTTATTGGATTTTTGAATTGTGAACTTGTTGTATGAACTCTGTTTTGGCCATATGCTTCTATCGTGGGAGTTGTAAATTGTTGTGTTGGTCTTGTTTTGGTAGTGTGCCTTTGTGGTGGGAGTTGTAACTTATTATGTTTATTCTCTATTTTGGTCATGTGCCTCTATGATAGGAGTTGTGAACCGTTGTGTTGAGTTTCTGATTTGGGCCTTGCCCCCCTGTGATGGGAGTTGTAAATTGATGTGTCGGTTATTTGTTATGTGAGTTATGACTTGCTGTGTTAGTTCTTTATTTTGACCATGTGCCTCTATGATTAGAGTTGTAAATTGTTGTGTTGGGTTTCTAAATTGGGCCTTGTGCCTCTATAATGGAAGTCGTGAATTGTTGTATTGGTTCTTTGTTTTGGTCAAGTGCCTTTGTGATAGGAGTTGTGGACTGATGTGTTGGGTCTTTGATTTGGGCCTTACGCCCCTGTGGTGAGGATTGTGAACTGTTATGTTGTTTCTTTTTTAATTTGGATTTATGCCTCTGTGGTGAGTTATTGTGGTTGGTTTTGGTTGATTCTCAGGTGCTTTGTTGAACTTGCACTTGTTGTCCATTTGATTATTTATGTTGCATAAATGGTGTTGTAAATTTCTTGTTTTAATTCTTGTATTATGAAGTTATGTTGTTGAGGTTCTTCTCTCATTCATATTGTTTTTTAGCTATAAAGAGGTATTGGATTCCCACCTTTGTATTGGTTTACAGCTTATGAATACTTGATGAAAATTTCCACACGTGCATTGTTTTCATCATGTAATTGTTGCCAAATTTCTAATTATTAGGATGTTGATAACATTTAAAATACTAGCTGAAATTTCATCATTTGACCATTATATAACTTGTAACTGCTTACTGAAGCCTTTTTTATTGGGTTATGAATTAGCATGTAAATTAAATTCTATAATATTTTATTGATTTATAGGTTTTTTTAAGTGGGTGTGTGAGTATCACGACCTGAAGCCGATATGTGGTATTGTTTCAATGAAACTCCTTTGATCACTTGGAAGCGCATAATAATGAGTTACGTCCTCGTCCCTTGGGTTGTCATTGAGTGACAATGGGCTTGGATGAAACAGTAACACTCTGAGTAGAAGTTATGGCCTTTCTGATAGCAGAGGCCAAATGCCACTTGTAACGAAGTCACACGAATGGTTGGTGCCTGTGATATGATAAAAAGAGGTAAGATATGTGGATGGTTCGTTTAGGTTAGACCAAAGTGCATATCTTAATAAAATGTATGTTTTTGAAAAATGGGATTTCTGAGTGTGTTTCAACTTGCGTGAAATTTGTGTTGAATACTTGTATTTTGTTACGCGGTCAAATTCTGGATGAAGTTGACCATTATTCTATATTTAATTTGTTTAAGTGGAAAATGTCAATTATTATCTTTCCTTGCATCAATTACTTGCACAATTTTCATTTTTAATGGTATGCATTTTTGGGTACTGGTCTTAGTTTCATTTATTGAGATTTTTGAAATCTCATCCTACTAGTCCTACGTTTATTAGTCGTTCATAAATTTTGATGTAGTTAGAGAATTTGGTGGTAGTTTTGGGCATGGATAGGGGTGCTACCTGCACCTCCCACACCCTTTCCATGCACACTTCAATAATGGACTACAGTTTGTTAAGACAAAAAATTATTTATAAGTTTAAAAGTAATCAAAAACACATTTTTAGATCCAACTTATAAATTCAAATTTGTAAATATAACTATAATTTAAAAATCATGCAGTTTTTAAATTTGCTAGTATATATTTTGTAAGTTGTAATGTAATAGGATGATCTTTTTATAAATTATTTTCACAATACAAGTTTCACACTTAAGCAATGTGAGACTTTTATACATATTACTATATATTTATATGGAAAATGATCTATGTAGGAGAATTTGAACAGAGATGCACACAAATCATCTACATGAAAATTAATATGGTGCGTTTCATCCAATTTAATTTTCTGAATTTCTGAAACTCATCTTGTGCTCTCCTTTACAATTTCCTCCCTCTGACTCCTCCATCTTCACCCTCCATCATCTCCTTTATCCATCTATTTGAAAGATTCATCAGAAGCATTGGATGGGTTTCTGAACCCTAACCCCTCCATCTTCCTCCTCTGTTTCCTCTGTGTGTGCCTCTTCTACATTTTTTCCTTCGAAATCATTTTCGATTTTCCACTCAATCCCCTCACCCTCTTTCTTTATGTATTACTCTGAGAATTGATTTGGGGGCCAAGTTTAATGGATAACATCAATGATTAAAATTATAATCACGAGGAATTGATACGATCAATTTAGTAGCAATGATCTTAAAGTTTGTAAGTCATTTGTTCTTTCATAGTCGATTTGTCTATTACAGTTGATATGTGATCATTCTATAATACACTGTTAAAATTGATTTTTCTGTAATTGGATTTGTCTTTCTTTGCATTCTAAATTTTGCTTTGGGTTTGGGGTTTTCTATTTATTTCGTTTTTATGCTTGATTTGGTGCGAGTACATTGGTTCAAGGATAAGGTTATGTTTGGATGTTGAGAGTGTTTAAGAATGTTTGTGAATAGTAATAAAAAGTAGATAAAAAGTAATAATAAAATATTAAATAGTAATGAAAAAGTAATGAATAATAATAAAAATAAGTGAAAAATAATAATAAAGTAGTGAATAGTAATAAAAAGTGTTTAAAAATATTTAAAAATGTTTACTTTCCAAACCTAACCTAAAACTGTGTCTTATATTATCAAATATGTTTATTTTTAAAATGGGTTAGAATCTGAACTTATTTTTAAATTTTTGGTGCTTATGAGTCAAAGGCCAATGGTTGCTAAAAGCCTTCTAATGTTTGCTCACATCATTCTTAATGTTTTATAGCCATCAACGCTTGATAAAGGAGAAAGATGCAATGCGTGGCTGGATATAATGGACTGATGATGATGAATATGAAAATGTCATGTCACTTGGGCAACTCACCAGGATTTCTATCAATTCCTAATTTAGCAACAATTGCGGTTGTAACAGAGTTTTCCATTTCACAGTGACAAAAGAGAAACTTCAATTTCAAAAACATTTGTCCCTGACAACAAGACCCTCTAACAATGTTGTCTACTTCAAATTTTTTTTTTCCAACATTCCACAAATTATTCAATATGTTAAAGATTAAATAAAAAATTCATGGAAGTAGTTTTTTAAAAATGCAGTCGTAAAATTATAAATGACGTACAGTCGCTTTAGAAAAAAGTGAGATTCACTGTTAAAAAAGTTAAAGCGACTATACATCATTTACAATTTTACGACTGTATGTAGTATTATCCTTTGATTATAATGTCCTCCGTCCAATAAATCAAATATAAAAATGAATCAAAAATTTTCTTAAAGAGTATCTTCAGGCCATGTAGTTCGAAATCTCTCTAATATGCAAAAATAATTTTTTATTTTTTGATTTATTTTCATTTAATTTTTTGATATTCTTAAATATTTAAAAAAAAAATTAAATCATTATTAAAAAATACTTTCTTAATTATTAAGCAATTTTTTATTTTATTTTACTTTCATAAGAAGTATTTTCTTACCCAAAAAAACCTGGTTTCTGAGCTCCGATAGAGTTACCGGATCTTTTTTCGGGTTATTTGAATTTGAAAAACCGTAATCCACTTCTCATTTGCGTTACCCTATAAAGTATAAATATTAGACAAATAATTCCTGAACCCTCCCCAGCTTTCACATACCATACCAGCGCGCAGCCGCGAAGTGAGATTTGGTTTCTCACACTTTCAACCATGGTGAATGTCCTCTTCACTATCAAGTTTGCCTCTCTTTTATTTGCTTTCCTGAGAACCAAACGAACGTTTCAATCCATAACGCTCAATCGTTCTATCTTTGTGTTGTTATTAGGCGGATGTGGAAGCCGACGTTGCGGCGCCAGGGCAGCCCAAGAAGAGAACGTTCAAGAAGTTCAGCTTTAGAGGTGTCGATCTGGACGCACTTCTCGACATGTCCACCGACGAGCTCGTCAAGCTCTTCCCCGCCCGCGCTCGCCGAAGGTGATTTAAGAGGAAGAGCCTCAAAGCTTAATTTCCATTTCTATTTCGAAAATTAAGCAAATATGTATGCGTGTAGTCACAGATGTATGCATATTTTGAAGGATATGTGTGTGATTGAATGCGTACTTATGTCATATACTTATTTGGCGTTAGGTTTCAACGCGGATTGAAGAGGAAGCCGATGGCGTTGATAAAAAAGCTGCGTAAGGCGGTCAGTGGTTATTTTCGTGTTTGATACATTTAATAGTTGGCCTTCTTTATTATTATTTCTGTGTTTTTTACATATGCCAGTTGGCCTTGTTGATTCATGGATTGCGTTCCAACTTCCTCGGCCATGATACCACTGAGTTAAAATTTTGTGAACACGACTCTTTGTAAATCGTATATCAGAGTGATCAAGATGACGCATTAATACAGATTAGAATAAGGGTGTTATGAGTATTAAGTAGTAGCAAGAAGAGAGGAAGTCTGGAGTGAAGAAATACTGTGTGTGAAGAAAGGTGAAGTCTGGAAAGGAGGCGGATTCGAATGAAGAAGGGGGTTAGTGTATCAGTTGGTTAGGCACGTGATGGCACATGATCATTTAATAGTGTGTAATTACATAAGTAGCCTTACTTAACTGTCCGAATGTACCATAATATCCCTTCCCTTACATAATTAATGACTGAACTATGTATAAACCAGGTGATTTTCTGATGTAATTCATTGAAGAAAGTTTAATAAAGTGGATTCTTAGAGGAACTGATCCCTCGAAGATCAGAATTGAGTCAATTTTCTTAGTTCATTCTTACAATCGGTACTAGAGCAGTTCGAAAATCTGGGAGAATCTTTTTAGTGGCAGATGGGACTCATTTTAAAGAGTTGGAGAAGATGGTAGTGGGGTTTCAACAACATCAAGAACAGCAAGGAAAACATTTAGAAGATCACCAAGGTGCATTAGAAGTATTGAATTCCAAGAGAGATGTTTTTACTGGAGGATGTTCATGGTGGAAGAGTGGGTCATCAGCATATGGGTGGCAGACAAGAAGGAAGTACCTCAAAGCAGGTGCTTGTCTCAAGAGGCATGCAATTTTGCTCCATTAAACTAGACTTTCCAAGATTTGATTGGGATAATCCAACGGGTGGATTTATAAAGCAAATCCCCACTTTGCTTTGTACCCTATGCCGAATGGGCAAAAGATTTTAATGTCATAATTTTACATGGAAGGTAGTGCTTTAATTTGGTTTCAAGATGTTGAAGAAACAGGAATTTCTTATTCTTGGAGTTCTTTTGTGGATGCCTTACAGTTGAGGTTTGGGAACTCATACTATGATGACCCCATGGAAGCCCTTACTCGACTTAAACAAAGCACTACAGTAGCTGCATATAAAACTCAATTTGAAGTGATATCCAATGATTTAAAGGGATTGTCTAAGAACTATAAATGGAGTGTGTTCTTGAGTGGATTAAAAGATGAAATAAGGTTGTATGTGAGGATGCTACATTCTCAGAACCTTAACTCTGCTTTTGGCCTTGCGAAGATTCAAGTAGAGTACTCTTAGTACTCGTGGGGCCAATAAGGGGGAAGTTATCAAGCTTCTTATGTACCATTTCGTGTAGGAGGGAATATATTTAACAATAATGTGGGAAGGAAGGAAAATACTGTTCTAAAAGCTAGTAATTTTAGTCATTCCCTACCTGTGCCGAAAGTGAGTCCACTTGAGATGAAATAAAGAAGAGAAAAGGGTTTTTGTTATTTCTGTAATGAGAAATGGAACCCCAGTCATAAATGCAAGAAGGCTAGGATTTTTGTGATGGAAGGGATGGAGTTATTTCGAGGAGATGAGGTGCAAGATTGTGAGTTGATAGAAGATGTTGATACTAGTGATATTGTAGCAGCACAATGTGAAGTTCTTGAGATATCCTTGCATGCTATTGCAGGATCTTTGAGCCCAAGAACCATAAGAATTCATGGTAGAGTTCAAAATTGTTCTGTTGTCATTCTTGTGGATACAGGTAGTACACATAATTTTCTTGATCTCATAGTTGATAGGAAAGTGAGATTGTAAGTTAATTTTGGAGAACAAATTGAAGTGTGAGTGGCAAATGGAGAAAGAATGAGAAGTGAGGGAATGATAGAGAAGCTACAGTTTCAAATGCAAGGGAATCAGTTCAGTATTGATTTTTTCCTGTTGCCTCTTGGGGTTGTGATGTGGTGGTAGGGATGCAGTGGTTAAGGACTTTAGGTCTTGTGTTATGGGACTTTAATGGCCTTACTATGTCTTTTGATCAGAACAAGAAGTTAGTGACAATTTGAGGGATGAATGCTACTAAGTGAGAATTAGTAGAAGATGTGCAGATTTGCCAACTGGCTACAATTGAGAGGAAAGGCATGTTTTTACAATGAGCATTGTTGGGTGCAAGCCTGGCTTGTACAAGCCCCACTCATATGAACAGCATTTTTACTGTGCACATGAATAATGAAAACATTGTTCATGTGAGTGAGGCTTATATAAACCAAGCTTGCACTTAGATTTTTTCTTTTACAATTAATACAACAACAACAGATTAGTAGTGCAGTAGAAGTTGATGTTGGAGTGGAAGAGATTTTGAGAAGGTTTTCTGCAGTTTTTAAGGAGCATAAAGGCTTGCCTTCAAAGAGAAGCAACGACCACAAGATTAACCTTAAGAGCACTCTCAATGGAGTACCTAAAATTCTTCTATTTTAAAGAGTCAAAAATCTATTTTTTTTCATTTTAGCTATTCACTTTTACATTTTATCTTCTATCAGCATCTTCATTTTTTCTCTATATTTTTTAAAATATTCATATTTTATTTTAATTAAATTTATTTTACAAATTAAAATAAAATAAACAAACGGATGAACAGTCACCGGAGCTAACCAATGGTGCGTGGAAGATGACGGGGGTGTTGCCGGAGATGAAATCTTGAGGGGTCGGTAGCCGGTGTGAGGCAATGCCGGTGATGTCGATGGTGTAGCTCATGGTGGCCGGCGGTATACCTGTTGGTGATCGGTGGTGAACCTTGCAAAGCCAGTGATGCCGAAACCCATTCCGAACGTAAAATAATTGCCGAAATCAACATAAAACTAAGATGAAAAAAATAATATAATATGTTTTAAAGGATGAACAGTGTTGTGCTACATGTAGCGTAATTACTGTTCATCCTTTATTTTAGCTATTCCATTGGAGTGTAGTTTTTGACCTTTTAGTTAAATTTGAAATTTTACAAAAAGTAAATATTTAGCTACTCCATTGAAAGTGCTCTAATGAGGGTACACTGCCTATTTATGTAAGGCCATATAGGTATCCCTTCGTATAAAAAGCTAAGATTGACAAAACAGTCAAAGAATTGTTGGAGGCAGGAGTAATAAGGTGTAGTCAGTTTCCTTTTTTCTCACCTATTATCCTTGTTAGAAAAGCTGATTGTTCTTGACATATGTGCATTGATTACAGATCTTTGAACAAGAAACTATTAAAGACAAGTTTTCTATTCTTGTGGTGGATGAGCTCCTCGATGAGTGGTGTGGGGCTACAATCTTTTCCAAGGTAGACCTCAGGTCTGTCTATCATTAGATTCGAGTGAGAGAATCATATTGAGAAGCCAACATTCATAACCCATCAAGGCCATTATGAATTTTTGGTTACGCCATTTGGCTTATCCAACATTCCTGTTACCTTTCAATCATTGATGAATGAGGTATTCCAACAATTTTTAGAAATTTTTTTATAGTTTTCTTTGATGATATCTTGATATGCAGTAAGAATAAGAGTAGTTCTACCCATCTGCCTCCTTCCCACGTACGCCGCACAAAATGTGACGTGGTTTTTTTTTTTCCTTTCAAACAAATTCATTTTAGTTTTAGATTCTAAATACTCATACCCATACCCATGTTCTTCCTCCTGCAGCCTTCACTAGCACCATCTGGGATCTCCGACGAGAACGACCGACCAACAAGACTACAAGGCTGGCCACTAACAGCAAGAAAAATACTTCTTTTATAATTCACTACTTTCTGAAGAAACTGGGATTAGGATACTTGATTCCGTTCCACCTTTTTTTTTTTTAAAGATTGTTTCTATTTCACTTATGTTGGAAAGAAGCATAAAGAATGGGCTATAGGTTTCCACACAAATGGTTAATTCTAGGACATGGGATGGCGCCATTATCTTTGGGGAAGAAAAATGGAGTTGACCATGTGGGGTTGGTGGAGATGGTACTTGCAGCACTTGAGAAAGTGGGTAGATTCACAGGGGTACAATCACCGCAAGTTTTGTGAAGGAATATTTTACAGTGAACGCACTAAAGAAACGAGCTTGTTGCCTGCGAAATTTCGTATTGGGGTTTTGCGGTGAATGCCCCAAATGAGATTTCCGACGAGAGTAATTTTTCAGATGAAATCGGCAACTAAGGACTCACGGGAAGAAAAAGTTCTTATATGGGGAAGATAAAATCGGCTCGAGGGGTGAGGGATTTTCCCTTAGGGATTTAGTTGATAGAAGAAGATGAAATGGGGGAGGGATTTTTCCTTGGGATTTAGCCACTGAACCGGACTGTAAGTTGACCGGGTCTGCCACATCAGTCTTCGTGTGGTGTGTAATTTGAAAACTGGATGAAATACAGATTTGGTCAAAGCATACACTGTTCGCTAAAAGAAGTAAAATACAGATTTGGTTGTAAATGAATTGATTATCTTGGACATTTGGTGTGTGCTGAGTGAGTGCAGGCTGATCCATCCAAGATCGAGGCCATGGTTGAGTGGCCTTTGCCCAAGTCCATTAAATCCTTGAGCGGGTTCCTTAGATGACTGGGTATTATCAAAAAATTGTGAGGGATTATGATTTAATTGTTCCTCCTCTTACTGATTTGCTCAAGAAAGATGCTTTTCACTAGGTACATTCAGCTACACGGGCCTTGCATCGAAGCAACTTGTTTCTCACTTACCTGTTTTAACCTTACCTGACTTTACTAAATCATTTTTGATTGAGTGTGATGCATCAGGTAAAAGAGTGGGAGCTATGCTGAGGCAGAATGGAAGACCCTTGGCTTTCATTAGTCAGCCAGTGAAAGGCAAAGCCTTGGATTTATATACCTATGGGGAAGAGTTTTTGGCATTGGTCTTGGCTGTAAAGAAGTGGAGGCCTTATCTCTTGGAGACTACATTGTCATCAAGACTGGCCAACAAAGCTTGAAATTTTGTTGGAGCAGAAAATATGGATACAGCTCAGCAAGCTAATTGCCTATGACTTTACGATTGAGTATAGAAGAGGCAGAGAAAATGTGGCTGCAGATGCTCTTTCAAGAAGGGATGAGGTGATAGAGAATGAGGCAGTGCTATCTGCTATTACAGTCCTAGATCCAATGTGGCTATAGCAGCTAAAGGATTCATACTTACAAGATGAGGAGATTTTTGGATTTTGCAAGAAGCTGCAACAAGGAGAGTTGATGAACCAAGCCTTCACAATGGAGAATGGATTTTGATTGAAAAAATGGAGGTTATTTATGTCAGCTAAATCCCCTTTGAAGCAGCAGATACTGTAATTCATGCATAGCAGTTCTTTTGGAGGGAATTCAAGTTATCAGAAGTCTCTACATTGGGCCAAAGTAGATTTTATTTGGGCTAGAATGAGAAGGGACATTAAGAAATTAAAGAAAGTGAAATATGTTGGAAATGTAGAGTGGAGAAGTTGCTATCAGCGGGTCTGTTACAGCCATTGCCAATTCCTGTGAAGTCGTGGAGTGATATCTCTATGGACTTTATTGATGCTTTTCACAATTCACAAGGTTTTTCTGTGATTTTGGTGGTGGTTGATCAATTTACAAAATATAATTATAATGCAACTTGTCTTATCATTATAATACAGCTTCAGTAGCCTTTCATTTTCCATGGTTTTAAGTTGCATGGTATGCCAGCAACAGTTGTGACTGATCGAGTTGCTGCTTTCACTAGTAGCTTTTGGAAGGGGCTTTTTAGGTTGAATAGCACAAAATGACATTTTAGTTTTGCTTACCATCCTCAATCAGATGGGCAGACTGAAATTGTTAACAAGTGTATGCAGTAGTATTTGAGATGCTTTGTTTCTAACAGACCTAAACAATAGAGCCATTGGCTGCCTTGGGCAGAATGATGGTACAATACGTCTGTACATTCAGCAACTAAGATCACACCATTTGATGCCTTATATGGTGTGACCCCTCCTACCTCGTTGCAGTATGTAGCTGGCTTAACTCAGAATGAGGCATTGGATTCTGAGTTGAGATCGAGAGAAGAAATTCTAGCATTGCTGAGGAAGAATTTGGTGGCAGCACAGTCTAACACGAAGCAACAATATGACAAGAAGCATGTTCACAAGCAGTTTCAAGTTGGTGATATGGTTTATTTGAAATTACAGAAGAATAAACAGCAATGGTGGGGGCTGTTGTAAATCCCAAGCTAGCAGCAAGATATTGTGGTCCCTTTAAGGTACTGGTGTGCATTGGGTCATTAGCATATAGGCTGGAATTGCCAAAGGATTCAGCTGTACATCCAGTGTTTCATGTGTCCAGATTAAAGAAGCATGTTGGGCCATTGAAAACTGTCTCATCTGTGTTGCCATTACATGATTCTCACAGTGCAATTAGAACTGAACCTGAGGGAGTGTTGTAGAGAAGGATGACTTCTGTTGATCATAAACAATTTATTGATTTGTTGATTAAATGGCATGGGGCCTCTGAGGAGGATGCTACATGAGTTTTTGTTAAGCAGTTGAGGATGCAATATCTTGACCTTGTGAGCAAGGTCTTTTGAAGGGGGGGTGAATTGTTATGAGTAATAAGTAGTAACAAGAAGAGAGGAAGTCTGGAATGAAGAAATACTAAGGAGTGTGAAGAAAGGTGAAGTTTGGAAGGAAGGAGACATCAAATGAAGAAGGGGGTTAGTGTATCAGTTGGTTAGCCACTTGATGATGCATGATCATTTAATAGTGGGTAATTACATAAGTAGCCTTATTAAACTGTCGGAATGTACCATAAAATTTCACCACCAAGGCATCTTGAAAGTAACTATATTCCTTCCCTTATAACAGAATTAATGACTGAACTGTGTATAAAGCAGATGATTTTCTGATGTAATTCATTGAAGAAAGTTTAATAAAGTGGATTCTTGGAGGAACCGATCCCTTGAAGATCAGACTTGAGTCAGTTTTCTTAGTTCATTCTTACAAAGGGCCAATTAGTATGGCCTATGAAATACATCAAAGCACAAAACCAGACACGAAAATCACAGCAACGACAAAAAAATAAGCAAACTAAAGAAACTCTGACATTGATAGATGTGGTTTTAGAAAGCAAAGTAATCAACAGACAAGACTTTGCCATTTGCTTAAGCTTTACCTTAAAGTGCCATAAAAGTCTTTCTAGACCTTATACTATCTAATGCTGTCCAGACAATGGACAATGTGAACTTCTCATGGACGTTTAATAATATGTCGGAAAATTAAAGAGGATCGAGTTCAGTTGGTCATGGAAGGTATGGTTTGTTCTATTCACAGCCATAATCACACGCTAGAGGGCATCTCTACCTTGTCGTGCAAAGATTAAAGGAGTTTCTTTGTAGAGTTTACTACAAAGAAGTTTACTAGTGCTGAGAAAATTTGGCAGTTGGGGCAGGCATATTCTTAGAAGAGCATGTTGTCTTAGAAGTACAATCTTATTATTGCAATGCAAATTGAATGATAGCTTGGGAACCAATTGCTGTATCTAAACTCATGGGTCAAGCTGGTTTGACTTGACTTGTTTACAGCAGCTTCTTTCTTATTTTTTGCAACTTTTAATTTTCTTTTGTAAGCTTATGTGCAGCCATGGTATAACATTAATAAAATCATTGATAAACTAATTTTCTTGCTGACTGTGGAGGTTTGGTTTCCCTTGAAGTAAACCAATTTGTGATTTGATTCACTAAAATGAATCAAATTATTTAGTATTAAATTGACACTTGACATGCTTCTTGTCTTGAAGTTTGCTTGGTGTCCTTGAGATCCGAGCAAGAATAAATGATAACAATGATGAGAGATATGTGTTAAACATCAACAATCCTTGCTAAGATTGCTAGTCTCCATTAGTTAAAGCAAAAATTTAGTTCCTCCTTGGGGGAAAAACCTATGTTATAAAGCCCAATTCTGTCCCTCTTTACTTGAGGTGAGCGGTTTTTGTTCCTCCAGAGAGGTTGAGGATTTTTGGGAATGGAATACATTTCTAGATATTTACATAGCTCAGTACCCTCTTGAGAAGGTTGGGGACAGATCGTCAAAGCTCAGATAAAAGATTCTCACTGTTAGTGTTGATGCCCTTGGACACCTGCCACATAATAACAAAATGGGAGTGTGATCAATGGGTGTCAAAATATGCTTTAGTCCAGTGCACAATAGGTACGATTCCATGGTTACGGATGACAGCTTGACAGTGGCATTGTTCGAGGAAGACATACAATATTAGTATTTGGGTGTTGATCCAAGCCTACAACCAAATGGTGATAACTTTACATATAGACTGAGGAAATAGCAGGTTTTTACAGATTTCTTTATTCCAAGTTGATAGGAGGAAATGAGCAAGATAGAATGTTGTGGAAACATTCGGGGAGCAATAAGTTCTCGGTTAAATCCTTCTACAAGGCATTGGTAGCTCACACACCTATTTTGTTTCCTTGGAAGGGTATTTGGAGAGTTTCCGTGCCTCCTAAAGTTGCTTTTTTTTTTTTTTTAATCTGGACAGCAGCTTTAGGAAAGATTTTAACGGTGGATAATTTAAGGAAACGTGGGATGATCGTGCTGGAGTGATGTTACATGTGCAAAAACAGTGGTGAATCGATTGAGCACCTTTTTCTACATTATAAGGTGGCAAGAGAGCTTTGGGAAGGCGTTCTTAGTAGAATTAGGCTTTCCGGAGTCATGCCTAAGAGTGTGAAGGAACTTCTAGCATGATGGAATAGGCCGCATCATTATTCTTAACTGGCAGCTTTCTAGAGCTTTATTGGGAACAATAATGAGAGATGTGGGGGATATATAGAATTGTTTTGTAACTACTCTAGTTCAATGGTTTGCTGCTATTGTATTGAAAGAGGAGGGGGGGAGGGGGGGAGGGTGAATGTTCATGAGTTTTCGTTTTCTTTTCAGCTTTCTAGAATGTAATTATGTCTCTTTTGTACACTTCCTATGTACATGGGTTGAGGCTAGTTTCACTCAATCAATAAAGTTTCTTACTTATATAAAAATAAGAGGATATATGGACATCTTGAGGAATGTGCTCAAGCTTATTTATAATAAGGAAAATGCTAAATGTCCCAGTGCAATGGATCCCGATGGATCCCGTTATAATTAAGTTGCATTGTGCTCAATGAGTGGGTCCAAGCTATTTTGGGTCTAAAGATTAATCTCAATAAGTCTGAAATTGTTTCTATTGGTGCAGTTGCCAATATTTCAGATCTTGCCAATATTTTGGAGTGTAAGATTTCATCGCTTCCGTTGAAGTATCTTGATCTTCTTTTGGGTGCCTCTCATAAATTTGTTCACATTTGGGATGGAGTGATTGAGAAGATTGAGAGAAAGTTGGTTGATTAAAAAAAAATATACTTTGTCAAAAGGGGTCCGTATCACTTTGATTAAGAACACATTGTCAAATCGACCAACTTATTCTCTCTTTTCCCCTTGCCAGTAGGGGTGGCTAATAGAATTGAGAAAGTTTTTTGGAATTTCTTATGGGGAGGATTAGGTGAGGAGAAAAAGTATCATTTGGTAAGTTGGAACAAGGTTTGTCAACCTCTTTCTTGTGGAGGTTAGGGGGTGAGGAATTTGAGGATGTTCAATAAAGCACTTTTTAGGAAATGGCTTTGGAGATATCATTTAGAGCGAGATGTGTTATGGAAGAATGTAGTTACTGTTAAATATGGGAGTGGGTGAGGGGATTGGTGTCTAATGAAGGTAGAGGAGCGTATGGGGTGAGTTTATGAAAGTTTATTAGGAATGGTTGGAGGGAGTTCTCAAAACATATCTCATTCAAGGTGGAGGAAGGAAAGAGGAGTATTTTTTAGCATGATACATGGTGTGGAGAATCAACTCTCAAATTTGATTTTTCTGCTCTTTTTAGGATTGCAAGGGACCAAAACGTTATTGTGAAGACATCTTACTATGAGATCTTTCTGGAAATTCCAGATTTATTGTCGAATCATTTTATAAGGTGTTGATTGGTCATTGTGGTTGTGATTACCCATGGAAAGTGATATTGAGAGAGAAGGTTCCTTCTAAGGTGGCATTTTTCAATCGGGTGATTACTTTAGGAGTCTTGACCATGGATAATCTCAGAAAGTGTGGCTGGTATATTGCCGATTGGTGCGTCATGTGCAAGAAGGATGGTGAATCTGTAAATCGTATTTTTCTTCGTTGTGAGGTGGCATTGTCTTTATGGGTTGAGGTATTGGGTCGGATTGGATTATTTTGGGTGATGCCAAGGGATGTGGTATATCTTCTTGCATGTTGGAGAGGTCTAGTTGGAAGGAAATCAGTGGCTACTTGTTGGAATTTGATTCCTTTGTATTTAATGTGGTGCATTTAGGTCGAAAGGAATGAAAGATGTTTTGAAGACAGAGCGCTCTCTTGGCAAATTTCGAAATTTTTTTTTTTCTACTTTGTCTTTGTGGGTTAGGAATTTTGTAAGGGATGAAATTTATGTAATGAATATGCTTTAGTCTTTTTCTGTTTTTAGAATGTAGTAGGTATTTTCTTTGTATATATTTCCTGTGTACTTGGATTTTGCCTATTCATGGTAATAAAGATTTTATTAATTATTTTAAAAAAAATTGTCTAATCATAACTAGACCCACATGGCACCAACACTTTTTCAAGGTGTTAGGTCTCTGGAAGAATAATCTACTCATGGCACTTCAGCTCTGTATCCACGAAGTCATTATCTGGGACATTAAACCATAAAACAGAGAAACAAACGAGTCAAAGACAAAGTTATAGCACATCATATTTAAATTTATCTTAGCTTAACATTAGGCTTAAATTTGTTTGAAAACTTGGATACATTGTCATGCATACATTTTTTTTTTCTTATGAGTAACATCGTCACACATACACAGCATATAACTCATTCATTAGTAATTATGGCAATACATGTAAAATGCATTTGTACATAATTATTCATCTTGTCTTTCATAACATAGTGGCCATCATAATATACGTGGATTGGTCTAATAGTCATTGACCGCATAAATCATATGGTGAACCACGCCTGGGTCCATGACACTGTATAATGTATCATAACTTATGGTGAAACACGTTGAGATCTGTGTTAACACATAATATATGGTGAACCGTGATTGAGTTCGTGGCATCGCATAACATATATCATAACATGTGGTGAGACACGCTTAAGTCTATAACTTGCACATCCACCAATAACGCTTAAGTCTGTGACTTACACATCCACTAATAATGCTTAAGTTACTTCTTTCGTGTCATCTCAAAATATTATAGCATGCATGTGGTGGATCACGCTTAAGTTTGTGACTTGCATATCCACTAATAACATAAGGCCAAACTTTTTTTTTGATACGTAAGAAGTAACTTTATTGATGTGAATATAAAAATGCATAACCCAAGTGCACGGGGAGTACACAAACGAAAAGGCCTAAATACATTCTAGGTGCTCAAATTTAAGAAAAAAAAGTCATGCACATTGCTTCCATTTGGTATAATTGCTGAGAACCAAATGATTTAAGTTTGGCCTTACTTGTCATTCATGTGCCTTCTTACTAACTTTCACAATGCATGTGGACATGTTGACTTCATGAATTTATATGGTGCAACATACTCTTATGCATGGCATAACGTTAAACATGGCCTATTGACATGAGCCTTATATAACATAACATAGCATGGACATGGCATAACATAATTTGAACATTACTTGACATACATGTGATTTTCATGATATGTCATCCATTTTAACAACAATCCACATCAGCATAGCATACATAGTCTCATTCACAAGCATGTCATCATAATTCATCGAGTTCTAGGAAAAGGGGCTAACCTTGAATTGGCTCGTAGCTAGCATAGCTAATTGTCACATTTTTCATGCAAAACAGAATACTTACAGCACACATATAGTTATGATCATGTTACTTACCTCTTACGCTACTGCTTGAATCTCACTTCGTAGTTTCAAAGCACTAATCTTCACTAATGTTTCTAGCAAAATGTGTCGTAGCATTTGACTTAATTAATCGCATGCTAGGGAAATTAATCTAATAAATTATTTGGTTATATACTAAAATTAATAAATTTAATATCATACAATTATTTAAATGCTAATATCATATTTAATCTTTCAAGTGTACTTTGTAGCCTAGATTAGGCTTTACACAGATCTATTATAGACAAGCTGCAGAAATCTCACTTTATAACATAGGTATAATCACGTTCATGTAGTAAGGAAACAGAGCAGCGAATCTGTGTAACTCAACAAGAAGTTTCTCCTAGCTTTGGCCTTCATAACCTTTTGGAATGACTGAACACCCCGCTGACCTCCTCCACCATATTTGGTTATGGTTAAAAATCTACCATGTACATTGAAGCATTGTTGAGCCACACAGGCTTTGTTTCCTTTGTGCTTGTGTTTTATGAATTCTGGTTGTCTCTCCGCTTGAAACATTGCTTCCACCATAGCCACCGGCTACCCTATATTGCTATGACCTAGAACTACAGGCCTCTTAACCCTTAAAGCTCTTCTCCACAGTTTTTATCAAGGACATCCATGCCTCTGGTAAAAATTTGGAAGCCTTCGATTACACCCAAAAGCACACAACTGACCCATACTAATCGGTGATCTAAAGAAAGAAAAAATGGGAACGAGACAGAGAACTATTTCTGGCAATCACCGGAAATAGCCATCTATGCAATCATTCCATACAAGAGAGAGCAAGTGAAAATATGAGCTTTGCTACACATAAGCCCACACACAACACACCATACTTTTATTTTTTATTTTATTTTATTTTTTAGGTTTATTCTTTTTAAACTAATAGAAGGCCGCGGGGGGGGCGCATGCGCCCTCCTCTTTTTTCCCTAGAATGCATCTGTAATGCTAGTTATTTGCTATGCAAGTGGATGGTTGGTATTTGGTATGCTTCTGCAACATGATTATAATAACTTTGTAGATTTTAGTAAATACAGGGATATTCTCGTGTTAATGATGGTCTTAATGATTGGAACAGAAACGTGAGGCACCACCCGGTGAGAAGCCAGAGCCAGTTAGGACTCACCTCCGCAACATGATCATTGTACCTGAGATGATTGGTAGCATCATAGGGGTTTACAATGGCAAGACCTTTAATCAAGTTGAAATCAAGCCAGAAATGATTGGACATTATCTAGCTGAATTCTCAATCAGTTACAAGCCTGTCAAGCATGGAAGGCCCGGCATTGGTGCTACCCACTCCTCCAGGTTCATTCCTCTCAAGTGAAGATTTTGCATGTGCCTTGAAATTGCTTTCCCTTTGTTTTGCTGTTCAAATTATCTATGACCACGTTTGTTGATCAACAGGTTCTTGACCTTCTATTTTGTTTCTTATGTTTTATCATATACATTAGAAGTAGTTATTACTTTATAATTATATTGGTGTTGTCTACATTTTCGTTGGAATTTAGTTATTTGTCTTTAAAGAGAATATCAGATTAGATCGCATTCTGAGCTTCCCCCTAAATAAAGTAGGTGTTCAATATTAACAAAGAAAGGATTTGGTCTGTTCACTATTTTTGGTATCATCTGCTCTCTCTCTCTCTCTTGTGGCATTTCCTTGCATTTTACTGATTGTGTTTGAGTGATTGTTGGGGTTGACCCTCACTTGGAATCCTAGTTAATATTGTGTAATGAATTGGTAGTGAAGGAAAGAGGTTGGTCCCATGTTTTTCTTGGTTTAATAAATGAAATTATTACTTCACCGTGACTAAATCTCTAGACTTTGGTTTTGTACAATTTATATCATACTTAACATCTCAGTCAAAAACCTCTGTTCCTTTTAACTGAAGTGTGAATAAAAGGCTAAATTATTATTATTTTTTCGTTGGAAAACTAAAATTTGATATTATGGATATTTTGTGCTTATATACATTTTTGGTAAATTAGAGGTTTTTTTTTTTTTTTTTCAAAAAAAGAATGGACTAGGTTAGAATTATCATTGGTTAGAATCGAGTGACTCAAATGAGAGGAGAAATAATCATGGGCTTATAGTTTCGGCTAAAAGTGTGATTATTGTTTGACACTATTGTAAGAGTAAGAATTATTCTACTTAGCATCTCACACATTACACCTCGTTTAATTTTTTATTTTCTCATGACAATTATATGGTGTATGGATGATGAGTAAAAGCACTTAATTAGTCTAGCAATAATTAAAAATAAAATAAAATATGATATGGTTTGTGGTGAGGGATGCTGAGTAACATACCCGTAAGAGTAAACCCACACGTGTCAGCCTTCCATTGATTTTCCAGCTAAACTAGTTTTTTCTACAAATAAAATAAATAAAAAAATAGCCTAGAAAATTCATCATCCTGGTTTCCGTTGCTACGGTCCTCGACATTGTAGCTACTTCCTCTGACGGACCAATTTCTGGCTTGTTTTGGTGGGAACAAGGTTCATGACGGTACAAAAATCAAGCACCACAAAAAGACCTGTGCTTTTTAGGCACAAAACTGAAAGGGTCAAATCCATTCTAAAAGCTAAAATACCAATGAAATGTAGCCATAAATGAGTAATGTATTTTCTTACAACTCATTTTTTCAGTTACCCCGGATCCAGGAAGTACATCATGAATGTAGTAGAGATCTAAAGGAATTCTAGTGGAACTGCTGAAATGAGCGATATTCTGGAGGTGCGAACAGCTACTGTTTTGGTGGTTCTAATAGGCTATAGAAGCAATGCCAACAGCTGTATCCACAATCAAATATTCAGCCGGAGTTGGTCTATATACAATCTTCAAATAAGGACGGTTCATGCAAGTTCATATAATTATGTTTAAAATAATGGGACTATACATGCTGTCATGTAGTCTCTCATTTAGAACTGCAAATAAAATTTTTAATTTGGATTAGTAAAAAAGTGTAATAAAAAAAAAAACAAATAGATGTTGGAGATGCTGCTGTCGAATCTGGAGCGATTTCCGTAATATGGAGGCATTGCAATCTGTTTTTGGCTCCGTTTTTCAACGGAAAGTAGGATGTGAGAGGAAATCGAGCTCAATTATGGTTTGAACAAATAGTTTAAGGTTCCGATTGAATTCGGAGGCGAGTTGAGCTCGTCTTAATTCATCATTATACTTTTTTAAATTCTCATATAAAATATAAATCTTAATATAATTTTTTCAAAGTTTAATTTAACTTTTTTAAATTCTATAAAAATAATGTTTTATTTAACTTTCAAAATTTATCTTAATTTCGAATTCAAATGGGACCTAAATAGATTTAGATGAAAGTTAAATAAATATTATTATAATATTATTTCTAGTATTATTATTTTAAGATTTTAAAAAAAAATTATTGACTATATTTTATATAAAAATTATAATAATGAGATAAAATAAATTGTTATCGAAAGTCTGAAATAGACTTAAATATTGACTTACTGTTCTTTTCGTTTTCCTATTACTAGAAAACTACTGAAAAATAATGTCAGCCAAAAGAAAGATGATTTTACACAAATTTTTAGTACGAAAATTTTCTCTATTTCATTCCCTTTTCAATCTCTGTTCAGACTTGAAATAATTGGAATTAAGTTAAGCGTCGCTCTTTCCTCCCTTATTTTTTTCAACCTGAGCGGCTTTTGACGGCAACCTCTAGCTTTCAAGCTCCTCCCATGGGTGGAAAGGGGGGTTGGAGTTTTGGTTTCAACCACCTCCTCCATTTTCTTTTCGTTCGTTTTTTAGTATTTCCTATCATTTTTCTGGTTTCTCTTAGTTTCTTCACTTTAGTGCTGGCAACTTCTAATCTACTGCCTTTCGGCTACCTCCAACCATCACGCGCGATATCAACAACCTTTCCAGCCGATCGGCACACTGGTGGAAGGGGATCGCCGTTTTGCTCATCGTATTGGATACACGTGCAGTTCATGCCATATGTCTCCCACTCGAAATTGCGGTCTGGTAAAGTATTTGAAGTCACGCACGGGTTTAATAGCGTTGAAGGACTCAGATTCTTCGAATCTGGTTGATCTGTCACTATCTCAAGTGGAACATGTGGATCACCGCCATTGTGGACCCATTGATGACGACTTGAATTTGGCTGCTATTTACTTATCTTATCATTTTCCTTAATTCATGATCTTGAGAAAGAGATTGTGAATTTTTTCAACAAATATTTTAAGACATTAAGTAATAATGCACCTGCCTCTTTTTCAACTCCACATAGAGGAGTTTGTGAGGTGGTTCTTTAGTTTACTTTTAGGCAAATATTTTATTTTTATTTTTAGATAAGATTGCATCTTCTAATAAGAAAATATTAGTGATCATATTATTGATTCCAAATATTTTCTTTTTCACCACTATTATACTATAGTTTTTCTATTTTAGATTATTTATCAGGAAAGCCACCCCTCTTCTTGTAACATCGCTTTTAATTTAATAAAATTTACTTGCCTTAAAAAGAAAAAAAGTTGGAATTATAATCGGTTATAATACTCGGAAAATAATGTTGATAAAAAGTTTCTGGAAGCCAAGTGTCGGCAGGTAGTGAGCGAGGCAAATGCGGGTCCCCAAATGGAGCCGCCGTCGCCGCCTCATGGTTCCCACGTGATTCCTACCTATTTCCTGTTTTGTTTTTTCTGGTAAATTTATTAACAACTGACATTTATCTATATTATTAGTTTGGATAAGACCTTTTGACTGCCCAATATTATTAAATAATTATTATAGTTTAGGGTAACCTCGAATTGTGTTCCTGACTCTTTACTATTATTATTAGAAGTATTATTATTATATTTTGGCTAAAGCTTGCCATAATTGTTCAAAGCCCTGCCATCCAGCAGCCCTAACCTAGTAGTGGTCTCGCGCTCTAGCTCTCCAACCCAAATTGAAACGTGCTCAGAACTGTTTGAACCTACTTCAATTATGGCAAATTAAAAGAAGAAAACACAAGCTTCTAGACAACTTTAAACGTTTACAAAAGGCAAAATGACAATAATGCTATCCTTGTAAATGTAGGGTCATAAAGTTTCTCTGCGTATTTATTTAATTGTATCGTATACTGATACTTGTATTGTGATTATTTGGCATCATCATGGATGATGGATTGTGGGAATAATTATTGAAGGGTAATGCTACATACAATCGTGAAGTTACAAACGACGTGCAGTCGTTTTAGAAAAAAAGTTAACTTTTTCACGTGGGTTCCATATACATTTACTTTTTTTCAAAGCGACTGCACGCCGCTTGCAACTCCATAACTGTATCTATCATTTCTCATTATTGAATTGTACGTCTTGTTGTCTTTAGAGTTGCATCTCATCTTGATGAAAAACACTATTAGAAGAGGTTTTTTTATTTGAGAAATAATTTTTTTTAATATAATTCATAAAACCTATAATACGATGAATCAATCAACTAAATACATATTGACGTTCTGCTTCATATCTCTCAGGCAAAATTTGAGAGAATTATCAACCATCTTTATAAGAGATATGTACTAAGTTTCTTCAAAATAAAAAAATTAAACTCCTAATGAACATAAAATTTGAGAGACTATTTTTCAAATTTTAAAATTTTCACTATACAAATTCTATTTACAAAACCAACAACACAACACCAACTAAACAAAGAAAAAAACTAACAAAAAAAAACCCAAAAACAGACATACAAATGACACACTATTAAAAGATGTTTGAATAATGAAGTAAAGTGTTGTTATGAGTTGATATATACGAAAATTGATATTTAAAGAGTTGTTATAATATATATTTTAATATTATTAATATTTAAAATTTTTAAAAATTAAAAGATTTATTATATTTTACATGAAAATTTGAAAAAAAAAAATATAATGATCATATAAGATAAATTGAAATGAATTTAAAATATTTTTATATCCAAACGGAGCCTTAAGGTGTGTTTAGTTGTTTAACTCAACTTAATTTATCTCAAATCAATTATTGAATATATTTATAACTTTTTAAATTTTTTATAAAATAAATTAAATACATCTCAACCTATTTTATACATTTTAATTTAAAAAGTTAAACTCATTTCTACTTTATTAAACCAATCTTAATAAAGTCTGGTTTGGATTCAACAAGTTCTCTAACTCATTTAATCTAATCATTGTCACTTTTCAAATTTCTATACAAAATATAATAAATAATTTATTTTTAAAAAATTTAGATAATAATAATATTAAAAAATAATTCTAATAATATTTTATTTAACTTTCAACTTTTATCTCAACTTACTATTCAAAATCACTTATAACACACAAAATATTATTATTTATAACTCAACTCATTTCAACTTATAGATCAAACTTAACTTATCTCAATTTATCTCAAATTAATTATTAATGGGATCTATTATTCTTTTAATTTTTTATAAAACAAAAAATTATTCACCTCAAACTATTTCGTGCATTTCAGCTTAAAAAATTTAACTAATATCAACTTAAATTAAACCTATCTAAATAAAACTCAAAAATGATGAAATACCATTATACACCGGGAAACCCTTCTAACAAGTGACACCTATAACTTCATTTTATCGAAAACCAATAGATGATTGCCACGTAGGAGAAAAACTTCCAACATGATGAAGCTGCGTTGCAAGGAACCCATGCTCCCCTTCCTTAACCCTGCTCTGAACCCCTCTCTCTCTCTCTCTAAAATCAAATACACAATCCCTAACCCTCTCTCCTTCCTCGATTTTCTCATGGTCGGACGCAAGAACAAAATTGCACCAGTGGTTCAAACCTTCATCCTATGAAACTGAATACACAGGTCGTCGACTTCATCAGCAAAAACAAGCCTAACATAATCTTCATCCTCATTTTTCCTTTCGTTTTGCCCAGTAAAAATGGGTCATTAGATTTTTCTTTTCTTTCCATCTTTGTGGAAGATTGATGGTGGATTTTTAAATTGAAGCAAAAGGTGGGGAAGATTCGAGTTGATTTTCATGATGCTGAAGTTCTTGTAAATGTTGAAATTTGCAGTAAAAAATCATACCCATATACACTCTAGGACTGTGAGAGAGATCTTCATGACTACTAATTGATAGGATACTCTTTGAGTACATTCATGGAGGCCAATTTCTTTTTTGTTTGTTTGTCATATGTGTTGCTTAATTTTTTTTTTCTCTTCCAAAAATGGGAATGGTATCTATTAGGTTTTACAAAAATTGAGAAGGAGAGAGAGGGTGTCGATCGGAGTTTTAGCTTTATTATGTTTGAAGTTTTTTCAAACATTTTTTTTGATTTTTTTTATGTGAAAATTATTTATTGATTTTTGATAAAATGAAAGAGAAAATATATATGAAATTATGAATTGAGATATCATCGCATAATTATTTTAAAAAAAGTAAATAAAATATGAAATCTACAATTTTTTTTTTTACATATTTTAATAGTAAATTTCACTAATTTTTAAAACGATTATGTGAAGATTACTTACTTACAATTATATATAAAATGAATAATTCAAAATAAAATTATAGATATCACCTATTAGAATATATTCTCTTAAAGCACTCTTATTGGCTTAGCCAGATTAAGGCCCCGCTTGGATTTGAATGTGAGCTCAACTCATCTTCATTTATCATTATATTTTTATAATTTTTTATATAAACACAAATTCCTATACACCTTTTTCAATTCCCGATACACATTTTTTCTAATTCCAATACACATTTTTCAAATCTTAAAACAATAATAATATTAAAAAATAAACTAAACTCATCTCATCTCCGAATCCAAGCGGGGCCTTAAGGCTCCGTTTGTATTCGAAGATGAGCTCAACTCATCTCAACTCATCTTCCTATACACATTTTTCAATTCCCAACATACCTTTTTCAATTCCCAAGATACATTTTTCAAATCCCAAAATAATAATAATATTAAAAAATAAACTAAACTCATCTCAACTCATCTCATTTCCGAATCCAAACGGGACCTAAATGCTTGGCTAAAATTTAAAGGATTTTAGCAAAAAAAAAAAAAAGCCACAATGAGTTAGTCAAATTTAAAAATATTTAATTAATATGTACAGTAATTCTTCAATGATAGAAAGACTACAGTTACTTTGGTAAAAATCAAAATATTATTATTTTATCTACCAAACATTAGAGCATCTTAAATTTAAATTAAAATATTATTATTCTATTCAATAAAGATGAAAGATTATTAATTTAATAATATTTTTTTATTATATAAAAAATAAATGACTAATTCAATATATATCTTAAATTTAAATTGATTAAATAAATATAAATTAAAATTTAAAGATGAATTTATCAAAGCCATAGCGGCCAACTCGTAAAAATGAAGGGGTTTCTGGCATCCATCATTAATTCTATTATTAAATAACGCAGACAAACGCACAAAACCAAAGTTGTCGGCGTTAACCAGACTGTCCCCTCCACTATATAATAACCTCCGAACGGTAACTCTCACTCTCACTCTCACACGCGCAATCCCTTCCTCTTTCCAATTAATCCTTTTCTGCTACGTACACTGAGTCAATGCCCGTGGACGCGCTTCACGTCTCCGGGACTCCGACAGGAGAGACACAGTCTCGGTTTCGGGCGCCGGGGAAGCGCATGGCAGCTCATTTCAGGGGCGTGCGCAAGCGACCATGGGGCCGGTTCGCGGCCGAGATCCGAGATCCGTGGAGGAAGACCCGTAAGTGGCTCGGCACCTTCGACACGGCAGAAGAGGCCGCCTTAGCCTACGACGAAGCCGCAATCAGCCTCCGAGGCATCAAGGCCAGGACCAACTTTGGCCTCCACGGCCTAGTCATGACTCCTCCCGCTGTCACCGGTGGCTCTAGTGCAAGGGATCTTTTCGGCTGGAGACCCTCGCCGGGCTACGTATCAGGTACCGCTAATCCCTCGGCGTCGATATCGGAGTACAAGGGGTACAAGATGGAGAACGTGGATGTGGCGGTGAGCGAGCAGGAAGAAGAGAGTAGTACTCAAACGAAGAAGCCTTTTCTGTTCGATCTGAATCTCCCTGCGCCGCTGTTCTGAGCCACCGGAGATGGCGGTGTCCGGTGAGGATTTGACCATGGAAGAATGTCGGATTTTGTTTTCTATTTTGATCTGTTTGGGTTCTCTCTCTCTTTTTTTGTAAACCCTTGTGGTTAGTGTATGAATCCCGGTTTATGTACAGCTTAATCAGCCCTTGAAAGAACACTATTTTGAGCTTTAATCAAACAATGAGCGGAGCGGTGGAAGAGGACGAAACAATGAGTAGGGGGCGGCATAACAATAATAGCGTTTGACTAAGACTGAGGCAGAGACAGAGAGGGCAGAGTCTCTGCATTTTTTTGCTTGATGCTTACTTTACCCTTCGGTCTGATTGACTTACCCACTCCTCATCCAACCTCATTTTTATTTCTGATGTCTGTCTGTTATATTCACATATTTTATAAATTAATGTAGTTTTATTTAATTTATTATATTTAATTTATAAGATATATAATTTTATAATTATAAATAATTTTATAAATTAATTTATAATAAAAATAATTAATCTTATATAAATAACTATTTTAAGACTAGAGTATTTTTCTTATTTTTAACTTCCTCCGCACGTTGGTTGGTTGCCCTTTTGCTCTTTTGTTCTTTGCTGTCTCCAACTGTCAACAACGTTAGAAAAAAAAAATCAAAAACAAAAAAAGTGGGAGAGTCTGCGCGCTTGAGTTGCTGGCTGCTGCAATTATCAGATTAGATTCGGCCCCGTAGTTATCGAATTAGATTTGGCTGGAGTAATGTTAGTAATAAATAAATAAATAAATATGGATAATTAAAAGAAAATATGCATAAAAATTATATTTATATATGACGTATAAATAAAAAGTATATAAATTATATACAAATAGTATTTTTATTGCACATATTTAGTAAATAGTAATAAAAAATAATAATAATATAATATTAAAATATTGTCTACTATCTAATTATCTCATCTAATTATTATAATCTTTTTTAAATTTCTATACAAAATATGATAAATAATTAATTTTTTAAAATTTAAAATAATAATAATAATAATAATAGAATAATATATTCTAATCAATTTATAATTTTAATTTTAATTGATCTCATC
Organism: Platycarya longipes; assembly: GCA_036559045.1. Taxonomy (NCBI): domain Eukaryota; kingdom Viridiplantae; phylum Streptophyta; class Magnoliopsida; order Fagales; family Juglandaceae; genus Platycarya; species Platycarya longipes. The sequence goes on from CM071792.1 coordinate 2,401,145, forward strand.
TCAATCCATTATCTAAACCTCCCCTAAAAAACCCAAGTTGTCAAGCAGCCATAAACTGAACTTAATGACATCTTATTTAATATACGACACATTTTCCATTTGTTACGTTACACAGTTTAAGCGGTGTGTTGCGTGACATTAAAAATTTGTCATCTATGATATACTAATTGTGTTTAAAAATGATAAAATTTAAAATTACGGTTAGTATTAATTGCTTATAACAAAATAAAAACAAAAAATGGCAACAGGTCAAGTACTCACCGGGTACCGCCATAGTCTCAAACTTAACTATTGGCTAGGTGGGCTGAGGCCCATGTGTTCTGTTTCATTCTTTTTCTGTTCAGTCCCCCTCAGCTAAGATCATAATATATACAAGTAAATTGGCTCATATGGGCTGAGGCCCATATGTTCTCTTTCTAATACATATGCCCTCTAAAACAATTTGCCCAATATACAAATAAGGGAAAAGTTAAGGAAAGCAAAATCCAAACCGAGAAGATTTTTTTTTTTTTAGAAAGAAATAATATATACAAATCTCAAATGTACAATACTATCATAAGTCTTTTATAAAAAAGTGGATCCTACTATAAAAAGAGTGATGATAGACGTACGACATTTTTTATATTTTTGTAACAACTTATTAGTATAGCAGTATTTTTTTATTATTTATTTTTTTTAAATTATTTTTTTAACATTCTTAATCATTAAGAAAAAATAAAAAAAAAAATATAATTTTATTAATATTCACATTCTTAATCACTAAGTAAAATTAAAAATTAAATACAAAAAAAAGTTGTAAAATGGTTGTAAAATAGGTATAACTCTATCATTTCTAATGATAAAAAATTGTGAAAAACTTACCTTTTTTTTTTTTTTTTTTTAAATCTTAATGTGATTCACATTATTATAAAAGGCTTATATATATAGAACCTGTAACTACTAAGTAAATCCCACTTACTGATAATCTATCTCAATTAAGAATAAGAATACATCATGATAAGACGCATCATATGTATGTAATGGCTCAGATTTTTTTTTTTTTTTTTGCTTTCTGGATTTTCCAACTTCCAAACATGAGAGTAAGCAAGAAAGAAAGGGTAGTTTTATCCTCCCATTAGCACTAAACTTTATTTATTAATTGGTCGATTTGGATATTTTGTGGCAAACATAATGAGTTATTTGCAACCTTTCTGACTTTCACTTTCTTTTTAGGTCATTTCATTATTGACTTTAATCTGCTTTTTTTCCAGTCTGACAAACACAGCCTTATCCAACCCAGATTAGTGTCATCTCTTCTGTGCCCCTAAATTACCCTTTTTTATAAAGAAAAAAAAAAACAAAAAACAAAATAGAGAAAGATCGACAATTTCTTCCCCCCCATTAAATACGTGTTCAAGTAGCAAAGAAGTTGTCACCAAAGCAGTATATCATATGAATCTGGGAATGGGAGGCAAGCAACAATATGGCCTCTGATTTTGATATATTTGGAAATGGTCCCAATTCCAAGAAATGAGAATCATATTGGATGGCGTTGAAGGGAGAATAGAATATTTGCATATAAGTGTCGAGGCATGCCTACCCATTTTGGTCCCCTTTCAACTAACTAACATGCCTTGTTCTTGACTCCTAAAATATGGACATCTTCAGTAATTCTTCTTCTGGAAGTTAGATAACATGCCCATGTTTACATCAAATTTATTAGACACAAGACAGATTCCATAACTCCATTAATTATTGGATCCAAAATCCAAATCCAGCCTAAGCTGAATATAGTTTTATTTTAAATGAATATTAGTTCTTTTAAAAATAACTAATATTCATTTGAAATAAAATTATTAAAAAAAAATTGGTTAATTACTCTTAAGTTAAACTCGCAAGAGAGTGATTAGTGGCCACTGCCTTACAAATGAAGTGACAACCGAAGGTGCTGCCAATGATTCGAATTTCATGCATCCAGTTCATGAACCACTTACATCTGCACACCCGTTTCTATTCCTGAAAACGAAAACAAAATTATGAAATATTTTGAATTAGACAAAATTCTCTAATAAATAATTAGATGATGAGAAGTTCTCCCAGATAATCAATCAATAAGACTGTTTTCAAGTCTCGGCATTTACTTAATATTTCATTAGCATGTCAAATTTGAATTTGTAAAGTGAGTAATAAAATGTTGATGTTGATATGTAATCAAATTCTTGAGAATTCATTCAATAAATTACTTAATAAAGACTTTTGCATCTTAATCCATGGATGCAGCACCGAATCAGTCACAAGTAGAGATTAAAAACATGGCTTGCTAAAAAGGGCTGAGAGTTTATACAAATCGACACCTCCAATATTACATGATTCTTCAGTTAAGCGCCGGGCTGCATGATTGCCCACTTGCCAAATAAGCTAAAATTGGTCGGATTCAACCCTCCAAAGCCAAAAAAAAAAAAAAGAGAGAAAGAGAAACTGCTCCCAAAGTGTATATATCCATGTGAGGAGATGCAAAATATGTACAGGAGCATTCCAAGCCAACCAAAATACATTAGATTTTGCTAAACTAAATAGCAACAGGGCTTGGCCTTGGTGAATCTCTCGACGGCAGCTCACGTGGTTGTCGACTGTGATGGTATTCTCGGGTGGTTATGCTCGCCTTCATAAGTAACAATCAGCATAGAAGGCTCTTCCAAGCACCTCTCAACATGCTTCCTTGCAGGACAACCTCTCATGCTGCTACATTTGTAGTATCCTCTGCACAAGTTTATAAACAGATTCTCAGTTACTTAAAAGTTTGTTCATGCATACATAAATGGTATCGGCCATGATGGTTTGAAAACATATCAAATTTAGTTATTATCAGTTTCAAATAAATACAAAAAGGGATAATTTTGTGATTGTGATCGTTTCTTTTTAATCTTGATGAATGGATCAACGAAAACAAAACTGGAATAAAAAATCATCTTTTAATCAAACAACCGTCTTGGCAGATTCATGCCACAAGTAGTAAGGCAGAAGCTAATTCCTCATCCCCAACAAGAGAGGAAGCAAGAAGAAAATTTTGTTGGTTCCTAGAATTTGGCTTTTTCTAATGTGTGTAAAAGCAAGAATCCCAATCTTGGGTACATAGCACAAGCTTTGTTGGTACTCCAGTGGCGACTAGTAAACATGAATCTTAGAAACAATCAAATGGCTAAATACCTCTCCTGCGTGTGTAAAAGGAAAAAAGATACAAATCTATTTTCCACAGCAATGCTTCTCAAAAACAACGATTAAAAAGAAACAATAAAGAAGATCAACTGTAACGTCGAGAGTACATCATTATACTTTACAAAATCCTTTAAAAAATGCATAGCCGTAGGATCATGATAAGTAGATACCACATATACTAGCACCAAATTTACAGAGTTAGAGAGTCAGAACTTAGAACTGAAGCAGAGATTGAATATACCTAGGGTGAGGAGAACCCTTGATTGGCTTCTGCCCATATTTCCTCCATGAGTAATCATCAGGAGGTATATCTGCGAGCTTGTTACTGATTGCAGGTACCTTGATTGATCTCTTCACCCTATGTTTCCTGCCACCACAATTAACCAAGTAAGAAAAATCTGTTAACTAAAAATCAAATCATTCCCAAAATTGAAAACGATAAGGTCTAAAGACCATAATTAAACGACAGAGATGGTGAAGAAACAAAGTCTAACCTCTTCTTTGAGCAATGACATCTACCACTACTTCCACATTTCACACTCCCATCATCTCCCCGGGCAGAACACTTTCTCTTATGCTGTTGAGAATTCTGATCTGAGGGGTGAGGTGCCCCTATCAAATGGAAAGCACTTGCATCCAAGTTAGCTACACTTCCATCTATACTCAAGGAGGACATAAATGACCTAGTGGATGACATTGTGGGAGTACAACTAGAGCTATCAAAATTCAGGTTTATGCCACTATTACTCCGTCGATACATCATTTCAGCTTGGTGTTTCATCTGCTGCTGCTGAAGTAATAACCTCTGTTGGTGCTGTTGTTGCTGGAGGAAGTGATATTGTGAAGATGGTGTTTGATGGGAAAGTTGGAGTGGGCTTTTCCCATTTGAGCTCAATTCCAAAGATGGGTTTCCCAAACACAAGTTACTCTTAACGTGGGACCCAATTTCTTGAATTGGTTTTTCAGGAAAGCTAGACTGAAGAAATTGATGATTTTTGGGTTGCTGGTCTGTTCTACAATTTGGGTTATCCAACAAGATACCTTGGGGAAAAGGGATATGGAGTTTCTTCAGCTTTCTGACTCTTGCATGACCCAAACCAGTATTGAGAAGAGAAACAACTTTCTTGAACCTGAACATAGCCTCCCCAGTCTCTAACATTAAATTCTTACACTGAACCTGATCTTGAGGCTGAGACAGAAGGCTTAGAACTCTATGGCAGCAATTTACAGCTGCTTTGTTAGCTTCTTCAACCTCCTCCATACTCGGCCCAAACGTAAAAAGAACAACCCTAAGCACTCAAACCCCAAGAACCTAACCAACGCACACCATAAAAGACCCCATAATCAGAAAGAAAAACTTCAATAATAGATATTCAACCATCCATATCCAACGAAACAAACACCCAGATAATCAAAATCGCATTTTTCAGCGAACAAACGCCCAAGATCGAGTTTTTCATTGAAATTTCAGGAGTTTCGCCGAAGAAAATGCTTGATTTTCCAAAACAAAGAACCAGAAAATCACAATGAACCAGGTCAGTGAAAATTGGAACACCCAAATAGAGATCAGACCCTACATAGCTATGTCACAAATGGAAGTTGATCAAAACCATGAGTGAAAAAGCAAGAAAAGAACCAAAGGACGGACCTTATCGAACTTAGTACTGTCAAACCCTAGATTCTTCTCCCAAGGTTAAGAGATTGAAAGGCGTGAAAGATAAGGGGTAGACTTTTGCTGCGCTTGAGAATTCACACGGCCAAAAGAATACAAAGACCTCCACTTTCTCCTCAACGATATTTTATTATTTGCCTACAGAAACGAAGGGGGGGAAAAAAAACACAGAGAAATCGAGACAGAGGGAGAGAAAGACAAGAGAGAGAGGCATTTGAATAAGGGATGCAAGAGAGCAAATGAAACTGCCGTCTGTATCACAGATTTTAAAGGCAGGTCCCACACAAAGACCTTTGTCATTGCTTTTCTTCCCCCAATTTCCCAGCTTTAATTAATCTTTATCTTTTCTGAAAACTGCTCTGCTCTCATCTGATGAATCTGATCTAATCTGTTGTGCTCTCTTAGCTTGAGTCTTACTACTTCCAGTTCCAGATTTGCTGTCATGTTGTGAGTTTATTTGGAGTTGGAGTTGCCTTGTGTATATCTCATGTTTGCACAGTGTCATTACTTCTTACACTTGGTCTGTCTATTCCCTGCAGTTTCTTTGGGTATACTCTTCTATTATTATTATTATTATTGGTATTTAATATTTGGATTGGGATATTAGTATTTCCTTACTTTTAGAGAAAACGAGAAAACAATTTTGCATAATATTAGGTGAGTAAATTGTGAAATCACCTCTTGTTTAAATGTTTTTTTTTAAATAAAAAATTATATAAGAAAAGCTAGATTTTTATTATTTACTTTTATATCTTAATATTTTTTTTTTGTGTGTGAGCCAGACTTTCTTTTAATAAGTAGCCCAATATAAAAAAATAAGATAGAATATAAAGTTAGAATTTGAATTTAAAACCTCTATTCTTGTATTATGTAAAATTGTCATTTATTTTAAAGTTTTAAACTAATAAAAATGAGTAACTTTTTATTATTTATTTTATATCTTAATAAAAAAAAATAGAGAAACATATAAAATTCTCTATCTAAGAGTATTAACATTGGTCTCATCAAAATAAATCATCATATTTTGATAAAAAGTATAAATTTATCCATATATCAAAGAAAATTTGTCATATTTGATCACGAATACTAATGCTCTAAGTTAGTAGTAATTTAATAAAGCCTAATTTCATGTGAATGTGATTTTTTGAATTAAACGAGCACTCGTATTCGTTATTCATTATTTTAATATAAACGTAATTGTTTGATTTAATTTGAAGAAAAATATATATAATATTAAATATATAGAACATATAATATTAGAAACTTAACATTATGTTTTATTTCCTCAATTTGGATCATCAATTTAGTAAAATAATTTTTTTAAATGGATATTTACCTAAAACAGTTGCATAAGATTAGAAATAAAGTAATCCTACATGCAGTGTTTATGATTTTATATGTACTTTTACTTTTAAGACTTATTTATTATTATTTTTTTAAATCAAATTTTAAAATTTAGATTTCATGATTTTCAGCGTATCAATAAATATTACGCAGAGAAGTACTTTTTTTATAAATTTTTTTTAAATACATTTAAAATTTTTCTTAAAAATATATATGAATAACAATGAAGTAAAGCTATTGATCTATGAATAGCAATATAAAACTAATAAATAATAATAAATTGTCTGCAAATAATAATAAAATAGTTTAAAATTATCTTCACTAAACAAAGCAAACTATCAAAAGCTTTGGCTTGATTAACATAACTTTCAATCTCCAAAACATAAATATAGAGTTCGAAATTTCCTACCCTCTAATATATCAAAATATACCAAACAAACTAGACCTAACTCTAGTTAGAAAAAGAGCAAATCCTTTTAAAAAGTTAAAAAAAAAATAATAATAAATCAAAAATATGTCAAAGCTAGGCCTAACTCTTGCTAGAAAAGCAGTCTAAAAAATAAAAAATAATAATAATAATTGAAAGGCAATATAATATTTTGTTTAATTTTTACCTATTTATTTATTGGGTAATGCTACATACAGTCGTGGAGTTGTAAACGGCGTGCAGTCGCTTTAGAAAAAAAGTTAACTTTTTCACGTGGGTCCCATATTTATTCACTTTTTTTCAAAGCGACTGCACGCCGCTTGCAACTCCATGACTGCATCTATCATTTGCCTTATTTATTTGTTTAATTTTTGTTTTTAACTTGTTGGTTTTACTTTGCTCTGAAGGTTGTTTTTTTCTAGGGAAATCTCTGTCTCTGCGAGGCTGATCAAATCGTCCGCTTAAAAAGGTAGGACCCAAGAACGGTCCCCGAGAGCATTTTTCTATATATAGCCGTTGTACAGGGCCACAAATCAAAGCCTTCCACGTGTAAAATTAAAACACCCCAAAAGTCTGACACGTATTCCCAGGTGGTACTGTTTTTGACTGCCCTAGTTGGACAATTACTATCCTGCGCCGAGGGAACATTGTTAGTTCGGTGACTGACACCGCGTGGGTCCCAATTTCGTCCCACCGTCGTTGACTTCATAAAACCCCCGCCCCTAATTTCTCCCACTTTTATTTATTTGATTAACATATTTAGTAAACGAGGAATTAAGGGCGGATTTCGTTTTGTTTAAAATGCATATAAAAAACTATTAATTGATACTTGTAATTATAATTTTTATTAAAAAATAAAATTTATAATCGTAAGTGTACTCCTTTATAAAAATAAAGAAATATATCATTCATTTAAAAAAATAATTTTTTATTAATCAATTTACTATTTTTCAAAAATATAAAGTGAGATTTATTCAATGATGATATCTAACATCACTTATTTTTAATTTAGGAAATTGACAGACATACAACTCTTTTATAATCTTGAGCTACAACTCTGGAGGGCATGTAGCCTGAGGGGTTGTTTTATACCATCTTTCTAATTTTCACTCATCATTGTTATTTAATTTTTTTTAATTTTTATTTTTAATTTGTTCTTTTTAAAATATTTGTATTTTTTATTTATTATTCATATATTAAATATTTAATAAAAATAAAATAAAATAAAATATAGTGTGTAGAAATTATATGAATAGTAAGAAATTGTATAAATTTTTTCCTAGCCTGAGAGTTTTTCAAGAAGATCAAAGTTTTCTTTTTATTTTTTATATTTTTTTCCTATTTATAAATATTTTTTAAAAAAAGTCATAATATTATTAAAAAATATTTTCTTAATCACTAAATAAGAAAGATTTACATTTGGAAGAAATTTTCGGGTGAAATAATATCTCTATATAATCTTTATACCATTATGTTTTAAATGATGATCATTTTTGTAGAGTAATATCATTTTATATAAATACCTTATTTTATAACATGATTGCATAAAAAATTGTTAAAAAAATAAAATGACATGCATGTTACGCTTTTGTTTATATAAAAATAAGTATTGACGTGTTAGCTCTTGATGAATTTTGTATGTAAAATTAAGTATATACACCACTACTCATTTACAAATATAAATTAAAAATTGTCATGTATTTGATTATTAAAAAAGGCATATTTGTCACGTGATCAAAGAAAAATAACAATATTTTTAATTGAGTCAGATAAAATTTTCTCCACGAAATTTAATAGAAAGAAAATTTTCATCTTCTAAATTAAACGATGGTTTATGATATGATGATAATATTGATCAAAAGTTCTTTTAAATTCTTATTGGAGTTTATACGATAAAAAAAAGATGGAGATACGAAATAGAATTTATAATTGTCCTGTTTGTATTCGTAAGTGAGCTCAATTTATCTCAATTCATCTCAAATCATCATTATATTTTTTCATATATTTATATAAATTACAAATTTCAATATAGTTTTTTCAAATCTAAATACAGCATTTTCAATTTCTAAAACAATTTTTTTAAATATCAAAATAATAATAATAATATTAAAAAATAAATTCAACTAAATTCATTTAATCTCGTTCTCAAATCCAAACAGAACATAATTATGTCATTTCATACATGTAATTATAAATAGAAAGTGATACACACAATACAATTATATAATATATTTCATAACAAAATTTAAATGAAGGTGATTTTATAAAATATTATATATATATAATATTTTTTATTTATAATATTATATATATATATATATAATATTTTATAAAATTATTTTTTATTTAATATATTATTATAAAATATATTATATAATTATGTTGTGAATATATATTTTTTATTATAAATTGGAGGGCATAAGTTGAAAGAGGAGAACTAGGGAGGGAGGAGATAATTATTAGCCCACTTTTGATAGGGACCACGAATGAATATCTTTTAACAATGATGAGGATTAGCAAAAATATGCGTTTCATAATTGCAGCAAGAGATCTTCCTTTAATCATTATTCACTCAGTACTTTCAAATCAGTATTATCATCTTTCTCTTAAGGTGTGAGATTTTGCTTTCATAACCAATCAGTGAAGCTAATTTATTATATTTTTAAAAACTTGGTAATAGATTCATTATTTCTTTTAATAAAAAAAAAACTGTATTTAACTTTATGATACCTTGCCTATGATACATAATTGGAGAAAAACATAATGATCTATTTGTATTATAGGCTAGGGTGCCAATGTAATGGTCTAAATACAATAGAAAAAATATGTATCCTTTATACTCTCAAATTATCATATTACTTAGCCTTGTTTATTTTTAAATATGAGATGAGATGAGATAAAAGTTAAAAAAATAAAAAAATATTATTGTAATATTTTTTTTAATATTAATTTTGTATGAGAATTTAAAAAAGTTAAATTTTTTATTATATTTTGTATGGAAATTTGAAAAAATATAATGATAAATTTGAAATGAATTTGAAAATTTTGGTTTCATCTCCCAAAACAAACAAGCTTCTCTACCATGAGTTATTAAACCTGTCAATAATATTCATTCCTTAAATTATTATAATTATTTTATTGATATTTTTTGCTCTTGGTTTAGATCTTAATTAACGAATATAATCACCATTCACAACATACTTTGTCAAGAGAAAATAATACTTGGGGACTTCTATAGCTACAAAGAAAATAGATAAAAATAATTTTATAAATTGATGTAATTTTATTTAATTTATTTAATTTATTTTATAATAAAAATAATTTTATAATTTAACGAATCATATTAAAGTACATCAATTCGTAAGATTGTTTTTATATAATTATTTTATGATTAAAATATCTTTTTAATAAAAAAATATGTAACACAAAGGCGCTGGGGAGGATAGGGTGGTAAGTAAAACAATTTTATCGCATTGTTAAGGTGACAAAGCCATCATGCTTTACACCTAACATGTCTGCTTGAATGGATTATCCAGATTGAATTGATTATCCATATATGACTTTTGGATCTTCACTAATTGGTTGAAAGTTGAAACCCTTCACTATGTGGATGACTTAAGATCCATTAACGGTCAAGATTTACCACTAACAATATCTTTTAAGAAATAAATAATAATTTTTTTTCATAAAAAGGAGATCTTCTAATCATCTATTTAGATCTATGTGAAAAATAAACTAAAAAAATATTTAAAATAAATAAATATCCCCCAATTATTTTAATTGGGTCCTAATACCTTTACAAACTTCACCACTTACATAATCCAAAAGACAGTCCTAATTCCTAAAAAAAGTCATCAAATTTTCTTTGGTAATTTATTGCTCAAGTAAGTATATATGTTAACCGGGATCATGGTAATTATCTAGTCATTATAAGCGTGCTTGTTCTTCTTTTGTTCGATGTTTGTATATAATGATTACTCAAGTTTTTGATGTTTTGATAAGGATTTGATCAATTGAATGGGTTCTTGTCAAAACACCTACCAAACCCGTTTGAAAAGTTTCAACATTTTAAGCTGCATGCATCATGCACTTTGATCCCGATCTCCATAAAAAGATAAGATCTGTGAAGACAAATATACCAGAAATTGTACAATATTTCCACGTGCTATCCAAAATGTAGTCAATTGGGTAGTTGTGAGTTCAAGTTGGAATGTTTCAATAAGATTGAAACTAGATTAAAGTTTGTCTTAATTTGAAAACTCGGCACATAATCTGAATTCTACAATATTCAAATTTTAAATTCTAAAATTCGGATAAAAACTTTTTTTACAAAAAAAAATTGTTTATTTACAGTGAGTTAATTCTAACAAAATGACTATTTATAGTTAAAATTAATTACAAATAATATTTTCATTACAATTAATTGATCATAAATTTTTTTTTTTTTTCAAATGTTTGGCAGATGTTAATTCCAAAATTAAGAAGGTGAGTGGGACTTTCTAAAGTACTGCATGTGTTGGGTTCATGCATTTTTACTGCACAAACTAGGAAACTGACACAATTCCTCTCAAACAATTATTTTCAAAGAAGAGAAGAAAAAACAGCACCTTTATCTTTTTATTTTTTATTTTTTTACTGTATTGTTATTGTCACAAAAACAAATATATAAATTAAATAATTTTATAAATTGACATAATTTTATATAATCTGTTAAATTTAATTTATAATAAAAATAATTTTATAATCTAATAAATCACATTATATTATATCAATTTGTGAAATTATTTATATAATATATTTATAATTAAAGTATTTTTTTTAAAATCTATTTCTTTTTACATGAAGGAATAATGTAGGAAAAGTATCAATTTAGGATGTGAATTGGTGGGTTCCTGAGAACAATTCTGTGCAAAGTGTACATAGGAACCTGGAACTCCATAAATTTACTTCCTTTTGAGGCTGGGGAAGGAGAACTTTGCTTTTTATGTTCAATCTCCAAAGACACGCAGTGTCGGTGGCATAATTTATACCTAATAAAACTCATGTAAGCAGTCTTTCAAAGCAATCATATTTTCCTACTCCTTTTCTCGATGAACCCCAAAAAGTCTTAGGCTATCTTTATTCTTCTGCCTCTCATTTTCATTCTTATTGCTGGATTAAGCAAGGAATTAAGCCCTCCAGACACGTGTCCACGGGCGAGTCATGTCTGAAACCGAATCAAACTCCTATTCCACCCTTAGAGCAATCATAGACTTAACTATTTTTGTAATTTTTGTAATTATTTTATAAAAGAAAAAAAATTAATTATAAAAAAATTACATAAAAATAATTTTATATTTTTAAATTAATGTAATTTTATATTTTGACAAATTATAAAATTATTTTTATTATAAAATAAATTTATTAAATCACGAAAAATCATATTAATTTATAGAATTAATTTTATATAATTTTTATTTGTTTTGTTATGATTATAACAATCCTTTAAGTAGAAAAATAATGGTGTTTGATTCCAAGGTATAGGGAGTAGGGAGCTCTCAGCCTCAGGTAGCCATACCCACCTAGGAACATACACCCCATTTTTCATAAAAAGAAGACAAGGCTCTTTGTCTTAATTCATTACCCACTAAAAAACATTCTGTCCATCTGTCCTTTTAATCTTTGATTGAAGAATATGTTCCTGGAGCTTTCCTTTTCCCTTTTAATCTGTCTTTCTTAGGGGAGAAAAAAGGGCAGAATTTCACAAGCTTTTTTCATGGCACATGGAATTGACACTTCCTTTTTAATGGGCTCGTAATTCATATAAAGCAAAAGCCGAAGCCAAAATCAAAAAAAAAAAAAAAAGCAAAAGTGGTTCTTTGGGATCTGGTGAGACATTATGCTTTTTTGAGCAACGGCCATGATCATAACTACAAATGGTAAATCACTACATATGTTTGGTTTCTTGCCCCTCTCTACATTTCACCGAGATCAGATTACCAATATCAAGTCTTTGTCTATATCGGTTCCTTCATTTATCTGCTGAATTCAACGAATCAACATGCATGATATCATATGGTCCAACACGAGGAATATATGCATAGAAATTGCTCATAAATTTTGCATCTCAAGTCCCACATAGATTGAGATTTCTCACAACTTTCTGATCCAAATATAAAAATATATTAGCGTATTTTAATAATAAGATAAGATGATTTATGAATAATATTAAGAATTTTTAACCAAGATGAATTGAGATGAAATAAAATAATTTTATATCACGTCTGTATCCAAACGGACCCACATAAACCAATCATGATTTTGTTAGGTTCCAGGCTCAATTAAACTCGAAGAAAGAATGTGAGCTTCATTGTTTTTTGTAATGTTTTTGTCCACTTGGATGGATCGATGGCTCTTGATTTTCCATAGTTGTAGATATCTCTAATAATCTGATTTCATACTGTTACGGTAGGTATAAAGAGAGACATCCATCATCAAAATATATAAGTACATGACGTGTTAAGTAGCAGCCAATTATATGGTACAATATCGGCCATGTTTTAACTTTTTTCCTCACGTTCAAAGTGCAGGCCACCAAACGCATTTTCATTTGGACAACGATATTATATGGTGTGACTCTTCCTGCACTTCCTTTACGCTTTCACATCTCGCATTCTATGAGTGAGAAATGTTAAATAATTTTATAAAATCTTTGGACTAAATCTCTCAAAACAATTTTTTTTTCTTAATAATTAAGAAGGTATTTTTTTAATGATATAATTTTTTTAAATATTTAATAATAAAAAAAGTAATAAAAAAACAAAAATTAAAATAAAATTTGTCCTTCTCGAGATAAATTTGGATTACATCCCTCGAAGAATGTAGCACTACTAAGTCCGAATTACATTATCAATAATTCTACACATCGATATCCCTACACCACACACTACACATAATTATTTACCTTTTTATTTTTCCTTCTTCCTTCTTAAGGATGTAGTATAGGAATTATAAAAAGAAAAACTCGATTAATTTAATAGAAATAAAATAAAATAAAATATGTATAATCAATAATGTAAGATGATGTGTAACAAAATTCATCTCAAGTCGGTTGGCGTCCAGGCGTTTACTGTCCTAAGAGAATATCGAAGCACGTGTAAGAGAATATCGAAGCACGTGTGTTGAAAATTGAAATATAGATTGAAACTGATTGCAATCAGAATAAAAAAAAAGGGCATGAAAAGGCAGTCGACTTGAGTTTGGTTTAAAACTAGTGTGTTCTCAAACTAATTTCGTTGCAGAGTGAAATATCTAATTCACTTGGTTCATCTACTATTGACGAGACTCGAGACTTTCTTGTGCTGCCGCTTGAACAACAAGAAATTGGAAAATTTCACATCCCCCGTGAATATCTATTATCTACGCGACTTTAAACCTCATTTAGTTACATAAATGTGATGAAAAATGTGTCAATAGTAATAAGATAATTTATGAATAATAGTAAAATAGATTTGAGTTTAGATTTTTTATGAAATTTTGAAAAATGAGAGAAATTTGAATAAAAATACTATAAAGTTAAAAGAAGATTCCAATATAATCTTTTTTTTAATATTATATTCTTTTGAAATTTAAGAAAGTTGAATTACTTTTTGTGTTTTGCTTGAAAATTAAAAATATATATATAATAATTAAGTAATAATTAGTAGAAAAATTAAAATTAAAAAAAAAATGATTGTGTTTGAATGGCATTTAGTTTCAAATGTTTGTGAAAACAAAACAGGCTTAATGGATGCTTGGAGCATGATTACAAATCAAATCATCCATGATACCTACTAAAACTTGTCCAAAACCTATTTTGTCTAGTAGCAGACAAAGTTATTGTTTCCTTCCTCTTCCTTTCTTGGTTGGCTGTGCGTCCATCGGTTCCTTTCCGGTAACTTCTGATACATCCGCTGCACAATGAAGGCAGAAGAGGTTTTTCTTTTGTTAGTATAACTTGTAACGCATCAAATCAACAATATATGGATTGAATCATAATTATGTGGTCCTCATTAGCATTACTTAGGAACTTAAGGAGGGGGGGGTAACGGATGTGACAAAGATTACAACAAAACTCTACAAACACATGTATGTACATTCTTATGGAAAGAAAACTATGCAATTACCTATAATGTAGCATCTAAAATCAGTTTATCAGCTTATTTTGAATTCATTAGCATAACAAGTATCGGATCGGGTACTTGGGCTATCTTTCCCGTGTACTTGGGCCACGCCTTCTTATATTCACATCAATAAAATTACTTATTACTTATCAAAAAAAAAAAAAAAAAACAAGTATTGGATCGGATAAAGATTTAAATGTCATGGAAGCTATACTGGTTGGTGTTTATAATAACGCACGCTGACATTTCCCTTTTCAAAAAAATTGTGTGCTCAACATCCCAAGTAATTTACTTCCATGGAATGCCCAAATGCAGCAAAAATTTCAAAGAGAAGCTTAGAAGAGGATAATACCATCAGGACCCCGAGCCATCAACGTGAAGAATATGTTGTTAAGCTTCTCCATCTTCTTAGCATCTTGCGCCTGGTCTGTTTTAAACTTGAGACACTAGCAATAAGCAAAAGAACCCGTCATGCGAGTAACCACATACTAAGGAAAGAGATAAAATTCTGATTCCACTTAAACATGAGTGACATGCAGTTATTCTCTTTTCTTGAAAGCCAGCATGTGCACAAAACATTCCCAACCCACTATTTATTGCTGAGTCACCTATAATAATAACTCCAGTTTTATGATGCTTAACAATATTGCATCATAATATTAACTTTTTTTTTTTTTTGATAAGTAAAATTGTATTATAAATCAGAAAGATGGCAAAGCCAATTACAGCGAGTGAAATGCCTATCAAAACGGCACATTCGAAAGCAGAAACTCATGAAGGTCCATGCCATTAAAGTCCACGGCAATGGTCTATGTACATAAAGTTCTAATAAAAAAACTATCAACTCCTCTCGAGATCTTTCCCTGTCTTCAAAAGTACGCCCGTTGCGCTCTTGCCAAATACACCACATAATACTTATGGGGATCATCTTCCAGACAGCTTTTATCTAACGACCGCCACGAATAGAAGACCAACATGCCATAGCTGCCACCACTGACTCTGGCATGGCCCACGCTAAATTTAGTCTGGTAAACACCTAATCTCAGATAATTCTGGCTATCTCGCAGTGTAAAAGAAGATGGTTCACCGACTCGCCTCCATTTTTACATATGCAACACTAATATGTGATAATAACCCTTCTTCTTCTTAAATTGTCCGTAGTGAGAATCTTGCCAAGAGAAGCTATCCACAAAAAAAAAGCCGCTTTAGGCGGTGCCCTATGATGCCAAAGTTTTCTCCATGGAAACTGGATATCGGGTCCTTGGGCGAGAACCTCATAGAAGGAACGCACTGTGAAAACTCCTCTCCCGGTAGGGGTCCACCACAGACCATCTTCATGGAGAATGTTTGGCCTTTGTGAGAATAGGAGACTATAGAATTCTCCAAGACTATCTAATTCCCAATCCTACACCGCTCGATTGAAAATTATGTTCCAATGTGTTTGTCCCCCAGATACCCCCATGACCTCTGCCACAGTGATATCTTTGGCACTTGCAATCTGAAAAATATAGGGAAAAAGATCACAAAGAACTCTCTCTCCACACCAAACATCTTTCCAAAATTTAATACTAGTGCCAACGCCCAAACGGAGCCTAGTGTGCCGATGAAAAGTCCCCCACCCATTTCTTATATTTTTCCAAACCCCTGTCCTACAAGCCTCACTAACTTCCCGAGTGCTCTACCCCCCCCCCCCCCCCAAAAAAAAAAAAATCTCCCCTATATTTGCGCTCAATCACCTCTTTCCAAAGGGCCTCTGGTTCCTTGTGATACCGCCACAACCACTTGCTGAATAATGCTTGATTGAACTTCCTCAGATTCCGGATACCTAACCCACCATTTGGGATGGGTCGACACACTGTATCCCATTTAACCAAATGATACTTGAACTCCTCTCCCAAGCCACCCCACAAGAAGTCTCTTTGTATTTTCTTCAGACGACTTATGGGATAGTATTGGGGAGGAAAGAAAATCTCACTTGGTGAGCTAGAATAAAGTTTGTGTCCCAATGTCATGTGGAGGTTTGGGCATACCAAGTGGAATAAAGTTTGTATCTCGGTGTCGTGTGGAGGTTTGGGCATACGGAATTTAAAACTTTTCAATAAGGCTCTTCAAGTGAAGTGACTTTTGGAGGTACAACAAAGAGAGTAATGCATTATAGAGGCAGTTTGAGGATGTCAACTATGCAAGGATGTGGGGGAATTTGTGTATTAATGAAGTTAAAGGGGTGTTTGGGATGGGTTTGTGGAAGTCCATTCAGTTGGGATGGGGAATTTTGTAAAAAACATTAATTTCAAAGTGGGGAAAGTGACTAATATTTTTTTTGACATATGATGTATGGAGTGGGGATTCAGCTCTCAAAACAATATATCCTAATCTCTTTAGAATTGCTAGAAACAATGGGGCTGCAGTGGCTGAATCATATAAGTTCTCTAATAATCTATTGCACTGGAATGTGGAATTTAATAGAGAAACAGGACTGGGAAGAGTGTGAAACGACTGATTTCTTAGTAAAATTAAAATTATATAATATGAAGATTGATCAGAATAGAGAGGATAGGCTGCTGTGGGTACATGATTATAATTCCAGATTTTCAGTGAGATTTTCCTACAAGATGTTAAATAGTCATGATGACTTAGCATAAATATGGAAATGTGGAAAGCAAAAGTCCCTAGTAAAGTTGCATTCTTCCATTGGCTGGTGTTACTTGATATTAACCATAGATAATTTGAGGAAAAGATGATTATTTGTGATCGATTGGTATTTTTTGTGTAAAACAGATGTAAATCAGTTAATCGTCTTTTTCTTCATTGTGAGGTTGTGACAGCTGTGTGGAACGAGATATTTGCAAGGGTAGGCATTGATTGGGTAATGCCATTGCGAGTGGTGGACTTTTTGGCTAGCTGGCATGGTTAGGTGGGATGTGGAGGTAGTGCAGAAATTTGGAAGATGTAACACCCATTTCCCGTAGGCTAAGGATGTCACAAAATTTTATAAAACTTTTACTCCGGTACAAAATTTTTGGTTTTTATAATGAAATAAATAACGTTTATTCCAAAGAAATAGAGTTCTAATAAAATGTCTTTGAAGAAAAACATTAACTGACATTAAACTTGTGTCATAAAAACATGTATTTCTAGAAAATGCCGAAATTACAATAACTGCTCAATCTACTCCTGGCCTGCCTACTCGCACTGGTCATCTTCTTTACCTGGGTGGTTTTAAAAACAGGAAATAAACTAAAATGAGTCGATGACTCAGTAAGAAAATCCACTACAATGTAAGATAATACTGTAGGATTTTTTTTATAAAACTTATGCTGAATTATGAAACATGATTGTACATGTTAATGCTGATGTCATGCATGACTGACTAACCGACTTAAGTGACTGGTCTAAATTAACTGAAAGGTTTGACTGATCTAAACCGACTAACTGTAATGATTTAAATAATTTGATTTGACTATATTATTTTAGCTGAACTAATCTAACTGAGCTGATTGGTTAACATACTTAACCTTGTGTGCAAGGTTGTGCACTGGCCCCACGTCCCGCTGCAGCAAGGGGAGCCACTGATAGTACTCTAGCATACTATGGTGGACAACGCTTAGGTCTATAGTTTGCACATCCACCCTGATCTGATATGCATTGGTACCAAACATCTGAATGGCCATCTAAAATAACTAATTTACTGAACTGAAACTAACTGAACTGTTTTAACTGACTGATTTAACTGGATGACCGCTTAATTGATTTCTAATCTGATTTAGTCTTATACTTGAACTTAACTCAGCTTATGTGATTTATGTGGCATGATATGCATAATACATATTATCATAAATAACTATAATTCGCTGAGTCTAAACATGATGCTAATGACATGATCGTATGCTGTACTAAATGACATGCTTGCATGACGTGAAAGGTATTTGAAAATGGCTATCAAAGAACTGACTTTACTAATAATATAAACTAATGTGAGGATCCTAGTTTTGTGATGAAATTCACTTACCTCGAAGCGCTGCTTCCTAAATTCTCATTCATAACTCATTACCTATATGAAAAAATTAAACAATCACTAATCTATCTCGAGAGCGTGTCTTAATAATCCACTTGATTAAACTCATACTGTAAGCTTAATCAATTAAATATTCTGTTTAATAGGAAAATTAATAAAGTCTAATATCATAAAATACTTATAACATATTTGTAACTTTAAATATAATCTAGTAAATAATGTTAATTCATTTGAGTCAAAAAAAGGACAGCTGAGATTAGTTCATAAAAAAAAAACTTAATAATACTTAATATCAAAATTCTTATAAATATTTTCTATAGGAAATAAAGCTTAATAAAATTATGGCTAACGTATTTAGTATTAAAATAAAATCTTGTAAACTATTATTATAGTTTAATAATTATTTAAATATACTTGATAAAATAGTTCAAGACTCTTAAATATATATTATGATTGTGGAAATCCTAAATTGAGACATTTATATCA
Organism: Platycarya longipes; assembly: GCA_036559045.1. Taxonomy (NCBI): domain Eukaryota; kingdom Viridiplantae; phylum Streptophyta; class Magnoliopsida; order Fagales; family Juglandaceae; genus Platycarya; species Platycarya longipes. The sequence continues at coordinate 2,420,425 of CM071792.1, forward strand.
TTAAAACCAAGCATATATAAAAACACAATACACCGGCCCGTGTAGCTTACGTAAAACAAACACATGAGGGAGAGAAGAAGTAGTGATGCTCACCGAGGGAGAGATGTGACGGCAAATCTAGCGGTGGGTGGAGGCCGACGACACCACTGGGTAATCCTGGGCAGTGGCGTGAACCAGAGAGGGGAAGAGTTTAGGGATATTTTGCTACCGAAACAGAGAGGAAGAGGAACGGTTATTCCGGCCGGGAGGGCTTGCCGGAAGGACTGGGTGCGACGGGACTTGTCTGGCCGGCGTTTAATGGGTGACGTGAGGATGGTTCGACGTCCTGGGGTGGCTGGGTGAGGAGGAGACTGTCATGCTACGGGTGGAGGAAAAATCCTCTGTTTTGGTGGTGCGGAAATAGAGGACACTTATGTGGTGTTTTCGATGGCTAATCAATGGTAGTGAAGGGAGAGACGAGGAGGTGCTGAGCAACATGAGTGGAGATGGCTTTGAGGGAGGATGCGTGCTGGTGAAAGGTGCGAAACGTGGCAATTGCAGCATGCGGCCTGGTTTTGTGCAGTGGACCATGAGGGGTGTTGCACGGCGGCTGGTTTTGCTTAGTGGCTTCTCAGCCTAAAAGTGACACAGGGGCTGTGAGGTGAAAATAGGGTTGTCGGCGATTTCTGCGGCAATGGGTAGTCCGAAGCCCTCAGAGGTTGTCGGCGTGGCTGGGAATTCCCCTGGGGTATTTTTATGGTGTTGCCGACGGTAAGAAATCATGTTTGCCGTGTCCTTCAATGGATGGATTCCCTACGTGGGTTGGTGGCTTCCGCAAGATGGATTGTGGTTTGCGTGGATGTGCGGCGTTTGAAAGTGGGAAAAAGCCCTAGTTTGGCTTCGCCTGATCTCGGACTAGTGCAGGTGAGGGGTTTGTTGGCTTTGAGTTCACCGTTTGAATGAGGCTATGTGCATGCATATATATGTAGAGAGAGAGAGAGGAAAAAAACGTGGGAACCCTATAAGCAAAGAAGGAGAGACGTGCATGGCTGAGACTATGCGCGTCAAGAAAAGGTAACGGAACTAATTCAAGTTTGAAAATAAAACTTATTGTTTTTGTTTATATGCGAATACATATCCGTGATTGTAGAGATCTTTGGAAAAGAAAGGAACGTTAGTGGTAAAGGGATGTGCATGAAACGTGCATGGTAAAAATGGTGATAGTATTCGGAGCATAGTTTTAAAAAAATAAATAAGTAGATAATAGGCCTTCTTAAAATAATATGGACATAATTTATCCGATAAAAGACTTTTAACTCAAAATAAATTCTACCTCTTTTATAAAAGAAAATATTAACAATTATAATTAAAATATTATCTATAATAAAATTCACATTTAAAATATAATTATTTATTAATCTCATATAATCCAATCAAAAATAATATTACTAGCAATAACATAAGAGAATCTATGATAATATGAAAAAAATCGAAAGATCAAAAGAAAATGCTATATAAGGGAATTGCATAAATAATACATAAAATAATTCAATAAATAAATAAGTAAATAAATCCCGAATTTAGGATCGGGATGTTACAGAAGATGATCCCCTTGTGTTTGTTTTGGTGTTTATGAATAAGAGAAAAATGGGAGGTGTTTCAATGATTGCGAACGTACTATGGGGGAATTCAGGGATTTTCTCTTTAGCACTTTAAGTTTTTGGGTGAAAAATCTTGAAAGGGATGAGAATATTTGTGATGTTTTGTTTTCTTTTAGCTTGTATTTAGGTATACTCACTTGTATACATCTTGTGTACTTGGCTATACCTATTTACTTGGAATAAAACTTCTTATTACCTATCAATAAAAAAAAAAAAGTTTTCTAATGCACACTCTCAAAAGACATGCATTTGATAATGGTAGATTTGTTTACAAAGCACGGTGATTTTACTGTGCCCAAAAGGCACCAAGAAAAAATTCACGTCAGGTTTCATTGATGCCCAATTGGCAATGGCATAATAATGAACGGATCACATTTATATCATTGGCATTCTCGTGAGAAAAATAGTGCGTAAAATATCCTCCAGCGCCTCATAATTATTTTCAACTCCCAAACAGCTAGTAGGATGTTATGCTGCTCAAATAAGCAGTTATTAGACATGACAGATCAATTATTTAAAGGTATAAATAAACTATATTATGTAGATAAACTGCCTCGGCTAGCTAGTCAACTACTTTGGTGATTCTTTAGAGAGCGTATTCCAATGTTGTCCTCTTTCTAGTTTTAAATGGTCTCATTCACCTAAAAAAGTGTCATGGGTGTCTTGACATGTATTTTTCTGAACATCCAAGAAATTTATGCTCATATGAAAACTCAATATACACATCTTGACAATGTTAAAAATGAAAACGATAAACAAATTATATATAAAGAAATAATGCCAAATACGGACACTAGCAAAGAACCGGCAAATATAGATTGCCATTATCTTCTCATAAATACAGTTTTCCTTTCTAGGCAAGATAAGTGTTAGGACATGTTTGGCAAACCACAAGATTTCCAAAATTTCTCATAAAACTCATTCCCAAACATCACTCAAACACAAAAGACTTCTCTATTTTGAATTTTAAAATTTTCAACTAACCATTATTCAAACACAAAAATTAATACAACTTTTACAAACTTCAAGCAAAAATAATATTAAAAAAATTCTATTTGAACTACTTTTTAACTTTATCCATCCACTTTCACAAACTCTAATACAAAAATTTCAGAAATATTTTTATTCAACTTCTCTCTCCTTTCCCAAAACCTAATCTCAAAACAAATTCTCAACTATTTACAAACATTCTTGATATCCAAACAAGCCTTAACATTGACCAAAAAGGAGCACAAACAATGGGGAGACCACCAGCCAGTTGTGTTTCCCTAGAAGGCCATAAGGAGGGCTCCGGCGCCACCTAAAGTCAATTTTTTAGCGTGGACAGCGGCTCTAGGTACCTTTTTGACGACTGACAACTTAAAAAAGCGAGGGTTGATTGTTGTGGAATGGTGCTACTTGTGTAAGAAAAGTGGGGAAACGATTTATCATATTTTCCTGCATTGTGACATGGCAAGGGAGCTATGGGATGCACTACTTAGTAGGGCTGGTTTATCCTATGTTGCAGACCTCCTAGCATGCTGGAAAAGGTACCACCAATGCGCTAAGATGGCTGCGACGTGGCGAATGATCCCTCTATGTTTATTATGGTACCTTTGGTTGGAAAGAAATGAGAGATGCTTCAACAACAAAGAGAGGACAATGAGGGAAATATGGGACTTTTTTGTATCTACTTTGCTTCAATGGTTTTCTGCTATTGTATTAAAGAGAGGGAATGTCCCTGAGTTTTTGAGTTCTTTTTGTGTACATGGGTTTTGCCTAGTTGCATTCAATCAATAAAGATTATTACTTATAAAAAGAAAAAACAATGGGGAGGAAGACCCCAACAAACACCAAACTGGTTAATACAGTGCAAGAAATAAGAAACAAATAAATGGACATGAGTACAAGAGCCAATCCCATATTTTTTTGGCAAAAAGACAAGATGTAACCATTCAGGTGATTTTTAGCGCAATCCAGTGTAGGATTCCTGTGAAGTGCACTCTGTTAGATCTCTCAATTTAGGTAGATGCTGTTGGACACCAGATTCGCATTGTCAAAAAGAATGTCGTGAAACTCTTAGAAAAGCAGGGAACAAAAGGCCACTGGAGCTCGGCAGCATGTCCTACAAGCGCCGGTAAAAAAAGAATGTCTGTAAGGCTCGCTTGTTTTGGGTGGAGCAGGTTGTGGTAATCTTCTCAGAAATACATAATGGGTCTCGACATACTTTAGATTGATTTTTTCAGGGTTTACCCCTTGTCCACATTAATATATGGAAATAGTCGATTATTAGCATGAATGTCCCCTTCTTTCCCTCAGGCTAGGCTTTTCATTAAACTCAATAAACACGGGGGAGAATGTTATCTTGTTATGCCTTTGTGATTGGGCATTAACCTTATCATTTGATGGCTTTACACGCCAATTTGCTTCAAAGTTTCACAAAAGCCACAAGGGGATTCCAGAGTTGAAACTAAAATCAATTAGCAACAATAGAATTGGAACTCCAATCCTTGCTATGAATGCCAACCATAGACCGTCCTCATTGAAACCAAAACGCAGCGCATGAGTAACTGTGTCCCAAGTCACTAGAATGATTAATAAAACCAAAAACATAATATGATTCTAATTTCTAGCTACAAAAATTAAACTGACAGCAATATTTCAAGGAGTTTGATCGGAAATAGCACAGATAAAATCTCAAAAGATTTAAAACATGGACAGAGAAGATAGCACACCCATACCTCTCGGTTGTCAGTGACCTTGAGAACCAATTTACCATCGCAGTTCCGGTATTTCATTACATACCGCGTCTATATATCCAATAAAATTGAAAGGAAAAAGAATTAATGCAATATCGTTATAAAAAGAACGTGTCGGATAAAATATGGTAATTGGTAATCTTTTTCTTGGATTTTGACGGGAACCAGACAGAAGGTAAGGGGAGAAGGGGGATGAGTAAGGGGTGTAAACGTACAGAATCGGGATCGGTACGGAACAACTGCACGGATCGCTCGACGAACTCGTCCCACGAGGTGATGTAAACCATTGCGCCGCAACACAGGGAAAGATAGAGAGCCAAAATTTTCAAGACAACCTAGAAACGATTTTGTTTTCGCAGGGTTAATGCAAGGCATATATCTTGTTTATAAGGAAATTACATTGAAATGAGATTAAACCCAAAAACAGCTATATATTTTGAGACAGAAATCTACAATTTACACCAAAAAAATCTACAAAGCAATATTTCAGAGAAAACATACGCAACTTTTCCTCGTCCTTAGCATCAGCAACCCATATTAAAAGTAAATAAATAAAATATCTACAATAAATCAATTTCAGGGACTGCGGAGATTACCGTGTATTGGCTGAAGTAGGAACCGATGGGGACGCGACGGCGAGGGGCAGTTCTAGGAGCTGCGATCGCGTAGAGAGACGGCCCCGCAGCGGGAGAAGAGAGAGAGAGAGATGAGATGGGACAGATTGCTCTGAAAGTTGAATGTGAGTAATAGCTGAGTGAGGTGCCGATGGATGGGCATTTTAATATTATTTTTTAATAATTTTTTAATATGATTTTAGACTCTTTTTAATTTAAGAAATGAGATAAGTTGATAAAAAATATGTATTAAAATTTTAAAAATATATAGAAAAATTTGTATTTTATATGAGAAATTGAAAAAATATAATAATGAAATATAAATAAATTGAGATAAGTATAGAATTCAAATCGGGCCTTAATTGGAAATTTTAAACAATTAAATTTTATATTATAATTTTAAAAAATTATAATGATAATATTATATGAATTGAGATGAAATAATGATAATATTATATGAATTGAGATGAAATTAGGCCTAAGAGATCATAAGGGATTATGAGTTAAAAGTTGAGTGAGGTCATGATTGTTTGAGTAAGATTTTAAGAGTATTGGTATTGGTCTCATCAAAATTTATTATTAAAAGTTGATGAAAAGTATAAATTTACACACACATCAAAAAAATTTCGTCATATTTAATCAAATATGAGGAAAAAAAAGTATGGACAGAGTGTAGATAATAGTAATTCATCAAATTTGATGAGTTACTATTTAAAAGTTAAGCAAAAAGTGTTATGAAATTTGATGAATTATTATTCAAAAGTTAAGCAAAAAGTGATTTTATACTATTCACCACACTTTCTTTTTCTCATATTTAATCAAATATAACGAAATTTTTTTTTATGTATGTAAAATTATATTTTTCCTCAATTTTTAATAGTAAATTTTCATTAGACCAATGTCAATGCTATAATCGATCAGTTTTCAAATAACAACTCTCCAATATATGAGTAACACGTAGACATTACAGGTTAGAATTCATGTGGCCGCACATTAGGAAATATGAAGTTCATCCTCGCACCCCCTTTCTAATAGAAAGAAGAATTCCTATGCCTTAACCCTATTGTACGGCCTTTTTCAGAGCAGAGCCCCCCTTTGACTACGGTGGGAAGAAATTTCTTGGACCTATTCTGCCCACCCTCTCCCAGGTGACCCTCGGTGAAATTACTCTTAATCTTGCAAATTTTTTTTTTCTATTTAAGCATGCAAATTTCGTATGACCCATTCGAGTCATTTTTTTTTTTTATGAGTAATGCTATGAAACATCTATACTCATTACACTCACTCTCATATAAACAATAACATTTTACTATTCATGTGAGGGTAAGGGTGAGGGTGAGAGTTAGGGTGATGAGTATGGATGTTCCTCATTATTTTTGTTTTTTCATATATTAAATCACAATTGAAGTTTCGATCCCCTCGAAGTGATCATCCCAATATTGATTTTCTTTTTATTTTCACTTATAAAAAATAGAAATACTATTTTTATTTTCTTAAATTTGGGCCGATCAGTTTCTATCAATCATCTTTATCTCTCAAGTCTTATCTTTCTCTTTGAATCCATTTGAAAATATTTAAAAGGTAAAAAGCTAGAAACAAGAAGACGAAGGAGAAGGTCTGAATTATGCGTGGTGGTGCATCAGAGTTGGAGGATTTTGTGTGAAGTGGTGAACTGCAAGTTGCCACTGGTGGTGCCGAGCAATGGGAAATAGTATCATTTTCGATGCTTTGCCAAAAAGGCCTAAACAGAAGGAAAAATATATGTTGTAACCGGGTTACAACGACACAGTAAAGGAAACAAATGCATGTGGTGTGTTGATATGCTGCTGCACGCCGGCTGCAATCAAGCACACCCCTAGACAAAATCGATTCATGATGTGAGAGAGACATAAAGAGAGAGAAGAAATACAATAAATCTTACAACTGGTGGGTGACAAGTGATAGACTGGTAAGAGCGAATTGGTGATGGTGTCATGCGGCGGTGGGTGACAGGGAAATGGTGTTCGAAGGACTTCTGGATGGGAGCTCAAATCAATTTTCGAATCGAGTGAAGGGAATATATGTTTCATTATCTTGTGTAACGAGTCTATAGTAATTTTTATAGAATTATTGACGTGGCGGAATATTAGTAGAGGCTATTAATGACTATTATCTATTTTTTAAAAATTATGACCGTATCATTTTGAAAGTTTAAAATTCGTAATTATTGATGATTTATATGGATATTTTTGCTCATTAAAGATATTTTTTAAATTCAAATTACGTTTTGTATTATACAAAAAATTACGTTTGATGATTTTTTTTTCAAATATACTTTTTAGTTTATTTAAATTATATAAAAAAAGTTTAAACATAACATCCAAATAATCTAATTTTTTATTTTTATTTTTAAAAACAATTTAAACATAGTTTAAGATTACTATCGCAACCAAAGTTTTAAATACCATATCGATGAGCGTACCGGTCAAGACACTGAAATGAAATATTTCGATATCGATACCGTTTTATGTACCATTTCGGAATAGTCTATATATATATATAAAATTATATATATAAATACATATATAAATTATATTTCAAAAAAATAATCAATATATGAATAGTATATATATATATAAATACATATATATAAATAATTTAATCTAAATTGAGGCAAAAAAAAAAACAAGAAATAAAAAAAATTAAAATCCAGTACAGCTGGTATTTGGGTCGACACGATACATGCAGTGTACCTATACTACCTAAGTGACTGGTACTGTATGTACTTACTGGTGCAGTATGGTACGATACCAAAAACAATGATCGCAACCCTAAAGGTGACCTTTAATCTATTTTGAATTTCGTATAAAAAGCATGCAAAGCAGTTATTTTTGTATGGTTTGTTGTTAGCTGGTTGCTGACGTTCATACATCCCCAATCCTTCCGCATGGACTAATCTCATTAAAATAAAAAAGTTGGTCATGTCTCGTTTTACATTGGAGTTATTAGGTTAATTACATTTTATCCCATTGAACTTTCACTCAATTTATGATGTGTCATTGAAACTAATAATTATATTAAAGTATATTTGTTTACTTTCAAAACTTATCAATCCTCCTATTCCGTTTATTATCATCGCTAAATGAAATTGGAAGTTGAGAACATGCTGATTATGTGCAACTTTATCACTTACAAAGACAAAAACACTCCCAAGAAAAAATTTCACTTTGCCCTCTTGAACTTTCATGCGATTTTTAATTTAAAAATGTAATGATAAAATATTGAATAGTTGTGGAATGATCTCTACCATCCAAATACAGCTTAAGATCTCTTTTATTTTTACAACAATTCTCAACTCATCTAGTCTTATTATTATAATTTTTCTAAATTTTTACACCAAATAAAATAAATAATTTTTTTTTTTAATTTTAAAATAAACTAATATTAAAAATATATTTTAACAATTTTTATTTATTTTAACTTGTATCTCAAAATCATTTCATATCTGTTAAATAAAACAAGCCTAATAATGTATAAATAGTTGGGTTTGATACATTATTAGGCTTGTTTAATGAGAGACGCTTAGGACTGGTTGAACTTTTAAGTTCCCAAATAACAGCCCTCCTATCCTATATTGACATGTCGGATATTACAAGAAATGAGAAATATACTCGCCCACTGAATCACTCATTGTTACCAGATTCACACTCTTCCTTGCCCTCAGATCTCCATCGCAGCCTTACTTCGACCAGCCCTCACCATCACAGCCCTCACCAACGACCAGCCCTCATCTCTTCCATCTCTTTGCTTCGCCGTCGAAGAGAAGGTCCTAATTCCACCGCAAGACAGAGCACTGTTGAACCTAGACAAAACCAAATGCTCCTTCAAAAATTGAAAATACAAAATAAATGCACGGGATCTTGATTCACACATTATCGTGGGGTTTCTTCTTCCCTTTGTCCCATCCTATTTGACACCATCGAACAATATGCTTCTCTTTCTTCTTTCCTCTATTTTTTCTTCTTAATTTATGTATTTTTTGTTTTGAAATCTTGTATTTTATAAAAAAAATATCATTGAAAAAATCAGAATCTTAACGCCAATCAAACATGGGAAGAACGAAGAACAAGCAATGAGGCATCTTGAAGTTTCTGAGCCCTAAACTTTGGTCCCAACCTGTCGATATCCAATCCGTCGCCTTGTAGGGTTTTGCAGCTATCGCTTCTGCCCTTTGGCTCGTCCAGCCATTTAATTGATGGAGGATCATTCTTGGCACTGTGTGATCATTCTTCTGCTTCTGGGTTGGGCAAGAAAACGAAATGGATTGCATATGAATAATGTTTTACTTCTATTACTATTTGTGTTTTTAGGGTTCAAAATCGTGGGTGATAGCATTCGATGTTGATATTGATGTTTTATGTTTGTAGTTGTGGGTTATTCTGTATTTCCAATTTGAGTAAATGAGTGGTGCTTCCAATTGAGACGAGCTTCGATTTCACAGGTTGTAGGGGTAAAAGAAAAAAATTATATAAGTTTTTGATCGATGAATTGTATTTTATTTTTTTAATTTTAATTTTAAAAAATTAGTTTTTTTTTTTTTTTACGAAGTGCACTTATCTATTTAGAACATTACTAAAAAATAAACTAAATAAATTGATTGATCTAAATAAATTGGATGCTATTGATGTCAGTAGATGTCAGGGAGGCAACAATTTTGGGCACCGGTTTAAACCCATTAATTGGATATTAAGTAGGGGTATAACTGGTTCGGTTCGATTCAGTTTTAAATTAAATTTAGAACCAAACCGGATGTACCAATTTTGTATTTTAAAAAATCGATTAGGGGCCGATTTTATGGAGTAAACCGCTACTTTTGATTTTACCGACTTCGGTTCAGTTGTATCTGATTTTTCGGTTTTAATATACCATATTATGTATTATATAATACATATAATATAATATATAATAATATATAGATAATATATTGTAGTATATTATAATATGCATTATAATTTTATTATACTGTAGTGATATATTATAATATATTATAGTGATATAATATTACTATAATTATTAATATAAAGGATTATAATGATATGAGATTTTAAAATTTAATATTATATTAATTTATATATTATTATATAATACAAAATTACTGTATGTATAATTATATAATATATAGAAAAATTATATACAATATAAGAAATTAAAATGTATATATATGAATTGAACCGATCCGGTTTGGTTTTAAGAAAATGAAAATCGAAATCGGATCAATTTTGACCGGTTTTGAAAAAAATAAAATTAGTATTGAGCCGAACCAAACTTAGTACCGGACCAAATCCACTGGCTCGGTCTACTCCAATTTACTGATATACTGATTTTTCTTTCATCCTTAATATTAAATATTTAGACATGCTTTTCATGATGTGGTGAGACCAATGTTTTGAATATCGTATTGGTGGGCGTATTGGTCGAGACACTGAAACGAAATATTTCGGTATCTGTACCGTTTCGTGTACCATTTCGGAATAGCCTATATAAAAATAAATATTATATATATACACACACAAACTATAAAAAAATAAAATTACTAATTATTTTATGATTCATACAAATAAAATATACATTTTATATCTATAAAAAGGGGAAAAAATCTATATAAAAAAATTACTAAAAAAAAATGTCTGAAATCTGAAATCCGATACCGGCTGAAATTCGGTATTTTGGCCAATACCAACCGAAACAGGCTAAAATAGCCGAAATTTTAAGTGAAACGAAATCTTACTTTTTTTTGTACCATTCTACCGGCCAATACAGCATATTTTGACCGTATTGGCCAATGTGAAACAATATTAAAAACAGTGAGTGAAATTCCCAAAACTCATTAGTAATTATTTGAACATTTTTTTATTTGTCGCTCTTATATTATAGAGTAATACTACAGTGGTAGAAAGTTAAAAAACTTATCATTATTTATCAATAAAAGCTGTACAGTAATTACAGGGAGTGAGAGACTTGCAGTATTAAGCATGATCATGTCAAACTTGGAAAAGTGTGTTGTTACTAGGGTGCAAGTATGTCGGACCGAACTGAATGGACCGATCGGACTTGGTTGGAGTTCCATCCGGTCCAGTCTAAAAAGGTTGGGATCAAATTAATTCAGTCCGGTCCCTATCTAAAAAAATTATTCATATAAAAAATTATTAATATATCATAATATTACACAAGTATTATATTATATCTTTTAATGTATAACTATAATATATAGTACTAATATATAAATGATAATTCTTTTTGCAGTCCATATTTGATGGATTGTATTGCAGTCTATATAAAAACGCTCTATTTTTATAACTAAATGAAATGAATTTTTAAAATTTTTTATTTGTAAATAAGGGTGTTTTAATCAATTTTATTCTAAAATAGAGATTTTTTTATTTGTTTATTGCTTGGACTGTAAATGAGTCCAACTTTTTGAACTGTTTGTAGCATTGCAAATATTAATATATTAACATATTATAAGAGTTGTAGTATAAATTAAAATATATGTATAAATTTATAATAGTATTAGTGTAATTAACTTAATATGTTAATATTAAATCACTATAATTTATTAACTCTATAGAGTAATAGTAATAAGAAATAAGAGTATTATTATTATTATTTAATATATTATTACCAATTTGTCACTAACATATTTAATAATATAACTTATTAACTACTTTTTTATCATTTTTTTCTAAGAGTAAGTTTTTTTAAGATTATAACTTGATATTTCTCTCCCTCTTAACTCCCGTTGCCACCTTGTATACAAGTGTTTCGTGTTCATGTTTTTATTTTTGCTTTCTTCAAGCTAGGGCAGGGTTAGACTCATATATTTTACACCCTCGGTTGGTGTAGCTAGCAGCACTCGAAAATGAAAGGGGAATCGAAGCACAATCACACATTCCTGGACAATTCAGCACACTTGAAGAGAAACGCTGCCCATTTGGAAAGCTAAATATAAAGGGTGAGAAGTAGGGTATGCCCCACATGAGTTATTTCAAAATATTGCTGGTAATTTTCCTAAGAATGTAATAAAGTACACATCTTGACAAGGAAGATGAACAACTAGCAGCTAGAAACTGAAACATGCAGGGATCTGAGTAATAAATCATACACGTGAAAATTGGACTTCACTTCTTAATTACGCAACAGTCAACAAGCAGACCTTGCCAAAACCATACTAACTATAGGGGGGCACTGTGATTGTCTCAACATGTGGGTAACAATAAGAAAACTCTTTATAAGTAGCCTATTTCTCCCCTCCTACCCTTGGTGCTGTGGCTAGGAAAATGTTGCCTGTGAAGGAACCAATTATTATGACTCATAAAAATACATGCCGGATCAGACAGTGCCACTCTATCACCACTAAGATTCTATAAGGAGTATGTTTAGATTATTGAAGAAGTGAATGGCAGTAGATGAAGAAAACCATGATCAAGTTTCTGGAGCCTTTCGAGCATAGACCAGCACCATCACGAAATCCTTGGCCGGGGACCCAATGGAGGCCGGAACTTGTTCGGATGTTGACGCCTTCCGTACCCACAAATCAACTAAATTATGTAGTCTCCAGGTGGGGACAACTGGCTGTCCCATGCATTTGATCTCAACCTGCAAGATTATCAACTGAGTTGGTTAGCAATGAGTGAACTGGAAACACCAACCTTTGTTTGTGGAAATATAATCCAATAAATACCAAGGGGAGTGCAATGGTGTTACTTCATTGCAGTACTGCAGGCTACATTGCTTGTTAATAATTTAAGGAATGCAAGAATTATTTGTTTATAGTCCAGGGGACCATCATCCAGGAAAGGAGTAAAATCTCAGACTGCAAAGTCAAATTAATTTTTTGAGTCTTGAGAAGGTAGGATTGTATCAAGCCACCACTCCAAGATCATACTTAGTTGGGATCAAACACTGGACAATGACCCACATTTTGTTTGTAATTCAGCAGCTGAAAGGACATTATGAAACATATACTTTTGTTAATATAACCCATGAGGTAGCGTTTATGCTACATATTCTGCCTAAACTATTCCAGCTGAAAAATGAAAATTTTAATTTCCCATTTTAAAAGAAAAAATCTAAGGAAAAACCGACTGGGAACGCACCTCTTCAAAAGACATGCAACATGTTATAATCTTAGATTTTTAGCTCTTAAAGACAACTACAATTAGATTTTGGTATTTAAAATGCACAAAAGATGTAAAAATATACAAGGGCAAACCAAGAGATGTTTATGCACCACAAAACAAAAAAGAACAGTAAAACCTTTCTCATCAGTTTTCTACTTAATCAGAGATTGTCTTTCAAATCAGATTCATCCACTCACCTCAACTGCACTGTTAAGATCTAGCTTCCTCATCACATATTTTTGGATAAGTGAAACAGGTACATTTCCATCCCTGTAACAAAAATCGAAGTTGCAGTTCCTGTTGAGATTTGTGAAGCTAACAACAATAATTATACCAAGAAAAAGAGAATAGAAAAACAGAAAATTTGAACATAGGAATTTATGTGGTTCGACAATGTGCCTACGTCCACAAGAGTAAGTGGCTGCATTTTCAATACATGAGAATAAGTACATGGTTATAAGTGTTTTTGCTTCTAGGCAAACATCTTGGCTTTCTCTGCAGACTGCACCCTTACCTCTTCTATTACTGATCAGTCATTTATGGGCGTTAGCAGGCGTTCTAGGCTGCTCCCGAAATTCTACTTATACAAAAAAACTGAAATTCCAAATCTAGCCCTACTGTACCGTGAGGGCTATGCCCTACCCCTCAACCTATTGAACCTACAAAGCTGAGCCTAATATATAGCTATAAAAAGAAATAAATAAATCTTCTGTTTCCCCCGGCAAACAAACAAATATATAGCCTAACATGGTTTCTCAAAAAAAAAAAAAATATAGCCTAACATGGGCCAGCTCTTGCAGTTATGCTTCCACATTGGGCTTTTAATCCTAGAACTTCAGTGTAACTCTCCATGCTCCTTACACAGAACACGAGCCACTTATTCATACAGTTCTGTATTTTCAATATGGAAAACAGAACAATTTCCATTGGGTCTACACATACTTATAATGTACTAAACCATGCCATAAGAATTTATATTTACTGTTATCATCTTGACATAGATGGTTCAGCTATATAAAAGAATACATTTTTGTTATCTTCCCTCTTCCAAAACAAGATGTATATCTACGGAGAAACTGAGAATTATAGATTATATACAGTTTCATATGAGATCCATAACTATCATAGGGACCTAATGGTGACTCAAACAACTTAATTGAAAATTTTCCAGCTCAAAATAAAAAATGGTTTGAATTGGCTGAGAAGCAGCACGCTCAGCGCAATGGTTGATATCAGAGCTGAAAATAGACCAACCCCATGTTCAAGGCTTGTGACAGCAACTGAAGAATATATTACATCGGAAGCTCAGCTCTACCTGATCATTAGAAGTATCCATGGTATAGACGCTCCTTAAAATATTTAAAACTAAAATCACTATAGCAGTGTTTATCATGTGTGAAACCTGAGGCTCAATATCAAGTGAAGGACTTCCCCCTGGAGGTTTTCAGGGTTAATCAATTACAATGACTGATTTCAGAACAGTTTTGAATTTGGATAATTCTGCAATTTCTGTTATTTATAGATGTAACACCGACACATACATACTCCATCAAAATATACAGAGTCAAGTAATTAGATGAGATGTCAAATCAATGACTAACAAGTTAAGGTCTTGCTTTATCTATGTGTCCACCATGTGCTCTAATATTGGCACCAGAAGCAGTCAAAGTTCAAGTGGGTGTTAATATTATCTCAAAGTTTAAAGGCTACATAATAATCTTTTCCTATATATAGATTATAGTTGCGTAAATAAGCTTGTACAAATACACACTAATGTATTGAATTGATCTTACATGCCAAAACAACAAGGAATGAGCTTATTTCATCAAGTACAATGAATAAAGCCTAAAAACATAGAAAAGGCGAAAGAAACTTACTTTATTCTTAAGTAGTTTACAGGAATTTGTGGCAAGGGTGCACTTCCTTCTCTGAAACCATCAATACCAAGCAATAAATAAAGGAGGTCTACATTTCCAAGAAAATTCATCCAAATTTTCATAAAGCGATAATAATAATAATAATTTAAAGTTGAAAAGCTAAAGTTGTTTCTCACTGGTCTTCAGAAGCTACAAGAGAGAACCAAACTGGACCGGGTCTTCTTTTGGGTTTTGCACTGGCAGCATCCAGCACAGCTTGGGGTGAAATACCTGATTCTCCAAAAGCAGTTTCCCTTTTCCGGCGAACCCTTCTCAGAATTTTGGGTTTTACTATTTCTGAAGATGCAGGATCAGT
Organism: Platycarya longipes; assembly: GCA_036559045.1. Lineage (NCBI taxonomy): Eukaryota > Viridiplantae > Streptophyta > Magnoliopsida > Fagales > Juglandaceae > Platycarya > Platycarya longipes. Next base: position 2,435,808 of record CM071792.1, read on the forward strand.
GATATTCATTTCATCCTCAACTTTAGACTTGCGTTTAACATCCTTAATTTTGCATTTTCGCACTTGACCTCCGCTCTCATTAATTTGCACAGGTTCTAATTTAGCATCAGACCCCTGTGAATTAGACTTGAAAGATTTAGTCCTATTTGCAACTTCCACCAGATAGTTTAAAGGTTTCCAGAGATCCAATTTTGCTTCCCATGGCTCGGGATCATTCTCTTTTTCTTTTATGAAGGTGGAATGGCTAGGCTCACCAGGGGAAGAACACTATACCAGTCAAATATACAAGCATGGAAATTATTAGTGAAATGGAGCATATGCAATCTTTCTGAGCCACTGGGAAAGGAAAACCATGTAGACAGACCGGAAAATAAAAATCATGGCATAAGAAAAGAGAACAGCATGCTGGCCTCGTTTTACCTGTCCAGTATTTAGTGGAAACTTGTTTGAAGTCTCAGGTGAGCTTGAACTTTCCGGAGGATCATCAACAGAATCTTCCTCCTTTTTAATGGGTTTCTCAATGGAAAACCTGGAGCCTTTTAAAGCAATGGCCTTTCTTGCAACAGCTCTTGATCTTCTTCCAGTCATGGTAGCCTGGTTTGACACTCTGGGAGTGCTGACCACCAACGATGACAATGATCTCTCCTTTCTTCTGGCTGGCAATGTATTTGATGGCACAAATTCAGGTGCGTTTACCTTTCTTCTTTTAAGAGGGAAAATCTTTGTCCTTACATCTTGCAAATTGTGATCCGGCCTGATAATCAGAGATCAATAAGTATGGATAACTATCAGAACAAATTCACATCAAAAGCATCCACTCAACTGTGGTTAATATACCAACTAAATCTGAATGCTGGCTCAGCGAGCATATTTTTATAGTTGCCACAGAATGGAAAGTGGGATGAGAAATGGAATTTTGGCATAACAAGAACTGGAATTTATGATATCATATATCAAGCACATTTAAAGAATGAATGCAAATCCATCCACTTGCACACATGCAGAAGACTGTATAAGCAGAACTCTCAGAGATAATCAAGAAATAGCCAGAAATGCTGAGAGCATTATAAATATTAACCCTTGGAAACGTAATATAAATTTATGTTCCGACAAGCCGCATGCCAATAAGTATGCAATGTGCAAATTCAACACATATTACTGTGTTTCCACATTCTTAGATATTACCAACATTTTAATACCTACCTAGCACCAAAAGGAACACCCAAATTTTACGACAAAAGCTTGACAAATTGGCATTCTTGGATCAAAAAAAATTGCAGGTAAATTGTATCAGCCTTATACATGTGCAATGTCATTAAACAACTGCCTCTAAAGCACTAGCATATGGAATGATAGCTACTATAGCTAGCCAATTATATGAACCAGAAGTTATCACTTGTTATGCAACCCCAATTCATGCAATATGTAGCTCAGGTAATACCATGTTGGAAGTAAAGCCACTTAAAGAGGGAGAGATTGTATTTTTTGCTGAGATTGTATAGTGCTGAGATCCAACCTTAATTTCTCCAGCGGGACACAACCCAGATCAATGTTGCATATTGGACAGCATTCTAATTCCTCTTCTGAAATCTTAATATATATGCACTTCCTGCAAACTGGATGAAGTTCAAAAGACAAATCATCTGACATCTGTTCATTGAGTCGAGAACTTTATAAAGAACTATGAAAAAAAGAAATATGTCAATATCTTTTTTTTTTTGATAAGTTGAAATATGTCAATATCAAGTGTTCAAACTCTTCGGCTTGGTAAAAGAGGCCAGCAAAGTTAAGAGGAGGCAAAGCATATATTGAGTTATTTATAGATACAGGGCATCACTTGCTACAGATAGATACTGTTCACTAGCGTTTCTGTGTTAAGACCACTCAAACAAAGATAAACAAAAGATCATGAAAGGACTAATAAAGAATATATTATCAAACTTAAAATATTCTTTTTCTACGTAAGGCTTACAATAATTGTATATACAGTCTTTCCCTAAAGAATCTTCTGACCGACTTGATTGAGCAATTTACATTATGGATTACAGACAAAAAGAGAATTGAAGGATCGCTTGATCCTCAATTTCCCACGGCCAAACTGTATTATTGTCTCCTGGGTCATGTACGAGGATTTAATCCCAAGAGCTCTTGCAGGGGTGTAATGCTGCGTAGTTACTATAACAAAAGGCCCTCCATTATTATCACTATCAATCAAACATCCAAATCTTTCTTTACCACGTATATTTATGAAACAGAAACTTGTTTACAGAAAGTAATAGATCGATCTAATGATTTTAATTTTCAAGTACGCAGAGAGAGAGAGAGAGAGGAACAAGGAACAAAGATCCCGACGAACATCAAAAATACTAAAACCGAATGTCCAGAACAATAAGAGCCAAACCCAGAAAACAAAACCCGAAATAATGATAACCCAGACAACCAAAACCACAAAATGACAGAAAAATTCGCCAAAATAGCAGAAATTTTCAAAATTGGCATCATAAACACAAAACAAACAAGATTTAAACCACAAAGAAACAGATTAGAGAGACTCACACGTATGAAGGCATTCAGATATTGTAGTGGCATCTCTGAAGAGCTTCTTGCATAAAGGACAAGTCATGCACGCCACAATCGTCTGCCTCCTAACCTTCACCACCTGATTCGCCATTTCCACCACCCGAAGCCTCTCTGAACCACGTGTTCACACACTGCATGTCACCACCACACGCACACACGCAGAAGTTACGTCCATTTCTCTATGCTCACCTGCATTAAACCCAGCGACGACGCACAAACGATCGAGCACAATAATAAGCAAACAAAGACCGCAAATACCGAAAGAAAAACGAAGAAATTAATGCATAGTTGCGTACAGATAAACAAAATGGTTCCTGATCGGTGGAGAACCCCGAAGGCCTGGTGATTCAGAAGCGTGAGATTATCAGGTGGGCGGGTGAGATTCGTGGGTTTTTCTCGTATTTCTCGTGTGGGAGAGAGAGACAGAGGGCGATATAGAGGGGCGTGGCTGATTGATCTGTGAATCGAGGGGAGGAGAAGCTACCTTCGCTGAAAATAGCATGAACTAGGAGAGTTTCTTTCTTTTCATATACAATTTAATTTTTTTTTTCAAAAATAAAAAAGAAAATCGAATGTGTGTCAGTGTCTGTTGTTTTTTCTTTATTATTTTTAATTTGAAAATCTTTTGAGGGGTCATCAAAAATAAATAAAATTTAATGGTCTTTATACAGTATGAGAGAAACGGGTTCGGTTCAACAGCTGATTTTAACTGGGAAGAACTTTTTAATAAGCTGGGACTGGGATAACGTGCGCCGTGGGTGTGCTACGGAAAATAGATGCACACGGGGTTTCGTGTACGCGACGGCGAGTTATGCTGGAGTGAATGTTAACTTGTGCGCCTGTGCCATGCACGTTAGCGACCGCCGCTGACGTGGAACCGAGATACAGTTTATATAACAACTATATTCGACATTTGGTCTGTCTAAATAGAGTGGCACGCGCGTCATTACAAAAAATTTAAGAATTGCCGACATTTATTTTACTTACTGAAGTTTATTTATGTGCCAATAACTTGCCTTCTCATGTTTATAAATATATAAGCAACTCACACGCAATTGTGCTTGGGCCAAGCGGATTGCTCGCCTGTTCTTTGACAATACGAGTAACTACGCGTACTCTCCACCCCAAATAATACTACATTAAAGTTCGAGTGTTTTAAGTCTAAAAAATAAGCTTAATAATCTTATTCATCTCATATATTTTTATTGTTAGTTATATTTACTACATGATATGTTTTAACTGACTATTATTTAAATATTTGATCAAACAACTACTCAAAGTGTGACACATTAGCAAATAGATATAAGACTATTAATGATAATATGAAATTAGGAGATGAAAAGTAGCATTTTCCAAAAAATATATATTTAAAATCAGTTTAATTGTTGTCTGTATATTTTTTAATAAAAATAATTAAGAACAGTTATATTCAGAACACTCACTCTTACGTAAATATATGTTATTATTTATGTGAGAGTGAATATTTTAAGTATTCCTGCTTTTTAACCATACTTATTTTTTAAATACCATGAAATATTAATATGCCTCATTAATTTAGCTATTTCTCTCTCGTTTTTGTATAAGAATTTGGTCAGATATTTTTCTTAAAACATGTTGTTCAGTTGATCAATTGTTTTTCTTTTATTGTTTATTTGGGCGCAGAAAGTATTCTGTTGGCAATGGTAGTCTACGTAGGAAAACATCATGAATTTGTTGCCAACTCAGTTTGATTTAAGAGAACAATCTTCTATTCTTTAACGATACCATGAAAAAATCAGGACTGCTGACGTTGGCAAGTCATTCCGCTCTCTCAAAGTCTGGGCTGCACAGCCGAAAGATTATTCTGGGAATTTTGACAAGTCAAAAAGGTCTGCCAAATGGCTCAATATTAACAGAGAGATCACAATTCTTACAGCCACTCCGGTGTACTTTTTTTTTAATAAAAAAAAGAAAAGAAAAGGAAAGAATGATATTCTCAGGTCCAGTTTGATTAGAGAGTTGAAATGTCAGTTTAATTTATTTTTATTTTATTATTATATTTTTTTAATTTTTTATATAAAATATAAATTTTAATATAATTTTTTTTAAATTTCAATATATATTTTTTAAATTTCAATTAAAATATTTCAAATTTTATAATAATAATAATATTAAAAAATTCATCTCAATTTATCTCATCTTTTAATTTAAACAAAACCTAACCTAAACTCTACAAGTTTCGTATTTTTGATTTAAAGTTTTCATTTGATTATTTAGTTCAGTCAAAATCAGATAAAATGAGATATTTTGTTAGAAATAAAATAAAATAATAAAATAAAATTATTTTTATTTTAAAATTTTAAAAATTAAATTATTTATTATATTTTATATAATATTCTAAAATAATTATAATAATTATATAAGATAAAATAATTTAATTTTGTGTACTAATCAAACCAGTTCTAGAATCCACATCAAAAAATCATTTTTTAATAATAAATATCTTTTTTTTTTCTACAAAGGTCAAAGATTACGTTAGACTTGCTAATGACCATAAAACTGGATATATATGCCATTATTGTTCAAGAAAAGGATAAGATATCCATTTTATTTATAAAAACTCTCATTTATGAAAGAAATATATGATGCACAATACATGCTTCTCACCTATCTTCTTAAACCCGCTAAATTCATAAGTTAGCTGATTAACATACTAAACATGCACACATAATTGGTGTGAAAGTTTGTCACAATAATTAACTCGAAATATATATATAATTTGCGTTTCTTATAATTATTCAAGACCTTATTGTAAACAATTACGTATATTTACATATTGATCGCTTGTAACAAACCGAATTCCCTTTCTTGTAGTACTAATTTTGATAAATATTTATGCTTCTTAACCAACCAATCAAGCACATGAAACCTATAATGATCATATAATCACTACTACAAGAAAAATAGGTTTTTGAAGTCAGTTATATGTTACGAACATGACTATTTAGAACCATTGAAGCATTAATTTATTTTCTTCATGTAATTCTAAAGAAACGTCATTAACGCATATCTTGGTCATATAAATCAACCAATAGGTCACGCCATAGAACTTAATTTCATTGTCAAAAACTGTTGGAAGAAAATGTTAAGTAATGGGTTATGTTTATACAACTATTGACAGTTTTTTATGTGCATGGTGAAATATTGTTTTTCTTACGAAGACATTGATTCATTATAAAAAAAAATTGTTTATTTGTGGTCAGCTATTTTATGTCAAAATGACTATTTTTTATTAAAATGAGTATTTTTGTAACAAATAATCATTTTCATCATAAATAATTCGCAACTGCAACTGATACACATTTTTCTTACAATAACTTCATACAAATATTACAAGAATTAATGCTTCTATTAAATCAGATGAGTAATGATTTGTATGACCCTCAACGTCGTAGACTCTTTGTAAAAAGGTAGATATATTTCACTATAGAATGTGTAAAAAATCTAGTATTTTTTTTTATAATGGACTTGCAATAAGGTACTATATATATATATATATATATATATATATATATCTAACATTACTCCAAATTGTCAGGTATGGTATCGTTTAAATAATTTTCCATGCAACCAATTAGATAAAAAATAAATTAATTAAAAAGAGCATATAAGGAGTGATGATGATCATGAGAAATATAAAAGTATCTATATCTCTCAAAGATGTAATTTAAGGGTGTACGTACGTGTAAGCTAGCAGCGATATTATGTTCTTCAAGAGAGAAAAAGGAAAGAGTAGCTGCCTCAACCAAACGTGCAATGATTTATTATGATATGGGAAAATGACCCACCCACCATCCATGGCCGGAACTTCTGAATTCTGAGTTGTTGACAACAATACAAATCTATGCTAAAAGAGGGATCCCTCCCATTTACGGCGGCAATCGATAGCCGCGTGCTCCTTCAAAACCACTGTTTGACACGAAACTTCTAAATAGATGGGGCCCTCCCCAAGCTATATATTTGCACAACATATATGTAGTCATGCTTGATTGTCAGGTTGAGATAATTAGACTTTGGTCAAAATATTTGAGAACAAGGTTACTCTTGAAGCATGTGTCTCATATTTGATGTGTGTACAGTAATTTTTATAGATGTAAGCACACTGTCGAATCATATTAAATCTGTGTATTATTTTCTCTTATTTTTTTTTAATTATTTTATATATTTATCGTAATTGCTGCACGATAACAACATATATATATATATATCTACTATATTACAACATAGACAGCACAAGATTGCACATAAAAATCGTGTACCCAAATATACCATAAAGCTAGCTTTTAGTCCATACATGAATTGATCTCCATAAACCCATATATATATATACATATATGTATATAGATGAAGTCTAGACTCTGTTTTAGATGATTGGGTAGGATTCCATTCTCTTCTATTAATAATATTATTTGTTGATGATGTGTCGCGCCGGTCTCCTGTTCCCTAAACCTGTAAGAAGAATCAAGAGAAGACGGTGGTTTTCCACCTAAGAAAACTCCGATGCTTAAGTTAATAACCACGTATTTATGGGGAAAAATCATGAATGAATATAGTCGAGGTTTACCTGGTATATATATGCCTCTGGGGCGATACATATTCTGTGTAACACATTCCGTAATTATCGTGATCGCGTATCTGCATGAGATATCTTTCTGAGTTTGACAATATTTCGTATCTGTATAAGATCCTATGAGAGGTAGCAACGGGTTGATATGTATTTTGGACTCTGCAAAGTTGGGCCCGCTATGTACTTTTCTTTTCTGGTGGGCTTTTGGGCTAAAACAGATCCTACAGTATTGTTGGCACCCTTTCATCAAAAGATGCAATGCTTAGTAGTATCGTACTACCATTGAGTAATACAATCTATTATCATGAGTAGCATCACCCATAATTTTATGTGTTCCTTTTCCATAAGGTTCGATTGCACTAAGGGGGAGTGTAGCCACCCAATAACATTGGAACACGTCATATATTTCACTAAAATAATAGTAAACTCGAGTGCATGGGATGAAATCATCAAATATAGTTTTGTTATAATAGAAATACAGAACAAATGGAAATGAAAATTATGGGTTCCAAAAATTACAATAGAAATACAAAACAAATGGAATGAAGAAATGGAATCACGAATGGAATGATCAAATTGAATCACGAATACCATTTTTGGTCACTTGCGACTTGAAGATGCACGGAGAGACTCCACATGAAACGTGAAACGTTGTTGGAAATCTGGAACAAGCCTACCGAAAATGGTATCCCATATAAGATTTTCCAGTTGCCAGTTAGGTTTGAGAAAATGAATTAAAAAGAAATAAGAGAGATGAAATCTAGAGGAAAAATCATTCATTTTTTCAAGAAACAAACTACATTTTCCCGAGAAACAAACACTAACCTGAGACCTTACCTCGTCGGACTACCTCCCAGCTGCCACAGAAAGTGCCGGCCAGGCGCTACCTACCAACCTGTGCCTTTTCTTGATTCCTCAACGAGATTTTTCTATTTTCGCAATTTTCAATGGTGTCGTGAAGGGGTTAGGGGAGAACGGTGCTACATGAAAGGGAGAGGAGAGAATGGTGCGACAGGGAGAAGGGATGGAGGAAAAGCTCACGATGGGGAGAGAGGAAGGGTACGGAAGGGATAAGGAAAGAAATAGATTGCTGGGGGAGTTCGAAAGGGGGTTGGGTTCAAAAGAGAGGGCTAGATTTCATGTGGTGTTCGACCACAATAGTACAAAGGGGACGCCTACGTGGCGCGAAACAATTGGGGTACTGCACTTAAAGAGTTTGTAGAATAATCGGATAGAAGATATTCTCTAATTTTATATTAAAATAACCCTTTCTTATTCTTGTTTTTCTTAACGTAAGAGATTTGCTTATGGTACTGATCTTAATAACTTTTTTGCTTTTATTTATGCCTCGGAGACAGAAGATACTCTTCATTTTACTATTTTACCATTTTAATTTCATTAGTAGTATTTACACTTGTCTCCAAACCCAAAGCAACTTGACTACTTTGCAGTGTGCCAATGAATTAAATGGCATTGGTAGGGCCTTCCCCCATCGTGGGTCCAGAGGGTCCAATATAGATAACCCACATATTAAGGCCCGTCTAAATCAAGGTGAGATGAGGACAAAATCCCGAACCGCTCAATATGTCTCATAAACAACAAAATTTTTATATACAATATTTTTTTGCGACTCTATTAACGTGATTGACTGCATCATTTTTTTAAAAATATAAAAAACTAATCTGACTAATCACATTAGTACAATCTATAAAAAAACACGTAAAGTGACTATATATAGCAAAATTCGACAAACGCTCCAACTATACTACCTAATAAGGAAAATTTGAAGTAGTCCCTTTGGAGTTGGTACTGAGTGCGGGAAAAATAGTATAAAGATGAGATTCAAATAGCAGTTGCGCGAGCTTAAAGTTATCTTCTTCCGCTCTATAAAAAAATAGAGGTAGCCCTCAACCTAGGTATGCAAAAAATTGGATTTGGTAGAACCATCGATCGTTGATTACTTTGGTTATTAGAAATTTAGAGGTGCTTAATACTCTTCGGACCTGTCTTAATTTTTGGGTGCAGGTGATGAGAGGTGTTGGCGAGTGTGGAACACGTCCAAAACAAGCATGTTTTCATAGGTGATCTAATGATCTTTCGATGATAGAAGAGATTATATAATATCATATCATGCATACCAATTTTCATACGCATGCATATATATGGCCACCCTTCCAAATTGGAATGTTGATTCCAACAAATATTAATTGCAACCATCAAAGAATGCAGACAAACAAACAGCTCCAGAACTTTGTGTTAGCATTATTTAAATTGATGGACCTACATAAATTAATAATTTCACATTATATAATTTATTTAATATAAATCTTGGATAATATTTGTAAGATTTAATAAATGTGATTAATAAAGTGACATAATTGGATCGATACGTCTCTTGAAGTCCATAATTTTGATCAGATCATGAGCATATAGTAATACGAACTCAATTCTTATGTAAAGATTCATTAAAGACTTATGTTATATTGCAGATAATTGGGACTGCACATAACCTGAATTAGCATTTTCAAGCTCTTCCAAAGCTTCATCCTCGGATCCCCTGGGTTCAAGCAATAAAATTATTTATTTGTTATTATTTATTTTTAATAAAATAATTATTTATAATTAAAATAAATTTATTTTCTTCATAAATAATATTTTTTATCGCTAATAATTGTTCACGACTTCTAATTTTTCTTGTAGAATTAATTGTTTTGTTTTGTATTGTATTTTTAGCCCGTACGTTATAGGGGGCGCACCAGATCAGCCACCTACAGTTTAAAGATGTCCCAAAACAAGCTCGAGTTCATCCCTAACCTGAGAAAATCAGATCAAGGACAACAAAAAAACTCGTACTCTATCAATAACTGGCATACAAACCATTCAAATTGTCGAGAATTTTATCATGATTAATGAACTTTAATTAAGTGAAAGAAAATTAAATAGGCATATAAAATAAGTTTGCAATGAAAACGACAGATAAAGATGCTCATGGATGAATAATCGCTCGCCACCAACACCGTCCACCCGGATTAAAAGAAAAGTACAAAAGAACGACAAGTTGTATGTATTCTTGATTAACGCTTGACCGATCGAACATGATCACTAGCCGACACATGAGGACACCCTCTACTATTCAATGACTCAAACGTTTAACCAACTTCATTCTAGCTAAAGCTAGGACAAACATGACGAAACCAAAACGACAAAGTGCTTGCTTGGCAACTTATAACTAAAGCTAGGCCAGGTATTTTTTTCAGCATGCCATTTATTGGTGGATCTTAATTTCATCTTAATTTCTTGGACTTATATGAATTTGATGGTCATATATATATATATATATATATTTGATCAAACAAATAAAATTTATATTTTCGTTTATTTTAGTTTCATAAATGGAAATGACTTTTCTTTAACAAACCAAAAAAGAAAAATCTGTTTTTATTTATTTATTTATTGATGGAGTCAAATATTAATATGATCCAAAAATAGGATGCCTATTTTCCTATTGCTAATACTAAGGTCCGTTTAGATTTGGAGATGAGTTTAAATGAGTTGATATGGTTTATTTTTTAATATTATTATTATTTTAAGATTTAAAAATATTGTCTTAAAAATTAAAAAAATTGTATTAGATTTAAAAAAATTGTATTGAAATTTATATTTTATATAAAAATATAAAAAAGTGTAATGATAAATTTAAAATAAGATGAACTCATTCACAAATACAAACGGAACCTAAATGATCAGTCACAATTACCACTTTACTTTAGTCAAAATTTGTATGCTCTACTTTTAATTTGTTTGTCCTCTCATATAACTAGCTAATATAACAGTACCTTACCATTTCCGTGTATTTTTAATGGATGAAAAGTTAATGACCCTTATTATATCATATTGTATTCCTTTTTTTATTCAAGTTAAAAGAGATCAAAAAGCTCAGAAGTTTATTTTAAAACAATTACTCTAAATTTGTAATTACGATATTTTTCCATTATAAATAAAATTGAGAGTTCGTGTTCTCTTCTCTTAAAAGAAAACAAAAACACATTGAATTGCATTTGTGGTACAACATTAATTAGCATTTTTCTAGTCATGTCCATTTGCAAGTTTGAACTAGCTAAGTTGACCTTATGATCATGTCATATATTTAGGCATGATTTTCGGCCAGCTTAACACCTACTGTATACCATTCCCTTCTCTCATAAATTTGACCGTTCGTCTCAATCAGATCATATATTAATAATATCTAACTGCCGTCTGCCAAAAAATATTAATCTATTATATATATAAGACGTATCAATATTATATATAGATGTAAGATCACATCATGTATACGCTAGCTAGTAACATTAATAAAGAATTATTACTCCTTTACATTAACATAATCTTTTTATTAATCCTTAATTAAGATCAATTACTTTTTCCAAGACTCATGGCACATGTAGTACCTTTCTGATCGTGTCCTAGAGATCTGTTATGTGTGACTTTTCGATCCGGATTGAGAGAAGTATTTTAATCCCCCTATACAATTAATTAAATAATTCTGATATATATTTACAAACTTATCTTATTCTCGAATCAAATTAGAAGACCGCTAGATCTTCATAGAAATTCTATAAAAAATAATGTTATAAATTGATCTGATTCGATATGAGATAATATATAATATATCTATATAATAGTAAAATGAGTTTTTTTAATCACCACACAATATTATTTTATAAATTTATTTTTATTATAAAATAGATATAATATATCATATGATCAAGCTACGTCAATTTCTGAATTTATATTTGTAAAATCTTTTTATGAGTGTATCGTTTCTCTTTTCATAGATTGAATGGATGAAAACAAAATGAACCATATAAGTGTATTTATGCAGTAGTCTAGTAAACACTAAGGTAATTTGATAAGGGGGATATATATATATATATATATATATGTATGTATGTATATATATGTATGTATATATGCTGCCAAACGAGTTAATGTTGATTTTGAGATGAAAGTGAATGCCCATTCTTGTCAAAACATGGTTAGATATTGATGATTACAAGTGAGTCCCCTTCTAGTGAAATTTTCTTCATGTTCACAAAAGATGCTTCTTCTAGTGCTATTATTACTTCTCCAAATTTTGGGGTTATATTGTCAATACTCAATAGTACATGATTTTGATAAAAACCAATTCGACTCTCTCAATTTTTGAATTTAGTAATGATAGACTTACTATTGATTTACCACTTGTTTACTACTCTTAGTGCATTCATTTTTTTATTATTTTCTTTTAAATATTTTTTTAACTTCTTTAATCATTAAGAAAAAATTTAAAAAAATTATAATTTTACTAATAATAACTTTCTTAATTATTAAGTAAAAAGAAAATTTTAAAAAAATAAAAAATAAAAAAAGTGGTAGAAGAATGGTAGATGGATAGGAAGTGTATCATTATTCTTTTGAATTTATTATTTTATAAAATAAAAGTTGATCTAATGATTAAAATATAACAACACAACCTACACTAAGATAACAAGATGTTAAAATAAGAGGTTAGGACCTATTGCTTGTTGGAAAATAGAAATGATTGTTGAAGTGATAAATATATAAGTTTTGTACAATCATTTTAAAAAATTAAATAAATATAGGATCTACATAAAAATTAAATATAAAATCTACATAAATTATTTTTTTAATAATAGATTTGACTTTTTTCAAAAGAATTACGACTTGTGCACTCGACAATTGTATATTTGAGAAATTCCATGTTGGGACTTAGAACTTAATTGGAATTGCGTTTCGAGATTTAAAAAGTGATTTTAAGTAGTTAAAAATATTTTTAAAGAAAAAATAACGTGTTTGATAATATTATAAAAAAGTATTTTAAAACTAAAAATCAAACTTTTCAAAAAATACTAAATTAAAACTTTTATAAAAAAATTCATGTAGATAACTATATATTTTAAAAAACTATTGTAACTAATTTTAAATTTAAAAAATGCTGAATTTCAAACAATAAATAATTTTTTAATAATAAAATTTATTATATTAAATTTTAAATTATAAACCTTAACTAAAAATAATATTTTTCATTATAACTCCAAACATACACTTACTATGAAAAGGATGTTGAAATATTGTTGCGATCAAAATAGGGTTGAAGATCTGACGATTCAGATTAATTATGATCTCCAATTACTCGGCTCTTTTAATTCAATTATAAAAATAATTCATGTTATAATTATAAGAAAAACAGCACAAAATAATTGAAAATTCTTTATTAAAATTAATAACACGTCAGTATGTATAAATATTTTTATAAAACTTTAATTATCTTATAAATAATACTTGAAATTGATCATTGGGATCACAGTCGCCCACTTTAAACCCATAGGTTGGACAGATAATCTTCCGAATATAATAAATAATATTCATTCATAGCCTCCAGAAAATAAATAAAGGAAAGGTCGTAATCCCGGTGTTCATAATTTCTTAAAATATTTATAAGTAATAAATAAATAAATAAAAATAAGAGTAACTCTTGCCGACCCGAACATGGTCGAAGCTGCCATCCTTGTGAAACCCTTTCTCCATCTGAAACTCTCTCCATCTGAAACTCTCTCTCTCTAACTCGAAGTACACAAAAAGGGAATATATGAAACCCTAGATTATTGTTTTTTTTCCCTTTTCCCTTTTTTTTTTTTCCTAACACTCTGTTCCTTGTGGTTGAAGCGAGGACTGAATCCCTGAAATGTGCGTTTGGAGAAGTATACTTGGAGACACTTTCGTCGTCTACGGGTCTCATTGATGAAGCTGATTCGTCCATGCCAGAGGATTCTCATTCTTTCCCTTCTCTATGTCACCGTTTTCGTTCCCATCATTTTTTTCTCCCGCAGGCTCAAACATATCTCTCATATTGGTATCGCATGTTTTCACTTACTATACGTATATATACACATTATATACTGAATTATGTATGTGCATGTGTGATTATACGTGACTTGATTTGGAGAACTTGCATATGGTGATTGACTCTGCATCTGTGATTTGATTTTATTTTGCAGGAGGGGAAGAATTTGTTGAGGACTTATCGAATATTGTACGGATATTGCTTCTCTTAATCCTTTTCTTTTTCTATGTTTCGTGTTCGTTATGCACTATTTGGTTGCTGAGAAAACGAGGAAAAGGAAAGAAAGTGAAACCTTGGAATTTCGTGATTTCGTGTTGTATTTTAGTTTTTCCCAAGAAAATTGAAAGCCTGCTTATGATCACTAAAGTGGAGGCTTTACGTTCTTCGGAGTCTAAAATTTTGAACTTATCACTTGAAAAAACGAACTTCTATTATATATGTAAGGTTTATAAATTTAGTTTATTTTATATTTTTATTATTTTATTTTTTTCTTCTGTGAAGAGTCTTTTCTAACCAACCGAATGGAGTGTGGATGTTGTGTTTTAGAATGGAGGTTGAAGATGGAATTTATTTGTTTGGTGCAGAAATATAAGGCAGATGCTGCTTCGCGGCTTAATGCAGTCAAGCAGGTGATTGAAAGCGATACTATTCGTTGATATTATAGCTTCTTCTGTTTTTTTTGTTAATATTTATGTATGTGGATCTGGCCCATCTGGGTCTGTATTTTTTGTTTAGGAATCGGGCGAAGACTTGAAAGAGCCAAAACAAGTTGTTTATGAAGATAGGTACTTGGGTTCTGGCGCAAATTATGTTTCTATTGAGGATCCCGATAGTCAGGATTCTGGAAATGCTGGAGACCGGACTGCCCTATTGGATAGAAAAGAAGCTCAAAAATTTCAGCTGAGCAAAGCGTCAACCACAGAGCGTCAAAAGGTACAAGTAGTTTATCTTATTTAAGAGGAAAATGTGATTTTGATCATGATCATACTTTAAAGACTATTGCATTGGCACCTATATCCTTGTACCTGGATTATTGACCTTGCTATTAGTTTCAAAGATCATTTATTAGGAATTTTACCTTATAGAAAGGTGATGATTGGTATAGAGCTATTACTAGTACAGTAGTACACCACATAATAAGGTACAGATATGTGTATACAATAGCCATACCCTTAAATTATTTAATAAAAGTTTTCAATAACCTATTAACAAAAATATAGTAGAAATGGCTTTGGTCTTGGTGGTATGCTCCCTCCAGGTCTAAGCTTCAAATTCCATTGGGTGCAAACAATTTCTAGAGGTCATTGGACTGAGAGAACTTCCTATTGAATTACCCGAGGTGCACTTGCGGGAAACTCATTACCGAGTGCTTGTGCATTCTTAGGATTAATTGAGACTTTGCTTTTAGATACTTGGTATCAATAAAAAAAAGATAGTGGAAAGAAATTTTCTTTTCTGTAAACTAAGGTCATCCTTTTGTTGTGCTCCATATGATGCCAATTTTATAATTTTCCATATCCTGGACTAGGCTGATTTTGGTTAACCTCCTGTTATTTCTGTAGAAGATTATGTTAAAGCTTGAAAACCTATAATCTTTTGAGTTGGTGAGCATTATGAATAACTTTTTTTTAGCTAAATCAGTATTGATCAACTCGAAGTTTCAGTTCGTATTGTTCTCTTTAGTTAAAGGTTTTCTTTCCAGCTCTAGAGTTATTTGTCTCTTGTTTATTTGAATTAACCTTGTCAACCTTAATTTTGCCAGATTTACTGTTTTTGTGACACTGCTTGCTTGACAATGCAATTCTACCCCTGATGCACATAAGAGGTTAGATCACTCGAGACAAATTTGGATCTTGACTCCATGTACTAGATAATTCATTAAGACCTCACAATTTTGGGTTCGATAGGAATGTTCTTATGCAAGTAATCATGGGTTACATCAATTCTTTGATTATTTTGTAAGGACTTATGTCCCCTGATTTCCTTTATAATTTATTAGCTCAATTAGTTGCGTTGATGTGATACTTGAAGGTATAATGTACTGGGAATTATGTCTTTAGCCCTAAGATGGACTGTTTAGCAATGAAGATTTTCATGCTGATACATTCGATCACATTTTTGACTGTCCATTTGGTTAATGTGTCAAAGCTTTTGCTGTGGGGATTGAACTAGGAATCACTGAAATAAGATATGGTATCACAAAAATGGGGATCAAGGAAGTAATTGTAAGTTTAATTGTCGAAATATTTATTTGTGTGATGTAATATACTTTGGTATATTCAAGCATCGATCTCTGTTCATAGTCTCTGAGTTGAATAGAGCCTTAGCAGTACCCTTTACCTCTGTTCTTAATTTAAATTTGGTTGCAGGAGCATTCTAATCAAACTACGGTTGAACACAATCAAAATGCATCCTCTCGATATCGTAGAATGATCACTAAGGTGATTAAAGAGATGAAAGATGGGCAATCTAATCAAACAAGAGTCTGGCATGATCTTAACATACAATCTCAGTCACAGAAAGGGATGAATGAGATGGTAACAGAGATGAAAGATCAAGTGATTAGAGCCAAAGCATACTTGAATTTTGCACCACCAGGCACCAACTCTCACTTAGTGAAAGAATTGAAACTGCGGATTAGAGAGGTGGAACGAGCCGTTGGTCAAGCGGCCAAGGATTCAAAATTGTCAAGGAGGTATAAAACCATTGATTTTTATTCGTCGCTTTTAGTATATGAAGATATTTGATTTAACTGATCTGATCAGTTTTCTTTTTTTGGATAAGTAATTAGCATGTAGCGATTGTTTGTTTTATCTATAACTTATGAATAACATTTAAGCAGAAAGGGTTTAAATAAGTTTATTCTATTTTGTATTTTATCTAAAACTAGGGAAATTTGCAGTTCTTTGCAGAAATTGAGATACATGGAGGCTTCATTATTGAAAGCTAGCCATGTTTTCCCCGACTGTGCTGCTATGGTCACTAAACTCCGTGCTATGACTCTAAATGCTGAAGAGCTGGTTCAGTCGCAGAAGAATCAAGCGACATATCTTACTCACCTGGCTGCAAGGACAACTCCAAAAGGCCTTCATTGCCTTTCTATGCGGCTGACTGCAGAATACTTTGCCCTGCAACCTGAGGAGAGGCAGTTCCCCAACCAAAAACGGTTGCAAGACACAGAGCTACATCATTATGCTGTTTTCTCTGACAATGTTCTGGCTTGTGCAGTTGTTGTGAACTCAACCATCTCCGCTGCCCTGGTACACAGCCTCAGCTTTTTCTGCACTATGATTTTGTATGTTTTGATTTATCTGTCAATAATTTGTGGCGTTGCTGAAAGAAACAAAAATCGAGTATAAATTATCAAATTTTTGGTTTGGACACTTGTGCACATCAGTGATTAATGTGCCTTGTGCATATTCCAATATAGTCAAACAGTGAATTTGAATATAAGCTGCCATGTATGACAGTTAAAAATCTCCCTACCTTGCCTAATCTGAGTTAGACAAATTTGTGTACAATCCAATGTTGGACCTATAATTGATTATGTCACTTTATATGGTGCATATCCAACCTCTTCCTGATGCAGCCTGCCTTGATTCTCAGTGTCAGTTTTGCATGGCACATGCTGCATGTCAAATGAAGATCCAAAGGACCAAAAAAGGCAAGAAAAGAAGAAAGTGAAGAAAAAAAAAGAAAAGTACGAGAAATAAAAAAATAAAAAGTAGTGAAGAATAAATGGCAAGGCAAGTGAAGTTAGGTGATCCCTGTTGGGTGTAACAGCAATTGGTTTTGCACTCACAAATTCATCCCAGCATGAACAATAACATAGTACTCCCCGGTGTTTAGATCTACATAGGACTTATTTTTGGGATGGCCAATTAACTGTAAAGGGAATGAGTATACCCTTACCACTCAATAGAGCTTACAGTTACTGTCTATCTTCGGTTGATCCCCGAACCATTCATTCCTCTTTTTTTTTTTTTTTTTTTAATATGTTCAAGCAACCTTTTCTTTTTGTTTTGGGTTGTGGGGGGGGGGGGGGGGTCACATTTGTTATCATTTAATCTTTCACTAATTTCATATCAAACTCCAGGGGTTGTAATTCAACATCTTGCTACTTTGATATCAGACTCTATGGTTCTGTCGCACGTGCATGCACTCCATTTCTGTGATTAGCTGCTATGGATACCTGCACAGGAGGTTATTCAAACTGGCTGTCATGATATGGGTCAGTTTTTAATAGCTTTCAGAAAATCTGAATTTCATTTGTGCTGAACAATTTACAGGAATCGGAGAAAATTGTTTTCCATGTGGTTACTGATTCTCTCAATCTCCCAGCAATCTCGATGTGGTTCTTATTGAATCCTCCTGGAAAAGCCACCATCCAGATCCAGAGCATGAATGATTTTGAATGGTTCTCCACCAAGTATCATATGAGATTGATGAAGCAAAGTGCTAGTGACCCAAGATATACTTCTGAACTGAACCACCTCCGTTTCTATCTTCCTGATGTCTTTCCAGCACTGCATAAGATTGTGCTTTTTGACCATGATGTGGTGGTGCAAAGGGATCTAACTGAACTATGGAGTGTCGATATGAAGGGTAAGGTAAATGGAGCAGTTGAAACTTGCCGTGTAAGTGAAGCTCTACTCCGTCGGATGGATATGCTCATCAATTTTTCAGATCCACTTGTTGCAAAGAGGTTTGATGTCAATGCATGTACATGGGCATTTGGGATGAATTTGTTTGATCTACGAGAATGGAGACGACAAAATTTAACTGCTGTCTACCATAAATACTTGCAATTGGTAAATGATTTACACTTTTCCTTGCATTTTCTTGCATGCTTATATATTGTGGATTTTATGTTCTCTCTCTGTCGTCATTTGGAGCACATCCACAATTGCCAAGTCTTCTTCAGTTATGATCATGTCTGTTTTCTATGTATTTATTTATGGCATTCACTGATGTATCTTCTTTCTTATGGAGATTTTTCTCTCTGTGTACTGTTTTTTTTTTTCCTTTCGTGAATTTGTTCTGTGGCAAGCTTTCCTGATAGTTGCTAAATAAATTGCTTATTTGCATAATTCTTATTATATATAATTTTTTTGAGGAGCAAACTTCATTTGTTTCAGAAAGTTTCATACAGGACTATTAGTTGTAAGAAATATATTGTGCGTTTATTTACTTTATTTGTATGACTTAACGAAAAACCTAAGATAATAATATATTTTTACACTATTGTTATCAACCATGTTTTTGCTTTAAATTATACTTTTCTTTTTATCCCTTCCTTAAATAT
This sequence comes from Platycarya longipes, assembly GCA_036559045.1. Taxonomy (NCBI): domain Eukaryota; kingdom Viridiplantae; phylum Streptophyta; class Magnoliopsida; order Fagales; family Juglandaceae; genus Platycarya; species Platycarya longipes. The sequence continues at coordinate 2,455,203 of CM071792.1, forward strand.
ATGCTCTACATTACTTCAAATATTGGTGGTCCTATTTACAAAATATATTAAAGAAGTAATTAATGATAGTGCCTCAGCTTTCTTGTTCACTTGTACAAGTTATATGGAAGGTTATGGAATAAACAAAAAAAATCAGACCTTCTCTATGGAAATGTAAATTAGAACTCTTTTATGACTTACATCATGTAATTTGTATCATTCCTTTTTTGTGAGAGGTTAATGAGACTTGAACAATGTCAATATAACCTTATTTTTATATCAAATGTCTTGTAAACTGATTTTTTTAATTTAGGTAAAAAATATGAATTTATTGTATCTTGCCATCTAATCATTTTCCTATGTATAATAATAATATTCAATAATACAATGCACCTCCATTTCCATTCATGTATATATGAAGCTTATTCTAAGACTTGTTTTCACTGGGCGGTGGTTTGCAGGGTTATAAGAGGTCATTGTGGAAGGCTGGGAGTCTGCCCTTAGGTTGGATTACTTTTTATAATAAGACAATGGCTTTGGACAGGCGATGGCATGTCTTAGGGCTGGGTTATGACTCAGCTGTAAGACGAGGTGACGTCAAGCAGGCAGCAGTGATACACTACGATGGAGTTATGAAGCCATGGTTGGACATTGCGATTGGGAGGTATAAGGGTTATTGGAGCCAATATATACATTACGATCACCCTTATTTGCAACAATGCAATATCCATGCCTAGGTAAAATACTGCACATGACTGGTGGTATACACTGACTCATGCCCACATAATTAGTTGCTTCTTGTTCTAGAATCTATACTAGTTCCCTCGATTCTTTCTTTTTCTTATAGAAATTCTTCTTGTAAAGTTAAGCTCTATTATTTGCCAAAATTTTCTGGCCGCCATCTTCTAAAATTTTTTTAATCAATTAGTAGCAATATCTGGAATGAAATAAGAGTCCCTTCTTGTAGTTGAGATACTCCACTTGATGGTTACTTCTTGCATGTACATAATTGAGAATGTCCTCTTGATTCGAAGCACTTTACACTTCCAATACACAGATTTACTTTGGTATCTTTTCATTTATTCAGTAATTATGCATCCTCCATACAAGCTTAATGAATGCTCTTTCTGCCTTTCAGAACAAGTTCACTTGTTGGTTAAACTCGCAGTCTCATAAGCCTAAAGTCCCGTTTAGATGTTGAGTTGAGTTGAGATAAGTTGAGTTTTTTTTTATGAATAGTAGTACTTTTGTGGGGTCTACCTAAGATAATTTTATATGTATTTAAATGTTAAGATGAGTTTAGAAGTATTGATGAAAAGTTGAAAAAGGTTATATGTTACATGTGTAAAGATGTGTTGCGTTGAAAAAGGTTTTAAGTTTTACATGAAAAGAGGTTTTGAGTTGAGATTAGTTTAGTAATTTGAGAGTTGTGTATTTGGATGTTAGATCTAGTTTAAAATTAGATTGAGTTGAGTTGATAGTAGTTCAATACAAGTCCAAATGGGGCCTGAATATTGTGCCAGCTATTATCTTGTCTTTTTGAACGCACACGTGCTGTGTGTTTTCCCACTGAACAAAGTTTCACGTGTAATCGTTTTGAAAAAAAGAGAAACATTATTAAAAATGTTATATATATATATATATGATGTTTGTGCATCCACTGCAAATATAATTTCTCATAGAGTCTGCAACATTTGATCTCATTTCACAGACCATGTTGGCCGTTCTTACCATGTTCAGGTAGGCGTTTCCGAATTCTACTCTCTACCCTTCCAATGGGACAGCCTCATATTCTAAGAGGAATAAGAAAATAAAACTAATGATAAAAAGCAGACCCTGCGTGATTCATCAGCAGAGTTGTGTATAACGGCTAATTAAAAGGTCTGTTTTTTTTTTTTTTTCGAAGAGTAATGATATATATAATATTTTTTATAATTTTTTATATAATTATATTATAAATTCCGGAGCATTTTGATAAAAAAAATTATATAAAAGATTGTAAAAAAAAATTATAATTCTATCATTTCTCTTTTTTCCGAATTTTTGAAAGCTTCTTAAATTTGTCTATCACAAACGGGACAAAATTTGGAATTTCGAGAGCGTTGTCAAGGATTGTGTGACATGTGGAAAAAAATGGTTGGTTTTCTGCGGATAGGGGATATCTGAGGGCCTACGAACATATTTATCCTAGTTTCTGTGATGCATGCAACAGTACTCTTGGGACCAATAATATCATTGAATTTAATTAACACAGACAGCACAGACAGACTGTTTCTGCAAAAAACTACTTATAATTTTCCGATCCATTTCCTACCAAATATTGAATAGAAATGGCAACCATCACTTCTGGCACTCCCACCTCCTCAGCAATCCGCACGGATCTCGTATACAAGCCATTGGTTCAGTCTTCACCTGTTCTTGGTAAGATATAACTTCTCACTTTTAGTCCATTTCTTGCTCTTTTTTGGGGAGTGAAAACATTTAAATTACTTTAATTTTCTTTCCTCATTATAAGAACATTCTATGCTTTTCAATCAATAATCGTGCAGATTCTGAGATTCATTAGGCTAGTTCCTATGAGTTCATCAAATCTTTTGCTTATCGAAGTAGGGAGATGGATTGAGAAAAGAAAATTACAAATATATATCCTTTAAATTGTCATTACAAAGAAGAAAAACAGTCGGTTTAAGTACTAGAATTAATTAATGGTTATGCTAAATGCAAAGTGTAACTATCTATTTAAGACTTTGCTTCTCCCAATTAAGGATTGTGAAAAAGATATAGTAGGTAGAAATCTCTTACACTCAGTCTAGACTAGAAAGTCGTAATACTACAATCTATTTATCGGACTGTTTTAGAATCGCTTTAAGCAGCTTTCCATTATGAGAAATGGGTGGGATCAAGTCATTTATTCCAGATTCTTCTTTTTTATTTTATTTATTTCTTGTGTTCTGTATTTTTTGCTTTGTGCTAAATGTCAAGGCCTCTCATCCTGTCAATTATTGTATCCTATAACCGTTTTAATATATCTAATATGCCTACTTAGGGTAAAAAAAGCACAAACTGCAAAGCAATATGATTTGTTCATAACTTTTCCAAGAAAAAAAAAATGCATGTAAATGGTTCCAGCGCTGCCGGCAATGGCGAAGATGGGTGGGAGAGTGAGATGTTCAATGGAGGGGAAGCCTAGAATAATGCAGGAAAGTGGATCAAAGATGGGGAAGGGTGCGTCACTAATGGCGGCAGCCGGCGCAGCAGCCATGTCAAGCCCTGCGGCCATGGCTCTGGTGGACGAGAGATTGAGCACTGAGGGGACAGGTCTTCCCTTTGGTCTGAGCAACAACCTTTTGGTCTGGATCCTTCTTGGTGTTTTTGGTCTCATCTGGGCTTTCTATACCATTTACACATCTACTCTTGATGAAGATGACGACTCGGGATTATCCCTCTAATTCAACCAAAGTTTTTAATTTTTTCAAGAAATCGAATGTATAAAATGGCAAAATGAGTTTTGGCCCTTCCTCTACCACCCTGTAGTAAAACTAAAACTACCTTCTGTGATGTTGTAGTAAAGTGTAAAACTGACTTGTGTTTTCAAGTGTTTTTACTCGTTTCTTTGCTTTTTATAAAAAAGTGTTATTATTCATCTTAAATTTTGTCATTTGTAATCTACATAGATATGTGATATATTTTGAATGATTATTCATTAAGTCGTAGGAATTTAAATCTATTAAAAATGTAAGAAATCCAGAAGTTTAATTAGAATCGATAAAATTTAAAATGGAGAATAGCGTTGATTTATCCATTTCATCTTTATTTAAATTTATCTAGTTGACACAATCAAATACAAGCTAACGATAGGAAATCGAAACCTACTTGTGTTAATAGCATGTGAGAAAAGATTTATACAATCATGAAATGGGTAAGTACTACCGCGTAATTATTATTTTTTTAAGTAAATAAAATATGAAACTCACAGAAAAAATTTTAATTTTTTAATAGAAGACTCAACTATTTTTCAAAATGATTACGCGATATTTACGCACCTCACGATTGTATATAAAAATAATCATAGCATATTAAAATTGGTAGAATTGTACACTATTTAGGTGGAAGGAGTGCTTGACATCCATATCCATTGTTTTCAAGTATGGCAAAGTTTTCAACTTCAGAGAACATAAAGTGCATTGGTTCAAAACCAATCCCTTGCACAAACGAAAACCATGTTTGACCCGAATCATTTTGAATTTTGGTTTATTATATGATATTGATTGACTGGCCAATTATTTCAAACAACTCAAATTTGGTCCATTTTGTTACACGTGAACCTCAAAATTGAAGTTAGGAAGGAAACACCCATTTGAATTCGTCTACAACCCACTACATAACTAGTATTGAAAGGGGTGACAATAGCCCTTACCTCGTATGACATCCAAGTCCAGTTTAAAGGAGGGGTCTCATCAAAAAGGAAGAAAAAGAAGAAAATAAGGAGAAAAAAAAATAAAAAAGGAAAAATATGTCATAGTTAAAGGAGAGGTGATGACAAGAAAAGGGAGAAAATATAAGAAAAATATAAAGCGATATAAAGTTGATTTTCTCACTAATCACTGATTGTGACTTAAAAATAGAGATTTGATATCCAATACTTTTGAGGACTTTTTTTTTTTCTTATAGACTTTGGGCGATTAGAAAAAGAGTTTCTTCAACATCTAGACAGGAAACTCTAGTTTTATCATTTGTATAGTGTGTCACGCGAGACCACATATAAAAATTTCATTCATTATGAATTTGTAATTTTGCACCCAAATGATGTATAAATATAAATTTTGCGTCGAATCATGCAAATTTGTGTATCATATTCTCTATTTATATTTTCTATATTTATTTTCTATTTGCAATGGGTGTACATGCGAATGTTGTACTGCGGTTCCGAACACACATTGCAAGTTTCAAATGACATTGATTAAGATCCAAATCGTCACAAGAGTCGGAGATGACTCGTTTCTTTGCTATTTATAAAAAAGTGTTATTATTCATCTTAAATTTTGTCATTTGTAATTCTACATAGATATGTGATATATTTTGAATGATTATTCATTAAGTTGTCGGAATTTAAAGCTATTAAAAATGTAATTAGTCCAGAAATTTAATTAGAATCAATAAATTTAAAATGGAGAATAGCGTTGATATTATTTATTTCATCTTTATTTAAATTTATCTAGTTGACATGATCAAATAGGAGCTAATGATAGGAAATCAAAACCTACTTGTGTTAATAGCATGAGAGAACAAATTTATGCAATCATGAAATTGGTAAATATTGTCGCGTAACTATTTTTTTTTAAGTAAATAAAACATGAAACTCACAGAAAAAATTTTAATTTTTTAATAGGAGCTTCAACGCTATTTTTTTTCAAAATTTTAATTTTTATATAAAAATACTCGTAGCATATTAAAATTGATAGAATTGTACACTATTTAGGTGGAAGGAGTGCTTGACATCCATATCCATTGTTTTTAAGTATGACAAAGATTTCAACTTCAGAAAATATAAAGTGCATTGGTTCAAAACCAATCCCTTGCACAAACAAAAACCATGTTTGACCCGAATCATTTTGAGTTTTGGCTTATTATATGATATTGATTGACTGCCCAATTATTTCAAACAACTCAAATTTGGTCCATTTTGTTACATGTGAACCTCAAAATTGAAGCTAGGAAGGACACACCCATTTGAATTCGTCTACAACCCACTACATAACAAGTATTGAAAGGGGTGACAATAGCCTGACCTCATATGGCATCCAAGTCCAATTTAAAGGAGTCGTGTCATAAAAAAGAAAGAGAGACAAAAAAAATAAGGAGACAAAAGGTAAGACGGGAAAAATATGTCATCGTTAACAGAGAGGCAGGAACGAAAAAAGAGAGAAAATAAGAAAAAAATATGAAGCGGCATAAAGTTGATTTTTTCACTAGCCACTGACTGTGGTTTGAAAAAAGGGATCTGATATCAAATACTTTTGAGGGCTTCTTTTTTTTTTTTTTTTAATGGACTTTGAGCAACTAGAAAGAGCTTCTTCAACATCTAGACAGGAAATGTAGTTTTATTATTTCTATAATGTGTCACAAGAGACTAAAAATTTCATTCATGGTGAATTTGTAATTTTGTACCCAAACGACTTATAAATGTAGGTTTGGTGTCGAATCATACAAATATGTGTATCTTATTCTCTATTTATATTTGCTATATTTACTTTCTATTTACAATGGGTGTACATACGAATGTTGTTCCGCCGCCCCGAATACACATTGCGAGCTTCAAAGAACATTGATTGAGATCCAAGCCGTCACAGGAGTCGGAGAGGACACCTTTTCCATATTATAGCTAAAGCATTTCACAGTTTATAATAAGCTGCTCTTCATTATAAATTTATTATTCTCGATTTCGCACCAATTAATTGGAGCCATTTGAATCACTTTTTAAATAAACTACTTGAATTAAATAAGGAGTACTTTAGAACGTGCGACAGATAGAAATAGGGTAAAATTCAGGGTAACAAACATCAATTTTCCTTTTCCTTCACGAACTTCGTCTACTGCCCTGAAGAACGAGGACCTGAAAAGCTCGTTACTGTTGGCGTGCTGCCATTCAAAAACGAATCACGCACGTTAAAAGTAGTTGGGACCCACAACTAATCGACGGCCTAAAATTCATCTCTACCCAAAGGGCAAAAGGTATATTTAGTCCTTGAAATGAAAGGAACAGAGAGGGAAAAAACGATACGGAACCCAATGGCCACGTCTCTCAGAGTCGTCGTCTCCACTCCAAATCTCACAAACACCTTCTCTTCCCCAATCCTCCACGCACGTTATAGAAAGTTCCCATTCTCGATCTCCCTCTCTTCTTCCCACTATCTCTCTGACCCCAAAACCTTAACTTCTCTTTCTCTCCAATATCGCCGCTCCCTCTCTCCCTACCACTCCCGCCGCCGAGGCTTCGCGATGGCTCGAGGAGATTCTGAGATTGGACCCGAGCCTATTCGCCACTACGACTTCGACCTCTTCACCATAGGCGCCGGCAGCGCTGGCGTCCGCGCCTCCCGCTTCGCCGCTAATTTCGGGGCCTCCGTAGCTATCTGTGAGCTCCCTTTCTCCACCATTTCCTCCGAAACCACTGGAGGTGTCGGCGGAACGTAAGTTTTAGAATATGTAGGTTCTCTAAAGGTTTTTACTTATAAAAAAAAAAAGGTTCCCTAAAGGTTTTGGGTATACGGGTTTATGTTCTTACTGGACGTTAGTTTTGTTTGTGGTAGCAATATTGAGATATGGAAATGTAGTTCAAGGCTCGAAATTTTTGGGATTCGAGTCTTGGGATGGGTTTGAATGTTATTTGGCCCTTTTTTCTATTCGTTTCTGGGTAAGTGATATATGAATGAAGTTTTTTTTTTTCCTCTCTTTTTTTTTTTCTGATAAATAATCAAGGATTGAAGCCGCAGGAAGTTCATTTGCCATGTGGGGGTTTATAGGGGCTTCGGGTTGCTTATGATAGTAAAAGGAGTGGAGACTTGTCATTGGAAATGATTGGAGGAATATGAGGTTACATTGGTGATTTTGAAAAGTTAAGGAACCAATTATCAAAAAACAGAGTGAGGAATTACCGTACCTTTGACGGGGGTGAAATGTTCTACCCTGGACGTAAAAGTTTATCAAAATAACCATTTGACCATTCATCCTGTGCGGAGCAAGTAGTGACAACGGCAATCTTTCCTTTGCACTTTACATGCTTGGCTGGCCAAGTCCACTTCATATTCTCTTTTGGGTTCAGTGTTGCCTGGGATAAATTATCATTTTGTCTTGCCTTTTTTGACTGAGTGGTTCTCTTGCTTAAGAAGATTTACTCACATAAATAAATTAGCATGTAAATAGTTCTTCACATAATTTTCTAATGTAGGTGCGTGCTTCGTGGATGCGTGCCCAAGAAACTTCTAGTGTATGCATCTAAGTATTCTCATGAATTTGAAGAGAGTCATGGTTTTGGATGGAAATATGAGGCTGAACCCAAGCATGAATGGAGCACCTTGATTACTAATAAGAATGCCGAGCTGCAGCGACTATCTGGTATCTACAAGAACACTCTTAAAAATGCTGGTGTTACATTAATTGAAGGTCGTGGAAAGGTGGGATGGCGCTTTGAGTTCATGTAGACATTAACATAGTTTTCTTTCTTTCTTGGTTCTTAGTTTTCATTTCTTATTAGTTTGTGGGATACGGATATATAGTTCGGTTTTTTGCGAGTGATGCATTAATCACAATGAAATGGCCACAGATTGTGGACCCGCACACAGTTGATGTAGATGGGAAGCTATATTCAGCAAGGCACATACTAGTTTCAGTAGGTGGTCGCCCCTTCATCCCTGAAGTTCCTGGAAGTGAATATGCAATAGATTCGGATGCTGCCCTTGATTTGCCCTCAAAGCCTACAAAAATAGCAATAATTGGTGGCGGGTATATCGCTGTGGAGTTTGCTGGCATCTTCAATGGCTTAACATCTGAGGTCCATGTATTTATACGGCAGAAAAAAGTTTTAGGGGGTTTTGATGAAGAGGTGAGAAACAGTGAATGTTGGGGTATCATAAATTTAATAACATCTACCTAGTCAAGAAGAAGTTTTCACATCCAAATTTGTGCCTTCGATTCCTGCAGATCAGAGATTTTGTTGGAGAACAATTGTCTCTAAGAGGAATTGAGTTCCACACAGAGGAGTCACCCCAAGCTATCAATAAATCTGCTGATGGGTCATTATCTTTGAAGACGAACAAAGGAACAGTTGAAGGTTTTTCGCACGTTATGTTTGCAACCGGACGTAGGCCTAATACAAAGGTTCTCAATTTCTTTTTCTCTACTTTGCTTCTACCTGGTACATGATTCTTTATGCCCAGTGGATTACCATTAATGGTGTCTCATCAAGGCATACATATGAGTCTGTGATTTTCATGAACCGTTTTGAAGTGTGTAACTAGGCTTCCTGCCTTGATGTGGTTCTGGGGAAGCAGTAACTTAGTGAACACGAAGATGCCCCACTTCTCACTCTATCAGTTTGAAAGCAACTGTAAATTTCGGATGGGATGTGAAAGGAAAATTACTTATTAAGAGTGTAATTTGATTGCAGAACTTAGGATTGGAGACAGTTGGGGTGAAAATGTCCAAGAATGGAGCAATAGAGGTAGTCTTTGCTGATACTTTTGAGATTTTGTTTGGGAAAAAAAAAATTTCGGTTTGTCTAATCTTCTACCTATATTTATTGTGATGTTTCTTCAAATATAATGTCTCTATTTCTTTTTTCATCAGGTTGATGAATACTCACGTACATCAGTTCCTTCCATTTGGGCGGTTGGAGATGTTACAGATAGATTGAATCTCACACCAGTTGCTATAATGGAGGGAATGGCACTAGCAAAAACTCTGTTTCAGAAGGAGCCAACAAAACCTGATTATAGGTTGCTTCCTATATTTTGGTGATCAATAAATAAGTTGTATTATCTTATAGTTTAGGCAAAGTATTTTGAACAAGAATTACCAAATATTAGTTACATAGGATCCTACGGTCTGAATTTCATGCCAAGTACTGTGAACTTTAGTTGGTTCTGTTTGCTCAAAGTTATGATACCGTTTTAATACAGTAAGTGTATAGAAAGGTTCTCCGATTCTTGCTCGTCTCTGACTAAAAAGTTTGGATAGGTTTATGATATGGTGATAGTCTGAGCTAACATTTTGCTTCTTTTTTTTGAGCAGAACTGTGCCTTCTGCTGTGTTTTCCCAGCCACCGATTGGAAAAGTTGGCCTTACTGAAGAACAGGTGACATGCCTTTGGTAGAACTTATAAAATGATCCTTCAGTGCTTGATGTTTATGGATATATATATATGTGTGTGTGTGTGTGTGTGTGTGTGCAGGCAATACAAGAATATGGTGATGTTGATATATTTACAGCAAATTTCAAGCCCTTAAAGGCTACTGTCTCAGGGCTGCCAGACAGGATCTTCATGAAACTTATAGTCTGTGCAAAAACAAGCAAAGTTCTGGGGTTGCACTTGTGTGGAGAAGATTCACCTGAAATTGTGCAGGTTTCTGCTGTTGCCCCAGATAGTATCCCCCTTCCCCCTTTATTTCTTTTTCTTTTTAATTAGATTCAGTTATTTCTATCATTGGTTATTAATGTGGCTGCACAATGCGTTAAACTCCCAAGGGATTTGCTGTTGCTTTGAAAGCTGGCTTGACCAAGGTAGACCTCGATGCCACGGTGGGTATTCACCCAACAGCTGCTGAGGAGCTTGTAACAATGAGAACTCCTACTAGGAAGATTCGGAAGACATCTGAGGTTTGTCGAAGACAGATCTTCCTTCTTGATTGTCATTTATAGTTGATATTGTAATGTATCCCCATCAGACGAGACATTGATTTTATCATCCCTGAGAGGTTAAAATAGTCATGTTGTTGCTACTGTTGGCTAAGAGGGTTTTTTGTTTAAATCTAATTGATTCTTAGGTCTTATCTGATCTGGTTGAGTATTGTTGATCCTGAGGTTTTCATTAGTGTCAAATTGGCGAGGAGGCCAAAATTTAGTTCAGTGCTTTGATTAAATATCTTTGGACTTCAGTCTGCTACAGTCTTGTACCATTCTTCAATGCTCATGAATTGTCTTGGTTAGTCACCACTGTTTCTTAAATTTGCTCCAGGGAAAGACAGATCTTGAGGCCAAAGATGCAGCAGGTGTTTAGCAAAGGTCTGGAGCAATCTTTTGCACAGCACAGCTGGATTTGTTTTCGGGTGTGAGCAGGCATGTATCGGTATAACTTAGACAGGAGACTCAGGAGTTAATTTGACTTTTCATGTTCCTTTTTTTTTCAGGCATGTATCACGTTAACGTATACAAAAGATTTTAACTTGCATTTTCATATAGAGGGACTTTTTTCGCAATTAGATATGAGATTTATATAAGATCACCCTGATGGTGTATTTCTACACCAACATCCTTTTGTCAACATGGCAATAAGCACAACTTATCAGTATTTTTAAAGGAAAAAACTTGGATAAAGAAAAACAATAAGACAATTTTTTATTGATGTTCTTTATTTACCTGTATAACTAGAATTGTTTATTGTCAATTGGTTTTACTTCCTCAAATTAATGAGAACTTTTCATATGCTGGATGTTTGATTTTGTCAGCTGGTATAACCTTTTAATTGATCACCATATATTCAACTGTGCTAGGCTGTTGCTGATTAGCTTAGCCATTGGGCAGATTGTCATCTGGGAGATTGCAGCTGAAAATCTTATTCTGGAATGTCGATTAGCCTTGTTGGGGAAGCATCATCAGTTTTGTAAGTTTCCCATCAGGAGCCCCAGTGAACTGAAGCAAAAGAAGGGAGAAGTTCTTACTTCTCTACAGATGTTTCTATCATTCTAATTTTCTGTCCTAAAACTTTGCTCATTTTCTGCTTGGCGATGATTGGGACTACAAATATGGGATTATGAATTGTCACATGAATAATTTGTGGTGTAAAAACTTTTAAATAAAATTATTATTAATGTTAATGTTATATATGTCAACAGCACATGATAAATTTTTACCCTCCATTTTCTGTACCATTATAAGTACTACTATGCCCGTGTGTTTATGATCACCTTATTTATAAATAAATAAATTTATTCATCCTCCTCTTTCTCAACATCTCATAATGTGGCATTAGATGATAGATTAATAAGTAAAATATAATAAATAATCTTCAATCATTTAATGATACATCATAAAATAATGAGAGGGGGATAAAAATAAAATGATGAGTAGTATTGCTCTTTTTAAATATAGGCTTAAACCTACTAATCATTTATTATTTCCCTCTTCTTTAAAATAGAATGCTTTCTTCTGTACTACTATATTTTTGCTTTTCTCCTTTCTCAATTTTGGAAAATTAATAAACTTTTTTTTATTTTGTTCTTTATTTTGAAAAAATTTTGTTTACTTGATTTTTTATAACTTCTTAGAGCATTCACATTTGGTGTCCCAAAACACCACTTTTTCTACAATTTGAAGTTTATTTTATGGTTTTGCTCAAAAAGAAAACCTGGGGATCGGTCTGACCGATCTCCATTGAAAAACAGTCGACAACGGCTCCAGCTACTGGAGGCATCACCGTCCATGCCATTGGGAGCCTCCCTCCAGCGACCTCACTTCTACGATGGCGACTCCCGATGACCTCCTACCTTCCCCGGCAGCGTTAAACCCGAAATGAGTCCATCAGTGGCCGGCGACGGCTTTGTCTGGATTGAGGCCGAATGTCTCTTTTAAAATCGTCTTCATTTTATTTTTTTATTATATTTTTTATTGTGTTTTTTTCATTTTATTTTTTATTATGTTTTCTAAATTTTTTTTTATTGTATTTTTTAGAATTTTTTATTATATTTTTATTGGAGGCTATTTTTTAATGGGAATCGGTCCGTGTCTCCCTTGATCGAAATATCCCCTATATCCAAATTCCTATTTTAAGAAAAAGGTTTCAAGGGATGAACAGTAATTTTTCAAATATAAGGAATCTTTATTCATTCTCTAAACCATTTTTTATCAATATTTTATTCTAAAAAATGAAATAAATTCTTCTTCTAATCATCTAATACTTTTTCTCATACTTATATTTGTTATAATTTTAAATAATAATTTTAAAAATAATTTAATTAATAACAAAAATATTAAAAAAATAAATAATTTTAAAATATTATCATATCTAGTACAAAAAAATAATTTAAGATTTTGTTTAAAGTATTCACTAGAGTAATAGTTTAAAACATAAGAAAAAATATTGGGGTGCAGTTATGTTTGTAAATGGAAGTGAGAAACAAATAATAGAGAATGAATAGAGAAATATTATTTAAATAGAATAGAGAAATGATATGAAATAAGATGTACGAGGTTTTTTAAATATGGGTAAAATTTAAGAAATTCTTTTTAGAAAATGTACTTTTTTGCTCAATTATAAATTTTTATGGAGAATGAGATGGGAATGCTCTTTTCCGTTCTATTGACATTATATTAAAAAAAATTATTAATTATAAAAAAATTATTTATATCTACCTTATATTATAAAATAGTTTTGTACTAGTGTTGTAATAATACACATATAATTAGTTTCTATCATAAAATTATATAAACCTTTATTGTTCGAAGAGGATTTCATCAAAATTTGGCTCTCAAAAAGTAGTACGTAGTACTATTTCATGTAATAATGTCAGATAACTCGTTCGATATTCATTGTCTCGCGTGATAAGGAGCTTAATGTATATACACGTTGATAAAACAATGGATGTCTATATAATTAGTTTATATGTGATTTGAATTTCTTTTGGCTATGACAAGAAGTTATGTTAAATATAGTTGTTTGTGGAGTGTGTAAATAGTGTTGTATAATCTTTTTTAAAAGAAAAATTCTACTCATCATTAATTTTTATATACGCATCTACTCATTATCATAAAATAGATTTGTAAATAAACAAAACATTTGCAGCGATACGAAAAATCGATGCAATTATGTCTATTGCGACGATTAGTATGCGACGTAATAAGTGCAAATAAGTTGTACATATCTGTACTGACTACCTACTAAATCATTGTGATTAACTTTTGCGGCAGACACTATAGCTTTTACGGCAATTTGTGGATGTTGGAAATAAAATCAAATGCAATGAAAATCATGCTCGTTGAAAAAGGTAAAGCACATTTGCAGCAATTTATTATCTAATTGCGGCGACAATAACTCTTTGAAAATACTTAATTCCGACGATAATATATATTATATGGTTGGAAAGAAGAAGATATTTCCGGTGACATTTTGAGACGATTGTATCAATTGATTTTATAGTTTTCAGCTTTGTACGTAGTAATCCCGGCCATATTGATCATCATCTGAAGCCAGCTAGTCTAAACACTACTGCAGTACATGATCATCGTACGTCCGGAGTTCATGGCCATGACAATATTAAAGATATACTTGGCGTTGGGGCTGCACCCAGTGCCCATCCTTAGTCGTCGTCATTCCCTTGTTTTCATCCTGCCTCCAGTGAGGTGGGACCAAATATTCATCTTTCAGGAAATCAGAGCTTTTGTTCACCAATGCAATATCTCTTCCACTCGCTAGCTCAAATTTATGGTCTTTTCCATGATATCTACATCGCATTACAAACCAAATTAATTATGACATTAACCCCACAAGATTAATAATCATGCCATGCATGCATGCGCACACGTACGATGAACAATATATATATCTTAGACAAAATATTTTCAAATTATACAAAACAAAGAATTTATAAATTGATATGACTTAATATAATACGTGAAATTATAAAATTATTTTTTTGTAAATAGATTTATCAGATCTTTTAAAATTATATCCGTTTATAAATTTATTTTATTATAATTTATTTGTGTATATAGTAGTAATTTATATTTAGTGTTTATCATACAGAAAAGAGGAAACAAATTATTGAGATTCAAATTTACCCATCAAGTTCTTTTAAAAAAATATAAAAAGTTTACCCATCAAGCAAATGTAGGAGAGCCTCCAAATTATGTGCGCGAGCCGGATCATCATGAACAGCCCACTTCAAGAACGGCGAGTTCCGGTGGTCCAATGCAAGCTCAACCCCAACGTGAGAGTAACTCCACGGCAACCACTTTGCAAACTTCATCATCGTCGGCGGCGACCGCTCGTTAAAAAATAATCCCGGCACCTTCGGCACCACGTCGTGGACATTCACCACCCTCAACACCTTCAAACCCAAAGTCGACTCCAACCTCTCCCTGAACGCCACATTTCCTACTCTAGGACCCGCAAATGAGAACACGCACACCGGCACGGCCGGCCTGTCTGCCGGTAACTCTTTCAAGCTCGTTTCGACAATATCGTACGCGCTTAGAAAGGCCAACGCAGCCCCAAGACTATGCCCCGTAATGGTAATGCTTACTTCTTCGTCTGCGTACATATTGAGTAAACTTTTGACCTCGGAAAGGACCTGCTCTCTGGCTGAAAGCCTGCAATATTTGCAGTCCTCTTCCTTGTCTGTATAGAGGTCTAAAAACCCGGTTTGGACTTTCACAGTTGAAGACGGGCATGGGATTTTCGAAGAAATTGGCACGAGGAAATCCTTGATGTCCTCCATCCACTCTAGCCGTGTCACTGTGCCTCTCCATGCGATAGTTATGTCACGGCGGCCCAAGCGTCGGGAAGTTTCGTCGTTTGAAACAGCGATATATCCGATCCAATTGCCGTTCTTGCTCCACACTTTAGGGGAAGCTGAATTCCTGAAAAATTTTGGAAGATTGATTTTTGAGGTCGCATACAGATTGCGAGAGACATCGTAACCGAGATGTGACATTCCTATGGAGTCAAAGAATTCACTTGGCGTGTATTTACAGGTGCCGCAGTACTTGGAAAATGGGTTATAATCGAAGGCGTCATAACATGCTTGTGCCATTTCGCCGTACCGGATCAGCTCTGATCGAAGACGCCGATCCATGGGATCGAGTAGGTCAACTGGCCAGTCGTTTTGGCCGTGGATTTCACGCCAGAAATCGGCTATTTGGCACTCATGATGATCTGCTGGTAATTGCATGGTGATATCACGAACTAGTAGAGGTGATGCTTGAATAATTAATTCTCTTTTGTAGATGGAGATATTTATAAACGTCTGGTCCGGAAAGATCATCATCATGTACATGTTACGTACTTTCTCACATTCTAGTTCACACATTAATTCAATATCTGAACGTTATTTTAATTTTGTCCAACCGTTGAATTTTCGAATTACCTGGAAAAAGTGAATGCAGGAAATTTTCGAATCATCATGCATGGCAGCCACGCAGATTGCAATATTATTGTCTTGGTCTTGATTATACTGCATAAAAGCGACTGATATCAGAGACCAAATCCAATGATCAGATCATTGTGTCCAGGAGCAGAACCAAATTTTATATTTGGGGGGCGATCGATAAAATGTACGGTGTATTTAAATTTTAGAAGGATGGTCATCAATGATAGAAATATTATACTCTGTTGTTATCGAGCTCTCTAAACATATATTAGTTTTTGAATTGTTTACGCCTTTTAAAAAAAAAAATCAATTATTCTTAAGTATTTGCTCATATTTTTCTATAATTTAAGAAAAATTTATAGATTAAGAATAAATTTGAGAACTTTCTAATAAGTAATAATGTAACGCTATTAAATTTTTAACAAAGTATATCTCACAATCATACAAGTTAGAGTAAAATTAAATAAGTGCGTATAATCAATTAATTTTACAATCACATAAATTTATAATCAATTTTTTTGTTAGAATTAGACTGTTAGAATAACTGCGAGATTACATGAGTTAAAATTTGGATTTAAATGAAGATAAAAGTTAAAATATAAATAGATGGATATGAAGATTTAGATAAATAATTTTAATAAAAAATTGAGGGGGGCAATTTTTTTAAAAAAAAAATTAAGAGAGAATTTTAATCATATATATAAATTATATATATTTATATTAGAGTAAGTTTTTGAAAAAGTTCGGGGAAATGAGGACGTACGGACTAGTCTTGAGTCAAATTTCAAAGCTGTACATCAAACATGACAATATCACGAAGGAAGTTTCATGGTAATTACTAATATATGATCACGGCCTTTTATCGATATTGCAGAGCCAAGTCAAAGTATTCATGTGGTTTTAGCCATTAAGTATTTTTAGATCGCATGATAATAACCAAATCGACATTTATCATGATTAATGAAAAGTACATAACAAATTGGGTGCAATATTGTGAGCAGCTAGCCAGAGGCGGAACTACCTTTGTGGTAGGGGGGCTAGACCACGCCCCCCGCCCCCCCCCCCCCCCCCCCCCCCCCAAAAAAAACCCACGAAAGAATTTTCAAGAAATTTATTGACTATATAAATATATATAATTTATATATATATATATATAGATATATAATTAAAACTGCCCCCAGATTAAATAAATAAATAAAATTAATACCCCCAAAATTTTTATTAAAATTATCCCCTAAATCCCAATATTATCTAATTCCATTCTAATTTTTAATTTCAATAACAGTACCCAAATCTTCAACTTATCTAATCTCACAATCACTCTAATTCTAATTGAAAATTTTGCTATTGCAGCCTACTATACTAGAAATGAGATCTTGTAATGGTCTCTAGTGAATTACAAAAAATTCTAAATAAAATCATCTTATAAGATCATAATTTATATATATGTATTTTTTATATACAATTTTATAACGGATTATTATTATTTTTATATAATCATACAAAAAACACATATTATTTATATTCACACATATTACATACTTTGTCGATTGCCCCCAAATACTAAATCCTGAATCTATTGGAATATTGAAGTTATTAGTTAATTAATATAACTAATTTTATTACTGGACGAGTTCGTACGTACGTTCATGCTAATCATCTATCTATCCTAATTCAAACGATCTAATTTGCTTTGTATATCAATTAACCTGTCCGTAGTTTTCATGCAAATCCAATTAAGTTTAATTTGTTTGTATTTTATGTGGGCATGCATGCATGCAAGCCCCTTATGGTTGACCGATAGTTGTTTTCTGTGTGGAATGTTGACTACACTCCTCTATTCTAAAGGCTAGGGTGTGGAATGCTGACTATAGAAAGGAAAAAGTTATAGGGAACCAAGATAATAATTTTTGCGTGGCATCACGTCTTACGTCTCTCGTCCCCCCTTCCACGAAATCGACCCATTCCATCTTTCACCATCGAAATCGACCCACGAAAGCCCCACCTTCCTTAGATGTTTGATAGCACTATGTTTGGCTGTCGGGAAAGCTTACGAAAAAACGAAAATTAGTTCCAAGTTTCAACAGCTATAAGATTTCCAATTTCTAGAAACTCAAAAAAAAAAAAAAAGTGAGCTAGATTTCAATGCTTTTGTGCAGATATTGTAAGCCTTGGACAACTTTCATAGCTATGTTCATCCTTTTATCCCAGTTAATGGGTTTGTGTGTTATGTAGGCAACGAAAAGAAATGGATAATCATTTTTGTGCTTAATTTATACATGGAATTGGCAATGGGCTACACAAATTTGTTCTACAGATTCAAATAAGGGACTAGCTTCACAAATCTTTGTGCGCAATGTTCAAGGGAGAAACCAGACGAAGACTTGAGTTTCGAGGGACGGACGAATTCGAGAGTATTGGTACCTTCGTGTCTCTCTCTCTCTTTCTCTGGCACTTTTTTTTTCTTCTTATTAACTTAAAATCAATCGTTTCCTCCTTCTTCTGTTTTTATTTCTCATATTTCTTCAAAAATAAAGATAATAATAATCGAGTTTTCACGTCAGCCGCAAGGCCACGACGGGATCCTTCCTGGGGGTCTAGCGTTACTCCTATAGAAATAGGTTACTCATTTGCCCATGAGCCTTCATCTGATCCCTTAGCTCTCTACTAATTCTTTCTTCTTTTACTTGGTCTTGAATTAAGATTCTGGCTTTGACATCAGGGGCGACACAATCGTTTCCAGCCACTAATTCTTCCACTAGTCTTGCAAGTACACGTAGCGCCCTCTTCGTTGGAGGGTACAAAAGAGGGATTAACCGTATGATTCTAATAGTTTGTTTTCACGCATCTTTTCAATTTATTTCATTTTATCTTCATCTAATTATTATATAAAATTTTTAAAATATGATATAAAATAAAATAAATAATTTAATATTTTCAAGTTCTAAAATAAAATTAATATTAATAAAGATATATTTTAATAATATTTTATTCAAATTTTAATTTTATTTTTAATTCAATTTAATTCATTTCATCTTATTTTATCCCATCTATAAAAACAGATAAGGCAGTATACAACAAAAATAATAGGATATTGACCTATACCACTGGATGGTGTGAACATCCTAACATCCTATACGCACCCTCTCTAGTCAAGTCTCCAGTTTTCATTCTAGGCTCAAATTCCATCGTTGATTTCTTAATTGATGAAGAAAGAAAATGTTGGAACCATGAACTAGTCAAATATTACGACAAGAAAATAGTAAAAGAACACGTTTTCTATTTAAGGGTGACTTACTATCTCACTCTTATAATATATATTATATATATATTTATTTTAATAATTTTATATTTATATTAAAAATTCTAGATAATTAAAAATAGAGATATTACTCATTTAAAAATCAAAATTTATATTTTTTGATGAAAAGAAATAACACTTAGTGAAAAAGGGTATTGGTTTATCTATAAATAGGGTCTGTGATTCTCCATCAGTTACATCCATCAACATGAAAAAAGATAGACTAAAAATCTCTCTTCTATACTCTCCATATTCAATTTGTGAGGGTTCACAATCAAAAAATAATCGGTTTCTACGCATATTTGATCAACAATGGCCAAAAGTAAGTGTTCTAACTATTCTTTTATTATGAAATGTTCTCTCAAATTCTTACAAATATGCCTTTTGCGATATCAAATTTCATTACGAAAAGCAAGAAATGACGTTGTAAAAAATTATTTTCAATAAAAACAATATCAAATTAGTTATTTCTGTCTATTTTTCTTGTAGTGTATGTCTTCAATGAACAAGAGGCAACACTTATTTCTACTATTCTTATAAGTAAGAGGAGAGTTGCTGATAAATTGAAATGGATAGAGTCACCTCGTGGCATTTTTTCAATTAAGAGTGCCTATTTCAAGACTTGTGCTCTTAGTTCCAGTAAAATGGGGGATTCTTCTAGCGCACGAAGTGATAATAACGCTCAATGGAAAGGCCTATGGAAGCTTAACATACCATGCAAGTTCAAACAGGGGGCTTGGAAAGCTCTACATAATATACTGTGCACCTACTAAAGCTATTTTGTATTAGAAGAATATTGTGGATAGTAATATGTGCACTGTTTGTACCAGAGAGGAAGAGACTACATTACATGCTCTATGGACATGTCCTTCTGTAATGGATATTTGGGGGGAAGTTAAGAGTCCAGTTAGAAAATGGCATTGCTCTTATATATGTCATTTCTTTCACTCACTTATAGTCTGATATGTTAATCATGAGACTGTCTAAAGATAGCTTGGAGTTGATTACTTGTTTTATGTATTAGTTACGGATCAGAAGAAATGCTGCTGTCTTTAATAATAAATTCACAGGTCCTGTTCCCATCATTGAAGGGGATATTACAAAAGTTTCATTGTTCCAACAACATCAATCATTGGTTTTTTTCTTCTGTTCCCCCCATCTCAAAGCTTTGGTATTCCAAACAGATGGCAACTTCCTATCTGGCCTTATTCAAGTGCAATTTCGATCCATCTTCTGATATAAATAGTGAGACTATGGCCGGTATTGGTGTTGTTAATAGAAATAATGAAGGTGCTATTCATGTTACTTTAATTGCTGCTCTGGGATCATATTGTTGCCTCAACTGGTCAGGCAGAATCTTTGGCTCTCTTTCGAGCGATGGAGTTTTGTATTGAATTGAACATCACAAATGTCATCTTCAAGGGGGATGCTAAATTAGTAGTTGATGTTGTTCTATCCAAGATAGAAGACTTTTCATGGTTAGGCCAACTTACAGTTGATATACAGCGCCAGTGTCTTCGTTGCCTTGCCATCCAGCATGGAGGCTTGCTTTTATTCTTAGATGTTGCAATAATGTTGCTCATCTTGCAGTAGGGTTGGGTTTAAGAGTACTTGAACATGAGAGAATTTGAGTTGATGATAGACCAACAGAGATTCCTGTTGTTGTGTCCCCTGATTGTAATCCTTCTTTATTCCTATTGAATGAAGAACTTTAATATTTTTATGAAGTGGTAATATTGCTAGGGTACTGCTACGTACATGACCTATTAACCTAACCACGTCCTCCCTCGACCGATCCACCCGCCCAGCCACTCTCGCTGAACGGGAAGACAAATTTTCAAGCCCACCGTTCATCCAAACCGTCCCTAGCTACTTACAAGATTCCCCGATCCAACACTTCCACATGCCGATTATCAATCATCATCATGCCAAGTAGATCATTACAGTCTATTTTCTGTCACGATCGAACAACATTGCCCACGATTTCAACAGCACATTGATTACATTTTCAACGCCAACCAGCCAACAACTTTCAATTCATTCAAACACATTAAATTACCTTTTCATAATTAGCAAACCGGCCTACTTAATGACAGAGTTATTACAATATTTATCATATAGATTTTAACCAATCACATAAAGTGCCAATAATAATTTTATAGTAAGTTTAACAATTTTTCCCGAATCCCAATAAGCAATTATTTACCAGCTATATATTTATCCATCTCTGTAATAAATCCTACAATATTTATAATAATTAGTTTAGATGATTAGATTTGAAAGGAGGATTTGGATCTTAAAAACACAAGTCTAAATATCATATTTAAATCATATATTAACATCCAGATCATCTAGATATAGATTTGCATCAAATTCAAAACAAATTTATTTATTTAGAATCTCAAACCCAAATCAAAAGAATATTTGAGGAGAAATTTTAAATGATATAAAATAAACTAGAGGAGAAAAAAATAAGTGCAAATGAGTTGCAGATATCTGTACTGCAAAAAATAAGTGCAATTGTGATTAACTTTTGCGGCAGAAAATATAGCTTTTACGGCAATTTGTGGATGTTGGAAATAAGTCAACTTCGACAAAAATCATGCTCGTTGAAAAAGGTTAAGCACATTTGCAGTAATTTATAATCTAATTGCGGCAACAATAACCCTTTGGAAAACTTGATTTCGGCGATAATATTATAGAAAATTCCTGGGTATTGGTTGGACGGATCCACTACTAAAAAATGGTCTACAATAAAAATATAATAAAAAATTCTAAAAAATATAATAAAAAATACAATAAAAAAATAAAATTCAAAAAACACAATAAAAAAAAAAGAGAGAATTCCTAGGGACCGATTCCCTACTAAAAAATAACCTCCAATAAAAACACAATAAAAAATTCTAGAAAATACAATAAAAAACACAATAAAAATCACAATAAAAAAATAAAATTCATAAAACACAATAAAAAAATAAAATAAAGATGATTTCACGTGATGGGCATCCGACGTTCGGCCTCAGTTTAGACAGAGCCGCCACCGGCCATTGGGCATGTCATCGCCCATACCATCGGGACCGCCTCCATCCGACGACCTCACCTCTGCGACAGCGATCCCACGTGGCCTCTCACCTTCCCCACGCAGTCTTAAACCCAGGTGGCGGCTCCGGCTGCTTTTTGTAAGGGGTCGGTCGGACCGACTCCCAGCGTCTCCCAAAATTATATCGCTGGAAAGAAAAAGTGTTGATGTCGAGAAAATTGGTCAACATGTCGAGACAGGAGAAAGAGTCATTCCAAACCCACTTGTGCGATTTGGGACTTCGTTCAAAATCATTTAGAGCCCTGGTGAGCTTTTGGTGCGGCTGAGGCGTACGTTAATAACAGATAAATAAATAGACATAGACATTAGAATTACGTGATTCGGTGTAAGGCCTACATCCATAAACATTTGAGGAGAAGATTCCACTATAATAAGTATTTTCAGTCTTTCATATCTCACTATATAAGGAAAAATATAGACATTGTTGATGGAGGAAATTCCTCTGGTTAGAACTCCCAAATGCTTTTCAAGAAGAGGAAAAAAGTGAAGGAGAGGTGCTACCGGGATTGTTGTCTTTTATAGGAGTCCTGGGTTCGCGTCTCAGTTTCTTTAGTTTATAAGGCCCAGTTTCTTTAGTTTATGTGTCTTTCCTTTTTGTCACATTCTCATGCCCTGGCATTCATCAAGTCTCCCATCAGTCAATCTTTAGTTGTACCTCTATGCCCCTTTGGTCCCTAGCAGGCTTGGCTTATCACATGTTGCCTTGCAATGCCATAAATGGCAGAGCCTCACTCGTATTTTCTTCCCCTCACAAGAAGAGTCATTTTTGGTGACCTTTTGTGATGATTTGTATCGTTGAAATTGACTTTGTGGAACGGTTTAATGGGTAAATTGAAACACTATTTCCAGCATTTTTGGAAGAATTGTGATAGAACAAAATCGCCAACAATAATGGCTTTTTTCGACGATTTGTCCTATTGCTGGGTTAAAACATAAGTGAACATTTCATTTCGTCAAACATGCAGCTAGGGCTGTGCTCCAATTCCGATGGAGTCGGAGTTCGAAGTTCCGACTTCCGACTCCGACTAGGGTGTAAGAAAACCGAATCAGACTAGTGGACCAGACAGGACCAGATGAAATTCAGTCCAATCTGATCCAATTTTTGTATAGATCGAACATTTCCAGTCCTGTCCCTGTTTAGTGCATTACTTCAACTGGACCGGACCGAACCGAATGCACACCATATATATATATGTGTGTGTGTGTGTGTGTGTGTTTGTGTATATAAATAATAGTATATAAATTATAATATTAATATTCATATAAATTAAGAGTGGTAGTATAACACACTAATATATAATATATACTCTTATAATATTAATATATTATAATTTATAATAGACTAGTTGTAGTATAAAGATATAAATTATAATATATTTATATAGAGTATTAGTAATAATTTATAAGTAATAAGTGTATTATTATTATTTAATATATTATTACTAATTTATCACTATTTACTACATATAAATTTATAATATACTAATGTAATATTATTATTAGTTATAGTTTACCAACCTACGATGTATCACTAAGATACTACCCACTAATTATTAATTATTTTTCTTAGTTCTTAAGATTACATGTAGCAATTATAAATATTAATGTTGTTTTTAACTATATATTTTTGAAGAATTTCATTTATAATCAAGGTGAATGAGTACTTCACTGATTGTACATTCTCAAATACTCTATCTAGGCGTTCTTTAGTAACTTATGAAAATTAAATTAACTAATCAACTTATGGGGCCATGGGCTATATATAATATAGAATATTAGTTATAACTTTTAGTATAAGACTATAAGTTATAACTATATATTTTGTTTAATATTTAGATGAGATTAGAAATTAACAAAGATGATTATTTTTTATGGAAGTAGTAGTAGTATATAATTAATAATTTATAAAGAGTTAATTTCTTTAAAGAGTTAGGACTTTTAAGGACTGGTTGTATTTTATTTTATTTGGACTCTTAACTCTTAAGGACTCTTAAGAGTACTTAAGAGTTAATTTTTTTTTATTTTATTTGAGTTTTTAATGACTGTTTTTCTTTAATTTTTTTATTTAAATTATTTTTCTTTTGCCAATTATTTTAAGAGTAAATTTTTTTTAATATTATTTGACTTAAATCTGTGATAAATACATAAATTAGGCTGGAAATAATTAAATTTGGGTTAAAAATTATTTTTTATTATTGCAATATTTTTTTTATCAAATTTAGCCAATTAAATCATATTAGGTGCCCTTGGACCGAACCGGACAGTCCTTAGACCGAATTGGACTGGACCGATATAAACTAAATAGGAGTTCGGTCTGGTCAAGGGCTGAAAATTTTTTTGACCGAATAGAACCGGTCCACATTTTTTCCAGACCGAACTATATTATTTACACCCCTAACTTTCACATAAGTGGGAGCCCAAAATTCCCTCCAACTTCAACTTTGAAAAAGAGTTAGAGTTCGACTCCGATCGAAAGTCGGAGTTCCGATTAGAGGTCGAAATTCCGACCTCCGATCGAAATCCCTTTTTTTGTTACACAAACTAAAAGGAATTTAGTGTAAAAAAAATTAAGAAATGGCCGCATTCATCTACCTCATTTCCATCGGAAGTTTCGTCTTATTCTGGATTATGAAAGCCTTCGACTCCAGCCTTTGACCCGATCGTCTACCATAATTTCTTAGTCTGGGTAGATTAAATGGAAAGGCCTTCATCTTCATTGGGTCTTCGAAATGGAGAATGGTGATAGTTATTGGCTGGAGTTGCTAGGGGGAAGAGAGAAGAGATAAGTTGGGAGATGGTTGCCGCTAAATTCGTTGCGGGGAAATAGAAGAGTCAAGACCCATTCAAAGAAGGGAGGAAGGAGTTAGGATTTATGGTTGAAAAGAGATGATTTTATACCATAATTAAACTATGTTGTTTAAGGGTTTTTAAAAACAAAAAAGCAAGAATAAAAATGGCTTGTGGGACTCGAACTCGGGATCGATCAAAGGATGTATAACACGCCTAAACCATTAGGCCACTTGAGTCCCTCATATTTATATTATAATATATAATATATAAACTATAAATAATCGGAGTTCAGAATCAGAAATCGGAATCCAACTAAACTCCGTTTTCGATTCCGAACTTCAATTTTGGAGTCGGAGTATTTTCGACTCTGAATTCCGACTTCAAACTCCGATCAGAGTCAGAATCGGAGTGAAAGTCGGTCGAAAATTGAAAGTCAAAATTTTTTCCCATCTCTACATGCAACGAAATAAAAATTGTCAAAAATATATAAATATGGCGATTATTTAGAATTTTTGCGACAATTTTGGACACTGAAAAAGGGAAAATATAATAAAATAAGGTATTCACACACTATACTACAAGAAACATGACGCCAGTTTTCAGAGGACTTCTACACAACCTTCCATCCTCTACACATATTTATTTTTTATTTTTTCTTTAATTTTTTTTAAGTTGTTAAATTTTTATTTTAAATTTTCTCTTTTTAAACTAATTTAATTTTTTTATTCATTATTTATATATTAAATATTTAATTAAAAATAAAATAAAATAAAATATAGTGTTTAAAAATTGGGTCAATAGTAAAAAATTAAGTAAATTTTTTCCAGTTTTCATCGCAAAAGGTCAGAAAAAATATGGTAGAAAGTCCTTACTGACGATATTAAATTGACGCACGTTGGTTGAAACAGGTCATTACTAGTGTACACCTCCTGCACGCAAAGTTTTGAATTCCATTCCGGTGATCATTCTGGTTGAGGCACTGGAATGGAATATTTCGGTATCGGTCTGTTCCGATGTGCCGTTTCGGGATTAATTATATATTATAATAAATAAATATATATATATATATATAAACTAACAACTAATAGAATAAAGACATATATATATATATATATATATATGTAAGTGTGTATCATATATGTGTACATATTAGAAAAATTGAAAATTTATAAAATGATTGTAAGTTGAAAAAATACAAATTTGAGTTGAGATACAAAAATAAATAAATAGATAAAATATTAAAAATAATGATATTAAAAAAAAACGTATTTAAAATTACAAAGTATATAAATATATTTTATATTCTAAAATTAATTAAATACCATCTAAATTTAAAATTTTTTAAAAAATATCATTCAAACACAAAAAAATTACAAAAATAATCTAAACCGGAATAGGGACCGGAACGACCAGAATTTGGACCGTAATGGCCGGAATTTGATCGGAATGGCCGGAATTTGACCGGAATGACCAGAACGGGCCGAAATTTGGACTAGAACGGAATAAGGAGGTATAATGTTCCGGTTGAGGCACTGGAACGGAATATTCCGGCCGTTCCGACCGAAACAAAACAGAATTCAAAACTATACCTGCATGTCTATATAAGTAATTAATTAAAATTTGTATTAATTTTCATATAAACAAATTAACTAGCTAGTAAGAGGCCGCCGAGCCTAAGACTAGGTTTGGGTAGCAAATATTTATTAGATATTTTCATAATATTTTATTATTATTTATTATTTTATTATTATTTTATAATTATTTTATTTATTTTTAAATATTATTCATTATTTTTTATTACTATCCAATATTCTATTATTATTTTTTCACAATTATTCATAACTATTTTTAACACTTCTCACCGTCTAAACGTATCCTAAGATTACACATATATATCAATTGATTTTATGGCTTTCAGCTTTGTACGTAGTAATTATCCCTGTGATGAGTTAGCCCAAAATACACTCTTTAATTTTTTGTTTTTCCTAAGCAGCATACCGGCCATATGGATCATCATCTGAAGCCAGCTGGTCTAAACACTGCACATTATCATCGTACGTCCGGAGTTCATGGCCATGACAATCAAGATGTACTTGGCGTTGGGGCTGCACCCAGAGCCCATCCTTATTCCTCTTCATTCCCTTGTTTTCATCCTGCCTCCAGTGAGGCGGGACCAAATATTCATCTTTCAGGAAATCAGAGCTTTTGTTCACCAATGCAATATCTCTTCCACTCGCTAGCTCAAATTTATGGTCTTTTCCATGATATCTACATCGCATTCCAAACCAAATTAATTATGACATTAACCCCACAAGATTAATAATCATGCCATGCATGCATGCGCACACGTAGATGAATGAATATATATATATATATATATGTATCTTCGACAAAATATTTTAAAATTATATAAAACAAAAAATTTATAAATCGATATGATTTAATATAATACGTAAAATTATAAAATTATTTTTTTGTAAAGTAAATTTATTAAATCTTTTAAAATTATATCTGGTTATATATTTATTTTATTATAATTTATTTGTGTATATAGTAGTAATCATATATTAGGCTTAGATTTGAGATATTTAGTGTTTATCATACAGAAAAGAGGAACAAATTATTGAGATTCAAATTTACCCATCAAGTTCTTTTAAAAAAATATAAAAAGTTTACCCATCAAGCAAATGCAGGAGAGCCTCCAAATTATGTGCACGAGCCGGATCATCATGAACAGCCCGCTTCAAGAACGGCGAGTTCCGGTGGTCCAATGCAAGCTCAACCCCAACGTGAGAGTAACTCCACGGCAACCACTTTGCAAACTTCATCATCATCGGCGGCGACCGCTCGTTAAATAATAACCCCGGCACCTTCGGCACCACGTCGTGGACATTCACCACCCTCAACACCTTCAAACCCAAAGTCGACTCCAACCTCTCCCTGAACGCCACATTCCCTACTCTCGGACCCGCAAACGAGAACACGCACACCGGCACGGCCGGCCTGCCTGCCGGTAACTCTTTCAAGCTCGTTGCAACGATATCGTACGCGCTTAGAAAGGCCAACGCAGCCCCGAGACTATGCCCCGTAATTGTAATGCTTACTTCTTCGTGATCTGCGTACATATCGAGTAACCTTCTGACCTCGGAAAGGATCTGCTCTCTCGCTGAAAGCCTGCAATATTTGCAGTCCTCTTCCTTGTCTGTATAGAGGTTTAAAAACCCAGTTTGGACTTTCACAGTTGGAGACGAGCATGGGATTTTCGAAGAAATTGGTACGAGGAAATCCTTGAAGTCTTCTATCCACTCTAGCCGTGTCACTGTGCCTCTCCATGCGATAGTTATGTCACGGCGGCCCAAGCGTCGGGAAGTCTCGTCGTTTGAAACGGCGATATATCCGATCCAATTAGCGTTCTTGCTCCACACTTTTGGGGAAGCTGAATTCCTGAAAAAGTTTGGAAGATTGATTTTTGAGGTCGCAAACAGATAGCGAGAGACATCGTAACCGAGATGTGACATTCCTAAGGAGTCAAAGAATTCACTCGGCGTGTATTTACAGGTGCCGCAGTACTTGGAAAATGGGTTATAATCGAAGGCGTCATAACATGCTTGTGCCATTTCGCCGTACCGGATCAGCTCTGATCGAAGACGCCGATCCATGGGATCGAGTAGGTCAACCGGCCAGTCGTTTTGGCCGTGGATTTCACGCCAGAAATCGGCTATTTGGCACTCAACTGCCGGTAATTGGATGGTGATTTCGTGTTCTTCTTCATCATCTTGTTCTACTTTCGATATTGATCTTTCTTTCTTGGCCTCAGTGAGTTTGGTGGATACGGCGGATAAGTAGTCGTCGCATGTTTTGGGGAGTACGCTGAATTGTGTCGGTGTTTTTGTGTAAAATTTTGAAACTCCAAGATGGGAGTTTTGTCCTAGAAATGGTAATGGAACATGAGTTATGGGTTGGAGGGGGTTCTTGGTGTTTATAATTGTACTTGTAAAGGCCGGAAGGACAGCACTTGAGGGAGAAGAAATGGCTAACATTTGGAAACTTCTGCTCCGTGAAATTGTTATCGAGAACTAGCTAGGGGATCGATCGCGAGGAGATGCCTTAACAATTAATATTCTCTGATCTGAATAAGATGGAGATATTTATAAATGTCTGGTCCCGGAAAGATCATCATCATGTACATGTTATCTACTTTCTTACATTCTAGTTCACACATTAATTAATTCAATATCTGAACGTTATTTTATTTTTGTCGGCCAATCGTGTTGAATTTTCGAACCTGCTGGGAAAAGTGAATGCAGACAGCTGCATGGCGGCCATGCAGGGTTGCAATATTATCGTCTTGATCTTAAATTATATATATTACTACTGCATAAAAGCGACCGATCAGTGCGAGGTACGTACGTAAGAAGGCATGGCGGCCATGGAGTCTCGCGTCAAATTAGCTAGGAAGGCATCAAACCACATCGTGAAAGAAGTTTCATCGTAACTAATACATGATCACTACGGCCTTTTATAATAAAAAAAATCAGTTATTTGTAATATTTTAATTACAGTTAGAATGATTATTTTTACTGTAAATATATTTTTGTAGAATTCTTTTCTATTTTTTGTAATAAAATCTAATATTACAAAAAGTCAATTTTTTTATAATGTTTTGTCAATATTGCATAACCAAGTCAAAGTATTCATGATGTGGTTTTAGCCATTAATTATTATTTATGATCGCATAACCAAAGTGCGTCAACAAATTCTGTTTGGATTCGAGAGTAAACTTATCTCATCTTATTTCAATTTATCTCAAATTTATTATTATACTTTTCTTATTTTCATATAAAACATAAATCTCATTAATACAATTTTTTCAAATTTTAATATAGTTTTTTCAATTCTTAAGACAACCTTTTCAAATTATAAAATAATAAAAATATTAAAAAATAAATTCTTCTCAACTTATCTAAATTCATCTCATCTCAATTTCGAACTTAAACAGAACCTTAAAATTACTGAGAACCTAATATAACAAAGGTACAATCTGAGCTAGCAATATATATATATATATATATATATATCTGACCTTTGAAATCTAAATCTATTGGATTGAAGTTAATTACTAATGTACTGGACGAGTTCGTTCGTTCATGCATGCTGATCATGATCTATGATCTATCTTTAATCAACGATCTAATTTGCTTTGTATATCAATTAACCTGTCCAAAGTTATTATATGTAGCTCTAATTAAGTTTAATTTGTTTGTAATTTATGTGGGTATGCATGCGGGCCCTTATATATAATTGTTAATAGGGAAAACACTAAGATGCCCGAGAGGCAATATGTGACCAATAGGCCGCGGATTGAACGATAGTTGTTTTGTGTGTGGAATATTGTTGAGTACTATTATACTCCTGATCTAAAAGGATGGATTGATGCTGACTACAGAAATAGGTTGCTCATTCGCTTAGCCTCCCTCTCCCTGGGTTATCTTCTACTTCTTTCTTCATTTACTCGGTCTTAAATTAAGATTCTAACTTTGACATCGGGCGCGACAATCGAACCCAACCATCGCTTCTTCCACTCTCGCAAGTACCGGGTAAAAAGAGGGATTAACACAATGATTTTCTTTTTCTTTTTGTTTTTGAAGAAAAAAAGGAACTATATGTATTAATTAATAACAAACATTACAGCTGGTTTTTTTTTTTTTAATATAATCAATTGGATTTAAAATATATATTACAAGTCAACTAACAACGATTATAGCTTTCCAATACATTAAAAATGGCTGACAATGTAAACTTCTCTAGATCTCCATATAAGAGATAGCCTAATTCTATCTAAGATAGAGTAACAATCAACTCTGTACCCATTTTAAAACGGATTAGGGGACACACTCTACAGACCAAGAGTCCTAAAAACAAAGTGTTTTTTTTTTATTATACTAAAATGTTAAAACAACAAACTAGAGTTTAAAAAATGTGGGAAAAAATGAATCATATTTGTACACATATATAGATTGTACAAATATAGATTCACATTTTCAATTTTGGATAAATTTAAAAATAAAAAATAAGAGAGTGACTGTGACATAACAGCGTGTAAGGGACACGTACCACCTTTAGAGAATGGTGGAAAGTCAAGTCCCATGAATGCGGACGTCCTAATCGACCCAGTTGGGCATCATGGGGCAATTGTAGGCCAACCCTGTAAGAGCGCATGCGTTTAAAACTTCCAAGGTGGATCGCACGTGACTCCTACCCGCGTCACTCCAATTGGCACTGTTTTGCCCCTCTTTGCTAGATCGGCTCCTTGAATGTCCTGAGGGAGGAGGCCCCTAGTGGGTTGACTGGCCACTGGAAACTTATTCTCCATGGCTGAAAATGAACTGAAAAGAAGACAAGAAAGACCTGCGAAAATCAAAAAAAGTGCAAAGAGATGGGAGAGAAGGAGGGAGGAGGGAGAGCCGAAACTCCCACCTCCCGTTGGCTGCTGTTCTAGGTTTCCTAGGGTTTATTTTTTGAGTGATTAACACTATGATTTTAATTGTTTGCTTTCATATATTTTCTCAATTCATCTCATTTCATATAAGTATTACAACCTTTTCAAATCTCTATGAAAATAAAATAAATAATTCAAAATATTTAAATTTTTAAATAAAATTAATATTAAAAAAATATATTCTAACAATATTTTATTCAACTTTTAACTTTAATATCAACTTAATTTTTTTCATTTTATCTCAAAACAAACGAGACAGTATACAAGAAAAATAATGAGACATTCACCTTTTAGTCTCCCACTGGATGGTCAGGTGATGTGAACATGATCCTAACATCCAATAAGCACTCTTTCTCTCTTTTAAGGTCTTGTTTGGATACATAAAGTTTATTACATCTCATTTTATTACAATTTTTTATTTTATAAACCATCTCATTTTATTTTATCTTATTGTTTCAAATTTTTTATACAAAATATAATAAACAGTTTAATTTTTTCAATTTCTAAAATAATAATACTAAAAATAATATTCTAACAATATTTTATTCAAATTTTAATTTTTATCTAAAACCTCTTATCTCGTCTTACTATCTAAACATGGCCTTAATGTTTTCTCATTTAAATAAAGTGGAACTTTAATCTTTTTAATGAAGTGGTAATATTGGCATATTGTTAAGGCCGGTGCTACGTACATGACCAACCACCCTCCCTTGGTCCTTATCGTCCACTCGTTAATTAGGAAGACGAACTTTTACGTCCACCGTTCATCCAAACCATCCCTACTTACAAGATTCACAGATCCAATACTTCCATGCATGTTATCAATCATCATCATGTTAAATTAGGACTATAATCTAGCTGAATCAAGTCGAGCCGGTCTTTGGCTTATCGAACTCGGCTCAATTAAAAATACTCAAACTCGAGAGTTTTTTTATTCTTTATTCTAGTTCGACTCGATAAGATAAACTCTCAATTGAACTTGAGCTCGAATCAAGGCCAACTCAATATGTATTGAGGTATAAGACGAAATTTAAGTAAATCATTCATAATTATATATAATACAATAAAATATAAATTATTATATGGAAATAAAATGAGATTTTATTTAAATATTTAAATAAATTATTTTTGAATTTATATTTAATACAACAACTTATATAAAATGAGGTCTTGCATGATCTTGAAAAGGTTATTTAAAAATATAAATAATTTATTGTATCAAATATTAAATTTAGTATTAAGGGGCCTTGCACTTGAAAAATATATAAATTATTTAAATCTTCTTTAATGAGATGACTTTTTTATTTTCTAAAAAATAAAAAATAGAAGAAAATATAATCATTTTTTATTTTTGGGGGCTTTATTTAAGTTGGGGTTTTAGGCAATAGCCTCTCGAATTGTTTATATTTTTATTTTTTGAATAAGATTTAATAATAAATAAATTAGATGAATAAAAAATAAAAAGTCTAATATTGAGTTATACAGCTAACAAGTAGAACCACTATTGAATTATCAAATTTTAAAATTTTTATAAATAATTCTAACTAGTTGATATTTATCTATAATAATAATATATTATATGCTTACATATATTATTAATACATACACATAATATGATAGCATGTATCTATTTCATATATGGTTCTTACATACTCGCATATGAAATTATTAAATTTTAAGAACTAATTATTATATAAATTATAAAATATAACTATGAAATATATTTAATATATAAACATAAGTAATTAAGTTACATATTATATATTTAATTATAAAAATAGTATGCTTATATTATTATAAGCTAATACATATATATATACGTATGTATTTATATTGGTGTATCTATATATTATTAGCGATTTTGTTGATGTATTTATATTGGTGGAAAGTGCCAAACATTGGGTATTACTTGAAGAAATATATAAGTAAGTTTTAATCGAGTCAAGTTAACGAGTCGACTCAAACATAAACAAACGGACTTTAACAAATTTTAGTTGAGTCAAGTTGAGTTTTATCAAGTATGTATTATTTATTAATTGAGCGTATATCTACTTTTACGAATGAGTTCTTTTTCACAACTCGAGTTAGATTCAAATTTAATCAGACGAGTGCCAAAGGAGCTACTTAATAGACTAATTCATTTACAACTTTATAGCAAGTACATCATTACTGTCTATTTTCTATCAAGAACAACATTGCCCGCGATTTCATCAGCCCATTGATTGCATTTTCAACGCCAACCAGCCAACAACTTTCAATTCATACAAACACATTAAAATACCTTTTCATAATTAGCAATCCCTATTTAATGACGGAGATTACAAGATTTATCATATAGATGTTATAAACTGATGCATGCATATCATGCCTAAGTCCTAACCAATCGCATAAAGTGCCAACCCATCTAATTATTTGCCAGCCATATATTTATCCATCTCTGTAATAAATCCTACAATATTTATAATAATTAGTTTAGATAATTAGATTTGAAAGGAGGATTTGGATCTTAAAAACATAAGTCTAAATATCATATTTAAATCATATATATTATAAAATAAAGATGTTTTTGTAAAATTATGTTAATTTTATAATATAATACATATACAACACATTACACAATATATATTTTTTATAATATTATTATGTAAAATATTATAAAATATATTGTATATTTTTTTGGGATTCAATATGTTGTATGTTTAATATCCTTAAAAAAGCATAATAGGCTCCTCCGGTCCACGCTCTCCCTTTCGGTACTCGAGTATCCTTTTAATAATTTAAAAGCAAGCGCGCGAAATCTACGTTGTTCTCCCGCGCCTTTCCCGACCATTCTTTCTCTCTCTCTCTCTCTCTGAGTCGCCGCGCCTAATTATATCTTAGTCATTTCTCACTCGCACACACTCTCCCTCTATCTCGCGCGGTCGCTATGCAGCATCACAACCACCACCGTAACCAATCACCATTATCCCCTGGGAGCCCGACCACTCCATGTAGCGACGCCACCATAGCCGCCGAGCCGAAGCCGGCGAAGAAGCGTGGAAGTTATAACTGTGGCCGCTGTGGCCTCCCTAAGAAGGGTCACTCCTGCCATGTCGGTAGCCCCACCGTCTCCATCGACAGCACTCCAATGCAGGCCGATTCTTCCGCCACGTATTCCATATCCCCTTCGCTGCCGCCGCCGCTGCGTCAGTCCTACTCTCACCTCCGCCGCGCGCTCTCATTCGAAGATGACGTACACGGCGGATTCCCGGAGCCCGAGACGGAAGAGGACGAGGAGGACTTGGACCTCCACTATAGATTGCCGGATCCGGAGTCGGACGGTTTCCCGGCGGGTTGTTTGTGGGAGATATTAAAAAGGTTGCCGCCGGCGGGACTATTGGCGGCGGCGAGGGTGTGCAAGGGGTGGAGGGAGACGGCGAGGAGGTTATGGAAGGCGGCGGAGGAGCTCAGACTTAGGGTTCCGGCCAGGTCTCAGGTCGGATCTGTGTTACAGAAATGCCCCGGGCTCGTGAGACTCTCTCTAAGAATGGAAAGGTTAGGGTTCTCCGGTACAAGAAACCATATGATCTATGGTTTTATCGGATGGATCAGATTATTCTAAATGGACATTAAGCTTAAACAAGGCGAAAATTTGCTTAAAAATCGATCAGTTAAGAAATATGAGTTGAAATGAAACGTACTTTGATCTATAGAGCTGGATGCAAGAAACGATTTCGAGGTGTTTGGTCTATAAAAATCAACTCGAACAACGACATTACACAGTTCGATCTATAAGCATCTCGGGATGCTTTATATTAGGATTTCAAAGCGATCATTGCAGTTTTAAAAAAGTAGAAGTATTTGAAAGAGAACGAAATTGGAGAAATGGCTTTTTTTGGTTTAACTAAAAGTTATATTTTTTTGGTTTTGCAGTGATGTAGATGCAACAATGCTAGCGTGCATTGCATTCTCTTGCCCTAATCTCGAATTTATGGAGATCTTGAAATCTGAAGCTGCGATAAATCGGATCTCTGGGTAAGATTCATGTTCTTCTGTTTCCCTCTTATATTTTTGTTTTTTCAAAATGTTGCGATAGTTGATTTGTTTCCTATAATATTAATGCCTAAGCTGATAAAATTCTTCCGTGAGATAGGAACAATGTGATTGGTTAAGAGTCCTTGAGATAAACGTTTTGCGCAACAAATGCAAAACTTATCATGGTGGCAAAATCAAACAGCGGTCTATAGTTCTTTTAAGGTTTTGATGTTTGTATAAACTTATCAAAAAAAGATTTGATGTTTGTATAATTTATGTAGATCTGTTATTGTACCAAGATATTTATGTAGATCTGTTATTGTACCAAGATATTTGGTACAATAGGGTGCTTATTGAAGCATTTAAGTGGATGCTCCAAATCTTAATGCATTAACGTTATTGCTTTGTTTTGTTTGTTTTTCCTTGGGATGCCAACTGAGTTTCTGGCACGATCTGTTTCACCCTTTCTTTTAGACAGTTACATTGTGTTCTGTAATGCGAGTAAACAGACCTCTTTCTTTTAGCTGAAAAATGTTCTTTGAGGGCTGGTTAATTGGTCTATGAACTTTTAACTGCAGCGATGAATTGGGGAGATTTGTTGCGGATAAGCGATGCCTCAAAAGTCTTAAGATGGAAGGGTGTTCTAATCTTGGGGGTTTTGTTCTTTGTTCATCCAGTCTTTCAACTCTCTGGCTTTCAGATCTATTCTCCCTCTCTAAGACGGTGATCATTTTCCCTTTCCTTCTACTACTTGAGATGTGATTTTCTCTACAATTCAAATTCAAGGTCTTTCTTTCTCTGCTGTGTTTAAGTTATTTCTTTTGTATGTACTTGAACATTCTATCAGGTTTTTAACTGCCCAAATCTGAAAGAGATTTCCCTTGAATTTTCTTGCCAAGAAAATGATACTACCAATCTTATCACGATGGTTGATGGTGTGGGAAGGAATTGCCCAAGGTTGCAAAACATACACATTGCATCGGTTCGGCTTTCTCATTCTGTTGTGCTTGCTCTTACAGCTGCAGAGTTCAGGTTTGTCAAGTAACCAATATCTATGCCACCTTTATTGTGCTATTTGGCCTTTTTTTATGGCAATCTTCACATTTCTCCGCAATGTAGGAACTTAATAGTTTCTTTTGACCACTTGACAATAATAAAAATTTGAGTGAAGGTTGTTCAATTGCTTATTCTTCAGGTGGTTGCGAATGCTTTCACTAGTTATTGGATCTGAAATCACTGATGCATCTGTTGCTGCCATTGCTTCAAGCTATCCAGGCTTAGAATTGCTTGACCTGAGCGGGTACATTTTTGTTCCCATGTACAGTTGCATTCAGCTGCTCATAAGATAAGCTAACTATTGTCCTAGTATTAGAGAAATGCTTCTACTTGAAGCAGCGTATAAACAAAAAAACCAACTTAAGTAAAAATGAGTTATGCAGCATCCCATGCTTGAGGTTGTGATTCTAGGTTTTAAAGTAACTATCTTATTGTGGAATTAGATTTTATGAAGGTAATTTTTGAACTTTCAAATCCTTGCATTGTAGATTGTCTATTGAGTTCTGGTTCAAGTTGGCTTCAAATATTTAGTTGTAGGTTTTCAGCAAAAGATGGTTAAATATCTATGAACTTAAGGATAATAGCTTCTTCACTTCTCATGATGTGTGAGATTTTATTTTTGATGCTACATTTCCTAATTTCAGATCAAGCATCAGTGATAGTGGCATTGGAATGATCTGCAATGTGTTCCCTGAAACACTTTCAAGGCTTCTACTTGCTCTTTGTCCTAATGTTACTTCAAGTAATTATCCATTTAAGGCTCCTCATCTATATAATGTATTGTTTTTTTAGTTATCTGTTAAGTAATGTTTGTTTACACATTGACTTATGCTCATAAACCAATTGACTGTAATTTCAGGTGGCATTCAGTTTGCCACAGCTCAGTTGCCTCGTCTTGAACTCATGGATTGTGGCATGACCATTTGTGATCCTAATTCTGAAAATCCAGTCCCTGATGAAACCAGTGATTGGGAAATAAAGAACACTTCAAACGCCCAACTACACCTTATTCACCAGAAGCTGATTATCAAGCACAACCGGCTGAAAAAACTCAGTTTGTGGGGTTGTTCTGGCTTAGATGTAAGGCTTTTCGATCTGAAAACCAAATCATGTCTTCTTGTGTGGTCTCTCTTTGGTTCTTAGCTATTGATTTAAATGCAGGCTCTATATTTAAACTGCCCAGAACTGAGTGATCTGAATCTGAACTCTTGCAAGAATTTACATCCAGGTTTGCCATTGGAAGCATATTCTTTGAGAATGATCTCTGTGCACGCTCTTGCAATTTATTAGTCCTTTTCTGCGTTAGTAAACTACATAGAATTGATCATTGTCGTTCATTATGTCCAGAGAGATTGTTACTTCAGTGCCCTAACTTAGAAAGTGTGCATGCATCGGGTTGTCAAGAGTTGTTGATTGGAGCCATTGAAAATCAGGTAAGAGTTTCTGAGTACATCTTGTCTCTAAGTTCTGTTTTATATTCCAGAAAATTGAGTCAGGGAAATAGAACTAGTGATTTTGCATAATCACCTTAATGGCAGCACTATCATGCTATGGTAGTTTAATATTAGCTGATAATTAACACCAGGAATTGTAGGTTTGCTTTCAAGCCAATTCGGTAGACCACTACTAAAAGCAAACTGATAACAGAAATTCATTAACTTACATATTTGACACTCATAACACAAAATTGTGATTTCTTGTTGACGCAAGTGCAGTTATTCCGCTGAATGAATGTCGTTTATCAATTTAGAAGATGTTCTCATTTTTGTGCTGCACTCATCTCAAGTGAGGAATAAGTTTTATCAAGGCAGAGTTCCATCACATCACAAAGAACCTCATTTCTGCAGCGAAAATCTCCTAAACTATTTTATGCTATCTTTGAGACTGGACAACTATAAGTTAGAAGATAGGTTGAGTGGATAGATTAGGAATAGAACATGTAATTCTTGTTTTAAATTATTTGGTTACAGTACATATTGTTCTTACACTTGCAATTTTGCCAAATCTGTTTGCAGGTCAAGAATAACTTCTCTGCCATGGAAAATGTATTACCATGTAAACGTTTAGCTGACGGGTCCAAAAGAGTTCGAGTTCCTCATTTTCTCAGTGCACAGGTAAAGCTGAAAAAATTAGCTATAGGAAGTTCCCACATCATGCTTGCCCATATGCTTAAATGTTTTGGTTACCTGATCCCCCGATTTAGTTTCAAATCAATGTAAATTTATTTCTCTACTTTTTCTCAGATATGAGGCTTATTTAGGGTTATAAACTAATGCACTTTTGATAATCTGAGGACTATTTTGCTTGATCTAAAAAACTTTACTGAAAGTTTTGTTGTCATTTTTGCAGTCATACGACGATGACAAGAAGTCGAGGTTCGAGAGACAACATTGTAATGTTCTTGTGAGCTGACCACATGTATTCCCCTGACCTTTATATTAGTGTGTAGACATGGTGCGATCTCGCCTATATTGTTATGTAAATTTCCTAAGGCCTCGTGTATTCAAACAGTTTATTTTTGTTCAAAATCATGCTAGGGATTGGTCCCTCCAAGAAAAGTGGAAAACAGGAGGAAAAACTAATTGTAGTAGTCTCAAATCTCCAATCATTATTGGGAAGAAACATTGGCTGACCATTGGATTTGTCAGTTCCTCATCTCTCAAATAAAAAGATCTTAATAATTTTTACACTTTTTTGTCACTACTGATGTCTGTCTTTCATGGTTGTTGGGGCTATTAAGATTCTTTTGGTATTGTCTGTATATTTGTTGTCCCATGGAGCAAATTTCAAGTCTAGTCCTTCTTAGTTGTCCACCTCATCTGGCCTTTTTTCTATATGGTCCTCCCTATTGCTCGGGCCATCTTCTTTAAGGCATGTTGAGCTGACCTTGATTGGATTTCCATAAACCCAAGGCCGGGAGCTGGTCAGTGGACCGAACTTTCTTAGGGGCCATGCTCGAGTACTGCCTACGAGCCCTAATACTGCGGTTTATATAGATCTAGATCTTTTAGTATCTGTTTGGGAACATGTTTTCGGATTACTTTGTTTTTTAACTCACAAATAGTTTATTATTAGTCACATATTATTCACTATTATCACATTATTATTATAATTTATTTTACTATTATTTACAGAAGATTTGAAATACTCTTAAGACTCCGTTAATCTCATAATGGTTGCAACTTGTTTTAGAGAATTAATACTCGCAGTTGTAAATGCGTAAACATTACACAATTATTTTAAAAAAAATTGAATAAATATGAGATTAACATAAAAAGAATTAATTTATAATAATAAATTTTACTTTTTTTTTCAAAGCAATTATGTTGTACACTATAACTATCTGTAGAAATGCTTCTAATACACGTTTTAGAGTCGGTGATGCTTAGGTTCTTTATTATCGGCCTACCAAACAAGCTGACTCGACCTTATTGACGAATCTTGGTGGAAGGGAGGTTTTGTGCCAATGGGGACAGGCTCGGTCCATTTGATGAAAACATAAGGCCTGTGACTATGATCTAGGATGGGAGGAGCACATGACATGCTGTCGGCCGCATTAAAGCGGAAAAGGCCGACCCGGATCTTGCTCTTGATAAGATCGGCCGCATTAAATGCAACGTCGATTGGCCAGTAGAGAAGGTCGATTCCCTGTTGGTGACAAAAGAGAAAGGAGGATCATTTGGTACATGGAAACTCATTATTTACTGTGGGACCCATAATAATTATAAAGACACGAATCCTCTAAGAACAAATTAAATAAACAGACTCGTTATAACTCATTATATA
Organism: Platycarya longipes; assembly: GCA_036559045.1. Taxonomy (NCBI): domain Eukaryota; kingdom Viridiplantae; phylum Streptophyta; class Magnoliopsida; order Fagales; family Juglandaceae; genus Platycarya; species Platycarya longipes. The sequence continues at coordinate 2,495,588 of CM071792.1, forward strand.
AATTTTTTTAATTATAAATGAAATATGTAAAGAAGTGGAAGATAAAACTATAAAAAATTATATTATCAAATCGGTACGTAGAGCATATATAATAACGTTTTATATGACACAATTTAATATAAAATATAAATTTTATAAATCAAATTCTATTGTTTAATGACATGGATTGTGATATATATATATATATATATATATACACACACACACACACACACACGAGAATAGAAAAACACTAAAGCTATATTAGTAGAATGTGTGCTAGCTGATATGATAGTCTTATTAGAAATGTGAGATGATGTCTAGAACAAATTCCTTCCAAAACAATATAGAATTTCCATATTATCATCCTGATCTTTTGAAGGTGTTGAATCTCATTTTCTAGAAGCATCATTTTAGAAAAAGAACCTGAGATTCAAATTATTATCTATCCTTATGACTTGGAGGGAAATTATTCATACAAAGAATCTCTTAGGCTAAGTAATGCACGAGAATTAGAGATTCCCAAGTTCATGCCCTTGATTATGTATCTTATTTACATATTGTTTTAACGTATTCAAATTAGATCAGAGGTTAGCTGGGAAGCATATATAACACGATGAGTTAAACAAAGTAGACCAAACGGTCTAAACCACAGGAGATCATTCTTGGATATTTTGATGGAGATGGACACCTTTAGAGTACTCTTATTGGATTGTTTAAAATTATTCTTTGAAGAGTACAAAATTGTACATTTATTAAAAAAATTTGATCATATTTAATCAAAAGTAAAGATAAATTTGTGTGAAAATAGAATAAAAGTATTTTTTGTGAATAGTAAAGTTAAAATTTTATTCATTATTGGTTAAATTTGGCAAAATTTTTAGCTTTACTATTTACTTTTGAAGATCCAAAATACTTTTATTTCCTTTTTTCACAAACTTTTCCTCATTTTTGATTAAATATAACCAAATTTTTTTGATAAAAATTATATTTTTTAGAATTTAGATTTAGACAATCAATAAGAATGCTAAATGGCCGCCTCTATTATATGCTGGCCGGTTATGTCATCTTCGTGAGAGACAGAGGATCATGACAACTAGAAGTAATTAACACACCAAATCATGCTGCATATTATACGTAATATCTCGATCGAACTCGTTCTTGAAGCACATAATGTTAATAATTCTGTAATTCATGAATTACAGAATTATTAACATTATTTGTCATGGAAGTATATGGTCCGTGACAAATGTTATTTTACCGCGAGTTATATGCCACTGATGTCCCACGAGTTAAATTGGTAGGAAAAATATTTTATCCACAAAAATCTTATTTTTAGTCCCAAGAATCCTTCTTGGCAAAAAGCCGAAAATCTTGTAGTGTTATGTATATATATCTCTACCCATATCACATTCATCTGCTCTCATTTCCTGATACTCACATTTTAATATATTCTGAATAAGGAGGCAATTATCTCTCCTGGTTTCTTTGTGCTGTTTTCAATCTTTACGTATATTCAAAATATTGCCCAGTTACGTATAGTAGTACCAGTACCCTTATCATTCGAAACACATAGTACTTTATCAACAAAATGATCTACTTATCCAAGATTAATAGAGAGAGAGAGACTAATTATTTAATTAAGTTGATCATATAAACATGATATATATACATATACATAGAGAGAGAGAGAGAGAGAGAGAGAGAGACACACACACACACACACACTCACACAAAATTAATAAACGAAAAGAAATATATATGAGATTGCATTAAGGGCCAGCAAACGATATTGGAGCTTGACCCATCACGCACAGTTGCAAGCATTATTAATGCATCAAACATAGGGGACCATGCATACAGTGGTCAAAACGTACAAATGATTCATTATATACGTGACTCAATGATCTGTGGTATGCCCCCACGAAACAAATATTTACTTATTAATACCCTAAAAGCAGCATATGTATCCAGACCAATAAATTTAGCCAACCAAAAAAAATGGCCATTGCATAAATGCTCCATCAACATGCACATGATCTTGCTCCCTCTTTTATAAGCTTGCCCATGAAACATCTCCCATTAAGACGTGGTCTCCACCCGTAAAATAACAGCCATACAAGTTGTTTCTTAACAAAACCAAACAAATAGCATGATTCTAAGAATAATTATCATATAGGAAGGACCAAACAAACTTTCAGGATCTTAATAAAAGATCGAGCAGACAATATATTAGATAAAAATATAACTATTTCTAGCATGCCGTTAATTATTACATTTGCACTGCTATAAATTAAACAAGCAAGCCACGTACATGATTTGATACCAAACAAGCAAGACATGATGAAGGTCAAGTCTCTTGGAACATATATAAGAGCTAGCTGTCATGGTTTTTGTCCACGCCATATACTCATATTTATGAATAAATATCATATATATCTCACACTATAAATACTTAATTATATTATATAATCAAACCATACAGAAAACATTAATTACTCCCCATTCATCCTGCTCAATCCATCTGCGCGCTTTTGGGTCCCGTTGATTTGGTTTTAATTTGCAGTCATGATATCATTTCGATCAGATCAAAGGAGCAGGCTGTTGTGGAGCTAGCTTACTAGTTTAGCTTCTGCTCCTGCACTTCTCCATGGCTCTTGGCGCTGAAATCCAAGAAACAGTTTCGTCGACAAATGATCAGAGATTTGGAAATTAGATAAAAACAATATTATTATATATTCTTAGTTTTGGAAGATTCTAACCGAGTCCAATGGCCTCCTTTCCCTTCATGATGCGCAAACGCTTGCATGAATCAACAAACATCCTGCGTATATTTTTGGTAATTTGAGGTAAAAATTAAGAAATTAAGTAAAAATATAAAAGCCAGATCATGAATGGTGTACTTTTGAATATATATATATATATATTATTTGTCAGATATAATTATATTATTTAGTAGTGTTTGTGAGGGATCACGATCAAGAACATACTCCCATGGGACATCACCAACGAGCATCCAGTCACCGACCTTGTCCTCATACGTTGGAACGAAATCAGAGCTGTTCAAAACATCCATCAACTTGCTCCCATTCATGAAATCCTTCATTCCTTGGGATCCATAATTACCAGTTTCAATAAAGAAGAACCATATTAATTAAAATATTGGGCACTTTAATAACAAATTAAGAAAACGAAAGAATTAATATATATATATATATATATATATTAATTTTTACCTATGGTGAAGCAACTGAACATTTTTCCTAAGGCATCAGAGAGGTCTTTGTAACTCTGGTACGTCTTTAAGTCTACCTTACGAAGATAAGGTGCACCATCCATGCTAACCTTCACAAAGGCCGCAGCGCCATTGCCAGTCGCCTTGTTGTCACTCTCTTCCGAGCTGCCCTTTTGGACAGCTAGCATATTCTTTCTGAATGATCGGACTGGTGGCCATCCCACCACTTCTGCCCTAAATTTCCATTTCGTTAAATCATTTCTAGTACTTACTTTCTATAATTTACAGCTTCAGCTTAAAAAATTACAGTTCTCTAGGAGTGCCAAAAGAAGAAGAAGAAGATCATGAAGAACAGAGAGAAAAGAAAGAATACTTATTAATGGAAATAGGAAGCTGATAGTCTATAATTACAATATGATGAGAAAAGGAAGCAAAAATATTACGAAATCAACAAACTGATCCAGAATATAAAAACTAAAAATATATATGTGCATGCTAATTAGCTGATCATCAGGAATATTTATTGCATTGAGAAATTCATCAGGCCGTAGGTAGCGCGGATATATTTCAACGCACTTTTATTTATTTCTTTTTCCCATGATCTGTCTGTGTGATGTTATAATGATTACGCCGAACATGCAGATCATTAGATCAGTTTCAAAAGAAGCTTTTTACAACGTATAATTAATTGTAAATTTATTAGCTCATTATTCTCATGATCTGAAAGGATTATATACTCAAAAATCACTACTTTATGATGACTTTCTCTCGACTTCATGAACACAAACTAGCTACATATACAAAGAACCTTGGGAGTTTCGATCAGCCACGATAACTTTTGAAGTACCCCATAAAAATATTTTATTTTCCACTTTAATTTTAAGAACTTCCTTCCACATGATCCAGCCCCCTCTCTAGCCCCCCCCCCCCCCCCCCCCCTCTCTCTCTCTCTGATGTGAACTTGTTCACCTCTTTCTCAATTCGACCTGAACTCTCAGATAAATTGCGATTTATCTAACCCTAATAACTACGTACCACAGCTATATATATTATTTGCACGAACATGCTTCCAAGAATAACAAGAAAAAGCAACTAAAAAGCAAGAAAGTGCGCATGTTAATATAATATGCAGCTTACTTAGCATCATGCTTGGCTGTATCAGGGGTGAGAAGGTTCTTCTCCTTCTTTAGGATCTTAGTCTTCTCATTCAGATCCATCCCCGCGTCCTTGGAAGAAAGTTTAAGCTTCAAATCCATAAATGTAGCCTCAGTCTCAGAGAAACCTCTCTTCCTCGCCACCTCTCCTAATTCAGTACTACTTCCTCCATTATTTCCTGGCAACCCTAGTCTCAGCTCAGTTTCCTCGAATCCCATCTTCTCCTTCTCTGACCCAATTTCCATGAATTCCACTCTTTACAAATCCTTGTTTCTCTCTCTCTCTCTAAGCATTCAGTGCTTTGTTTCTTTGTGATAATAATAGTGGGGTGTGGGGGGAGTCGGGACGGGAGGGATTGAGGGAAGGATGTTGCGTTTGGGCGTTGCGCGGGTATTAATATAAGAATCGATGGGTTGCAATGTCTTTTTGGGGCTTGGAGGGAACTACGATTGTGACACGTGGCAGGGTGTGTGAGCTGGATTTTTCCAACCTTGCTGGCATAGATGACGACACGTACGGTAATATTGTTTGCTTGATCCTATGATTATTGTTGTGTGGGAGATCGGGAGGAGGAAACAATTACCTTGGCGATTATATGGTGCGGTTTGTATAGTGGATAGAACAGAAGAGGTGTGTTAGAGATGAAAATTGAAAATTAAATAAAATATATATTAATAGAATACTATTTTATTATTTTAAATTTTGAAATAAAAATTTTAAAAAATTATAATTATAATAAAATAAAACATTTTTACAATCCATAAGACACCATATATATTATATATATATATATATATATTAACCTTGAATTCTAATTACTACGTATACGTACTAAGGGCTGGCTTGGCCTTCCAATTTTTCCTCCTTTTATGCATGAGAACCTGGCCAGCAGCAAAGTTTCAATTTAATTATTTGCATATTAATTAAATTTATAGGTACTAGTTCACCGATATTGATCAGCCTTTGATCCATTTTTCGCCTCAAATTAACTATATATTAAAGTGATAATATTCCTTGAATTAAAAAGAGAATCAATCTTGTACAACATATATACACTACAAGAAATATGAGTTTTTGCCACGAATTTTTTTTCTGCCAAATACAATCGTGGCAAATAGTAAGCTGATGACACGAAAAGTGGTTGTGGGAAAAAAATAAGTTTTTTGCCACGATACAATGCTCGCAAATAAAATCTTGTGGGAAATAATGTTTAGTGACGGAAAATAATATTTTTTATGGCGGTTTTATGTCGTGACAAATAATCTTGATTTTGTTAGGGAAAACTTCATGGGAAAATACTATTTGCGGCAATTTTTTTTTGCGACAAATAAATTTAAGAGTCATCCTACACAACTTTTCAATCTTCCACACATAATATTTTTTTAAAAAAATTTTAAATCTTTTTTTTTTAATTTTTTCTTCTTAAATTAATGAATTTTTTATATATTACTCATATATTAAATATTTGATAAAAGAAAATTAAAATTTAAGAAAACCCCCCTCCCCCGCGTGCACTCTGCTCCCTTTCTCGCTCTCTTCTCAGTTCTCTCTAGCCTCACGATCTAGGGTTTGTGCCCTTACGCCATGCTCTCTCTCATCGTTACACCACCCCCTCGATCGTCGACAACCCTCGCAGCGGAGCAGGTCAGTGGTGTTCTCCTAGACTCCTTTCTTCATCTTCGCCGACAACCCTCTCTTCTCCCTTCTTCGTCTTCGCCAACATACCTCTCTTCTCCCTTCTTCATCTTCGTCGACATACCTCTCTTCTCCCAGGCTTCCTTATTCATTTTCTCAGTTCCCACTCAGAGGTGTTCTTAGTTTGTGGAAGCTCCCAGCTTCTTCGTCTTCGTCGACTCGTCCATCAACTCAAAAGGTTAGGTTTTCTATTTATTGATTTTGTAAGTTGCTCTTCTAGCCTTTCTAGGAATGGGTTTGCATCTTTGATTTGGTTAGGGTATGGGATTTTAATGATGTGGTTTTGTAGCTTTGAATATTCAATATTGACGATGCATTGAAAAGGGGGAAGAATTTCCAAGTTGGTCGAGTTTGCTCTATTTTGTAGCTTTGATTTCGTGCTCGAGTTTGCTCGGTTTTGTAGCTTTGATTTCTATTTTCTTGCTCGAGTTTGTTCTGTTTTGTAGCTTTGGTTTTGTGGCTTTGATTTCTATTTTGTTGCTCAAGTTTGCCCTTTTTTGTAGCTTTGATTTCTTGCTCAAGTTTGCTATGTTTTGTAGCTTTGGTTTTGTACCTAGTTGCATTATTATTTTTCGTGTTTCAGTACTCAAAAGGGGGAAGAAATTGCTCTGTTTCAGTACCCATTCTTATGTGCAGTTGGATTTTGTTTATAGGTTAAAAGAGGTTCATACATGTATTGCTTTTTTAATGTAAGTTGTCTTTGTATTTATTTATTGTGACAGATTATATATTCTTCAAATATTGATTGCATCAATGTTATAACAATCATAGTAAGTGGTTGAGAGAATGGTATTTTATTAACTTTTAAGGGTTGCTTACTTAGATAACGGTTAAGGGTTACATTAATCTTGTGTAATTGCTTTGGTTTCCCCCATTTGATAAATGAGTTTACCTTTGTTGTTAGGGAAAGAAAATGTAGTAGTGGTGTCAAGTTGCTGCAGACAGCCCCAGAATGATCTTTAAGTTCAAAGGCACACCTGGGAGCAAACTGCCTCACCATGACAAAGATTGCAGACACAGAAAGGGGCCTAATATTCCATGGTACATTCACAGCTTCTTTAGTGGATAGTACTAATGAATAGGCATTTTTTATGTTACTTGTTTAAATAGCATGTCAGTGGGGGCTGCATATGCCAATATGTAGATTGTTTTATTGTTTGTTTGGTTTTTGGGGAAATACTATTCATGTTGGAGGACAAGGGCATTTGATATGGCTGGGAGATCATATTGCATCTGGTACCCATAATCTGGCCTCAATAAGATGTGTTCAATTATATGTTTACAATTTGCAAACCATAGTGGTGTTGTTTGGAAAATTATGGTCCAGTACTAATTAATTGAAAATATTAGCGCTGTTTACATTCAAGAATTATATTGTTTACTTCATTATTCTGGGTTGTGAGTATCCTACCAACAGAGAGTAGCAATATATAATTAGGATACAAATACATAGAATTGTAGCAAAACCTGAGAAGCATGAAGTATTTACACTAATATACTTTTGCATATAGCTTACCCAAAGAAAAGAAACTTTTTACATTTGATTTTCCTATGTAATTTATTTGTTTCCATCTAGTTTGGTTGTAGAGCTAACCAATGAACCAGTGATTCTGAGCAATTTTTTTTTTCATGTAGAAGCTAGCTAGCTAGTGAGTGTTTCTGGTCTCAACCCATTCTTTCCAACCTTTATAGTGGTGACAAGGCAGTTTAACTAAAAGAGGAGCTTCAATCCTATGGACATACATGAAATGAAGAGGAAGATCAGTTACAACTCCCATTCCAGGGTTCATGGTCATTTCCAACAAACAGCCTTCTTACTCCTGAAGGTTTCAGAACATAACTGGATGCACCATTTACCATATTTCAGTTTTATATAGATAGCTGCCCCTCTTAACATTCTTGGACAATGTCATATTCCATGTTAAATGGACCATGTCCATGTACATTTATTATATAACTAAATGTACGTATGACTAACTACTTGCATAAATATATGTTGGTTTGGTAATGCTTTTAGCAACAATTTTTGCTTTTGGGCATTGTGCATTTGATGCGGCTTGGGTTTGTGGTAAATAATCAACTATTATCGACAACACCTTTGTGATTTTAGGGATGAACATTTTCATCTGGAAAAAGTATTGCACAGGGATGACAGTCATGACAATATATTTGTTGTTGCAGTCGTTTATCAGTTATTTGGTTGTAAATAATGATTCCCCGCTAATCAATTGTGTGGACAAAAGTTATTAGCCACAGATTAGTTTCTTCCCAAATAGGTATTTCCCACAATAGACAAGGTAATTGTAGGATTATTTCCCACTACTAATATGGTTTTTAACCACAGACATGTTGGTGGTAATAAGTTACTATTTGCCACGAAAATATTAACTCGTGGGGAATAATAGTATTTGCCGCGGAGTATATGCCACGAGCATCCCATGACTAGAATTGGTGAGAAAAAATTTATACTCGCGAAAGACATATTTTTTGCCACAAGAACCGCTTTTGGCAAATTGCAATATATCTTGTAGTGATACGGAAATCATGAATACTATGCAACACTTTTACAAAAGAAGGACAAGAACATCCTCAATTAACTCTCTTGTAGACTTGTAGTACCATCGTGAGACGTCGCTACAAGAAAACTCACTACAAGATATAAGGCCTTTTGCGGCGACTTTTTAGTCGCCACAAAAAGCCTTAAAATCACGGCAAATAAGCACATTCGGCGTTTTTTCGTGCGCCGGCGCCGCGCCGCTATAATCGAGCGCCTATAACTCTCTCCCTGCGAAGAGAGCGAAGCACCGATGTTCTAAGGTTTTTTGCGGCAAATTTCGGCCGCTGCAAAAAGATAAAAAATTGCCGCAAATAAATTATTAACCCTGGTTAGGCTTTTGGGATAGGACCATTTGCCAGCTTTTTTCCATTTTTGCGGTGATCTGAACTCGCCGCAAATAAGATTTTACAGAAATAAAAAAAAAATAGAAAAAGTTGTCGATCTTCATACAAATCCTGAATCCTGAAGCCTTAAATAAAGTTTAAGTGATAATAAATTTATCAACAAACTTGCATATAATGAGTTATAGTTCTTAATTGAAAGTTATTGCAATAAACATTATCTTATATGAAAAAAATGTTGAAAAAAATTAGGACTTGGGATTAATTGAAGAATTGGCCAGTAGTGAGTTTTGGGTCGTCCAATCTTCATTGAGTTGTTGATAGTTTGCAAGTTGAGAAGGCCTACATTGGAAAAAAACAAACATCTCCTTACATATATAGAGAGAGATGGAGGATAAAACAAATAAACAAGAAAATAAAAATATCAAAAGGCACCGTCACCATCAATATGACAAACATAGAATAGTAAAATTTTGCATTAACAGCATCAAAACCCAATGCATAGCAATAGCTATAATCAAAGTTAGTTGGCAAACCACATCTCCCTTCATAGCTATAGAAATAAAATTTACATGGACATTAACAACTGATCTTCGGGATAAGAATATTAAACAATACTTTTCTCGGGAATAAAATCAATCAGTCATTCAGGAATAAGAATAAAATCAACCAGTGTAGCCTATTTAATGTAAGCAATAAAAAACAACTATCAGAAGATAAAGAAACCTAAAATGTACAATAACCACAATTAAAAACTGGTAGTTGTTTTTAGGTTCACATACTATCAGAAGGCATATTAGGTTCACATACAAAGCCACCTCAACAGATTCATACTGCAAAAGAATGAGTCACTGATGCAAAACCTCATACATAAGCATAAAGTTTGGGTTTTGACACGTATTCATTACCCCTATTAGAATGGTATATCCACATAATAGATAGAATATGGAGCAGTCGCAAATAAACAACAAAGCAAGATTTTACTGCACATAACAAAATCAAGGAGCTAAAAAATATATATAATAAGCTAGCATTTTATCTTATATAGGTTTAGGTACATCATGAGATCTGAAAAGTCAAACTCAAAAGAATAAAGAACCCTAACTCAAGACAAATAATTCTGACAGTGCTAATAAATCCACTGTGCGGGCAACAACATCAGTACTGATGCCAATCCTTTCCAAAAGTTGCTGACAACCTAATTATTGTATCACATTGAAAGTCGTCATTTTTTAGCAAATAAAAAAAGATGTTATATGGTCATATTGCATGGTTAGCATCCAGTTTGAGATATAGTGGAAGAAAAAAGGAGGGGGGTGTGGGGTTGAAAACTTTTGAAAGTAATCAAGCTTTTCCAATGATGGTATGATATTGCATGGTGTGATACTACATAGGAATTGCAAGTGTAACAATTTGGAACTAATTCACCCAGTGGTGTTATGCATTCAGATTTATGCACTTTCAGTTTTAGCAATCTCATAATTTTAATAACACTACCATTATTAAAAGGGGTAAAATCTGAACTGCTCTCACACATAAAAAGTCCATCCCACAGTCTAACAATCCTATTTTAAATGAACTAACTTTATTGAAATGCTTTGTGCTAGAAACAACAAACATCCTTAAATGGTAATGTTTCTAAACTAGCAAACATATAAGTGGGATACATTTACCTTTATATCACTACTCATCAGATTTAAATGAATACAAATGAACACATTAATATTTTTAAACTTTTTTTTTTTATAAGTAAAAGTTTTATTAATCAAAAGAGGTGGCACACATTAATATTTGTAAACTAGCAGACATATTCGATTAACTTTTATTAATATGAATTTCTAAAAAAAATCTTTGTAATCCAGTAGTAAAACAACTTCCTAGCATATAAGTTTTTGCAGTTCAAAATGTAATTTTTCCTAGTATTAATTTCTCAGCAATTTGGGTAGAATTAGAGCATTAGGTTATATAGATAAATCCTTGAGGACGTTTTACTTAGCAGCTTTGTTATTAATAGGAGAACCATAACTCGATAATGGTGTAAAAAAAAACAAATAGAAGAGGATGTCCAGGGTTTAGCAGCACAGACAAACCATACCTTAGTTGTGGAAGGAATCAGTGCAACTCACTACCCTTGTGTGCAGTCGCACCACTCCAGTAGCTCTAATATCGGTTGAAACAACAGCAACCCTATGCCAATAAGTGAAAGCAATTAGTCTGAAAAAGCAACCACATTTTACGTTCGCAAGAAACAGCAAATTAGTCCTATATAATTGCTCATATTAAAATAAAGTCCCAATCTAACTACTTAAGGTGCTACTAGAAACATGAAGATCAAATCTATCCACAACACCAGATATCCAAAAATGTGGCTTTTTAAACCATCCTGTTTGAGGGCAGGTTTCATGAAAAATGTTAACGTACGTCTCCCAAAACTAATGAACAAAACAAATATGCACAATTGTATATTTCAGCAAAAAATTCAAGATAAAATTAGTAACATAAATTTCAGCCAAAAATTCAAAAAACTAATTTCAACATGAAGGATACAGAGACATAGTAATTTAAATTTTAGGCAATACGAATGAATCAAAAATTCGTGAAAAACATAACTAAGCATGTGAACAAACTGAAAGTGAAGCTAAAATGTAATATTCCACTCAAGAGGAATATACTAGAGTAGATAAATTAGTCTTCATCATAACCAATTGAGAAAATACCAGGGGAAATATTAGTAAAACAGAGATTAGAAAACCACCATAGTAGAAGTAATGAAAATAAGCTGAATGAATGTTCTTACAAGAGTCGAATTCACAAATAATTGAGGCTCACTGATCAACTAAGTGCATATAAACCCTAGGATTTGGGGATTACTGAAAATCCTTACCCGAGTTCAATGGAGTTCGCGAGGAGATGAGCCAATTAGTTTGGGTCTAAATAACCCCCAAACAATCTGTTTAAACCAGAGGATGATAGCTGGTTTGGCGCTGGACAAACGAGAGAAAGTGCGCAGGGGGAAAAAGAACGAAAATAATTTGGAGAAAGAGAACATAAGTCTCACCCGCTAATAGAGACGGCGACGACGAATGAACGGTGGCGATGACAACGGCGGCGTGATGACAACGAAGGGGCGGCACGATCTCACAGAGAGAGAGAGAGAGAGAGAGATTAGGTTTCGAGAAAGTGAGGAAGATTTAGGAGAATATCGAGGGGGAGGGGGGTGTTTGCGACTAAATTTTAAAAGAGTATTTGTAGCGCTTCCGTAGCGCTGCAAAAGTTATAAAATTTGCCGCAAAAAACAATTTCGCCAGGTAGAATGACAAATCTGATAAAGTGCCACTATAACTTAATTTTTCCGTCACTTTCTATTACGGCAGTAGCGAAAGAGCCACTACAAGTCACTTTTTTTGTAGTGACTGTTTATTTGTGAGTATTTAATTACGACCAAATAATTATTTACAGCTAAAATTAGCTGTAAATAATTATTTGGTCGCAATTAAATGATAAAAAAACTTATTTTTCTTGTAGTGCTCACAAATTAAGTTCTTAATTCTCAAACTTCTAGACAGGATACGGTATCAATTAAGCTAAGAAATCGCATGTCTAGTTCTTCCTCCACAATCCGGATGGTCTCTTAGAGCTAGATCGATCATCATGAATCCGTACGTACGTACCTGGTGACTCAATATATAATTATGTCATAAAACTTAGTTCTTTCTCTCCAATTATTTGGAAAACCCAAACGGATGCTAGCTTATATATACATCTTGGAGAACTGTGGCTTCCATGCTTTCATCAGATCAATGGGAGCTCCTCTTGAGTTCCTTGACGGATACGCTATGTAACTAGCTTTTGTCTCAAATACTCACAGTAAGGAAATAGGTTTTTTGCAATACCAGATTTCGTCGCAAAAAGTAGAAAGATATGTCGCAAAAAATTATTTTTAACGAAAACAATGATTTTGGATGTAACATATTGATTATTTATGTTCCTTTTTCTTGTAGTAACTACAAAAATCTGTTTATTTGTAACTAGTTAATTCCAATAAAATGATTATTTATAGTCAAAATTGATCACAAATAATCTAATTTTTGTCGCAATTAATAAGTCACAAAAGTTCTTTTTTTTGTAGAATTAAATGCATATCTCTCCCCTTCTCTCTCTCTCCCTCTCTCCTTTTACAATTTACCCTCCGCTACGTGATTTTAGCCATATTATGATCATTATTGCAAAGTTTTCCATTATTTTTTACATGGTACTGAGTGGTACACCAGCATCAGTTTATTTTCCTGGTCGTCATTCATCGATCCTATTAATGTTGCTCAGATCCAATATTTTGGATAATTATCAAACGTTATATATATCAAATCAGTACTTGAAAAGCGACAATTAAATATTCTTGACGTTAGACATGAGAATTTTTGTTGTAGCTTAATTATCATGAACTGTACCAATATCCCTAATAATATTATTCAACATATATATATATATATATATATATAGATAGATAGATAGATAGATCAAGTAGTACTATTAATTAATTATGACTTGATAGATATATACCAACCATAATTATCGCATGAATTTAAGTAGATGTGACACGTCACTTATCAAGAACCAGTTATCTCAAATTTTTTTTTTTGAATCACCAATTATTTCAAATTGAGTTTTGGCAGAGTACTACCTATCAACATTATATTGATGGCCGTGAGCATGCCTAGAAGTTTGAACTACTGTATACGCGCGCGTACGTGGTCCTTATATATTTAAGCAGCTAGCTATATCCATCTTAAAGCCCTGGAGGTATCTTTGCATTAATGTTCAATTAGGTGTCATCATTAATTCCCATGAACTTTTGGGCCATACACCATATATGACTCCATATATACATGCATGGCTAGCTGCCTTCGAACATGAGCTTTGCTAGCTAGCTGATAATGTCCTACGTACTGCCCAGCCAAAAGGAGGAAAAACAAATTTGTTTTTCCTTCCTTTCTTTCTGTTTTAGGGAACAAATTAATTGAGAAAAAATTAACGTTTGCTTTCCTTTTTTTTTCCTAGCTAGAAAAGCTGTTCTTGGTTAGTTATAACTAGCAAGGTTCTCAGCGTTGTGTGTGTATATATATATATAGAGAGAAGTGAGTAAGGCCGGATGGGTATAAAAGATGTTTTTGCACAATCAATTCTAACCCGCCACACAGGCAATTCTAAGCTAAACCCAATAAACCCACCTATACCAAATTAAACCAACTTTCAGCGGTGTTTGAAAAGAGGAGTAGAAGTCGGTTTGATTTGGTGCAGGTGAATTCACTGGATTTAGCTTAGAATTGTCTCTGTGGCGGGCTAGGATTGGCTGGTGCAAATATGTCTTGTAAACCCATCCGGCCCCTAGCTTTACCCATATATATATATATGGTAATGATACACTTGCATCCTATTTACGACTCATAATGTATTTTTTTTTTTTTAAGTATTTTTTTAACATCCTTAATCATTAAGAAAAAATTTAAAAAATATACAATTTCACTAATAATTACTTTCTTAATCATTAAATAACAGATTTTTTTTAAAAAATTAAAAAATTAAAAAAAGTAGTAAAATGATGATAAATGAGATGTAAGCCTATCATTATTCATATGTGTGTGTATATATATACATGCCCAATATTGTTTTATGAACAACGAATCGTGCACGTTGCAAATCTTGCAAAGCTAGGAAAGAAAAGATAAATTAGAAGCGACTAATTTTAAAGGAGAGTTTGCTTAATATACCACACACATTATATATAAATTATTTTCAAATGTTATATATTTATATATAGAACCCAATTAAGTTATTGAGTGTCATAAAAAAAATTAGGTATTTTTATTAATTAGCTTGCATTGATCATATAGAGCTTCAAAATGATCTACCACATACATTTTGGAGCCATTTGGCTCGACATAGAGGAGAGATATATGGTAGTTGGTCAAGACACGTGCGTAGTACCTGTGTATAAGGCATGTCTGAAATTCATCTTCTCATAACTAATTAGCACCTGCATACACAGCATCTAATGGTCATCGGCCACCTGCGTGCAGTCATATAAATGTTTCAAAAAAAAAAAAAAAAAGTGAATAATTATATATATAATATGTATATATACATATATACATACGCTAACTAATAAATTTAGGTGGATCACTATTAGACATGTGACTATCATCTCTTTGTTAAAAAATAAATAAATGTATATGTATATGTATATGATGTACATGATCAATTTATGTATGTGTGAAATCATCATTTATTTCAAAAGCTCAAGTTAATGAGAACAGGTAAATTTTATTATTTATTTTATATCTAATTAACACTCTCATGATTTATGTATTGGCTAGACTCTCTCTCAAAATAGATAGTTCAATACGTGAAATATCTAATTAAATAGAATAGAGTGTAGAATCAAGCAAGATTCAAACTTAGGATTTAATTCATTTTGATACTATATGAAATCATTGCTAATTTACATGTCCTAAAAATTTTATCTGATGAAATTAAAATAAATAGATTTTATTATTTATTTTATATATTATGAGTATCTATATATATATATATATATATGATTAGAAGCATGACTTTTTGGAATACATGATGCATGCGGCCTGCCAAAGTGCTAGAGAGAATGGAAACACGCTAAAAAGGCAAAAGCATATGTTGGCTTGTTTCCGATATGTTTTTTTTTCTGTGCTTGCTATGTATGCAGTGTGCTGCGTCGGACTGCTCCCCATTAATGGGAATTGTTGGAACAAAATCAGAAACATTATCATGTACGCATGCATGAAATAACTTAATTGACAGCCATATATATATATATATATACAGTACTCTGATATATGGGAAATACTCTAGTCACAAAGTGATTCTACGAAGACAATTCTATAAACTGATGTAAATTGATATGATTTGTCAAATTATAAAATTATTTTAATTATAAAATATATCTAACATATCAAATAAAGTCAAGACAATTTATGTGATTATTTTTATATGATTTGTTTGTGTATGTAGCAGTTCTTATAAACTTAGCTAGATGTGGGTACGTACGTACTCATGAATTATTAATGGTGCTAATTATCTGTGCAGGCCGTGAGATGTTGTGATCACCGCGTTCATCTTTGCAAAAATATTAATGCCTCACACAGTAGCTAGTGTTTGGGGGAAACCAAATGCGAAGCTCATTAATTGTAAATATCAATGAACAAATATTGATCATGATGATGCGTCCAAAGCTTGCTTCTTACCTACACTACAACACATAAGACTTTTTGCAACGTTTGATAAGTCGCTACAAAAAACTTCAAAATCGCCTTAAAAAGTCTCAAAATCGCCATAAAAGCCTCAAAATCGCGAAAAAAAATCATTCTCTGCGTTTTGAAGATCGCGGGTTAACTGCGGCTATTTGGGTGTGACAATAAGTCTAATTTCTAGTTGCAATGCTACTATTTGCGGCCAGAAAACGCAGCAAATGCTACTGTGCGGCAGAATTTAACTCTTAGCGCAACAAAACGCAGCAAAAAGTCTTATTTGTTGTAGTACTAGATATAATATTTTGATGATCTCTTGGATATTATCTAAATAAAGAGGTGATAAAAGAATAAATATACCTCGTACAATTCTTTAAAATTATTTCACAATTACTAATTTGTTTCAAGCAGAGAATAGTTAAACAAAAGTAAAATACAGGTTAAAAAATAATTATATAAAAAAACTGTAAGTATAAATATGATAATTAATTATTCGAAAAATTAGATGAGTCAATGTACAAAATAATTTTTTAAATTTGAAGAAAATTTGGACAACCCTGCTATGTAGCTACGTGTTTGACCTATTTAAACACTCATGAAGTACTATGCACTAAAATTTATATTAAACAGTCAACTATTATACAGAATTAGAGTCAGATATTCTAAAAATATATTACAAAGAAATGTAACCAATATCGATCAAAGTCGCTCAAATTAATCGGGACGTTCTTTAATTATTAATAATTATGTTGATCTCTTAAGTACGTGGTACTACTTTTCCTAGCGAGCTAGCTAGTTGCATGGTTGAGAGAGAAGAGGGTGAAGGTGGTGGGGACCTAAGTACTGTAAGATCGAAGCTGGCATATTATTATGCCGAGATTCATCGATCGACAGATGATCATCAGAAGATCAAGAGGAGGATCAGGTTGGTCATCATGTAAAATTATCATTTATTTTAAAATTTTAAATTAATAAAAAGATATAAATTTTATTATTTATTTATCTTAATATTCTTCTAATTTACGCGTGAATCGACTGATGAAAAGAGATCATTTTATTATTTATTTTGTATTTTAATGGAGAGGGTGGTGTACGTGTGCGGTGGAGGGAGCTGGACCCA
Source organism: Platycarya longipes (assembly GCA_036559045.1). Classification (NCBI taxonomy): domain Eukaryota; kingdom Viridiplantae; phylum Streptophyta; class Magnoliopsida; order Fagales; family Juglandaceae; genus Platycarya; species Platycarya longipes. The sequence continues at coordinate 2,512,950 of CM071792.1, forward strand.
TGGAAGTGGCCATGTGAACATGTTGGGCGTGTCACCCTTCTCTTGGTGTCAAAACCCTATTCCATGTGCGCCGCTGCAGGCATGCAGCTTCCCACTGTCTTTCCCGGCCCTTTGTTTCTGCAGCATAAATCGACTAATGCCATGTAAATCTTCCAAATTAATAACAGAGGGAAAAGAAATATTCCCATGACCACATCAGTTTTGCCGATCATTAACATTTTTTCACTCATGATCAGCTACGAAATCTTTCGTTAATTGCTACCAAATAATAATTATTGTATTTGCAAGGCGTACTAGATCATCAAATATTGTACAAAATCCTCGAATATCATGATCGGTTCCAAAGTTCTGATCATGATATATATAATTCTTCCGGCGACCGACGGACCAAAAAATCCTAAAATGAACGTACGCATGATATATATGATCTCTCGTAGCTAGTGTGATATATAGCTACGAGATCGGCCACGTCGAATTTTGCAGAACCTCAAAGGCCTCAAATAGCTGACATTTTACGAGGATCGATCGTGGGATTCTATTTGAAAAATGATAAATTCACAATATTTTTTATAATATTTTACATATAAAGTATTGATATTTTTATAAAATAATTATTTTATAAAAATATCAATACTTTATAACATGAATTATGTAAATATTATGAATTAATATATTGTGTGTAACACTTCTCGTTTTATTTTCCTATTCCCTTGGAGTTTTCCCCGATATCTTAAAAGTATTTTGTCCACAAACTAGCTGATATTTAAACCAGATCAAGTATGATTTAATGCCTCGATACCTGTGGCTGTGTGAACGCTTGTTTTTTTTTTTTCCCAGCCCCTTGCTTCTGCATCTTCAGAATTATGTTGTCTGGCTGTTGGGACATTTCCCTTAATTAAATTATGTCTGATGGAAGAACAAAGAGATTCATGATCAAAGATCTCAACTTTAACGGACATTCAACTCCATGTTCCTAAGGTTATCATGTCTAATTAAAATTAACATGCAGCTCAATTAATCATCAAATCTTTATTAATTTCAATGATCATTTCGATTGTAGTACGTACTGTGATTGATCATCATGAACAATATCATGCGCAAGTCAAATATTTTTGGTTAATCATTCTTAATTCTTGGGGTAAAAAAACATTAATATCCTCGGTAGATACAGATACAGATTAACACGTGTAACTAGCTGTATGCAGTTGCCCAAAATTTTATAAATAATTATTTATTTGTGTTGCTGCATGCTGGGACCTAGCTGCTGCGTGTACGTACAGGCCTGCAGATCGATATTCTTTCTGCACTACTTTTTTGTATAAATACGGAGCAGAGATTGTATCCATGTGAAGAAAACCTAGCTATAGCTAATTAAATCCGATCATATATATCATGATCAGAGCTAGCTGCAACTTCACGTACTATTGATCACGATCAAATTAATGTCAAAACGGCTCAACTAGGTAGCTGATCCGTCTAGCTAGCTAGCCAGCCACCTAGTACTAATTAATGCAAATTGCTATATGGAAAAAGTTGGTAATTGCAAGTAATTTTGCGCACATTTATTCAATGTTATTGATCAAAAATTAAATTTTATGAAGGCAGCCCATAAATATGTATTGGTATACAGATTAGTGCATAAATTGCTAGTATATAACATTACTCTTCATCAAGAGAAAAAAATGCTCTCTCTCTCACACACATTTATCCCTAATTATAAGTTATATGCATGTCACCATTACAAATTCAAATGATATATTATTGATCGATCACTGTAGAATTAAATAAGATCATTTGAATGATCACTGTTAAATTAATTAAATAAGGTTTTTTTCACAGTTCAGTACACCTGCATTTTGAAGCTGAAGTTTTAAAAACAATATCAAAGTCTTTTGGGGACAAAAAGTGCATTTCTAACATTCAAATTTGTTTCAGTGAATTACCTGAAACGCATTTCCAATTACGTTGTTCAAGTGGCGCTTATTTTTCTTGTAGTGGGCGTGGAATATTATGCTACGTTGATCAGAAACTCTTTAGTGCATGCCCCACTCATGAAACGGTCAAGGTCGTGGTGTCCAATCAATATATTGAGTTTTAGTAGTTGGTTTTAGATGTATCTAATTACTCACTTGAACCCACAATTTTCTTGAGAAAATTGATTAGATCGAAAGCGTCAATATCAATGCCCTAATTAATTGGTTATTCCCTACAGCTTGCCTGCATATAATATATCATGCTAGCTATACATGCATGCATGGGGCATCACGCCTCTTAATTAATGGCATTGTATGTATGTATGCATGTATATATGAACAGCTGTACCAGGTAGCATGGCAATGGGCATGCATGGCCATGCATGGTCCAATTAACTACCACACAAAGGCATGCATGCATGCACCCAGAACATAGAGGAAACAAGAAGGAAAGGGAACAAAATAAAAAGGGTAAGTAGCTAGGGACTAGCTACCCTTCTGGCCGCTTTTGGGCTTCTCGATTCATCCCGAAGTATTCCAAAGTCCAAACTCTTGCATCCACGTGTGGTTTTAAGGCCCACATTTCACCATCAACATTTAATTAACACTCACACGTGTGCACGTTGGTACGTATGATATGCTTCATGCTAGCTTGCAAATATATATATATATATAGTTTTGTCTTCGATCGTTCCCCTTTCACCTCATCTCTTGCTTTTCATAAAGTCTTCTACTTGCAAATATTCTCCGCATCGTTTTGGCGTTTCCATGATATATAAGATTAAATTTACATGATTAATCAATGATGACTTCTTGATCTGGTGCATGCAGTTTCTTCTTCTTCCTTGGCTTGAGAAGAAAAACACATTGAGAACCAGCTTGTCATGATATATAATTCATCTTTGTTTCTAAACTGTACTGGTGTTTCTTCAAGGATATGCCCTAGGGCCTAGGCCTAGCTCATGTATAGCAGAAGCTTTTTCAAACAAGGTAGGATCCACATGAATACTGTGGCATGGGGTCATATTTGTGGAAGAAGCGCATTGGCAAAGACAGACAACCAAAACCATCAATGCTTTGATTCAATCTAGTTGTTGGTAGACCCTTGTGTTTCATGTGGTCCAATATCCAAAGATTAGTGAGCTGGGTTCACAAAAGAATGCCTGTACTGGTTTTATTACATGGATGGTGCCCTCAATTATGACCCTTCTATTTGTCCTTTTGTTCCACTTTTTTTGCATGCTGATCGTCGGCTAGCTAGCTATGAGTTGTTTTTGGGTGTGCTCTATCATCTATATATGGTCTTTGTAGATATATGTGTTTTCAGATTCAAGAAACAGACATAAGTTGTGTTCAGTCTAGGTACACCGGCACCGGCAAACCAAGCTGCCCCCATTATCAAAAGGCCGGAGAGCTGTCATGTTAGGCTTGTTTAACAGATCAGTGGATTAAGTGGGAATCTTTGGATGAAAAGAATATCGTTAAACACGTATTTCATAAAAGGATGTATTACTATATAAGAGACACGTGTCCCTCATCCTGCATGCATGTATGTTAGGCAATTTCAACTCGGATTGGACCCAAATGGAGTCTTTGTTTAAATCTTAATGATCCTTGGCTTGCGTAAACCCTAGTTTTGAGATGTGTTAGAGCTTGATCAGGACAAGTACCTACCAGGCCACCCTTCATTCTTTCCACAGATGTGTTGATACTTAAGTTGATTAAGACAACTATATATACATGAAATTTCCACATCGATCACACTATAAGAAAAATGAGCGAGTGTGACTGATTATTTGTGATGATAATGATGAATGTTTACAATAAAAATTGACTCATTTTTATAAAAAAATAACTAATCACAAATAAATAATTTTCTTATATTCATGTCGATGGTGTGCGAAATCGAGTGATGATCATAATCGGTGCAGTCAATTAACAGATCAGGTGCACAGTCATTGCATAAATTAAGATTAATTCATGCCCAAGTACCTGAAGCTTATTCATTATTAGTTGATGTGAGAGCCAAACCAGGGTTTGTGGATGAAACTCTTTGAAGTGACAATGAAATTGAGATACCACAAAAGTTTGAACCAAGTCTCGTAATGGTTTTGTTGGCAATAAGTATACTCAATGTCTAGACCACAATTTTGTGAACCAGTTCATTTCACTCTTTAATTGCTAGGCCCATGGACTAAAATACAAACCTGATCAAGACATATGGATCAGCTTTTGATGCATTCAAGCAATCATGAATGCGCATCATGCGCCCCAACCAACTCCCAACAAGGAAACTAGAAAGGGAAACAAAAATGCATGTGTTTATGAATATACATCTGCATCGATCGATCCTTAAGCAAATTATGAAGAACATATACAATACACACACATAAACACACTATATATACATATATATTGATGCATAGTTTTAATATTTATCTAATTGTAAAGAAAAGAGAAAGAAGAAAGAAAAATATATGCAAGTTTCGTTGATATAAATGTTAAAGCAGAGCTGACTCAATATAAATTGAGGCCTAAAGCGAAATTTAAGTGAGTCATTCATAATTATATATAATATAATAAAATATAAAATATTATATGAAAATAAAATAAAATTTAAATCTTTACATAATTTTATTTAAATTTATATTTAATAAGATAATTTATATGAAATGAGGCCTTAACATAAGTTTTGTACCTCAATTTAGCATGATCTTAATAAAATTATTTAAAAATATAAATAATTCATTGTATTAAATATTAAATTTAGTATTATGAGACCTTGTACACATTAAAAAATATAAAAAATATTTAAATTTTATTTAATGAGATGGTTTTTTATTTCTTTTTAAAACAACTCAAAATAAAAATATTTAATCACTTTTATTTTAGGAGGTCTGCTTTAAAGTGGGGTCTAAGGCAATAGCCTAAATAGCCTTATGATTAAGCAAGCCCTCTGTGTTAAAGCTAGCCAGTACATTTTGTCCCAAAAATGCACCAGCTTCTACAAATGATTAAAAAAAAATCAACCCCAAAAGATCCCTTCCTCATATATATATATATATATATATATATATATATATTCTCCATATATGTATATATGATTGCAGGTTTATCAAATGATTTATTCCATTTCCCTTCGTCGTTGGATTAAGTTAATTTAATTGTTGTGGAAAATCCAATATTATTAATGTAGGCTTTTGAAATTACCAATTTCAAAACACTATTGCTCATTTCAATTAGCATTTTTTTTTTTATAAGTTCTTTAACAGTGAAAACTATTTTAGAACCTTCAATATGGTTCTTTATCTTTAGTTTTATTTTAATTGAAGTTACTATTTTTCATATATAATATCTTATTTAAGTATTTTTATTATCATGGTCATGATCGAACTACGTACGTAGCATTTACGCATGCAAGAGACTTGTAATGGTTGGTAAGGTAAGTCATGATCAATCAAAGGCAGAGCAGAATCTCCTATGGAACAAAAAAACATGTTAAAATAAAATACACTTTGTTATTTATTCAGAAAATTTTAGGCTAAAAGGAATATGCATGGTGATGATGATGACAATAATGCTAAGGAAGGATGATGAGCTGACCATGCCACATGAAATCCGACATGTCATGCAGGTCCAACCATTCATCTCAAACCACATGGCATATAGTGATATCTTTTGCCAATCAAAGAGATCCACGTGGGACCCTCCTTTCACATGGGGCTGTCCTTTGATTTCCACCCTCGTGATTCAGCACTCCTCATCGAACCGTCCATCCTGTCCTAGAACCCGCCCGCCAATCTCAACCGTCAATTCTGGTCCATGGTCATCAATAGCGTTGGCTGTGCATGTCCCTCCTTTGTCCCCCTCACATTGAGCACCACAGTCCACGGTGCCCCTCAAGAAAATAAAGTCACCTAGATATTGTCCCTCACCATTGACCCTATAAATTTCTTTGTGCTTCCTCCAAAATCTGATCAACATTTCACTCATTCTTTCTTTGAGAAAAGTCTCAAGGTGTTGAAGTATTTTGGGTTTTATTAATTTGTTGAATTAGTTGGGCGGGCAGCAAAAATGGAAAGGTCAGTGAATTATAGGGCCGGTACTGATGATCTAATTCTGGAGGCAACTGAGCTGAGATTAGGATTGCCCGGGAGTGATGGGAATGACAAACAATCATCTGGTATTGCTAATCATGTGATGAGGAATAACAAGAGAGCTTCACCACAAGGCATAAGCGAGCTGGAGCCAAGGTTTAAGATTAATAAGAGCATTTCCAACGAGTCTGATATTGCTAGCAATGGTGACCCAGATTGTGAGCCTCCAGCCAAGTAAGTGATCTAAAATGCTCGATCGGTACTGATTTATATCGGCCTTAATTCTTAAATATCATGTCTGCCTTCGGATATATAAGTGTATATATATATATATAGGTATGTATGTATGTATGTATGTTGGCTAAATATGCATGTATGATGCATGGCAGGGCACAAGTAGTGGGGTGGCCACCAATTCGTTCTTACAGGAGAAACAGTTTCCAACAAAAGAGGAGTACTGATGATGAGGATGATGGTGCGGGGATGTACGTGAAAGTAAGCATGGATGGAGCTCCATATCTAAGGAAGGTTGATCTCAAGTTTTACAAGAGCTACCCAGATCTCCTCAAGGCTTTGGAAAACATGTTCAAGTTCGCTGTCGGTAAGAATTTTACATGATTCCTGTCGTACGGATCCAATGATGATTATGAATCCATGATGGTGATGGTGCTTATATTTGCAGTATAAAAGCAAAATTGTTTATTTGTTGTTAGTTATTTTAAAAATGATTATTTCATATTAAAATGAATCTGTTTTATTGTAAATAATCGTTTTTATCATAAATAATTTGTCAAAAATTGACCAACATACTACGTAGTACTATCATGTATATATATAAACGATCACTTCTGATCATCAGTAATTGCTATATTTTTTATCAGGTGAGTATTCAGAAAGGGAAGGGTACAATGGATCTGACTTTGCTCCGACTTATGAAGACAAAGATGGTGACTGGATGCTGGTTGGAGATGTTCCATGGGAGTAAGTTGAGCTCTCCCTAGCTAGCTAGATCATCTTAATCTCTTCATGATACGTACATACATGTGATCTCTATATATCCTTCTCCAAACGTGCTGATTAAGCTTTAATTTGATCATTCTGCAGTATGTTCGTTTCCTCCTGTAAGAGGCTGAGAATCATGAAAGGATCAGAAGCTAAAGGCTTGGGTTGTCTGTGAAAACCTGCAAAACAACTACACAGAAAACAAAGTATGGCTGCAACTTTGACATGGAAGCTTTAAGCATGGGTTGATCTGCAACAAGACACAATATAATTTGTCAGATTCCATAATTTTCTGTTTTTTCTTTTTTTTGAATGCTCGATTGTTGATTTCAGCGGCCTCTGGGTTTTAGCCCATTATTGTTAGTTCTTTGTAAACGGATATATACTTGCTAGCAGCAAAGCCAGGAAAAAAAAAAAGAAGAAGACAAAATACAGAAATTAAGACCCAAGTGTACAGAGGATAAAATGTTTCGTTTTGTCCTAAGATCTGCTTAGGTTTTAGTAGGATTATAGAAGGCTAAGAATACAACAATTTTCTTTAAAGTTTTCGTGTACGAGTGGACATTGAAAGCAATGAACATGTTATTGACTTGCTTCTTTTACATTAGAATTCAAGTAACCTCCACAAAATAATACTAGTAATAATAATTTCAAACGAAACATCTTTCTGAGAACTATAGCTAAATATATATTGTTCTTGCATGAGAGAGTTTAAATATATATTATTATAAAAAAATTATTTATTTGTGATCAATTATTTCTTGTAAAAATGATTATTTTTTATTAAAATGAATATGTTTTGATCGTAAATAATCATTCTCGTTGCAAATATTCATTTTGATCTTGTAGTCTTCGACTTATCAAATCTTCCCAAATATGGGTATAGTTTGATTAAAATTAATTTATGAGCGGTACTATTTTGCCGCCTAAGTAGTACCGCTCATTTTGACTCTTAAGCAAAATTTTGCATTTTATTTATTTATTTTTATCATATTAAAATATTATTAAAAATATAAAAATATATATATCAATATATTAATAATCACTTCATTAATCATTAAATAAAAAAATTAAAATATATAAGATGTAAAAGTTGGTAGTCATACTAGCATTTTTCTTAATTTATTACCACAATTTCAGAAAGAAAAAGATCTTGCCTTATATATAAAAAGATTGGAACGAGGTTTTTTCCAGCGCACAATATTGAGTCAATCGACATAATCAATGCTGGTTTAGACCTGAATATAAGTATTATAAATTAGAATGCGTCTAATCCTTTATGCAATGGATGCAAAAGAACCAAGATTGAAGCGGGAAAAAATGCATGTTTGGGTCAAAACCCTTTTGGAAAGCAAAGCCTAATGGTCAAAGTTGTACGATATATCTTTGACCATGATGCCAATAAATGATCCAAAAATTGGTAAATTTCATTTGTACATTGGCATTTGAAAGGGCTTGCAGATTACTTCATGAACATATGCAAATGCCAAAAGGTAACTAAAGTTGCAAATGATAGATACCTAATCTCTCAAAAGCATGGGTGCTACCGGTATGGTGCGGTGCGGGGCGGGGGTACCCAACCCCGCATCCCGCCCCGCACCATGCAGGGGGAAGATTTTCACACCGCCCCTTGCTCCAAGGAGGTGGGGGCGGGGTCCCCTGCCTCACTGTCGGGATGTGGGATTGAATCCACACCCCGCTCAATAGAGAAAATTTTTGAGTATTTAAATTATTTTTAGGTTTAAATTTTTTTTTAGACCCAAATTATTTTAAAATTTATACATCCAAAAATAATATAAAATCATTAGAGTTGTATTTGACCCTCAAAGTCAACCTTTATATAGGAGACTAAGGTAATACAATAGTAAGACCAAGGAAATCAAGTCTCCCATTACTTAAATTTCACTATTGTATTGTTTTGGTCTTCTATATAAAGATTGGTCTAGGAGGTCAATACAATCTATTAACTTGAATTTCATTTCAAATTTATCAAATTATAAATATTTGTATATAATTTATGGTTATACAAATTATTTATATAAATATATAAAATATATTTTTTTTTAAATAATAAAGATGTGGAGCGGGGGCGAGGCGGGGCCCTGCAGGGGTCCTCCTGCCCTCTGCCCCTCGCCCCTGCTTAGGTTTCTCATGCTGGGTGACATGAACGGAGTAGGATTTAGATATTCCGATGCCCACCCCTGCTCAAAAGAATGCATCGTACATATGCGACAACACATACCTCCTTGTAAGTTACAATTAGTACCCCAACTACGATTACTTATATTTTTTTGAAAAAATAAAATCAACAATTGACATCCCAATGAGACCTTTGATCATCAAAAATATCATATATGACCCAACGTATTCTGTGCTAGCTGTCCATTATTCCTCGTACGCTGACGTGGATGTTCTTTATTGGTCCAAAGATTGAAAACTAAAATAAATATGACAGTCTGTATTTTACACAAAAAAAAAAACCAGGAGGGATTCTCTCTCTCTTTTTTTCTAGGCAAAAGGGCTGGGATTCGACTGTTACAATGACAAGAGAAGCAAGCATAAATGTCTTGCTTTCAACGTGGCCAATGACCTTTCCATCTTTGCCGCACAGCGCCGCAAAGGGTTAGATAATATGGTACTACCCTTGTTCATGATGTTCTTTGCAGTCCTTGTGGCGCAAGCTTGGTCGGTGAGATCCCAACAACTCCCGCCGGTACCCAAAAACATATTCATCTTAGCCGGACAGAGCAACATGGCCGGCCGTGGAGGGGTGGTTAACGATACAATCACCGGCGCCGTCACCTGGGACGGCATAATCCCTCCCCAGTGCCAACCCAACCCTTCCGTTCTCCGGCTAAGCGCAAACCTCACATGGGTTTTAGCCCACGAGCCTCTACACGCGGACATCGATGTCAACAAGACCAATGGGGTCGGACCCGGTTTGGCTTTTGCTAACGCGGTCTTGGCCAAAGACCCGACCTTTGGTGCCATTGGTCTGGTCCCCTGCGCAATCGGAGGGACCAAGATAAGTGAGTGGGGAAGAGGAACATTCCTTTACAAACAGTTGGTGCAGAGGGCTCGGTCTTCGTTAATGCAAGATGGCGGTGGCACTAGTACGATTCAAGCGCTTCTTTGGTATCAAGGCGAGAGCGACACAATTGTTAAAGAAGATGCAGAGTCATATAAGGGAAAGTTGGAGAGATTTTTTATGGACCTCCGAGATGATTTGCAGTCTCCGATGCTCCCAATAATCCAGGTAATGTGCACGTATGTATGAATTTGTCCTAAATTAGCTCTTCAATTAATGAATGTTTTTGTTTGTCAAATTTGTAGTTTTCGGTTTCTTCAATTGCTAATTTTGCTCTCAAACTTGGGTCATAATTTGATTTGATGTTATGTAACTTATGTTAGTTTGATCTGCAAATGGGTTGGTTGCAACTTGCTTATCATGGACTAAAAATTTATTAAAATCTGTTTCCCAACGGTGGGGGATTCTGTTATTGTATTAGAAAGCTATAGGGCAAAGACTTCAAGCCATGTGACATTGATCTTTTCTTTTGATATAGTCAACTTTTGGGGAGTAATAGTTGATAGTGCAGAATAGTCCCACCCCATATTCTGAGGCAATCTAGTGATTAGAATTTTGACAGGCCACAACCCAACAGTAATTGACTCTAGTTTAGATATAGAAATAATTTTATTTTATTATTATAATTCTTTATATAAATAGAATAAATAGTTTTAACTTTTAAATAATATTAATATTATAAATAATATTTTATTCAATTTTTAACTTTTATTTAAAATTATTTTATCTCATTTCATTTCATCTCATTATTCAAATCCTCCTTAATTACACAACTTTGATTTATTTTTGCTGGGCCCCCACGTTATAATATATTTATATACTACTTATCCTCCTATTTTTATACTATGGCTGTTTATGTAAATAGAATCAAATTGAGATTCAGATTTTTTTTAAAGCAAATTGAGATTCAGTTTGCTTAGACTGACAGAAATTTTATAAAAATAAGTTTATAAATTAACATAATTTTAGATTATGTATTAAATTTATTTTATAATAAAAATAATTTTATAATTAAAAATATATATATATCATATAAATTTGTAAATTTGTCTTTATATAATCATTTTTTAACTAAAACATTTCTCTTAAATTATACTTCTACAATAACTATAACTGTTTGATTAAATTTGGCAAAACGATATTAAAGACTCAATATATCCATTTACCAAATCTTCTACCGCCATCTTTTTATATTTCTATTTCTTTATATAATAAAATAATACTCATAATATAATATATACACACACAAAACTCTGAGTTAACGCTGGAATCTTTTGGGCAGGTGGGTCTGGCGTCGGCAGCTGGACCTTTCATAAAGATTGTTAGAGAAGCGCAGATGCGGATTGACCTCATGAACCTGCGAACGGTAGACGCCGAGGGTCTGCCTCTTGAGCCGGATGGTCTGCACCTAACCACGCCATCCCAAGTTCGACTAGCCCAGATGCTGGCCGATACATTCCTTCAGTTCTTGCCCAATGACCCCATTGTCAGCCCCACTTACAGTAGCAGTTCTGCAAGCTGTTCTCCTTTTATTGTTGACTTCTTCATAGCTCCATTGTTAAGATGTATCAACAGATCCTCCTAAATTAATAAGCATTAATTCTAGCAAAAGAAATTGTACGATTCATATGAGGGATCGAGTTTTTCTATCTTATTAGTTTCTTTCCCAAAAAATCAACCTTCAAATAGTTCTTACAAACGTTTTACATAAAAAATAAAAATAAAAAAATTGTTTTGTTTGATGTCAAAACAAGAGGAGGGCACATTTCTTACTGTATTTGAACCATGTGCATGAACTAATGTCTGCTTGTCAGGGTAATTAAACAGCACGGTGGGCTCCATTAATATTGACAAAGGAAGGATATAATAAGAACATGTCGATTATAGAATAAACCAATCAACAACTATTCAACTACTCCATACAATAAGAACGTGTCAATTATAGAATAATTTTTAAAATTGAAATATCTTTTTGCAAACTAATGTGGCAGGCCATCACAGCAGTGGTGTATAATAATATAAAAGAAAAATAAAATCTTGTTGCCTCTAGGAAACTAGTAATGCTGCGTATGTGGAGCTGGTCAGGACTCTTCTAAGCTCACATAAATATTACAATGCGTATGCATATTTGGTCAGCCAATCCATTTTTTCAACTGTAATCAACTAAACTAAACATGCAGACTCTTAATGCTGCTTTCCAAACAGTTAAAGTGACAATTCTCAATCGAAGTTTCTTGGTTGAAATTATATTAAAATGGAAAAAAGGAGAAAGAAAAGGTATGTGGGAGAACATATGGTATCCTGATTCTTGCATTAACTAAATGCAAAACATGTGAGTGACCCAAATTTTAGTTTCTCCGATGCTTATTTTCCCAAAGGCCTGCATGACATGCAATAGTACAGTTGGTCTCAGGCATTTTGGGCAGTCATCAGAGCAGATTTTGAAGTTCATAAAGTTTCTTGTTCTAAAGACAAACAAATGTCTCCAGATGCAGGATATATCCAAGGCCGTTGATACATCATGACTTCTAATAAATAAGCAACAGCATTTAGATATTGAAGTGGAAGGTAGAAACAAGTTTAAATTGGGTGGATTAGGGCCCAAAGTCCAATGGCCAGAACCATATCATAGGGCATTCTAGAGTAATTAATAAATCATAATCTTTATAAGAGATGTTTAGATCTCGACAAAATTCCTCACATACACAAGAAGGGTTTGAAGAGAAATACAGAGCTGCAAAGAATCAGCACATCATGTAAGATGCATATTGTAAGCCACAAATACTCTCAACATATTCTTTGGAGATCTTCCTTAATATTAGGTGAAATGAGAAAAATATATAAAGAAATTACACCATTGGCACCAATACCCAAAGATCAGCATCACGAGCACTTAGAAAGACAAAAATTTATCACCAGCCATTAAATGTGCATCCATCCTGGTATCCTGATCATAAAGAGACCCCATTCGTGTATCCAGTATTGACAGTTGGGACTTCACCCATGGTGGATTGTACCTGCCTTCAACCCACAAAGCTTCTCCAGTATCTTTGTGCTTAAAATCTGGATATTTTGGGTTTTTCTGTCAACAAAAGAAAATTTCAGCAATATGCTATGGAAGCAAACATGAACAAGAAATTAGTTCGATGATGCTAGAATTACAGGTCCTCATAGAATACGTCCAGGAATTTTCCAACATTGTTATTTAGTAGAGCAAACTTATCATTATAATATGGTTCAAAGAACTATGTTTAGCATAACATTTTAATCAAATTTCATCATTGTTGAAGAATTATGAAGCCAGTCGTACATAGCCAATATATATTTATATCCACACTTTTCAAGCCATGAAAAAAAAACCTATTTTTATGCTATTTATTGATCCATTATGCATTTTATCTTATAATAAATATTCACCCATTGTATTATCTCAGTAAAACCACCCCTGTTGTAATTTTCATTTGGCCATGTAAATTTTGTGCAGATTACATCAAAGCATATCTATAATTCTCCTCACATCCTAGGCTATAAGCACATGAACATGTATAAAAGATCCAATCTCCCAATTTAAACGGATTTAAATTGAGTACCTTGTTCTTCCTATTATCCCACCAATCTACTGGATTAGCAAAGAACGCTTGCCATAATTCTTCAACAGAACCAACATTGCTTGCAGCATTATTTCCAAGCTTTTTCCCTGCAAAAATAGAGAAAACATGTAACAGGAACATTCAAACACAAAAAAATCTCCTCAAATTAAGAATATTTCTTGCCTGCCATAACAGAATTAGATTCACGATCATTCAAAGGGAAAGATGAGAGGCTCCTTTCAACAAAATTCAGTTGCTGAACAACTACCTGCAAAAGAGCTAGAACTATCATAATTGACTACGGGCAAACTGAATGTGAATAGGGAATGATCTTTGCTTATGAATATAAAATAAATTGAAAAAACCTTGTAGTATGTCTGCTGTCTTCCATCCTCGCTTTCAACTGTATCTGACACCAGGCGACCCGATATGTATATTTGCTGGCCTTTCTCCACATGCTGAAAAGCAATATGCGCTAGCTCATCCCAAAACGTCAAGTTTATCCTGAATTACATCACTGTCATTCTCAAGAAAGCTATATGATTTGAACTCCAATTAGGACTGAGCCACTGGCGGTATTCATACATAGCTAAGTTGGTCTGTTATATCTTAAGTCCTAACGAGATCTGTTGGAACTGCAAAACTATCCAGAAATCATACAAGACAATATTTAAGTGGTTCAGCAATTTGCCTACATCTACTGGTGCCAAATTGAATATATTTGTATGAGATTACAAATACTCAAACAAATTCTCACGTTTCTCTCAAATTTACACACACCACTTCTTCAAATTCACCACCACCTTTTCTCCCACCAGAGCTCTCCTTTTATAGGAGAGATTTTACTACTATTTTCTGCATTGCAACAGCTATGGGAAACTAAATACAATGGTGGGTGAGGAAGGTAGGTGAGGAGTGGGTGGTGCCAACCATGGACTGTGATTCCATTGTTGACTGTGCAGCCATGCATTCACACTTCTAGTGGCTTATTTTCAATACTCAACCCCTTCCACCGAAGTGTGTTTAACTAGGCTGCTTTCAAACTGATTCATTCTTCAAATGAATATACCTCCTTCTTTGACGTGAAAGACTTCTGCTAACAAATGCGCCATAAGACGCCAAATGCACCAAAAAGTGCCAACGCACCCGAAGATGCTCAGCAACTTACAATATTGATCGATTCCAAGCAATGTTGGAACTTGATCCCTGTGACGACTTTCGTTAACATATCTGCTAGATTATCTTCAGTGCCAATCTTCTGAAGTAATATGTCCTCTTCTTCTAATATTTCACGTACAAAGTGAAATCGGACATCGATATATTTTGTTCGAGATTGATACACTTGATTCTTGACCAAATGAATTGCACTTTGACTACCACAGTAAACGGTAACCTCTTACTGCTTATAGCCCAAATATGTTACCAGTCCCTGTAACCAAATGACTTCTTTTACGGTTTCTGTTATAGCCATATACTCGGCCTCTGTGGATGAAAGTGCAATCGTAGACTGCAAATTCGATCGCCAACTAACTGGTGCTCCAAACATAGTGAACACATAACCAGTTGTCGATCGACATTTGTTAAGATCACCTGCATAGTCTGAGTCAACATATCCTGTTACTAGACTATTTTCACTCTTCTCGAACTATAAACCAAGATCTACGGTTCCTAAAATATACCGCAGAATCCATTTAACCGCGTACCAGTGTTTCTTTCCAGGATTATGCATATAACGACTGCCAAACTGATGACCTGGGAGATATCAGGTCATGTACACATCATGGCATACATTAGGCTACCAACAACACTTGCATACGAGACATTCTTTATGTAGTCCTGCTCTTCATCATCTTTAGGAGACTGCAATGCACTGAGTTTAAAATATGGGGCCATTGGAGTACTCATAGGCTTCGACTTTGAGTCCATATTGAAGCGTTGCAATACTTTCTTCAGATACTGCTTCTGAGTAAGGTGAACTGTACATTTCACCCTATCTTTGCTGATCTCCATTCCCAATATTCTTCATGCTTCTCATAGATCTTTCATTTCAAAATCATGACTCAACTGAGTTTTCAAACGATTTATCTCCACCTTGCTTTTACATGCAATCAACATATCATCTACATATAAAAGCAAATAAATAAAAGATCCATCTGCAGGTTTTCTGAAATACACACAATGATCGTATTGGCAACGAGTGTATTTCAGGTCCATCATAAAACGGTCAAACCACTTGTACCATTGCCGAAGTGACTGCTCCAGTCCATAGAGAGACTTCTTCAACCTGCAAACCCATTTTTCTTCACCAGTTTCTTTAAACTCTTCTGGTTGAGACAGATAAATCTCCTCTTCCAAATCACCATGCAAGAAAGCTGTCTTCACATCAAGTTGTGCTAACTCAAGATCATATTGTGCAACCAAAACTAGCAATATCCGAATGGATGAATGCTTCACAACAGGAGAGAATACTTCACTGTAGTCAATTCCCTCTGTTTGAGCGTAGCCCTTGGCTACCAATCTAGCTTTGTATCGAATTATATTTTTAGCAACTCGATCATCTTTCTGATTAAAGATCCACTTATAGCCAATTGACTTCTTTCTTTGTGGAAGACACAAGTTCCTAAGTTTGGTTCTTATGAAGAGACTGTATCTCCTCCGTCATCGCCTTTATCCATTCATTCTTTTCACTGGATTGTATGGCTTCTCTATAAGTGGTTGGGAACTCAACCCCTTCAATTGGTAGTGCATATGTCACGTAGTCTGCATAACGTGTCGGTACACGTTTCTCTCGTCTCGGCCTGTTGGTTGCTATTGATTTAATTTGACTTGGAGGTATTGTGACTGGACTATCAACCTCCTCTTGTTTGTCTTCTCTTGAATCATTTGGAGTAGTAAACTCCACCTTCTGAGAATCACCGAATGTTTCGCCATCATAGCTGCCTTCACTGGAATCTTTTTGCTTATGTGACTTAAGCATCTCAGATTCATTGAAAGTAACATCTCTATTGATGATCACCTTCTTAGACTCTATGCACCAGAGTCTATACCATTTTATACCAGAACTAAAATCCAAGAATTTTGCTTTCTTAGCTCTATTGAAAATAAGCCACCAGAAGTGTGAATGCATGGCTGCACAGTCAACAATGGAAACACCGTCCATGGTTGGCACCACCCACTCCTCACCTACCTCTCTCACCTACCATTGTATTTAGTCTCCCATAGCTACTGCAATGTAGCAATAGTAGTAAAATCTCTCCTATAAAATGAGAGCTCTGGTGGGAGAAAAAGTGGTAGTGAATTTGAAGAAGTGGTGTGTATGTAAATTTGAGAGAAACATGAGAATTTGTTTGAATATTTGTAATTCCCTACAAATATATTCAATTTGGCACAAGTGGACATAGGCAAATTGTTGAACCACTTAAATATTGTCTTGTGTGATTTCTGCATAGTTTTGCAGTTCCAACAATTGATATCAGAGTTTTGGTTCGTACTGTCCAGAAATCAAGTTGATCGAAATCAACTTTTGACACCTCTAGGCCATTCCTTGCGTCGAGACGAATCGGTAGGCGTAAACGGAATTGAAAACGGTAGTCAGAGGAGCCCGCACGCGCCGTTTAAAGGTTGGAGCATGTACCCACGCTCCCCACTCGCAATTGGAGGTTGAAGACGACTGAAAAACACGCTCCCACGCGCCGCCACGCGGCTGGTAGGGGCCTTGGTCTAGCCCCTAGCCAATGCGGGTCCTCCTCCACGCACATCTCCTTTAATGACCGAGCAAGTTTCCTTAGTTGGTTGGTTAGTTGAGGCACTTTTTCCTGCTTTCTTGAGTTCCTAGAGTAATGGCAATGGTGTTTAAGGATAAGTTTGATTTAGGTAGAGAGATGTGGTGGTTTATGTGGTAGATTAAGGTTGAAATGATTTAAGAGAATATCCTTTGGATAGGCTTATGTGTTAGAGTTCTTTTGGTAAGGCATATGGGTCATATGGTGTAGTTGGGCTAGAGTTTTAGTGGTGACTAAGGGGAATTTCGAGATTGGGATTAGGTTAGGGTTTGGGAATGTAGTTTGGCTATGGAAAGGAAATATAAAACCAATCATTGATTGATTGGGGATTGAGAGGTGATAGAGTTGAATGGTGGTCGAGTATGGTAGTTGGGTAGTGTGATTGGCCTTGATTGATAGGTGGATTGGTATGATGGGTTCGGCTAAAGTAAGTTGGGTAGGAGTATCTTGTTGATTGATTGGGAATTGGTTTGGAATTGATTGAGTCAATTAGGGGATGATTGACTAATCAATTAGGTAAGGAAGATAAGATTGGAAAATATAAGGGATTAGGGTTCGGCTATGTATGGCAATGAGATATCTTGTGATGATTGATTGGGTGGCCGAGTAGGGCATTGATGGGTATTGATTTGTTTTGATTTAGATTTGGTTGGATATGTTTGGAAGGATAGGATATTTGATTGAGTCAACTAATTTAATAATTAACCAACACATATGGAAATGAAAGATATGGTGGTTGTTATGGCAATGTAGGGTTTCGGTTATGGTTGTGTGATGATAGTCATGGCATTGGGGCTAGAGGGATTGCACGAAAATGACTTGCGTTGGGGGATTGGATGGCCGAATATGGGGCTAGGGTAAATGAGGGTTTCGGCCAAGTAAGGGTTTAGGAAAGTGGATTAGGATTTGGGAATTAAAATGAAGATATTTGGAGAATGAAATCTGGAAAATTTGATGGGAATATTTGTGGCCAGTTTTGGTAAGTGAAGGGATTTGATTTAGTTTGACTTGGGGAATTGGGGATTTGATTAAATCAATTAGGGAAGCATTGATTAACCAAATAAGGTGAGAATATTCAGATTTAATGAGGTGGAAGAAGTGAAATTCGAGCTAGGCAAGTTGCCTTAGCCGAATGGGTTTTAATTTGGAAAGTGGGGTGATCGGTTTGGCAAGTTTGGAGGGGTTTGAGGTGGCTGCCTTGGGGGGCATTTGCAGACCACGTCTAGGGTTGTATAAGGAAGGTTAAGGTCTGATTTGGTGAAGGGAATAAGACACTTTCGTGGTAGGCAAGTTGCCTTACACGAAATAGGTCAAATTTGGAAAGTAAGAAAACTGTTTTGGAAAGTCTTGTATGTTTGGATGGAAAGTTTGGGGCTGCTTTGTGGAAACTAACCAAAGCTCGACCAAGGGTGTTTTAGGGTGATTTAGGTCTGATATTATGGTGGAAATAAGGCAAATTCGAGCTAGGCAAGTTGCCTTACACGAATTGGTTCAAAGATGGAAAGTGGGGAATCGGTTTTGGCAAGTCTTGTGTATTTGGAGGGAATTGGTGTGGCTGCTATGTAGGGACTTTGCAGGCCCAGCCAGAGGTGTTTGTGGGTGGTTTAGGTCTAATTTGGTGAGGTAAATAAGGTAAGAATAGCTAAGGTTTGGTGGCTGGTTGTTGGGAAAGGCAAGAGGGCGAAATGGGCAACACACCAACTAGGGTTTTGGTGTTGTTGCCGTGGGCTCTAGGGATGGATTGGGGCTGCTAGGTTTTGTGTTTGGGGCAAGGGAAACTTCAAGAAAATAGGATGAACATCCAAGAAAATGGATGAACACTCCAAGAGGGAAAGAACACGCCAATGCCAAACCAAAGCACCAAGTGGTTCGGCCTTCACTATACCAACAACTCTTAACCCTTTCTTCACGTTCTTTCAAGAACACTCTCACACTCAACTCTCTTGGGGAATTCGAAATTCACAAAAGATGTGAATTTTGAAATCCTCTTGAATACTCACACACATTTTCTCAAATTTACAAGTGGTGTGGATTTGGCCTCATCAAGAACACTCAACTCAAAAACACAACACACAAATTCAAGAACACCAAGAACACTTACTCACACTCCATTCTCAAATTCATAAGTGGTGTGAATTTGACACTCAAACACTCACTCACTCTTTTTGTGGTTTTTCAATAATCCAACAAATAGAAAGGAACTCCAATTCACTCCAAGAACGAAAGAACACTAAAATTAACAAGAACACAAAATGATAAGAAATACCACAAATACTTTATTGATAAAAGATAGATGTGGATTACTCATATTCACGAATTACAAGGAGAAATCATCTTCAAGGGGATTCACGAGTTGTACCCCAAGAAGCCCAAGTGCTAAGCACCGATAATAATCCGTATCACATGGTGGTCCACCTAAACTCTTAGGAAGCCATTCCAATCCTCAATTCTTCAAATGGTCAAAAGATGTCTAAACTAAGAGGCCTAGGGTTCTATTTATAGAACTTACAAGGTGGAAACCCCTAAAAGGTCCTTGGGCATTATTTAATTAAATAAAATAAGTAAAAGCACTTAAAAGCAAATAACATAGTCTTGGGGGACCATGTGGTCGTGGTATGTAAGGAAGGGATGGTGGGCTTGGCTAGCCCATGGCATGGTCCATGGGTGTGACTGGCATGCTTGTTAGCCCACACCTCAGGTGGTCTTGGTTGGTCCATGACAAAGACTCTAGCCATGGTCAGGTGTTGGCCATAGCTTGCAGCTAATGTGCACATGACTTGATGGTGGCTCAGCTGGACCCATGCAGGTCTTAGTCTGTGGGGCATTGGGCATGGCCCAAGCTTGGTTGCCTGGCTGGGTGGTCTAGCTTGGTGGCATGCATGCGGTTGGCCTGGCTTGCTGGTGAGTGACCCATGCATGGCTTGAGTTGTGAGGCGCTGAGCATAACCCAGGTTGGTCTGGGCGCTGGGCATGGCCCAGGTTGCTGCTGTGGTGCATGCATGGTCATCAGGCAGCCGTGCTGGTGGGCGTGCAGCTGGGCACTGGAGTGTGGCGCGCTGTGTTGCGCGCAAGGGCATGCAGCACATAGTTGGTGCTGTGGTGCATGCAAGGGTGTGCGGCACAAGGCTGCTGCAGGGCTGCACGCAGTGAATGTCAGGGGGCCGCACTAGTGGGCGCTGGAGCATGGTGCGCTAAGGTGCTTGCAAGGGCGTGCGGCACATGGCTACTATAGTGGTGCACTCAAGGGCATGCGGTACATGTAATGGGGGAGGGCTATGCGCCGTGGGTTGCTCAGAGGGCTGAGCAGGAGGGTGCACAGGTGGGCGTGCATAGGTGACACGCTGGGGTGCGTGCCGGGCTGTGCACAAGCATGCGCCGAGTGGGTTGTGCGCTAGGTTGCGCATGGCTGGTAGCCTTGCTAGGGGCTTGGTGCGCTTCAGGGCTCGGGCCAAGACACCCACGTAGGTTGCTGATGGCATGCTGGTGCTGCTGGGCACTGATGGCATGCTGGTGGGCATCTGGTGCTGCTGGTCAGGCTGATGGGCATTGGGCTTGCCTGCTGCTCAGGCTGATGGGCACTAGGCTTGCCTGCTGGCCATGCTGGTTTGTTGCTGGGCACGCTGGTGGTGCTGCTGGCATGCTGATGGGCATGTCATGACATGTCAGTGGCTGTGTCATAGTGCTGTCAAGGCCTAGTCGTAACACGGTCAAGGGGGAACAAGTGAGCCATGTCCCAATTGACTTGTGCATCTCCGCTGATCTTCCTTGAACACACTCAGGACTCTTAAGGGAGTCCTCCAATGTTGGGCTTGGCACCACAAGTGGTGCCAACTCGGGTGTCAATGTGTGTCTAGGGCCTTGAACATGGGCGGTTTTTAATGGAGTATTATCAGCGCCGCCGTCTTCCGCCACACGCCGCTAGAGGAAGAAGACGCGTGAAGCCCACGCGCACATGCGCCCTACAGGCGTTCTGCGCATGAGACCCACACGCTCCACGCTCTCCAAGACTCTTCTGGTGCGTGAAGCTCACACGCCTCACGCGCCTCTGACCCCTTCAGCGCGTGCATCACATGCGCCTGACAGATCTGGACCGTCTAATTCCAAATTCGTTTTTGGGCTTGATCTAAGCCATTTGAAGTTCGATTTCGACGATCAAATAGTGCTTTCCAACTATTTGGATCATTCCGGACTCATCCGTACGGTTAGAATTTTGAAATTTGGCTTCTAAATTTCTTTTAATATGGAAGGTGTTGAAGGAGATAGGAACTCTGGAAACGCCAGCAGTTCAGGGCGTAGGTCCACAGTTTTAAATGTCAAGTTTGAAGTTGAGAAGTTTGATGGAACTTCTAACTTTGGTATGTGGCAATGTGAAGTGATAGACGTTTTGATTCAACAAGAGTTGGATATGGCGTTGGAAAAAAAACCCAACGATATGTCGGAAAATGATTGGACGAAACTTAACACCCAAGCTTGTAGTACAATCCGTTTGTGCCTTACCAAAGATCAAAAGTATTTTGTTATGAGAGAGACAAATGCAAATGAACTTTGGCAGAAATTGGAGGATAAGTTTATGAAGAAGAGCATTGAGAGCCGTTTGCAATTGAAGAAAAAGCTATTCAGATTCTAATTTCGTGAAGGTATTAATATATCCGAACATTTGAATAGTTACAATCAGATTCTTGTTGATTTATTAAATTTGGATGTTGAAATCCAAGATGAAGATAAGACTTTACTTTTGCTAAATTTCTTGCCCGATACATATGATTATTTAGTTACCACACTATTGTATAGGAAGGAAAAAATTAGTTTTGACGATGTATCTAGTTCTCTGATTAGAAATGAGTACCGAAGAAATTATAAGCAGGTACAGCTAGATACATCAAGTGAAGCACTGATAGCAAGAGGGAGACCACAGTCAAGGTATCCCAAAAAGAAGAAGGTTTTCAATCGAAAACCTGGGCTACATCAAGTGATGCATGGCTGCACAGTCAACAATGGAAGCACCGTCCATGGTTGGTACCACCCACTCCTCACCTACCTCCCTCACCTACCATTGTATTTAATCTCTCATAGCTGCTGCAATGCAGCAAATAGTAGTAAAATCTCTCCTATAAAAGGAGAGTTCTGGTGGGAGAAAAGGTGGTGGTAAATTTGAAGAAGTGGTGTGTGTGTAAATTTGAGAGAAACGTGAGAATTTGTTTTAGTATTTGCAATCCCATACAAATATATTCAATTTGGCACCAATGGACGTAGGCAAATTGCTGAACCACTTAAATATTGTCTTGTGTGATTTCTAGATAGTTTTGAAGTTCCAACAGGCTCTAGAGTCAAGCTTACTTTCTTTAGCATGATAGTAAGCAGGACATCCAAAAACATATAAAGAGTCATAATCAGTAGCATGTGTACCTTTCCACATTTCAATGGGTGTCTTCCCGCCATTGGCAGCTGCGGGTAGTCTGTTGACGAGGTGGCATGCATATGTCACAGCTTCAGCCCAAAATTGTTTATTGAATCTAGCATTCAGTAACATACATCGTACTTTCTCTAGTAAAGTACAATTCATCTGTTCTACCACACCGTTTTGTTGCGGTGTTTCTCGTACCGTGAAGTGTCTGACTATTCCATCTCTCCGACATACTTCCATGAAAGGGTCTAGAGTATACTCTCATCCATTATCTGATCTGAGCCGCTTAATTTTTCTGCCGGTCTGAGTCTCAATCATCTTCTTCCAAACAAGAAAGATGTTCAGTACTTCATCTATATTCTTCATCGTATACACCCACACATGACGAGAATAATCATCCACAAAAGTTACAAGTCAATGCTTATCTCTCAAAGATGCAACTTTGGTAGGTCCCCAAACATCGGAGTGTAAATAGTCAAGTATCCCCTGTGTATTGTGAATAGCGGTTCCGAACTTGATCCGCGTTTGCTTCCCCAATACACAGTGCTCACAGAAAAACAATTTACCAGTCTTGACACCTTTGAGTAAGCCTTGCTTTACCAGTGTTTGCAAATTTTTTTCTCCAGCATGTCCTATACGCATATGCCAAAGTCTGGTAATGTCAGTATCAATCTCATCTAGCTTCTCACAGCCTATAGAAACTCTTCCATCAACAGTACTTCCTTGCAAGAAGTACAGGTTTCCTCCCCTCAAACCCTTCATAGTCATCTGAACTCCCATTACCACTTTGAGAGTTCTGTCTTCGATAGTGATTCTGAATCCCTTTGAATCCAAAGATTCTAATGAGATAAGATTCTTCCGCAAGTCCGGAACGAACCAAACTTTGGTCAGAGTCCTGACAGTTCCATCATGCAACTTCAACCGAATGCTCCCTATCCCCCGAGTCTTACAAGCACTGTCATTGCTCATAAGTACTGCTCCACCTTCAATCTCTGTGAAGTCAGTAAACCAGTCCCGATTGGGACACATATGATAGGTTCATCCGGAATCCATAATCCATTCATCGAGATGACAAATGAATGATGAACCTGTCAAGGTAATGTCTAGATCTTCATCTATGTCCGCGACATTGGCTGTGGTGGGTTGATTCTTCTGTTGTCCCTTCAATTTGGGACAATCCTTTTTCCAGTGTCCTTTGTCGTGACAATAGAAACACTCATCTTTGGCGAGTTTTCTGCCGACTGATGAACCACGTGATGTTGCCCGGGTTTTCGATTGAAAACCTTTCTTCTTTCCAGGATACCTTGACTGTGATCTCCCTCTTGCAGTCAGTGCTTCACTTGATGTATCTAGCTATACCTGCTTATCTTTTCTTCGGTACTCATTGCTAATCAGAGAACTAGATACATCATCAAAACTAATTTTTTCCTTCCTATACAATAGTGTGGTAACTAAATGATCATATGTATCGGGCAAAGAATTTAGCAAAAGTAAAGCCTTATCTTCATCTTGGATTTCAATATCCAAATTTAATAAATCAGCAAGGATCTGATAGTAACTATTCAAATGTTCGGATATATTACTACATTCACAAAATTGTAATCTGAATAGCTTTTTCTTCAATTGCAAACGGCTCTCAATACTCTTCTTCATGAACTTATCCTCCAATTTCTGCCAAAGTTCCTTTGCATTTGTCTCTTTCATGACAAAATACTTCTGATCTTTGGTAAGGCACAAACGGATTGTACTACAAGCTTAGGTGTTAAGCTTCTTCCAATCATTTTCCGACATATCGATGAGTTTTTCTTCTAATGCCATATCTAACTCTTGTTGAATCAAAACGTCCATCACTTCACATTGCCACATACCAAAGTTAGAAGTTCCATCAAACTTCTCAACTTCAAACTTGACATTTGAAACTATGGACCTACGCCCTGAACTGCTGGCATTTCCAAAGTTTCTATCTCCTCTAACACCTTCCATATTAAAAAAATTTTGGAAGCTAAATTTCAATATTCTAACCGTACGGATGAGTCCGGAATGATCCAAATAGTTGGAAAGCACTATTTGATCATCGAAATCGGACTCCAAATGGCTTAGATCAAGCCCAAAAACGAATCTGGAATTGGATGGTCCAGATCTGTCAGAGGCATGTGATGCACGCGTTGAAGGGGTTAGAGGCGCGTGACGCGCGTGACGCGCGTGAGCTTCACATGCCAGAAGAGTCTCAGAGCGCGTGGGTCTTACGCGCAGAACGCGTGTAGGGCGCGTGAAGGCAAAGGCGCGTGTGCGAGTGGGCTTCACGCGTCTTCTTCCTCTAGCGGCGCGTTGCGGTGCGTGGCGGAAGACGGCATCGCGTGGGCGCGTGTTTTTCAATCGTCTTCAACCTCCAACTGCAAGTGGGGCGCGTGGGTACACGCTCCAACCTTCAAACGGCGCGTGCAGGCTCCTCCGACTTCCATTTTCGATTCCGTTTGCGCCTACGAATTCGTCTCGATGCAAGGAATGGTTTAGAGGTGTCAAAAGTTGATTTCGATCAACTTGATTTCTAGACAGTACGAACCAAAACTCTGATACCAATTGTTGGAACTGCAAAACTATCCAAAAATCACACAAGACAATATTTAAGTGGTTTAGCAATTTGCCTACGTTCACTGGTGCCAAATTGAATATATTTGTATGAGATTACAAATACTAAAACAAATTCTCACGTTTCTCTCAAATTTACACACACACCACTTCTTCAAATTCACCACCACCTTTTCTCCCACTAGAGCTCTCCTTTTATAGGAAAGATTTTACTACTATTTGCTGTATTGCAGCATCTATGGGAGGCTAAATACAATGGTAGTTGAGGGAGGCAGGTGAGGAGTGGGTGGTGCCAACCATGGACGATGCTTCATTGTTGACTGTGCAGCCATGCATTCACACTTCTGGTGGCTTATTTTCAATAAGATCAACAAGGCATCAACTAACAAAATTTTGTAGTAAGCAAAACACGCACACGCACACGCACCCAAGCCAATAATGTCTAACAGAGTGACCTTGAGTTGCTGGTCAGCATGCATCCAAGATAAGTAATCGACTCATTTCCTAGTTTCATATTATACCCTCCATTTCTCAATTGGAAATTTGGAAACTTCTCTCTTTCTCTTTGTTCTTGTGTCCCAAACTATTAAAGTTTGAAAAATTTTGAAAATTGCCACACGAAACCCCAAAGGTGGAATTCCCAAAAACCAAAAATTACCAAGCAAAGCATGGTTCATATATAACTCGCACCCACAAAACATATAATACACAAAAGTCCCCAGCCGCCACCCATTTTGAGCATTCGACATTCAACTAATTTCCACCACTTAAGAACTAAACTGCATTATGAAACCAAAAGGTCACAATTTACAGTGCCAAATTTTAAACCCAGAAACCATATTACAATGAAAAATGGCTACAAAACAATTTAATTCTGTCCATAAAGAGAAGAGGATGGATGATAAGGTTTTACCAGGAGGTGAGGGAGGAGGACTTCTTGACGGCAAGGCGAGTCCAGGCGAGGGCTTTGCCAGAGGGTAAGTGCTTGATCTCGACTTGGGTTCCGACGATGCCTATGAGGTGCACCGTGTTACAATGCTCCTTACTCCACGGGATCTCCGCCGGCCTCGGCAACGCCACCTGAGTGCCGTAATTGTACTGCTGCTGGTCGTGGTAATCCACCGAGCATCTCAAGCGCAAGCGGCGATTAGTGGATGAAGATGGGAGCAGAGAGGGTACACTGTGGTTAGCGAATTGGGTTTTGGGTATTATGCAAACGAAATTCCTCGTAGCCGCCGTTCTAGTGGTTGTGAATGAATATGATAATGGCGGTACTGGGGATAGTAGCGTTTGGTTCAACGCCATTTTTTGTAATCTGAAAGTCTATATCTATAGACTATATCTATCTATCTTCGTGGGGAATTCTTGCTTTCTATCTCTTATCGTTATGGTCTTCTCTGTGAGACCGCGCGCCGAGGACGCGCGTGCTACTCTGCAAGTGTGGTGCCGACGGGGGTATTTTGTGACGACCTCTTTGCGCTGATGCAAATTTTATGTCGAGTCCGAAGATATCTCAGGATGTAATAATAGTAAATAGAATAATCTTTTTTAATAGTTGTGGATACGAAATTGGACCAACAGAAAGCCCATTATACAAAAAAGGGATCAGCTTTCTTGGGTTAGCATTTGCAGCTAAAAATTGGGCTTTTATGTAAATAACTTATAACAATAATGACAATAATAATAATTTATTAATTTTGTCAGATAACAATGTTGCCCGTTCGAATTAACTCTCTTAATTCATCTTATTTTATTTTATTTTATTTTAATATCTAAATATCACAAATATAAATATTTTCTAATTTTTAATTTTTAACTTTTAACTTTTTCAATCTAACTATATATAATCATTATAACTTTCCAAAACTTTTAAATAAAACACAAAATAATTTAATTTTTTCAAATTTTAAAATAAAAATTATATTAAAAATTTATATTATATTTAAGGCTAAAAATCAACATACAACATCTTCTACAAGTCCCAAGTGCAAAAGGATTCTACAACTAATTATACAATGTTACTAGCTTGAGAGAGAGAGAGATTATAAGAATTACTATCAAGCTTAGAAATATTCAAATCTTTCATTCATTGAATCTAATTTTTACAAGAAGGGATGTTGCATATAAATAGCTATATTAAACTAAACTTTGTATGGAAATTTTGTATGTAAGGAAACAAATTTCTAATCCAAAATTTATTGAACTAATTACAAGGATCAATAGATTGCTGATTTTGTACTAATTTTTGAAGATTTGTTTATACTCCCCTCCAAGTTAACTCGTAGGGTTCCATAATGCCCAACTTACGTAAAAAAATGTTGAAAAAGTTATCATCCTAAAGCTTTGATAAAGATATCGGCAATTTGGTCGTGGAAGGGAATATAAACGATTGTAAAAAGGCTCGAGTGGATCTTGTCACGAATGATGTGATAATTAATCTTAATATATTTAATGCATTCAAGAAACACATGATTGCAGGCAATGTAGAAAGCACATTAATTGTTACAATGTAAAGTGAAAGGCTCAAGATGAGGAATATCAAGATCAATAAGAAGTTATTTTAACCAGGTGAATTCGCAAGTGGTGACAGTCATAGCGCAATATTCTGCTTTAACGGAGAAGCGTGCCACTATCGTCTATATTTTTGTATGCCAAGAGATGGGATTTGTGCCTAATTGGATGAAATATCCGCTGATGGAGTGACAGATGGTGAGGCAACTCACCCAATTAGAACCAGTATAGGCAGTAACATGTGTGTTATTGGATGAGGGGAAAAAGTTCCTTGCCTTGGACTTCTTTTGATGTAATGAAGGACATAAGTGGCGGCGGTCATGTGGGGGACACGAGGAGAATGCATAAATTGGTTGAGAATGCTCATAGAAAAGACAATATTAGGATGTGTAATAGTCTGATAGAGGAGACGTCTAACAAGCCAGCGATAAACATAAGGGTTGGGTAAGAGAGTGCTATCGTAATTGGTGAGTTTCAACTTCTCTTTCTTGGGAAAATGAGCAATCCGGACACCAAGTTAGTTACTATCAAACAAGATGTCAATAGCATATTTTCATTAATTCAGGAAGATGGCTTACGATGAATGGGCAACTTCAAGGCCAAAAAAAAATATTTGAGAGGACCAAGATTTTTGGTCTTGAAGTATATGGAAAGAACACCTTTGAAAACCTCAATTTGAGAGAGGTCATTTTACCAACAACCAAAATGTCATTGACATAGACAAACATGCATGAGATTGGTGAAAACATATATCAAGAAGCATAATGGTTAGTTTAAAAGCTAGTTGCTGAACGTTTGTTTGAGGTCATAGAGGGATTTCAAAAATGATAAACACGGGTCTCCCTCTCTGGACAATAGCTGGGAGATGGTTTCATGTAGACTTCCTCATCGAGACCTTTATGTAAAAAGGCATTATGAATGTCAAGTTGATGAATAATCCATTATTTTGTAGCAACAATAGCCAGCAAGCACTGAACAATAGTCATTTTGGCAATAGGGGTAAAAGTCTCATGATAGTCATGGCGTTCAACTTGAGTATAGACTTTGGTGACTAACCGAAACTTGTGTATTTCAATAGAGCTCTCTGCTTTGAGTTTAATTTTAAAAACTCATTTGCAACCAATGGGTTTCTTGTCAGGAAGTAATGGCTCAAGCGACCAAGTCGAGTTGTCCTCAAGAGCACAGATCTCAATAAACATGGCTTCACGCCAATGAGAATGGCGAAAGATAGTAGAGTAGTAAGATGGTTCAACAGAAACAATGAGAGCATTTAAAAGGTAATGTGTGAAGATAAAAAACAAGCATATGAAAATAAAATGGATAAATGATGAGTAGTAAGTACCTGAGATCTGTGCAACAAGTAAGGATGTAGTAGGCTTCATAAGGTCGAGTGGTTGTGCAGCGAGGGCGAAACGAAGTGGGAGGAGATAATAAACCTCACATATGGAAGAGTATGAAAACCACTACAAATATCACACAAAAAATGATTGAAAGTCAAATGACTTTTATTAGCATGAGAAGAAAAATGGAGTCTTGTGTGCTTAGAATGAGTACAAACATCATGATAAAACACATAATTATCAAAGAGATTAGGAATGGTGAAGCGAAAGAGATGACCTAAGCATTGGTGCCACAAGGTTTTATTAACTACAGATTGCACTTAAAAAGTCATAATGGGACTCGATCGGTACAGATAAAGCCCATTGCAAAACTCACTTGCTCTAATCAATCTTGTCGTGTATGGGTCATGAAAAAAATAATTGGTAGAGGAAAAGAACAAGAGATATTAGTTGTGAGCTGAAGGATGGAAAATAGATTAAAATTGAATTGAGGGACAAAATAGACATTATTCAATGTTAGGGTTGGGGATAAGATGCATGTGCCAACTCCTTCCATTCGAAATGTAATCTCAGTGGAGGAGGAAAAGGTCGGTGAAAGAGCTGTGGTCGTGGCACATGTGGTCATTGGCGCCACTGCCACGACTTAGTTATGGTGGTTGTCAAAGAAAATAGAGGAGGAGAGGGTATTACCGATGAAGTTGGCATAAGGTGTGGTTAGGCTTAGCAGATCCAGTAACTTCTGGTAAAGATCCGACAACATGCCAGAGGAGGAGGAGGCCTAATTTGTGACTACTGCCAGCCTAGATCGAGGTTTACTGAGAAGGGATGAGTAGCCGTCAAATCTTCAGCACCATTTGTGCTAATGGTCATTTTTGCTGCATTCTATGCACTGAGGAGTGAGTTTGGTGGGACCCGTCAAACGTGTTTCTAGAAGCAATGAGTCGGATGGTAGTGGCCGAAGATGAAGTAGTCGGTGTTGTTCTTCCTGAAAAACAATGGAGAAAACTTTTATGATGAAAAGAAGGGGTTTCATGGCTAGGATCTAGGTTCATAGTTGGAAAAAAAATCATTAAGCCCAATCAAGAATTGGAAGACATTCATCATCTGCTTGTTGTTGCAATTCTTTTAGATCATTGCTATTTTGGAGATAACTGAATTCATCCCAAATTTGTTTAATCGGGATGTAATATTCATGAACTAAGTGTATGGTTTGTTGCAGAGAGGAGAGTTCATGCTTAAGATGATGATATGTGTGTGCATTGTTGCCGTGACAAAAGCGAGATTGAAGGTCAAGCTAGACTTTTCAGAGATCAGTATGGTATTCAAGAGAGTTGGTAATGGAGGGACTTATACAAGTGAAAATTCAAGTAAGGACTATGTCCTTTGTTTTATTCCATTGCATATGGTCATAAGAGTTGATATATGGGGATTGGAAAGTGCCATCAATAAAACTTTATATATATATATTGAAGGCATGGATCATAGCTTTCTGTCATTCAAAAAAATTGTCTCATGTAAGAAGACCATAAACTAGGATGAGGCTTAGTGAGTCAAAGGGATGGAGGAGGTATGGGGTGGAGTTGTGAGGAAGATGCCATTGTGGCTTAGGGTTAAGGATCGGATTAGGCTGTACCATGTTAAGTTTAGAAATATTCGAACTTTTCATTCATTGAATCTGATTTTTATAAGGGATGTTAACTATAAATAGCTATAATAGACTAAACTTTGTATGGACACTTTTGTGTGTAAGGAAATAGATTGCTAATTACAAGAATTATTGGACTAATTACAAGGATCAAGGGATTGTTGATTTGGTGCTAATTTGTAAGGATTCTGTGAATAATTACTGTTGGGATTACTTAGACTATACAACCTTGGAGAAAAGTTATCCATAAATCAATACGCTATTACCATATCAATACACACACCAAGAGAAATCGGACATTAAAATCCTCAATATAATTCCTAAGTAGAGAATGTGTCCCTCCAACAACAGTAAAAGTTTCCTTTTTCCTTTTCCTGTAAAGAATGAATAACATTAGGCATTCAAAGATTAGTATTTGTCTTTTAATATTATAGAAAGAAAATGGATGTGTTGAGAATATCATCTTTCCCGCTTGGTAAATGTCGGCACAACAAAAGAATTTCCTTTTTGGATGAGAAAATATATATGTAAGCGTGAATTAGGATATCGTTGCATAACCGTTTTGAAAAAAATAAATAAATAAATAAACTATGAGATCCACATAAAAATTAATAATAATAATTTTTTTATTTGTAAAGTTGACTATTTTTCAAAGTAGTTACATGACAATTATACATTCACAAATTGTATGTATAATTACTCATCTTAGAAACTAATGGCAAATTTGTTAAAAATATCCTCCAATAAAACCAATCTCTCAAAAATAAAATATACAGCGAAGAACGCACTCTCTTATTTCATTCTTTGCTTTTGGCGTTGTGGATTATTCTAATTTGTTGACTTCAAATGGGTGTTTTTTAAAACTGCCGTATCATATGATCCATATATGTTTGTGGCCCTACTTACACATCATCATTCCCTTGCGGATTTTATAAACGTAACAAGAAACGAGTTTTGAAAATATATGAATGCCAGAAAAGACATTTTTTAAAATCTGATTGTGGAATAACAAATAAATAGATACAACACAATTAAAACATGATGAATAAAGAAAAGACCCGAATAATTTCAGTACCATTCAGGAAACCCTCATCAATGACATTTTATGGAAAAAATCTAATCAACCTTTTACTATTCTCACAACTTCCATACACTACATTTTATTTTATTTTATTTTTAATCAAATATTTAATATATAAATAATGAATAAAAAATTATTTTAATTTAAAAAGAAAAATTAAAAATTAAAAATAATTAAAAATAATAAAAATAAAAAATAATAATGTGTGACAGATAGAATATTGTGTAAAAATTCTCCATTTTAAGAGGTTCCCTTCTTATCCACAATTGAAATTAGAGAAATACTTTAACTATACAAAAAAACATATATAAAAATAAATCTACAAACTAATAGGATTTAATTTAATATAAAATAAATATATTTTAAAATAAATTAAACAAATCATAAAAAGCTATATCAATTTATGAATTTATTTTTATAAAATGTTTTTATATCACTTCTCTTAAAATTAATGGGGGGAATAGAAAATAAAGAGAGTGAGTGCGCGTGAAACATGTCGACCCAATCCAAGGGCTTTATACGAGTTAAAGATTATACAAATGAAACATTACTCTTATCCTTCTTGGAAGGACCCACAAGCCACTACCCTAAAAATAAATGAGAGCCCCCACTACAAAAGTGATGACATCATTTTCCACTATCACCCCCCACCAGTGCTACAAAGAAAAGAAAAAAAAGAGCTTATCAAGTAATGCTTTGACGATTCTTCACCTTTACTTAAGAGCTAGGCACGACTTTAAGG
Source organism: Platycarya longipes (assembly GCA_036559045.1). Taxonomy (NCBI): domain Eukaryota; kingdom Viridiplantae; phylum Streptophyta; class Magnoliopsida; order Fagales; family Juglandaceae; genus Platycarya; species Platycarya longipes. The sequence continues at coordinate 2,545,794 of CM071792.1, forward strand.
GCCTGCTTGCATTTTTTAGGGCATTGACATCAAAACCTGTTTTGACAAAAGCTAAAAAGATAGGAAAATAAGTAAGAACCATGGCATCTGACTTTGATTGCAATTTGAACCGAGTGAGCAACTTAAATCTTGTGGGGGTTGAAAGTGACATGTATAATAAGGTAGAGAGACCGAGAGCATATAATGAGTTTCTGATAGGACCATGGGGGAAGTAGTTTATCATCTCATTAGAGGTCTAAGGAGGGGGATTGCTTTCTGGCTTGACAATGCTAGAGGTGTCTGATGGCTGTGTCTGGTAAATGGCCGATGCCAATGAGATCGGCATGATGCAAAGAGCCTTCGACTGAAGGAACTGCATGGCAGCCCCGACGTTTTCATCCATAAGCTTAGCTACTTGTCGTTCGGTCCCATCATTATACGACTTCTCCCATGCTGGTTGGTTTCTTCCACCATCACTACCTTCCTCCTAAGATACAAAGAGAAGCAACACAGTGCCTAAAGGCTCAAGAAAAATAATATAGAAATCTGCAAATGCTTCATAACGTTCATATTTATAACCTCAACTGATGATAGTGGAATGTCTGTTACAAGTGGTGCCACTGCAGCAGCTCCGCCCAGCCTACTCATGCTCAAAACCTGTAAAGGGAAAGCAATTAATAAAAGAATCAAACCAAATGATATCATCACGAATAGCCAATTGCTTGAACACCCCATTTTTAATTACATTTTAAAACAAAAGAGACCAATCATGCAATGTTTACATCACAGAAGTTGAAAAAAAAAAATGAACTCTTTAGCACCTTTGGTTTGCTCCATTTTCACTTTATCACCCCAACCCTATGATTTGGAAAATGTCTCTTCCCACTACCCAAACACACAACCCCCACCCTCCCTCTTTTTATTTACAAAACAAGATAGATGGAGCATTCATTTTTGCTGTCTGAGACGCACCTATCACATGCATATTCCAATTATTGGAACCCAACTTACTCAAGAAGCCTTAAGGAAAACAAATGACGTGTTCCAAACAGCACGGTAGCAAATCACGAAGGAAATGGGTCAAAACATGTGGTACAAAAAGTAGCATCTCCTATTTGTCATTAGAAGGAGAAGCCACCATATGATGGTAGTATAAACAAGATAAGCATAGTAAGATGAATAGCTTAAAATGAAAATATGCCCACAAAATAAAGGGCGTTGGTCAGGCAACTAACATTGTAGCACCCCATAATTTCAATGATGCTTGAATCAATATCAGCACAAGACAACAGCTAAATTGTGCTAACAGAGTAAAAGAGTAACTAGATGCAAGTCATATTAAAATGTCTGAAACTTGTTTTATTTGTCTAGTTAGCAAGCCACATGCATATAGATCTATGTTACCTTCTTGACACATTTGATACATCACTATTCTAGGACCCTATATGATTAAGAGATCAGCTAGACAACTACATAAGAATAATAGAATTAGTAAGGAGCATAGATTACTTTACCTTGACTTGAAGCCTTAGGAACTTCACATAATCCACAATTTCATCAAGCATGGCAGCTCTATCCGTCTACAGAAACATGTCTAGATCAATAGCCAAAAAGAGGAAAATTGAATCGTATGGTCGTTAAGTTGAAGGTTGACTTGGGAAGATGTCATCATGCAACATTAATTAACCATGAAACCATGTTTTCATCCATAGATTCAACATCCATGCAGTCAATTCAATAAAACAGGTCCCTAACTAAAAAGAGTGTAACATCATCTAGGGAAAACCAAAGCTCATTCTTTCTTTACCTTTTTTTTCTTTTTTCTCTTTTATAGGTGAGTCACAAATCCAATGCAACTGGTGGGTCTTGAACCAACACCTTTTTTTGGGAGGGAGGAACCCAACGCATTGACAATATCATTAATTAAAAACTTCCTGGTCAAACTAACTTAATATACTCGCAGCACAAAGTATAGTGCATGAGAAGAATGAAACAAGCAATCAGGCAATACTGGGTTTTCAAGCCTAAGCAGATAATACTCTGCAGTTTCTGTTCCCGTGAGATGTACTACTTTTTTCTTTTTTATGCATCCCCATTACCATCAAAGAATATTATTTTTTGAGTTTCAGGTGATGCACATTGGAAATTTACAATAAATAATAGTATTTTTCAGACATAAATAGAATAAGCATTAGTAAGACAGGATGGAATCTAATACCTTTGAGATTTCATGCTTCTTGCCATCTAGACAGATATATTGTACATCACCAATCTAGAACTCATTGTTTTATATCGTATATTGAACATATGCAAGAAATGTTTCAATCAAAAGTAGAATCAACGAAAAATTGAATGTCTGAAGGAAAGGGGAGACACTGCATACTTTCAAGGTTTAATCCATGTGGGATTTATTATGAATTCAATCTTGTAGAGCAACATATCATAAAATCAGTAGGCCTAGTATTGTGCTGATAAGGAGAGCAGCAATTCAGCACAGCAAAAACAAAATTACTGTTATTAAACCTTGAAATTTTCTAACCATAAAAAATAAAAATACATCCTCTTTCCCCTCTTTTCTTCTAGTTAAACTATTTTACAACTAAATTCGTTTTTCTTTGCGGGGGTAAAAGAATGTGAAACTCATCCCCAGTATCATCATCCATGCACAAACTGTACCGCAGTTTGCAAAATTTCTTCAGAGAAAAAAGTGGGCATAATTTAAAGAAAAAGAACATACAAGCGTTCCTTGTCATCTGAAAGTAACTTATGAGTACAGTGCACTTATTTGGATTCTGTACGCCAGACCACTGGTGAATTATTGCACTCCTTGTAATCAGTTGTCCCTTTCTTTTATCAATTCAAAATGCAGGAATAAATCCCGGCTTCTTTCCCCTTTTTTATAGAAGTTTTATTCATAATAAAAGAAGGCATAGCCCAAGTATATAGAACGTGTACATGAGAAGTACCTGACTAAGGTTTACAACCGAAAGTACAAAATCATGGACATTTAGTCCATTAAAATCACACTCCCCCTTATTCATTTTTTTTTTTTTTTGTTGATAAGTAAGAACAGCTTTATTAATGTGATTATAAATAGTCATAGCCCAAGTACACTTCCCCTTTATTCAATTTTAGGAACATGAGAGCAACTCTCCTTACTTTTCAAGAAGAATAACTTCAATAAGAGTGATGACCATAAGAAACAGAATGCATCTTTCTATGAATTAAATTGATGCAAAAGAAAGTGACTGACCTTGTTGACGCTAGGAACCAGTTCCTGCAATGCTCTGACTCTTTCTGCTATTCTTTCCCTCCGCAACTATACCAAAAAGGTGAAGATTAATGTGAACTCGACCATAGCAACAGGGAAAAGAGGAAAGGCCTTTAAGAGCAAATCAAACACAAGAATCCAAGCACTTGCCCCAAAACAAAGCATTTAAAATGGAATGTTCTTTTCTAAATTTCCCAAAGGCTTGTTTCTATCTATTTTCATGGCTGCTATGTATATCAAGCTTACCCGCTCAGCTATGCTGTGTGGATCTGTGGCCTGACCTCTTCTGGCCCGCACCCTTGGGCGCATTGTCGGTGGATGTGGTGCTGCAGCAACCGTCGTGGGCATCGGTTGGCCATGGAAAACCTGCAAAAGAATCATAATTCCATCAACACAAACAGCACTTGCATGTGAAACTGATGCTTTTCTTCCCCCCCCAAAAAAAACAAAAAAAAAAAAAAAAAACTTCCACCACAAGAAGAAGAAGAAGAAATCTGCAGCTAAAGCAAAATCAAATGCCACAAGTTTAACTACCTCAAAAAAATGGATCCAAAAGACAGCGAAGCCCTTCAATTTTAGTAAAATTACAATAATGCTTAGGTCAACAGTTTTTCGCTCTCGGTTTGCTACTTCCGGTGGTTTTAATCGCTTTGCGAGCTACTTCAATCCATAAAGCCATCCATTAATCACTGAACCTTGCACTAAAACCACGCCCACTGCCGTTACTTTTCACCCGCTTCTGCATATGCGAAGGTTCTTCAATATTTTTCCCTTTCCTTCTTCTTTTCGAAAAAAAACTAACAGATGCTCTCACATGGCCTCTTGTTTGTAACTTCCTGTCTGATATAATACCTTGAATATCACACAGTTGTTCACAAACCCATCCCCTATGAGTTTCCCAACGTCACTTTGCTTCCTGTTCTGTCCTTAATATTATACAAAAGAACAACTCAAACGGATAAACCGCATATCCAGTAGTTATCCTTCTCTTCTCTGACTTAAAAATTATCACTACTACTAAGAAGCGAGAACACACCGAAATAAAGAGAGAAAAATTTTGATCCTTCTAGTTGCCGAAAATATTTCCGAAAACAAGAGAATCCCAAATTTTGTTAACCTGAGACTTCATATAGAACAATTCAGCTGAGTTTGGTTTATCAAACTTTCCTGACTCAAAAGAATGCCACTTTCTGACCCAATAAACAAAAAAAGCATAAAGAAAAAGAAAAGGTAGCATCTTACGTTTTTCATAGAAGAAGCTCTACTATCAACGAGGTCGTCGCGAAAGCGTTTGCCACTCCCTGAGGCCTCCTCCGGCTTCAGAAACCCTCCCTTTCCCTGGTCCAAGCTCAGCCCCAACGGAAAAACCTGCCCGTGGAACCCACCTGAAACGTCGCCAGAGTTGAGCTGCAGCATCATCGGCGGAGGAGCACCGCCGGCAGACAAGCCAGCATCGGGTGCATGCAAGCCTCCGGTGTCGGCCGAACCGAAGGTCTGTATGCTGAGAATTTGTTCGAGGAAGTCGTCGTTGGTGGTGGCCTCGGAGGAGGGATGGTTATTCGCCATGAGCTAGGTGGACGGACTGACCGCTGACGGACTGGAGACGGGACTCGGTCGAGTCGAGGTGAGTCAGGGGTTGCAAAGAGCATCTACTACATATACCCACACAGAGTTGAGAGAGAGAGAGTTTAGAGAGAGAGAGATAGAGTTTAGAGTTTCTCTGCTTCGCTTCGCTTCGCTTTGCTTTGCTTTGCTTTGCTTTGCTTTCTTCTACTCTCAGAGTAGACGGAGACAAGAAGTACGGGAAAAAGGGGTGGCTTTATCCTGCTTAAAAATGCCGTACTTTAGCTGAAAGGGCCTCTTTTTCTCTAAAATTACAACTGTAAGGCCTTTCGAATTGGGCCTAAAATCGTGTAAAAGGCCTCGTTGAATGGCATTCTACCTGCCTAAAATCTGGTTGACTTTCCACTCTTTAAACAATCAACAATAAGAGATCTATCTGTGTGAGGGTTACAATTTGGGGTCAAATATCATCAGCTAAACAATCATTACATCTTCCATTTCAATTTCGTGTCTATCTTCATACATTATTCTTTCCAGCTTTCCATTTTTCTAGAGAGAGAAGAGATTGTCTTGGGTATACGATATTAAGAATAGAATAAAATTAGGGATGTCTTTGGTGTGCATCGTTCTTTTTTTATTTAATAATTAAGAAATATTATTATTTAATAATATTATAATTTTTTTTAAATTTAAAAAATGATTAACAGGACTCATAAATGGGGTGCTACAGCATGTCACCCTTAGTAATAAGCTGTATGAGTATAAAATAAATAGGCTGATTTTATAGCCACCGTTGTAGCACCCTTTTTATTTGTATTGTTATTGTAAAAATAATTTTTTAATTTTTTATATTATTTTTTAAATATTTTTAAATATTTTTAAAAATAAAAATAAAATCAGAATACTATTAAATAATATTTACTTAATCATTATGTTTTTTTTATATATAAAAAAAAGGCAACGGTGTGCACCAGCATTACCCAAATAAATAAGAATCCAAGAGTTTTATCCTATGTCTTGGGCTATTTATAACGAAGAGTAGAGTTTCCCTTTTTTAAACTGGATATGGTTTCTTGGACTGCTTGTCGTTTAGACATTCTGAACTCTCATAGCTTTTTTAGCCACAATTAATGAAATATGACTGTGTTATTTATTTGATAAAAATTATAACTTTTATCTTTCTTTCGCTTAATTTTTTTCCTAATTAGAGGGCATACAAGATGGTATAGTTGTAGCCCTCCTAAGGATTCCAAAGTGTAAGCGTTTAATGCCTCAATACGCATTAATGGACAAACCTACATTGATTACAAACTATTTTAAATATTGAATTTCACATGTTGTACTTATTTCTTATATGATTGCAAAAAGGTTTTCGAACGAATAATTGTACTATTAAGATCAATAGTGGACATAGCATACAGTAATAATGTGTACAAATGATTGATAGGAGATTAGCTTCATGTTCACTCCAGGTTAGGGTTCAGCTCTATAAGTAGAGGTGTAATCAGTTTATTTTGATTAGGTTTTAAGCATATTAGAACCAAACTGATATATAATGGTTTTAAAAATTGAAAAATCGATATCACGATTCATTCTCGAAATCAATACTTTTGATTTTATCGATTCCAGTTCGATTCGATCTAATCTTTTCTATGAACTAGCAATATTGGACTCTTAAAAATACAAGATTGTAATAATAAATTGATAAATTAAAATAAAATTTCTCATTGTATAAAAATGATATGCCACAAAGAATAAGAATTATAGTAAAACTACTATAGTATATGTACATTATTTATAAGAATAATATTATCATACAGCCTGTTAATTATAATATGATGGTTCTATAAAACTAAAATTAAAGGATTTTATATTATATTAATTAGAAATTTAGTATATAATATAAATAAATCATATAAAAGCTTATTTATATAATAAACTTAAAGTGCACATATATATATATATATATATATATATGAACTTAAGGATGGGCAACAAAACCTAGTAATGCATGGTGGGGCAGGCAACCTCACCTCACACTATAGGGGCGGGCAATATGGCCCTAGTGGGACCCGTCCCACCCCACACCCATTTTTATATAAATATTTATTTATATTGTACATAATTATATATTTATAAATATTTATTATTTTTATTATATATAAATATAGTAATATGTATTAAATAGAACTTTTATTGAATATCCCGAGTCATATGATGTGGGTAATACCAATATATAAACCGGTCCAATTCGATGTAAAAATAAATAAAAATCGGAACCTAATCGATTTGGAACCAGTTTTGAAAAAATTGAAACTGATATCGGCTAAATCAGTTTTACATCAGATAGAATACACCAATCTGGTTCGGACCGGTTCGGGTTTACCGATTTTAATTTTCAGCCCTACTCATAGATAGGACTACTTTGTTTTGTTTTTTTTTTGTTTTTTTTTTTTTATCGGAGGGGGAGGAAACATTACAATATCAACGATCGAACCTCATGAGATTGCAGCCATTGATACGCACTATAGGGTTGCATACACATAGGTCAATTATTTGATATGGAAAAATATATATACATAATCAATTTACAACTTTCACGCAAACGTCCCTTTATTATTAAAATATTAATTTATTTTGAAATTATATGAAATCTATTTAATTTCGAGACTTTGAATTTAAGAAGTGATATTTTAACAAAGAGTTGGATAAAAACTCTAGTGGTTTTGTAAATACCACTTCTCGTTCAATATTTGTCAATCTCTTTTTGAGATAAGGCTGTGTTAGGATATTTAGGTGATCTTAGCGATTTGAGTTTGATCTATAAATAGAAATATTTTGAAAGTTCCATTAAGATGTGTTTGAATGTAAATAGGTTAAAATATGTATTTGATTGTATGAAATAAATTGAGATGAGTTTAATTTTTTATAAAAAGTTGAAAAAATAGTGAGTCTATCAATAATTAATTTGAGATAAGTTGAGCTCACTCAAACAATTAAATACAGCTTTAACACTGTTGAGGATATGACACGATCTAAATGAGGGGAAGTGTTAGCAAACAAGCAACATTTCTTATATTTTTCCATAAGTAAGTATATTATAAATATGTAAAATAGTTATAGGATACAATGGGCAACAAGGTGAGAGACCCAAACATTCATCAAATCAACTAATACAACATAAAAAATAAAAAAAATAAAAAAGATTTGGGACCAATGACTTGACTCTGATCGAGTCTTGGCATCTCATCATAGTTCCACGTGAAGCAGTCTCGATATTGCTTAATCCTATGAGGAGCAAGCCGCCTGAAATAGTTTTGACACAATATGATAAATAGGCTGTAATGCTATGTACTGAAAGCGAAAGTGAATTGATTTGTGTTGCACATCGTTAGTCTGGACTGAATGAATAAGATTTTCACCACCTATTTCTCACAATCCTTGGTTATGATATACGCTAACATAAGAAGATAGCAAGTGAAAAAATCGTCGAATCGCTAGTGAACGACCACTAAAACTTTAGAAGCACATGAAGACTACAAACCACACTACGAAAGTGGAGGTTGGTTGGATATAGGAGATCCAAGGTTGTTGACCCTAAAGATGCTGCATGTGGTAGCAACAATCTCTCATTGGTGTGACGTTATGGTGGATCTCATGCTTGGTTTGGGTTGCGTGTGAGACGCTCTATGCCGCACATTTCGACAATATGCTTATGCTACTCAAAGGATCGTGAAAGGGGAGTCTTGTGGTGCAGTGTGGTGTGTAGTGATTGTGGGTGGTCAAAAAGCAATAGATCAACGCTTCTCCATGCTATGGTCAAAAAATGAAGAAAAAAAAAGAAAAATACAAAAAAAAAAAGAAAAATACATGATAGGACAATAATGAAACTATACATGCAGGAGGAGAGTGGAGCTTCGACCACTATCTACAAGGAGAAGATGAGATTTTTGGGTCTCAAGTAAAAAGCATATTTGCTAGAGAGAAATGAAAAAAATCCTATGTATCTTATATTGAATTTTGGTGTTAAAGGGTTTTTCTTTTAGTTCATTCCTCCTAGTAATTATATAAATGAGTAGTGTTAAAGATGAACTTCAAATGCACAATTTTTGTGCACTTTTTATTAAAAAAATGTGAATATATTCAAGAAAAATTTATTTTCTCACACTTTTTTATGGTATGGTCCAATTTTTTTGCAAAAGACCTATGCGAGATTTGTTCATTTAAATCTTGTATATGTCATTATTTTATATAAATAATTCCAATTCACAAAATTAATTCTAATTATGCATTTTCCAAAAACTTAATTTAGGAGAGGAAAGTTAATATCCATATCATTTTCTTTTTTTATAAAAAAATAACTCAAAAATTTTATTTATTTATTTATTTTAAATTCCTGAAATTTTTGGGAGATAGTAAGCTAGTTTTGCTTTGGACATGGTGTGACTTGATTGGTCATATAAGAATAATGTTATATACTATACTATCATCACACTTTTATTTTATTATGTAAGATAAGACACATTAATTACTATTTGATGATAAATATGTCATCTCATTTTTATTTTCCTATATCCAATAGTAAAAAATGTGTCACATCTTATATAATAAAATGAGAGTGAAATAATAGAGTAAAACTACATACAATCGCGAGTTGCATAAATGTCGCATAAATGCTTTGAAAATGAGTGAGATCCACTATTAAAAATTTAATTTTTTCATGTGGATCCCATATTTTCTTCATTTTTTTTAAAACGGTTACACGATGGTTACCCAATTCATGGTTGCATAAATTTTTTTTTAAAATAATAATGTGGTGTATAGTATTTTCCTTGTTGATACACAAAAATTAGTTCATTATTCTTATGAGAATTATAATGTTTTAGGCAACTATTTATCTGTTGGGGAATCAAAAACTACAAGCATATTGATATGAGCAGTAGAGAAATTGTTTAGACATTCCTATGAAAAGTGTTACTTTGGTAACAGATCCACCGAGAAAATGATGAAATCTAATGGGAAAATGTTTAGCGTACCAAACCCATTTATAAAAAAGATCTTATTATTATATGAGTATTTCACAAATTTATAAAGTAATTCTATTGACGGAGCAATTATTATATTTGTTTGCAGAATTTTATCTCCTTCTTGACATGAAATCTTGGAAAATCAGCCATGCATGCAAACAACTACTCTCTCTCCCATTTCCTCTTTAGAAAGCAATTTTCGGCGCCTCAATTAAGCAACTTTTGCTCTCGGGCGGAGGGGGTTGGAGTTCCAGCTCCAACTACCTCCTACCCTAGATCTCTTTCACTTTTCTGTTTATGTTTTACCTTCATCTCATAGCTTTTTTCTTAGTTTTTCAATCGTAGCTCCAACTTCAGTCGGTCTTTTGATCCCCGACAACCTACAACCTACATGTGTGGCCTCTACAGCCTCTCTAGCTATCAATCTCCATGCCCGCGGAGGGGGATCATAATTTTGCCTGGCGCGTTGACCGCATGTGCGGCCTATGCCATACGCATAATCCACATGTAGTTGAAATCTAAAGAACCTTTGGAAGCCACGCGCAATGCCATCGACATCGGATTGCTACACTATGTTTTTGCTTTCCATAACCAACGATCTTGTAAGAGGGATCGCGGACCTTTCCATCAATCAATCCAAGATAACAAGTGACAATGCACCCGTCATCTTTACTACTTTTAACGGAGGTTCCATTGTTCGATTTGTTTAGAATACTTTATTTCCATATTTTCATAAGATGGCGACTTCTAGTATGATATGGGTAGAGTCCAAGAAAATTGATCTATATAAATCTTTTTTTTTTCACTTCTTTTGCACTTTTTTTTTGGTTGCTTTGGGAAGTTTTGTCGGAGAACCCCACCCCTCCTTATATATTATGTTTCTAGTTTAATAAAATTGTTTACTTAAAAAAAATGAAATCTTTAGAAATAGAATCACTTTGGAGCAGTCGGACTAATCTTTGAGTTTGAATAGCCCTCAAATGATAATCCACATCAGCAATTCTACTCAAAGCACAATAAGTCTCATCACACCAAATAAACCCCTTTGTCCTCACCTGTCGGAAACTTGAAAGAAAACTAGAAACCCATCAACCCATGTTGGATATGGAGCACATTTTCAATATTATGCGGACCCAAATACAAGTTCGCAGGTGCAATTTTGAGCAATTTATGTAAATTTCTTTTGAGTGCGATTTAATTATTTTTATGGTGTACTAGTATTAGTTTGACTATAAATTAATTTTTTTGCGTGTCTCTCTATATGAATTCTCCCTCGCGATTCTCCTGCAGGATTAAGGTTAAGCACCAGATTTGAATCCTCAATAATCGTTCGCAATGACATTCTCCCATGGGGTCAAGACCAGGTGCCAACCCCGAGTCTCCATAATCCCTCGTGATGACATTCTCCCATGGAATCAAGCCTGGGCACTAATCCAGAGCCTCAGTAATCCCTCGTGATTACTACTACGTGGGGTCAATATCGGAAGCCAACCCTGAGTCCTCAATAATCCTTCATGATGACATTCTACCACAAGATCAAGGCCGGGTGCCAATCACGAGTCCTCAATAATCTCTAGCGATGGCATTCTCTCGCGGGGTTAAGGCCGAGCACCAGACACGAGTTCTCAGTAATCCCTCATGATGACATTCTCCCTATGGGGTTAAGGTCGAACACCAATACTAAGCCTCAATAATCCCTCACAATAACTACTTTTGTGAGGTCACGACCAGGCGCCAATCCCGAGTCCTCAGTAATTCCTTACGAAAACATTCTGCCGCATGATCAAAGTCGGGTGCCAATCTCGAGTTCTCAACAATCCCTCGTAATGACATTATCTTGTAGGGTTAAGGCCGGGCACCAGTCTCGAGTTCTTAACAATCCTTCTCGTTGATATTCTCCCGCGAGGTCAAGGCCGAGCGCCAACCTCGAGCCTCAATAATCTCTCACGATGAATTCTTCAGTGGGTCTAGGCTGGGCTCTAGTCCCGAGCCCTTAGTAAACCCTTGAGACTCGAAGTCAAGTCCATTGACTCGATGTGGGATAAGGCTAAGTCTCTCAACTCATTGACCTCTTATTCAACAAATCTGAGTTCCTTGACTTGCCGCGGGGTCTAGGTCGAGCTCCAGCCCCGAGCCCTTAGTAAACCCTTGTGATTCGAAGTCGAGTCTCTTGACTCGTTGGTGGGTAAAGCCAAGTGGCCTAAGTCCCTTAACTCGCTAACCTCTCGTCCAACAAAGCCGAGTCCCTTGACTCGCCATGGGGTTTAGGTCGAGCTCTAGTCTCAAACTCTTAGTAAACCCTCACGACTCAAAGTTGGGTCCCTTGATGTACCCTCTGATCGCTTTGTGTGGGTTACTTCACATGAATTCTTGCACTAAAATTGAAAACAAAGACACCTGATGAGCGTACGCTTTTCAAATAACACCAAGCATGCGAATGAATAAATAACATCTCCCACTACACTTGAGTTTATAGTCCTCGCTCCCACCGTACACAGTTGAGTCCATCTCTTGCCATGCTTGAACTCCGCGCTTCCACTGAGCGCAGTCGAGTCAATCTCCTACAATGCTTGAGCTCCACGCTCCCACTGAATATGGTCAAGTCTATCTTCTGTCACGCTTGAGCTCCTCACTCCTACCGTACATGATCGAGCTCGTCTCCCTCCACGCTTGAGCTCCGTGCTCGCACTTTACGTGATCGAAAGCTCTTCAATACCAACACATTATTGCATTTTCATGATAATTACTTTTGTTGTATATTTTGATTCTTAAGATCCTTAACTGAGACAGGTGGCCCTTAAGAATCACGATGTATTATGATAGAGGAAAAATAGGTAGGGTCCAACCATTTAATACATTATAAGACAAGGTATGGGGGCTCCAAGAGACATAAAGTGACAGGAAAGTGTGGGGGTTGACAGGCAGCATGTGATAGAGAATAAAGGGTATGTGGGCAAGCGAAAAAGTAAGAAAGTGACTTACACACGTACTCTTTTCTCGCGACGACTTCTTCTTCTTCAGCGAACATATTTCTCTAGAGGGATTTTTTTCATAGCATATGTGTTTTTCTTGTACAGCTGAGATATGAGAAATTATAAAATATTTATTATAGTGAATTTTCATTTTCAAAAGCCCCTGAACATGGCCATTATACCAAACCACATAAATCATGCGTCCATTTTTATTTATTTTATCTGTTACGAATGTAAGTGCCATCATCGTACAATCACATCGAAATACTATCGGGAGCTCCAAACAATGTCGAATGATGCCCAAATCCCCTCCGACTTGTTGAGCGATTTTTACCACACCAACATAGGTTAGTGAAATGGGTTTATGGAGTGGTTTTCTACAACCCTCAAAGTGTAGTGAACTACTAGTGAAATGAATTTATGGAAGCTCCAGCTTTTAGAGCCAAGATTCACCACAAGTGGGGCGAATTGATTTGGGGATAGATATTTTGGGTGGAATTCTTGATTTGGGTTTCTATCCGCCCCTACTCTTCACTGTTTAGAAATTCTATTCAAATGAGAGTGATGAGAAATGCCTTGATATTTTTATTTCCTCTATTTCACAAATGTTTTTGGGCAACCAAACAAGAAGTTAATGAAAGCAGCATGAGAAAGGGAAATGATAGAGGTGAGAGGAGTGAGAAAATTAAAAAGGGTGCGAAAGGGGAAAATATATTCTAATTTGATGCAATCCATCTACAAGATTGTTATGGTAGAAAGTTTAGGTGTCACTATATAATTGGTGGATGGTAGAAAAATTTCCTTTAAAAAGTATAATTTGGAGAGTTTTAAAAAATTACTATTTATAAGTAAAAAAAAAAAAAGTACATTTATTTGCCTCTATTTATTATTAATGAAATATTTTAAATTTTTTTAAAAATGTTAAAATTATATTTTTTGAAAAAATTTTTAACAAAATTATTGTTAGGGCTCTAAGATTCTAAAGATGTCTCCTTGGGAAATGCACGGGACCACAAATTCTAAATGAAGTAAAAAATCATTATCATGGATGTTGGCGTCTTCCGAACAAGGTAACACAATTAATACAACAGGAAGAGGCAGGTACACTACTAGTCTACAGCATACGCCGTTTTCATTCCCATCCCGTAGACGAAGCGAAAACCTTTTTCTCCAATGGATGTTGCTTTGAAGTCACCGGCAACCAGCTTCTTTCAATTGAACAAGAAACCTGATACCCGGTCTTTTATCCGCTTTCCCTGCCAGAGATTAGCAGTCCCGAGTACGAGATTCACTCCAGTGGCTGCTGTCAGCACTACCCAAACCGTCGGGCTCTCGGAGACCTTCACAAGATTAAAAAAACAAGGCAAAGTAAGCAAGCGTTTACTTTCTGATTTTTGTATTGTATTTGAATTTCATTGTCATTTGTTTTTCGCGGGTTGTTATCTATTGCAATTGGGTTGCTGGTATTTTGTTCTAGTTTATATCTATTTTTCCCCGGGTTGGCGACTTGGGTGCTTTGACATTGGACTTACGGCACATGGTCTTGTTTCTGTGCATCGTATTATTGTAATTTGCTTGTCATCTTATCAGATGTCATTATTGATCTTGGTAGATTTAGTTGATGGTGTATTTCGAATGTGGTAAGAGGCGATATTATAGAAGAGCCCGATGCTATACATTCTAGCTTTCAGCAAGCTGAAAAATTGAAGTTATAGGTGATTTAACTCGCTTAACTTAAAGATCTTTAAAAAATGTTTCGTGATTCCCTTATGACTTTGTTGTGTTTTTATGGTAGAATATTCAGTTGTATAGGCTTTTAGTTGTCAAAGATTAGGCATAGAGCACATTGCAAATGTCTGTTGAAGTTATTGACTCGACAATCTTTATCAATAAGTAAATTTATTAATTCTGTCCACTAGCTAAGGTCTTGTAAAAGGCCTCTGGCAGTTTCTGGTGGAGAATTTTCTGTTTAGGTCACAAGTTGCCATCTTGCTACTGGCCAATCAGTTATTGCTCAAATAAGACCTCCCCCATAAAAATGGGGTGGTGAATTTGTCTTTGTTTTTAGACCCATTGGTGTGTGTAACTATCAGTAAATGAAAAATGAAAAGTTGCAGGTTTGCAACCGTAGTTCATTTTAGTGCAGACATAATTTCGCCTATTTCTGGTCAACTTTGTAAGGAAAGATGCAATTGTCAGGGCTTACACTCCTAATTTGAACTAGGAAAAAATATTCTCATTCAAGCTCCATGCCATTTTCTAAAGCTTATAACTCCTATTTCCTGGCAGTCAACTATTTGACCTTTCAAAATCATCCTACAACCTCTCACAATTGCTAAGTGTGTACTTGAAGTTTGGCATGTACCCAAATCATGACATCAGAGGCAATCATTTCATTGATTCCTGAATAATAAGATCTTCACTCCAATATATTCTGGGATGAGCTATTATCAGGTATTAAATACAAGACTCTATCAATTAATGTTTCTCTAATGAACATGCTGATGTGAAGGTGGCATTTATTCCATACATCACAGCTGGTGATCCCGACCTTTCTACCACAGCAGAAGCATTGAAGGTGCTTGACTCCTGTGGATCAGACATAATTGAGCTGGGTGCACCGTACTCTGATCCTTTAGCAGATGGTCCCATTATCCAGGTCCTATAGTTGTATCTTCTTCTCTTATTGAGTTTGTTTGTCCACTTCTCTTACTAACTCATTTCTTTAGGCTGCGGCTACACGTTCCTTGGCAAGAGGGACCAATTTCAATGCAATTATTTCAATGCTGAAAGAGGTACGAGCATTATGCAATGTCATACCATCTTCTCTCTCATCATCTGATCTTAATAAAATGACGGGCTCTATTTATCTCTTGTATTCTTTATTTGTGAGGGTGTATTATATGAGCTATGATCTAAGGTTTTGGCCAAATGTTTGTTCAGCATGATAATTAAACTGAGGATGTGCCAACTCTTTTTTAATAAACCCTCAACATAGAGAAATGAATTTGAATTTTTTTTCCTGCACAATAAGATTTATGCATTGCTGATATCTCATTATATATATATTTAGTCTCACTTCTCAAAAACAAAAAATATATAGTTTAGTCTAGTAAATATTTATAATACAATGAAAAATATCAAGAACTTGAATAATTGTTGTTAGAATTACTATTGTTGTTGTTTTACAACTAGTCCTTTTAGATGCTGAGTTTTAGAAAGTACATTGGCTACATACCTTCACCCATCTGAATGCATATGTTACTACGAAATATACCACATCTCAAATCTAAATTACATGTTTCCTCTGACATCTCCTGTACAATCAAGTTCGTTTTTTATTTTATTTATAACATACTCCTGCATGTGGGTAGTGGACAATCATTTGAAGGGCAAGTGAAAAATATTCTTAGTTATTGAAGGGCAAGTGAAAAATGTTTTATCATATTATGAGTTAAAGTGTTCTCATCATGTTTATCATCATTGAACTGACAGGTGGTTCCACAATTATCTTGTCCACTTGCATTATTTTCATACTACAATCCGATTCTCAAGCTTGGCGTCAAGAAGTTCATGTACACTGTAAAAGAGGTTGGAGTACATGGTAACTTACTGGTAGTTGAAACTTTTAGTTTTTGCATAGAGCCATTTCATTTGCCCAAATACTAGGTGCATGCTGCACATTTCTGAAGATCTATTCCAGACGAACTCAATAGAGTCCATCGTGATGATGCTTAACCAAACTTCCTTTTTGCTATAACTTTTGGGGAAGCCGATTTTGATAGCCTAGGATTAAAATAATGCTTTGAGTAAACTCCAGTTGGTATTTCTCAAGTATACTCCCAGTATACTTGGGTTTTGCCTACTTCTATGAATAAAATAACTTGATTACCGAAGAAAAAAAATTATCCTTTGCAACCTATGAACACCTTTTCTGATATGTTTGAATGGTTTCGGTCACAATCTTCCCCATCTGTAATTGTAGTTTATTACTCTTTAAGGAAAATTACTATGCATATCCACAACTAGAACTCTTCTCAACAGTGAAATTTAGTTATTGGACTAATGAGTTATTCTCCTTATTTTCAGCTTCATATTTTTTTTTAAGCCATGATACATGAAAAATTGTATGATAACTGATGTCAATATTCATATCTCGCATGCCTTTTGAGATCGATATACATATTTGGAAACAAGTTTTTTTTTTTTTTTTTGGGGGGGGGGGGGGGGGGACAACACATGGTACATAACAATATGTTTTGCATTGGAATTAATTGAGTACTTCAAATTGCAAGCATTCCTTCATTTTGTGTAAGAACAGCCATATGTGTTGGAACACTCGTAGTATATATATACATTGGTGCTAGTTTTTAAATCTTAATGTTATCCTCTATTGATGCTTAGGTGCTTTGTACATTCTTTGGAAGAATTACTTAAAGCATTCTAATTTTAGTTAGAGCACACTCTAATATTTGCAGAAAGGATGCAACAGTTTGTCCAAAACTTGGGTGGTTAACCAATGTTTGTGAATAATTGATATTCCTTTCTCGTAAAAATATATATCACGGGTCCTTTTTCCCTCTTGCCCAAGTCTTTTTTCCTTTGTAAATTCTAGTTTGTTGTATAATATTATTAATTTGGTTTGTGCAATATACTTCCTGTGTACTTGGGCTATACCTAATTATGTGGTTTTAATAAACTTCTTATAAAAAAAATCTGGCATTGTGCATTTGTTCATTTGTTCCAGGGCTTGTGGTCCCAGATGTTCCTCTAGAGGAAACTGAAATTCTGAGGAAGGAAGCGGCAGAGAATGGAATTGAATTGGTCTGCCTACCTTTCAGTCCCTTATGTTCTTTCCCCTCGTTTTTGGATTCTAATTGTCTTTCCTAGTTCAAGTTTTCCTAGGATTTTTGTGTATTTATGGCATCATTAACCCACTCGTTGTTTACTGTATGAAATATGAATATGTGGAGTGCATCATTAAAGTGGTAGTATTCACGCTGATGGTAGTATTCATATAGTTGTGTGCATTCTACTTTATTTTTCTCATGCGAAGCGTAATGATGGATTAAACTACAATGATCAATCACTTAAGATGGTCATAGTAGTTTAATCCATCATTACGCTTCGCATTAAGGGATTTTTCAAATAGAACCGGTTGGTTGGAGATCAAAGTTTGATAATTTGCCGTTTGAGGTTATCAACTCACAGGGTATGAGTTGTTTGGAGAGACCTTTCGATGAAGAAGAGATTCATAAGGTCATAGCAGCTATGGCTAAGGACAAAGCGCGGGACCCGGACGGCTTCTCAATGGGTTTCTTTCAAACTTATTGAGACATTGTGAAAGGTGATGTTTTGCAAGTTTTTAGTGAATTTCACTATTTCCAAAAGTTTGAAAAATCCCTTAATACAACTTTTATTGCTCTTATCTCTAAGAAGATTGAGGCTTCGGCTATTGAAGAGTTTCGTCCTATAAGCTTGATTAGTAGTGTGTATAAGATTATTGCAAAGGTTCTGGCAAACTACCTAAGCCCTATTCTGGAACAAATTATTTCCAAACCTCAAAATGCTTTCATTCGTGGGAGACAAATTCTTGATTCGGTTTTTATTGCAAATGAATGATTGGATCATAAATTGCGAGAGGAGAGTGTAGGTATCCTTTGTAAACTTGATATAGAAAAGGCCTATGATCATGTGAATTGAGATTTTCTCTTATACATGCTTGAGAGGTGTGGTTTCGGGGGTAGGTGGATATCTTGGATATGTCAATGTATCTCTGACTCTACTGTACGATTCTCAGTTCTCGTTAATGGTTCACTTGCCGATTTTTTTGAGAGCTCCTGGGGCTTGCGGCAAGGAGATCCTCTTTCTCCTCTTTTATTTGTTATAATTATGGAGGCACTTAGTCGGATGGTGACGGCCGCTGTTGGGGGTGGTTTCATTTCTGGCTTCCAGGTTGGAAATGACAATAGTAGTTCTGTTAACATTTCCCACCTATTATTTGCAGATGATACATCACTCTTTTGTGATGCGGATACTAATCAAATCCAAAGTTCATGTGCACTGTTACTTTGTTTTGAAGCAGTATCGGGGTTGAAGATGAACCTTGGCAAATCCGAGATGGTGGCAGTGGATGCAATTCCACATATTACCATATTAGCAAGCTTCTTGGATTGTAAGGTATCTTCTTTGTTAATGAAGTATTTGGTCTTTCTATTGGGAGCAACATTTAAGGTTAGAACCATTTGGGATGGGGTTATGGAGAAGATTGAAAGAAGGCTAGCGGGATGGAAACGGGTTTACTTATTGAAAGTGGGTCGTTTCACCCTTTTTAAGAGCACTCTTACTAATCTCCCTACATATTTCCTCTTTTTGTTTCCTATGCCTGCAGGAGTGGTGACTATAATTGAGAAACTTTTCAGGGCTTTTTTATGGGGGGCATGGGGGAGGAGAAGTTTCACTTGGTTAATTGGAAGACAACATGTTCCCTAATATCATATGGTGGCTTGGGGATGTGTAACTTGAGAACTTTCGACAAAACCTTATTAGAAAAATGATTACGGAGATATCATCAGGAGGGGGGTCTTTGTTGAAAGAGATTATTGACTCTAGATATGGAGGGGCAAGGGGGGGTTAGTGCTCTAACGATGTTAGGGGGGATATGGTGTGTGTTTGTGGAAGTTTATTAGGAGGGGCTAGCCATGTTTTGAAAGCCACATTCGCTATATGGCTAGAGAGGATACTAGAATAAGTTTTTGGATAGAGCATTCCCAGCTTCATATCGCATTGCAGTTAATAGGGAGGCCTCAGTTGCTAATATGCATTTACTCTCTCATGGTTCTCATCAATGGAATATCCTCTTTAATAGGGATTTCCATGATTGAGAATCATCTATGGTTGCAGATTTTTTCATAGTACTACACCTTATGAGGACTCCTTTGGCACGAGCAAATAGATTGAAATGGAAGTCCAATGATCACAAGCAGTGTATAGATAAGGCCTACTATAAAATCTTAGAAACACATATGCATGCTCATTTTCCCTGGAAAAATATTTAGAGATCTTGTGTTTTCTAAAGTTGCCTTCTTCGTATGGACTGCGGCTCTTAGGAAAATTTTGATTACTGATAACTTGAGGAAGAGGGGATGTGTAGTGTTAGATTGGTGCTATATGTGCAAAAAAACATGGGGAATCAGTGGACCACCTCGTATTGCATTGTGAGGTTGCAAGGGTGTTGTGGGACGAGGTCTTTCGTAGGGTTGCCTTTGCTTGGGTTATGCCAGGGAGGGCGGTGGATTTATTGGATTGTTGGAGGAAAATATAAGACTTCCGCAAGTGACAGCAGTGTGGAAGATGGTTCTGTTATGTATAATGTGGTGTCTCTGGGTGGAAAGAAACGAACGATGGTTTGAAAACAAGGAGCGTACACTGGTGGAGTTATAGGATTTTTCATGCATACTTTATTGCTGTGGTTTTTAGCTATTATATTAAATGGGAACAATGTTAATGATTTCTTGTCTTTAATTTCCAGCTCCTAGAATGTATTTAGGCGCTTTTTTGTATACTTCTTGTGTACTTGGGCTTTGCCTATTTCATTTTCATTAATGAAATTTATGTCTTATAAAAAAAAAAACTTAAGATGGTCCTCTTTTGATTGGTAATCAAGAAGTTTTATCCATAGAAGTAGGCAATGCCCAAGGACACATAGAGTATACATGAGAATAACCTAAACTTTAGATGGTAAACTTAATTCATGGTGTAGATTGTTTTTTAAGAAAAATTCTTGTTAGTAGATAGTTGATCTTAAATATTGTGATCTTTGAAAATTATGACAATCAAGTTTGAGATGCTTGATGCTCTCTCCTCTTTATTTATTCTTGGTTTTGTTCAGAGTGGATCTCTTGAGGCAAGATACAGGTTGTATAAACTCTTTGCTTTAGGATGCCAAAGTCATTAGCTTTTGCTGACCTCATTTAATAATTTCTTTTCTTTTCTTTTTAGAAAAAAGTATACTTTTCCATCTCAAATTATCACTTGCAATATGACCTCCAAACTACTAAATAAAAATTTGCCCTGTTTTTTAAGATTTAGTTGTCAGGCGGACAAAAGTATGCAACATGGCACAATCTCCAAGGTTGGACCTTAAAGGAGGAGAACATTGCAGATTATATTTCAAATAGGGGATTAAACCACAACTTTCTTTGTTTGGAGCCATATTTCAAAAGGAGCGTAGTTGGAGTTTAAAAAATATTATTTTTCCCTGTTTTTTTTTATTATTATTAAAATACGCATGCACTTGGTAGGTTTTGAAGCTATGACCTTATCCTCTACCCTGCTCTTGCAAGAAGCAATAGTTTTTTTTGAGTTGACCACTTGACCTCATTTACTTTATGGTTAAAAGTTAAAACTTTTGCTTCAGATGAGTTATGCAATGCCTTCATAAGAATGCTTATGTGGTTGATAGTAGTTTAATAGATCTTTTTGGTCTGGCTGATGTGTCTAACGGTGTGATTAAGGTTCTGCTGACTACACCCACTACTCCAACAGCTCGAATGGAAGCCATTGTTGAAGCTGCAGAGGGATTTGTGTACCTTGTAAGATCCTTTTTCCATGGTTGACTCTTCACCATGTTCTTTTGTTTCTATTTTTTTTTCATTTTATTAATCTGCAACTTGTATTGTATGTGCCATCCAAAAAACCTCTACATTTTACATGTTGGCACAAAAAAGCCTCTACATTTTACATGTTTTGGTTTTTTACTGGCCAATTTCTGTTATCACTATAAAAATTTTATAATGTTTGTGATTGTTTATAACATGTTTATATATTCCAAAATTTCATGTTTGTTTCAATATCTATTGTTCTGCTAGAATTATTTTTCTCGATGGAGTTCTTGACATTCTCGCTACTTGTGCTGTGGGAAAGTAGATTCAAAATGATGTTTGAGAATTCTCTCTCTGCAGTATCTGTTTATGGGCAGAGAGATGTAGATTATGTTCACAATAAATTCTAGTTTTAAAAATTAAAAGTGGACACCTGTATTCTTGGTAGGATATTGCTTTCAATTTCTTGAATCCATCTCTGATTTTACAGTGATCCTAGCTTATCACATTAGATACCCCATTTCTTGATTTTGGTATCCATTGAAAATATCGAGCAGGCTTTATTAGAATTCTCATAGTTCTGTTTTAATTACTATTGAGTAGCGCTTAACAGTGGTAGTATAGCTTTCTTTATGTCTGAAGATAGTGGATACAGGCATCCTTAGAAAGTAGAGTTGATGTAGTTTGACTTTGCATTGTTATTGTGAAATTTTATAAATGTTACTGTATATTTCCAAAGCAAGAACTTAATTTCACCTTATTTTGAAAGTACTCTTTACCTTATATTTGAAGAGATATTTCTTGCATTCAACTGTTTGGGACGATAGAAGGAAAATAAAATGAAAAATAAATTGTTTTACTTCCTTAATTTCGTTTTGAGGTAAAAATTTATGCAGCATATGAGTTAATTGCTGATCATTTTGAATCATAGGTAAGCTCAGTTGGGGTTACTGGTGCCCGCACATCCGTGAGTGATCGGGTTAAAACCCTTCTCCAAGATATTAAAAAGGTTTGTCTGCTTAAATTTAGTTTCACAAGCCAATATATTGCAGTCGAGTCTAAATACTTGGATAACATATAATCATTGTGCTTCAGAATATGGATATCTTCTGAGTATGATTGTTGTCATCTGTTGACATGCTTTTACTTGTTCAGAAAACTAATCTGTTAAGGGCTTGGCTTTGGCATAGAAACTATCTACAGTTATCATGAGAAGTAGCCCTTTAACTAAAGGGAGACGCTGCTGAACGGTCCATCTATTTTAATGAGAAAAACAGCCCTCCACTTAGAGAACACCACCTCAACAATTACACCAAAATCATGGTAAACTCGTATGTACACCAAAATCAATAATTACATCAAAATCACAGAGCGGCATCTTCCGTCTTTCTCTTTCCCCCTCCAATGAAAACACAATCAACCTGGTAATAATCTGCACGATCCCCTTCAAAACCAACCCAGATTTTTTTTTTTCCTTGAGAAACAAACACAAAGAACAAGAGGAGAAATAATTTTAGAATAACTCAAGGAAAAGCTTGAGAAATAGCACCAGATTTTTCGACAGCTACAGCTACAATTTCTTGAACAATTTGATCAAAGTCATCAAAACAATTTCTTGATGTTTCTCTGTAACAGTCCAAGTCTGATTGAAAAAAAAGGTCAAATTTTTTAGTCAAATGAAAAGTAAGTAGGATGGAAAAGTGGTTCATATATGGGAGGGGCTGCGTTTCTGGAGATGAGGTTTTCTCATGGGGATGGGATCGGAGGATATTATCTGCACGACTTGAAAACGAAAGAGAGAAGGGGGTTGTTTTCGAAGATCATATGCAGTGCATTCGCAAAACACTTTCCATAAAATTCATACGTGTCAGGAGACTATTAGGGGGCTGTTATTAACTTAAAACAAGCCCGACCGGTCCCTAGTTATTTCCTTAACTAAAAGCCTTGGTTTGATGATATGACAGGCATCAACCAAACCTGTAGCAGTTGGCTTTGGCATATCCACACCTGAACATGTGAAACAGGTTTTTTTTCCAACCTCTACCATAAATGCTTGTATATAGAATGTCTGCCATGCTTCCTGCCATGCATGCACATAGCACTCTGTCATAACTTCTGTTACAGGTTGCCAGATGGGGAGCCGATGGTGTGATTGTTGGGAGTGCCATGGTGAAGCTGTTGGCTGAAGCAAAATCCCCGGAGGAAGGTTTGAAGGAATTAGAAAGTTTTACTAAATCCCTAAAAGCCGCATTTGAATGAGAGCAATTTTTATGGGATAAACTGAACTTGACTCTTGATGTTAATTTTGATATGCATCATAAAAAAGAATATATTGTTGAGCATTTTGAAATGATTATAACTAAAAAAATTCCATTCCTGCTCTTTTTTTAATTTTCTGAGCTTCCATCGTCTCATTCAATGAATAGATTTCCTTGCTATTAAGTCCCTTCCACCTCTCTCTCCATCTTTCTTCTTCATGGATGCAAAAACTACATTACTTGGGCCCAGTATCAGGATGTTCTTTTTGAAGAACAATCTGAAATCCATTCCTTAGGTTTGAGGGGTATGTTGTAGACCTCGATATCAAAGGAAACTAATTTTCTTTGATACTCGAACTATTTAAGTGTCCTGCATGGGCAGAAAAGCACATCGAGACAACTTCTGTGTGACATCTACAGAAACGGTTAAGGAGCTTCCTGGGAAATTGCCTCACTGTTTGAAATGGTTTCTTGATGTTCCCACAATTAAAACTCGTGCCAATTAGGTATGGGCTCCCACTACCCATCTAGATTCACGTCATTCTGAGATTCTCACGAAAATGGTATGAGAATTAATTTGACACAACTACGTATTAGGATAACGTGCGGTTTTAGCTGTATCTTCGATGCAATGGTAACAGTTTTCCCCCCTCCATCATCAGTATTCAAGCTATAGCATACCTTTGGCAGATAGCTAAACAAAACCATTGGTTATGTCTGTCTGTCTTTGACATAATTCGAGAGGTCAACCGCGGCCATCATTTTATTTTGTAAAGGTACGACAGATGAGATGAATGGTTGAGAAAAGGAAAGTGCATGAAACTTACAACATTAAGCCTCCTCACAAGTGGGAAATGATTCTCCAATATGAGGTTAAATCCATCTGTGTTAAAGGGATTTTATGATTCATTATCATTTGTTTTCGTAGATGAGATGAAATAAGATAACTTTAGATAAAAGTTGTAAATAAAAAATTATTAAAATATATTTTTTCAATCTTATTTTTATTTTGGGATTTGAAAAAATTGAATTGTTTATTTTATTTTGTGATGATTAGATGAGATAAGATGACTATGACTTTGTTAGACGTCAAGGCTGCTGCTTGTATTTTTGCGGAGATGCGGTTTTGGGGAAAAAAGGGGTTATGCATGTGAATAGCTCATTGTATTTTTATGGATGAACATTTCCTACAATTTTTAAATTCAAACTAATTCTACAATTTAGTGACACACAATATATATATATGGAACTCCACTGTGTTGTCAGGGATAATGAGAACCATATCATTTAATGTCGTGGAGATTTCCATGTGTCTCAAATCTCTACGCCGTATGACTCAATTACATCCTTCAATTTTCATGGAGGATTGCAAGAAGACACCGATAGTGCTAAGGACCAGAACCCTAAAAACTGTGTAAGATATAAGCTCATAATGGTTCTAGCTTTGTTAAATATCTAGAATTTGTCATTTGTTTTAATTGTCTCTAATCAGGTGCTCCTCCTCTGTAAGACTGCAACTCCGTGTACTGGATGGCGCCGCTTTTCACTTTAATAAAATTGCCTTGCTTGTAAAACTCATTTATTAGAATAATCATTAGAAAATGTAACCAAATTATTACAATAGATTACATAGATAGGAAGAAGGATGGTCATTGGTCAACTTCTTAATGCATAATCTTCTGGATATACAATGGAGAAACAGATCAAACATAGTCTGATAGGAATGCATCAAGAAAACTGAAACATATGTAACTAGCGCCTCCCAGATGCTACCGATTCTGTCGAAAAGAGGTACTTAACTCGTGAAAGAACTGAATCATGTGCAGGGTCATAAGGATGGTCCTTAGAGGGAATCTCTAAAATAGCGGGAACTGGCTTGTTGTAACTATCAACCAAAAACCTTATCATATTTGCAACCTGAGGATCAAATAGATTGAGAGCCTAATGTAACCAAGTATGCCAAATTATAACTGAAACAACATGGTGAAATGGACATCACGCTCATCTCTAAATCATTACCATAACTGCAGCAAAGTTGGCCCAAGCACGTTTTCAGTCACTACTAAAATAGATGAAGGTAGTAACAACTATTAACGAAGAAACTACAGCATTAAAAAAGGGAGACGTGTGTAACCAACAGTGTAAACATTCAATATTCTAGTTATAAACAGGTACTTCTAGCAGAGAACTAGATGTATCTAGGAAAATGATTTGTATAGTTTTAGAGTTTGCAAGCTCTGCGCAGTCCTTTGAAAAAAAGTGAAGCACATCTAAGACCAGCATGGAAAAGCCCACTTTTTTATGGTAGGCCCTGCTTATTTTCAAAAGGGCTGCACGGGGCTTGCACATCCTATGACCATATATAGCATTACAGGCCTAGAGTGGCCTCCATGAAGCATAATTGGATATGCACAAGCTTCCCTGGAGTTTCTCCAAATGAAACCCATTTCTGTTTTTTTCCCTTTTTTCTTTTTGGCATAATCTACATTTTCCTTTAGTATAAGAAGGTGAGCTGTTTAACAACGTAATGTTGGGATTTTTGCTTCACAGCATCAGGAATGGGCAGTTCCAAGTAATTATTCAAACACCTTTAGAATAATATAGTTGTACAAGATCACGAAGAATTATAAAATAAAATTCGAGACAGTACAAGAACCAGCTTACATATTGGCTAATCAGCACTACAGCAATGTCCTCCCTGTTGGTGAACTCTTTAAATGCATCTTCAATTTGTTTAATGGTTGTTTCTAAGAGAAAAATGTAAAAAATCCCATAAGGAAAGGATAATGCATAAAAAAATTCAATTTAACATTTCAATTTATAATAATAGAAAACCAATAGATACACTTAAGTATGCAAGTGCCGCGCACTCCAATTGAAAAAAGTAGATAAATATGAGACCCATATAAAAATATTATTATTTTTAATAGTAGATCTCACTCTTTTTCAAATGGAGATGCTTGTTCTATAATTATACTTTATAATTATATCTAGCATTACTCGTAATAATATGCTTGTTCTATAATTAAGGAAACAGGGAACGGGCTGATTTGTATCAAAAAACATTTGTTGCCAAGCCTCATGGGTGTAAAGCTTCAAATATTCCGTTATTTACCTTCCTTTCGTGGCAAAGAATGAACCATAGGGAAAATACAAATAAACTCTAAGCAATGAGTCCCATTTCATTCCTCAAGTTATTTTCTTTCATTCCTTGAGTTGACGAAAGTCAGCGGTGATAAAATCAACAAGCCATACCATAACTTTCATTCTCCTGATATTTCTGTTTCTTTTCTTTGCAAATTGGTACATTAAATTCAGGTTCCAGCCTTTGGTCAAACACGTACAAGAAACACATACTTGTCCTAAAAATTTTTAACCACTTACATCACAAATTATTCAAAGAGTAAATAAAAAAAGTGCCACCAGAAAGGTATTGCAATAATAAACAAGTGTGGAATCTTTAAATGGATGTAAGGAAATTGAATTGTACATGCCTAGAGTGTGCAGGCCCCACATTGGCCCTTTGAAAAAAGTGAGATCTATATGAAAAAATCCACTTTAACATGATGATCCTTTTTTTTTTAAAGGCCTGCACAGAACTTGCACATCCTATACTTGTATCATTACACCATCATGATGGAACTAAGCATTCAAATCAAGAGCATACTTGAGTCCACGATAAGGTAATTTGTCTTTCTTCGTAAGTCGACATTACCCACTCCGGCAAGGAGAAATCCAACTACAGTGTCCTGGATGCAATAAGTCATTGGTCAGGTAGGCTCCAAGAAACTGAACACCATACTCTATCAAATTTACTGCCAGGTACAACATTAAAAAGAATCCCCTCAATGCCAAATCAAGTATTAAGAGCCATAAGATGCTAAGAAACATACAAGACACATCTTGCATTTTCTTGGTCAATCTACTAGAGTGCACAATTGATCTTGTATTTAAAATTTGCAAAGGTTTGTTAGTAAACGCCAAAGGAGAATATTTAATATGCTTGCTGCATATTCCTTGCCTGGATACTCAATTTACACAACAATTCTGAATGAATATGTAACTGTTGGGAAAATCATGATCAGCACACTGTATTGTGAAAAGTGAACTTCCTATAAAACATGAAATATAACTGATTTTCCTTTTTTTTTTTTTTTTTGTTTTACATCAAAAAGTGGAGCGTTAGCATAGTTCATCTAAACAATATCATGTCAGCCTCTCAGGATTCCTGTAAGATATATACCAACAGCCAAGTTAGGTTAGTTCCTCAGGCTTACCACAAACTCCCGTCAAACTTCACCTGACTGAAACTCATTCACAATGGAAGGAAGAAAAAGTTTAGTTGAGAAAAAGATGATAAATTGAGTACCATGGGGTAGAACAGAAGTATAGTTGTCCACATCCTTGAAAATGAAAATGACTGCTATAGCAGAATGGTCATGGAGGTCGAGAGTATAATGAAGATTCTAAATCTTTATCACCCGTATAATGAAGAAACCATCTCCTAATATTACCATATGCTACCAAAGTGAACAGTTAACAGTAACATCCTTACCTCATCTGCAATCATGGCAATGAGTGCTGAGTTGCTAGTATGTATTTGAGCTCTGTTGGCCATTAAAAATGAAGGATGCCACCACAAGCGAGAAAAAAAATAAAATCTGCGAATTTCAGATAATGAAGTAAACCCATATCAAACTCAAGTAACTAGCTATGCCTGTTTGAGAACATATGGTCATACTCTACTTACTAGGAGACATGCACAATGGAAAAAAAAAAAAAACTGCACTAAATATCATGGTTCTCTCCCCTGCCCAGAGAAACATCATACAAAAGAGGAAAGCAGAAGCGCTGACAATAGAGAGATGTTGATCGTACACAATACGCTGCTCAAGCATCTACTAGTTTTTTCATACAACGCATCATCAAATTCCTTCCCCAGAAGTAGTAAGTGAGATTGTGAAGGTCTTTTTTATTTGAGAATCATAAGATCCAATATTATTTCTTATTAGTATTGCAAATCTTTGCTAGTTTAATCGTCTGTCATTCACGACCAAAGTATAAACAAAAAGTTGGCAACCTGTTTTAAGAAAATGCTCTAAAATTGTGAGCAGCAAATATTAAATTAAAAACCTGGGAAAAATTATTTCTTAATCACGGATCAACCCATTAGATCAGACCCTAAAAGACCAAAAACATCAATAAATAATCTTTTCCCTACCTGCCAAAAAATTAATAAAATATAATCCAACAAATGAGGTTCTATCAAGTCCCAACATTCTTCTCTCTTAGCACTCTTTTTTCTCCTCTCTCAGCAACCAAACAGATCATTAGTAGCGAAAAAAACCGTCATTTTCGGTCCAAAAAAAAAAAACCCATAAAATATTGATCTTTACAAATATCCCACGACATATCACAACTAGGAAGTATTGTCATGGACGAACTAAACAATACTAAGATAAAAACGTGTACCTGCGACTCCCTCAGATCGATTGGCTAAAATGGATCGACGATGTGGTGAGACAGATGTCAGAAGACTGGAAAATACGAGCGCAGAAGTATTGCAATGCAACCAATGCTGTCGAAGCGTAATCGCTTTCCCTTCTGTCTTTGTATCGAAATCGAAAAAACCTGTTGGGTAAATAGGCAAATGGATGAGATGAGGTCCGCGAGTACGTCCGTTTTGTTGCGTGCAGAGATTTTCTTTTATCACAAGATATTCGTGAAGGAGCCATTTGCAGCCCTTTATTGGTTCGTTAAACCTGATCCTGGCCAAAAATGATTTCTCCACCAAATATTTACAAGAAAATAATTATTTTTTAATGATATATTATTTATTATTATTTAAAAAAAAAAATTATATAAAAATTACACATATTTTAGATTAATATATAGAATCACTCTTTAACATTTTGAGCTCTAAAAAATAGTTTATTGTTGAGTTTGAGTCTTATCATTTTTATAATCTTCAATTCATAAAATTTAAAAAGTATTACATATAAGTAGATTGTAAATTAATTTATGTACCTATACATACATATTGGCTATCTTCATAAAATATTAAAATTTAGCTTTTTGATTAATCATATTAGATATGCGGATATTAATACGTAAAATTACTTATAACTAAATTTTTCTTTTTAAATTTGTTATAATTGGTTTGTGCTTAAATTTAATATGCCCTGCAAAAAAAATTAATAAAATATAAATTCAAATTGTTAGCGAAATAAAACAAAAACAAATTCTTCAAGAAGGGGTTATGGAAAAAATTGAGAATTTGAATAACAAAATTATTTAATTTTGATATTTTTATGTGCAAAGATGAAATAAAAAAAAAATACTATAAAAAAATAAATAAAGATATTTAAAACACATCTGATAGATGAGATGGCATTATGTTGACCGCTAATTGAATATAGAAATTAGAAAGGAACTTGGGAACGAAATAGGAAAATGCAGCACGAGACAAAAAGCAATCGAATCATTTCACAGTACAAACGGACAAAACAAAAATGCGAGAAAACTTGGTTAGAGCGATGAATACTGTGTTTCCCGTCGATGATATGGCCGATCCGTTCTGGCCTTCGGCGGCGGGTTCGTCCACAGCGATGAGTCGGAGCGAGTCGGAGTGGGCCCTGGAACGATTTATCGAGGAGCTCTCCTCCTCATCATCACCGGCTGCCTTGGCTACGGTCTCGGCGGCTGCCGCAGCGGCATCAGCATCTCTGCCCCTTCCCAAGATCGTCGCTTCCCCAGCAACTACCGTGTCTCCCGTGGGATCTTCATCTTCCACGTCTAGAAAAGAAGAAGCCGACGACCAGGTTATCGACAATCCTAATCATCCGCAGCCGTTGGATCGTCCGTATCTGACGGCTCCGGTTGATCCCGATGAGTACCGCGCGCTTCTTCAAAGTAAGCTCCATATGGCATGCGCCGTCGCTGCTCAACGGGTCTCTCTCTTTCCCTCTCGTCTCTGTATATATACAAACGATCAATTATGGTTTCTTTAATTAGCTTGTGTTTGGGTTCGGGAATTGGTGTTGTAGGGATCGGCTTCAAAGCCTGAGGAATGCGGTAATGTTGTAGAGAATCAATTGCAGGGGTTAAAGCCGTCTCAACCTGGATCTCAAGCGGCCGATGAAAAAGGTTTTTGCTTAACGACTTACGGAAAACTTTTCGGAAACTATTTTAATAGGAAAAATATCTATTGGTTTTGATTTATAAACCGACTGGAATGTTCAGCAGGCTAAATTATTAGCTTTCATATTGACGTTAAAAATTATTACTTGAAAAATTTTTGACAGTGCGGTTGAGAAAATTTGTATATCAAGGCCTTTTTATTTGGTTTGTTTTATAGCATCTTGTGTGATTTTATCGCGTTAAATTTGTATAAATCAGGCAAATTTAAAAGTTACAACCGGAAATTGTGTCATATTTGACCTTTAATTACTGTAGCTGCGGATCATAATGTCCCTACGGCACAAAGCGAGGCTGATGGTGGACCACTTGGCATTCCGGAATCACCTTTGCAGAGAAAATCTGGAGTACAAGTCAGACAAACAACCAGTGGATCATCAAGAGAGGATTCGGATGATGATGAACTCGAGGGAGATATGGAAACCCCTGGGAAGACTACTGATGTGAAACGTGCTAGGAGGTAATTGCTAATTGTTTGTTTTTGTTGATTATATTCTTTTTTGGTTCGCATGGTTCTTTGAAGGTCTAGGCACCTTTATTTAATATCTTCATAAGTTCATGTGCTCGATCTCCTTTTTTTGTGGTAGATAATTGTAGTATGAAAGATCACTGCTCAAGAAACTTGTATTTTACGCTTCATACTTTATCCCAATTGATTGGGGTTGGCTCATCAGTTCCTTTTCTATGTTTTTTTCCAAACAAAAATCAATAATTTCCATAAAAAAATCCAATCCCAAGCACCTGTCAGGGAAACCAGAGTAACTTTAGACAAAATGCTCTAATTAAATGAATGAAAATGTGAGATTGACTTTCTTTAATAAAAGTTTTTATTTGAGAATAGAGTTGCTGGAATAAGTTCTGTTCATCGTTAGCTATGCCCTCTTGCTACATTTGGAAGGTCTTTTGAAGGTATGCGCAAGTCAGTTGATTTTTCGTCAAGCCATAAGAATTTTGGAAAAAATTATGTACTTTAGAAAATAACTTATCAGTTATACATTTTCTTAGGAGATGAATAGTTTAAACAAACTATAGATGAAGTAACATTGTTCCTTCTCGTGTGCGTGCTTTTTTCCTTTTTCATGATTATGCTCACATTGGCTACATGATTATCATCAATTTGAACTGCCATCAGATGTATTATCCTCTTTTTGGTGGTTTTCTTTATCTGATTATGTTTCCTTTTTCTTTCTGGTGGTCTTTGTATTCTCCTCATCTTTTTCTCTTTATCTGATCTAATCACATCGTGTGGAGTCCTCGCTTATCAATAAAGAGTTACTTCAATTTTATCCTGTTTGTTGCTTTCTAATTGAATGCTATCATTTATTAAAAGAATATTTGTCCATTTTTAATCGATATTTGACTATTATAAAAAATAAATAAATTGATATTTGACTATTGGACTAGAATGCTTTCCAATCGAGAATCAGCAAGACGCTCTAGAAGAAGAAAACAAGCGCATATGAGCGAACTTGAGACACAGGTAATGCATCATGTTTGTGCTTAACATTATAATACACTCCTCATCTCTTTCTTTTTTTAATTTTTTAGCTCTTTAAGAATATGTTGTTTCATACAGGTCGGTCAACTTAGGGCTGAAAACTCTGCATTGTTAGAGCGTCTTTCTGACATGAATCAGAAGTACGAGCAATCTGGTGTTGACAACAGAATTTTAAAAGCTGATATTGAGGCTTTGAGAGCAAATGTAAGCCGATCGTTCAATCTGTTCAATTATTTTGCTACTCGTGCATTTTATAGTCAGTTTATATTTGGTTAAAGATGATAATTGTTTTGAACTTCAAAAAATAGAGCAGATAGCATTCTGATGTCACCATGAGATTTATCAAAATTGCATTCGTGTTATTTCTCCCTAGTGTTAAGGAAAACATATATTGGACAACCCGACCAAGTTGGAGCAACTTCGTTGTTTGGTTTTGGGATTGATCCTAGATGTGCACTGAGACAGTTCATCCTAAGTCCCCGGGAAATGATGAAATAGACCCTCATAAGCTATGTAATGGTGATTAAATTTCATGGAATAGGAGGTCAAAAGTAAATTACCATATGCAAAAAACGAGAAACTGTATCCAATTTCAGCACAAAAGAAGCTGAATACAATGCCAAGTCATCTATTTAGTTATGAATCTTTGCTTTTCTTTTTATTTTGGTAAATATGATAATTTATAAGCAAAGTGGTGCAATTTAAGTGCACAAGGTGTATACAATAAATACAGCTATTTAGAAAATGCAAAAATATTTTTTTATCTTAAGGACGTTTGCTCTTTTTCTTCGTCTTGTTATTGGGATAGTTTTTAATAAAGTTTCACTTTGTTGATTGTCAAGCTGAGCTTTTTAACACGAAGAGTTCTGTTATGCATTGTTGAATTACTCAGTTCAATTTAAAGAGGTTCAAGACAGCTTGCTACAACTCACCAGCAAAAACACAATATAGCAAATGGTCCACAATTTCCAACGTTTCTATAATTTTTGCATTCACGAAAATGATATATGCTTAATAAATCATTTGATTTTTTATTCCCAGGTGAAGATGGCTGAAGAAACAGTTAAGCGACTGACAAATCTCCCCCAGATGAATCTAGCCATGACCAATATGCCTGGTGCAGGAATGCCATTTGCATGCAACCCAATGAACGATAATCGTGCTTTACCAAATTTGCCGAATCCGAATCAATTCTTTCACCAGCCAGTTCCAAATGTTGCCAATGCCACTCCACATCACCAGAGATTGGACAACAATTTCCCCAGCAACCCTCCAATTCCTCTTGTTGGAAACCCACAAAAAGCTATTGGTGTTAACAGAGTAGCTGAAATGTCTTCGATGCAACACACAACTAGTATGCCACAAGAGCAAAAGCACATTTCTGCAGACGCTAGCTTGCATGGGGCCATGCCTAGTTGGGATCCTGAACTTTCGCATACGGTTCCAAACAATAATTAGTAGAATTGATCAGGGTGTCTTCCTCGCTTCTTTATATTTTCAAATCTGAGGCTTGGAAGGTTGCCTGCAGAATAAACGTTGCCTATATCGATTCATAAATGATATTTCAGCTGTATCTTTGTAATCACCAACATTTAGTTAATTTACTCAAATGGCTTTTCTATACGGGTTTCATCAGCTGAACATTTCCGCAACTCTGCCCCCAAATGCCACTGAGGAATGGCGAGAGGATAAAATAAAAGAAGATGAAAGGTATGAGAGGTTAAAAGGACCTTGGGATGGGACTTTGGCTTCCCTTGGCTGATAATTGGTTTACTTGCCCAAATAATAATAATAAAAAA
Organism: Platycarya longipes; assembly: GCA_036559045.1. Taxonomy (NCBI): domain Eukaryota; kingdom Viridiplantae; phylum Streptophyta; class Magnoliopsida; order Fagales; family Juglandaceae; genus Platycarya; species Platycarya longipes. Next base: position 2,579,961 of record CM071792.1, read on the forward strand.
AAGGTTGAATTGATCATTCAATGATTGGACAAGCCAGGGTGACAATTGACCACTGAAGTAATCTGATCCCCCTATGGCTGATATTAAGAAATATAAGGTTTAGAGATGTCTAATTTTCATCGTGGCATTGTTTTTCCCCTTTCAAGGATGCACGTCTTTCATTTTCTTTTATGTCCATTTTCATTGATGGGAAGAGAGGTGGGATTAGTGATTACCACGAGACTCGGATTATTTTTTGCCAGAAGTTGTAGCTCGATATATATATTTGTTTTTTTTAAGCTTCATATCATTCTTTTCTTTTAATTCCCCCCCTTCATCCTTCCGCTGGTCATGGACCGAAAAAAAAAAAAAACAGATACATCTTTACAGCGAGTCAGTACGCATACGGCATAGCACAATTCAAAAAAAAAGAAAAAAGAACAAAGAAAAAAGAGGGATTAATCCACAAGGTGGCAAAGTATATGGAGTTGGGTCATAATTATAAGGATAATGATGATGCTAAGAATAATACAATCTTATTCTTGTAACTCAGAACAAAAAAATATAATCTTCTATAAACCCCACAGAATTTAAAAAAAAAAAAAAAAAAAATCAGCCCTACCCATGGCATATATTCACTTATCGAATTAATTACTGCTGAATTTTTGCTCCAGAATGGAGAACTGAGTGAACCTTGCTTTCAAAATGGGATTCCAACCTGCACAAAATTTATCATTTAAAGAATAACAAATAGACGAAAGAGAAAAAGGCAAAGACATATAATAAAGATTAGAGCACCATGCCTGGTTGCACATTTAAAATAAATGGTCTCGGGAGAGTTGTAGGTGCGTGCATTGGCAAACATCCTTTTAACATCCGCCACAAACATCTCAAAGGTAACATAATATTGATCTGACTCTACCCTTTTCGACATCGTCTTCAAATCTACAGTATGTCAAATTCAATTAAAGCATCACATATTTGACAAAATACAATATTAGTTCTTCTATAGATTTTTCAATAAATATACTTACACATGTATAACCATAACTTCTGGTACTAGTGTACCTTACTATATTTCGAGAAACACGGGATTTGGAACATATAAAACCAACACCAGGTGGAAACAAAGGGGCTGGAATGAAGCAAGGAGAATGCAAGTGGAAACAAAGGAGGGGGATTATATGCACATCATCAACGAAAAAGCTTTACGGTAATGGACTTTTCTTTTATCGGTCTGTTGATTAATTCAACATTATAGGTTTGCACTTCCATTACCACATCAAACTGGTCGTACACAGTGCAATGCATGTGAATAGTTTAAGATATTCAAAATATACATATTTGTTTAAAATGCTTTTGATTTTAAATGTGTTTAAAAATATAAACAAAGTATACATTCAATAATGGCAATGAAAATGGTTTATGCAATTCATATGTAATGAGATCTTCAAAGTTTGAATTGAGAGGGGATGATGTTGTTTTACAATTGATATATGGTGCAAGTTTCGAAAACTGGTGACTTGGGTGGGGATTTGTGGTTTCATAAGAGCAAAGCACTAAATTTTCAAAATCATAAATGGTAAAAGACTTTACCCTTCTAAATTTTATTAAAAAAATTGGTTCACCCTTCTATATGTCATAAGGATAATTTTAAAAGACTGTTCACAGAATATCGAGTTCAAAGCCATTTTAACTTATCCATTATTAACACTATAAACAGATCTGAAAGTGTCTCTAATAGTATAACCTCTCGTGAAATTATCAACTCTAATGACCTGTTGGGGCATTGGCATAGCAGCATGGAAAAGGAAAACTCGTTTCTCGTACTGATAGCACTATAAGTGCCCATTGTTTCGAAGAGGCAAAGAGGAAAATGTAACACATATCCTAAAGACATCTAGTGCAGATGACACATCAGATAGTTGTTTAAATATATAAAGTGACAGCTGTTACCCATCGGATCTTTGATGATTTCATAATAATCAGGTACATCCCGTGCATCAACTGGATCCTTGAATGGCCAAGCATCGACATGATCATTCATCGACTGCTTGAATGAATACCAATTTTGTTAAGGACATAGTCACATAAAGAGACATTAAAAGAAATGGCAACATGCAAGCATACTTCAAGTTCTGAATTCTATGGTGTTTGCTAGTTTTCAAGTCATACTAATGACAACTTATATTTCAGCCTGGGATCTGGTGGGTCCAACATATCATAGACAAAACTCCATACACAATTTGTATGCAACAAAGGCATTTAGATATTGTCAGGAATTGGAATCAACAACTCTTCCCAGGCTGAGATAAAGTAGACAGAAAATAAAGAAAGGTCTTTATTTTATAGTAGCAGGATGGTAACATGAATATGTAGATCTTATTCTCTCTGATAATCCCTCACTCTTCCAGAGAGGTTGTACCCATATATTCAATTTTCAAGATGAAATAACTAGCCGTTTCTTTTGGAGCAAAAAGTAGACAGTGAAGGGATTGAAGAAATCATTGATGCCAGAGATCTTGAACAAAACACTCCGTCTCTTTCTAAAACCCACCCACTTACAAGCATGCCTTGAATCTAAGTGTCTGAAGCACAATTGACTATATAAGGGGAATACATGACAGAAAATCCAGTCAACATCCTTGAAGGAAGTTAACTTGAAACTCATGGCAACTTCCCATTTATCTACCAGTGGTAAACAAAAGCAATTTCTTTGCAACCATGTCAGAACTGTGTTTTTCAGGGTGTCTTTTTTTTTTTTTGGCCACAAGAATAGCATAATCATTTCTAATTATTTCTTTAGATTACCAGTCCACCAACACCATTAAAGTTGAAAAACCTGTTGAAGTCAATCTCCAGATGATACGTGAATACATTCTTCTTGGGAAATAAAAAGTATTATAAAACGTGAGGAAAGATGTAGAATCCTGCCTTTAAAAGTGAGCGCATGAATGCAGTCAAATGTTTTTGATTTGTGGCACTGTCTGTAGATGCACTTAAAGTTCTAAACCGTGAATGGCCCCATTGATCAGGAGTCCACCCAGCCTCCCCTATATAAAAAATAGACCACAAAATTCCAATTAACAAACCGGAACTTGATGAGAAAAATACAGTGCACCTAGACTCAGAAATTGCAAAGGTCAAATTGAAAGGTCGAATTAGCAAAACCACTACTTGCACATTTAAGTTACTAACTACAGCAAATATGCTACAGAAAATTTGGTTTCAATCCAACCAGAGATTATGTTTCAAAGTGAGTAAAGTGAGAAATGATAGTTGCAGTCGTGAGTACGCAAGCGCCATGCAGGTACTTTGAAAAAAGTGAATAGATATAGAACCCACATGTTTAAAAGTTAAATTTTTTAACAGTAGAACCCACTTTTTTTCAAAACAACTGCATAGCGTTTGCGCATTCCATGACTGTATGTAACATTACTTGAGTAAAATTACAAGTGGCATGCTTAACAATAGGAGGAAGGAGAACACAATTATTTTTACTTATTCAATCCCTTTTAAAAAAAAAAAAAAAAGGTAAGATGAATTTGAATAATTATTAAAAAAATGCACCATCCAAGAACAGAGAGTAAATATTAAGTACACGTAACTGGAGAGAAAATCTATTTAATCTCTATTAGCAAGGTTGTATACAACTACTATAAATATCTCCTTTTGTGATTGCTTAGCTTGGATGGTTTCCATTAACAGAATATGAGTAAGAGAGACTCATTGAATTGCGTATGCCAGTAAAAATGGGAAGGAAAATAGTTACCTCTGAATAGACATTCAATAAAAAAACTGACCAGTAGAGAATTCATCTAGTCAAAAGATATAAAAGGAAATGGAAACAAGATGTTGATTGTTAAAACTTGCAAAGGATATATATATATATAATTATCGGAACAGTACATGTTATCCGAATGCACTGAATTATACATGAGTAACAAGATTAAAGAGAAAATGCTAAGCAAATGAACTGATAACGAGGGGAAGTTTTTTATAAATTTACTGGAACAATACACGTTATTCCATGGAAACAAGAATTCCAGTAGAGAATTCATCTAGTCAAAAGACATAAAAGGAAATGGAAACAAGATGTTGGTTGTTAAAACTTGCAAAGGATATATATATATATATATATATAAAATTATCGGAACAGTACATGTTATCCAAATGCACTGAATTATCCATGAGTAACAAGATTAAAGAGAAAATGCTAAGCAAGTGAACTGATAACGAGGGGAAGTTTTTTGTAAATTTACTGGAACAATACACGTTATTCAATGCACAAAATTATCCATGAGTAACGAGATTAGAGAGAAATGCTAAGCAAATTAACTGATAACGAGGGGAAGCTATTTTAAAACAAAGACTTACTCAATCCAGGGATTTCATCAACTTTAAAGGTTTTTTTGGGAATACCAGCTTCCTTCTGAACAGAAGAGTTCTCCATCAGAACTTGACACATGCATTCATAATTTAATGGAATAATTTTGGAATAAAGTGGAGAACCTACAACACTTGAGAAAAAACTAAAATGAAAATGTATTAGGAGTCAATACCATCCGGGGTTCAGAATTTACTAGCATCATGCATCTAAATGATATAGAGATTTGGTGACTAATTTATGATGAATCATAGACATAGGTGCCTTTTTATATAAGTCAATTTTTTATTAATAGTCAACATAGGGGCATACTAAAGTACACAGTGTAGACAAGAAAAGCACCTGACTAGGGGTAAAGAAAAACAAAATGTCGAAAATATGAAAAAAGAAGAAAAATTACTATTATTTATAAGTACATAACTAGAACAATCATGAGCCTCGCCATGCATGCCTTCCTCAGACACAACATTATACATAATGGAATCATCCTCCAAATTCCACACTACATTGTCCTTCATCTTGACTTTTCCAACAAGCCAATAACTCCTCCACTCTACACGGTGTCCCCACCCCACTACAAAAAAGTAAAAAACTGAGTCCCATATTTTCTATTTTGAAATGCAGCAGAAAGCAATCCATTGTTTCCAGCTCTTATTGCACATACAATACCACTTCATAACTCATATTCTCCTCCACCTTGTCAACATAAAACATAAAAAATCCCCTCCTTCTCAGGTTATCCACAGGAATGATCTTCCCTAATGCAGTTGTCCATACATAAAATGCACCCACGAAGGTGCTTAAATCATTTTAATGTTTAGAACCAAAATTTACATTTTCCTACTTAGTAATTTTCTGCAAAACAGCTCTATAACAATGCACATTTAGAAAAATGCTTAAAACTTTTACATATGAATACAAACTAATCATGAAGTTCCAAATTGACCTTGATGTGGTACTGACTTCATGAAGGTGCTCTAAACATGTAAAGCTCTAATCTACCTTGACAACTGCATGCAATCTAGTTTCAGTCACAACTACTAGCAATACAAGCTCTCTACTGTATCAAAAATCCAATGAAACCATCACAAGAACATAGCATGACCAAAGGTTACAAAAATGATATTATATACCTTCTGAAAGTCAATTCCAGCATAAACAATGTGGCAGTTTGAGAGCTCTCTTATTTTTTCATCGATTGCCTACCATAACCAAAGCAATTTTTTTTTTTATAAGTTTACCAAAACAATCATAATGCAGATCATACTAAGAGTGAATAAGAAGAGATCACAAAGTACACATAAGGTGAGGGGAAAAAAGTTAACTCAGAAGCAATGGAACAGAAACAAAGACAAAGATAAACAGTTATAACTTTTAAGTGATAAATTATTGCTTAAAAAAATGCAAGTCAGGGGATAAAAGATAAACATGTTAAGGCTTCCATCCAAAGTGTTTGAAGTTTGAAAATATAACTAGGTGACTTCAGAATCAATTATTTTAAAATTTCTGAAGTCTTTGAATAGGGTAACATTGATTTTTTTTTTATTGGTAAATAGGGTAAAATTGTTATAACACCCTTATTTTTTTTTTAATGCACTGATTTTTTATGAGTAAATACTAATTTAATAACTATCAATTCCATGCCTACACAATTGTTTTTATTTGTAACTGTTAGTAATTCTTATTTCTTGCAGTTGTACTCAACTATGCCTACAAATGTTAATAAATATTTACGTATAAAAAGAAATCTTATTTCTTGCAGCTCAATTGAAAAGAGAAAGAATCACATTAGAGAACTTAAAGGAAGTATGAGAGAAAGCAGTACTAGCACGTCTCTAATGATAAAAGAAGTGATATTATTTTAAAGCAGTTCAGAAATCTTGATTTCCTCTGACAGGTAGTTCAACAATATACACTGCATATCTAGCCAAACCTACAAAAGAATAAAATTAAGACAATTTGTCAGGGACCAAAAACGAGAAAGCTTTGGATCTCACCTGCCTCTGACGGCGAATCATAGTTGATAAATCGGTGTAAGGAAGTTTTGGATCAATTTTACATTCCATAAGAATTCCTCCATCATAGTCTTTTATATACCTGGGATACTAGTGAAATTATTATGAATAGACTAGAAACATATAGCACGGAATGTCTCAATCCCTAAAATACATCTTAATATTGGCTTAAATAAAGAAGAAAAAGAAAGAAATACAGCTGAAAAGTTTCTCAAAGTAGGTAAGATATAGGGACTTAGAAAGAAAATTATAGTTTTCTGTGTACAATGCCCCCACTCTAATCCTAGACATGAAACGTTTGACAGTCTTAAGCCTGGAGATATCTTTAAACGTGTTTTTTTACTTATCAAAAAAAAAAAAAAAAAGTAAGCCTGGAGATATCTTTAAAATATATAAATATATATATGTAAATATATCTTTAAACATACCCTTGCCATCTATCTTTCTCCAAGTGGATCTCTTTGGTAAAACCCTGCAAGTAAAAGAGAGAATTCAAGGCTGCATGTAGAACCAAATCCTCTCCAACCAAGATAACGACAAATAAAAACCAAATGACAAATAAAAACCAAAGGTAAATTATACTTTAGCCACTCGAACCATGTTTATATCTCCTCCAAACTTTCGATCAAGACAATAAACTCCTTATTTTGGAATAACCATGGCAATGTGACCCTAGACATCAAAATTAGTACCAAAAACACAAAAAGTGACCTAAATACCCCTCAAAACAAATGACGGAATTTTTTCAATACACAGATTTGAAAATTGGGCCCCTATTTAAAAGGCCGAGTTTTCTGACTTAAACAATCTGGTTCGGATTACAAGTTGACTGGCATTATGAGGTGCTGAAGTTTTACCATGCCCTGGCAAGAAATATGAAAGGATACACCCAAGTTAAAAATTTCACAAAACATTAACACCAAGATGAACGTGGAATTTCAGAAGGATCCACTTATGGAGATGACAATCAGGGATGCATAGTAGCATTAAACTGGCTAAAGAGTTTTTGTAGTCAGATAAAGGACTGATCCATCTAGCAGTAACTAGGAAAGAGACAGACCTAATAAAGGACAGTATTTAATCTTATCGTACATGCAGCACCGGTTCAAATTTCACCTGTCCAACCGTCTCAGTAAATATTTTTATCCAAAATACAACCATGAAATATGCTACTACATCTTTGACTTCCCTGATTTTTATATTGCCCAAATAATGAAACTTTATGTACTAATCGTCAAAGCAAGCTGTCTCTTAAGAAGTCCAGACTTTTCTCATTAAGGCAACACGGTTGTGCCATTGTTAGTTTAGATAACCAAACAAAATGAGATAACAAGACCTGTTTGATAAAATAGCCCACTGCATTATTGTCAGCATATGTCAGAAAATGAGTTAGCCCATCCACATCACGTGCATGCTGTTTTAAGTGATTCATCAGCCTGGTGCCATAACCTTTTACTTGTTCATCAGCTGTGATTGCACAGAAAGCTATCTCCCCAAACCTTTGGCTGAGATTTTCCAGGCAAAATGAATCCCAATTAAGAGAGTAGAGGATGTTTCATGTAAACAAAGCCACTACACCAACAAATAATCATTTCAAATATATTTTTTTTAATAAGTAATAATCTTTATTGATTGAATGCAATTAGGCAAAGCCTGAATAATCATTTCAAATAAATGCAGAATTTTTCCTAGCTCCTATGCACTAATTTAAAAATATCTAAAGGGAAAATTAAAAAGATATGTATTCAGATTTTTTTTTTTTTGGATAAATTATATGTATTCGGAATTCATTAACAAAAGTTGAAACTTAAGATTGCTTTCATGGCAAAACAGGCCATTCCAGACAATCTAAGATTGTTTATCATAATACCAAGCCCAAACATTCACTTGTCACACGACAAGCATTCAAAGCTTTGCTTGCACTCTGGCAAGACAAAAGAAGACGACCTAATTAACATTAAATACTTCAGCAAGTGAATAGAAGTAGAAAAGATGAGCAAAGCAGATAAACCTAGGAAAAGAATCAGGAAGGTATGGATGAAAATAAGCAATAGAAAGTGGTCCATAGACAACAGGTCATTCAGTGTTACTTCAAATAACCAGTCATATTGATACAAATATGGAAAGAGTGACCCCACCAAGCTCACATACAAGATTAGGATGAGTCATGACACTAATAGGAGCTTCACCTGGCATATGGGCGATAAGTAATCCCACCAACAACCTGATTACGTCTGATCACCATCACAGATTTATGGCTTCTGCAGAAATCATTATGAAAAGCACATAAATAGTCTAAAAATAAAATTAAAAAAGAGTTGACATTAATCATCACAGAGAGGTAAAAACTTGAAAAAGAAAAGTGCAGAAAAGAAGGCCACATTCCTTCATAGAAGAAAAGTTGGGAGTTCATTCTCACAATGAGTGGATATTTTAAGTAAAGACAAAATTGATGAGTTTAAATGTTATACCAATAATGGCATTCTAAAAGCATTGGAAAATACTCACAACATGGAAAATACAAACGATCAGGCCCACAAAACAAGCACATTATAAGCACATAAATGTGTCTATCTCACAGAACATTCCACAAGCATGGTGGCAGGCATGCCCACCATGTCCATCGCAGATATAAGATCTTATCATATTTTAATTATATTAAAAAAATATATATTTTATCATATTACCTATCCATGACAAGACGAACAATGTACTCTTTAGGCATGTTAGGTAATTGCCTTGCAAAAATATTCTTCAATCCTATCAACCTGGAGAAACCAAAAATATAAAAAAATCATTCATACCAGCTACAAAAATCAATGAGTTAAACATGAACGCAGAGGGAAAGAGAAGACTAGAATACCAAACCATATGCTCATCAATTCCATCATTTGATAGGCACACAAACTTGAGCCTTCCCGCCTCTTCCTGCAACATTTCAACATATCAAAATCCAAAATCACTTCGAAGCGGTTAAAGTCCCCAATTTGGTTGTGGTATTATCACTGGCTTTTATAATCTTCTGAAACAAGGAATTTTAAAAAGAAAGTCTGATCCCTAACCTCTCTCTTCAAACTCTCTTCCCTGGCACTATAAGCTCCACTGGTCTGTATATTCTCTGTAAATATCTTCGAGGCGTCCTCTTTCACCACGATCCCCGGAACCGAGCTTCCCGCCGCAGAAGCGGTGGGCCCCGCAGCACCAGCACCCTGGGCCCCACTGTCCTTGCCGCACTCCGAGCTCTCGATCTTCACTGTCGCAGAGTTCAAGTTCTCCGTCTTGAGCTTCGTGCTGCGCACCGAACCGCCGGCAGTGGCCGAAGCGTTCTCGAGACGGGAGGCTGTGAAGGTGTGCATGGCGGAGGAGTCGTCGTCGGAGTCATCTGCGGCGGCGGCTGCAGCCTCGGAATCATCTTCGGAGTCAGAGTCGTCGGCCCCGCCTCCGCGGGCGGAAATGCTCTCGAGGTCGTCGTTGGATGTCAATGCGCCGTCGCGGGTGTCAGCGGAGAACGAGGAGGGAGGGAATGGTGGCGCGTGGTCGTCAGGCGGGAGCTTGCGCTTGTGGATGGAGGATGTAGCAGAAGAGTGGGACGGAGAAGGGGATTGCGAGCTACGAGAACGGTTCGGTGCTGTGATGTGCGAGGAGTGCGTGTCCATTTTCTTTTACTCGCTTCACACCGACCGGTTCAGTAAGTTAGGGTTTTGCAGGTAATATTTTAGTAACCTATTGGGGATTTCGATTCGCAGAGAGGAAGGGGGAGGAAGAGGCTGAGATTTCGGAATCTCAACGACGTCGTTAGATGACGAATACAGTAGTAGTGGGCCGGCCTCCATATGTGGGCCAGGACTTTTTCAGAATAAACATCTTTGGATTAGAAAGCCCATGGCCAAAGATATTAAAATTTGATCACATCCTTAGCTTAAACACATAATCCAATTATGATCCCTAACAACTCATCCCGGATTCGAAGTTTTTATTCGAGTTGACATTTGAATTAGGCTTGGTTTGTTTTTAAAATTGAGTTTTATTATTCATAACTTATTTTATATTTTTAATTTTTCTTAACTATTTATTTTAAATTTTAATTTTTTTCAATCACTCATTTTATTATTATTCATAACTCATCTCATCCCATCCCCTCTCATCTGATCTCATCTCTGAATTCAAACGGACTCTTAGATTTAGTATTTAAAACGAAAATAATTGATCTTATTTATAATAAAAATGATATGTTATATATCCACTATTCAATTTTTCGGAAAAATACTAGTGGCCTCTCGTGACATGAGTAGCTCACATGGCTAGCTACCATATTAATATTAATTTTAGGGGACCACTTTTTTTAATAGAGAAATACTTTTGTTACAAATAAATTATAAAATAGTAAATTCACAAATTATTAACATGACTTGATGCAGCACGTAAAATTATTATAAGATTATTTTATTATAAAGTAAATCTAATAGATCATATTAATTAATTAATTAATTTATTTTTTGTTTATAAAATCTCTCAATATCTTATATGGCACTTCTGATCTTGTTAATATTCCAAACCTATTTTTGGTCTATATGTATTAGTTTTTTTTTTTTTAATTTTTTAAAAGGTATATTGTATTAGTTATTGACCGTAGAGATCACGTGACTAGATATCTTAAATATCATGCATTACTACATGATCTAACAATTGGTCTAATATTCAAGATATGATAGCTTAAAAATTATGTATGCTACATGATCAAATAGATAACTTAAAGTGATCAATTTATTTTTATATAACCTCTCAGACCTCAGTGTCTATGCAGCACTTGTGATCTTGTTAATATTATAAACCAATTTTTGATCTATATATCATGAATTAGTTATTGACTGGTAGAAACGTGACTAGATATCTTAAATATCATGTATACTACATGATGATCAAGCTAGCTAGCTAGCTATTTCTTCAATTCATCAAAATAATTGGTCTGAAGATTTTACAATATATTCATTTTTATCCACTCTAAAAATATATATTTTTGTGAATTAATGAAAGTTTTGCAAATAAAAATAGAAACACTAAACTTATTCTAAAAGTTAGATTAATCTTTCCAAGCACAAAAGTACTACATGATCACTTCATGCAGAACATGTCTATCATGATCCGGACATAATTAATTAAGACGTCCGTGTGACAATTTCTTTCATCAAAGAAGTTAGTTTTACAAGAATAAAAAGTGACTGATCACCACCATATATAGCTATGATTAACTAGTAATTCATTACAAAAGGAACAAATAAAAATGAAAAGACTAGTGATCATATTTATATCCTTTGAAAAAAATCCATTAAAACGTATACAATTTGATTGTAGAACTTCAAATTATTATTATAGGCATTATATATTAATTAAAAAACAATGTGTTTTTTAAGGCGCTTCCTCCTTGTAATCACTGCCAAAAAATGAATATTTTTTATCTTAAATAATAATTTTTATCGTAAATAATCTATCAGGAATATTTGTTTTATTTTACTGAAGTTACATGCACGTACAGTACTACAATTAAATAACTCTGTAAAAAATGGGGGTTGCCGGCGGCCACCAAGCCTTGCATATATGAACTGGAAGTTAAATGCATGCAGCTAATTACCAACCAGCACAACCCTAAAACTAAGCATCTAATTAATTTCACCAAAACATAAAACGGGTTACGTTGGAGGAGTCCAGATCATGGATGAATGATGATGTCATGTGCATGAATCCAAACGTAGCATCTTTAGCATGGCCTCTCCTCAATATCCTCTCCAGCTCAGTCTTTGTTTTTACTGGGTCGATGAAACCTCCCCCTCTTATACCATTCAGTATGTATGTATGTATATATATATGTATATATATATATAACATGCATATATAGCTTTTGTACTTTTCAGTACTATTCATCTCGCTCCCTCTCTCTCTCTCTCTCTCTCTCTCTCTCTCTCTCTCTCTCTCTTAGAAATGGACGCAAGTTTTGAAGCTGCACACAGCATGAGGAGCTCTCTGTCAACAGTGGCTCGCCGGAGGCATAGTACTACAATATGCAAGCCGCCGGCGTGCTCTGATCGGCCTGTTGTTGTTGCCGTTCTGACGACAAGGCCAAAGAAAAGCATAGCCGAAGAATCATCAGGAAAGAGTACTAGTAGTAGTAGCGTGATCTATAACGATAACTGGTTCGATCTAGTGGCCATAAACCATCTATCCCAGAGTGTTCAAGCTGCAACAGGTTTATATCTCTCACCTATACAATAATACATATATATATATATATCATTTTTGTGCATGGGAGAACTGATTAATATGAAAGTACTTGATATATGTATATATATATGCAGGTATAAGGAACAGCAAAAGTGGCTATGAGAGCTTGGTGGAGGCAGCAAAAGTGGCATCACAGAATTTCAACCCAATTCAACAAAAAGAAGTGATCCTTCAAGCCCTTGAGAGAGCCTTCCCAAGGCCAATCCTTTCCTTGGCAAGTTCATTTTATTTTTACTTTCACTACAAGAAAAACACGTCTATTTTCGTTGTAAATATTCTCTTTTAAATAATCTCTTTTAATTAGTTATATATACATATTTTTTTTTTAGAGTCTATTTTCTAATTAATTCACAACATATATATAATATATATGTAATAGTGCTTGCGCTCTCATGAATGTTCAGTATTAGCGCGCTCTAGCTAGCTTCGATCATACTTTATTTTCTCCATATATATATATATGTATATATGGGGATTTGTGGTGAGGTTCACGTTTTAAAGAAAAAAACCAAATTAAACCATTTTATTTATCAGATGATCAATTAAGCAATGTTTTCACTTTTCAACCTTACAAGAAGAAAAATGAAAAAAAAAAACGTACGCATTCATCAATCTAAAATTAGGTACATGCATGATGCATGATCCACACGATGTGCAATCTAATTGTATTAATCGATGATCTGTACGTGTTTGGGAGTACTGAGTTTCCAAGAAGTACTGTGCTTTAATTTAATTTATGGCCCTGTCGCTTGAAAGTTTCCAAAAAGACGGCCTAAAAGTCTCACAAGTCATTATTTGCATTATTAATGTGCAATTTATTAAATTCATGATGATCCATTATTGTTGTTGTCGTTGTGACCAATGGCGCAGATAAAGATACTGCTACCACAATCCAAATTCGCAAGGGAATTTTATGCTGCCTTCACAACTGTGTTTTTTGCTTGGTTAGTCGGACCTTGCGAGGTAATTAAAGGATTTAGAATATAGATACTATGCTGTACTTGGAGTACTTATTTGTGAAATTACTTTTAACAATTTTTTTGAACAAGTTTCTAGCAAAATAAGAAAAAGCCAATTAAGAAAACAGAAAGAGATCCGGCTTAAAGGATGAGAGAAATAGACATATGAAAATGGATCATATGTGTGTTGGCCGGCATCGATTTATGGTCCGTTAGATGAGATGATTTTAAATTAAAGTTAAAAATTTAATAAAATATTAATTTTTAATATTATTATTATTTTAAAATATAAAAAAATTATATTATTTATTATATTTTATATAAAAATATAAAAAAATAATAATAATAAGATAAGAAAAGATAAAATTGTTCCTGTATCCAAAGAGAGTTTGTGTCTGTCTTTCTTGATCTAAGGAATTTAAAAACACCCTCTAGCCACCATCAGCAATCTGATGGACTTGTGACTTGCTCGATGCTCCTTGACAACTTAGGCATGCATTTCAAACAGTCATGTAATGCGCAGATATTAAACACAAAAGTTTTTCACTGCATCTAAAAGTTTTTGGCCTGGACTGAAACCTTGACATATTAGTCATGTGGAGAGTGTCAGTCTTTAAACCAATTCCCAGATTTCTATCTGGTTCAATAGGGTTTTAGCGTCGGACAAAGACTTGTATTTTATTGTATGACTAGTCTTTGCTCTTTGTCAAATATATATATGATGCTTAGACAACACTGTTGATCTAGTCTAACTGGGGTACTCACCTTACAAATTTCACAAATCAAACAAGGTGAGGGAAATGGAGCTCAACGAAAGAAGAGAAAAGAATGTAGTCCACATCAAAAAGTGCAGGTAACTTTTTTCTTCACTCTTCTCATGGTGTACTCTGCATGTAAAACAATCTGGCTCCAATGATTGTGCCACCATCATGATCACCAGACAAATTTGTTATCAATGTCAAAATTCATCATTGATTTCATCAGCTTTGTCACCATCCACATAATAATCCTCTTAACACTGATTTTAAAATTTTGCAGGTTTTTGGAGGAGACAGGTTGTGTGGGGTTGTGTGTTAATCTCTGTAAAATGCCATCCCAAACATTTATTAAGGACTCCTTTGGAATTCCAGTCAACATGGTCCCTAGTAAGTACAGCATCAAATACACAGTAGATTTCAACTTCTTTTTTGTCAAAAAAATTCTTGGTAAATAACCTATAGAAAAAGAGGAAGTATTCGTTCTAGACTTCTAGATCCATTTTAGCAAAATAAAATAGGATTTATCTCCTTTTCTATTCTTAATAGAAAAAAAAAGGTTTCCATCTGCAATAATGACTGCCTTAATTTTCCTCCTAAAGTAAAACTAGTGTACGGGAAAAGAGCCAAAGATCAATACGGGGAAAACGAATTCTAGTATTTGGAACTGGAACAGTAGCAGCACTAAAGAAGTGAGAAGTGGAGCCATGCTCATGATCATGTCCATG
This sequence comes from Platycarya longipes, assembly GCA_036559045.1. Taxonomy (NCBI): domain Eukaryota; kingdom Viridiplantae; phylum Streptophyta; class Magnoliopsida; order Fagales; family Juglandaceae; genus Platycarya; species Platycarya longipes. The sequence goes on from CM071792.1 coordinate 2,595,060, forward strand.
GAGGGACCCGAGTATGAACCATTTAGGGTGCAAAACGGCAAATAAACCATCCAAGCTCAATGAGAATTCTACAACATATGATTACATATTTTCGCTTATGAGATAAACTATATGAATTCCTAGTCAAAACCTTCATGACTATTAGAGCTAGGCCACTGCATTGTGTAATCAAATACACTAAATTTGTCTGTTCCTCATGAAGCCAATTATCCTTATATAAGCATCCAAATCACCCACTAAAAGCACTTAAGTTGAACATTAGTCATGACTAATGTTCTAAATGTTTTTGAACAATAATATAATTGTAATGTTGCTTTCTCTAATTTGCAGATTTTGATGACACGAGTTGCGAGATGATTTTTGGTCAGGATCCTCCTGCTTCAAGCGAAGATCCAGCACTCAAGCAGCCATGCTATAAACAATGTAGCAATTCAATTAAAGACCCCTTCAACTGATCATTGCTTACATTTTCTTATTAATCTCAGCATTTCTTTAAAAAATTTCATGCTAGACATGCACTCTATAGTGGATATACGTAGGCTTTGATAAGCCATAGACAAAGCCTAAATGAGCTGTGGCGTGGGCATCAAAGGCACTGCCAATTGAATAAAATTTAACAATATTTGTTATGTAAATCATACTAGAAATGAGATTCTAACTCGGATTTATTCATATGATTCATGCAGGCAAAGCAAAGCTGAAACACAGCATGAAGTGCTCCAGTTAATGCAGAGGGATGCCAGAGAAGGGCATTTTTTGGGAAAACATCATTCTATTTCTCACAGCTGATCCCCATCTCTTTCCTTTTTACTGTCTATGTATATCTATGTAATTTAAGGTACTTATGGCTTTTCTAAGCAAGACCATGCAAAGATTACAACTTATTAGTAACGCGAGAGAACAGTATAAGCTATAAAAAAAAAAAAAAACAGAAATGATACAATTACTATTAATTTACAACTTTTGAATATTAATAAAATTATATATATTTTTATTTTTTATTTAATAATTAAAAATGTTGAAAAAATACTTTAAAAAATGATAAAAAAAAACACTATTATACTGATAAGTTGTAAAAAAATGGTAAAAAGGGTCATACGTGTATCACCACTCTAAAAAAATATACTACAGATTCATGACAGACAATCACGACAATGGACAAACATATTTAACCTTTTTCTAAAATGAATAGGAGCGCATTCTTGGAAATATTGAATAGTACTAACAAGAATCTTCAACTCTCGTCATATGCCGAACTTAAAATTGTTGGAAGAACAGTACAAAAATTAGGAATCATCTAACTTAAATTTTTAATCCAACTACCTAATATATACCTAGGGTCTATTACCAAGATAATTATTTGGCTATTAAATAATATAAAGAGCTACAAGGTCTCTTCATGTCCAACTAAGGAATCCCAAGCAATGATTTATGATTGTGCTGCCATCACCAAGTTCATGTTGCTCCTTCAACAGTTGAATTTCAATACATGGTCATTGAAAAACATTTGGACTCGAAGTTGAAAAATGATGAATAATGTTTATCCAGAATCTAAATCATAGATTAGACTTGCTGCTCAAGTATCGGATTAAGAGATTGCGGTATCAACTCACCAATGGGTTTGTAGATCCCTAGATCAGACCAAATTATGGTGGAAGAAACCATCTATTGGTCAAAACAATTCATGGTATAGGAGATTGGTGAAATATGGAAGAAAAACAACAAATGTGAACTTTCAAGTTTTCAGTTGAAAAGCAAATTTTTATTAACTGTAATATGGATTTAAGATAAAAATTAGTAAACAAATCACACAGATTAAACATGCAACTTGTAAGAAAATACTAGGAAACTATATATGGAATCAACTCAATCTCCCTAAAATTCAATCTTCTCCTTTCTCCAATTGGGAAATGTTATTTAGGAGGTGATAAATGAGAATTAAGAGAGTCTTGGACCTCCAGATAATTCTTTGCAATCTTTGATGAGGGTTGGACTGGGATGATACTTCAGCAACTTATTATTTACTCCAATTGGAAAGCCAATCAGCTTTCTTGTCCGGAGAAACATTAGAAAAATATTTCTTGTATGGTGTAAGGTCGGTCATGAGCAAAGGTAGATTAATTGTGTTTCCCACCTTTGCTGTGCTGTTAAGTGAGAGAGCCATGATTCCTCTGCCGTCTTTTCTGTCTCATTTAGAGAGAGACCAATCGAGTGCTCCACCCCACTTTGACCCATCAAAATGTTCGGATGATTGTGATTTTTCTAATTCATACTACTGTTTTGAAGTTCTTTTTAGGTGTCCAAATGTGCGACAGCAGACAAAGTGGTAGGACAAGGTTGCATTTTATATTCCATGTAGACCAGCTTTATTTGTTTATTCATGAAGCCTCAAGCATCAAGGTTATGTTCCCTTTAAATCATGACATTTGGTGCTCCCAACTCAACAACCCAATAAATAAACAAAAGGAAGAAAGGGTAATAAAAGAACCAATAGGAATTTCTTTCTATTTCTTTTATAAAAAAATTAAATAAAAAATTAATATTTACTAAATTCAACAAACCATAACAACTGATTCAGAATCAGCAGCAACCTTTCACATATTAAAATGGCATCAACCATAGGCCATAATGGAAAAGGCACATATAACTCGCCATTTTCGCTTTGGAGCAGTTCGCTATTTTGTTGAGATTAATGGACACCAATAAGATATAGACACGCAAGTCATCCACATAATAAGCTCTTGAACCGCACCACAACAGATTTAGAAAAAAAAAACTGCATTTTGTGTCTCATAGTCACTGCAGTTTTCTCTCTCTCAGCTCACTCCAGACGACTTCTTCTCCACCATCAGCTGTTACAACTTTTTCTTCACACCACCAACGATTTGCTGCCGCTAGGGCGACGATTTCGCTGTCACAACCAGCTTGCCATCATCCTCAGTCCTCCATAGTTTGAAAATAGTGTGTCTGGATGACATTATAGCAGACTGATATTACATGTACCGACGAGAGGGTAAGTCGATCAATCATATATTCCTACATTGTGAGATAGTCAGGGTGCTCTAGAATAAAGTGTTTAGTACATTGGACCTAGCATGGATTATGTCAGAGACCGTATTGGCAGCAGTGACGTGTTGAACTTTGCTTCGAGGTAGGCAACAAGTTAAGGCAATATGGAAGATAATCCTTATTTGCATTATGTGGTATTTGTGGCAGACGCGGAATGCACGGACTTTTGAAAACAATGAGAGATCGATGGAAGAGCTAAAAGCTTTATTTTTTAGAACCTTATGAACTTTGACCATTGCCGTAAATTTTAATGGAATGGTCCTTCATAATTTCCTTGTTTCTAATATCCTTACTTAATAGGTCAGAAGAACTTTGTACGTAGCTTCTATGCTCATTCTTTCATTAATAATATTTGTTTACTTATAAAACAAAAAAAATAATAATAATAAAAAAAAAACTGTTTTGTGGTTCAAGATAAGTTTTTTTAGGAAGTCTACGTGACAACATTTTATTAGTAGCTGTTTTTTAAAAATCATCGGAATGTCCTGTTAGAAGACTTTCTCATGACTCAAATCCCTCCTGGTGCTTGATGTATTCATTTTTTCTGTACACTTAAAACATAGTCCAAAAACTACAAGTTGGACGCTCACACCAAACTGATGACAGCTCAGAAAACTAGTATCGGATGAACTGAAAAAATAATGCCATGGACGCAAATTAATGCGGGTAAAAGGGAGAACTAAAATACAAGAAGACGCCTCAAGTATTTACATCAAGATAATCATATCATTCGTCGTTTGGCCATGTAGGTGGATCCCTTAAGCCTGTTGGGTTCACCTCCTAGTGACTTGGTTTTTCCATCAACCAATGCATGTTATTAGGGTCCACTTCAAGGACTATGCAAATTGCAGAGGTGGTCAACCCCAACATAGGAACTACTAAGAGTTGAAAATCATACCAGTGGAGCGCTGTTCCTTGGATTCACCTGCTGTTCGATTCAGGGACTGCTGGTTCCGTCTTTAGTTGTGAGACAAGGAGCGCACACAAACACGGTGATTTCTTGGTTCAGTCGTGTAACTGCCCTGCACCTTAACCACCAATATAATTTGTGTGTCTCTGTTGTGTTCACACCAACAATCTTGGGGGACGCCATCAACAAACTCTTTAGTTTGGAATTCATTGTGATGAACTGACACCTCTGCAATATGATTGGGTCTGATTATGCCAGCTGCTGGAGTGACCTGGTTCAAACACAAGATCAATGATAAGCAAAATTTAAATTACATCCAGCAGAATACCCGAAATCTCTGAAGCCTCATAAGGATATTAGTAGTCGCTGAAAAATTGACAATAAATTACTATTTTGTACACAACCAACCAGACAAATGCACAAGGTTAGATATCAACCGAAATGGAAAACCACTCAAGTTTATAGAATGACAGTGATGTGATAACCAGTCCGCAGATGCTATAACTTCCGGCCAACATTACATTACAGTATCATCGGCTCGGCAGTCTCTAGTCTAACATAGTTTGATATCAAGAAGAAGCATATCTCAAATGCTCAAAGCAGACAGCTACAGCCACCTAAACTGTAGATCGGCTTCCCCACTAATAGTAAAGGAGTAACTATTCTAGGAAAAATAAGTCACCTGAAGCCATCGCAGAAAGCCAAAGGAACCTCTTGGATGATGGTCTGATGCTTGTCCATCCCCCGTGATGAAAGATAGGCGTTCACAAATTATTTCAAAGAAAGCATCATTTTTCCCAGACTTGTTTGTAATACGCAAAATGGACGTGTCCTGATTTTGAAGGATGATATTGTTTGAACTGACAATAGTTTCCGGAATTTTGTGAAGTTCTTCATGCATATATCTAACTTTTTCATTTGACCTAAGAATTTCACCAAGCTCTTGCCTCCTTATTGAATCATCAGCTCGAGCAATATCAACATTAAATATGCACCGCACAGGCTTGTGATCACTATCTATCACATCCATGCAAGCCTCATACCTATCAAACAAGAAATGTCAAATTCTAAAATTCTAAAGAAAAGTTAAGATGAAACAAACATATCTATGTTGACGTGTCTATATAATTTTATCAACCAATGTACATCAATCCATGTAGAGAGAGTGAGAGAGCCAGTGCAGAAATCAAATCGCACCAACTAAAATAGTCAACACACATTGTAACTTTATACGAAAATCTTAAAGATGACCCTTTGTATTAATGATCTTAATCACATTCTCCCCTCCTACATGTTTTCTTCACCCATAAAGATTTAGCTGCCATCTACTCCCCATGAATTATGCTAATCCATTAGCTAAAGGAGTCCAGTCAGATAGAATGTGATAAGCATGAAACGCTTGTGAAAATAGCATCAAACATGACCCTGACAATATACAAGTTCCAGCAAGTTATTTGAAGCATCGCATACAAAATGATTGTAAAACGAATCCAGTCAGATAGAATGTGAAAATGGCATCAAACATGACTTTGAAAATATACAAGTTTCAGCAAGTTATTTGAAGCATCACATACAAAATGATTGTATGAAATATGCTAATCAATTAGCTAAACGAATCCGGTCAGATAGAATGTGATAAGCAAGAAACGCTTGTGAAAATAGCATCAAACATGACCTTCACAATATACAAATTCCAGCAAGTTATTCGAGGCATTGCGTACAAAATGATCGTATGAAATATGCTAATCAGTTAGCTAAACAAGTCCAGTCAGATAGAATGTGATACGACGAAACGCTTGTGAAAATAACATGACCTTGACAAAATAAAAGTTCCACCAAGTTCTTTGAGGCATCACATACAAAAGGATTGTAGGTGGCAGGTGAACAGGAAAACTCACCTCGCTATTGAAGAGACCACAGGGCAATCTAAGCTGCAACCAGACAGTAAAGTTGAGCGGCTATCACGATATAAAACTCTGTCACACCAGGCAGGGATGCGCTTCTTCTCACTAGAATCATACCCTATAGACAATTCACAGGATACTTCAGAACCCTTTAAGCAATGTTTACAAAAAGGACAAACTAAGAGATGAGCTCCATATATCAATCTCAATTTTTTCCTTCTCAGGTCAGGATGTACTAACAAGGGAGGGGGGATGATGTGGGAAGCCCAACTAACCCACAATCAATTGTTTCTTTTTGGGGGTAAGCATTTACTACATATCAGCACTAAAAGTAAATTTAAGTATAAAAGAAATGCTTTTATAGTTTATACATGGGACAATTGCTACGAGCATACACAAATCAAGCAATTGTAAATAATATAAATCAGCTCAATTGGCATGTGACGTTACAACCAATTAATCAATGAAGACTATTTTTCCTTTTTGATTTTTCTTTTTCACACCCTGGCATATAAGATTGATCTAAAAGTTCATATTTATATATGCTATGATTAAACCAACCTGCTAAACCAGCTATATGCCTTTCAAACTTGTATGTTGGTGGAAATGTAATAACTGCTTCCCGCATCCCTTGGAAGACATTACCAGCTTCCATTTCTGTCAGGAGCTGATCCCTTTCTCTAAGCCTATCAAAGCATCTTTGAGAAATAATGTCCCTTGCTTCATCATAAGAGATACCATCAAGCCGATAATTAAAATCACCAAGAAATATGACCAAGTCTGCCTCAGATAATTGAGGCATCCCTTCTGCAGGTTGCTCACCAAAAACCTGTAGACGAATCATGCCTTAATATATACTGGAATACAATACACTTATACAAGTAACACTAGCAATGAAATGGCGGCTTTCCTAATCTATACAATTACATACATTTGTAACACGGAGCATTTGAACAGCAGCAGCAGAACCAACTGCAACAGAAAGGACCAATGGCAAGCCAGAACTATAAACAGGCCATAATAAATAGATTGAGAACACAAGCATGCAAAACAAGAACAGGTACAACACCGTACCAGCGGCAGCATTGAAAACATTAGTTGATCGGCAAAATTTCATCGTTCGATATACATGATCAAAATCTGCATTTCGCTGATTAACTGCTTCCAAATGAGCAGCAAAGTGACAGTTGACAAAGCAAAATATACGGTCATACACTCTTAGCCTCAAACCAACAGCTCCCTGCACAGACAATGGTTAGCGAATCAGTCATAGGAGTAACCAACAATGATATACAGTTGATATAATGTAAGTATTATAAAGAATGAGAAATGTAAGTAAACAAAAAACCTAGAGAACATGATTGCAAACATTTTGAATTGTTTTAAGAGCCAAAGAAAGAAGTATGTTTATTAAAATGAACACAACTTTTTGGTTTTTTATAGGCGGAAAAAAGAGAGAAATTTGTGTTAACTCCTCATTAAATAATTATAATTTGACCACATAATGGGTTCAGCATGAAGCTAAAGATTATAAGATGAAACATAGATGAAATATAGATGTCATCATTTAATCCTCATCTTTTTTTTTGCTCCCTTTTCTTTCTAGCGTTGGTATCCTCAGGGTTGAGGGTAGTTTTTTTTTTTTTTCACCCTCTTGTGGTAGGTAACAAAGGAAGTGGGGGAGAAAACATTTTTTTAACATAAACGACAGTAAAGCTAAACATACTATTAGCAACTTCTTTATGAGTAAAATTAATTTTGTTTATGATGGAAAGAGATATTATCCTGGTACATATCGAACAGTAAACCGATAGCACAGGCCAGAACAGCTACCTTATTACCAATTGCACGCCCAAAGCCGCATGGAACTGCTGCAGCATCAACATCACCAACATGAGCTCTAAGACTATTTCTAACCCTGAAATACAACACTTCAATTATCAAAGATGACAAAGTCGACCTGGTTAAAGGCCTTAAAGAGATTAAAGAGAAAGAGAGAATCAAGCTATATACTTACATCATGGAGGTAAAGAACATCACATGAAATTTAATTTAGCCATTGTTTCCTAATTCTTTTCAGGACACAGATAGCAGAACCTCCAAAAAGGAGGGAAGGCTATTAAAAATTTGCCTAATTACTACCGGTGTAAAGGAAAACATAGTTAGCATGATCAACTCATTTCTAAAACCATTCTACAATAAACCACTGAACTAAATCAGACAAAACTCCCATGACATTTGAAACGAGCTTAATTGTGAATCTTGGAGAATGCATCAGAGCTCAATCAAGACCTTCCCATGACTTAATACTCACCACACAGAGATGAGCAAGCCAGCCAACTGCCTAGAACCTACATGTTCAAATGTCGATCCTTCATCCAATGTTTTACCAATCATATCCAGCCACCATTGCCCAAGAGTACTCCCTTCAAGTCCTACCTACAGTTGACAGGGGAAAAATATTAAACAAGAGGTGATAAAATCCAACTGAAAAAGCTCATTACAATCAGAAAAGGTCATTACTTATCAAAAAAATAAAAGGAAGAATAATTTGAAGAAAAAGTCTTGGGTGATGAGGGAGCTAACCATTAATTCTACTTCTATTTCTCCCTTTCTCTTTTACACGGTAGATTCCACCCACATTGTTGCATATATCTTTTTCTTCTTTTTTTTATTTGACAAAAAAAAAAACACAATAAAAAAATATTACTTAAACGATAAAAAAACACAATAATCAATCATAATTCACCTTAGCATAATTGTGAAAAACATACATCAAGACTAAACCATCCATGAATATGAGATATAATGCCTTCTATCACAGAATCACAATATAATCTGTCCAAATTCCAGGTTATAATGCCTCTCAACAAAGCGTGAATCTCTAATATGTCAACAGCATTCCCCATCTATTTCCCTTGCTTTTAGCCTAAACATGTTAAAAGTTCTCTAAGGATTTCTAAAGCTTCTCCAGATATATCAAAATAACCAAAAACTGACAACTACCAACTTATTTATATGAAATAAATGTATTTCTTTCATCCTGGAAAATGTTTTTCTTCTTGACACAAGGTTTTCGAGGATAAATTTTGACAGTAGGAAGCTTTTAATACGAAGGCATTTAAGTGTATAATTCCCAACTCCAACAATGCAGCTTAAAATCAATGGAGTCAACTAGAAGCATCTGAAATCTCTTATTTTCTTCCAAATGTCAAGCTTCACAGTTGGTTAAGTAGCATTGTTGTCAAACTTACAGGAAAAAGGGTTTCAACATAGAAAATAGAAGAAAAACTTACAGTCTCTTTAGCAGCAGACAGTGCAAGGACACCAGCACCCATTTCAACTTCTTGCAACCCAACAACAACAATCCCAACATCTTTGGCCCTAGAACCCAGCCAGGATATAAGTGAGTCATGAGATGCTCTTCCCTGTCCAACATTCCATGTGCCAGACAAAATTTTCACATTTTCTATCCTTGTGTACAGAAATTCTTTGCCAGACAATTCTGAACCCAATATGCTGTCAAGAGGTCCTGGAGATGTGATGTTCCATCCACGTATACCACCGTGATTAGCCAAGGTAAAAACATAACCAGCTCCAACAGTAATTTCTATCACCGGGCTGCTGTGAGCTACCCACCTTCCAAGAATATTACCGCCGAGGTCCAGTATCTGGACAGTTCCACTTGCATAACCAACCCATACTCGTGGACCAACCGAACATAAACATTGAACAGCAAAAGGTTGATACTGAAACTCTTGTATCCGATTACCATTGCCATCCCACTGCACAAGTAGGCCACTTGTACACCCAGTCCAAATCATCCCATCCATAGTCAACACCAGTGCTTCAGTTCTTCGATTGTCATCTCCAAAGGCCCCCTTTACAGCAAATCGACGAACAGCATCTGCAGCCCCCATTATAGCATTACATGAGCGCTGAAAGAAACCAAAGGAACCCTGCATTTTTTCCTTATTTGAACTTGAGGCATATTCAATTGAGAAATCCTGAAATGACGAAGAGTCCACTCGGTTCTCAATCTGACCATCCGTATTGAACACTCTCAGTAACTCCCTTGTGCGAGCATCCCTGCAAAATCAAAACGAGCAAAATATACTAAATCCTAGATACTTATTAAAAAAATATTAAATCTATAGAAAGAAAAAACTTTTTTTTATAAGTGTAGAAAGAAAAAAACTTAGAGAAAGAGAAAAGGATGAACCCAATGCAACGCATGGAAACAATATAGAAAAAAATTATTAAGCGTTCATCTTTAGTCATCTATGTATCTCCCATCATTCCATGCACAAAATAAGTAAGAACCACTCTGACACTTAGAGCTTATAGCTGAAATTGGAAATTGCACGTTTGGCTTACTAGAATCCAAACTTTTCCACCTACTAAGAGCATTATTTTGTAATCATCTTTAAAAGCATATTTTATGTGTGCCATGAATGAACAAACAAGGTCAAAGTTAACAAATAAGAAAAAATGATAGGCTTCTACTTCAGCATATTTGTGTCGGGGAACTAAAAATCAAACTCAAATCCTCTTCATGGCTAATCCCGAAATCACCAGTTCAATCTGTATCCCAATGGAGCAGATCTAAACAAAGAATATTGGCAGCAGTACAATATGCTAATTTCAAGAAGGAAAAATATAGTTGCAAACCTTATTTTAACACACCAGTGATGTGGAGGTTGTGAAAACCTGCCACATCAACTAATAAATAGTATTTTGACTTTTTAATAATTGTAATGGATTCCACGACAGGTGTGTTACACTCTAGGCTTATACATAGCAGAACTCAACTTGAAATACATGAACAATGCTGAAGATTAAAACATACCACAGAGCAAATGACAGATAACCAGCACTCCACACTTTTGCTCTAGACTTATCAGCCAACAGATACTTAACATCTGATGTTAATATGTTACCGAAACCATTCACAGAGAGTTGGCTCCGCAAGTCAATGCAAGACCTCTCCACTAATCGAGTAGCCATGTGACTGTCTTCGCTTGTTAGAGAAAGAGATTTTTCAATACTTTCCCACGGCCATATTCTAATAACACCACCTTCTGAACCAGACCAGAGATCCCCTGAACAAAAGTAATACAAAGTGAGGAAGTAGAAAGTGCATCGATGAATTCCAGCAATCCAAAGCCTTGAAAAAGTTGACTGGATGGAACATCTCAAAATTACACAAAGCAAAAGAGGTAAAGTCATAAATGGTAATTCTAAAAAGTTTCTTTTTTTTTCTGAAAAGAGGCATTGGTAATCTCTAGCTGAGTGAAGAATGTTTGAACATACCTTCAAATTCAAAATGTTCCCTAATATGACATTCTCCTTCAATCTATTCTCTATTCAATAGCTTATATTGTGTTGCCGCTCTAGTTCCTGATATAATTTCCCAATGCCTTGTATGGTGATAAGGTCCCCAAGCCCTAATAGTTACTCGTGGCATTTTTCCCAAGTTTGTGAGATATGGAGGACAAAGATATATTTGGGTGATTTCTGATTCTAAGGAACTTGGATGTAGTGAATGAAAATGGTTTTTTTTTATTTTTATAAGTGAGATATTATTGATATAAATGAAAAAGGCATAACCCGTGTACACAGGAAGTATACAAAAGAACACCTAAATACATTCTATGAGCGATTCATTAAAGAAAGGAAAGCATGGACACTATCCCTATATAGAACAATAGCCGAAAACCAAAGTAATAAAGTGTGGAGAAAAAAAATCTTCAACTCTGCCATTGTGCATTCTTTATCTTCGAAGCAACGAGCGTTCCTTTTTTACCAAATGCACCACATGAGACACAACGGGATATCTTCCACGCTGCTGCCACTTGAGGACAATCTTGCATTTTCCTCCAACAACCCAACAAGTCCACCACCCTCAAAGGCATGACCCAAGCAACATCAATCCCTTGAAATATCTCATCCCACAACATCCTTGGTATCTCACAATGGAGTAATAGATGATCCATGGATTCTCCATCCTTTTTACATAAGTAACACCAATTCATCATTACACAACCTCTCTTTCTCAAATTATCCAAAGTCAAGATCTTCCTAGGGGTAGCATTCCATACAAAAAATGCTACTTTAGATGTGTTAGAAAGCATGTAATTAGTGTAACCTCTGAGGGTAGTGTAACCTCTGAGGGTATAAATGTCTATTGTATGTGGTGTATATATACATAGTGATATGTCAATGAATGAAGTAAGAAAACACTTTTAGGTTATCAATTGTTACATGGTATCAGAGAGACCTGTCTGTGGTGAGTGCTGTGTGGGCGAGTTCACTGTTGTGAGCTCGTCGGTGTGTTTTCCGGTAGAGTATCCGGTTGTTGTGGTCGGATCTAAGCTCCCTAGTGTTCGTCGTCGTCATCTTCCGCATGTTCCGGTGGTTTCTCGTCGTGGTCGGCGCTACGTAGGTCATTGAGGAGGTGTTTCCGACGAGTTTCCAATGTGGTATCCGGTAGTGGGAACCAGGGTTGAAGTCACTGGCAATTTCTGTGGTCGTCGGAAGGTTCTCGTTGCCATTAGCCATCGGAAAACATCTCTGTCACCGGCAACAAGTGAAGCGCCGGAGTGTTTGGTTGCAGGTATAGGCTACCTTATCCTCAAGTGTGAATATTCCAAACCTGGAATAAGAATCTATTCCTATCTGAAATACGGTTTGTTTGGTAACGAGGATAATCAAGTCTTATTCACGGTTAGGATAAACTCGTTCGGGTTTGACAGCTAAATTCCGGTACGATCCTAACCCGATACCGATATCGATACAGAGCCGATACAGGCCGATACAGAGCCGATACCGGCCGAAACATACCGGTTCCGAGCCAGTCCGTCTCTACTTTGACCAAACAGTCCGATACAGAGCCGAAATTTAGCTATTCAGGTTGATTTTTGGGGTATTTGAGCTGGATTTCAAGTTTTCAGATCACATTTTCCTGTTTTTTCATACATATCAAGAATTTTGTGTGAAATTTTACCTCGTAAGTGGAATTATGATATTTATTTGCATCTATGGCAACTAAATTTGAGTCATTATCGGTTGGATCAAACTTCAATATGCCTATGACGTCTGCAAAATTGAATGGAAAGAACTATATGCTATGGTCAAAATCTGTTACAATATATTTGAAAGGCAAAGGACTTTCTAACCATCTGGTTGGTCCAAAACCTAATCCAAATGACTTCAAATTTGCTCAATGGGAGCAAGAGGATGCTTAAATCTTGTCTTTGATGTTGACTAGTATTGAGCCTAATATTGGCTCTAGTGTTATCCATTTTGACGCTGTCCAAGAAGTGTGGAACCATCTCAAACATATGCATTCCAGTGTTGGGAATACAACTCGTATTTATGAACTATGTAAGCAGTTCTTTGGGTTGGAACAAGGTACTTTGGGCTTGGAAGAGTATTATTCTCAAGTGATGAGCATTTTTAGAGAACTCAAGATGTATCAACCTATTACTTTTGATGTTTCATGTATGTTGAAACAACGTGAAGAGTTTAACGTTGTTCGGTTTCTTGTTGGTTTAAAACTTGAATATGAGTCGATTCGTTCTCAAATTTTGGCGGGTCTACAACTTCCTTCATTTCCTGAGGTGTTCTCCCGACTTCAACGTGCCACATTATCTGGGCAGGAATCTCAATTGTCCTCTGATCTGATTAGTGAGAGGTCCACTTTGGTTGTCTCTTATGTTGCTTCTTATGTTGCTTCTGGTGGGCGTGGAGGCCGAGGTGGTAGAAGTGCACATGGAGGACGTGATACTAGAGGTAATCGCACAAGAGGTCGAGAGCCTCGTAAGTGCACCCATTGTGGTCGCACTAACCATTCAGTAGACTATTGTTGAGATCTACATGGTAGACTATCTGGGTCGGCTAATCAGGCTATTTGCCAAGATGCTACACCACAATCGACGACCTCCAATCCAGCTCCAGATATGATAAATGTATCAAAAGATGAGTATTAGCAGTTTTTGAAGGGCACACAGGCTTCATCTTCCACGGCTACTCTTACCCACTCAGGTATAGCATCTGCATGCCTAGTCTCATCCGCTCAAGGTCCATGGATCATTGATTCAGGAGCTAATGAACATTTGACTGGTTTGTCTTCTGCCTTATCCAAGTTAAATACTATCACATCTCTAAAAAGTGTCACTCTTGCTAATGGGTCTCTTGCTCCAGTTACAGGCATTGGATCCACTAAGCTCACTGACTCTATATCCTTGTCATCTGTTTTATATGCTCCTTGTTTTCCTTTTAGTTTGTTGTCTATTAGTCAGATTACTCAAAATCTTCAATGTTCAGTGACTTTTTATCCCTCTTCATGTGTTTTTCAGGATTTCAAGACGGGGACAAAGATTGGTATGGGGCATGAAGATGGTGGCCTCTATTATCTTGATGTCCAACAGTCACCCACTCGAGCTCTTACATCTCTAGTATCATCTGCTTATGAATGGCATTGTCGCCTTGGTCACCCCCCTCTTTCTCTTTTAAAGTGTCAAGTTAAGAACTTGGGAAATGTGTCTCCCTTTTCATGTGAAGCATGTCAACTTAGTAAAAACCATCGTGTGTCTTTTGTACCTCGGGTTTATAAACGAGCGTCGAGTTCTTTTGAATTGGTTCACTCTGATATATGGAGACCAATCAACATTGAATCAAATAAGTTTCAGTATTTTGTTACATTTATTGATAATTACTCTCGTGTCACCTGGTTGTATTTGATGAAAGCAAGATCTGAACTTCTTTCCATATTCCAAGTGTTCTGGAAAGAAATTAAAACTCAATTCAACAAAAAGATTCAAGTTTTGCATTTTGATAATGCTAAAGAGTATCTATCTAGTGCCTTTACTACTTACTTAAGTAGCAAAGAAGTTGTTCATCAAATTTCGTGTTCTTATACACCTCAACAGAATGGGGTAGTTGAACGCAAAAATCGTCATTTGTTAGATGTAACCCGAGCTCTGTTACAGCACATGCATGTTCCTAAACGATTTTGGAGTGATGGTGTTCTTACTGCTTGTTACCTTATTAACCGTATGCCTTCATCAGTTCTTGACGGTTCGTCTCCTTTCTCCATCTTATTTCCTTCATTTTCACCGTTTATCCTTCCTCCAAAAATCTTTGGGTGTGTGTGCTATGTTCATAACTTTGGCCCGGGTTGTGATAAGCTTGATCTTCGTTCTACTAAGTGTTTTTTTGTTGGTTATTCTCGGACTCAAAAAGGATATTGTTGTTATAGTCCTATTCTTAGACGCTACTTTATTAGTGCTGATGTTACCTTCTTCGAGTCCATACCTTATTTCTCTGACACAACCTCGAGTGTTGAGTGTGATCCTCTACCATTACCTACTCTTACACTTTCTCCTCCTGTCGTCGGTCCTTCACCTCCACCTCCACCTCCACCTCCACCCCCTCCCTTACAGATTTACTCATGTTGCTCGAGGTTGTCGGCTCCCATGCCCCCACCAGCTCTGTCTCCATCTTCAGATCCCGAGTTACCCAGTACATCAGACTCTTTACCTATTGCCCTCCTCAAAGGTACTCGTTCTTGTGTTACTCAACATCTAATTAGCCAATTTGTTTCCTATCATGCCTTATCTCCTTCATTCTCATGTTTTACATCTCAACTTTCAAAACTTTCTATTCCTAAGACAGTTCAGGATACTTTATCTGATCCGGGATGGAGGACAGCTATGAAAAATGAAATGAATGTCCTTCACCATAATGGAACATGGGATCTTGTTGCACTACCACCTGGTAAATAACCCGTTGGTTGTAAATGGGTATATACAATCAAATTCCATCCTGATGGGTCTGTGGAGCGTCTGAAAGCACGTTTGGTTGCAAAAGGCTACACGCAAACATATGGCATTGATTACGAGGAGACCTTCTCCCCTGTTGCCAAAATCTTTTCTGTTCGAGTATTGATCTCTCTTGCTGCTAATTTAGACTGGCCTTTATTTCAGCTGGATGTTAAAAATGCATTTCTCCATGATGACTTGTATGAGAAGGTTTATATGGAGCAACCACCTGGGTTTGTTGCTCAGGGGGAGTATTGAGGTACTGTATGTAAGTTAAAGAAGGTATTGTATGGTTTGAAACAATCTCCTCGAGCATGGTTTGGGAGGTTCTCTGATGCTGTATTGGCATTTGGTCTTCATAGATGCCAAACAGATCATTCAGTATTTTACTTACATAGTGATGCAAGTCACATTTTACTGGTTGTATATGTGGATGACATTGTAATTACTGGGAGTGACTCTGCTAGGATTACGAGACTAAAATAGTTTCTACATGATCGGTTTCAAACAAAAGACTTGGGCAAGCTTAGATATTTCCTTGGAATTAAAGTCGGTAGATCTAAAAACAATATCAATCTGTCTCAGAGGAAATATGTTCTTGACCTTCTAGAAGAAACTGGCATGTTGGGTGCACGACCTATTGACACCCCTATGGATATGAATCGTACATTCTTGAAAGAGGAAGGGGAGTTGTTTGGAAATCCAGGTAGGTATCGAAGACTTGTCGGAAAATTAAATTATCTCACTATCACTAGACCAGACATCTCTTATGCAGTGAGTGTACTAAGTCAGTTTTTACAAATGCCACGAGTCATACATTGGGATGTTGTAATTCATATTCTTTGTTATCTTAAGCGAGCTCCTAGCCTTGGATTGTTGTATCGACCAAATGAGCATGTCAGAGTGAAAGCCTTTTCAGATGCTGATTGGGCAGGATTTCCTTCAAATAAAAGATCTACTACTGGATATTGTACCTTTGTGGGAGGTAACTTGGTTACATGGAAGAGTAAGAAACAAGCAGTAGTAGCTCGATCTAGTGCAGAAGCCGAATACAGAGCAATGACCCACATTACTAGTGAACTGACATGGCTGCAACATTTCCTCCAAGAGATTAGGTTCCCAGGTTCTACTCCTCTTAAACTATTTTGTGATAATCAAGCTGCAGTGCATATTGTCTTTAATCCTATGTTCCATGAGAAGACTAAACACATAGAGATTAATTGTCACTTCATTCGTGATAAAATACTAAGTGGTGACATTTCTACACCTTTTGTAAAATCTGCTGATCAACTCGTAGACATGTTCACTAAGTCTTTATGTTGTAATCGTTTAAAGTTTATTTGTTACAAGTTTGGCTTATATGATATATATGCCTCAACTTGAGGGGGAGTGTTAGAAAGCATGTAATTAGTGTAACCTCTGAAGGTATAAATGTCTATTGTATGTGGTGTATATATACATAGTGATATGTCAATGAATGAAGTAAGAAAGCACTTTTAGGTTATTTGTTGTTACAAGATGGTACACGAGACCTCCAAATACTCTTCCAAAATGGGTATTTCTTGTGGGAGACAACATATTATAGTACGCCTTAACTGTACATTTCTTGTGGTTGTTAGCCTTCCACTTTAGTTTGTCGTGTTGTGTGGTGACGTTTCTCATAGAATAGAGAAGACTGAAAAAATCGGTTACAATAGAGAGTTCCCAATCATGGAAATCCCTATTAAAAAGAATATGCCACTTATGAGTACCATGGGAAAATAACTACATATCCGCCACTGAAGCCTCCCTGTTTGTGGCAATACGATAGAGAGCTAGGAAAGCCCTCTCCAATGCTTGATCTCGACACCACATGTCTCACCAAAAACTGATACGATTGTCCTCACCGACCACAAAGCGAATGTGTTTTTCAAAGTATGGTCACCCCCTCCTAATAAACTTCCATAAATCAACCAACCCCCCCCCCCCCCCAAAAGCAACTCCATGTCTCGCATCGATAACTCCCTTCCACAATTCCCCCCCCCCCCTCCAATGATATCGCCATAGCCATTTTCCCAAAAGTGCCTTGTTAAAAGTTCTCAAATTACACACTCTTAATCCCCCAAACCTAACACGATCACAAACTGTCTTCCATCTAACCAGATGGAATTTCTTCTCCTCACCCAAACCCCTTTAAAGGAACGCCCTAAAAAGTTTCTCAATCTTGTTTACCACCCCTGCAGGCATAGGAAACAATGATAAAAAATAAGTGGGTAAGTTAGTAAGAGTGCTCTTGATAAGGGTTAGACGACCCCCTTTCGAGAGATATACCCGTTTCCCACCCGCCAACCTCTTTTCTATCTTCTTCACGACCCCAATCCAATTGGTTCTAGTTTTGAAAATAGCTCCCAATGGAAGACCCAAATATTTCATTAGTAAAGAGGACACATTGCAATTCAATAAGCTTGCTAAACTGAGGATATTTGGGATTGTTCCTATCGGAACCATCTTGGACTTTCCTAGGTTCACCTTGAGCCCCGACACTACTTCAAAGCATAATAACAGTGCACGTAAAGATTGAATCTAACCATTGTCCGCTTCACAAAAGAGAAGTGTATCATCTGTAAATAAAAAATGTGAGATGCTAACAAAGCTGCTAGTGCCATTACCAACCTGAAAGCCAAATAGGAATCCTCCATCAATAACGGCCCTCACCATTCGACTAAGGGCATATATGACTATAACAAACAAAATGGGAGATAAATGGTCCCATTGCCGCAAACACCGTGTGCTATCAAAAAAACAAGCTGGAGTATTGTCCACTAAAACTGATAACTGAACAGTGGAGATACAATGACACATCAAGGAAATCTATCGATCACCAAAACCACACCTCCCAAGCAAGTATAATAAGAAATCTCAATTGACATGATCGTAAGCCTACTCCATGTCAAGCTTGTAAAGGATACCTGACCTGTCCTCTCGCAATCTATGGTCCAAGCACTCATTAGCAATGAGCACCGAGTCAAGAATTTGTCTCCCATGAATAAATGCATTCTAAGGCTTGGAGATAATTTGTTCCAACAAAAGGCTTAACCGGTTTGCCAGAACTTTTGAAATGATCTTGTAAACACCACTCATTATAGGACGGAAATCCTCAATAATTGAAGCCCCACGTTTTTTGGGAATGAGAACAATAAACGTCGCATTAAGGGATTTTTCAAACTTATGAAAGGAATACAATCTATTAAAAACTTGCATCACATCACCTTTCACAATGTCCCAATAAGTTTGAAAGAAACCCATTGAAAAATCATCCGGGCCCGACACTTTATCCTTAGCCATACCAAAAATGACCTTATAGATCTCATCTTCCTCAAAAGGTCTTTCCAGAACACTTGCACTCTAAGAGTCAATTGCCTCAAAAGGTAAAGTATCAAGTTTCGGCCTCCAAGAAACCGGTTCTGTGAGAAGGGTCTCATAATATTGCACAATATGGTTCTGTAAATCAGGAGGAGAAGATAGCACCTGAGTATCTGCATGTAGCACTTCAATATTGTTGCTATGACGATGAGAATAAGCCACTTTGTAAAAGAATTTCGTACATGAGAATCACCACCTATGCACCACGGCACATCCCACAAGGAGTGTAAACCTGCCAACTCCTCCCACAATCATCTCTGCTCCCTATCCACATTTGGTCCATAAGTGCAACAAATGCCCACTATCATCCATCACCGATGCTTTTAAAAAGAGCAACTACTGAGAAATCTCCAATGCACTCCTCGGTAGCTTCAACTACTCTTTTGTCCCACATAAGTAACACTCCACTCAAAGCTCCTAAAGAGGCTAAATATGACCAACCCACACAAGAGCACCCCCATAAGCTCCTCACTAGCCTTCTGTCGATGAAACGAAACTTTGTTTCTTGGAGACACACCACATCACCCTTCCACATCCGTAATAAAGATTTGATACGAAGGCGTTTATTGTGATCATTGAGCCCTCGTACATTCCAAGATAAGATCTTAGGCTTCATGTAAACATATAGTGCCCCTCCCTTCCTTCACATCATAGTTAATAGAACATGTTAGCCTTTTAAGTTCCCTATCTCTCTTGGTTGTTGACTTTGAATGACTATCTTCTAAAGTCACAAGAAGGACCTTGAATTGCTCCTTGTAGCCACAAAAAGAGAGCCCAACTACAGATTGGATTTCCTCTACCTTCTTGAAAACCCAGGAAGAAGGACCACTCTCAACTGTAAAACTTGGAGGCATTGTACATAGAGGATTAATAATAGCCCCCTCCCCACCATACTGTTCAACATCCAAAAGAGCCATTTGTAAATTTACACCTTGCTCTTTACTAACAATTTCAAAGGGGTGAAAATTATCAATCCCACTACTGAGAGCTACAACACTTTCAGAGAACCTCGAAAAAACCATAGGGCTTCCATTTCCCTAGTGAATCCTTGAAGCATCCCCAAATCCCCAAAAAAGAAGCTTCTCGATGCCCTTACTGGTGAAAAAACACACATCGGCGTTGATGATGGCACCGGAGTAATAGCTGAACCTCCAACTACCTCAAGCGACTTTGTTTGTGTAATTTCCGATGCCGAAACATGCCTATCAATGTGACCGAGACTCAGAACTAAGGCCTCATCCAGTTTGCGAATCTCTGCTGGAGTACTTTCCGTTGCCCCAGACATTGTCAACGACTTCTCTGCCATCGCCATCGACCCCTATCCCCTCGCCAGCAATGAGGGTTACACACACGAAGACGACGAAGGGAGATCCATAGGCGAGATGGGTTTCCAACCAGCTTTTGGATCCTAGGCCCAATAAACAGATTGGGCCTGTTGGTCCACAAGACAGCCTTGAAGGGCTTGAGAACGAGCCTTGGGCTCTTAAGGCCCACCCAGAACTCCCTTCTCCTTACACCCGTTGACCACTTCTTTATCCTTCTTCCTAAATCCATCTAAGTATGCGTACCCAGCCCACTGCTAGAGCCACCTGCCTAATCCTGCCCCATATCCCATTTAAATCCCTCTAGAACGCACCGTTTCAAGAAAGCTACATTAGCTTGAAGAGTGCTCGACTGGTTTTCCATTTCTGCCACAATGTACAAGAGGGAGGACTGATTCATCCCCGACACTATACTCCCCTCCCTATCACAGTGTTGCCCTTTCACGAAAGAGGAAGGGACTCTGACCCTAGCAAACTTGTCACCACTGCAACTTGTGGTGCTCGAGACATCAAAATAGCTTTGTACAAAAATGAACGATGGAGACTCTGCGTTGGAGGGGGAAGTGGCCGAGAATGGCTACCCCTGATTTTCCCTCCCATAGTAGAGGTTCCACCAAGTTCCTCCAATACGTCTCTGAAGTTTTTCCAACCTTCCCCCATTCTTCCTTCCGATATCATAATCATACCACGTCGTTAGCCGACCTCCGTCACAGAAAAGAATCTCCCAAAGGAGTTGTGTCACTGGAACACCAACACGTTAGACTCATTTCTCTGTGATCTATAGAACTCTGAAGCTTTCCCAGTAGCTAATCCTTCCTTGACCATGGTAGCCAACCAACCCAAAGCTTCTTGATTAAGGGAAATGTGATTCGAAGTGCGAGAACTGCTCTCCAAGATTCTCCACCATCTTGCACTCACCTTTGGAACTCAAACATTTTTTTAACAATGACCACGTTTCTATTCGACCCCACAACCAATTGAGTACTCAAAAGAAAAATGAGAAAAAACTAAAACTAAAAACCACCAAACTCGAACAGAGCTAGCAAAAGCGCATCACTGATGTATAAGGCCATTGTTATTTCTCAGATGTACAGAGAGAAAAGGTAAAGAGAGAGAAGAATCTAAGCCCCTAATGAATGATAATGTTAAGTGGGGTTTCCTATTGAATATTCGACCACCACGGTTCTGGTTGTTGAAACATGCACCACCTCTGCCTCTACCTTGACGACCACCACGACCTCGACCTCGCTGATCACGCCCATTGTGAACGGAGTAATTAACCGAAGGCTCAACACTAACCTTTTGTGCAGTATGTGTGAGGCGACTCTCATGGATCAATAGCATCTGATAGAGGTCATGAGAGGTAAATGGAGTAAATCTGGTGGTGATAGAGGTGACAAAGGTTTCATAAGCAGGCCCTAGACCATTAAGAAGGTACGTTGAAAAACCTTTATCAGAGATTGGATTTTCTGTAGTTGCTAGAGTATCAGCAAGTGTTCAGAGATATTGATGAGTCTCCCTTCGAGAGATTAGCGAGTTGAAATTTAACTTGGAACTCTTTTGCTTGTGAGTGTGGAGAAAAAATGGAGTTTACTGCAAGCCAAAGCTCGCATGAGGTTTTGGACTTGACCAAGAACAAAATTTGATAGGGAAGAGAACAAAATACTAAACACCATCTGATTGGTGCGTCTCCAGATAAGAAAGGCTAGATTGGTTTTGGGTGGTTGATTTTTCACAGCAGCAAGAAATTGTGTTGGTTGGGGCAATGAGCCATCAACAAAACTATATAGGTCTTGGCCTCGTAAGTAGGCAAAGATTTGAACCTGCCATAGGAGAAAATTTTCTGTGGTGAGCTTGGTTGTAACAATGTGAGAAAAAGATGAGAGAGTTGAGGAATTTGCAGGCGTAGCCATGGATCACGAGACTGCTAGTCGAGTAGCTCTGATACCATGTAAGCTGCACAGACTAAATGAATTCCAACCTGATTTCATTAAGGCATTGAGGGGTATATATATATATGAGTACTGACGTGTACAAATGCTTAACCAAAAGAATCATTCTGTTACAAGGAATAAGCATAAAATAATAAAAAGTTAAAAAATCTATTTCTAGAATATTTTAACTTTTATCTAAAATAAAAGGTGTTGTGCTAATAAATATGCTGAGGAGATGTGGCTTTTGGGAAAAATTGTGTGATTGAATAGCTCATTGTATTTGCGGCATGTTGAACAACACTTCTATGAAATTTTTTTAATAGCTCCTATGGCTTGAGATTAGAGCCCGTAGTGGCGTAGTCTCCTATGCTCTTCTTATTCGTGGAGGCTTTCAAGTAAAATTCTCTCTTCTACTATGCATGGAGTCTCCTAGTCTCCTATGTATTTGCGGCATGTTGAACGACACTTATGGGAAATTTTTTTAATAGCTCCTATGGCTTGAGATAGGAGACCCATAGTGGCGTGGTCTCCTATGCTTTTCTTATTTGTGGAGACTTTCAAGTAAAATTCTCTCTTCTACTATGCATGGAGTCTCCTATGCTCTCCTATGTATTTGCGGCATGTTGAACGACACTTTTATGAAATTTTTTGAATAGCTCCTATGGCTTGAGATAGGAGACCCATAGTGGCATAGTCTCCTATGCGTGGAGACTTTCAAGTAAAATTCTCTCTTCTACTATGCATGGAGGATTTTTATCAGATTCTGATGAGGTTCAGGAATAGAGATTGGCCTATCATTTCTATTTGAGGATATACTTTGATATTGCTTTAGAAAAGCCCCAAGCACCTTCATTACTTGCACTGCTTATTATTATGCATTGAAGCAAATCAGGTGATAGGTTTATGATTTGACTATCCGAATTGCTCCATGTGGTCACTATTTGGCTAGTTTGAAACGATCGTACTTTTCTTTTATAGTTAAATACAAATTTTATTACTATAAAAAGGCATAGCCCAAGTACACATGAAGTATACAAGAGAAAAAAAAAATAGATAATGGGATCTAAGGGGAAAAAAATCAATGGATTGGTATAACTAAAAGAAGGTTTTCAAATCTTATCAAAACCATTTTTTTTATATAAGTAAATCTTATTAAAACCTTTACAAGAAGCTTTTATTAAAACCCTTGTACTTTTACAGGGTGTTCAGACTATAACTAAAAGAAGGTTCTCAAATCTGCCAACATATTTCAGGTCTCTCCTACCCTTTCCAGTTGGCATAACTTTTTTTCTGATGAGTAGTTGGCATAACTAACCACCTAGAAAATTTACAGCAGGATTTTCTGTGGGGTGGTATGAGTGTGGATGTAAAATTTTATCTGGCAAATTGGTCCAAGGTTTGTCTCCAATCTTTGAGGGTACTTTGGGGGCTCAAAATTTGATTGTATTCAACTGAGCTCTCACTTGAGGAACTAATTATGACGCTACGCTTATGATATAAGAGCCTTGGAAGGCTGGTGGTGGAATTAAATATCGTAGTTGGGAGGGTGGTGTTCCAAATGAAGTCAATGGATTGTTTGGGGATAATCTTTGGGAAATTGATTATGAAGGGTGGGTATGCTCTTTACTTACTATCTATGATGTGGGTGATAGATCAAAGGAAAAAATTTGGCACGGAGTAGGGTGTGGTGATCAGTCCCTCTTTCCCTAGATTATTCAATATTGCATGATTTAAGGATGTTTTCACTGCAGATCATTTGTAGCTTTCTATTGATTCTCATCAGTGGTGAGTTAATCTAACCAGAACAGCACTCGATTGAAAGCTGGATCTCTTTACTTCATTTATTTACGCGGGTGTACATCAAGCTGAGAGGGGTAGTGAAAGAGAAACTATGTGGGCCCTTTCAAGAAAGTTGTGTTTATAGTAAGGTCGTTCTTCTTTCTTTCTTTTTTTTTTTCTTGCACAGAAGTAAGTTTTATTAAGAATATTCCAAACTTACAACATAGAATTAGACAAAATAATCTGAGCAATACAATCAGGACATGAACCCAACTAAATTATCAAGTCATTAACATTCCATGCATGTTTTGCCATTCTATGAGCTGCTTCATAGCCTAGACACCCAATGTGTTGTATGGAACATGTTGGCATCAGTTTCATAAGCTTCTTGATCTCAAAAACCAGATTGCCTAATAAAAATCTTGAATCTCCTTCTTTAAGCACCTCAGTCACCATGACATGCCCGATATGCAGTTCAAGAATGCCAGGGGGTACTCAGCTGTAAGTTCGTTCTTCAATTACTTATGTTCTGTTTAGATATAAGAAGTGTTTTATCTTATTTTCTTATCTATCTCACCATTATAATATTTTCAAATTTTCACAAAAAATATAATAAATAATTTAATTTTTTCAAACTTTAAAACAATAATTTTATTAAATAATAATATTTTATTAAATAATAATATTTTATTCATTTTTCATCTCGTACCACCTCACTGTCCAAATGTCACATTAATTAACTATATATTTTTTCAGGGGAACGAGGTAAGAAAAATGAAATTCGCTGGCGGGAACATTAATCAACCAGGGCACAGACATACCATAAGACGTGATGACAAATGAAAGAACGGGGCCGCGATGAGCCTGCCATGAGAAGCTTTCCTTGAATCGACTCCAGGATTCGCCATTGTGGTCAGATATCGTCGTCTTCCAGCACCTGATTCTCCCATCAATGTGCCCACTCCATACCACTCTGCTCCCCTCATCCCCGCGCAAACATGTGGTAGGCGAAGTCGATACAGACTCCCGAAACGGTGCTGTATACTCATCCCCAGTCTTCAGGTCTCCGACCCCTGGCTGGTACAAATCTTCGAAGTCCCAAATCCTAACCCCGCACTCGCTCCCGGCCCACAACTGGGAATCCGTAGCGGTTACAGTTCTCAAAAAGCTGGCAACCTGCGATTCTCTAAGCGGGTGAGGCCGGAGCTCCAAGCATGGCGGGCGACCCGGGTGTACGGCGGAGCGGACGGGTACTTTGAATATCCCGGTGCCACCGCCCTTGGCAACGAACTCGGGGAGGGAAGAGCCGTCATTTTGAGGGCCGGAGGCGTCGTTGGAGAGCTTGTGGTTGAGGAATTGGAGCATGTAGTCGACACGCTTGGAGGTGGACTCAACAGACTTGGAAGACAGAAAGTCGTATTGGATTTCGTCGTCCTCATCGTCGCCTTCGTCGTCGGAAGATTGGAAATAGCGATCAGAGACTCTGGCTGGCGGTCGAGATTTGCGAGGGGAAGAATAAGGAGCTGGAACGTCGTCGTCTAAATCAATGAGCGGTCGATCCATTTACCGGAACTGAATCTGAGAATGCGGTACAGAATGCGAAGAAAGAGACAGTTGGAAGCTTGAAACTTGGAAGACTGTCTGCAGGGGATCAAAGGAACGAAAGCACGAAAGATAGGCGATGAAATTGAGGAGGGGGGTTTCATTTTTCATTTTTTTGGTTTTTTTTTTTTCTTTTGAGAAAAAGAGAGGTGGCGACAACAGTTTAGTTATTCAAGATGTAATCATAGGAACTGTGATTACGGTCCCACTAAACGGTTAGCCGGTCAAAATCCACCACTTATGTTTCGAAATTAGAAAAATATAAATAAAAAACAATACAATACAACGTTGTCTGAAGTTCTGAAATACATTATTAAAATTTTATAATATTGTGAATGACTGTTAATATAAGTACAATTTTACTGTATTAATTTCATAAATTATCTTATAAAAATACTTACTATTTAAAATAAAATTGTGTAAATATTGTGAAAATATTATCTATGTATCATTTTCAATCGTTACCATATGATTTTTAAACTGAATGTGTGTATATATGTATCTAATTTTAGTTAATCATTCCTAGGCTTTTTTCTCATAATCTACATATATTACAAATATTTAACGTGTTTGATGGTAAAATTACCTATTTATCCTTGCAGTTTGCGTTTGATGGGTTACCCTTTTGTCCTTTAGATTCTACAAAAAAAATTGTTTGATAAGCAAAACTATCAAGGTTTTCATTTAGATTTTAATGCATTTTTTTATATTTTTCTTACTGTCTGTTTTACTTTAATAGATTTATATTTTTATAATTGAGAATTATTTTGGAAAACTTTGGGCAAATTTGGTCACCCTTTGTGTTATGACACGCTTAGAATTGGGTTCATGAGCTATAATTTTTAGGAATAATACCATATGTTATGAGTTATTTAGAAATAAATAGAAGTGTCAAACCGTATTAACGGGTCGTATTCGTATCGTATTAAGGCGTATACATAATACTTAAAGGGTCAACACAAACACGATCCGTTAAGGGTTTCGTGTAAAAAACTCCAACCCTAACACGACTCATTAAGATAACGAGTTGACACAACCCGTTAAGACCTTTGATACTATATGACACGACACGACACAACACGATCTGACATGTTTCAACCCGCAAACTTATTAGTGACTCATTTGAGTTTAATTTAATTGATTTTATACAAATATTAAAATTTAAATAATAGTTATAAAACAAAAAAAAAAATTAATTATAGTTATAATCTTAAAATTACAATTCAATAATTAATACATTATAAAATATGATAAACACACAAATATGATCTACACATTGTTAAATATTAAAATTATAATCCAAACATATTAAATAACAATGAGTTAACTCATTAATTATTTCTTAATAAGTACTTAAATGAGATAGCTAAGTATCTAAGAGTATAAAACTAATTTTAAATTAAAATTTTTTGAAACTTAAGTCAAAGGTATAAAAGTAAATTCAAATTTCTTAACGTGTCTTAACGGGTTTGACTCGTTATGACTTATTATGAAATCATGTCTTAACAGATTGACACAATTTGACTCGAAATCCATTAAAGCTAAACACTAACCCATTTTTATCATGTTGTATTCATTTCGTATTAACATGTCGTATCACATATTGCAACCCCTAAAAATAAGACTATCTAATAAATTTTGTCCTAACATCCACTAAAATGTAGTTCAATCACAAGGGTTAGCATATTAAAGACTGTCAAACTAGGGTCCTACTCTTGTGTCTTTTCTATTTTAAATTTTCATTAATTTAGTTTAAAACTTTCAACTTTCAAGATCATCTTTCATTTATGCAAATAATGTAGACATAGGCATAAGCATTGCACTAAAAGAAAGGGGAGCTGCTGTTGGTATGGGGAATGTCTTTAGTTCTTTAATCCCTTCATAGTATAAAAGGATAATGTTAAAGTCACCATTATTTGAGTCCTGCTTCAAGTCTCGCTCTCTTTTTTACTTTTTTTTATTTTTTATTTAATGATTAAAAAAATATTATTTAATAATATTTAAATTTTTTCTTTTTTAAAAAATATTTAAAAGCATTAAAAAAATAATATAAAAACAAAAAAATATCAATTTTATGAACAAAACAAATGCATCTCCGTAAAACAAGTTAACTATTTTCTTGATAGCCTGATCATGCATGATACAAATGCATACCCACGTACGGCTAACAAACACTAAACTTTACAATAGTTGTATATGTGCCTTTTGACTTAATTAACTTGTTCATAAACCATGTTTCGATTCACGAATCTATATTTGGTTTGCTACATTTGCTACTGTCGATTTAAAAATGATTTCTTACAGTTGACAAAACTCTAAAACACTTTCGTATTATTAAATTAATTGTCATATTAACAATAATTATTTTAGCTCGATGGATTTCTTTCTCAAAAGTTATATTTTTTCATATAAAAAACACAATAGTATTTTTACCTAAACATGTGTATTTTTTTTTTAGTACAACCAGCACATTTCGCAAGAAGTTAGCCCTTACTCAGGATGTTGAGCAAGGCTAGCATGATTGAGATATTGCTCAAAATTTTGAACATCATAAGAAAATAACTCTGGATTATAATGCCCAAGCAAGTCTAGTTTGATAGACACATTGCTTGATAATTCTGAACATCACAAGAAAATATAAACCTTGCTTGTGATAATCAAGCAAGGCCATTTCTCCCAACACATTAATTGGCAATTTCGAATATCACAAACAAATAACTCTTGATTGGGATTACTGAGCAAGTCTAGTCCATCGACACACTAGTTGGTAATACCAAGTAGTGCAAGAATTCAATCCTTGTTTGGGATCACCAAGGAAGCTGGCAAGTCTAACTGGCATATTGTTTTAAAAATTCGAGTATTGCAAGAAGATAATCCTTACTCAAAATACCAAATAAATCCAATTCGATAAACACATTACTTAAAAATTTTGAACATCACAAGACAATAACTCTTGTTCGGGATCAATGAATAAGATCAGTCTGACCTACATACTGCTCAATTACACCATTTTCAACCGGGTATATGCATCTTGTATTTGAAATCTTTACTAGTATATATGTATGTATATATCTTTATATATAAACTAAAATTGAAATATTTTGCCTATAATTATATGACCTTTTATTTTCAATAGAAAAATACAATTGTCAAATTCTGTCTTTTGCATCAGAAAGGAATTTTATGACATAAAAAGAGTTCAAGACCTTGATCCGAAATCTTAGCTAAAATGCGAGGGTGAAACTTGAATTGTTAATAAGGATGTCATGAACCATCAGGCTCTATTTTGCCAAAAAGAAAGACAACCCTATTTACAAGCTGGAATAGATAAGGCATATGACAAAATGTTTATTAGAGCACCTTTATTGAATTTGGCATTGAAGCGTTTGCATATTTGAATCCAATAATTTCCTACATTGGATTAGACAAATGTAAAAGGGATGGCTTTGAGTTACAGTAAAATGAACTCTTATTATCAAATTTGAATGTCACTGTAGTTAGACCAAAACTAATAAAAAGTCATTTCTCTCTCTAATTCTCCCTCTTATTGTATTAAAAGTAATAGTTTTCTAATTGTTTATGGCCTCGAATTGTAATATTTTATTATTATTTAGACTAAAAGATAGATAATCCGAAGTAAAAATTAGTTTTAAGTATAATAGTCAAATGCAAAATGATGTGGGATTTAGCAAATGCCTAATCCAATGAGAATGCTTTTAAGAGTGACAATGTGTGATAAGAGCTGTAAACTTAACACGGCATAAAATTAGTAGGTTTGAGTTTGATATAAATAAGTTGGGATTAAAACCGGTTGACCCATTAAGACACAATTAATAAACGGGTTAGTCTACTTAATCTAAAATCAACTTGCAATAGCCCATTTAATTTTATCTCAAAATTATAGTTTTATTATTGTTGGATTGTATATTGATATTTGTCAATATACTTATTCTTTTATTGTTAGGATTGTAATTTTAGATCTATACTCATATTTTTTATGGTTGAATTCGTAACATTAATTTTCTTTTAGGTTTAAAATTTGCAAAATGTTGATATTTTTGTTAATGGTATGGGTGTAATCAATCTAATTTTGTCTGGTTTTAGATAAAATCTAGGACAGAGCAAATAATATTGGTTTTGCATTTTTTTAAATCGATTATTCTGGTTACCCCCTAAACTAATACTTCGAGTTTTACCAATTCTGGTCTAGTTTTCGATTTTAATAAAATGTCAATTTCTTAAAATTAAAAAAAAAAATGTTTAAAAAAAGTTACTATTACATCTATTTTACTAAAAAATACAAAATTGTTATGTAAAAAAATCTGTAATAAAAAATCTTTTTTTAAGTACTTTTTCTCAATTTAAGTAATTCTTATGATAAAATATTAATAGTCTATATATTTTATGTTTAAATCATATAATCAATTAAATTTTCATATTTAAGAATAAATTTTGTATGTTATAAATTATAATAACATTATCATATATATATAATTATAATTTCTATTATTACATATATTATATATAAATTATATTTAATATCAAAAAATTATATATAATATCAAAAAAACTTATTTAAAATATATATTATACCAAAACGATCCGATCTTAAAAAGCTTAAAACCAAGATAAGACCAATACTAGTCAACTTTGATATTACGAGAACTAGTTTTGAACCAATTTTTTGATTTTTTTCATAGACCCCTAATTAATGGGTAGCCTTATTGTTTGTTTTTGGAGATATTTAATGGGTTATCCAGGTTAATTCAATCCATTTACATAAAATGGATTGAAACGAGTCATGTTATATTTATCAATTTATAATTAATTGTTAAATGGATAAGGAGTCATGTTGCATTATCCATTATTTAAATAAGTCATCTTATGGTTTGAATAAGTTAAACAAATCATGAGTCGATTCTGGTTGATCCATATAGTCAAATATCAATGATTTGCTACTATATAAACACGAGTCATGATCCATGAACACAAATTACATGACATAATCTGACTTGAAAATAAATTTTATAAATTAAATAATGGTATATATATAAGTGATGAGAATAGTATATTTTACCTTTGTATATAGTCTTACACTTTCGATGATGTTTGATTGAGTGTAATCATTAGTTAACACCAAAATCTTTGTGCATGCATTATATATAGGGCTGTAAAAAGATCGAACCAAATTAGTAGACCAGACTGGATCGATTGGATCGGGCCGAGATCGGACCAAACCGTATGAAATTTGATCTGGTCCGGTCCAATTTATATATAGACCGAATAATTCTGGTCCGGTCTCGGTCTAAGGGATTTCTCCTCCTTGACTGGACCGAACCCCCATCATATTTTATATATACATGTATATATAAATCGAGTATATAAATTATAATATTAATATTAATATAGATTAATATAATAACATATTATAAATTATAGTAGTTGACTAGTTATAATATAAAAATATATATTATAATATATCTATATAGAGTATTAGTAATAACTTATAAGTAATAAGTGTATTATTATTATTTAATATATTATTACTAATTTATCACTATTTACTAACATATAAATATATAATATACGAATATATTAGTGTTATTAGTAATATTTTTTTCCTTTTTTTATTTAAATTATTTTTATTTTGTCATTTTTTTAAGAGTAAGTTTTTTAAATATTTTTTGGCTTAAATATGTATAAATATGTAAATTGGGCTGAAAATAATTAAATTTGGGCCAAAAAAATTTGATCATTGTAGAATTTTAGATTAAATTTAACCCATTAAATCATATGAAGTACTCATGGACTGGACCGGACCGCCTCTGGACTATATTAGATTGGATCGGTATGGACCGAATAAGAGTTCGGTCCAGTCCAAAGTAAGATAATTATTGGATCAAATGGAACCGCTCCACAAATTTTTCGAACCGGATCTGACCATTTACATCCCTAATCATATACATGCATATAGATACAAATATACATGCACATGTATGTAAGATAATGTATGTAAGCATATATGGTTATAGGATTTATAGTGCTACTACCACTTATAGTCGATGGACATTGAATTGGTCAGGTACCGATTAGTGTATGGCTATTCTTTTTTTAAAGTTTTTTTTTTAAATGCATGTTTGACATTGCGATGAAAAATATAACTTATACTTTGAAGATTTATAGTTTATAACTTCAATAATAAGTTATATATTTCAAAAGTTGTTTACTATTTGGTAAACATGTATTTAAAGTACTTTTAAATTAGTTATAATAATTTTTAAAAATATATAGTTATCTGCGTGAATTTTTTGATAAAATCTCAAATTTAATATTTTTTTATTAGAAAGAGATATGGTTTGATGAAGACATTTTGCGATTATCAATGCTTTGATACGCCTTCTAAAAAAGAGAAACTTTTTAGACAGCTGAGACCTATAAATAATGCTTATCGAAAACTAATAGACACTTGCCATGTGATAGAGTTTACAAATGATAAAAAAAAACATAGTCGAGTTTACACATGATATATATGAAAAAAAAAAAAAAAAACCCACATGGCATAGAATCACAATCCATTAATTCATTCATCTGCCTCTTTATCTCTCTCCCCCTCTCTCTCTCTCTCTCTCACACACACACACACACATATTATTTTGGCTTTCCTTTATCTGCATCTGCGAAATAGAATTTGATTTGAGAGAAAAGAAATTCGATTTTGATTTTTGGATCGGTTGTCAGAGAAGAAATAGAATTTGATTTAAGAGAGAAGGAAAATAATGGGGAGCCGAGGCGTGAGAGGAACCCCTACGAACATGTTTGGCCGCTAATAAACCATGGAAAAATAAGAAGAAAACCAGATTTGACAATGTTGGGAATAGACCAATTAACAAACAGCTAAATAAGAAGTAATGCAGCAGATGCAACAAGGAGAAAATAAAACCAACACACAGAATACATAGATATAAGTGGCTCACCTCAAAACAAGCCTACATCCATTGTGGGATCGGTCTCAAATTTTCACTATTGAATAAAGATGGAGTATAAAAATTGAATCACAAGATTCTATAAAAAAAATCACTCAACCTCATGTGTATACTCCCCCTCACGAGTTTACTCTCTCAAAATCTCTAAAAAATAACAAGGAAATTGAAAGTAGCAGGTGAACGACGTTCAAATGAATGTCGTTTATTTTATATAAGTGACACTCGCTTAAGCGAAATACTATTATAAACGGCACAAACTCTAGCAAAAGAATATTAGCTCGAGCAAACGTCAATGACTACATCTCGCTCGAGTGGGCCCTCAAGCGAGGGTTGAGCGAACTCACTATCTGGTATCTCGCTCGAGCTGGATGTCAAACGAGGGTCGAGCTACCTCTTAAGGTAAGAATCTCGCTCGAGCTGGAAGTCAAGCGATAGTTGAGCGAATTTACGGGTTGAGTCTCGCTCGAACTAGATGTTAAGCAAGACTTAAGCGAGCATATTGACAATGGTTTTAATTCAAGCCACCTCTCAACGGACAATACCTTAGTACCTCCATCGAAAGTATTAGCCTAGCAAAGACTCTTATAAATCCCTCACTTACCCAAATCCCCTGGCAACTCACCGAACACTTTTAAAAAAAAAATTTGATAATTCGATGGCAATTTCGATTCCCACACAAAATCTGCCCACGAAGCTCCACAAAAATCACGATTCAGTCTCGTCAATTTGCAAATCTTGTGTGGGTTCAAGTAGCTCAGAATCAAAGCCACGCAGCTTTTGGTAAGTCCCTCAAATTGGGTTGCATTTACAAATACAAATACCCATAAGACCCATTAGAACAATCCAGCTTGGTGGGACTTGAGAATAAAACAAACATGTGAACCAGGAAGTTGTTTGCTCAAGGTGCGCAAGGAAAATGGAAAATGTCACCGACATGAATTCACCCCTATCTTGAAGCAGATCCAATTCACTTGCGATGCTTGTGGTAAAGGTTTTCGTGAGGTTGAGCTCATGTTAGGAAAGAGACAGCATGAGAGGGGTTTCATTGTGAGGAGATGTAGGGGAGAAAGCTTCCACGAGAAGTCCATCATTGGGTTGGAGGGGGGGCATCGTTCCTGTGAATAGAAGACCATGGGTATGCCCATGCTGACTTCCTCATCAATCCGACATGTCACTCATTTATTGGCTTCTGATAACTCATATTTGAAGGTGATACTAGTCCAAAGAATTTCCTCTAAGAAAATGCACTTTGATATGCGAATCAGAGCTGTAAAAGAATTTGAATCAAAAGATGTGAATGATACACAACTTCTCAACCTCCCACATACTATATATTTTTTAATTTTTATTATTTTTTTTATCAAATATTTGATATATGAATAATAAATAATTTTTTAAAATTAATTTAAGAAGAATAAACTCAATATATATATATATAAAATGTATGAATGGTAGAGAGGTTGTGTAGCATGACTCTTTAGAAATATATATTTATAGAAAAATAAAATGATTTACGACTTTTTAATATAATTTATATATTTAAATAGCTTTTCTTTTTTAAACTTTTTAATGATAAAAAATGGATATTAATTATTATTAATTTTATTTTTTCTTAACCAGATTAAGGATGTTTAAAAATCTTAAAAACGAAAAAAAAAAACAGACGTATGCATGAATGCGCATATTTGAGGTACACATTTGGAAAGGTTTAGATAATGAATTTAGATGAAATAAAAATTAAATAAAATATTATTAAAATATTATATTTTGATATTATTTTTATTTTAAGATTTGAGAAATTAAATTATTTATTATATTTTATTTTAGAATTTAAAGAAATAATAATGATTAAATGAGATAAAATATTCTATCAGTCCAAGCATTCTAGCATAAATTGAGAAATTTTATGCAAAAGTGTTACACCACCCATACGTATTTATTCAATATGTGATTTGTTATTTTTATTATTTTATTTTAATATTTAAATATGTATGTTTAATTAGAAGAAGAAAAATAATAAATAATAAATTATAGATATAGATATGTGATGTAAGACTTGTAACTTATAATATTTCTCTTATAAATATTTAATTTTCATGCACATTTAATTATAAAAATAGCATTAGGATTTCGTTAATTTACAGTAAAGGACCTAAAGGTTCTTCACTTGCTTAAAAAATGGTTGTCGTTAGAAAGCAATGATTACATAATGGGCTCTTCATCGAAGCGATTGATTTTTGATAACATTATTTGAAATTTGCAAATCGATCACGAGATCCCGTGGATCAATTATGTATCTTTGTCGGTATTTCATAAGAAAGCTGATTGGTGCGATTGCATTCATTAATACTAATAACTCTCGCATCACATATTATATATAATTTTTTAATTAATAAATAGAAAGCTTAATTAGTTTCAAACAAACAAAATTTAAAAAATTATTAAAAAATAAAAAATAAAAAATAAAAAATAAAAAATAAAAAATAAGAATAAGAATAATCATATGTAGTATGTGAGAATAATGAATAATAAAACACTTTAAATAATTATTCTCATGATAGAGTGTGGATTAAGAATTACTTTTACCGCCCACAAAGAAGTGACTGAATGCAAAAGATCTTTAAATAAATGTGTTACTAATTATCCTTTGGACATGTTATTCATCGTTTTAAGACATAGTATTAAATAACTAGAAAATTATTTGTTATGCGGTAAATAACTAGAGATACTCACTTTCTTTTGAAATCATTTAGAAGTTTAAAGTTGAAAAAATATATCGAGACTTGAATTAATGTGTGTATTCAATTATGTAATTGACAGCTTCTGTTAAAATATATGGTTGCTTTCCGTTGAATTTTATCCCGTCGTGCTTATTACAATTTCACAACGATAAAGACCCTCAGGACATTGAAGCATCAATGTCTTTTCATGTTTAGTTATTTGCTCAAATTTGATTTGTAATATGTAATACAGTTTGCTTTCTTAATATATCACTTGACTTAAGAGAAATATATATATATATATGTGGGTCTTGTAGTTGAGATTCTTTTGCGTCTTCATGAGATTTTTTAATTAAAAAAAAATATAAAAACTAAATATATTTTATCTATGAATATTTTCTTATTATTTTTATAAAAAAAAATGAATTGCACAATTGTACAAAAAAATTTTGTATTATAGAGACGCAAAGGGCCCAACCACGGACTCCCTAGCATTGCTTTTTTAAAATATTATATTTTCCAACTAGGCCATGTGATTTAGAATATAAACTTTAAAATATAAAATTTATTAATTAAATCTTATTATATGCATATTGTGACCGGTTTGAATGACCATATGATATACAAACTATCTTATCTGATTTGTACGGCAAGTTTAATCTATCTATCCAATTGGTGAAAGACACGGATATATTTATCTTTATCTCAGGTTGATTTTTCAACAAATGCAATAAGTATCTGATAGTGAACAATTAAAAATGAGTAAACAGTAAAAACCACCATCTTCTTCAGTGACCTGTCGTTCTTTTTCTCCATTAATTCCTTCAAATTTATCTTCAGTTCACGCCCCTTCTCCTCTAGAGTAATACTACAGTATCTCTATAGAGCTATATATTACAGCTAAAAAGTTTCATCTGTCTCTATAGTATCACTACAATACAATTACATAGATGTTTACTACCATGTTTTTAATATATATAATTATCTATTAGTTTATTTTATTTTATTTTATTTTAATATATAACTAGAAAAACATATTTTGGAATTTATAAAATATAGTATAATAAATAGGTCATAAAATAATTTTGTTTAACAAATTAATAAATACGTTCATATTTAGAAATATGAAAATAATCACAACCAACTGCAAGAAATATATTTTGAGAAAGTCAAAGTATTTATGAGTTTTTAAATTAATTATAGATATTATTTATCTTTAATATATTCATAAATTTTCATTCAATTATTAAAAATACTTTTTGATAATTAGTGGTATTCAATGACCCACCACTTTATCAAATTATTAAAAAATTAAAATCATCTCATTTTGTTTTATTATCTAAATACATTTTTTTTATAAAATATTTATTCTCATTTCACTATTTAAATATATATTTTTTTACATATTATTTCATCTTATTTTAACTCAAATATTTTATTATAAAATATCTCACTCATCTAAACTACATAACTAAATCAAGCCTTACGTTACTTTTTTCCTGTGTTTGAGGCCCGACGTAAAATACAACCGATCCGACGCCCGCAGTTTGGTAACTTTTGTCGTTTAGAAAAACTCCGTTGGACAGCGGGGATTCGGAAGGCAGATAGAGACACAGTCACACAGCCCATGGCTTACCGACAGCCCATGTTCGACTTAGAGAGGGACCCACTTTGATTCACGGTCCCGATCGAAAACTCTACCCGTGAAGTTCGTTAAATTAATCAAAACACAAACACATGGGCACGACGAAAAAAATTAAAAA
This sequence comes from Platycarya longipes, assembly GCA_036559045.1. NCBI lineage: Eukaryota > Viridiplantae > Streptophyta > Magnoliopsida > Fagales > Juglandaceae > Platycarya > Platycarya longipes. The sequence goes on from CM071792.1 coordinate 2,632,272, forward strand.
GTGGCGCACGGACACCAGCCTCCACTATCTCATACGCATACATGGATCATGAATGCTGATTCGAAGACATTTCAGTAAAGACATTTCCGAGTTAGTGGCGACAAAGGAGAATTACCAAATTCTACATTCTTCTTCTTCAGCCATACATATTGCTCCATTCGTTCATCTTTAGAGATTCTTCATTCTTCACCCGAGGCCACTCAGTCCACATTCTCCAACTTCCTTCACCTCCTGTTAGGTAGGTAAACTAGCTACCTAATATTCCTCTACCATTGATTATATTAGCTTCATTTGCAGTCTTTTGGTGGGTTTTTGAAGGAACTGGAGAGATTTGCGATGGGGAAGAAAGTGTTCGTGTTTTTGGTATTGGTGTCGATTTTAGTGCTTGCAATAGATGCGGCTAGTGTGGATAGGCTCAACATATGGCCAATGCCCAAGTCGGTGAGCCACGGCGAACATCGGACTCTCTACGTCAGTAAGGATTTTGAGCTCAAGACTGAGGGAAGCAAGTACAATGACGCTTCTGGGATTTTGAAGGAGGGGTTCTCAAGGTTGCTCGATGTGATCCGAGTTGCTCATGTTATCGATGCTAATTTTTCTGGGATAGATACTTCGGTTCTGCTTCAGGGTCTGCATGTGGTTGTTTTGACAGCGAATGATGAGGTGGTATATCTTTTCATGATTTGGAGTTGGCTGTATGTTTGAGATTTCTGTAGATGTGGGTTTGGTTTTTTTGGGGTAACTTGTGTCCATTGTTCTTAAACTGGCATTTGGTCCCGGATAATGTTTTTTCCCCATATGTGAGGATGGGCATGATTTTTAAATTAAATTCCAGTAAGCAGCATGATTAAGCACTAAGATAATTCTCTTTTTGTTATGATTAAGAGACCGCGGGTCATTTGTTGTGATGATTTGTGGGAAGAGTTTTCTTTTAGATCCAAGTTCTTCTCTGTTTGCGTAACTTCATTTAATTTTGGTTTACCTGTATCTATTATTCAAAATGCTCCAAGCGTATTTGACATGGGGACATTTCCATCTAAGAGATGCTTTTTGTTCGTTTGTACAAACAAACCCAGAACCTTATTACTGAAAGATCTTTCTTGATGTGCAGTTACAATTTGGTATCGATGAGTCATATAAGTTATCAGTTCCGGATTCTGGGAAGCCTGTTTATGCGCACTTGGAAGTGAGTGCAACCTCTTCTTTTTATGCTTGTTCGCACCAATTAAAGTTTCATTTTAGATATACATTTTTGTTGACAATAATAATTGAGATTTAGCTTGACGTATGTATTAAGGGTGGTTTAGAAAATAAGTAACTCCATCATCCTTTGTAAGTATTCCATTTACTAGTTTCCCATTGAGCTAATACGTTGATATGTTGACACATTTAATTTTTTTTTATAAGTAAGAAAAATTATTGATCCTCATAACTGGCATAGCCTAAGTACATAGATGGTATACAAGAAATATATACCTAATTACAGCCTACAAACAAAAAATGAAGCATATAAGTCAAAATTAACCCCCTCTAGTACAATAGCCTTAGCCCAAAGTAACAGAAATTGGAAAAATAAGTCTCTAACCACCCCCGCGAAAGAGTGTTCTCTATTTCCATATACACCGTATAAGACATAAGGGCACCATCTCCAAACATCTGCTACTTGACGGTTTCCCCATATTCTGCACAAATAAGCCAAAAGGTCCACCACCTTCTTTGGCATCACCCAAGGAATGTCCAACCTTACAATTATTTCATACCATATAGACTTCTGAAATTCTATATAGCCTTCACCACATCACAATGAGAAGTAGATGGTCTGTCGATTCGCCATTCCTTTTGCACATGAAGCACCAATCCATTATCAAAACAGTCACGCTTCCTCTGCTTGTCTATGGTTAGAAGTTTCCCATGATGTTGACACGTTCAATGAATTAAAAAAGTGTCTTAAACAAATTTATCAGGTGGGTGGACAACAAACCATGCAAAACCAGTGAGAGTAAGTTTTTTTCAAAGAACTTCATGCAGAGTGCTATTGGCCACTGACTTGCATTTTCGCCAGTTTTTTTCACAAATTTTTTTCCATTAAAAAATTAGCCAATAAATTCTGTAGAATCGGCTAGTCATGACTATAAGTTCCACATTCTATAGACTTGATTAAAGATAACCCTGGCTACTTTATGGATCCTAGTGTGGTAATATATGAATTGGCCACAGATAGATACAACTAAGGGGCGAATTGCAGTGGGACAGCATAATAGGTGTTGCTGTCTAACATGGCAATGTGTTGTTTGTGCTTGGTGGCCTTAATTAGTATGACCAAAAAACCATGATTTCATTGTCAATGTGTGCTACTCTGAAATGTCGTTGGGTGGTTGATGTCATATGAATGCAGTATAGTATACTATAAATAAGCAGCATACCACGTGTCTGTACCTTTTGATCAGCTGGTGATTTTCTGATTAGTTCAATTGTATTACAAAATGCTGCAGGCACAGACCATTTATGGAGCTTTACATGGGCTTCAGGTTATGTGTTATCATTTATGACTATAAAAGATGTTCTAAGAGTTTATTGGCCACATGTAGAAGTTTGATGTATTTGCTTTGATATAAAATTGCAGACGTTCAGCCAATTATGTTATTTTAACTTTAAATTGGAGGTAATTCAAGTTCCTAGGGTCCCATGGACTGTTATTGATAAGCCACGATTCTCTTATCGAGGGCTTTTGATAGGTAAGATGCCTTTCTTGTACTCCTTGAATGGTCAGTTCACTGGTTATTGTTGATGCGTTCTATTTTCTTTCTTTTTTTCTTGTTTGAGAACATAATCTTCTTATTTAAAATATTTAATCTCTATTTTATTTTCTCCTTTTAGATTATAATGCACATATCTAACACTTTTTGACTTAAATTGTATCCTGCAAATTGTAAAGATTATAAGTGTTTAGTCCAACTAATTTCATATCAAGTGGTGTACAATTTTCCATTTTTTCCCAATTCATCTATTTAGCTTTTAGTGTACAAACTACTAATAAATATAGTTGATGGTTCTTCTTTTACATAATTAATCAGAGTGGAGTGACAGGAGCAAATGTATGAGCCTGGAATCACCTGTATATACATGCAGTTCATGTTTTTTGTGCATATGGTAGTAACAGAAGTATTGGTAGGGAAGCTAAAACATGGCAAGAGAAATTCATCTAAGATACCATTATGAGATTCAACCTCAGATCTAACCATCCACCTCTTTTTCATGGTGGTTAGGAGATGACTTTACAAATCACTGGCATTGATTCATAAATATTCATTTTCAAGTTAGCCTCACTTTGTTTGCTGTTGGTCTTTTGTCAACTTACTGGGCTCCATAACTGCTTTAAGTTACCATGGCAAAACAAGATGATTATTCAGAGCATGATATAAGTGGATCGGATCCTTCGTTTTTGTTTATTGTTGCAGATACATCGCGGCACTATTTGCCATTGCCCGTAATAAAGAAAGTTATTGACTCGATGGCCTATGCAAAACTGGTATGGACTCTATAACTTGTTGCCCAATGGTTTTCAGTTCATATTTCCTAACAGTGCTTACGAGCACAATTCTAACATCAAGATTTCATGTAGTTCCATATCACAGCATATTGCCGCAATTGTTCTTGGATCTTTGATTGGGTAGATACCATAATTTAGAATGTGTTTGATATATTTCGTTTGAGAGTAGATAATGACTACTATTAGCTTCACCTGTCCAATGTGGAACCCAATTAGTTGTGGTAGAAAGCTTGAAAACTGTTGGCTTAATAATTTTTTGTGGTAGAAAGTACTGAGTGCTAGTAGTGTTAAAGTTTGTAATGACCAGTAAAATGGATATCGAATATTGTCACCAGCCTTTTGTGCTGTTATCATTAAACAGCTAGAAGAGAATAGGTAGGTGACTCTTATATACAGAATGCAAGGGAATGCCACCGTGACAAGGGGTCAGGGGTTTTCAAGGGATCAAGACTATTATGTGTTTCTTCAATTATGTGCTGATTTTGTGGTCTGCTTCAATCAATGTAGAGATATGTAGGAAAATATATGAATAAATCAATCCTAGAAAAAATAAAAAATAAAAATTTACTTCCCATACACTCTGCTCTTTGATTGGTACAAATAATTAATTACTTTAATGCAAACAACAGATTTGACAAACTTACCCATATGCTACCTGTCTTGCCCACTTTCATGCAGAGTGTGTTGCACTGGCACATTGTAGATACACAGTCTTTCCCTTTGGAGATACCTTCATATCCAAAACTGTGGGATGGTGCATATTCAACTTCAGAACGATATACATTTGCTGATGCTGCAGAAATTGTGAGGCAAGAAACTTTCACCTCGACTAGATCATCTGAATACTGATTTATCTTCTATAATTTATTTAATCTAATACATGAATTGTTAATAACACAGTTATGCTCAAAGACGAGGGATTAATGTATTGGCTGAAATTGATGTTCCAGGACATGCTCTCTCATGGTAACTATAATCTCTTTCCTTTCTCGTTACTTTCTTCTTCAATGTGGAAAAAAGAGAATAAAAAAAAAACTCCTTTACCAAATTAATTGATCCCTGATAATTACTCAGTGCATTGAGTTAAATCCACCATTACTTGCTATGCATGCAACAAGTCATCACTCTTTTCCTTTGATCAACATTCTTTTGCAACTATCTATTATGTTGTTGAATTTGAATTGTGTTGCTCTCTAACCATTATTGCTCATACTAGTTTCTTTTTTTTTATTAATTGTTTTTCCTTTACGTTATTCTAGGAAGATTGAACATCTTGTCAACTTATCAAAAAAGCCACTAGACCATATTTCACTTCAAATTTGGCACATACCTAAGTTTCATAGACCGTTACCATGGCCTAATGTAACTATTGGACAAAGATCTGCTACCTGCAGCTAGAAAAGTTTGATTGTCTCTCTAACATACTTCTTAACAAGACTGTTTAGCCCTAAAACTCGTCTTTTCTGTTTAACTTAGCCTAATAATTGCTTTATTTTGTTGAAGGCAACCCTATAAGTTAAGTTGTGAAGTTGATATTAATCCCGGTAAGTAAATATATAAACCATGACAATTATCTGAGAGCATAATTGCAAAAACTGGGCAAAAAATTCTAAGCTTACACCACTTCAAAGCATTTGGATAACTGGGAAAATTAAGACCCCATTTTAAAGGTGCTGGTGTTCTGTCTTGTAAAAAGAGACAGCAAATCTTTCCCTACTCAGAAGGATATCAATACAGGTAGAATTTTCCTTAAAAATGCAAGGATTTGTGATTGTCAGGTCAAAAGGAGTCCTGGTGTCTATGCTGCTCTCACTTTACTATCTAATTGGGTTACTTATTTGAAATCTTCACAAATTTATACTATTCTTTCCTTCTGTTTTATGTTCTTGGTTTTTTATACACATTGTGGTCCGTCAAAGTCTAGAGATTAATGCTTTTGTAATGACATTGTCCGAAGTTGTCTTGGTGCTTATAGTTTAAATCTTTAGGGGGATTGGCTATCCCTCTCTGTGGCCATCAAAGAATTGTCAGCAGCCACTTGATGTCAGCAATGAATTCACCTTTAAAGTAATAGATGGAATTCTATCAGGTAATAGTCACAGTTTTTCTTGATAACACGGTACCATCCTCCTCATTAACAAAATGGTACCTTTGATGTCTGAAAGCACGTATACTATTGACAAAATAAAAAGGGAAATACTTAGTGTTATTCTAAATGATTTTATCTTGCAGATTTCAGTAAGGTTTTTAAGTTTAGATTTGTTCACTTGGGAGGCGATGAGGTTGATACAAGTAAGTATCAATAAACAGTTGACTTTCAAATTTGTTTCTATTATCCTCTAACCAAGTAAAATTGTATTGGCGATTGTTTTCTTAGGGAATCAATCTTCTCCATCATCTTTCATGATAGGATTATATTTTAATTTGAAGCCTTTAAGTACCAAGATTTGCTAAAATTTTATATCCTGTCGAATTCCCTCTTAAAACTATTACTTATGGAGCTAAAAGGGCTTGAAGGGCTCTCACATATAAGCTATAGCTCAATATATATGCATGTAATGTTTATACATAGAGATTAGCTTTAAAAAAAAATGCATGTGGGCAATGTTTATATTCTCTCCCAATCTTATGATCCTAAGAATTCAGTATTCATTAAGTTCAGCAATATGTAACTCAGACGTTGCTTTCATTGTTCAAATCAATCTATGATACATATCTTCTGTATCCGTATCTATACATGCTGGTCACTTCTCATTATCTGATTTTAGATAGTCCTAAACTTGATAATTTGATGGTGATAATTTAATGACACACAATTACATATTTCATTTCAGGTTGCTGGATATTGACTCCTCGTGTAAAGAAATGGTAACATCTTAATTTCTAACATCTATTCGCGCTCTCTCTCTCTCTCTCTCTCTCTCCCCCCCCCAAAAAAAAAATCTCCCTTTCCTTTTTCTCCAGAAAATGTCATATACTTTCTACTTGGGAGTAAATTGATCACACAAGTGCAGAGAGTTCCCTGCATAGTTCCCACATGTTCTGCATTTACTGTAGAGTGGGATCCTACTTCATGGTGTAAGCCTTAAATGCCTAAGAAAGGGCTTTCCTTTCTGTATCATAAAAGGCTTGGGGCATCCATAAGTTTGCCACATTGCTAACAAGTTTTAGCTGCCCATTGTTATGGGATATAGAGGGTTATGGGACTAAGCTTTCTTCCAGTCTTTGTCCTCTGGCGTACCTACAGATTAGTTAATATATTGCATCGTATTGGCATCATAAATGGTTGAATAGGAAGCATGGATGCTTCAAAATAGCCACTGCTATTGTATATTGCCTTTATCCGGTACTGACATGGTGGAATTCATATCAAATTTGCATCCATCAGAGAACTTTTTTCCCATGGATACAGTTTAGACACGGTAGAATACAGCTGGGACAAGACACATGCTTTTAGTTGCAAAAGTCAAAATTCCTTACTAAAAAAGGGCTCTAAAGTATATAGTGCAAGATCTAGTGTTTTAGAAAGTTCGACACCTTTAAAATCTTCTCTATATGAGTATTAGATATAAATAATTTTATTTTGTGTATTGCTATTCCTAGCTTCTAATTAGTTTTCGTCATTCATTCATTTTATGATTCTTGATGATCGTTATCTTTTAACCTAAAAAATTGCTTAAAATATTTTAACATGTTAGTTAATTAGCATATCCCCACACACCGTATCATAGATTTTCAAGAACTCACATATCATCGTGTTTGTATTACATAAAGATAAATAATATTTGCAGTCATAAAGCATGCAAGCGCGGCATACTCTTTTTGAAAAATGAGTAAATATGGGACCCATATGAAAAAAATAATTTTGTAATAGTGGATCCCACTCTTTTTCAAAAAGAGTGTGCGGTGCTTGCACAACCCAAGACTATATCTAGCATGAGGAATTTGGGGGTCGGTCCAACCAACCCCCTAAGGAAAAGCAGCCCCCGCTGCTGCCGGTGGCGGTGTGCGACACCGCCCATGCCATCAAGACCGGCTCCCTCCGGCGATCTCACCCCTGCGACGGCAACTCCCAGCGACCTCCCACCTTCTCCCGGCACACTTAAACCCGAAATGGGTCCTAGCGGCTCTGTTCGGCTAAGGCCCAAATACTCCCTTAAAATCATCTTTATTTTATTTATTTTATTGTGTTTTTTATTATATTTTTATTTTTTTATTGTATTTTTTATTATGTTTTTTTTTCATTTTATTTTTTATTGTTTTTATTTTATTTTATTATTTATTATTTTTTTATTGTATTTTTAAAAATTTTTTTTTGTGTTTTTCCTTTGGGCTGCTTTTAACGCTGGGGGCAGCCCGACCAGCCCCCAGTGTCACCCATCTAGCATTACTCAGTAGTCCATTCACTGGGTTTAGTCAGCCCCATACAATTTTTTCTTCATTCCCGAAAAGCATCATCTTGCTGCTACCATTAGGAGGAACTTTAACATGTTAATTAACATATTCCCTGATTATGGTCTATTTTACTGCATTGTCTCAAGAAGGACATGGAAACTATACTAGCTCAACATTTATTACCCAGAAACATTTTAGAGATAGCCTATGATGCTCGTGATAACTCTTATGTGCAGGTTAACTAAGCATAGTATGAACGAATCTCAAGCTTATCAGTATTTTGTGTTGCGTGCACAGAACATAGCTTTGTCCCATGGATATGAAATTATTAACTGGTACGATTTTATGCATGAGGTTATACAGGTAGTTTTGTGACCTTCTAATCTTATTCACCCATGAAAAATTACAGGGAAGAGACTTTTAACAATTTTGGCAATAAACTGAGCAGAAAGACTGTGGTGCACAACTGGTATGTTCTTAATTGCATGATCTAAAGTTGGAGGCTCCTGCATCATTCACCTCTGCTCATGGTTTTTTGGTCATAATGCCCATTTTCATCTGAAGAAACTCACAAGATTGCGTATCTTGAAATACCTTTTTTTTACCCGGAAGATAATAATTAATGCATGCACCGTGATCAGGAATTGTTCCTTTTTATTATAATTTTCAACATGTTAAAATATAGAGATGCATATTGGGCAAAACATTTCCTGTAATAATTTTGATATAAGTATGTTAGGAAGAAAAAAAAGAAAGAAAAGAAATAAGGATAACACATCTAGCATGATTTCGTATTTTGGCTTCAAATTAGAATCCATAAATGTTGCCTTTACTTTATATATTCTGACAGATTTCTGCTGGGGCTGATTTCTTGCCTACAATTTTCCTTTTTCCTGTTAGGCTTGGAGGTGGTGTTGCTCAGAAAGTGGTTGCATCTGGGTTAAGGTGCATTGTAAGCAACCAGGACAAGTGGTACTTGGATCACCTAGATGCCACATGGCCGCAGTTCTATATGAACGAGCCACTCACTAATATCACAAACCCCAAGCAGCAGGAACTAGTTTTAGGTGGGGAGGTATGCATGTGGGGTGAACACATTGATGGGTCAGATATTGAACAAACCATATGGCCACGAGCTGCAGCAGCTGCAGGTAAGTATTATTTTTTCACTGTCAAATTAAATTCCTGGTATGTTATGTTTTTCCACCTATAAATCTATGAAAGAGATACTGGAGACTCAAGATACTGGTAATCTTCTTCACATTATGACCGTCTCTCAAGTGTATAAGCTATCATAGATGCCAAGGACATTGAGAGTTTTTCCTTTTTTTTTTTCTAATGTTAGCTTCTTCATTCATTATTGGAGGTGAAGTTGTCCTTTATCACATTATTAAGTAAAACCATCGGGAATCCATCTGAAGCCAGTATAGCCATATGCTATCTTCGTGATCTGTGTTGTAGGAATTTGAGTATCTGCTAAAGTGGCATCTATATGGGTATTTGTTAGATTAACTAGTTTTACTAATTTTTTCCACTGATATACATATCTTTCTTGTTTTGACCCCTTTGAATGAAGAGCGACTTTGGACGCCTTACGACAAGCTAGCTACGGATCCGAGAAAAGTTACTGGAAGGTTGGCACATTTCAGGTGTTTACTGAATCAAAGAGGAGTGGCAGCTGCTCCTGTGGCTGGACCAGGCAGAGTTGCTCCTGAAGAGCCAGGCTCCTGCTATAGCCAATAGTAATACAGGGCATATCTCTAGCTCCTCAGAAAATCTGGGAGCAATTTCATAATTTAAGCTAAAAATATTCAAGATTTATTGTAATTGTAGTGAAAATATTATTTTTATTTTAAATCTTATAACTTAAAATTTAATGTAATAAGATCTACTATTAAAAAAATTATTTATTATTTGAGATGCATATATCTAAAATATTTTTTAAAATTAATTATGATATTTTTTTAAAATATATTGTTATCTATGTGAACTTTTTAATAAAAGTTTTAGTTTAAAATTTTTTAAATAAGTTGATTTTTAATTTTTTTAATTGTCTAATTTTTTTTATTAAATTATCAAACACATTAATTTTTTCTTTAAAATATCCACCATCCATCGATCGATAATCTCTACAACAGTGGCTCACATGTTATTTCATTCTTGCACTCGAACATGCTCACCTCCACCCACTATAATTTTTCTTGAGCTTTTCTTGAAGATTACTTTTATTGAAAAGTGAATTTTGCCACGCAATCTCCCTTTGAGAATGAAAGGAAGGCAGGATTAAAAATCGTTAATTTAAATACTGGGAAAATTAATGTAGTAAACTTAATTCAGAATTTAGCAATCAAGCTTTTTGTGCTCTCGATGTTTTTGTGTTATTGGGGATTTTTGTTTGGATGGCTGGAACAAAGAAAAACAAGAGAAATCGGTTAATCGGGCGAGCGGGTAATCGATATGAAATCTTATCGAGTCGGCTCGGAGTACAGCCATAGGAACAGAACTCTCCTCAGGTCGTGTTTTGCAGCTTTCAGCCTTTTGTTCGTGTTTTCTTTCATCTTCTTCCTTTTTTTTTTGAATTATAGTTAACGGGTCAGGCGTGCACAACTCCGATCCAATCCCTCCCTCCAGGTCTGACCTGAAATCACAGAGCGAGAACTTGTATGAATGAATTTTTGGAATTGAAGATAGTCTCTCCATTTCCGTTACCATGCCCTCAGCAGAATCCGAAGCCGTATCGCTCTTCCGTTCCAAGCCCGTGTCGGAGATCCGAAATGTGGAGGCTTCGACCCGGGCACAGATCCAGCTCAAGCAGGAGGAGCTCCGGCAGCTTGTCGGCACCCGTTACCGGGACCTCATCGACTCCGCCGATTCCATCGTTCTCATGAAGAATTACTCCCAGTCTATCGCTTCCAATCTCTCCTCCATCAACAATGCGATCCGTTCCCTCTCTTCCGAGACGCCCAAGTTCAACTCTAGTCCTAATTTGACTCGAACGCGGACCTACGGGATCGCCTGCCGGTCAAGTACCTCGTCGACACGCCCGAGAACATCTGGGGCTGCCTCGATGAGTCCATGTTTCTGCAAGCCGCCGCTCGGTACTCACGTGCCAAGCACGTTCATGACAGACTAATGAACAATGAGGATCGTGGAGAGCTATCAATCCTGTCAAGTTTCCCTCTGCTTCAGCACCAATGGCAGATCGTGGAGAGCTTCAAGGCTCAGATCTCGCAGCGGGGTCGAGACCGTTTGCTCGAACAACGCGGCCTTTCGATCTCGGCCTACGCCAATGCGTTGGCTGGCGTGGCAGTGATCGACGAGCTGGATCCTAAGCAGGTTCTGTTTCTCTTTCTGGAAACCAGGAAGTCGTGGATGTCGCAGACAGTAGGTACGCGTGCTCACAATCACAATGCTACTTGCGACAATGTAGTTTCCGTGTTTTGCGAGGTTTTGAGTATAATTCAGATCACTGTGGGCCAAGTGGGTGAGTTGTTCTTGCGAGTGTTGAATGATATGCCGTCGTTTTATAAAGTCGTATTGGATTCGCCTCCCGCATCTCAGTTATTCGGAGGGATTCCGAATCCGGATTAGGAGGTTCGGCTTTGGCAGTTGTTTAGGGATAAGTTGGAGTCCGTCATGGTCATGCTTGATAAGGAGTTTATTGCGAGGGCCTGTTCTCTGTGGTTAAGGGAATGTGGGCGAGAACTTGTCAATAAGATCAATGGGAGGTATTTGGTTGATTCCGTTGGTTCTGGACAAGAGCTTGCTTTGGCCGAGAAGTCCATAACGAAGACCGTGGAGAGTAAGACGATGTTGGCAGGGAGTTTGGAGTGGTTGAAGAGCGTCTTTGGTTCGGAGATTGAGTTGCCTTGGACTAGGATAAGAGAGCTTGTTTTGGAGGATGAATCTGATCTGTGGGATCAGATCTTTGAGGATGCTTTTGTGAGGAGGATGAAAATCATTATGGACATTGGGTTTGAGGATCTGACGAGGGTTGTGAATGTGGTGGAATCAACTCGTGCCATTGGGGAGAATTGTTGTGGTGGACAAATTGATTTCCAGGGGTACTTGAACAGACCTTCTACGGGTGGTGGGGTTTGGTTTATTGAATCTAATGCTAAGAAGGTTGGTGTGCTTTCTGGTTTTAAAGCACCATCAGAAGAGAACGATTTTCAGACTTGTCTGAATGCCTATTTTGGTCCCCAAGTTAGTCGAATCAGAGATGCAGTGGACAGCCGTTGTCAGAGCATTCTCGAGGACCTGCTCAGCTTCTTAGAATCCCCAAAGGCAGCTCTATGGTTAAGGGATCTGGCACCATATCTACAAAACAAGTGTTATGAGAGCATGTCCACCATATTGGTTCAATTAAGGAGTGAGCTTGACAATTTATATGGGGCCATGGAAAATGCCAAGGAAGGTCAGCCTCTTCCACCAGCTATAATAGTTGAGAGATCTCTTTTCATTGGGCGACTGCTGTTTGCATTCCAGAACCACTCGAAACACATCCCAGTGATACTTGGTTCTCCGAGGTTTTGGGTAAATGAAACTGTTGTGTCTGTTTTCGACAAGTTACTTTCCTTGTTGAGACAACAATCTAGAGTGATTGCTGAATCTTCCGGATCTGATAGCCCTGGAAGACAAACACCCATTGGCACTAAAAGAAGAACTTCATTAGCCACTGCAGCATTGCTTGGAGCCAGTGAAACTGCAAGCCCAAAACTTGAAGAATTCAATAGGCTTACATGAGATCTTTGCATTCGAGCACACAATTTATGGATATTATGGTTATCAGACGAGCTTTCAACTATTGTTTCTCGGTATCTTGGACAAGACGATGCATTATCATCAACAACTCCTTTGAGGGTATGCAATATTTGTGGACAACTATGTCTTCTTTATCTATCTCCCCCCTCCCCCCCTCTCTCATCATATTTTCTGCCCTTTCTTCCTCATACTTTTTGGCTTTTTCAGCATGCATTTGTGGTCTTAAATACACAAAAAAAGAATGTATATAATTGTCATCATAGATTTTTTTTGTAAATAAAGGATTGTATAAATAAGAATAGGCATAGCCCAAGTACACAAGGGGGTATACAAGAAGTAACACGTATTTAGGAAGAAGAAATGGAAACAAGAAAATCATGAAAATTGAGACCATTGAAATTTACAGCATTGGCCATAGAAATAAAGTTCTAACAAAAAGTAATCTAATCTTCTCCAAAGAACGCTCATTGTCTTCAAATGTCCGATCATTTCATTCTTGCCATAGGGACCAAAGAATACAAATATGAACCATCTTCACACAACTGTGATTTGTGGAATACCGATCCATCCAATTGGCCAAAAGCTTGACCACCATAGCAAGCATAACCCAGGCTATCTTGACATCTTCGTCTAGCAACCTCATAATGCAGTAGAAGAGGATTCATAGTCTCACCACTGTTTTTGCACATGCAGCATTATAGAAATCTTTATTTTTATAAATGAGAGATCTCATTGTTTTAAAAAATAAAGGTTTACTAGTTTATGTTATAATTACGAAAGGGATGCCCTATGGAAGTCAGTTATAGACTCAAAATTTGGAGAAGGTTGTGCTTGAATGAGGTATGAGACACATATAGAGTGGGGTTATGAAAATATATAAGGGGACATTGGGAGACCATTCGAGAACATGAACATATTTGGGTGGGTGATGGTTCTCATGTCACCATGTATTTAGGGATGGAAATAATTGTATTGCTTTGCTTTAGTTCAGCTTTTATTTAGCATGTATTTAGGTACACGTTCTTGTATACTTCCTGTATACTTGGCTATGCTATTTACATGGAATAAAATTTCTTATTTATTTATCAAAAAAAAAAAAAATGAATAATGGACCATTGTTTATAAGTAAGAATGAAACATCTTTAGATGGACCAGAAGCTTAATATTATGCTTTAAACTGGTTTGAGTCCAAACTGACTAGAATTAATTACTCAAGAAAGGGAAAATTTTTACACATTGAGAAGGAGTTGCTTCAGAATATAAAGTCAATTAAACCTAGTTTCAACATCTAGTAAATATTGAAGGAGTGAGCTTGGAGGAATGAGGAGTAAAATATAGTGACTTTCTTACCCTTTTATTAATTACTCCCTTTTATTTTTTTGATAAGTAAACGATTGTATTAATAGAATAGGCATTAAAAGAATAGGCATAACTCAAGTAGACAAGATGATATAGAAGAGGAAACACCTATCTAGGATGGAGAAAAGGAAACAAGAAAATCATGAAGGTCTAAACCATTACAATCTATAGCTATGGCCTATAGGAATAATGTTGTAACAGAAAAAGATCTAAGCTGATTGGTGTGTCACGTGCAAGAAGGATGGTGAATCTGTAAATCATCTTTTTTTACATTGTGAGGTGGCAAAGTCTTTGTGGAATGATGTTATAGGTCGAACAGGTTTATATTGGGTGATGCCTAAGGAAGTTGTGGATCTTCTTGCTTGTTGGCATGGTTTTGAGGCAAGGAAAGGTGTTGCTGCCAGATGGAGAATGATTCCTTTGTGTTTAATGTGGTGTTTATGGCTGGAAAGGAATAAGAGATGTTTTGAAGACAAGCAGCATTCTTTTTAAGTTCTTGAAAATTTTTTCTTTTCGACTTTTGAGTTTGTGGGCTAAGATCTTTGTAAGGAATGATGATATGTACTAAATCTGTTTGTCTTAGTTTCCTGCTTTCTAGAATGTAGTAGGTATTTCCTTTGTACACGTCCAGTGTACGTGGGCACAATGCCTTTTCTTGCTAATGAAATTCTTATTATTTATTAATTATAACAAAAAATATTTTGGAATACCTCCTAGATTTGTCCAACAAGCCAAGAGCGCCTCCATGCTAGCTCTAATTACTCCCTTTGTCCTAATCAATTTATCTTGGTTTTGAATGACAATATTATTAATAAAAAAGGTACAGATTGGTGATATTCATAAAATTTCATTTAATTTACATTATAGGTGGCATGATTTTTAATAAGAATCTCATTTGGGTAATGAGGTGATTTGAGATATTTTGTGAATAGTAGTGAAAAAGTAATGATAGAATATTGAATAGTAGTAAAAAGTAGTAAATAGTAAAGAAAAGTAGGTGAAAAGTAACAATAAAATAATAAATAGTACCACTACCCAAACTAGCCCTAAATGATATTGAAATGGCTTTGGATCAACTTGGAGCTCAGTTAATCATCATATGCTAGTTTTAGCCAAAAAAAGGAATACCTTTGATGATACTGCTCTTTTAAGAAAGGTGATGAAAAAATTTATCTATGAACTTGTGCAAAAAAAAAAAAACAACAAAAAGTGATTTTACGGTCAACACACGTTCCCCACAGAAACAAAAAAGGGCTACCATGGGTCTATCAGTGCTTGCACTCTATATGAAAAACGAGTTAAGCGTTTATGCAATGTTGTTTGCGATGTACAATGTATATTTGGTAATTTGTAAACCAAACTGAATCATCTTTTGATTTTTTTTTTTCAGGGCTGGGAAGAAACGGTAGTCAAGCAAGAGCAGGCTGATGAGGGCCGATCAGAGATGAAAATATCTCTTCCCTCCATGCCTTCTCTTTATATGATGTCGTTTTTATTCCGAGCATGTGAAGAAGTTCATCGTATTGGAGGTCATGTACTTGACAAAATGATTCTGCAAAAATTTGCATTAAGATTATTGGAAAAGGTATGCAAATTGCTGGAGATTTTGCTTTAATTTTTCTTTGCTGTTATTTTGGAATATCTTATTTTTTGTTGTCACCATCTGATGTTTTGAGCTATATCATTGTTGAAGAGAATTGTGGTTCATTTCACTTTTATCTACGGTTATTTTATTTATTTATTATTAATGATGTAGCTAATGCACTAACGTGTATTTAATATCTATTGCTAAATATGTTCCTTGATGTATGTGATGGTACTGAAGGGATTTTCTTCCTCTAAACACAATGTAATCGAAGCTCTGAAGTGTTATCTTCTAAAGATTATGTGTTGTTCTTAGAATTGGGCCCTTGACTATAGTGATTCAGTGGCTGAACTCTGCATTTGATTAACATACTTATTCAATTTTAATGAATTTACCTATTAAAAATGATGCATGGTAACTCTCCACATATCTAAAAAATTAATTTTACTTTTCAGCTGTCTGTTAAAAAGATGCTAACTCCAAGTTTTCCATTGAGCACCATATGAGAAGCCACAGTGATTAGATGCACTATGTAACTACCTATTTCATCTGATTGGGACAATACAGGTGCACTAAGTTTTCCAATAAGCACCATTCGATTGCCAATTAAAAAAGATACAGGTTGAAGAAAATTGATGGCTGTTATGGAAGGGTGATGACACTGAGGTTTTTAAGAGTTTCAGTTTCCTTTACAACACAATGTCAAGTTGAACATTGATGCGTGTAGCTTGGGAAATTCTGGTGAATGTGATGGTGGAGTGGTGGTTCAGGATTATAGAGGGCAAATCTTGGGTGGTTTTATGGCTTATTATGGAAATGGTACCAACATAATGGCCAAGACCTAGGGGATGCTTGAGGAATGAGATGAGAATATTGGGAATGGTAGGAAGATGATTTGTAAATAATAGATAGTTTGAGTTAAGTATTTTTTGTATTTTTTAATATTATATTTGTTTTGGGATTTGAAAAGGCTGGATTGTTTTTTGTTTGAAAGTTTGAGAAAGTTGTAATGAGTAGTGAAAGTATTTGTGTTTGAGTGATATTTGGGAAGGAAATGAGATAAGATGGGATGTGATGAGATGTGACGAGAATTGTTACCAAACATCCTCTAAGGCTTTGCTTGATGGTCTGCGAATGAGCAGACTGGACATAGCATTCTCTTAATGCAAATTTTTATAAGGCTTTGCTTGATGGACTTACCAAACATCAGTTTTATAAGATGTACAGTTTGGAGGATTGTATTTTGTTATTTTTCCTTACCTTGTAGAAAATGCATGGAGGAGCTACCCTTGATAGATTCACTTGGCATGGATACCGTCTACAAGTTAAAAGAGAAAAGAAAGAGAGGAGCTTGTGATCAGCAACTGTCAGCCGAATTCTTGCTTTTGATAGATTCACGTGGGTGGTCCTATTTGATGTCTTCTAGATAGCTTTTCGGAATATATACTTTGGATAAAGCAGGCTTCCCCAGTCTCAGAAACTGGTCTTTTTCCCTTTATTTTCATTCCTGTAAATGGCAGAGTTTTTTCTTTAAGTTTTACTTGTTGTATATAGTGGTTTCCCTCCACAAAAAGTGGGATACTACATCAATTAAAGGGGGCTGTTTCTTCAAAAAAAAAAAAACCGTCATTAAATAAACTTATTCGATAATCTGAAATCAAAGTACGCTTATGTTCTCATAAAATAATTATTGATCTTTTCATATTGTATAGTCTTTTAGTCAAGTGCCTAACTGAACTGAATAAGTTCTCATTAGACTGGATACCTTGCAAGCTGTTCCCTTCTATAAAATGTCAACTCTTTTTCTTCCTATTTTTAATGTTTTGGGCAGCAGTTGCTCATTATGTTGAAAGATCTTTTAATATTCTGGGAGTCGTACAGCATCCCTGAGTTCCTTTTGTTCGTATATTAATAACATTGTTTCTATGTAGGTCATTGATATTTACAGGGAATTTCTTTCTGCTAGAGAGGCTGGTGGATCTCAACTGTCAGAAAAAGGTGTTTTGCAGATTTTAGTGGACTTGAGGTTTGCTGCTGATGTTCTTTCTGGGGGTGATTCCAGATTGAGTGAAGAATTGTCCACAAGCATGAAGCCAAAGTTCCCTTTTGGGCAGAAGCAAGATCAAGGCCAGAAGAAGTCAGTCATCAGAGAGCGTATTGATGGATTAATAAATCGTCTTTCACAGAGATTGGATCCTATAGACTGGCTTACGTAAGTTACGTTCTGGTTAAGAGAAAAAAGTTGGTTTTTATTCTTCTGCGCTCATTTTAGATGTTGGGATTTTTAAAAATGCCATCTTCAAAGTTAGGATTAGAGATGGGGGTTGTATTGCTTGTCTCTTTGTCCCACATGGCATCATCAAAGGAATATACATGTTCACCTGGGAGCTGTGAGATATGTCAGTTGACAAGTCATGGTTAAAGTTTTCAATTTGAACGTCCTATTGTTGAGCACCGTGGAAAAATATTGGATTGACATAAATGGCTTATGATTATGAAGAAAACTTAAAAGTGCTTGGAACGTTGGAAAAAACTTATTTGATGCAAAGTAAACACGAAACAATCATCCAGACTGTTGCCCAATGTACCCAACAAGATATTTAACACTTGCTTTTCTCGATACTCAAACTTTAATGGTTTGTTGGGTTTCTTGATTTGAGGTTTGACTAAAGTATGAACTGTCAAGATTCTTTTACTGTGGATTTCAGAAGAGGGAAAACATCATCGTTTTCTATGGGTTGCATTGTGAAAATTTTAAAGTTTCTCTAATGATTACAACTTGATAAGTAGTTCTCGTTGTTGTTCACTCACAATTATAGTAGATTGTGACTAGTCTTGCCAAGGATAGATAGAATAGTATGCTTATGTAGTACACAGAAAAAAAATTCCTTGGCAGAACCATCTAGAGGTAGAGATCTTTGTCTGATAACACCTGGGAGGCTTTTTTCATGATATTCTTTTTAGTTAATTCATTATACTCATGAAAAAAATTTCTTTATATAGTATATATCTTTTAGTCATTTTTTACTTTTAAATATTCACCACTTTTGACTTGGTAGTGCTTTCTGATTTGTTTCAACTCATTTAAGGTATGAACCATATCTCTGGGAGAATGAGAGGCAATCATACCTGCGTCATGCTGTCCTCTTTGGATTCTTTGTGCAACTTAATCGAATGTACACAGATACTGTTCAGAAGCTGCCTAATAATTCGGAGTCCAATATTATGAGATGTTCTACAGTTCCTCGCTTCAAATATCTCCCAATCAGGTTGGTGTTCTGCTTTCTTTTCATCAGTTATCATAATATATGTGAGTGTGCATAAGTTCATGTCTGTCTTCTTCATGAATCAGTATATATATTATTTTATTTTAACAAACCCCTAAGAATTGGCTCAAGTGGTAAAGGCCTTGGGCTTGGGGGTATTCTCTTGTCAAGTCAAGGTTCAAATCTCCTTGATGTAAACAATCTCTAAGGGTCATCGGACTGGGGATTAGGGGCAACTAGACCCTAACTTCTACTCCTTGCCGAGGGCCTATGCCACCGAGATCAGTCGGGATGTTATTCCTGAACGCCCTGTCCCGAATAAAAAAAAAAGTTAGTGACATCTGCCAACCTGTGTTGAGCATCTGAAAACAATCTTCTATGTCCTTGCTTAATTCATACGACTTTATTTATTTATATAGAATCACTGTGTTGAGCATCTGTAAATCTCACCACCTGGGCCAGACGGTTTCTCCATGGATTTTTTCCAAGAATGTTGGAGTGTAACTAAAGAAGACCTTATGAAAGTTTTCAAAGAGCTGTTCTCAGAAGGAAAATTTGTGAAAAGTCTAAATAACACATTTCTAGCCCTTATTCCAAAAAAAACTGGGGTTATAGACATCAAAGACTTTCGGCCGATTAGCCTTGTGGGTGGGATTTATAAGATTGTTTCAAAAGTTCTTGCCAATCGTCTCAGTGTGGTTATTGGGAAAATAATCACTAAGCTTCAGAATGTTTTTGTTAAAGGCAGACAAATTCTTGATGCGGTCTTCATAGCCAACGAATGCATTGATAGTAGAAGGAAAGTTGGCAACACAGGAATTTTGTGCAAATTAGACATGGAAAAGGCTTATGACCATGTCAATTGGAATTTCCTTATGTACTTGCTTGGGAGGTGCGACTTCGGAGAAAGGTGGAGGTCATGGATTTGGTGGTGTATAACCACTGCGAGATTCTCTGTTTTGATCAATGGATGTCTGAAAGGTTTTTTCCCGAGCTCTCATGGTATGAGACAAGGGGATCCTCTCTCGCCCTTGTTGTTTGTTATAGTCATGGAGGCTCTCAGCAGGATGCTATCAGCTTTGGTGGACAATGGTTTGGTAAGTGGGTTTCCGGTTGGTATTCTTGAGAGGGGTATAACTAATATTTCTCATTTGTTATTTGCAGATGACTCCCTCGTCCTATGCGAGGCAGATCAAAACCAGGTGCGTGTGGTGAAGGCGTTGTTCCTCTGTTTTGAAGCAACTTTTGGACTAAAAGTGAACTATGATAAATCAGAGATGGTGTCGGTCAGTGAAGTCCGAAATATACGCGTGTTGGCTAGAACTCTTGGGTGCAAAATTTCTGCCTTTCCAATGACTTATTTGGGGCTTCTGCTAGGATTGGCTTCAAGGTCTTCTGGGATTTGGGACACAGTTATCGAGAAGGTGGAAAGGAAGTTAGCAGGTTGGAAGAGAATGTATCTGTCTAAAGGGGGTCGAATTACACTGATCAAAAGCACACTATCAAATCTTCCCACTTATTTTTTGTCCATATTTCCAATACCAGCAAGTGTGGCAAGTTGACTAGAGAAGCTTCAATGGGATTTCTTGTGGGGAGGCATGGGGGGGAGTTCAAATACCATCTGGTCAAGTGAGAGACGGTTTGCCGTCCCATCTCAAATGGTGGTTTGGGTATCCGTAATTTGAGGACTTTCAATCTGGCGTTACTGGGCAAATGACTATGGAGATATCACAAGGAACCCAAGGCTTTGTGGAAAATTGTGATAAATAGCAAATATGGGGGTCTTATTGGGGGGGGGGGGTTGGAATTCATGTGAAGTTAGGGGAGCGGGTGGGGTGGGGCTGTGGAAAAATATAAGAAAAGGGTGGGGGTTGTTTCAGAGGAACATCAGGATCAGTTTGGGGGATGGAACAAGAATTAAATTCTGGAAGGACATTTGGTGTGGAAACATAGCACTGTGTAAATTATTTCCTTCACTTTATCAGATAGTTAGTGCCAAAGACTCAACAGTGGCAGAGGTCATGGAGTTTGGGCAGCTGGAACATCGCTTTCAATTGGGTAGCACAGGATTGGGAAGTGGGTGTTTTTGCAGATTTCTATGGCCTTATTTACGCACAAAGATTAAACTTACAACAAGATGACAGCCTATGGTGGATACCTGTTAGGAGAGGGACTTTTACAGTCCGTTTGTTCTATTCAGTTCTTACACAAGATCTTGCTTCTCAGTTCCCTTGGAGACACCTTTGGCGTCACAAGGCACCTTTGAAAGCGGCATTCCTTGTGTGAACAGCGTCTTTGGGAAAGATCCTAACCACAGACAACTTGAGAAAATAGAGGGTCATCATTGCAGATTGGTGTTGTATGTGTCGGAGAGGGGGTGAGTCAGTGAACCATCTACTACTACATTGTGAGACAGTCAGGCTTCTATGGGACAAGGTTTTTGGCAGAGTGAATCTTGCATGGGTCATGCAGGAGACCATATTGGCTACTATGACGGGTTGGCCTTCGATTCGGAGCACGCGACAAATCAAAGCCGTTTGGAAGATGATCCCTTTTTGCATCATGTGGTGCTTATGGCAAGAGCGAAACGAGCAAACATATGAAGACATGGAAAGATCTTTAGAGGAGCTTAAAATTTCATTTTTTAGAACTCTATGTACATGGTCCATTGCCGTAGATTTTAATGGCATGGACCTACATGATTTCCTTGTCTCTAACGCACCTATTTAAGAGGCATGCGGGTGTTTTTTGTAACTGGCTTAGATGCCATTTCTTTTATTAATAAGATCTTTTACTTATCAAAAAAAAAAAAAAAATTCTTTTCAACCTCATTCAGAATAAACTCGGCACAGCTTTAAAAAGACTCTAACATTTACTTACTCCTGAATTATTGGTTATGCAGTGCTCCAGCATTGTCTTCAAGAGGCACAACTAAGACACTTATTTCAACAACTGATGATATCTCTTCAAGAACGTCCTGGAAAGCTTATACAAATGGCGAACTTTCACGAAAGATGGATTTGGATGATAACTCCAGTTTTGGGGTAGCAGCACCATTACTGAAGTCTTTCATGCAGGTAAGACTGCCGTTTGTCATTGAAAAACTATAAAATAAAAGGTATTCAAGTGAGAATGGGGATTGGTTGACTATTTATGTAGAGTATGACTGGATTCTGCTATTTGCAAATCCTACCTGATGGTCCCGTCTCACCTAAAGTTTAGGATGTCACGTGCTATTCAATGAGATGCAATATGCTGACGACATATATAGGTGGCAGCAAAAATTATTTCCTCTTTTGTAATCAAACAATTAAGAAATAATGAATTGATGTCCATCATCCCCTTTGCACGATCTCAAAAGCTACCTTTGTTTCTCCCTCTCTCCAAATTCACCACATCAGACATGCGGGATCATATCAACATTAGTGCACACTGGTTTTATCTATGAGTTGGGCTTCTTCACCTAATAACCTGCATCTGCTTTGGGTATTGGATTATTTAATGTTATAGCAGTACATTGGGATTGATTTGGGTGTCTACTTTACTAAGTCAATCGAGATGGAAATCATGCAAGGGATTCTGTAGATTGTTTTTCTAGACTGAAGACATATATAGCATGATTAATGGCCTTATCTTTTATGAAAATACGGCTTAAACATTTTGTCATACATTTGTGTTTGCATTTTAGCAAATTGGCTTAAAATATTTTCCTTGTAATGGTCAGGTTGGAAGCAGATTCGGAGAGAGCACATTGAAATTGGGATCCATGCTTACAGATGGGCAAGTGGGCATATTCAAGGATAGATCAGCTGCTGCCATGTCGACTTTTGGAGACATTTTACCTGTCCAAGCTGCAGGTCTTCTTTCATCCTTCACAGCTTCTAGATCAGACTCTTGATTGTCCAATGGGTCCTTCCCTCCCTTTTCTCCATGGATGTGAACGTTATTTAGTTGAAGGAGATGTGAGGCTTGATGAGTATTTGGGGACTTCGATACAGAAAAATCATGAGCCATTCCTTAGTTGAAAGAATATGTATATATTATAGATAGGAATCAAGAATTTTTGAAAGATTTTCCTTGAAGTAAACAAGAAAGTGGAAAGAATACCATATATATGGTATGCAGGGGAATCAAGAACTTCTCAGAGAATTTCAACAAGTGAAAGAGAAGATTGGGGGGGGGGGGGGGGGGGACTAAAGATGTGGGGAAGGAGATGATGTCCAAATAGAAAAGATGATATGGTTCAAATTGAGGCGGTATGGACTAAAAACAATTGTTAGCAGCCCAAGAGCGTGCAGCTCAGTGTTTTCCCTAGTTATTGTGAAGTTGAAATGTGTCAAATAAAGTACATGGTGAGATATCTTTACTGAAAATATTACAAGAACATGGCAAATGTGAGGGCTTTTAGGGGAAGCTTTATTTGGTTAAAGCCAGAGGCTGTTCTAGTGTGGAAGGTAAGCTCTGACATCATCTTCTAATTGGAAGGGAAGTTATATAATATGGACAACAATTGGACAATGAATGGCATTAAGGAGTTTCCGGTAAATATATGTGCAAGACGGTTGGCTTCTATGTTTTGTTGGCATGTGTTGGATTTAGTAGGAAGACATGGCTAAACTCATTTTCGTTGTTAGTGGCTAAGATCTAAAGCTGTGGAGTTTGTGTGGCAAAACGGCACGAAGCCCCTCTATTTTGGTCTTTCAGACAACTGGGATGAGCTGTGTCGATGGTTGTCTCGAAGAAACTGGACTTAGATATTGTTAATCTGAGCTCTCTCTCTCTCTCTCTCTCTTCAGTTGATTCTTTCATATTCATTTTAATCTTGTTTAAAATGACCATTCGCATACCCCGTGTATTATCTCCTTTGTTGTGCACTGTGAAACATATTTTTTGATATATTTTTACTCACCTAAAGCAAACTTATGAAGAAATTAAAGAGACGATTATTGTACCCAACCCAACAGAACAGGTCTCCTCATGACACGAGTTTGTCTTGCATGTTTGAAAGGATGAAGTACTTTTCTTGAGGATGTTGGATATTCTGAATTTTTTGGGTTAATGTTAATGATACTTCTGAGCTCAGCTGGCATCTTCTTGTTTCAGTTTCTTTATATAATTTTCAGATTAGATGAACATGAATTTGAACTTTGATCCGGGCCCGCTTCTTGATTGGATAATTCCCTATATAATAAACAATTTTCAAATTGTTTAAGAATCATTGGCTGGCTCGAGAACTCTATCCCAATGGTGGCTTGTTCAGTCCAACACTACCTAATCAATACTAGGTAGGCTTTGAGTAATATAAGCCATAAACAACCTTACAGATAGATATCGTTCATGAGAATAAATAATTTTAAATGAAAGTTAAAAATTAAATAAAATATTATTAAAGTATTATTTTTTAATATTATTATTTTTTAAACAATTTGAAAATTATTTATTATATTTTGTTTGAAAATTTGAAAAATTATAATAATAAGATGGGATAAAATATTTTCACTCTTCAAACGGGACATTGATTGTCATATTTTCATCCTTTCTTAATTAACTATGAAAGCATACATAACGTTCCAACATTATATAACTAGGATTCCAACCCAATTCTCCAAAATGGAAGATAAAGAAACATTAGCAAGTAATGGGCTATAACTTTAATAATATTGATCATTTTCGTTGTAAGGTATGCATGAGTACTCCTCGAAACAAGAGGGCGTCCATCTTTACTCTTTACATAATATATCACATTCAAGGCCTAGGCTCTGGCTGCAGTGATGCACCCAAAATCTCTTATGACACAGTTTGGGTTTATCATGGAATAGGAGCTACAAGTACTACTCCCCCATGTGAAATTTGGTGGGCATGCATTTCTAGCATTGCAGCCGATCAAATGGCCCAAAACTACGACGTTAACTACATATTAGCAGAAGTGAATTGATGAAAGCTAGTAGCTAGAAACTCCACTACAAATCACAGAAATAGAATATGGCTGCTCAGTGTCCATCTCCTAATGGGGGGATCAGTTCTGCATATAGAGGTGATCAGAACTGATAACATATAAAATTACGTACAAAGCTTAACCTTGACCTTTGAGAAGGCAAAAATATGAACATGAAAAACCCGAAGCTTCACTGTGGGTGCTGATCAGAAGTTTTTCATCCCAAATATATATCAAAGTTTCCATTATGGATCTGAGTAGATCGTGTACAAAATTAATCAACTCATGACCTGAAAATATATAAATGAATTAAGCCTCATTTTAGATTGAGGTTACCTTTGTTTTTACAACTTTTTTCAATTCATCTTATTATTATAATTTTTTTAAATTAAAAAATAATAATTAATTCAACTTTTTTAATTTTTAAAATAAATATAATATTAAAAAATATATATTTTAATAATATTCTATTCAACTTTTAATTACATTAATCTCAATTAAACTCATCACTTTTTATATTATCTGAAAAAACAAATGAGGCATGAGGGTCACACCCTAGTTTGTTATCACTGTTATTGTTATATATATCTTCTAATTTTTCATAATTATCTATATCCGGTCGCCTTAGTTAGTTAATTTGGAAATCTGTTAAAGCAGTCAACATAGAAATTTACACCTGCACCACAGTGAACATTAATATGGCGGCATAGTTAATTAAGAGCCCAAGTTTTTGGTGGTGTGAGGTTTTAGTTTTTATATGACCAAGTTAGGGCGAGTTCGAGGCAAAAAGGGGTGTTTTGACTTGGATTTCTTTGAAAGAAAAAGGTGGGAAACTTTTTTTTGTTTAGGGGGGACAAAAAGCACGTAAATAAGGCAGGCAGAAAGGGAGAGAGAGAGAGCGATGCAATAGATGTTGCTCAGAAGGAAAGAAAATCTCTCTCTCTCTCTCTCTCTCTCTCATTCATTTGTTCTTGTCTACTTTAAACAACCATAGAAAAGTGTGTAATGCCAACTTCAATTCCTAGTACGGGGAATAGAAAGAAAGAAAAGAAATACTTGAGGGACCTGCCCCCCTGATTGTAGTGACTGAGGATTAGTCAAGTCATGCTCATGTTCATAAATTCATACCAATTGGCGGAGAGACAGAGACAAGGAAGAGATGAGAGAGAAAGAGTAGTCTCATGGTGTTTGCACTTTCCATTAAATGCCGAATGCTGCTTCAATATTTGAGTAGTAAATATTACGTATGTATTGGGATTTGTTAGGATGGGGGCATGGTGGTACTAATCAGAGGGACATCCCGAAATAAATGCCTTAAACCTTTCGCTTTTACTAATCCTTTGGCTCCTTAAAGGCGTGCTTTTGTCGGGATATCCCCCAGCTTATACGCACTTAATTTTTTAAAATTACTTTAGTTATAAAATATTTTTATTATAAAATATTTTAAAATTACTTTAGTTATAAAGTATTTTTATTATCCCCCAGATTATATTAAATTATAAAATTATTTTTATTATAAAATAAATTTAATAAATCACATAAACTTACGTTAATTTATATATATATATATTTTTTGTAACTCTTTTGCGATGGTAGCAATTCTAAATTTTTTTGAAAAAAATACATAAAAATGAATTGATTCTATTGTTTAAAGGTGCATGAGTTTTTATAAAATTTATTTCTCGTATTTGTTTTTTATTTGATGTCTTAAAAGTAATAAAAGTTTTAAAATAATTTTATCCACGTGATTCTTATATAATATCATCGTTCTCAAGCTTCCACACTAGCTACTTTCTCCATCTCTCTTGCAAACACCAAAAAGATCATTTAGGGACGTGATCTACTCATTTCAAAGTCCATATTATATAAAAGTAAGCAATATATATATATATATATATATAGATCATATATATGGGGATGATCATGGATTTCCCATTTCAATCCTAAGCTAGCTGGTCCAACTTGTTTGATCTTTTTGGAGATTCATTGAATTATGTATCTTCTCAAAAGAGATAATAATAAGTCTTCAAAGCGCGCGAATTCATGATGATATACCTACGAGGGTACGATATATACTTGGTGGCCGTCATTACCAATTTGAGCCGAATTTGTGTAATATTTAGGTACTAATTTTAGATTTCTCTGAATAAAATGATGGCATTAATATTGGACATAAATGCATGCATGCCTTAAAAAGAAAATGATCTAATTAATAGATAACACTCAGAAATCATGCCAACAATTCTCTACCGTGATCTCAGCAATGCAACAATCAAAAAGATAATTTTATTTACTTACCTTACTTAGACTCTGGTAATATTCTATACCGCTAAGAGTCATTATTATTTCCTTTTATGTAAACATTAGCTGTGTATATACATAGGCATATCTCGATCAATTTGAGATGATGGGGAGACAAGTGTTAGGAGCTGTGGGTTGGTCATGGACTGAACAGGTGGAGACATTGTTGACTGTGAAGATGATGCAAAAATGGACTCATTGAACTTGACATATCTAGATATGAAGATTCTATTTGTTGTGGGATCGAGACACTTGTAGGCACTTTGAGAGGTTGAATAACCCACAAAAATGCATGGTCGAGATTTAGGGTCTATTTTGTGGTGAGAGTAAGGTTTAAGCCATGGGAAGCATAGACAACCAAATACTCGAAGTTTGAGATAATTTGGAGATGACTTAAACATCATTTCAAAGGGGGATTTGAGGGAGTGCAAGGGTGTTGGCATGCGGTTGATTAGGTACACGGCTGTTTGGAAAGCTAAACTCTATTAGGTAGGTAGAAGTGTTGCTTAATGGAGTAAAGTCATACCGGTTTCCACAATATACCTATGAAGACGTTCAACTATTCCATTTTATTTGTGAGTATATGAAGCCGTGGTAAAATGACTTATTCCACGTTGGCTAAGAAATTCCTTGAGAGCAACAAATTCACCTCCATTGTCGGAGTAGAGATTTTTAATGGGAAGAGAAAATTGTTTCTCAAGGATGGTCTTTAGTTGACGGAGAATTTGTAAGACTCTCTGATTATTAGTTTCAGATTATTATGATGTTTTAATCTGTTTTAATCTCCAAAGTATTTTGTTAGTTCTTGTCTGGAGTGTGTTGTGTTTTTGTTTCATCAATATGTTTACAACCATAAAACAGTTACACACACACACACACACACACACATATATATATATATATATATTCAGTGGTGATAACTACATAATTAGTGTTTTCTAGCTTTTTAACGTGAATTTGATCACTTTTATCAATTTAGGGTAGATAAGTTTATCCTATCTAAACCTGATGCTTTTTTCTTTTAAGTTCCTGGGTACATGGATTCTCCTCCTCGATGTGAAACTAAAAATATATTTCAGCCTTATCCATTCAATAGGTGATGATCAACCAAAGACCAGATACGAAGTACATTTCCATTAAGGCTTATCAGTAACGTACGATTCTTACTCCAAATATATCAATAATATAATTTTTATTGTTGTACTCTAATAATATTTTGCCCTGCCAGAGTTGAAGAAGTGTATTTGCCTGAATATCCCTCGCCTTTCTGTTGTTGGTAGTAAACTTTTTTCAACTCAGGAACAGTCTATCTGTGTGTGACATAGCGACAACCTCAATTCAGCAACTCACTTTATTTATTTCTTTTTTTAGGATTTACCAGCTGCATTTTTTGTCCCTTGTATTTCTATTTCCGTTTCTATTTTGATGGTTCCAAGCTCTTCTTGATAGACACATTTAGTAACAAAAGAGTAAAAATAACACTAGCCATCGCCACCATATTCCAATACCAACCTTTACTTCAGCATTTAGTTTTAAAATAGTAAGTTTGATATATTTTATCAAAACCTCTCTTGTTTTGATGTTGTTGGTCAACCAAACTAGATGAATTACATCCGGTTATGTATACTTTTGTTGAAGGCATTGTTAGAGTCAAACTGATTGGTAATATCCCTCCCCTTAAGCTAAATTTAGAACTTAAGTTCTTAAGTTATTAATTGAGCTAAGTTGCCAATTTGGATATGAACTCCAATCGCTTTGTTGAACTCTTTTTCATAAAAGCTCTGTTTTTGGTTAACGTGATTGTAACTTGTTTGTAGATGAATCCTTCAATTTCAGAGCAATTGCAAAGCTCCTCCATATGAACTCTGTTTTGGACCCAAGTACTTTATAGTTCACAATTCTTATCACTTCTAGATTCTCAGTCTCAACACCAACCACACATCATCCAAGTAAATCCCAAGTATTTAGAAAGGCAGCGGCTTCAGCAGTCCGGCAGAGTATGTGGAATCTTGTTTTAAGTTTAAACTTTGGAGTAATTATCTAAATGTAGCACATTTTTTCTGATGTATTTTGTCACTTAAACCATATGATCAAATGTTGAGTGGAACTTGGAAGAGAACCTGCATTGATAGACATATATATATATATATATATATATATATATCTACATATTTTTTTTTGCAATTGAAATGTACCTAGTGTAGTTTTTTAATGATCCATTGTCAAGAATCAGTTTCTTGTTTTGTGAATTTTTATGATGATCATCCCTACTCAACTCAAAGTTGGGCCTGAATAATTAGAAGTCATTTTATTAGTATGGCTGATGTTAGCAGGGGATTGACATCTCTTAAAGGTGGTTTAGAACTTGGCAGGTTCGAATAGGTAACTCCATTCTATCTAATTGGAATTCTATAGGTAAATGATTTTTTTAGTGGCATGCCAACGAGGTGTAGCTCAAATGGCTCCTCCTCCCTCCATAAATTGGGTGGAGAGTGAAGTCATGGGTCTGATAGCCCCTGGTTGCAAGTGTGACTTACCAATTAGAGAGAGGGAGAAGGCCATTATTTTAAACTTATTTTCCAGACTACTATTGGAATTTTGCTATTCTTACCTCGTGCATTCTTAATCCTCAAGTTATTTCTTCAGTTGGTGCATAAGCAACTTGGAAATCTCATAGCATAATGAGCATGGTAAAATGGTATGTTATTAATCATATAAATTTTGTTATACTCATAACGGGATCCCTTCTCTGGTTTCCCTATTGCAATTTTCACGTGTTTATTTGTAACTGTCTTATAGTATTACCTTTAAATGGTTGCTTGCAAGTATATAGAGACATGGGCTAGATTAACTAGTCCTGGAGATATGAACCTTAAATTGTTTAATGTCTAATTTTGTACACTATTAATTACAGGGGCATTATTCTGAATAACAACAATAATTGTGAGATCCCGGATTACGTGTATTTTTATATATTGTTTTATTCTTATTATTGATTATTTTAATTTATTTTAATAATATTATCGGTTGTGTTTTATTAGTTTAAAATAATTGTTTGAGCTATTAATTAGTTAATATTAGTTTTACATTGATTTTATGTTTATTATGTGAGTTTATTTGATGTGCTTTCTTTATATAAATTAGTGTTTTATATTTAATTTATTCTTTAAATTAAATTAGTTTATTGTAGGGTTTTAAATATTTTATTTTATTGATTTTGAATTGTAGCATTTTCAGTTAACTTTTATTTAATTGATTGTACTTTATTTCTAATAAGTTTTTATTTCTTTTTCTTTTTCTTGTTATTTTATTTTCCTTTATTTTCTCTACTTCCCCTGTATTCCCCCAACCCCGTGCGCAACCTCCCCCCCCTCCCCCTCCCCATTGGTTCCATTCGATTGCATGCCTAGCCCGTCGCCATCGCCACCCACCGTGCCTCACCGCCCACATCGCCGGCACCCCCACCCTCCGGCGAGCTCCCATGCACCGATGGTGCATTTTACGGCGACTCCCACGCCGTGCGTGAGCCACATACCCGAAATGGGTTTTCCAAGCTTCCAACCGATGTAGCTCCACCGTAAGCCACCCATTGACATCACCGCCTCCACCATTAGTCTCCCCTCACTTCGACGACCTTACCTTGCCAATGG
The DNA here is from genome assembly GCA_036559045.1 of Platycarya longipes. Classification (NCBI taxonomy): domain Eukaryota; kingdom Viridiplantae; phylum Streptophyta; class Magnoliopsida; order Fagales; family Juglandaceae; genus Platycarya; species Platycarya longipes. Next base: position 2,663,077 of record CM071792.1, read on the forward strand.
CAGCTCCCCAAACCTCCCCCATCTCCTCCTTGCAAGCTAGGCCCGAAATGGGTCTCTTGCATTTTCAGGCCACGCTACTGCCACCTCTGGCCACCCATGATTCCGACAACCTCGTGGCACCCTCCCCCTTCACCAGTGAGCATAGCCCACTGTCGGTGAGCCCCAATTTCCTTCTCTTCCTTCCACCCAAAATGGGTGTGAAACCCACAGGTTTCACCTTGTGCCGTCACCGTCTGCCACCTTCCAGCGTCACTTCCATCACCAAAAGGTTCCCCTTGCTAAGCCGATCACCCCCTAACTCAATTTTCTCATCCACGACCCCACCTTCCTTGTACAACTCCAAACTCAAAAATAGGTTTCCACCCATTTTGAGCCCGATCCGCCGCCTTCCGGTAGTTGCACTGCTTTACCACTACCTTCATGAGATTTTTCACATTTCAATGAATATTTCCCTAAATTCTGGTGTCTAATCGAGCACTCTAGCCCAACATACAAAGTGACCGCTACGAGCGTTGTGAACTGACGCTTGCTCAAGGATCCATGTTTTTACCCACTGTAAGTATTTTTCAAATAAATTTTGAGATTTAAATATATTTTGCAATAACAAATATTGGATATTTGTTGGTTGTTGGAAATTTTTGTATCGTCGTATGCATTTCATATTGCATGCATGTTCATGTGTTGGAAATGGAAACTGGATTTTCGCATAATTGCATGCATGTTCATGTGTTGGAAATGGAAACTAAATTTTCATGTATTAATAGTTTTCGCGTGCGTGTGTATCACGACCCCAAGCCAGGATGGGACATTATCCCGGTGGAGCTCCTTTAGTCACTCGGGAGCAGAATATACTGAGTGATGTCCCATAGGTTGTCGCCGGGTGACAACGGGATCGGACGGGATGGTAACACTCTCGTGTCGACTCTATGGCCCCTCTGCTGGCAGGGGCTAGGGGATGCCTGATCATGGTACGTGCTGGACGCGATTAGCTAGGCATCGCCCGTTCCGAAGTTACATGCTTGGTCGTTACCTTCGGTGTGATGATGAGAGTTAGGATGTGCGGATGGTCCCTAGGAGAGATCATGGTGCATACGGTTAATAAATTGGATGTTTATGCCATTTTCTGGGAAAGTAACGGATTTTGATTATTGGTGTTATGTGGACCATTTTCTGAAAAAATTGTTGTTGTTTTAATGGTTTTACCGACATCATTATCTGGAAAAATGATGGATGTTTTTATTAGAGTTTTATTGTGGACCAAAATGAGATTTTGGTATGTGATTATTTTATTTATTTTGAGGAAGATGATTTTAAGTTTCATGCATATGGTGTCATGTTCATGCGTATTATTGTTGCATGAGTATATTTTATATCTTGTGGTTTGTTTGGGTTGTACTTACCTGCGATACCATTTCTGGCATTGTAGTTTTTAGATGCAGAATTTTGTGGAGGCTAAGCCTGAGGAGGCGATTTCACTGTTGAAGTATTCATATTATAATTTGTTATCTTGGAAAATTGTTTTCCCCTTTTTATAAATATGTATTTGTATAATTTGTATTTCAGATGACTGTATTAAATCTCCTGCTGGAGAATTTATGTTAAACTAGTTTGTAAAATAATTCTAAAAATTTTGGTACTTAGATATTGACTTCAGTTATCCGCTGCTTTTATTTATACATGTCACGTGTTCACACACTTAGCACTTGATGATTGGGGATGTGTGGCCCATGTTGTCATCATCCTGATGTCTCGATTCCCGTATTATTTTAAGGAGAATTTGGGGGGTCACAACAATTGGCGTGATCTATCCATAGGGTACTACCCCATCAATTAATGCAGCTATATCATTTTCTAATGAGTTCCTATTATGTAATGAGAACTTAAAAAACAAAATTGTGGCTATAGTTGTAAAGTTTGGAATTTCTCCTATGAGATTTTAATTTACCCTCTTTTGTTTTTTGTTTTTATTTATAGTGCTAATGAGCTCCTGTTATGCAATGAGGACATTGCAAACCACCTCAAGTAAGATGTTTGATATCTCATGTGTGTAGATGGGTTGAGTTTGCAAAACATTGCCTTTATTTTTGGGTTGAAGTTGTTTACTTTAAAAAATAGTTTCATTTAAGTAATACTCTTAAGTTTTAGTTGAAGTGGAGTTATTTTTGTTCATTCTTAACTATTTTTGTTCACTTCTTTTTCCAGTGATTGCTTTTGCTAATGCTAAAACATATACAAGTCTTTTTGCTTCTTTTTTCAGTGAGGTGTCATTTGAAGATTTCCTTTGGTACGTTCCTTTTTATCAAAATACTCTTATGATCTTTGTAAGATATAATAGGTTGGAACCATCTAGATTTTGTTTAGAAAATGTCAAATATATAACAGATTTTTAATATGAACCACATTACACTATAATAGATTACACCTGTGAATGCAACGAGTTGTTTAACTCATATAACTAGGTAGACAGTGCACAACGCACCAATTATTTAATTTGCAGGTAGTATATGTGTTGTTGTCTCCCTGGTTTGTTTCTTGATGCTTCTTTTTCCTTTTTGGTTTTTTCCTTTCAATAGGAATACTTTCTAAATGTAGGTCATGGCCCCAATGCTAGCTTTTGTCCTACTTTAGTGTCACATCATTTCAATTTCATGAGAGGGCTTGCAATCTATTGGATTTGGGTGCTACTTGATTGTTTAGAATTTATCTATTTCAGTTTCATGAAAGGGAAAACTAAATCAAGATTTAATCATATTGATAAATAAGACCCAACTTAGGGAAGAAATTGATCACCCTAGAGTACTTTACATGTTTATCATAATTTGCCACTTTTTTGAGTTCTGGATTTAGTTTATCATATATATCTTTAATGTTTGATTCTCTAGTGCTACTTTCTCTTTGTTATTTTACTTATATATATAAGAAAGTTACATTATATTTACATAACCTTTTAAGCAAAATCACAAAATTGGAGTTCTAGTGAGTTAATTATGATGTCTGACATGGGGTACCTAAATATGTAGATGTGGTTGACTGTCTATACAATTATTGGAAGCTGGAGCTAAGGATGAGAGGGAGAAGTTGGATGATTTTAGTTTTAGTAAGGTGCTTCCCAATACATGTGACCCAACACATGCAGAGTTTCCAAGTATTTTTGGAGTTAAAGTTTACCTCCACCCAAATTCAGTATATGGCAAGTTCTTCTATTGATTAGCATATGATGTGATGGTTCATGTCTCAAGTGTTGAATTGACACTTGACTAGAAAAAACAGCAAGGGCATATATACATGTATGTTTTTGGTTATTTAACATGTGTATGTAATGGTATGCTTCAACTATAGATCATAAGAAGTGTAACTTGATGTCCACCTACATGTAGCATTGAACATAATTTTCTGATACATGCACTAGAGTGAAGTATTATTTTAGAAAGGAATTGCTTGCAGCCTGAATGAATGAGAGTATTCTTTGTGTGCATCCTGTAGTGTGTTGACCTCAAAGAGTAGATTTGATGGGTTTTATTTAACTTGAGCATTTTTAAATTATTTTAGAAGGGAATTGCTTGAATGTAAATTCTTTATTATGCAGCTTGTGGTTTTAATGTTGGGGTAGATATGAAAAATTGATTGATGATAGGTTTGGAATTTCTATATTCACACACACACACACATATATATGGAAATACTTATATAGGGAACGATATGTACTTATATTTTGTGCTATTTAAACTGATTGATTGGGCATGCTATATATATATATATATATATATATATATATATATATATATATTGGGATGCCAAGTTTGGGATCATGTGATGCAAGGGAAGATTAATGAATCAATTAATCTAATATATGTTAATTAATATATCAAGGATAAGGAGTTGATGAGAAATGGCAAATACTATTAGTCCAGTACAAAATGTTCATTTCATCATGATGCGGTGAATAAGGTCATATCCAACGAAATGGCTTTCCAACAAAGGTGCTTAATGCAGCGGATAATAATCATTAATGTCAAATATGGGCATTTGTGACGAAACAGTTTCGCAAGAAATAGATGGGATTTTGCGAAATAGATGGGATTCCACAACAAAAATGAGCTAAATCTGAGTTATTGCGGCGAAAATGTAGTATTTTCAACCGTTTAGATTCGTAGCAAATAGGGGAAAGCATCGAAATGAAAAACAAAGCGGCAAAATGGTCTTAAAATAATTGCGGCAAAAATTGGCCTATTTGCGACAAAACAAAGGCGTCCAAAAAAGCCAATAGCATCTAAGATGAACGGTTTTGGCTTTTCTGGCTAATTATATGTTTTTTGCAACGAATAAAATTTGCCAAAAAAGGTAACACAAAAACGTCAACTTTCATCTTTTGACACTGAAGGACAATGATAAATCTGATGCGTCTACCGACCGTCACATGTGAAACCAACGCTTTAGAGCGAATGTATTGATTTTTGTTACTTTTTGCAACCAAACCAATCCATGCAAAAAGACTAATTTCTTATAGTGACAACCTGACATTTGAGAGTTACAAATAATAAAAAAATAACAAACCCAAGCATGCACAAATTCACCATAAACAAATCCAAAGAACAAATTTAAATACAAATACAAGACCTTATTAAAAAAACACCATAAACCTAAAAGAAGCAGACTGTGTAAAAAAAAAAAAAAAAGCCTACAATTATTTTCTCCTCAAATATGTCAAGCCACCCTTGTCAAGTCTAAAGCCTCTAGCCGTCTATGTAAGTTTCAACGCAGCAGATTAAGTAACATACTCCTTTTAGCACCAGTTTTCGTCAAAATGTCAGCAACTGCATTGCTCTCCCTATAGATGTGTCTACAAGTGAAACGTATCTCATCAAGACACCTCATGATCTCTTCCCAAAAGTCCTCCAGGTACCACAAGCCACACCTTCGACTCTCAATGATCTAGTCAATAATCGGTTTTGAATCCATCTCTACCTCAATAGCATCAAAACCCATACTCCAAGCATGCCGCAATCCATAAAGCAAACTTATAACCTCTACATGATGAGCATTAGAACATACCAATAGGAGCACAAAAACTCAATCTCAACTCTCCATTGTGGTCATCTCTTATTGCACCCCCCACTCTTGATGCATTTGGATTTCTTAATGAACAACCATCGATATTAAGTTTACACCAACCAATCTTAGGCTTCTTCCATCTCACAATCTTATCGCACCTTGTACGAACTTTTGGGATAGGAAGGTGTAAGGTGTGAGATCTCAGATTTATGTGTATTTTTACACGTTATTTTATTCTCGTATTGATTAATTTAATTTAATTTAATAATATTATTAATTGTGTTTTATTTGTTGAAGATATTATTTAGGCTATTAATTAGTTAATATTGAGTTACGTTGCTTTTCTTATGTATTTTAATATGTGTTAATTATTTTAATAATTAGAATTTAATTAATTTATTTTATTATGTGAGTTTATTTGATCTGCTTTCGTTATATTAATTATTGTTTTATTTTTAATATTGCGCTTGGGTTTAATTTATTTCTATTGTTTGACTTTAAATATTTTATTTTATTGATATTAGATTGTAGTATTTCAAGTCGGTTTTTATTTAATTTATTGTGTTTCTTTTTCTAGTTAGTCTTTTTCTTTTTTTTTTCCTTTTCTTTTTCTTCTTTTTCTTCCTTTTCTTTCCTTTTTCCTTCCTCACGAAATTCGGTCCCAGACCCGCGTCCATTGCCTCCTCTCCCTCTCGCCGGTTCTCTCATCTCTCCCAGGGCCGCCGTCGGCCACCCACCGGCGACACCGCCCAGCCCAACCTCACCCCCACATGCTGGCGAGTTCAACGGCACCGGTGGTGTCACCTCCGACCACCCCACTGCCCCTACACGGCCCTCTACCCGAAATAACTAATTTAGCTTCCCTTGCATTTTTCCAGCCACCGCCGGCCACTTCTTGGCCTCCGACCACCACCATTAGACTTCCCACTCTCCGGCGAGCATAACCCACCGCCCAAAGCCACCCATCGCCGCCGGTTATCCCTCCACCTGAAATGGGTCCTAAAACCGATTAATCTTCGCCGCGCTGCCGTCCGGTCATCGTAGGCCTCACCACCGCCACCAAAAGACTCCCCTCGCCCAGCCGGTCATTCCCCTAACTTAGTTTCCCCAACCGTTGCCTCACATTCCCGGTATCACCTCAAACCCGAAAATGGGTTTTCACCCATTTTGAGCCCGATCCGCCACCTTCCGGTGGTTGTGCCGTCACACCATCACTTCCATGAGATTCCCCATCCTTCAAAGAGTATTTTCCTAAATTTTGGTGTCAAAATGAGTATTTTAGCCTAACGTATCGGTGACTGCTACGAACGCTGTGGATGAGCGTTGTTCAAGGATTTGCGTTTTTACCCGCTGTAAGTACTTTACAAACGAGCTTTAAGATTTAAATATATTTTTGGCATCAACAATTATTGTGTTTGATTATTGTTGCTATTTGTTGGTTGATTGGATTATTTAAATGTTGGATATTTGGTGCATGGTTGTCTGCATTGTGTATTTACGTGCATGCTCATGAAAATATTTGGAAATTGAATTTTTGCATGATTTTAGATATTCATGTGTTGGAAATGGAAACTGGGTTTTAAATTGAGTTTAATGGATTTTAATAGTTTTTGGCTGAGTCATAACAGGGACGGCGATACGTAACGCCCGTTGTGATCAGAGTGTGTGTGTGGATGACATAATGGGGACGACGATATGTAACGCCCATTATGGTCATTGTGTGTGTGTCAGTCATAATGGGGACGGCGATACGTAACGACCATTGTGATTGATAGTGTGTGGATGACATAACGGGGACGACGATACGTAACGCCCGTTATGGTCATTGGGTGTGCATTTCATATCGAGGACGGCGATACGCAACGTCCGGTATGAAATGAGTGTGTGTGAATCATAATGGGGATGGTGATATGTAACGCCCATTATGATTGGTGTTTTGTGTAAATCATATCGGGGACGACGATACGTAACGCTCAGTATGATTGGTTTTGAGGATGTTATTTTATGAGAAAGGATGGATCATTTTATTGGGATATTATTTTGGACTAAAATGAGATTTTGGCGTGTGTGGTTATTTCATTGACTTTGAGGAAGATGATTTTAAGTCTCATGCATATGGTAATTTGTTCATGGTTGTTGTTGTGACATTAATGTATTTATTATCTTGGGTTTGGTTGGGTTGTACTTACTTGCGATGCCATCTTTGGCGTCGTAGTTTTTGGATGCAGATTTTGAAGAAGCTGGGCCTGAGGAGACGGCTCCGCCGTTGATGTGTTATTATTATTAATTGTTATTTCGGGAAATTATTTTCCCCTTTTAAAAATATGTATTTGTTTTAATTTGTATATCAGATGACTGTATTAAATCTCCTATTGGAGAGTTTATATTAAAATGTTTTGTAAAACATTTCTAAAAAATTCTGGTACTTAGATAATAATTTTATTATCCGCTGCGACTTATATTTTATGTATGTCACGTGTGCACACACGTTTGACACTTGTCGTTGGGATGTGTGACCCGGATTGTCATCATCCGGACGCCTCGATTCCCGTATTCTTTTTAAGGGGAATTTGGAGGCGTCACAGGAGTGAAGCAACTCCTCATCATTTTTACTGATATTGTTTTGATCTTTAAATTTTAAAATCACCCAAGACAACCAGTATTTAATAGATATCCATATTATTTCAACTGATTCAAGAAAACTTTCCATACGAGCGTTACATCTCCTCCACCACAAATGCCATGTAACAATAATAAGAAGACCAAGAATCTATTCTCGACAAAAGGAATGTTTTGCACGTCGAAACCAACACTCCACTCTCTCTTTCCAACTTCTTCCTATCAAATTCAACATGCCTAATTGAAAATAGGCCCAACTCTAAATCTGTGTAGCAAACTCACCCAAAGGTACGACATGGTCCTGATCCTCATAAGCACCCAAAGTGCAGCAATTACACTTTGATACCCGATTTATATAAACTCTTCTCAGCCTATCATCCATGGTAAGACAAAGATACAATGTTTTCCACATTAAAATCGGCATTTTTTTTTTGGAATAAAAGGATGTCAAACCCAACCCATCCATGGAATCGTAGGAGAATGAATAAGAAGGTAATCATAAACACTTCTAGTGGAAAACTTACCATCCACCTTAGGAATCCAAATAAGAATATATTTTAATTGCCCAATTTTTCAATCAACACATCCATTTTTTCTATATCAACCAGTCTTTGGAAAAGATAAATATTTCATCCTTTTCCAAATTTACACTCCGCTAACAAAAGAGAAAGGAGATCCTTAATCTATCATTGATCACACAAAGGGTTCTCACCAACCCAATGATCCCTCTAAAAAGACAAATTGTTATTTTTAACCTGCCACTAGATTCGGTTTGTTTGCATAGATGGAAGATTCTTCATAAGCATATGCCAAAAACTAGTTCCTTAGGACCAATTAACGAAATGAAAATATAGTAGCTAGCAAGGTAAATGTTGCACCAATTCAAATTAATGCTAGCTAGCTAGCTAGGAACATCATTTATGTCAGCAATTGGATACGACCTACTAATATAATAGGTTGACACGACACAACTCGTTTTGATCCATTAATAAATACTATAAAATAGGTTAACACGATGCAATCCAACCCGTTTATGTAAATAATGAAAAGCAGTATCTCAGTATCTAAGTAGCCCTTCCTTGACTTAGTGGCTTACAGCTTATACTTGTCCTCAAGCTCAACAAAAAGCTTACTCAACTTGTAGTGAACCCACCATGATGAAGGGAAGCAAAGGCCTTCGTCTAGCCCACAACCATCATCCAATGAGAGCATGTAGTTTCTGGTCAAGAATTCCAGCTGTTGCATTTCTCTCTCTAGCCCTGATTCAAGTTCTTAATACTAGTGAAACCTGGACTAGATTCCAATTCATGATTAGGAGTCGTTCGATCCGGTCCAATTTTTCCATTCGACCCGCGAGGAAGCTTCGATTCGAACTACTTCCTATCCGTAGATAAAACATTCGTTGTTGCAACCTCTCGAGAAAGATGTGTTTGGGATGGACGACAGACATTGCCGCCAGAGACAGATAGAACAGGAAGATAATAGTATTGCCCCACCTTCCTATTCGAACTTCTTCCCGATTCAGGTTGAACAAACTCAAAACTAGCCCATTTGACCTGATTTAAGTTTAACATAATTTTATATAAATGTCAAAATCAGAATATTTATAAAAACTATAGAACTAACTATAAGTCCAACAATAAAAAGATCAAAATTAAAATATTAAAAAAAAATTATTTTTAGATATAAGAATATAATTGTAATTTTAACTTTCTTATCGAATCAATATAGATTACTCGTTTTCAACTCGTTTTGACTTGAACTTATTATAATTAATTTAAAACTAATATTATCGTGTCGTGTTTGGATTAATTAATAGATTGTGTCACATATTATAACTTCTAGTACGCTAATCTCTATGTACGACATATGTCCTTGTTTGATTGCGTTTCGGTAGCAGCTTCAAGCTGATTGCACTAGATCAATATAATTGTTATTGTAATTTGCAATAAATTATATTAATTGAGTTTTAATCTGTTTAATTGTATCAGTTTCTGATCTTTCTCATTTCATTTTCTTTCAATGCATGATGTATTCTTTCTCTCAGCCAATTTTCCAAAAAGAGCCTTATAATTTGGAATATCATGACACATTGACAATTAGAATTTGCCATGTAATTAAACATATATATATATATATATATATATATATAGCAATCCGCTAAATTAAAGATCAGTCAACCAAACATATATACATATATATATATATATATATGTAGCAATCTCGTACGTTAGTAATGTGATGAATTAAAGATCAGTCAACCAAACATATATATCAAACGGACCGGGAGATGCTAGCTGGGAGTCTAATTAATGGTGAGTTTATTTTTTGTATCTATTTAGTGTATTTTTTTCTCTTATTATTTTTTTTATTTTTACATCAATTTTCAAACTCCTAAATATTTTTTTAAAAAAGAAAAAAATTTCATAATATTAGGAAATAATATTTTTTTTAATCATTAAAAAAAACAGGTATCAAAACGGAACACCAAAATGAACCCCTTGCCATTTTCCATACCAAACATATATACCAATTATCACAAGATAACATGAATGCATTGTATAGGCATGATAAATATCGATCATACCCTCTCAATAGCATAGCATCCTCATTCTCAATATCATTGCATGTACGTAGACATGCAAACAGAGGATCGTGTTAATTTGCATATGGGCATGGGCATGGGCATGAGTCACACAGGTATGCATGCGTCAGCTGTAGCTAGCAGTACTACTAGCCTGACGGTTGATGAATATGAGAGAGAGAGAGGAGGCACTCCTGTCGAGTGCATTTAAAGGCAAAGTCATCATTACACAAGTACGTCATCATTGTTCAGCAATTACAAAATATTATTATATTCTGATGGATCGAGTACCTTCTTTTTAATTTATTTTGAAGAGATTCATGAGCCAGCTTGAAATTTAAGATTTGAGATGTATCATGTTGATCGATCATTAATTACCACCAACTCAGAAGAAAATCGGATACATGCCAGCTTCTGATTTCATTTCCAATATCTTTTCTGTGCCATTTCTTCGCATTGGATTTTGAGTTTTTTGGGCATTACAGTAAGAGCATTCAATGTCCTGGACATTTCCTCTGTATTAACGGCCTTTCATACTTCTGGCAGGGAGAGAGAGAGAGAGAGTTTTAAGGCTTGCCAAGTTAAATTTCCCCACCCACCTCTCGCCAGGCCAGTGTCTCTTTTGTCTTTATTCCATTGTCTTCTGTTTTGTTCGGAAAATGCCTTTTGCTTCAGTCTTCGTGATATTCAAACTAATTCAACTCAACCATTTAATATGAGAAATGAATCCCAAGGCATTTTATATATTAATTCCAAATATATATTTAGTTTCATTCCTTTTGCTGCATCTGTCCAATCACTCAGATAATAGGCGCGCGTTGATAATTACAAAACAGATACTCTACTCTTGGATGCCATCAAAAATATTATTTATATATATATATATATTTATAAATATCATACAAGAATATTATTTATATATCTCCTAATCTAACTATTTGTTTGTGTTTTTGATTTCTAATTCCCTCTTATCATGCTTTGATCTATTTTTTTATATAATTTTTTAAATAGTTTGATTAACATGATAATAATAATACATCACCAATTTCATAAAAAATATACAAGACTGTGTACCTTTAATAATACTATACAAGCCATATATGCATGCATGATCTTGAAATAATCCATCAAAATTGGAAAGGAATTGATGAATATAAGTTTGCCATGGACCATAATGCCATTATCCACTTTTCTAGGCCACTTTCGGAAGATTTAGTTGCATTGTTACAACAATAATGCAACTAACTTAACTCAAGAAATATTTTAAAAAATTATTAATTGTTAAAAAAATTATTTTATAATATATATCTATTCTATTATAATAAATAATTATTTAATTGTTACTTAACGATTTTTTTCATTTTTCGTTAAATATATATCCATTAGTTCGTCTATTTGAATTATGAATTGATTTAATTCTTGAAATTTAGTCCCCTATTCATGTTCTTAAATCAAACACTTCAAATTTAAATATAGCCAAATTCAAAACTCTTATTCTCCCAAAAATCATTATCAAACTCTTCCTCAACTCAAATCTGTTTAGACTATCCCTCAGTTACAATTTGAATGGATTTTTAGATTTAAACAAACACCCAATTTTAAACTCAACTCAATCTCCTTATGATCGACGTTACTCTTATCCTATCATCTATAAAACTCACCCAAAACTCATATTAAATAACACAAATTATATATAATTTATATAAAATGCAAATTATGAATTACTAGTATTTTATTACTAATATTTTATATAACATGCAAATTATAATATAACATTATAATATCAATAAACATATTTCACGTTACAAATTATAATATAAAATTATTTATATAAATTATAAATTATATTATATATTATATATAAATTTCTATATATTATTTAAAATTTCTATTAATTCTTTGTATAAAAAAAATATAAAATAATTAAGTTTAAATCTGTTTAACAACTACATTTGCGAAGATAATTATTTGAATAAAATATTATTTATTTCTCAATTTAAATTCATTATGAAACATTAAATTCACATACTAATAATATCTAATGAAATTATAATAATTATTAAGTAATTATATTTCATCACTTCACATCAGTTTATGATTTACTTTTATATAATTTTTTCGTTATTAAAATATTTTTCTTTTATTACTTGTCAAATATTTATTAGAACTTACATTTGTTTTTCTCTACGCATTACATTATTAACCAAAGCTTATTTATTTATAAAAACCTTATCATTTTTTAAAAATAATTGTTTGACTAAACTAAGAAAACGTGATTTGCACGTTACTTCTTCCTAACACACACATATATACACATACACGTTTATGTACCTAGCCGAGTGTGTTTTACCAATAATTGAGATGAACTTTAGCCTGTGAATATTGTTATTTAGATTTACTCACACCGATCTTCTTCATGATCTCTTTAATTTCACAGTAATAATCTAGTCAATATTTTTTGAATCGTTCTCTATTAAAGCCTGAAAACTGCCATATTTGATTCAAACCAAGCGCTAGCGTGACCAGCTTATAATTTCTACACACTAAAAACTAATTCCACTTGCACGAAAACTTCACAAATATTAATATGATGCTTTAGTACTGAAAAATGGGTATATACTTTCTTTATCTAACAGATTCGTCAAGGAAGTATTAATTCTTATGGCATATATGTGTGTCATGTCTCTCTCTCTCTCTGTGGAGAATTCTATGATTGGTGGTTTATTGAAAATAATATCAAATTAATATTATCTTGATTTGATTTTCATATTTTTCAAATCATTTTAATTTGATTTGATTATCATAATATTTAATATATTTACCTTTCTTATCTCAATGTAATTTTTCTATAAATAAGGATGTATGCCTTATATTCAATATCAATTCAGAAAACAAAGATGTAGTGCTCAAAAGTCTCTTGCGCTCTTTCTTTCTTCTCCATCTTCTTTTTATTATATTTTATTTTTCTAACATAGTATCGAGCCTAAATTGATCATTCTTCAGTTTTCTTCATGGCTTCCTCATCAAACCCCCCCCCTTCCCTCCCCATACCCAACGGCCAACTTCATGGGTAATGTTTTCTCCTCATGACCTTTTTTTGACAGCTGTCATGATTGGGTGGCTGATAATGGCGCCACCGACCACTTCTACCAAAACTCGTTCCTAACATATCTTTGTTGCCTCCTATGACTTCCTTTTCTAGACTTTCATTTCTCTCTATATCTCTTATATCCCTTTGATTCTCCCAACCTTATTCTTGATTCCAGCTATCTCACTGGAGATAATTTTCACAAATAGCAACATGCACTTCACCGAGCCCTCAATACTAAGCATAAACTCTTCTTTGTTGATGGCACTCTCTAAGCCATGATTGATTTATCTTCCCCATACTATTTTCACTCTGGTGATCACCCAAAATCTTCTTTAGTCGAACATCTTCTCATGGCAATAACTATCTCTCGTGACGACGCTCCATGTGCATGGCTCTTATCTCCGGCCTTCTTGCTTCCATTGAACTCTCTCTCTCAGGCAGTTTGCTATATTGCAACATTCTATAATCTTTAATAATGAAGGTTACTATCAAATTTCAAACTCAAACTTTCGAAGTTTTTCACCTTGAGTTTGAGGGAGAGTATTGAAGATAATATCAAATCAATATTATCTTGATTTGATTTTTATATTTCTCAAATCACTTTGATTTGATTTGATCTTGATTTGATTCTCATAATATTTAAGACATTTACCTTTCTTATCTCAATGTAATTTTCCTATAAATAGGAACGTATGCGTAGAAAGCAAAGATGTAGTACTCAAAATTCTCTTGCGCTCTTTCTCTCTTATCCATCTTCTTTTTATTATATTTTATTTTTCTAACATGGTTGCTTAAAAAAAGAAAGAAACTTCATGACATACGTACTTCAACTTCATGGCCATGGACGCTATAATTACAGAATTCTATGATCTGGCGGTTACTTCGTTGTATTTCATAATTAATAATCACCCATGGACGCTATATCTCATGTATAAATTAATTGGCTTTTTGAAGAAAAAGAATGAAGAAGAAGAAGTAGCTAGTCTCCTTTGGCGCATGAAAGTTCAAACGGATGAAGTTTTTATAAATTCCCCAATTAGCAAGTCATCTGTAATTATAACAGGCCGTATAAATATTGATCATATCTACACACACACAAGTCAATGATCGATAGTACTGTAGCACCCAATGACATGGTCAGGTAATAGATTTGAATTCCACGTGCTTGGGGATTTATAATCAATACACACACAAATATATATATATATATATATATATATTCCTTTTGTGACAAGAGTTTTCCTATTTCAATTATGTAATTCTCCTTTCAATAATGGACGACCGATGTGCCACTCATGACTCTTATATATATATATATATATATATATATAAATCCCCAAGCACGTGGAATTCAAATCTATTACCTGACCATGTCATTGGGTGCTACAGTACTATCGATTGGCCGGGTACTGGTGCCGAGATGTTGTCGAGCAATGAGTGACATCTTAATTGGAAATATTAGGGTTAGATCATGATCACATAACATGATCAGCAACGTCTGCCTGAGAAAAAATTCATAAGGAAATTAATTCAAATTCATTTTGTGGCTATATATATATATATATATATTTGTTTATTCATGGTGGCTCAAGCAGATCCATGCAAATTAGCTGATTATCATATATATATATATATATATATATATATATATTATATAGTGTCTATGTATAATTGGACTGTTGAGGATTATTAGAAAAGTTCAAAGGAGTAGGACCAAATTAAACAGACTTCGACTGCAATATATATATATATATATTTATATATATTTATACATATGCATGCATGGCACTTTTTAAGAGGAAAACCCCACGATCAACTATTTGGAATTACAGTGAAACTGGAACATCAAGTACATTTTTGGCAAGCCAGCTAGCTACTAACACCTACATGACAAAACACTTACCAGTACTTTTTCATATTTTTGGTCATAATAAAACAAGCATATATAACATTAAATACTAATTAAATTAATTAGTGGCATATATATATATATATTACATATATGCAGCCAAAACATATTGCCTATAAAAGGGCTGTTTGATCATCGATAATTGAGATAAAATCCGAGACACTCTATTAACTTCTGATCTCCTGTTAATTAATTGAATGCTTCAAACCAGTTCAGTTAGAAGTACTAGTAGTACTAGTGCATGATGTTCATGAGTTAGTTAATTACAGTATTCCTAATTAATTAATTAATTAATGATTCATGCATCAATTAATGGGATATGCGGGCAGATGGAGTAGTTTCAATTGTGTGAGACATGTATGATTCAGACGGTAGTACTGAGTATAATATATATGTGACGCAACCGTGCGCATTGTTGGCTGTATCATAAGAGAAAAAGTCTGTAGACTCTGGCGTCAGGACACTGAACCACACAGTGTCAACTCTGTGGGCAATAATCTTATAGTCATGCGCGGTCATATATATATATAAATAAAAATATTTTTTTTTATTAATTTCAGAGCCAATATTTCCGTAATTATTCATTTCTACACACACATATATATTACTTTGGTTGATAGCTAGGGTTTTTTGGTCAACACCTCAACAGTACTGGGAGTTGTGTCTGCATTCTTTTTCTTTTCTTTTCTGTTTTTATAAGTATTTCTTAAGAGGGTCGATATCATGTACTTCATGTAGCATAATATCATCACAAATAAGAAGATTAATTGATCTCTAATACATGATTTCAATTACATGAATTCCATGCATGTTATTGTTTTTCAAGCTTTGCTTCAACAGAAATATTTAAATAAAAAATGATTTAAGCCAATCATCCATTTGGAGTAATTTTAGGCAACTAATTTTGATAATTAAAATATTACAAGTAAAACCCAGTCCCTCATATATAATTAATTTTCTCCCTTACAAATCTACATAAACATGATCATCAGGAGGTCACCCAATAATTTAATCATCACATCCCCAAAGCATAAAATAGTTAATAATAATAATAATAATAATAATAATAATAATAATAATAAAAGCATCGATTGTCATGTTTATCGTAAGAGTTTGGACATTTACCATTTATGGGTTTGGGCAAGTTTTTGTTCCATAGAATTGAAGAAACCCTAAGAAGGATCAATTGTGCGGCGGTCGTCCCCAGCAGCAGCCCTAGTTTGCTGAAACTGACTCAGTTGTCCTATGCTCGCCGAGACATTCATGGCCAAAAGGCTTGCATCATAGTTGTTTCCTGAATCGAAGCTCCTGATCATCTGCTGCTGATGAATATGATCCCTTGGGAAGAACTGGTGATGGTAATGATGGTGCTCGCGGCCGGCGCCGATCAGATTGATCCCCAAGTTCTGCTGGTGGTTGTGGTTGGTGGCAGTGGCTGCTGCGGCGGCGGCGGCGATCAGACCGTGGCTTGTGATTCCCAAGTTTTGGTATTTGGAGAGTTCAGATTTGGCGCAGCTGAGGTCCATCTGGAGCTGCCGGAGTTGGTGTTGGAGGAGAGAGATGACTCCGACGCAGCCATAGACGGGGTCTCGGAGACGCATGTCGGCCTCATAGGCGAGAGAATTCACGGCGTCCTCGCGCTGGTGCGGGTGCAACTCGTTCAGAAGCTTAGTCACGTTGCTTGCACCAAACACCTTGTGCACGTTTGCAAATTTCTGGGGTTGGTCCGGTGGGAAATATGGTGCGAAAACGCACTCCGGCTGGCATTTGCGCCGGAGAAACTTGCACGCTGCACATGGGGAATTCGATGATGATGCCATTATCTTTTACTTTCTCCCCTGAAAATCGAACAAGATCCAGTATTATTGACATGATCGTCGCTATTATGAGAAAGAGATTTTGCTAGCTAGCTAGCTAAAATTTATGAAAAATAGGAAAAATAAAACAAGAAAGAAGTGATTTTTATTTATGAAAATATTAATTTCCATGGTAAACAGGAAAGGTCAACAAACACAACGTGCTTTGAGTTTATAACGAAGTCATGAAACATGTTGATCAGCATTTTTAATCTTGACCGGGGAAGAAGAAACAAACAGGGAAAACTAGTAAATGAATTGATATACTTAGAAGAAATTATCCAAACTATTTTAATATAACAAAAAAGATTGAAAACAATCCTAAAAGAGTGCAGAGAATCATTCACAGTCTGTGACACGATGGCGGTGCAACTATAATTGCTAAGTCTAAAAGGGTCAATTAGCACCCCCAACCAAAGTTCAAACTATCTGTACGATCTTAAACCATGTGAAACTAGTTAAAAAAACAAAATAGTGAAGATTAATTCTACCTAAAAATATAGTACAAAATGATTAACCTAGGGTGACGACCCAGCTATGAAATAGAAATTACAGCTTCCTAGTAAAATGGAGTTAGTTAATAGAAATAGAGGAATGATTTTCTTCCTAATGTTCTTTTTTTTTTCGGAAGGAATCAAAATGAAATGTTATTGATTTTTTCGGGGGCAGTTCAAGAGATCTGACTGTAAATGAAGGCTAGTATGTGGTCAAACTGCCTAAATCAAGGAATAAACACAGCTGATCCCTTGAATATGATGTTCTTATACACATATATCAGGCTATATTTTCATTTCTCTCACCAATAAGAAAGAAACCCTAAACCAGCGGAATATAAGGTTTTACCTTGAGAGAGAAAGTAGGTTTACAGATCAGAGGGAGAGAGGTGATCGTGGGGAAGGGAGAGAGAGAGGGGGGGCCGGTTGAGGACTTTCGTGAGTGGTGAGGGCTGGAGAGAGATCGGGAACCAGTAATGGGAAAGGGAAAAAAGGTGGGTTAGTACTCGTATGGTGGGATTGAGGGATTGGATCTCGTGAATATATAAGAAAGGTTATATATTTCACCCTTTCCAATGAAAAGTTTGGAAGTAGATCTTGCTTGAATTTCATACAAGTATGCATATTTTACTCCATTTTTTCTTTAAAGATATGAGAGTCGAGACCTTTAAGAAAGGGTTTGATGGAAGACCTTGGAATGAACAAAATCATACCATAAACCGTTTTTTATCGTATATGGGTAGTAAAAGAAGCAAATAGTTGAAAAAAATGGTCATACAAATATGGGAAAATAAGAAAAAAAAATGGTTGTAAGAAAGTGGTAAAAAAATAAGAAAAGAATTTGATGAAAAGGAGATCAGATGGGAATGAGAATAAGAGTAGTCTGACTCTGACTGAAGGGAGATCTTGGGATGATAGACCTTCCCCTCCTCCTCTAATTCTTATTCTCTTCTGTCTTGGGAGTTCAACATATAACATAAAAAAATGAAATTAAAGGGAAAGAAAATAGAGGAAGAAGTGCTAGTCCTTATTCAAGTGGTGTGTGGCCTCGATATGATCTCTTCAGTCAAACCTTTTCTTTGATCTTCAAACCACTGTTATAGTACTATTGATAATGATGATAGATGTGGCTGAAGAAACCGGATAGATAATTTGCCAAGAGCCCTTGATCAAGCTTTTCACAGTCGGCCCCTCTTTTTCCTCCCTATCTTGGTCTTTCTAATTGCTTGTACGACGTCCTTTGAACAGGCAATGCTTTCTCTTTCTTTCTCCTTGATGAGACCCCAGCTCCCTTTTCTTTTCTCTTTTGTCGGCTATTCCTCCTTTTGAGCCGATGGAAGTAATAATATCATATACCTAAGCTAGCTTTGTAAACGTTCATGCAAGATCTCTGTATTCTTTCAGGCCGCGTTCTTCTCGCTTCTACTTTTCCGCCGGAAAAACAAATGGCACCGAAAACGCATATAAAGATGATAATCTCTCAAGGTAGCTATAACCCTAAGCTCAATCAGCTAGCTAGAGAGAGAGAGAGTGAGAGAATGTGTTGATCTTTTACTGGAAAAGATCAAATGGTGGGTGGGAGAGATAATATCGGCAAGGCGGGGGAAAGTCCCCCAGAAGCAGAGGCTAAGGAGACGCTGAGAAAGCAAGCACAGCGTGAGTACTCTGAGAGAGAGTAGAATATGAGATCAGTGATGACTGAGGGAGATAGAGAGAGTGAAAGGGTTTTTTTTTTTTCTTATTATTAATAATACAAATTATAATAAAGAGAGTAGCAGGGATTTATGTTGGTGGCATGTTGACAAGACCCATCCTCGGTCTTCCTATCTTGTGCCCAGTACTACAAACTGGTATAGGGGTAGCATCTTTCTTTCTTTCTTGAGTATTTTTAGGCTTTCAGGTTGTGCTTTCTGTCGCTTACCGCCTGCCTTACCCCTTCTGCAATATTCAAAAGATATAATATTAAAAAAAAAAAAAAAAACTCAACTCATTAATCTTGGTTTGATCATCAATTCCCTCATGAAGTAAATTAATTATTTGTACGTACGTGATCTTCCTCTTTGAACCTTTCAAGGGCTTCGGATCATAGTTAATCATTCAGCGAGCTGGCTAGCTAGCTATCTATTACGAATGCCGTACAAATGGTATTAGAAAAAAACTATTTAGTTATAATCAATTAATTTTTATAATAATAATTGTTTATTATTAAAAAAATTTATTATGATTATAAATATTTATTCTTATCATATTTTTGGATAATATATATAAATCTGTGTTATATGTCTTCTGCTATATATATATATATAATATTATGCATTGAATATAATTATGATCAGAACCATTAGCTAGTTTTGATACAAGTGATCATATGATTTCAGTAGTGCTGTTGAATCAACGTACATTATAAGTCATGTAGAGAATACAAAGGTATTAAGAAAGTAACAAATTAAGATGAAAAGTAATATGGAGAAGAAAAGTGACCTTTTTTTGTCCTCTTCGCAGAAGAAAAGTAATTAATTGTTGTCACATGCATGTATGCAGCTCGTTTATTTGCTTCGTTTCAACTTGTTTCGCACGAGGGTGTTATACAGCATATTAAGCCTACACATTATTCACAACTTTATATGGATTTGTGCAGTGGGTAGAAAATAAGGGAAGGAATGATATTCCACTCAAAGATTACTATTTTTTTCTAGCTGTCAAATCAAAGTTGTCGATATCAAGGAGGATTCGACTTAAAGAAATGGAAAACCCTTATATGGCGGTGATCAGTCGTTTACATACATGGAATATGAGAATAAATAATGGGAAATTCTCGAGTACTCATTTCTAATTCAGCAGGTTGAAATTAATATATGTTAAGGTTACTAAGCTTGAGAAACCTGTCTGATCGTGTGCAGTAATTTAATTTGTGTCAAGGGCTTAATATCATGATGGTATATGATCTGATTTTTTAAATAGAAATTTTGAATTTGAAACTCCTGTTTCTTTATTAAAAAAAAAAACATTACAGTATTTTTGTATATATTTATCAATAAAAAAATAATTTATATAAACTCCAAATAGATAAATCTAATACAAACCCTTATAAAAAGTAGACTCCACCTAAAAATGTGTATAAATACTACTCTTTAATTATTATTGGGACATTTTTTTTACAAAAAATTTGTATGTGACTTGTCTATTTAAGACTTGGACCAAGCATTACTGATCATATAAACTAAGCATATTAGGAGATACCTAAGTCCATATAGTTTGCAAATATAAAGTTTTGAAGCTAGGTTAATTTTTTTTTAACCAAGAAACACATGAAAAAGTTAAACTTGTGAAATCAATATTATAAAAGCTCTCAGTCAGTCAAGTGAGAACCCAAATTTAACACCAACCAATAAAAATTTATCACATAAGACGTCTAACAAATTCCCATCTACCCCTACATGCACTAGATTTCATACCTATTTTTTCTTTTTCCCACATCTTCTCGCTCTTTTTCCTTTAACAAAATGAAGATCAGCAAGGAAAAAAAGGAAGGAAGACATGTTGAGCAAAGAAGAAACTTGTTTTCTGTGTTGTTGTATTTGGATTCCTTTTTCACTTTATACATTTCTAGCATTATATACTAAGCACACTACTTTTCAAAAGAGGGGAAAGCAGCACTGCCATGCACTACACTACTCTGCTATCCATTACATTACACAATTATGCACTACACTACTAGGCACGATTCTATACAACTATAGACTATTGGACAAAGAATGAAAAAATTAATACAAATTGTAATATCCAAACAACCTTAACAAGATAAACAATATGTCGCATTATCCAACTTCACTAGGCTGTAACCCCTTCCCCTCCCCCCTCCCCCCCCCCCCCCCCCCCCTCCAAAAAAAATAAATAAAAAGATGGAGAGTGTAAGTTGACAAATTTCATCTTGCTTAAGTGAGCTTGTAGCATATGGGATGGAAGTACCTTGGTGAGGAGGTCTGCATGTTGAAGATAAGAAGGATCATGGGCTATGGTGATTGCACCTTCAAGTATTTTATCTTGAATGAGGTGAGAGTCTAGTTCAATGCACTTGGTATGCTCGTGGAATACTGGGTTTGCTGCAATGTGAATTACAGCTTGATTGTCACAATGAAAAGTGATTAGTCTTGGATGAGGTATATGCAAATCAGTGAAGATGAACCCTAGCCAAGTCAATTCACAGCATGTGGCTACCATGACCCTATACTTTACTTCAGCCAAACTTCTTGACACAATGCTTTGCTTTTTAGATTTCCAAAATATCAAGAATTGACCCAAGAATATGAAATAGCCTGTCACTGATTTTATTGTATCAAAACAGGATGCCCAGTTAGAGTCACAATAAAAGTTGAGTTGCAGGTTTGAGGAGGATGGCAACAACAAACCTTAGCTTGGAACACCCTTGACAGACGTTAGGATCTTTTGAACTGAAGTCAAATGAGTTGTGGTAGGTTGATTCATGAATTGACTGTGAGTTTGCACATGATAACTAATATGTGGCCATATAATTGTGAGATAAAGTAGCCTACCAATTAATCTTTGATAAACAGATGGATAAGCCAGAGGTGAGCCAACAGTTTTGCTCGATTCCAAGTTTTGGTCCATAGGAATTTTCACTGGTTTGGATCCCAAAGCTCCAGAATCATCAAGTATGCCCAATGCATACTCGCGTTGACAAATGTGAATACCTTGTGAGGATCAAGCTACCTCTATCTCAAGAAATTATCTTAAACTTACTATCATGTAGAGAGCCCTTTATGGCCAAATTGGAGTTTAAAGCTTTACTTGCAACCAAAATGCTATCCACATTCACAAGTAAGGCTGTAAAAGAGTTGTCATTCACCAAAGTAAACAAGTTATATTCTACCTTGGATTGAGTGAAACCAAATTCCAGGAGAAAAGAAATCAGCTTCACATACCATTGCCTTGAGACTTGCTTTAATTCATACAAACTCTTGAGTTATTTTCATACTTGTTTAGGGGTTCCCTTTGTGTATTCTGGTGGTCTTTTCATATAGATGCCTCCAAATCACCATGAAAGAAGACATTATTCACATCAAATTGATATAAATGCTAACCTTATATGGCAGTAATTGAGAGAAGACATCTCACAGTAACCATTTTGGCTACTGGTGATAAAGTTTTACTATAGTCAACTAGTCATTCTTGTTGAGTGTACCCATTTGCAACTAACCTAACTTTCAACCTCTCAATACTACCATCTGAGTTCCTCTTTATCTTGTAAACCTATTTGCAATCAATAACTTCTTTGTTAAGAGGTAAATTTTTGAGAACCCAAGTCTTATTTTCCTCTAAGGCCAATAATTCAACATCTATGGCATCACACAGTTAGGATCCTTTATGGCTTGTGAGTATGATGTAGGTTCAGACATACTTGAGAGACTAGAAGAAAAAGCTTGCAACTAAGGTGAAAGGGATTTATAAGACAAGTAGTCATGTAAGGAAAAATAGCAATTGGGGAGAAGAGAAGGGACCTTGTCCACAGATTGGTTGTGAAGTAAGTTCAACTTGCTGGCAGTGGAAGTTTTGAAGGTGACTGGGAGCTATTCTAGTCCTAAATGATCTTCTAAGGGCAGGTTGAGATGGACTTGAATGATTGTTGTCACCATTTGGTTTAAGAGGAGTAGAAGAGGATGAGTTTGTTTCTTCAATCCATATAGGGAAGCACTAGCAACTGATGTTAAATTGAGATAGAGCTTTGATTGAAAGGGAGAGGAGAGTGCCGTGGGGAAGGGCAACAGAAGAGAGAAAAGAAGGGAAGATCTTGAGGAGAAGGGAAAAACTGAGACAGAAGAAAAAATGCCCCTCAACTCACACCCAAAGTAAAACATATCAATCGCATACTTGTATAAACTCAAATAGAGGGTGTAAGATCTCATCCACGTGTAAGCAACGTATTATTACACCTTTCCGATCCCGAGCACCAAACATAGGATCTGGGGTATGCGGTTGCGAAATTGAGCTAATCTTATTTTGTTCTTAGCCCGTAAAGCCATCTACATAGAACAAGACCAGATAGGACAATTGTCACGTGTAAGAGGCTAAGTGCCAAGAAGAAATGATTGGAGTAAATCATCCCCACTAGTACTACTAGCGAAAGATGCCTTGATCAAAGAAAAGAAGGAAAGCTTCGAAAAAAAATATCTAATTACAACATGTATCTATTATATATATATACATGATCATGAACTGGAGAGTAAACAACCTAACTAATTTGTACACGTGGATAACAAACAAGCTAACTCAGTTATATAATTATAAACTTATACATGTCATGATTTTTTTTTTTTTTGCAAAGTATATATGTCATGATTTTATCTTTAATAAAAGTAATTAACTTGGATAGTCTTTTTCCTAACTAAAATGAAGGAATAAATACTTAAAGTTATTATCCCGGCCCGTAGAAATGTATAAGTTTCTACTAAAAAAAAGGGGGTTTTGCCCCATGTATGAAAGTACCTCCTTTTTCGAGTAAAAAAAACCTCAAAAAACGAAAGAAGATAAAATGCCACATGACAAACGTCCTAATTATTTTGGCCCTCTCTATTATGTCTTTTACTTGTTCATCATCATCATAATTATTATTATTATTATCATTATTATTATTATTATTATTATTATTATTATTATTATATGAAAGATAAAATTCATTCATCAAATATAAGGATATAACAAAACATCATGCTCAATGATGTGGGAGACAAATTCAGGGGGATTGTTCCACCACACCATCAAGTTAGGGAGATGCCTGGAATATTTAGCCAAGCAATCGACTGCAGCATTAGCCAAACGACTTCTATGCTGGACTACAACTTTAGGAAACCTACTTAATAAGCTTTTAATCTCAAATACAAGGTTTCCCCATACAGACACATAATCTTCTACACTAGTAACTTCCTGCACAACTAACAGTGAATCACTTTTAATAAGGAGATTAGGGATAGATAAAGGAAGACAAAATTGCAAGCCTTTCAATAAAGCAAGAAGTTCAACTTCCATTGAGTCCAAAATATTGTGTTCAGGTTTGCAAGCAGTCAAAATCACTTGTCCGTAATTGTCCCGAAGAATCATGCTAACTCTTGACTTGCCTTGCTCTTGAAATAATGCTCCATCAACGTTCAGCTTCAAAGTGTCACTTTCCAAATACCCCATGTGTTCAGGTGCTATCAATCTACAATGCAGTCGAAGTGCTTGCTTTTGTACTGCTGTAGATTGGTATTCCATAGTCGTTGATAAGGCATGATCAATAGCTTATGCTAGTGGAATTCTTTTATCCTCATAAATTAACTGGTTTCGACTATACCAAATACCCTATGCGCACAAGAATAGTTTTTCAAGTTTACCTTCTTTTTATCTCTAGATTATCCATTGCACAATCTAAATGAAATCCCTTTGCATCATAAATTTTTGCAGACAAGGCAATTGAGAGGCCAGAGCATCACTTAACCTAGGACAATACAGTAATGCATGATTTAGATCCTCTTCAGTTGAGTTGCACTATCTACATGTGGCTTCCTGAAGGATTTTGTTGGATTTCAAATTAAAAAAAGTTGGCAAATCATTTTGACACACCCTCTAAGCAAAAATTCTAACTCGATGAGGAACTTTAAGCTTCCAAATTTACTTCCACATTTTGCTTTGTTCTGCTCCATAAGACACTTCACCAACAAGTCTGCTTTCCTTTGTGGACAAAAAGAACCTATAAACACTTCAAACTGAGAACAAACCAGTCTTCTCAGATTTCCAAATAATAACGTCAAGTCTTGTAACTATTGGGAAAGTTAAGTTAAATACCTCATAAGTTTTTGTAGGAGAGAGAAATCAAGATACTCATTCTATATCTCATCGGTGTCTATTATCCTTCTATTAATGTAGAGATTGTCTAATTTAACTGCTCTGAAGAAATTAGATTTGACACAGGGATCAACTTATGTTGTGGAAGCTGATAATCAGACTAGATATTAATAGCTTTACTGTCTCCTACTCGCCATCGACATCGTTGAAGTAGTAGTTTTTTTTACTCTCAAATACCTCTTCACACATAAGAGGGTGAAGCTACTAAATTGGCCTTTGGAAAACTAGTATTAGGAAAATACTTAGCCTTATAAATTTTATGTAATATGGAGCTTTCTTCTTTTAGGATCCTCCATCCTTGTTTAGCCAAGAGATTCATGTTAAAAGTATGTAAATCTTTAAAATTCATGCCTCCTTGAGCTTTTGAATTGCATAACCTCTTCCAACTAACCCATCTCACTTTATTTTTCTCTTTTTTTTGTCGCCACCAGAACTTTTCTATAAGATTCTCCAAATCCTGACATAACAAGAGTGGTAACTTAAAACAACTCATAGTATAAGTAGGAATTGAGAGTGTCACAGTTTTGATGAGTATTTCTTTTCCCCTTGTGATGAAATTTTTTTTTTTTGCAACGTTGAAGCTTTTGTCATATTTTTGATCTCAACTCTGAAAATGCTTGACTCTTACTCCTTCCCACCATAGCAGGCAGCCCTAAGTATTTATTGTATTGGTGACATTGCTGAACTCCCCAAAATTGTATAATGTCAGCTTGCAAATTACTCGGGACAATTTTGCTAAATACCATGGTTGTTTTGTCTCTATTTATCTTCTGACTGAAGCTTGCCCATACAATTTCAGAAGATTTAAAAGTGAATAGCTGGTGTGGAGATTAGCTTTGCAAAAGAGCACAATATCATCAGCAAACATGAGGTGATTAATTCTTGGAGCTCCTCTACATACTTGAATGCGTTCCACCTCACCTTGCATATCAATTTTTTATAATAGTGAGATTAGACCCTCTGTACATAATAAGAAAATATAAGGGAAGATGAGATCTCCTTGCCTTAGGCCTCGTGTAGGATAAATTAGTCCATTTGGTTCATCATTAATTAGTATTAAAAAAGAAATTGTTCTAACATAATGCATCACTAGACTTGTCCATGATTATTAGAGTCGAGGCAATGTATAAAGATATATATATATATATATATATATATATATATATATATATATGGTGCATGGCTGGTCTAAAAAATAATTATTTAATTACACATGATGTGGTACGTACGTGCCGCGTCCTTTCTGGGAATTATGAATAGTGATATAATAATTAAACATACTGTAGATGCATGCTTGTTAACTCATGGGCTTTTTTTATAAATTAAATATAATAGCGACCTTTTTTTACCTCTTGGGCTTAGAAGCCGATTGACTTTAATCAAGAGATTATATTATATTTAATAACAACTAGCAGCAGCTACCTATCTAGGAGTAGTAGTATATAGTCTTGAATACAGAGGTAATTAACAACTTTCTTTCTGCAAATTGATTAAGATATATATGGTACTAATTTCTTTATACCTCTTCTATTGTTCAGTTTTTTTTTTCTTTTTTTACTTTTTTGAGTTCGAATTAAAATTTTCAGAACATAATCTTCTTGAATAGTCTAAAAGAAAATAAAATCAATCAATTAACATAATCATATAATTTAATTAAAAATAAATTTAATTTTATAATAATTGATTGAAAGAATAGGTTGATTAAATTATTTATCTATTTTATAAGTTCAATTATTTATGAAATTAAATTTATTTTTAATTAAATTGCATGATTAGGTTGATTAATTAATTTTATTTTCTTTTAAAATATTACTCAAGAAGGTCATAATAATATTAAGAGATTTTAATCCATATTCAAATAGCAAAACGAAAAAAAATAGATAGTAAAACAATAGTAAATGAGGTGTAATGATATTATTAAAAATCTGTTCCTTCTCTTTGTCAACAATAATTAATTGAAAATAATTAAAAAATTGATTTTTTGAAACGTACGGTATCTTATTGAAAAATCTTTTTCTTCTCTTTGTCAACAATCTTTGAACCAAGCTTACCAAACTCTGCCAATAAAATCAAGTACTTGCTCGATCTCGGCCTTCATCTTCTCAATATTACTCAATAAAATCGAGCAGCTCAATCAATTGGTGACAATAAACCTGATTAATAAACAAATAATAATAATAATAATACCCATTAAAACAACAACAAAAAAAAGAATGAAATCAATAATTTTTTTTTTTTTTTATTTCGCGAGCAATTAATATTGTCTACGTACGTCGAGACAATTACTAGAAAGAAAAGGAAAAAGAAGACGCGAAGTTGTAAGCACAGGGTCGAAACCGAGAGGCAACATAACCCAAAAAATTCAAAACTTTATTCTCATTTTTTGTTCTTGACAATGATTTTTCTCTGGGAGTACTTGATACAAAAGATGCTACAGAAAATGAGCAAGAAGAAATGTTAAGCATGCATGGGTTTTCGCCAGGCTTGAAGCTGGCCTGAATAGGAAGAGGAAAAATCATACATAGAGGATACAAAGTTTAAGAATTAAATCTTTTATTTAATTATCATAAATATTATGTCACTCAAATTCATGTAATTGAAGGGTTTTAGTCTGGTTGGAAGTGCCATATTGCATCAATATTGAACTAGATCTTCTTCTTTTTTTTTTCCTTACTCCTTTTGTATTTCAACAAAGGGTATCAAATTAATTCATTTCTGATCTCCGGTGCTGGAGTACGTACCTTCTTCTCGGAACAAGCTCCCTAGGCGCGGGGATACATAACTCGAATTAATCCAATGATCTTGCTAGCTAATTCATTAGTTTCTCCCTATATATTCCACGTACGTACGCATACTTTCCTTCCAGAATAGTATATATGCATAAGTTCTTAATCATCAGATTTAGTACTCCTTCCGGCCGTATATTATTGACATCCTCAAGAGGATCATCTCACATCTTTCACTGGTTAATTTCTTTACTCTTTGGCTCTTTGTTGAAGAGATAGTATTAGTACTAGTGCAGCGAATTAAATGAGTTAATTTATGCATTGTGAAGAAGACCCTTATAATCTATGAATAATTATTATTAGGTACTACTCCCAAAATACGAATACATCATGGAATTCTCAATATATATAATATGACATATTAATTATAGTTATGCTTGTATAAGCAATTTTAATCACATGATATGTTGTGATCACTGATGAGATGGAAGTATCTCCACATCATCCGTACTTCGGGATTATCTCGTCTACCAATATTGGAGGATACTTTATCTATATTGTTTGAAGAGACTAATGAACAAGCCAATAGCAACCAAGTAATTTTCCCAGGTAGTAGTAGTGCTAGTGTCAGATTAATCAGACAAACCAATGAATTCTTCAAACTACACATTTGGCATCTTTTGTTGTTGGTGGGGGGGGGGGGGGGGGGGGGGGGGGGGGCGGTGGTGGGGGCGGCGCACCACATAGTTGATTCTCTACTTTTCTTTTTCTTTTAAATTATTATTGATAAGGATACTCTCAGAAGTTATTTCGTTGTTCTTTCAGCTTATATTTACATTGTGATGTTTAAATACGTTATTACCCTTCATTTTTATCCTTATAAGATCACATCACATAACAAATGAAATGATTCTAACGAAATTGGGAAAAAAAAAAGGTCCAAACCGAATTGGGGACTGGTCAGGAAATGGGAAAATTAAAGAAGCCAATCCGTTATAATGTTGTGACTTTAGGCCTAAATCTGCAGACCATAACAACAATTGAATAGGCCCAATGTTTAAGCCCATCCCTCCTACAGTCCTACCTTTGTTCACGTCTTATCTTCTCTGATTCTTGTTTATGTCTCGTTTGACTTTAAAGAATCGATGACCTGTGAATAGCTCTATAAAGACGTGCTGACAAACAGCATAGGAATAAATTAAATCAGCATTGGCAAGCTATTGATTTGCCTTAAATCTACAAAGTTCAAACTCCAAAGTCAACCTAGTAAGATAATTATACCATATGGTTGTTTGTTTGAAATGAAAACTTTGTTTGGTAAGAAAACTTTTGTAGATGTGACTTTGGGAGTAGGAGATTTATGGTACATTGTTGCTGTTGTCTGGGGTAGTTGGGTTCTTTGTCTACCACCCTGTAACATAGATACCAAGTCAACTTGGAATTTAATTATGTGTGCACAGATCCAGGAGTTGAAGAAAGGAGAGAAATCGAAATCTCAAACATTTTTGCCACCATGTGGAGAAGTATAGTAAAGAGAGTGTGTGAGGTTTGTTTGGATGCTGGGAGGGGTCTTTGTTTTGGTCTATTAATTGAGGAGAAGTTTTCTTTCCATCAACTTAAACTTTTAAGACAAATAATAATTTCACAATTGGCCAGCTTAAGTTGAGAAAATCCTTGACAAACGGGATACAAAACAATTGCGCTAACATGCCTATAAGCATAAATGCTGGGGATTTAGTTAGCTCATGATATTTTAGTCCAGAAAAAAAAAAAATATATATATATATATATACATATACATATCTTAACAAGCTTTTTTTCCGTCATAACAAATCAAATAAATGCAGTAAACCCTTTTTTATTGTAGTTTTTAGTAGTAGGTTTATTAGACTATATCAAATCACTTTTGAGCAACTTCTCCTAATGAAAATTAGGCTGGAGTGAATTTATTAGTGAGATAGTTTATTTTTTATTTTTTATTTTATTTTTTATTTTTTATTTTAGTGCATTTTTTATTTTTATTTTTATTTTTGAAATGACTGTTGAAAATTTCTACTTCATTGAATAATTATGTCACTGTAATCACATAATTTATCAATAAAATGCTTTAACTTGAGAGGGAAAAAAAAAAACACTTCA
Organism: Platycarya longipes; assembly: GCA_036559045.1. NCBI lineage: Eukaryota > Viridiplantae > Streptophyta > Magnoliopsida > Fagales > Juglandaceae > Platycarya > Platycarya longipes. Next base: position 2,693,446 of record CM071792.1, read on the forward strand.
GTCTTCAACTTTCTTGGACAACGGTCATTCCTCCCACTCATACTTTCTCTTTGTTACTTGCAGTAGGTAAATAATTAAATTCGGGGATGGTCCAAACCCATACACACACAACGGTCTCTTTCTTCCACTTTTCAAAAGCAATTTCAGACAACAACCTTTTTTCTTTTCCACTTTTGAAATCCCCCCAACCTCCCAAATCCCGATCACTTTTACAATACGAATTGTTGAACTCCAATCACTAAAATAAATAAATTAATAAATCATATGATCTAGCTGGAAAGCGCACCAAACTGACTACAAAACTTGGTCGGAGAGTGAGGGTAGTCGCCGAAAAAAATTGGCAGGAAGAGATGGCATGTCGTCACGGAACCTCGGGTGGCGCAGGTAATAGAAACCAGAACCCAACACGAAGACCTTAAACGGCACGGCGTAGAACAGCAGAGAGGCAAATAGGCAGAAAACTGCAAATATTGCAGTAGCCCGCGGATCTCTCCAGCTAAATAAGGCCTCCAGACGCTCCCCTTGGGCCGCCATGTCACCTAGTAGGGTCTGGGCCCTCCCCGCTAGGGCCCGTAATCGGTCGTACCTGATACGGAGAACTTGATCCGAAGATCGCGTGGTTGGGAACCCATCAAATTCTTCGTCCAGCTCATCCAGGCTCACGGATTCCACGTGGGATAGTCTCGGATCCATGTTGGCTGGCACCCTCTGTCGATACCTGAATTTCAAAACTATGATCAAGAAGGCGTATAAAAATACGGTAGGGATCAGTAGATACGGGCACAGCACAATGGCCACGAGCAGCACGTGCACCAAAACCGTGGTGGGCACGTGCACCCAGGTGCAAATCCCATCGAGCCAACGTGCCAAAGTCGCGACACGTGTTAGGCAACCCACGACACGAAACCAATTGGCCTTGCTTCGCCTCACACTCCACACGTGGTTGTCGGAGTCCAACATGAATTGGACCACTTCTTCACCTAATGCCGGTTCGGACCGAGCGAGCCGAGTCGTGACTATTCGCACAGCCGTATGGCGCAGAATGTTTTGCTGGGCAGGGCCCAACGGACGCACATAATGCATTCGTGGAAGCATTGGGCTGGCGTAGGCCTGAATGAGACTGAGCCACGAGAAGCAAGAAAATCTAAGGGCGATCTCGATCTCTCCCATTTTCTTGGCGCCACTTGGCAACAATACAGTGAGGGAGTACGAATTCATGTACACCCGATTCGTATCGAGCATCGATAGCCGTACACGTACCTTTCCGATGCGAAAATCTTTTCCTGGCTTCCCCGATTCGTTGCGCTTGTACCTTCCGTTATCAAAGACGCCAATGGTGAGAACCGTACAAGGATCGTAGACGTCCCAGGTGTATTGCTCGTTCCACCGTGGATTAAACCGGTCGACGATCGTACGGGTGCGGACCCATTTGGGCCCATACTTGGCTACCACGTAGGCATCGGTGGTCCCCGGCACACCATCTTTGGTTTTCACTGGGAGTAAATTGGTGGCCCCACGTATCCCAACCTCGAGTAAGCCAATTGGAGCTTTGGCCAGCCGTTTAGAGGAGGCTCGAACATCGCTGGTCGCGTGAGCTGCCTCATCTAACACGTGATACCCACCTTCTAAACATACTCGCACGTGTATCCTCCCCATGTACGGACGATTCTCATCGCCAACCAAATTAAACCATCTCGATTTCGGCTCCGTCTGATCGTCGATTCTCCGCTCGATGCTCGGCATGAGTATCTTGGCATGGCCCACTGATTGACCACGTATCGCATCCTCGACGCTAACAACAAGAAATGGCTCAAACGGCTCAGCCGCTACAAAAACGAGATCATCATTCCATGTTGGGTTAGGCGAACTGGATGGGGGCAAGCCGACCGATGTCCTGCTCGTTTTAAAAACCTGAGCGCCGAGCTGAGCCTTCACGTAAAGTTCTGGACTCCGAACCTTAGGCTCGGACTGCGAGCCTAGCTGTAAATCCTGGGTTTGGATGACCGTTAGCCTCAGATACCAAAGCTTTGGAGACAGATACGCCTTGGCTCGGGTTTCCGGTATGAATCCGCCCGAATCCGACTGCCAAGCCTCCTGAAACGCCTCGTCGGCCTGAGTTCCGACCCAAACCGCCAGCATGATGTCATTTCCGGGTGACTTCTCCGATTCCAAAGTGTACCACTGCGGAGCTAAAGGACTATCGGGCGGTACTCGCTTAGGCACCTCCAGCAAATCGAACGATACCGTTCCCAAACAGAGGAAACTCTGTGTGTCCTGATCGTTCTCCTTTTTCTCCTCTTGCCACACGGACACTTCCAGTGAGGTGGAATTCAAGCCCTCTTTATCAAACGCGAACACTTGGTCCCAATCCTTATCACTCTGATTCCTGGTTTTGACACTGTGAGTCCCGATCACGAGCTTGGCATGAACGGATGATCCCGATTCAGGCTTGGCTCGCTTGGCCTTAACGATTCGTACATAGAGGAACGGCATACGATTAACGAGGTCGCATGCGCTACGGCTCCTATCGGTGGCCAGAGACGAAAGCTGATCAAGCTCGTTTACACCGAGATCCGCCCGCTTTGCAATCTCGGATTTCTCTTTCAGTTGTTTTGTCTTCTCGTTATGTGTAATAGGAGGGCTCTCCACCACGTCAGATGGCGTTGGAACCGCTGACGGATCTGGAACCTCCTCCGTTTTCGAGTGATCCGGCGGCGTTGGAGGCTTCTGCTCCTCGTTCTCTTTAGCCTCTTCCTTCGGTTTCTCGTCTACTTTTGTATCCTCACCTCTCTCTTCCTTGTTCTCTTCTTGCTTCTTTGCATCCTCCTCCACCGGCACTGGAGGCGCCGCCTCCGAGTTTTGTTCAACAGGAGGAACCGCTGCTTCTGAAGCGGACGGGTTTTCGTCAATGTAACAAACCCTAAGTCCAATCTCTCCTTTAATCTGTGAAAACACGCTCCGCTTCTCCAGAGGATAGTAGACAAGCGCTTCTGAGCCGGACTGTGCAAAAGTGCTTCCACCAATCTTTACTTTACCAAGAAAATTGTTTCTCTTGCCGTTCTTCTTGTCGTTGTAAAGACTGATCTCCAAGATTTCGAAGGCCATGGAGTCGATGTCATGAACAACAAACTCGAACTTCTCGTCCCATTCAGGGTTGAGATCTCTAAACTTGGTCTTGGTTCGGCGCCTTTGGCCGTCGAAATCTACAATGGCATAAGCGCTGGCAGTTCCTTGGCCATCTTTGGGCATTAGATTCTTGGCGTGGCAGACTTGGACGACGAGCTTCCTACCGGAGCTCTCTGCCATGATTTGGATTCGAACTATGAAAAGATCTATGAGAGAGAGAGAGACAGAGAGAGAGAGAATGAAGGAAGGATATGAACAGGAAGTGGTATAGGAGAGGAAAATGAAGGAGGTGAAAGAGGAGAGTTGATTATGTTTACGAGTGAGGAGAGAGCAACGGAGGGGGTCTGAAAATGAAAGGGGAACTGGGGCCAGGGGAGCGCTTTTAAAAGAAAAGTGTGGTTTTTTGTTTGGGGGGAGTGTGTGGGGGTGTGGTGGGGAGCGGGGAGAAGTGTACACGTCAGGGATCGAGTAAAACAAGGGTTGTCAACGTGGTGAGATTTTCGGATGTGTAACTCTATTTAATTTTTTTTTTTTTTTGTTATGGATATTTACTATTTTCTTTTAGAATACTATTACATTTATAAAATAATTACATAAAATAATCTCGCATTTCATCTTATGTATTATATTATTTTGTAATAGAAATAATTTTATAATTTTGATGAATTAATCAAATTACATCAATTTATTAAATTTTTTTATATAATTTTTTTTGTGATTAGAATATTTTGAATTTATTTTTGAAAAAGTATAAAACTTTTAAGACTTGATTTAGATAATATACGTCTTCTATTTCATTTTATTTTATTTCATTTATTATTATCTCAACATTCAAATATCATATACACTTTAATTTTTAATTTTTAATTTTTAAGTTTTTTACTTAATTATTGTAACTTTTTCAAACTTTTAAACAAAATATAAAAATAAATTTAATTTTTTTAATTCTCAAAATAAAAATAAGATTCTAATAATTTTTAATATTTATTATATTTTTATTAAATTTTTCATTTTCATTTTCTAAAACTCCATAAAATATTTCAACTCAAACAAATTCACTACTAAGTTATTTCATCTCAGCCAAACAGGGCAGTGTTCAAGCAAGTGTTTTTTCTTTTTTTTAATTAAAGAAACAAATTAGGTTCTATCGGAAAAAAGCTGATTCTTTTAAACTTTTTTACGGTATGGTTTTTTTATAAGAGAAATCATCTGTGGTTTTTTCTAAAATTCAACTCCCAAACCAAGTTAAAATTAAAATTTATGCTTATTTTCTAAATCCAGCGAATGGGAATGTTGATATAAATACAAAATTTATATATCAAGATTTATAGATAATTTTATAAGATATAAAAAAAATAGTCCAATTTTTTTATATAAATATTTTATTTATCAAGGTTTACACATACATACACATACAAACATATATATATATATATAGTTTATTAATTGAGTAATACTTGATACAATTTTAAAGCATGCAAACCTCAAACCAGTAATAATATATACCACACTCTCATTTTATTAAGTAATATATGGTACATTTATTATCATTAGATGATAATAAAAGAAATGTAGCATATTTATTATCATTAGTGAATCTTTTATTGAAAAAGATTATGTCGCTTATAGTGAATAAAAATAAAATGATAATATGGTGTATATAAATTTTCTTTTTAAAAATGAATGCACGAGTTTGCAAACTTTAAGACTGTAAATATTATTTTTCATATTAATTTAACTCCTCTAATTACATGTATATAGCTTATCTAACTAACCAACATAAGCGACATAATCTCAACATGATTAATTGGCTAAGTAATAATCCTAGAGAAACGTTAGGGAGCAGTACGACCAGTGATGTTAGAAAAACAGCCCTTCATTCACACGGCAACACGTCACCACACCACATCACTACACCAAATCACTCACAGAAATTGTGAGCTCTTCGTGCAATTCAAACACTTTCTATAACATCGCAAGTCATTTTGCAACAACAAACCTGGGGAAATTGGCAGAAAACAAAGAAACTCTATCAACGAATACACAAAACCAACATCTATATACACATCTATGTATGTGTATGCGTTACCTGATGTACAAGCCGCGACCAATGCGAAGAAAGAGAAAGGGAGTAGCGAAGTAGAAAAGCTCTTGAAGATGAATAATTGATTTGTCTGAAAATTATAGAAGGGGAAGATGTAGAGAAAGATTTAGATGTGGTGTCGTTAACGACAAATTGGCGGAAGTATCTAAGGACTTTTAGTATATTCACTTTCCACTATTCATACTTTTCTTTCTGGGTCCATCAGATTTCTTATGTTCATGCAGTGGTAATAACTGTTGCCCCTCTGATATGAACCCCCCACGCCCACCCGACCTCTTTGCTCCGTCTATCTTTGACCAATTCCCCAATTATCAACTCAAAAAAATAAATGGAAGAAAAGAATATGGGATTTCGTTTGGGATCTCTCATCTCTAGAAGAGGAATGAGGGAAGGAGGGGGCTGTTTGGACGCACAATCAGGTGTATGCTAGTGCATATTAAATACTATAAGTTGCTTACATGTTACAATCTCATTGGGGGCTACTCGTATGGCTTTCATAGCCCGACCGATTACCAGCTTTTCTCATAATACTAACTAATATACAAAGGTATAAAAGATGGAAAAATTAATTAAATAAAAATTTAGGATTTCACGAAACCGATCGTTTGAACTTGACTTGATCATAGCCAAATGTATACCTCCAAACTTTTCACTACATTTTCTTTCTCTCAGTAACTTTTGATTATTTATATTTATTAATTTAAACTAATACAGCAGATCTGAAAACGATGAATACCAAGATTATTAGTTCCTTCCTTGGAAAAAATTATAATAAAAGAAAAAAAAAAAACAAGACGAAGAAAGGAAAAAAAATCTAACACAGGTCATAACCATTCAAAAAATGTTTTAATTGGGCTTCCTTGTATTATTACGAAAGATAAGAATTTCTTCATTTTAGTATATTTCTTTGAGTATATTTCACATATTGATAAAAAGGAAACATGACTTATTGGATCAAGATTCCTTTAAATTCTTACCCAAACTTAAGGGGTTAAGTGAGAGAGAAGGAGAGTAACACCTGAAGCAGATTTTACAATATTTATTATTTTTAGCAGAAATATCTTGGCCAGCATTAAAATAAATAATAAATATTAGTTACTTTTTCTGTTTATATAAAATCCTTAAACTTGGACAAAAATTTTGAAGTGAATTTTTTTTCTAGTGTGGCACTACAGCTACCGAGAATTTCTCCCACCATGTATATTTCTATTTTATTTTTCCTGTATTTTCTAATCATATTAAATATTTTTTTTTTAAAATTACGAAATTATTAAAAAAACACTTTATTATTAAAAAATCTATCATTTTCCTTTTTTCTAACTACCGGTCTAGCTCTTTGGAAACAGAATCTTACAATATCCGCAGTGCCATGTCAGTAATAAAATGAAATGAGATCAGCATCAGAACAAATCTAATCTGGGAATTACCAGAAGATAATTAAATAGTAGAGTGGGATCAAGATCATCATACTCATAGGATTCAGTTCATTTGTCTTCTTCTCTGCTTCTGTTTCTGCTTCCTGTGCATCTAATAAAGTAGTGGGCCACTTGCACCTTAGCTTTCTGCAGAAATGAACGTTGCTTTGTTTTTGTGCTTTCAGAAACGGATCAAATTAAGAAACTGATTACCAAACATGAACGTGCACATCTTGTAATCCCATAGTTAAGATTAAAACCGAATATTATTATAATTATGAACGTATGTGACTGACACAAATGTTACACATGGATCTAGTAATTAATGTTGCCTTTATAGTGGATGGCGACTCTTCTAGATCTACGAGTTTGCACCATTAATAGTTTTGGTCTAGGTTTAGTTTTTTATTTTTTATTTTTTATTTTTTATTTTTTATTTTTGGGTATGTTGAAATGGTACCGTTGGATGATTTGTGTACCTTTTATTCTGTTTTAAATTAATAGAAAACATTGAACTGATTTTTGTACAGAGGAAATTGTAGAATTATTTTTTTCCTTCACATGCATGGTAACTGACTCAAAACACTGTTTTTCTTTCTTCTTGGGAACTATAAATACTTTGCGAACCCATAGTATAAGGTGAATTTAATTTCAGTTGTTATATTTTATGCACAGAAGATATGTCAGATTAAACTTTACTATGTTTTGTGTAAAAATATATGGACATGTACAAATTAATCGTGCATTTTGAGGAAATATATTTAATTAGTTATAAGCTGTAATATAATAGTCGATCATAATTTCATGTTATAAATAAATTGAGCCAAATTCAAGTTTAATGCTTGGTTTGCTTTCACAATCAATTTCGTCTCGTCTCGTTTCGTCGTCTCAACATTATTACTTTCTTGAATTTCTATATAAAATAAAATAAACAAATTAATTTTTCAAAATCTCAAAACAAAACTAATATTAAAAAATATATATTATAATAATATTTTATTCAATTTTTAACTTTTATTTCATCTTAACTCTGAAAACGAATTAGGCTGTTGATTTTGAGCGACTTGAGTAGTATTTGTTTGATTACAAGGCTGATCAAGATTATCTATGGTCATATTTGAATGTATTTGGAGTCGACATTGTAAGCAAGAGAGATTAATTAGAGTATTAACTTGTATTTGAGGCTTCGATCCAATATTGTAAGTCAGATTTCATCAGAGTAAAAGTCAGTTTAGCTTCATTAATAAAATTTTAATATACACACTTTGTAGATAAAAATCCCATAAAGCCTTGATCCGAGAAAAAAAAAACCATTAAGCCGTGAATTTTTTCATCAATATGAAATTTTAACATGAATACACTCAACAAAGATTTTTTCCTTCTCTTTGCTTTAAAGTCTCCACCTACTAGATATTTACAAGACTACAAGCAGATACCATTATATTCATAAAGTTTCATCTTAAAACGCATTCACACTAATCTTGGTATAACATATAGCACCTGTTTTTCTTCCTAGAGGTTATAACATTCGAAATACATCACTATGAACATGCTTTGCTTTCATAAAATATCAACAAAAGCATTACAATATCTTCATTTATTTCTCAGAAAATGAATTAATAAGGTTTGATCTACTCTATTTCTAGCATAAAATCATGGCATCCTTACCTCAACAAGAATCCTATCATAATGCAATTACATAACAAGAGGCAGAAGATGCCAAACATGAAAGGTCTAAAACCCTCTACTTTATGATTTGGTAAAATCACAATGCTTGCAAAAGGCAAAAGATTGCATAAAGCAAGAAGTCTACTTTGGATAAGATTTATTCCTCTCTTCTTCCAAGTAGATTGAAAAGTGGACGGACAAAATTTTCGCCCCTCAATGCCGAAGGTTGTAAAAGGTTGCAACATTCTGTTCCCCTCAAGTTTAGAGTTAAGAGGACTCATGAGAATAGTTACGAACCAGAAACTTAAAAACTTTCCTGAATATATCTAAAGCTAAATGCTGTACAACGTTCAATCACTCAAACTACAAGTCTATACAAGTAGGAACGGAGTTACAATTGCTGCCATCAGCCTTTCTTACTCGAACTCATAAAGCATGAGCAACTTCCCTTTAAAACTCACAGCCAGCGATGGTTCGCCGATTTGGAAATTGATATTCAGGATCCAATGAGAAAAATCAGCAGAAGGTTCCTCAATGCCTCAGATGTTCGGTTAAAATTCTGACTTGCGCTAGCTCCTTACGAGCACTGGATGCTTTGGAGCACGCCTACCTGAATCGAAAAGGAGAGAGAGTTAAGTGCAGCTTATAAATAGAACTCAATAAAAATGTCCAAGTGCAAAACCAAGCTGCATTATAATTTCAACTAGGAGGGTACATCAAGTTCCAGCCACCCTATGGAGACAACTATCCCAGCAATTAAGCAACCCCACCAGTTATTGCAGCAAATAAGATATTATCACCACTATGATTACAACATTAAATTCTCTCTCTGTTAGCAACTTAGCGTAGGATGGGATGTCAGGTGAAGAAAATAGCAAATAATAAATATACCAACATAAATGACTTCAAACAAACCCCAAGGGGTTGTCCCAAGTAGTGAAGACCTTGGTCTTGGGGTATTACTCCCTTCAAAGTCCAAAGTTTAACACCTCATGGGTGCAAATAATCATTTGGAGCCACACCTCCAAGTGAAAAGCTAGCGATTTAACTAATTCCATATAGGAAAACTTCCGAGAATGCGGTGCACGGGACTAGGATTTACTCTATAGAGGTGGGTGTAAACAATCCTTTGGGGCCACACTCCCTGGTGAAAAGACAACGATTTAACTAGTTCTGTATAGGAAAACTTTCGAGGTGTGGTGCACGGGACCGGGTTTTACTCTGCAGGGGTGGGTCCAAAGGGCCCTGCCTTGGAGAGGTTCCCGACATTAAAAAAAAAAAAAGACTTCAAACAGAAAAATCGTCATGACAACTCCCAAAAATAGCTTACATTGAGGCACCATTTGTCAATCAGAAAACTTGAGAAGAAAAAATTTTCCTCAAATGAAATGGGCTGGAGGTTTTCTTTAATTACTATGTTCTAAAATCTTTTTTAGGCTAATTACTATGTTCTAAAATCTTTTTTAGGCTTCTTACTGATGCAGGGGTTTGATAAGTACAGGGTTCTTTTAAAAATTTATGTATGATAAATTCTTTTATAACATTTTTTATGACATGGAACCACACCAAAGCAGGTTCCTTCAGATCCATCCTTGATGAGTAAACCATGGATACACAATCCTGCTCATCTGAACCGTTTATCAAGTAATCCAGGGGAACTCTTGGTGCACAACCAAACCCAAGATGCAAGTATGAATACTCATCCCAAGCCCATCTTTAACCACTAGGTTGTTTCCTAACTATTTGTTTTAGCCAAATTTATACAACTGATTATTTTCAAGAAAAAAAAAATATTTTTTTATAGGTAGAAGTAAAACTTTATTAATAGAAATGCATAGAAAATATTTCTCATTGAATAGTGTGATTAAAAGAGACTTACTTATTTGGTGAGGTGAAAATGGGAAAAGGAACCACTTCCAACTTTCATACACTACATACTACTTGATCATTGAAGAGCATAACATTATTATTGACCTATCATCAAAAGTATACTAACATTGACAAAACACAGTAGTTCCAAGATTAAATTCAAAATCCAAATCACTAACCCCACAATTTTACTTTCTTAAGTTCTAAACAGGAAAAAGAAGAGGATCATAAGTTAAGCCCAAATCAATTCCAAATATCGAAAACCAAATTCTAAAGCTTGATGTGTTGAAATTTATGATGTTTTGTAAATCATGTACCAAGAAATGGTACTGACAAACAAGGAAATCGTTTACCTTGGACACTGATTTCTTGTTTCTTTCCAGGATGAACTCTTTCCAAGTAGGGAGCAATTAAAGAATCCAATTTCACCAACCAAAGTGCAACTGCAGATGTCGTTTGCGGTAAAGATGCAAAGGACACAATAATCTCTTGAACAACATCATAGGAAACTTGCTGAACATTGCATTCATATAACCAGTCCACATTGATGGCACCAACAAAATCAGCAACAACCTGAAATATTTTCAAAATAGAATGAACAAGAATGTGAAGTTCAGAGAACAACAAACTGAAAGATTTACACCCAGAAACAGCAATAATAGCAAAATATAAATAATAGATGAAAAGATAAGATGAAGGGGAACAATACCTGCAAAATGTCTGCCAAAGAAGAGGTGCGTCTAAGCCGTTTGACCCAGAGCTTATGAGCAGACTTTGTCCAAGCACCAATCAAGGCTTCTTCAGGCATTGCTAACTGCACCGGCGGTGGAAAGAATGATATGCATCACACATACTTCCAAAACAGATTTATTTGGGAAAACATATACTTTTAATAAGTATTATAATGATAAAAAAAATTCTTGAACATTATAATTAATGCTTATTATTTACAGACATTATAACAGGCATTAAATCAATTTAATTTGTAGAAAAGTTGTAAGACCAATACAATGTAGCCTTGTCCAAACTTAAATATATATATAAGTATAATAAGTATTATAATAATCATAAATGGCCTGCTTGAAGTACACCGCCGGGCAGGAGAGGTAATACGGTACATACACCTAAGTAGAGACACAGAAGGGAGCGAGAAAATCATAGAACTAAAGCCAGAAGGATATAAGTTGGTTGCCTCCAATAGTGCCTAAAATAAGAAAGCCTTAAGGTCTTCAGTGGTCCTAGTCAGGTCTTTGAAGCTTTAGTCATTTTTTTCCCTCCACATGCACCACATCAGACAAATCAGGATCATTTCCCACAAGGTCTCACTGTGCTGGCTACTAAACTGCCAATTCCAGCATGCTAACAGTTCTACCACTCATCCAGGCATAATCCAAATTAGGCCATAAAGGCTTAAGACAACTCGCCATAGAGTGCTGGCTACCTCGCAATGGAGTGGAAGATGATCCATAGATTTCTCAATCTTCTTGCCATCAGCATCATTCTTTTTTTTTTTTTTTTGATAAGTAATAATATTATAAATATCAAAAGGAATAACCAAGTACACTAGAAGTATACAAAAAATCATATCCCCAAAAAACCCTTGAAAACTACCCCACTACATCAAGCCCGAATAACAATGAACCACACCTCCCAACCAATCCCGTGAAAAATTACCCCCAATACATCAAGCCCGTGTATGAAAAAAACACAGCTCCCAACCCCCGCCCAAAATTCCCCTAGACTAAAAACCCAACCTCAACCTAACCTCAGCCCATTTTCATAAAGCCCTCCCTTTAGCCTTCCCTCGACTTGAGCTACCGCCAAAAGCTTCGTAATTGATTCCCCAGGAAAGACGCTCCAACTCCCTGCTTTGCTTAAACTTTGATTTGGACTCACGCGAATGACTCGCCACAATCTTAGTGAGTAGTGCGTTAAACTGGTCTTCACATCCTCCATGTGAGATTCTCACGATATGCTAGATCTCATTAACCTTTGGCAAAATCTAGTCCAATGATGATCCAACTATATTGTTTCTTTCCTGCCCAAGCTTCTAAGTGGGTTTTGCCAAAGGTTCCTTTGATAGCTCTACCTTCATCGGATTGCCTAGGGAACCTGTCTGGCCTACCTGGACCTCCTTATCCCCCGTCAGCAACATATCTGCTAACACTACCTCATTAGAAACCTTATCAGAAAAATATTAGATATCCCAACAAATCAGCCCTTTCTTCATCGGCGCACAAACATCGGCATGCCTTGCGCTACTATCATTTGGTACGTAATCTCCCTGGTCAGCTACCGGTTCGGGTTGGGAGGACCCAGACCCAGGCCCTAAGCCAATCTTGAAATTGGCCTCCTTTGGGGCCACATGCCGGAAAGACCCAAGCCCAAAAACAAATCACTTTTCCATCTCAGCAGCTGTTGGCATGGCTTGTGGAGGCTTACAGGGCTTCGGCCTATTCACTCTCCCCCAGACTAAGCCTCTCTTGCGCCCAACCTGAATGGGCTTTAGGCCCCTAGTCTCTTTTTTGGACCCAGGCCTGCGGCCCCTCTTATTTCCCCTCAACAGTAACTTTTTTCACCTCCTACGTCAGCCTTGCCTTCCTTAAACATGCCCACAAAACCCAACAATTCTGTCATGTCCCTCTGTAACATCTGTAATTGCCCCTGCAAGTTTTCAAGCACTTTACGCATGTCTCATGAATCCTGCTTCGTCACTACTTCTCTGACAAGTGAGAGGCTCGATGTTTCGTGTTGTGATTGAGAGGTGCCACGGCTTGACCCAGCCGCCAAGACAACCTCCCGGTATGAACGTCTGGCCACCCCTTTTCCTACGCACACCTGCGTATCGACAGCCCCTGCTTTCCCCTCCGGCAGTTCTGTCTGAGCTCAAGCCGGGAGAATTCCTCCATTATTCGAGGCAGCTCCCAGCAACAATTCCCTTATTTTCCTCCAACCCCATCCCCCTTCTCCTTCTAGGAAGCACATAAAAGATCGCCTCCCTCCTTGGTTGTATTCGGACAAGGCTACGAAGCGGCCCCGCCGATTCCAACAACGTTGAGCGAGAAAACTCAGATAGCCCTCCCTGTTAGCCAAATAGACCTCTGACTGCTTCCCTACTCTAAAACTTTCCTCCAAGACCCCTACAAGCCACAGGACCGATGAAGGGCCCAGAACAACAGCCTGTTCGAATTTCCCTCTCCTCTCAATGACGCGGAGCAAATAGCCATCCTTAACAAATGTGAAGAACTTTGGATTCTATAGCCACTTCCACCGTTACAACCATCGGAGTACCACGATTAGAAATCGCAGCTCACCTCGAGTCGAGAACCACGCGGGAACCAGTAAAGGATCGCATATGTACACTGGTCGGCGTTGGAAGACCCTTGTTAAGGCCGCCGGTCTTGTCTGTGTCGATGTATGAGACGGCGGCACAGATATGACGTCGACAGAAGAAAACGCTCCAGATCCCATACAAATTTTGCTAAAATGACCGGTCGCCGGAAAGCTGATCACCACCGGAAGACCCTTGGCGAAGACATCGGGGACCGCTGACCTTGTCTGTGCCAGCAGTGAGAGGTCACTCGCCGGTGAGGGGAGGGTGACGTCGATCTCTCCGGTTTGGGTTTTGAAAAGTAAAGAGAGAGAGGAGACAGAATCGGTAACCTTCAGTTTAGGACATACGTTAGGACGATACTCTTAGAGAGAATCTTTACCCGACTTTTACCATGTATCAGCATCATTCTTTTACCATTGCATGTCTCTTCCTAAGGTTGTTTAGGGTAAGAATCTTCCCAATTGCAAGCTCCTAGCTACCTCGCAATTGAGTGGAAGATGATCCATAAATTTCTCATCCTTCTTGCACATCAGCATCATTCTTTTACCATTGCATGTCTCTTCCTAAGGTTATTTACGGTAAGAATCTTCCCAATTGCAAGATCCTTGCTACCTCGCAATTGAGTGGAAGATAATCCATAGATTTCCCATCCTTCTTGCACATCAACATCATTCTGTTAACCATCGTGTGTCTCTTCCTAAGGTTGTTTAGGGTAAGAACCTTCCAATTGCAAGCTCTTTAGAGAGAGTCCGTTTTAACTTAAACCTTTTCATCTAGGTAGTTCCTTACTCTAAAAAAAATATATATATACACTAGCAAACTCGTAAAAGGATAATAAATATAGACAGATATACAACCATAACACATATGAATGCACTTTGTGCATGTGGATTTGTGTGCATGCATATGAAAAGCTAATAGCATAATGACAGCCCACCTCAACTGCATGAATTGCAGCTTTTAGTGACTGGATCTGTGATGATAGGACTTTATGCTTTGGGAACATGATATTAGCATCTTCTTTCTCCCTACATGTGGCTGCATGGATGGCGTATCTTTCTTCTAAATCAAAGTCAAGCTCAAACGTGATATGGCAAACTCTACAGTGCTTCTCATCTCTCCAATACAGGTCATGACAACTTTCGCATTTAGCAAGTGAATCAAGATAAGATCTTTTACCATGTTTTACAGCATTAAAACATGAGTAAAAAGAATTCCATAGCCATGAATCAAATGCTTGTAGACGGCTCCATCTTTCTTCTTGTTCTTCTCCCTTCTTTCCAACATCAAGAAAAACAGCCCCAGATGAAGGCAAAGAATCTTTTCCAGTCCCAGTCAGGCTTAGGTTGTCTACGTCAGATACTGGAGAACAACTATTTTCTCTGACCATATCCAGTTCAGAATGAAAAGATTGTGTCAAATACCTGCTTCCCGCATTATTTACCATTCTACTAGACATTCCCTGGCAAAGAGACACTTGACGCTTCTCTAAAGAAGCAATAAGTAGAGCCTCCCGCTTGCCTCTGTCATCTAAAGCAGACAACAAGGTGCAGAAATCCTGCATTTGGATGAAGCAAACACAAGCAAATGATGACAGGAAAAAAAGGCTACAAATACAAGAAACACATTACATCATATAAAAAAGGCTAAGAAATCTGTTGCTTTGCTTCATATTTTAAATTTTTTATAATTCAAATTCCCAAGCAAAGGCTATACATTAATAGAAATGGTCAGAAGAATACCTCTACGGTATCAATCACTTTCCAATGACCATCTTCTGAAGATTCAAAATAGACCCTCCTATGGCCTGGATCATATCCATTACAAGGGCCCAAGAAGAGCCAGTATCTATTATACCTACGATCAGACCCCAAAAACACAGATTGCATTGGATGCAAATTGAACTCAACTTCTTTTTCTTTTTCTCCTTTGCCAGAGGATCTCTCCTGATAGAGCCTTGCCATTGAAACTGACGAATCTGCTGGATGGAACTCCAATAATGAATATGCTTCTTTTAAACCATGCAATCGTCCAGCATGGCCCTGTGGTGACCAGGTTAAGCTATGCTGTCTAGCTGATGACCTCTTTAATTTTGCCCCAGAACCAAAATGATGGATGTTAGGAACACATTCGACAATAGCATGCGTTGGATCCTAGAAAGAGATTAGCTGAATAAGTTCAAATAGTTCATGATTGACTAAAGCAAACTACAATGATTTATAGATTACCTCCGCCCTGATACTGGATCCAGCTAGAAGAAGATCAGTTAGAGCCACTAATGCATTCAACTTTTCTTCAATGCTTAAATCTGAATATTCACCTTCCATTAATCCTAGCAACCACGCTTCTCCTGGATGGCTCTCATCAATTTCGTTGTATACGGTTAGCATGTTACTTGGACTTTTACGACCGCTAATGTACTTGATTTTTCTTACATTGGAATTTTCTGATCCACACCCCAAATCGTCACTGCTGCTACATGGACCACTGTCATTAGGATAATCATCAACGCTTCCTGAATCCTCAGTATCTGATTGACATTCGTTGACTTCCTTTGCAACATAATTATTACGTAGACGATACGCAAATGGTGAGATCTTTTCAAATAAAGTAATATCACTTGACAGAGT
Organism: Platycarya longipes; assembly: GCA_036559045.1. Taxonomy (NCBI): domain Eukaryota; kingdom Viridiplantae; phylum Streptophyta; class Magnoliopsida; order Fagales; family Juglandaceae; genus Platycarya; species Platycarya longipes. The sequence continues at coordinate 2,709,592 of CM071792.1, forward strand.
TGAACATATTAAAGACTCCATATCTTCAGTTGCACCAGACAGGTTCAACTCAACAATCTTCAAAACAAAATAAAAATTCATCATTAATATAAGTTGCCACTGATATATATGCCATTATGCCCATAGCAATATTGACAAAGGTGACAATGATAACAGCAACATGGCCAACATCTCTTCCTCCAAACAAGTAAACTCCATATCCTTGGTAACTCACCTGCAGTGACTTTGCCAAGTCAGAAACCTTCAAACCCTTATTTCCTTGTTCTGACAAAACCTTGAACAATTCGCACTTCAAAGTACCAGGGCGTAGACCATAATTCAGTATTAGATTCATTTCCTAGATAAAACAAACATGGATTATTAAATATGTGAGAAAAAAAAAACTTATTTAGAGTAAAAATCAGAACCACCAATTAGGGGGGAGGGGGGATCCTCAGCTTTGAACATTAAAGCAACAAATTCCCATACATAAGAAGATGATGAAAACCTACAGCAAGCAAGTCCTATTCAGTATGAAATTCAGAATGAAGAGGATATCTAAAAGTGACAAGGTCCCTCACCAATCTATTGAGGCTCCGTAGTGGGTTAATTACAAATTCTAAATGGGATTTTTTTTTCCGCAAATGCACCAGGAGTTTAACCTCAACTCAGTGAATTGAAAAGGTTCTCAAAGGAGGTTTCATTATCGGAGAGGGTGTCCGAGACCAGCACCCCGACTGACCTCAAGGATGCACAGGCCCTTGGCAAAGAGTTCCCCGCAAGTGCACCTTGGGTGATTCAAGGGGAAAACCCCCTATCTAATGGCCCTAGAGATTATTTGTACCCAAAAGGATTCAAACCTCAGACCTTGGAGGGGGAATACCACCAAGACCAAGACATTTACCACTTGAGCCAACCTCTAGGAGTTTCAAAGGAGATTATTAGCTACTAAACATGAATTTCATAGTAAATCAAGCAAATATAATGAATATTGTTTTATGAGTACATGTTTATTAATAGAAGGCATAGCCCAAGTACATAAGAAGTATACACAGAATACGCCTAATTACCACTAAGCACTAATGATGGATACAAGCAAATTATGAAAGTTGTCCCCATGAATCATGAATACTCTTTTCCAAAGGTATGATAATTGGATTATGAAGGAGAAACGTCCATATAATGAAATTTAATAGTTATGTTTGATGCCATATAATTTTCTCCATAATTATTTTTTCTTTTTCCAGGCGAGAAAGTACATTGTACATGGAACCTTCTGCCCTACCAAAACGGGAAGCTCTTTTCAGACATCTGTGGCTAGAAAACTGAGGGTGATGGCATCTCAGTAGTTTGGGATTCTATAATATAGAGATGTAGAGAATTGATTTTCAAAGCTGCTACTTTAGATATTATGCAACAACTTGACAACTTACGATTTTGTGTACAGGTATAATATGAATTTTGTCTTTCTAAATGCAAAGCAGGTTGAGTTATCTTTCAATATGCCAAATAAATCTAGATCTCGGGGGGAATCATCTGCAACATCTAAGCTGAAATACTGATTTATCACTTCATGTGACCAACATGAAGCTTATTAAATAAGGTGCAACACTGAGAATACACAAGTTGAGTACCCTGCTAAGGACTTCCCTCCTCAATGCACCTTGCTTTGAACCAAAACCAGCAGCAACTAATACTTGACGCAGTATTTCTACCCATGTTAGAGGGTTTAAAGATCTCTCCCAGAACTCCAGAGCAACTTTTTGATTTTCAACCTGCCAATTTATCAATAAAGTATGCAATTATTGAGAGCTGCCATTTGAAATCTTCTTACTGAAGGAAATATAAGCTAGTAACAGGAGAAACAAGCAAACCTCACCAAGTACTACCAAAGAAATAAGTCCATTAAAAAATCTACTATATCAACATCTTAGAGAATTTTTAAAATACTATCATTTGTCCATCATTGTAAAGGTTGTAATTTTAAATCATAGATCATTAGTACACCATTGTACTACCACGAGCACATGGATCTTTGAAAGGTGTTTGAAGGGGCTTTGGATACCAGGATAAGTATTTAGGAAGAATATTCTCTGAAGGATTAGACCCTATACTAGGTGTACTTTGTCTGTGGTTCACTCTGTTCCTTGTATTAGAGTCCTATTTTTAATATAAATAAGATGGGGAGGTTCTGATGTGTTTGATTGCTATGTCATTGAGTCTACCCTATTGTACAGTCTTTTTTTGGGGCATTAAAACTAACTGATTTCATCTAGATAGAAATCCTGGCGATTGTACCAAACCATTCTTCCTGACAAGTGGTCTAATTTAACCTTCTTTTGGCGCCAAGATATATAGAGGGAAGGGCATGCATACTAGATCTGGATAGTGAAGACTAAAGAACCTGCCCCCTGGGTACTTATTCAAATAGTCTACATCAAGCCACTGCTTACAGCCTTCAATAGGATGGGGATTGGGGACCTGGCCTCCACTCTCTAAAGGTTGCCAGCCCTCCCAATTAGTAAAGCTTGAAACACTTCAATGGCCCGTGTCCTTACCAGACCATGATGGAAGGCCAAGGACAGGAGATCGTGGTTGCCTCTAAAGAGAGTGATGACAAATGGCATTAAATCAACTATCAAAAGAAAAAGAAGAAGATAAATGACATTAAATCTTATGAAAGGAAATGTCAAGGGTCCTTCATTATATATGCTCATTTGTTGTCTCGATTGTTATGGACTGTCATTAAGCTTGAGACCCAGTAATATCAACCAAATTTAACTATTTTGACTAACTGTTGGTTAAGCCCATCTTAATATACAGATTCTTAAAGTTACAAAAAAATATATATTCTTAAAACTAAAAAAATCATGGAGAAAGATACTGGTTTTGAAAATTATCACAACCATAGTTCATTTTTTAAATAAACAAGAGAGTTACTAGAGAGGGAGCTTCTGATTTGGAATGTAGTTGGAATGTAGAAATCTATTAACGGAGGGTGTGATGAAGACACCAGCAGATTTGCTGTGGGTTACTTTGTTTTGTTGTTTTTTTGGTTGGGGTGGGGGGGGGGGGGGGGGGGGGGGGGGAGCTCATACCGCTGAACTGTACGTTACCAAACAGGCTAGTATGTCTGATTGGGTTCTACTTAAGGTGAAGGAAATTCAACATTGTGTGGGATGGAGTGTGAGGGCTTTTGAGGAACAATTTATGGCTTTACTTACTGCCATAGAAGTGGGTCATACTCACCTTAAGAAATCTGGTTCTAAAAAACAGAGGGACCTAAAGAAACCTATGTGGTCTTTGAATTATGAGGGCAGCTCAAGCCAAGATAGATCCAAAGAGAAGGGAATAGTATCTTCTATATGAAGCCAAAAATTGTGTCTTGGATGTCCGTGGGCTTAACGAGCCAATAAGCATATCGTATAAAAAATTCGCTTCATGAGTGGAAGGCAAACATAGTATGCTTACAAGAAACCAAGCTGAAGTTTATTCCTAGAAGAATTGTGCGAAGTATATGGAGTTGTTCATATGTGGATTGGGTGTATCTTGCGTCAAATGGATCTTCGGAAGGTGTATTAATGATGTGGGATAAAATGGCAGAAGAGAAATTGGAGGACTTCATAGGGGAGTACCTAGTAGGGTGCTCTTTTAAGAGTATGTGAGATAACTTCATGTGGGCTTTTGCAGATATTTACAGGCCGAACTTAGACAATACTAGAAAATTATTATGGGAAGAATTAGCAAGATTATATAGCTAGTGAGACCTCCCACGGTGCATAGGTGGTGACTTTAATGTAATAGGTTCCCTAGTGAACGTTTTGGAGATAGTAGACTGCAACCAACAATGACAGAACTCTTGGAGCGCATTTTTTACTTGAATCTGGTGGACCTTTCTCTTATGGGGGGTTATTTCACGCGATCCAACACTCAGACTTGGTCTCTACTAGATAGATTCTTAGTCTCACCGGAATGAGAAATTCATTATCTGGATGTTTGTCAAAAGAGGCTGCCTCGTAGTTGTTTAGATCATTTTTCCATCTTGTTAGATTGTGATGGTATTCAAGGAGGACAACGATACTTTAAATTTGAAAATATGTAGTTGTAGCTGAAAACCAAAAGGTTTGTGGACAAGGTAAGGCAATGGTGGTCCTCATACTAGATTCACGACACCCCTAGCTTTATTCTTGCAGGTAAACTAAAGCTTTAAAAAAAGACTTAAAGCTCTAGAATACTCAAACCTTTATGACATAGGGGAACATAAGAAAGCCATGAGGAAGGAGCTACAAGAGTTAGAGAGGATACAGGAGGACAGGGTTCTTTCTCCATAAGAGATATCTAGGAAGACAAAGCTGGTCTCAGAATTAGAGAGGGTGATTTTATTAGAGGAGATTTCTTGGTGCCAAAAGTCAAGCATTGTTGTTGAAAGAAGGGGACCATAGTATGAAGTTCTTTCATAGAGTGCTAACTCTCATAGGAGATGATTCCAAAGAAGATAGGGGCATCAAAGGTAAAGGATTATTGGCCTATTAGCTTTGTCAATGGGGTGTACAAGAACATATCTAAGGTGCTTGCAAATTGCCTAGTGGAGGTATTAAGGAAACTCATTAATAAACCCCAAAATTCATTTATAAGGAACGGGCAAATTCTGGATTCAGTTCTTATCGCCAATGAATGTCTAGATACTAGACTAAAGTTTGGCACTTCAGGGATTCTATGTAAGTTGGATATAAAGAAAGCTTATTATTACGTTAACAGGGAATTTCTACTCCACTTACTTAGAAGATGTGGATTTGGGGAGAGATGGTTCTTGTAGATCAGATGGTGCATATCAATGGAGAGGTTTTCAATTTTGATAAATGCCAATCTAGTTGGCTTCTTTAATAACAGCACCCAAGGGCTAAGACAAGGGGATCCACTGTCCCCACTCCTCTTTGTTATTGTTATAGAGGTACTTAGCAGAATGATCACGGCTTTGGTTAATAATGGCTTCGCAGTTGGTTTCTCGGTTGGAGCAATAGAGGCACTATTAACATTTTTCATTTATTGTTTGTAGATGATACAGTAATATTTTGTGAGGCAGATCAAAATCAACTTCGGGCATTGTAGGCACTACTACTTTGTTTTGAAGCAGCATCAGGTTTGAAAGTGAATTTTGACAAATTAGAGTTGGTGCCAGTTGGAAATGTTAACAACATTCGGCAGTTGATTAGCACGCTTGGATGTAAAGTTTCCTCTCTTCCCATGGATTACCTTGATTTGTCGGGCTGCCTTAAGTGCTATATCAATATGGGATAAAGTGATCGAGAAGATAGAACTTAAATTGGCAGGTTGGAAGAAACTGTACCTGTTGAAAGGTAGTAGGATTACATTAATTAAAAATACTTTGTCTTTACCAACGTATTTCTTGTCTCTATTCCCAATTCCAACAAGCGTGGCCAGATTGAAAACTTTCACCATGATTTCCTTTGGAGTGGTGTAGGAAATGAATTCAAATTTCACCTAGTTAGTTTTCTTTCTTTCTTTTTTTATGTTGGGGAACCTCTTCAAGGCAAGGCCCTTCAGACTCATCCCTGCAGAGTAAACCCCAGTCTCGTGCACCACACCCTCGGAAGTTTCCCTACATGGAACTGGTTAAATCACTGGTTTTTCACCAAGTGGTGTAACCCCAAAGAATTGTTTGCACCTGTAAGGTGCTGAACTTTGGACCTTGAAGGAAGTGATATCCAAGACCAAGGCCTTCACCACTTGGACCAACCCTTTGGGGTTAAATCCCACCTAGTCAATTAGGACAAGGTATGCACCCCAATCTCTTCTGGTGGGTTGGGTTTTTTTTTTTTTTTGGGGGGGGGGGGGGGGGATGTACTAAAAAGGTGAGTGGGGCCGATGGTGTTGGAGTTTGGAAGCACATTAGATGTGGGTGGGGGTTTTTGCTCACCATACTAACCTTGTGCTGAGAGGGAGCTCTAGAATAAAATTTTGGAGTGCATATGGTGTGTAATGCCCTAAAGGACTCATTCTCTTCAGTTTTCCGGATTGCATGTGAAAAAGAAGCTTCAATGGCTGATTTCATGGTGCTATCGAGGGACCAAGTCCAATGGAGCATCAATTTCAATAAGGCAGCCGAAGATTGGGAAGTTGGCAACTTCAAGGACTTCTTTAGCCTATTGGACTCCGCCGAAGTGGGCAACAAGATGACACAATGGGTACTCGTAGCTAAAGGTTCATTCTTAGTTTGATCTTTCTACAAATCCTTAACTCACTCACGGAATAATCAGTTTCCACATAGAAAGATTAGGCGAAATAAGGCGCCTCAAGCGGCCTAGGACAGCATCCCTGGGGAAGATATTGACAACATATAACTTGAAGAAATGCATGGTAATCATAGTAGACTAGTGTTGCATGTGTAAGAAGTCTTGTGAGACTGTGGACCATCTTTTATTACATTGCGAATTGCTAGTGTTATGGAATGAAGTATTCAACAGCCATTTAGAAGATTCTAGGAGGTATCCCGCAAATCAAAGTTGTGTGGAAGATAGTTCATATTTGCATTGTGTGGTGCTTGTGGCAGAAGCGCAACAATCGGATGTTTGAAGACAATGAGCGCTCAATAGAGGAACTTAGTTTTTTTTTTTTTTAAAGAACTTTATAGGCCCTAGCTATAGATTTTAATGGCCTTGATTTTCATGACTTTCTTTTTTTTTTATAAGAAACATTATTATTAATGAGAATATAAATAGGCATAGCTCAAGTGAGGAGAATACAAAAGAATATGCCTAAATACATTCTAAGAGTTCAAGCTTAAAAACAAAAAATCATGCACATTACTTCGATAAGATACAATGGTTGAGAACTATAGTAAGAGAGTTTGCAGAAAAAATTCCTAGAGTTCCTCCATTGTTCGCTCTCTATCTTTGAAGCACCACACATACCTTATCAACCAAATATACCACATAATGCACAATGAGATCATCTTCCATGCTGCTTTCACTAGTGAACAACTTTTCATTCCTTTCCAGCATGCAAGCAAATCAACTACCTTAACCAACATAACCCATACAACATCCACTCGACTGAAAATCCCATTCCACAAAGCTTGGGTCACCTCACAATACAATAAAAGATGGTCCACTGATTCGTCGTGATTTTTACACAAACAACACTAATCCATCACAATGATTCCCATCTTCCATGAGTTGTCCGTGGTCAAAATTTTCCTAAGACCAGCAGTCCACACAAATAATGCCACTTTGGAGGTTTCTTGTTTTCGTGGTCAGAATATTCATGACTTTCTTGTTTCCATTGCTTCGCCCTAGATGGGTTTTATCTCTTGTACATAATCTTTTGTACTCGAGTTATGCCTATCATTATTAATACAATCGCTAATTACCATTGACCAAAATAATAAACAAGAGAAAGGTCAACCAAGTAAAATTCCCAAACTTTACTAGATCTTGTAGCATACAAATTTTCTACAAAGCAATTCCCTATGATGCAAAAGGAGATTGTATAGGTCGACGGAGGACTAGAGGGAGGGCAAAAAGACTGCTTCCATCCCGTAGGATCATTTGGATGGAGTATTAGTCTTGTGTAAAACAAGGGATTGGGGTAGTTACAGTGACTTGTTTTGCTTTGGGGAGGCGGTTCGTCCCAATAGGGCTTGGTGTATATTGGATAGGTTTCTAATTTTTTTCCCTCTTAGGTAATGTTCATTAGGGGCTCTCTATTATGGGCTAGGTATTGTTTTATTTTGTATACACCCAGTGTACTTGGTTACACTTGATATTAACACATTTTTACTTACCAAAAAATATATATATATATATAGAAAATCTTTTTTCCCTCTTAGGTAACATTCATTAGGGGCTCTCTATTATGGGCTAGGTATTGTTTTATTTTGTATACACCCAATGTACTTGGTTACACTTAATATTAACATATTTTTACTTACCAAAATATATATATATAGAAAATCTTGATTCATGACAGCTATTTATTGTAACGAAGGACCTTTTCTAAATCAAATCATAGAGAAGCAATGCATGCTCAACCCATTCACATCCTAGCAGTGGCAAGGAAAGCCCATAACTTTTACATTCAGAATTTAAACGAATCGTTCACATTCTACCGTAGTTATTTGTTTACTCTACCAAGATAAATAAGTGTATGGATAAAAGCTGCAAATATTAATAGAAAAAGGCTATTCTTTACTAAGTTACATGCTAACTACTATGATCCGCATGGTTTTACGCTTACCGAGTGAAGTAATGCAAGAAAATTGCAAGATTTGCTCAAATTGGGGGAAAATCCACTACTAAACTCTGCTTGAACATCAGATATAAGAAGCTTGAGAAGGGCCACATGGATTTTTCCAAGTAACAAGGAATCCTGAAAGGCATGGACAGAGAAAAGATTAAACCAACAAAAGCTAAACTGAATTTAACTCAAATAATATGTTAACGGATACATGCACAAACACAAAAGGGTTGATTATGTAAAGTTGGATCAGAAATGAGATATAACCTTGTCATGAAAAGCTTGAGCAAACTCATCAAGAGTGAAGGGGCATAAATCAACAGCAACAGCATAAGTATAAAGGAAATGGAAAACCTGCCCAGGAAAAGTCAGCCCTATATTTTAGCATGATACTTCAAAGCGTAATTCCATAGGAAGAAAGTGCAGCAAACAGAACTTTTTAACAAATGAAATTTTCCATACAGAACAATATATATGATTATGTCTTGTTTCTATAACACAAGATGAAGAGTCTAAAGAAGCATATGATAACCCTCTCTTCAGATGGATGTGCTAATCTAAACATCAAATAAAAGGTAGGAACCAGTGAGTTTCTTTAGGATAAAGCAAGTGTTAGGCAAGAGTTCTGTTATTCCAAAAACTTATAAAATCACTATTTATAGGATTTTGTCTTTGTTAGGTAAAATATACATAAATAAGACATTCAAATGCATGCTTTGGAAAAGGCAATGCAAGAGAAAGACAACAGCTATCTTTTAAGGGTAAGGACAACTGCTATCTTTGCATATCACATATCTGGCATTTGTTTAAGTACTAATCAAAATCAGGTCATAATCACTTTTGCACAACACTACGGACCTTAAATAATTTCTTGACAATCCCTGGAGAGGATTCCCAAGGCTGCATACAGAATGGCTGCTTCATCTTAACAGAATTTGGAGGAAACTCAGCCAGCACATCTGAAAAATCACCAGAAGTTATTGATACAAACCACTTCAAATATCATGAATATAAAATAATAGCATTCAACAAAATGGAGCAAAACCATCTGGATTCTTCCTCCAAAACCAACCTTTGCAAAGTGAACAGCCATGTAAACCATTGGCAGCAAGGTGATCTGAACACCTCAGTGGATTTGGTCCTCCTTGTAATTCTTGCAGCTCCAGCTCTTCATCATCCACAAGCATTGCAACCTGATCAAGGTAGTCTTGAGATATTTCTCCTTCCAAAGCAAGTTCACATTTCACTTTATCTGGCTGTTTCTGATCCTCATCCCTGTTAGTTTCCACCTGCCATATAACAAGCATTTATATCTTACCACATCTGTTAATAGAAACCACTCATGTAATAACTTATTAGATACCTCTCTTCTTCTGATGGACTGTTTCCTCTTCTCTTGTGATTTATTTCTTAAACTTCCCTGTTTCTAAATACATCACTAACAGTCAGACACTTTCTCACAGTAACCAAATCATTAATTTACAAAGACGACCAATCCACAGATACCAGCTCATATAGAAAAGTATATTCACAAAAAAAAATGGAGTGGAGTAAATGACTTACAGCAACAGGAACCTTTTGTCTAGGTCTTTTCTCCTGAACTAGTGGCTTTTTCCGGGACATTGAAGTTGAGATTAGAGATGAATTGGCATCTCCCCCATCAGAAACATTGATACCAGTTGGAAAATCTCCACCATCAGGATTAGTTGCTCGCCAAACTGTCATCAAACCTTTCCCAATGCCATGTTTCGTCACAGGTGCACTCTTTTCATTAGAACCCTGGTGACTTAATATCGCATGCTCGCAAACCTTTACAAAGAAATTTCGACAAGTTTAAGTAAAAATTAGAAAGTGTGGTGCAATAAGAATAGCCTAGTAGTTGACAACACATCAATTTGTTAAATATGACAGAAAAATTCTTTCTCAACTACCTTTCTCCTTTTTGTCTGCTCTTTGGTTGTCTTGGCAACATGGATGGGAATCTTCAGAATCTAAACCAGAAAAGACATTATGAGTTAAATGTATCGCAGAATACATTTTTTTAGAGGTAAAAAAGTTAAATAAAAATATTATAACATTAAAAATAATCATAGAATACATAGAATGAAGAAAATTAAGATTGAGAGAGAGAAAGGGGGGAGAAGTAATTCATCAGGACATTTCAAATGAAACACAATCTGTGAAACTGAGTATATGGGAAAAAAGTCCCCCTATATAACTTCCAAGCAGAAGTTCTTGTGGAAAAGATGTAAAAAATAAATAAATCAGAAAGTCTACTCCCAGAAAAAAAATGGCTAAAACATTTTTAGGAAAATAAAACTAAACCAGAAGTTCCTGTAATGCATTTCAGAAGGAATCGATCTACAAGAAAAAGACCTCTATATAAGTTCCAAGCATATGTACTCGTGGAAAGATGTAAAATAAATAAATAGAAAACCCACCCCACAAGCGAGTCGTAGATGTTTCTTCAGGAAAATGAAACTAAATATGAAGTTTGAGGAAAATAAAACTAAATGAGAAGTTCCCTAGCATATTTCAGAAGGAGCCGACCAAAACCAAAAATGAATATGGACTAAAGACAGAGATCCCAAGCAACTCAATGCTTTAAGAAAAGATGATCTATCAAATCCCTGTCCCTCTTACACATATACAACCAGTTGCCCAAATCTCTTAAGCCTTCTCAAATGAAAGAAAGCCCCCTTTGCAGGGCAAAAGCATGCCAAATCTCTTCTCATGAAAATTCATATGGTGCCGTCACACATGGGCCTTACAAAATGACATCAACTCAGAAGTTTTCATCAGTAGGATGCCATAAACCCAAATTTGGCTCCCGTATCACACACACATTGGACCTCTAGAGGGGCTCAAAGAAAAGCCATGGAGGCTTATCTTCCAATTCCGTGTGGTATGTTCAGGTATAAATGCATAACGTGATAGCGGAAATGCATAACTCAAAAACCCAATTCATGTTGCATTTGTGAGCCAGCTCCCAAAGCTTGCAATTCCAACTGCGACAATAAGTTGTAAAGTTGCTACCATTAAGTAAAGAAGGGATATCGGAACCACCAAATCATACTCAAAAGATAGTTTGTTCAAAATCATCTTATACTCTTGCACAATTGTGGAAACCTGAGGAGATCTTGAGATCCATATTGAAAAATAGATTGGAAAGAGTTACCATTCGTTTTGACCAGCTGCATGATATTGCATACATAAGGGAACGCATGGTTTCTGGGTAAGTAGGAACAGAGCCTAAAGACATGTATAACGATCTGGCTGCTTGTGCTCAATTTACAATATCTTCAATCTATAAGGACACCCTAATAACACTCATTAGAATTCTCAAATTCAATTATCAGGCAGAACAAGTAACCGATCAACCTAACGGTCGTCAAAACTAGAAATACCTGTTACACAAATAATAATGCTTTTATTGAAGCAATGCAAGAGACAAGTGTCTGGATTATACCTGTAGGAGAGCAAAATGGCCCAGACGGAAGAGAGTCAAATTCCAAGCCAAGGGGAGGGCCATCCTTGCGGAACACCTTCTTCAGAATGTAGTCCGGAGTTAACAGGTTCTGAAGAAGAAAGACTTGTTTCTTTTTCTTCGCACTCTTGTTCTTCGCCGTAGATGGGCGCCTGTATATGGAAGATGAAGGATTCCCCGCCATACGCATCGAGAGATCTCCTTTAGAAACCTTGGTAGCAGCAACACGACCAGACCCGTTCCTTCTAGTAAGAATCGGATGTTTCTTGATCAAAGCCGAATGAGATGGTACAATAAATCCATTTTCTCTTTTATCCCTCCGCCTCTTCTCAACAAACCATCCCTGGACCTGCTTGTATGCCAATCCCAAAGCCGCGGCATAGTCTTCCATTACCTCTTTAGAAGGATACTTATCCTCTGTATCAAAAATATATATATATGTTGGGAGTATTAGACATCTCAGATAGGAAAATCACAGAAGCATTAAAAAGAAAGGGGGGGGGAGAGAGAGAGGGGGGGTTATGATAATGAAATGGCGGGTACGGTAAGGATACCTGAGTACAGCTGTTCAAGGGATTGAAGCTGTGACGGAGTTTTCCTTTTCATTTCCATTTGACTATTCCTTCTTCTGTTTCGTTTGAGATAATTGCAAGCAAGCTACAAACCAAACCCCCACGCACTTTCTCTCTCAACCTGCAGGAGCTACCATCAGTGTTTCCATAACAAGCGTGATACTGGAAAGTAGGAAACCATGAAAAAGGAATCAAGAGAGCGTATGCGCAGAGAGATAATCCAGGCAGCAGAATTAGCAGACAATATGCTCCCGTTCTTTCAATCCATCAGCATATGAACAAAGAGATAGAGGGCGAACGCAATAGAAGGAGAGATTCTGCAATTTGAGTCGAGGGAAGAAAGAGAAGCAGATAATGAAACAAAGAGTGTGGTCTGAAGAGAGAGAGTGAGGGAGAGACAAGAGTAGGGTTTTGGGTTTTACCAAAAATATCTAAAAATCTTCTGGAAATGAAATATCCACCTCAGCTCCTCGCTATGGGCCCATTTCCTTTTTAATTGTTAGCCTCTTGTTGGGCCTAAGATAATTAATGGTCCTCAGATAAAAGGGCCTAAGGAATGATCCCAAACCCAAATCCAGTGGATTGATATGTCAGCCTTTATCGTGTCATTGACTACCAAGAAAATTGGAGGTACCAACTTATTTTCTCCAATTTCTAAATTCTAATGCCCAAAAGGGCTTAACTTTTCTGCTCGATGTTATTTAACTTATTTACCCCTACTGTTTTGAAATTCGTATATTCTTTACTAGCTTACAATTACATAAAAGATAAAGAAAATATATTTATTGAAATTTTTTTTTATTGACACACTATATATAATAAAGTGGGCCTTGTTACAACTACAAAGAGATTTTTCATAATTAAATTTACAGAAAAATGTGATTTTATATGATATGATATATTTATTATATAATAAAAATTATTTTATAATATTACACATCACATCATATTACATTAATTTGTTAATTTACTTTTATGAAATATTCTATTGTGGATGAAGCATTTATCATATACATTTGATATGAAATCTTGCAATACCAGCTTACATTCAAGAAATATAATTATTTAATATACACAAGTGTGCCGTTGTGTTTCATACGCCTTTGGACTAAATTCCAACAACTCGTGTCTTTGAGCTTTTACTTATACCAAAAAAAAAAAAAACCATGAAAAATGAGAATCTTGACGAAAGTTAAAAAGTCTCTAATATTAAAATTAATATATCATTTAAAGAGTTTGTGCTTAAGCTTAAGGAGAGAGACTTTTTCGTACCTAGGGGCTGGCTATTATATTGAAATTTTGGGTGGGCTAGTTCATCCATGTCATTGTGGGATGTGTGTCCCTTCAACTATTCACTTTGGTCAGAATTATTTAATGCGGTATAACTTTTGCGATAGTTTTTATTAATATGATGTACAGTTTAGGGAGTGGCACCACTAATGCTGCGTGATTCTTTGACTGTTTTATCCTACAAATGTCCTTGATAGTTCGTCCATATTTGCTATCAAAATATTTAGATCCAGGCTAGGACTCGAATGGTCCTTGACTCCATATATAGATGAGTAGGCTTAGATCTTTCTTAGTCCATATTCTGAAAGTAAAATAGAGATTAGTTCACTACCATTTACAAATTATTCATTACTTTTTTATTACTATTCACATATATTTTAGATAATCTCAACATTCAAATATAGCTTATCATCCCAATAACCTTTGACTTATACCAAAAGTCTCGAATCTTAATGAGAGATCTATTTATTTGAGAAGTAATATTATAAACAGTTTTTGAATATACAAGTTATGCACAATCATTATGAATAAAGTAAGGTTCACCATAAAAATGTTGGCCGGTGTTTTTATGTGAGTCTTAGATTTTTACTACTTTTTTCAAAAATAATATGCGAAATTTACACACTTCAAGATTGTATAAATCTTCTCTTCTATAAATTCAATTTTTTTAAGAGAAATCATGGTGACTAATCTTATCGAGTTGGGGAAAAAATACAATCTCACATACTCATGAGTATACCATATTAACAATTATTAAGTACTAAAGATGGTGAGATTTAAAATAAAGAAATAACATTACTCTTCAGCAATTAAAGCAACAACTTACAGCATTCCAATCCCATGAGATCACAATAGTCACGAATAAGTGTTTCAAGCAATTAGTACTGTAACTCGTGATCAATTGGGAATACATGATGAACGTGTATAATAATATCGTCGGTGTATGCATGATACCATAGTATATATAAGTAATGTACCTACAATTATGGAGTGTGCAATTGTTATATACATTAATCGTTTTGGAAAAAATTGGGATTCACTATTAAAAAAATTAATTTTTTTTTTTATGTGAATTCCATATTTATTCACTTTTTTTAAAGAAATTGCACATCATTTATACACTTCACGATTGCAAATATCATTTCTCATATATATGTCATGTACTGTCATTACAAGAAAATTGGATATTTGTAACATTTTAATTATAATCAAAATGACTATTTGTAACAAAAATAATTTACTTTCATCATAAATAGTATTTTTAATTACAATTAAGATACCACAAATATCTGATTTTCTTGTAATGTATATGAGTGCATGGTGTATGCGTTACGTATTTCATGTTGATTTGTACAATATAATACTTAAAAATTGTAAGATGTTTGTCACCTTAATTCATCACGGTATATAAGATCGAAATAAATAATCGATACAAAATTATCCATCAACTCTTTAATTTATTATTTTATAAAATAAAAACTGATCTAAATATTACCTATAACTAATGAACAAAATCACACAAATACAATAAGATGAAAATATAATACCAATTAATGTAATATATATGCATAGCAAAACTCGTATATTAAGTCATAAATCCTAAATTATTTGCTCCAGATTGCCCACATTACTAATTTATCTATGCGTATTTTTTTTTGCTACTTACTCTTATTTTTCTACGAGAAAGAAATCATCGATTATAGGATTTTTTTTCCTTTCACAGAATGATGGAGAGGGCCACTATGGACGTACTATTATTGATTAAGACTAATTTTAATTTAGAATGAATTTATAACTAGTTTTAATCGTAATCCATTAAATGTGGAGAAACTATACGAAATATTCTCCTTCAAATTAGTCCAAAGACTTGACCACACTAGTACTACTAGTATTGATCCTCGTCCTCCCGGCCAGCAGCATTTAGAGTGATTCTAAAGCGTGATATTTTTAATGCATGATTCTCACACACACTGACACACATATATCTAATTTAGACCTCATGTTCTGCTGGGTTGGGTACTCCACTCCTTCTAATTAATGATTGATAATGCTTCTATAATTCTTTCAAGTAACAATTAACTAGTACTGTGTACGGAAGTAAAATATCATATATAGATAATAATTAAATTATGGCCTATATATATATTCACTAAAATTAATAAATAACTAAATACATAATGCATGCTCTGATTAATAAATTTATCAATACTATTAAGAGCACTCTCAACTGATTAGGTAAATTTTCTTCAAATTTAGCTATTAAAAATACATTTTTTTTAGCTATTCATTTTTACATTTTATCATCCATCAGTATCTTTATTTTTTCTCTATATCTTTTAAAATATTCATATTTTATTTTAATTATATTTATTTTACAAACTTAAAAACTCAAAAACGTAGATCCAGCATACTGAAATAATCTAAAATTGTTTCTAAGGTTTGAAGTTCCGGCCAATAGGGGAGGAGGGAGGCTGGATTTGGTGGTTGGAGGTGCTCGTCGGAGTATTGGGTAATTTTCAGTGCGGTGACGTGACCAATGGTGGCCGACGATGGCTGGGTTGAAGTTGTTGTAATCCGAAACTAGGATCTGCTTTGGAGCTCGCGTGGGAGATGCATGGCGAGTTGCCGAAGTTGAGATCGGCGGAGGTTGATCATCAGCGTGAGATAATGCGACTAAGACGTGCGGGATCGCTAGTGGTTGTCCAAGAACTTGGTTGGTCATCCATGGTAGGCTTGTTCATCCGGGCCGAGTTATATCCGGCCCAGTTTAAAATTTTATTTGTTTCTTAACATTTTTAAATTTTTTTTTTAAATGTTTAAGGAAATTTTGAATCCGGATTCTGGATTCCCAAATTCGAACCCAGATAAACACCCTTAATCCATAGCATTTACAAAAAGCGTAGCTCGAACGAAGAAGAAGATGAAAGAATAATAAAATATTCATTTAGCGTTCAACAGCACTGCACAGCATCTGAAGAGTCCGCCATTCATTACTGTAGCATTTTCAATTTTAGCTACTCTTTTACCTATTCCATTGGAGCATGGTTTAACACTTCTTTAATTTATTTGACATAAAGTTGTATTTTAGCTAGTTCATTGGAACTGCTCTAAGTCGTATTATATATATATATATATATATATATACAAGTCGTGGGTTTTTGGTATTAATCACGTACGGTATGGCAGTACTGCATGCAGCCTAAGATATAAATTATTATATTATGTAATTCGTATACCTCAAACTACGTATTGAAGCTGATCATATATATTGGACCAAATGATAAAAAAAAATGACATGAGATTTTACACACCTAAATATGAAAAAAATGACATCATATATAATTCGTACACCTAAATATTGGGTTATGAATATATATTGTAATCATCAAAGAAATTTATATATATATATATATATATATATATATAGGCGATGCAATACAATCTTGACCGTCAATAAGAGTGCAAAATGTCTGCTTGTGTTAATAGTTTTGAGCTAGGATACAATATATCGCGCCGTTTTGATAGCTCTATAAGAAAAAATACTTAACATGGCGATTTTAAAATCATTGTAAAGAAAATCGTCGGGAATGGTATTTTTTTGCAACACCTTTCCAATTGCCGCATGTTTTTTCAGATAATTTTCAAATCCCTTCACGGACTTCACTTCAAATGATTTTTGCAGCAACTTTTTTAGTATTAACGGCGATTTCCCTTGTCGCAAGATAGTTTATTCCCACGACATTGTAAATATCGTTGAGATGCAGTCTAGGTAGTAGGGGTGTAAATTTAAATCGAAAAACCGGCCCAAATTGAACTGGACCGAATCGTAAATGTCGATTTTGGATCATTCCAGTCCGATACTGATTTCATAAAATGAAAAACTGAATAATATCGGCCTGGTTCTGGTTCTATCCATTTTAAAACCGGACCGGACCGAACCGAATCGGTTATATTTATTTGTTCTATTTTTTTTAATATTATTATATAATATGTTCTATCCTATATATAATAATATAAATTATAATTATATATGAGATAATATAGATTTTTATAGAATAGTTTTTTTTAAGCAGTTTTTTAATGCATATTTTTTTTACAACAAATTTTGCTAAAACAGATTTTTTTTATAAAACAAATTTTATTTTATAGCAATTTTTTTTATATAGTTTTTTTTTTATAACAATTTTTTTTTTTTTACTAAAATAGATTTTTGTAATGGATTATAATCTTTTTAATAAAACAGAATTTTCAAACAAGATTTAAAAAAAAAAATTAATTTTTATAAATTGACATTTTATTAAAACCGGAAAACTGAAATCGGACCGAAATGGTAAAACCTGTACTATCGATTTTGGGAGACAATCGGGACGTAATCAGTTTTAAGAAATATAAAACCAGTGGTACCAGTTTAGTTCTTACTTTTGTTCAAAATCGGACCGAACTGGATCCGTTATACCCCTGCTGGGCAGCAAAACTTCCGTTTTACCCCCCACCAAAAAACATACCTTTCTCCACTTCGGCGAAACCCATCAGACTCCATTGAAATCCACTCGCAAATCCATTGAAGAAACCCTTCTCAACAAGCTTGTTTGCGATGACTTGATTTCCATTTGGAAGAGATAATACATCAACTCCTCCGATAACCTTACTGGCTCATTTCTGGAGATCCATTTTCCGACATGTACCCTTCTCCCCTCAGTTTGCATTTCTCCTTCTTCACCTACTTGCAAATCCGCCCAACTCAATACCTTAGTTTTTCTGCGACTTTCTCACTTGATGCTTCTCTTGCAAAAGCTAGCCCTACGTTTTCTTCCCCTTCAAAATCATTGCACAGTGCCTCCATTTTCATTGAGGAATTAACTTTTCAACTTCAAGTATTGTCGATTGAGGCTGATTTTCACATAATATATTCCGTAGAGGTGTATCTTTTCTACCTTTTTCTATCACTCCCCTTCTCCCCGTCGTGCATTGTCGCTGTCGTTGGCTGCCTTCGTCACGCAGGTAAGCCTTTGTGCGCCCCTCCATCTCTCTATGTCTATGCCTCACTCAACCCATAGGTATTCACTTTTCTCTCTCTCCTAACAGTTGTTGATATTTTCTGTTGACCGAAGAAAGCATCGATTGATATCTTTGAGTTTCTTTTTCTTTCACTTATGTTTTTTTTTTCTAAATTAATTTTATACCAAACTCTCTCTTAGGGAAGAAATGAAAGAATTGGCTGACCTGAAGGGAAAAAATTAGGAAACTTACAATGATTTAGCAATTAGCCGAGGAAGGCAGGACATGTTGCAATGAAATAAAATACAATAATGTGACGAAATAATTTGATGCAAATGATATTAGTGATGATAACTGATTTTATTTAAAAATATGATTTGCGGCGAGACCATCATGTTTTTGCGAGGAATATAATGCACTAAAATAAGTATTAATCACGACGAAAACTAGGAATAGATGACTGTACTACAATTCAGACAATTCTTTCACGTCCAACATACATCGATGGCAAAATCCTCGACTTTTGCTTATTTTAGTAAATCTGGTAATCTATGCAGCAAATAAATCGTTGGGAAAGCCTAGCTTTGTTGTAGTGTATAGTTTGATGAGTACAAAATACGTACAAAGACCTGGTACAACATACGCACGCATATAATTTTTCTTTTTCTTTCCTTTTTGTTTTATGTTAAACTGACTTAATTAATGTTATCTCGAAGTATTATACTCACCGCAGACTGCTCACGTGCATTTTATATATAACGTACGGAAACAAGACGGTCATTTAATTTCTGATGGCATATATAGAATCATAGATGAGGAAGAGAAATTCAAGAGAATCAAGATATATATACATATATGTATGTATGCATGGCAATGAATGGGCGGCAGGAAGCGGGCCAACCCTATCCGAGGGAGAGACTAGAGAGTACTGATATATGTACTATGGTTGGCACCGGCCGAATAGTACTAGTGAGAAAAGTAAACATCTCATCATCATGAATTCGATGCTCTAATAATTAATCTGTGCCTGAATTTAGTTGGTGAAAAAAAGGAGCGAGTCAACCAAAACCCACAACTCAGTACAAATATATATATATAGAGAGAGAGAGAGATTCTTATATATAAAAGATGGTGGGCAGTAGCAATTGATGATATTATTTTGTGGATAATATTAAGCGCCATAGAAAGATCAAATAGGTATGGCGCCATCATGTTATATTGGGGATGAGAGATGTACTAGTGATGACTAGTGCGCCACCACCGGCCAATGGCAGGAGATCAACCAAGCATTCTAAATTCACAAACAAGCAAGGACAAAAATTTACAAAGCAACACACTCACGAAGTACAGACACGACACACTAGGTACCTTTTGGTCCCATGCATGCCAGTGCCACACACAATACACTCCACTTTAGTTACCTTTGAGAAATCTCTCAAATCTTGTGCACGATAGGGACACGTACGTACGTACATCCTCTCCAGCCCTCGATTCCTCCTTTTTTCAAAGGTGAGAATCGTAACAACAATATTTTCGGCCCCATCTCTTTCTGCGGCCATCCCTGATCATGAGCGATATTCTTTATAGCGCGCGGCCTATACTAGTTGATCTTTCAGCGGTACTGTATTCTTGCTTAATAATGTACGAGGCATATATATATGATTGCAATGCATGCTTGCTAAGGTGGGTCGGTTTGAAAGTCGTAAACCAACTGATCATGTCTCTTTATTCCCTGACTTTGAAAGATCAACTTCTCGGCCGAACGCCTCATGATGACCATCATCACTACCTGCAGCCCGAATACGTGTATTATATGAGCCACTCGATTCCTATTTTATTAAAATATCATGATTATTATAAGTACTATACGTACCAGGATCCCTAATTTACCTGATCGAAAAAAGAACAAGCACCACGACACTGAACTGAAAATCCGCTCTCGGTACTGTATAATATGTTTGGGATCTTATATCTTACTAATTAATTTATAATAATAAAAAAAAATATTTATTTCATGAAATTTTAATTATAATCATAAAGACTATTTTCACCTCAAATAATTCTTCTTATTACAATTAAAATATTACAAATATTTATTTTTTTATACTAATTTCTTTGATCTAATAAAAGTAAAAGAAGTACTTAACGTAGTTTTATGCACTATAAGGTAGTTTTATGCACTATAAGAAAATTATATATTTGTGATTAATTATTTTTTATTAAAATAAATCTATTTTAATAATAAATATTTATTTTATTATAAATAATTTGTTATGGATACTTAATTTTTTTTTTTTATAATGATATGACTCTTTTTATAAGGGATGAAATAAAACAGGCATGTATTAGTCGGCCTCTTTAGTTAGCTAGCTAGGGACAATAGCTTGATTGTAGTTCATGAGTACTCTCGATCATGAGAATTATTAAGGCTCCAGATTCAGAGATGAGATGAGTTGAAATAAGTTTAATTTATTTTTTAATATTATTATTATTTTGAGATTTGAAAAAACTGTGTTGGGATTTAAAAAAAGTGTATTGGGATTTGAAAAAGGTGTATAAAAATTTGTGTTTTAAATAAAAAATTATAAAAATATAACGATAAAATGAAGATGAGTTGAGCTCATCTTCGAATACAAACGAGACCTAAGTGATAATTCTGACTGCTGGACGACAGAATCTTATTGCAAAAGCATTTTGGGGACATGGGATCGAGCACTTGGCAGCAGCTGGAGGATATACGAAAGGAATATCTCTTGTACCATTATAACGTCAAAGAATATCTATTGCCAAATTAAATATAATATAAAATGGTACAAAACTGCATATATATTCTCTGGCACCAATTTTTACTAGTCCTATATTTAGGTTGCAACCTTGAGAGCGACCCTGCTAGATCATGCACTACGCGGCCATAATGTTGTAAATCAAACAAATTCTTCAACAGTTATATCTAATATGACAGAATATTGATTTTTCTGATAAATATGATGGATGAGAAAAGTCCTTTATACCATCGATCGAGGGTCGGACTCATCTTAATTAATTAGTAATGTAATTCTTCATCATCTTAATCAATTTTATTATCTTTTTCGATCATATTAAAATATATTATGATTTAAAATATAATTGAAAAACTATTTAAATTATAAGATGTCGATGATTAAGCTAGGTAACTATCAATGATCTCTAGAGATTGCTTGCGCATCTTTTAGTAAAGGTTGTGCGGAACCCTGGTGATCTTTGTCGGTATGATCTGTATCATCATATAATATATATATATATAAACTAAAAAAAAAAAAAAAAGATTAATGCTAATTAATTAATTAGCACTACCGAACATAGGTACGGATGATGACTAAGCTTACAATACCAATTGACTAAATATATTGTTTATGGCAGTACGTACCACTTTTGTACAAATTATCCTTAATTTGACACGTCGCTTATAAAGATCATGATTTCGAGAAGACCCTTGCCTTTTTAATGATCCATCGTACGCATAGAGCACTAATTTGTCTTTTGACCATGACTAGCTCGCTTTTGTTTTGAACGACAATATATAATAACGTGTCATGTTGCACTCATTTCTCTTTTAAAATAATAAAAAAAACTAGCTAACTCCTTTATTACAAAAAAAAAATCCGATATATTCAATCTAATGTATCAAAAAAGTCAGAAATAATCAGATTCTTTTTAATGTATGAGATCAGTTATATCCAGTGACAAAATCAAGAATTTGCTTTAAGAGAAGCCAAATAAAATTAAAATAATATATATAAGATATTTTTTTGTTTTATTTTTATATAATTTTTTTTTTGCGATATAGAACAATCTAATATATAAGATCTAGTATAAAAATAAAATACGTTTAATATAACCTATGTATTAAAAAATATATATGATATATCAAGAAGAATATATTATTAAAATAAAATAAAGACATTCATATACATATATTAAACAAAAGAAATACAGAATGTCTAAAATTGTAATTTGTGCTCTTTTTAAATAAACAAAAAATCAAATATTAAATCTAAATTAAAACTCTTAGTTATTTCTCTTTTAATATAGACAACTAAATATTTATTAGAAATTTATTTTCAAAAAAAAAAATAAAATGATTTTATAAAAAAGTGAATATAATTTTTTAGAAAGGGCCAATATAAACTAAAATTAACATTACCTTATTAAATTATAAAAAGACTAATATATATTATATTTTTTTTCAAAGTTTAGAGGGGGCCTTGGCCCCCCTAGTCCCTGATTATATCTGGCTATTTTTTTTTTAATGTATAGCTAGCTAGTACCATATCATATTATAAGAAATTAAGATCTATGACCATGATCACTCTATGAGTACTCGACCGGCCATGCAGTAACGTTCACAACAAAATTAGTTGCAACCTATAATAAAAAAATAAAAAAAACTTGAATCGTGAAATATATATAATTAACACTAGAATTAACGATATTAATCAGACAATCAAGAAAATGATTGATATTGTCATAAAGATGATTACTACGTACGTACATGCAACAGTACGCGGTACTGTATTGAATGGATTAATTGTTTTGAGATTACATTATAAAGATGATTACTACGTACTACATGCAAGAGTACGTATTGAATGGATTATAATTGTTTTGAGATTACATACGTTGCAACTATCCACAACAAGACGACGTCAATCTTGACATGATCTTGTTCATGTTTTGAATCATGAGTCGTTGTTGAAAAACTTAATTAATTTCCCTCCATTGAAATCGATCGGGCCCTCGAATAGGAAAACAATAGAATTAGATTACTCTTATTTATATATGGAGAGTGATGCATGGGGTACGTAGTCTATACACAGGTCACATGAGATGGGATTGGAAGGTGCATGATGGACGACATTAGGTTTTCAAATTACTTGGAGGATCGGCGCTTTGGTTGGGAGTGCGTGGTACGTGCAAAGTAGTACTGGACCTAGTGGTGAGTAAACGACTACTTATCTAACTTCTAACATAGAGATAAATAGAGGTATATAGACATATGAGGAGGCTGGGGCATGCACAATATAATATCTTTATATATATAAAGTGGCTATCTAATAGAAAATCTTGTTTTAACGAAATATTTTTTTTTTTTGGTTAAAGTTAACACTTTCCATCCATTTTTGTTAAAATAAATACTGCATTTAATGAGAAATATTATTTTAAATACAATCCATTAATTTTATTAATCACCGAAATAATGTTCTTGATATTAAATTTAATTACACCACTTCAATTTTTTATAAAGATAAACTTTTCATTTAAAAATATTTTTGATGTAAAATAAATATAGAATAATAATAATAATATAGAATGACATAATAATAGTATAGAATATATAACAATATATATAAATAAACCATTCATAACAATATAACAATGCAATTCTCACTTAGAGATATTAATTTATACGTTATAGAGTTTAATTTTATTCATGAAAATTTATTCCCATTATATGATTAATAATTTCATTCTTTAAAAATTATTTTATAATTTTAAAATGAATGTATTATTTATTTATTTTTTGAGATGATAAATATACGGTATATACAATTAACTATAATTATATTAAATTGGTAATAATATACAATAAATATAATTAATCTATTATATATGTTTGATATTTAATTGAAATATATATGATCTAATAAATTTACATATTTAAGATTAAAAATTCATGTTATAAATTATAATATAACATTCTTTTATATAAATTATAAATTACATAATTTTTTTTTAAAATTATATTATTTCTTAAAAATAATCACATAACTAAAAAAACTGTGGATGATTCAAGTTTATGTAGATCTAAAAAAATTTAAAGACTAAAAACATAGGTATTTTAATGTCCTCTCTTTTGAAGCTGTGCAAAATGATGCAAATATTAGATTATCATCTTAGAATTATAAAAATATAATATTTTGAACGAATCTTTTATTAAAGTTTCAATCAAAATTATCTCAAACAAATTTGATAAAATTATAGGTTATGTTTATTTATGAGACTATCTTATTATTTTTATTAATACTTTTTTTTTAATAATATATGAAAACGTATAATTATTTATCATCCATTTAATTATGAATAATCTTCTAATTTTTGTTAGAAATTAATCTAGATAAACGTGCTTTGCACGTTACTTTTATCTAGTATATAATAATATGTACATGTATTAATCGTAAATAGTCATTTTAATCGTAAATATTTAATCATTAATATCTATTTTTTTTTGTAATAATATGTCATCAACTTATCCTAGAATTATGGCACATGTTGCCAAATATAGTACATACTAGATTTACAGGGATCCGAAGAGAATATACAATGGCTATAAACATGGAAATAATTTATTACACTACAGTTCCCGGACTTCTCCGTCATTTCGACAGGTTAGCCTTTCGTAATTTTGTCCGACCTAGCATTTCGACAGGGACTACTCCATGATCATTACGGAAATTGTGTACAAATAGGGTGTAATTATAGTAGGGAGTGGAAATTCATGCAATGGTGTCGCCAAATAGATAGTAATACGTGACTATTATATACGGTAATAGATAAAGATGGTGCGTTTCTTTTCTTCTAATATTTTTTTTTTCTCTCTTGATCAAGTGAGTTTTGATCGCGGTTCTCTTTGTTTTTATGAATTTGATCAATTAAACAGGCCCATCGATATATACATAATTACCATGCAAAAAATTGATCAGAATATTGTATGGGTTAAAAAATCACTACAAGAAAAATTAATAATAGTGACCGAACATTTGCGACGAAAATGATTATTAATTGTTGCCCTAATAACTAACACAAGAAGAGGGATGAATTGGGTTATATTAAAAAATTAATATTTATAAACCAAAGATACAATATAGAATATAAACAGAATATGAAACAATAGAAAATATAAAGAGTAAGAGTAAGAGTAAGAAGAAGCAAACTCAGTATTTTAACGAGGTTCAGCCCCACTGCCTACGTTCTCGCCTCAAGCTACCCCTTGAGAATCCCAAATTCACTATTCAATCTCTTTCGGGTGGAGATAGAAATTTATTACACTTTTGAACAACACCGCTACAAAAAATCCGTGTAGAACATCCTCTACACTTGCAATCACCTTACATTTGGTAATTTAACTATTCCCTGTGTAGAATACCTTCTACACACACAAGGGTTATACGCACCCTCTTACAAATACAAAAGCTGATAGTGGGTATGTTATCAGAATACACTCCTCAATGAGTAAGATAAAAAGAATACAGTGCAACCTATATCTCTTTCACAATGAACAAAGATTAAGGCACAAAACTTAGAGAAGAGAGAATGAGAGTTTTGAAAGAATGATGTAAAACTTAGCAATTGATGTGTAAGCTCTTGTTGTTATGTTGCAAAACTCAAGTGAGCTATTTAAAGGCAAATGAGTCTTTATATTCAAATTTGAAAAAGGTTCACATGTCAAATAAGAATACTATTCACTTTTCAAAAGATTCAAATAAAAACATCTTATTTTTATATTTGTCAAAGACAACTCCATTCATTTTTCAAAGAAATCAAATCAAATCTTTTACTTTTCATATATGACAAAATGAATATGATTTATTTTTCAAACCAAATCATCTTCTTTTTGCATATGTAAAAAAAAAACACACAATCATCCTTCAAGATTTTCAAACAAAATCATATACTTTAGCATTTGTCAAAAAAACACACAACCACCCTTCAAGATTTTCAAACAACACATGCACATATTAAAGATGATAATCAATCATCTTACAAATTTAAATCTTTATACATATGTGAAAAAATAATAATAATTTTTGAAATTAAATATTTTAATAAAGTTATGCAAATGTAAAAAATGTAATTTAATATTTTATAAGAAAATATTAATTTTGAGGCTTAATTCAATTTCAAATTTTAAGAGATGTACAAAATTATTTTATGAGATTCATTTGTAAACTTGATTTTCTTTTTGCTCATACTTGATTTCTTGATGTGCTTGACTCTTTTCATGTGTAGACAACTTGAGCTTGAGTTTTGAATTTATTTGTTATTATTAAAATCTATACGTAGATACGAGACTTGAAAACTTGAGTTCTACAATCTCCCCCTTTTTGGTGATGACAAATACTTAGTAGAAATCTGCGACCTATAGTAATACTTAAGCTCCCTCTGAAAATATGCGTTAGATTTCCAAATAAAATTTAAACATGATTCTAGCATATATAACAGGGTAATACAATACTAGTATAAGACTTCTCCCCTCTTTTGACATCATTAAAAAGGAACCGCAATTGGTTTCAGTAAGATTTCTTCCCGTAATAACCAATAACCAAATAAAACGGTGCATTGGTAAAAATTATAAAGAATTGAATAATTGTAACTACCCGTGTCCGACAAAACCTGCAAAGGCTAGATGCCTAACTCTGACAATTTAGTACGGAAGGAGATTTTGTAGAGAGTTGAATAATTGGAGTCACCCGTGACCGACAAAACCTGCAAAGGTTGGAGGTCTAGTTCTAGCAATTTAGTGCGGAAGAAGATTCAAATCCGCTTGACGTTATTGATAAACGAGATATTGCAGAGATTTGAAGTTATGATAGTTTGTCTTATTCTTATTCCCGTCTCTATAAGAGCAATCCTTAATTTTATCTATTTCGCATCAAACTTTCTTCTCATCTTTGTAATTCCTCTGCATTTTCATTTTATAATTTTGTAATGGCTCATCAATTTTCTTTCAGTACTTCTCGTGATCAATCTATTTCTGCATCTGTCGAAGGTGCCATGAAACAACAAGAGACTGATTTGGCTAATAAATCAGATCATAACGCCATTTACGAGCTTGTAGGTCTCGGGACTTGATACTCATATTCCATTGTTACTTTTTCCGCTCGGTTGCAGTCTAAAACTCGCGAAATTGAGAAGTTTAGCGAGACTGTCTCTTTGAGTCAACTGGCTTACCACTTTCATCTTTATTAAGTTTGGTGGTTGGACTTATTGGTGTTCCAATTACCTTCGCTCCTTCTATCTCAAACTTTTTAAGTAACTCTTTGATATATTTTGACTGATTAATAAATATTCAACTTTTTGCTTGCTTGATTTGCAATCCGAGAAAGAAATTAAGTTCTCCCATCATGCTCATTTTAAATTTTTCCTGCATGCTCTTAGCAAAATCTTGACACATATTTTCATCAGTAGCACCAAATATTATATCATCTACATAAATTTGAATTAGAAAAATATCATCCTATTCATATTTGATGAAAAAGAGTTGTATCGATCTTTCCTCTTGAAAAATTTTTTTCAATAAAAAAAACCACTAAGTCTCTTATACCAAACTCTAGGAGCTTGTTTGAGTCCATATAATGCTTTTGTAAACTTAAAAATATGATTAGGAGAAATATGATTTTCAAAACCTGAAGGTTACTCAACATATACTTCTTCATTTATAAAATCATTTAAGAAAACACTTTTAACATCCATTTGAAAAAGTTTAAAATTTTTATAACATGCATATGCAAGTAACATTCGAATAGCTTCTAATCTTGCAACAGGTGCATACGTTTAATCATAATCGATTCAAACAACACATGCATATGTTAAAGATGACAATCAATCATCTTACAAATTCAAATCTTTATGCATATGTGAAATAATAATAATAATTTTTGAAATTAAATATTTTAATAAACTTATGCAAATGTAAAAAATGTAATTTGATACTTTATGAGAAAATATTAATTTTGAATCTTAATTCAATTTCAAATTTTAAGAGATGTACAAAATTACTTTATGAGTTTCATTTGTAGATTTGATCTTCTTTTTGCTCATACTTGATTTCTTAATTTGCTTAACTCTCTTCATGCTTAGACAACTTGAGTTTGAGTTTTGAATTTATTTATTATCATTAAAATCTATACGTAGATACGAGATTTAAAATCTTAAGTTCTACATTAACAATTAATTAAATAATCTATTAGTAGTTAAAATAGACCATTTGTAATTAATAAATAATAGTAAATAAGTAATTTTTTTTATAATGAATCAAAAAAGCTAGGGATGAATTTTTTAGAGATAAAAATATTCAGAAAAAGGAAAAAGAGAAAGTTGGAGTAAGGAGAGCATGCATGAGCACGATCATTTGCCCATACATGAAAGAGATAAGCCATTTCAAAGTATCAATATTATTTGGAGGTCCTTCTAGATCCCCACTTGAGCAGTGGTCCGGTACGTACTCATGTCCTGCAGAAAGTATATTTAATTTTCGCATGCAACTTGTTGATCTCCAATATCAGATGCAGAAAGAGAAATACAATTTGCCATTTGGTAACCAATCAAAGAGAATAGTGTACTAGCTAGTCAGCTTGCAGCATCATGCGCGCTTTTTGTCGCGATAATTCTTTAGTCTCAACCAATATCGATCAGTACTACTACTTTTTAATTTTAAGCATGATAATTAATTGAGCTTTCTTAATTTAGCTAGGTATTAATTTTTAACTCACACATGAATAAGCCACAGATCATTCTAGAACAATATCTTAATTAATTTAATCCATCTGAGATTTAGTGTTAATTTGAACTAAATTAAAACTAAAAAAAATACTAAATGTACTTAAAAAAAATTTACAAAAAACTTACTTCTCTACATATCAATTATTGATAGGCAATAAAAATCATGAAATTCATAATTCATAATTTGAATTTGAAAAAAAAAACTAACAAAATAAGTGTTGTAAGTAAAAGTTTAAGTAAAACTTTAAGTATATATATGTAACAACATCCAAGTTTTTGAACCATTAATATCCAAATTGAAAATGTTATTTGTTCCTACTTGGGATTCTGATTTGCATTTTATTTATTTTTACGTGATTCTTAAGTAAATATTTTTAAATAATGTTGTAAATTTTTTTTTATATTTTAAAAAAGTGTTTTAAGATGTTTAAAAAAAAAATCATGTAAAAAAACATGATGTTAAAAAAATCAGGTATTTTGTACCATATTTTTTTAATGATTTTTTTAACATCTTAAAATATTTTTTTAAAATATAAAAAAATTACAACATTATTTAAAAATACTTATTTAAAAATCATATAAAAAAACTAAAAAATTAAATCCAAATTAAATCCCAAATGGGAACTTGTAGCACGGCCTAATCCAAATTACTAATTACCAAAACCTTCTAATCATTAATGACTTTTAGATAGTAGCAGCATTCAAAATCAAGGATTTAGGAAATGTATACGGTATAAGCCCAAAAGATCACAAAGTACTAATTATTAATGTAATCTCGTTATTGAAAATACAATTACAGCCATATTCTCTTTATTTAATATTATTCTCTTTATTTTTTACATATTGATCAATATATATATTTACAAAGAATTGCAAAAAGGGCAATAGGAAATCTTTGGATTCCTATTTTCAATGTACACAATTTATCATGTAGAGGGAAAAATATAGAGGGAAAGTTTTTGTGTCCCCACATATATCCCACACTGACGGGTACCTGTCCTCCAAAGTAAAAGGCGTAGGCACAGCATTAAGGAATCATGATCATGTACAATGGAAAAGGGTCCTCCATCAAAAAAGCTTCCAATTATATGATTCCATATTTAGGGCTAACTGACACATAAACACTAACCTAGCTTTATATTTGGAATTAAATGAAACAAATAGTACAAAATACCAACCTCTCCTTTGGAATCCTTGCTCCTATATATAACCCCCCCTCGACTTCATTCCTATGCATCCCCCACAAGATTATTACCTCACGTTTACTTAACGGCCTAATCATCTTCCAAAGCCCTAGATCATCAATCAGCCAATTACCCTTAATTACACGAAGAAATTGCATTACGATATGTCGGATGACAAGAAGATG
Source organism: Platycarya longipes (assembly GCA_036559045.1). Lineage (NCBI taxonomy): Eukaryota > Viridiplantae > Streptophyta > Magnoliopsida > Fagales > Juglandaceae > Platycarya > Platycarya longipes. Next base: position 2,740,082 of record CM071792.1, read on the forward strand.
AAAGTGAAGAAAGGATGGCTTGCAGTTCGAGTTGGCTTAGGAGATGAAGATGGAGAGTTTCAACGTTTTGTTATTCCCATATCTTATCTCTACCATCCTTTATTGAAGAAGCTTTTGGAGAAAGCTCATGAGGTTTATGGTTACCATACCACCGGCCCTCTTAGACTTCCATGCTCGGTGGACGATTTTCTCCATCTCCGGTGGCGGATTGAGAAAGAGCCTAATCATCATCACCATCACCATCACCAGCACCGCCATCATTCTCATCTCTCCGGTGCTTTGTCCTTCCACTCTTGTTGATGATCACCTTTAGTTATAATTAGTAGATACGACACCAAGTTTTTCTTTTCACAAAGAAGCTGGATTTTAGTCTATGATGATGATCAGAACTTAATTTGTTGATCATGATCAAATTACTGTACTTTTAGTTTTTTCTCTTCTCACTAATAATCTAGGTCTGTTTTGTAATATTGACAAAAACGGAAATGATGAAGAAGTGGAAGAATTTCACCCATATACATATATAGCATGGCTGTATATATATTATGATTCACCATATAATATATATATATATATATCTATGATTTGCTAAAATTAATTATTCTTTTTGATCTATTCTTTCGCCGAGGAGATCAGGAAATAATTTTTAATTTCATTTATTTTAATTAATATTTTCAGCGGTGGATCGAGGGCAGTCTTGCAAGTAATTATGGCTTGTGTTCATTACTAGTACTACTCGACAGATACGTGCTACTATAATGATAGAAAGTGTTGCACGAGTGTGAGCCAGCAAATTAAAGAGAAAGTGTGGTCTGCCGTGGCCATTATAAGTTTTCTTTCTTTTGTTTTTTAAAGATGAAAATTCCTACTTTTCCCAACAACCACTACTAGTCCTATATTGTTCTGTTTTTCCTTTTGAATTTCTCAAGACATTGCTACTTTTTTCTTCTTGATCTATAGTACTATGATCATACAGTAATTCTATCTACTCAAACTCACGTTAATAATCATTCTTTTAGTACAATTTTATTCGAAAAAAGAACTAATAATTAATCATATATTGTATTGCAAAGTCTAGTAATTTGATCATTTCACTATGTAGTCTATGTTGACGTGGCATTTGTTATTGTTAAGATATAAATAATAATAAAATCTTCCTTTTTCCCAAGAGTTTATGTTTTTTTTTTTTTTTAAATAAGTTGTGATTTCATATTGTATAAAAACAAAGGTAGTGAGTTGAAAGAAAAAATAATAAAATCTTCTTCTTTCGTTATCTTAAACTTCTAGGACAATATATTTGCCGATTTCACATAAGTAATATCCGAAGTTATTGAAATTTCATCTCAAAACAATAAATGAAGAGTTGATTTAAGAATTGTAGATTAAGATTATCACATGATCAAAACAAAGAAATAAAATTGAGAGAAGCGTTCGATATATATATATATATATATATATTTATAATGTATAGATAGTATTTTTTGGAAGCTAATTATATGAGGATGGAATGAATAGAATTTGCTAACATATAATTTATTATATAACTAAATATTTTATTTGCAGTTTAATATATACTTCGATGATACTTCTCCTTTGAAATGTATACGATCCAGTACTTAACGAATTTTCTTATTTTTTGTTAAAATTTCTTATTTTTTCATTAAATTTAATTTCTTCTATCAATTCATCTGAATTTTAAAATGATGTATTTTTGAAATCTAGTCTCCTAATTCAAATTCTTAAATCAAATGCACTTTAAATTCAAATCTAGCCAAATTCAAAACTCCTATCCTCCCAATAATTATTATCTGAAATTCTTCTTTAACTTGAATTCGTTTAGACTATTTCTTAATTATAATTTGAATAGATTCTTAGATTGAAATCAACATTCATTTTCAAACTCAACTTAATCTCCTTATGATCGATATTACCTTTCCTCCATCATATATAAAATTTATCAAAGACTCAGATTAAATAACACAAATTATACAAATTATAGATAATTTATATAACATGTAAATTATAAATTACTAATATTTTATTACTAATAAATTATATAACATGCAAATTGATAAACCTATTTCACGTCACAAATTATAATATAATATTATTTTATATAAGTTATAATTTATATTATATATAAATTTATATGTATGACTTAAAATTTATATTCATTCTTTATATAAAAAAAAGAAAAATATAACATAATTAATTAGTTTAAATATGTTTTCCAACTATATTTGCGAATACAATTATTTGAATAAAAATGATTTATTTTTCAAATTAAACTCATTATAAAACATTAAATCCAAATAATAATATTTTACAAATGAAATTATAATAATTATTAAATAGCTATCTTTCATTACTTCATATTAATTTATGATTTACTTTTATATAATTTTTTTATTGTTAAGACATTTTCCTTTTATTACCTGTTAAATATTTGTTAAAACTTATATTTTTTTTCTTTATGCATTACATTATTGATCGAAATTTATTTGTTTATACAAAACATATAATTTCTTTAAAATAACCACTTCACTAAACTAGAAAAATATGCTTTACGTGTTTCTCCTCCTAATATATATATATATATATATATATATATATATATATATATATATATATATATTAAGAGCCGCGGGTAAAATATATCATGATCCCTAGCTAGTATCTCCAAGTACACCCCCTCCCCCTTTTTTGGAGCTCAAAAGAAATGATCATGATCCCAGCTTAAAGTTAAGATCATTCCTTTTGTGGATATTTCTGCTGGTTGTATATATGGATCGAAGAAATCAAGATCTTGGATATATAATTTTTCTTGTTTATTCCTGATCATGATGATTATAAGCATGAAATGCATGACATTTTTTGTGTCCGGTACTTGTACTTGCATGTGTCGAGATCAATGAATATTACGATCTGCCTGGCTTGATTTGGGACTTCAGAATAATTTGGATCTCTATATATAATTTTGGTTGTAGATGGCATCCGATCAGACTTGGCTATGGAAAATATCACATGATTTTTCTTTGCTTAATGAATGGCCGAGTCATGAAAATCAGACTCTGATATGAGAAGTGTTAATTAAGTTTACCTACAAATCTTCTACAAGAAATTTAATATATACACTAATAAAATCATGATTTAATGTAACTGCATGTAATTAGAACCATTAATTTAGAATTTTACAATTTGATGGATCACTTTAAATTATGCGTTAGCGTGTAAACTTCTTTATATATAAGATTTTTGTGTAGATAGACCAAATAGTTATGTGGGATCAGATTTGGCCCAAAGGCCCAACAGCGATGGGAGCCTACCAGGAAGGGAAAGCATATTAAGGGCCCAACTCTGCAGAATTCAAAATATATATCAAGACGTCGCCACCTTTATCGGGATTTTAAACAGATACGAAATATCAACAAATTCAGAAAGATATATCATGCAGATACGCAATCACGATGATTACGGAAGGTGTTACAAGGGACATATATCGCCCCAGAGGCTTATAAATAGACCAGGTAAACCTCAACTATGGACATTAAGAATTTTTCCCGTAAATACGTGATCACTAACTTGAGCATCGGAGTTATCTCGGATGGAAAGCCACCATCTTCCCTTAATTCTTCTTGTAGGTAACGAGAGTAGGAGGTCGACGAGACAAATTATATAGTACGTATTTATAAATATATGTTTCAATTGCCTACATAATTTGCCTCGTTTTAGCAAACAAATGTGCAATTTAAGACACTCAATTTAATGAAGATGAGGAAATAGGCAACTTCGAATTAGATTAGCCAAACTTACATTTCCTCCACCAAAATTCTATAATTAAGGCTTCATTTGTTTTTACGATCATTTTTATCTAATTTAATTATTATAATTATTTTAAATTTTTATACAAAATAATTAAATAATTAAATTTTTTAAATTTTAAAATAAAAAATATTAAAAAATATTTTATTTTTATTTTTTATCTTACCTCTTCTCCAAATCTAATTAATGATGATGGCCCTAGAAAGGGCAAGTACTGCAAATCATCTGATAAGAAAGAGGCTTCCCTAGATATCTTTGCAGGCCTTTTCTATCCACATATTTCTTTCTCCCTTTTGTTCAAGGCCGATCCATTTTATAATTAATATGATAAAATTATTCAAATTTTCATTTAATTTCCAAAGTTGATACTAATTAGTTTATAATAATTTACTTCTCATAAAATAAAAAGTTTAATTTTATAACAGAAATAATTAAATTGTAAACGTAGTAATGGTGTAGGGATTATGCGACACATGCATTTCATTTTATTGATAATGCATGGAATTTGAGTCCATGCATATGGACTAATAGGGAGCCACGTTACCTCTAAAAGTGGCTCCAAAAGATTACTGTGCAATAAATAAGTGTAATTTTGAAGATTTGATATATCCCAATCTGTTTTGTATTCATTTTTATTTATGATAAGATTACACTTTTACTTATAAGATTTATTTTGTTATTTTTTTAAAATTCAAATTTTAGATTTTAAATTTCATAATTTTTAAAATATCAATGACTAATATATGAAGAATATATATATATATATATACTTTTTATAATTATTTTAAATATACTTAATATTTTCCTTATCATAATCGTGTCAAAATAGACCCTTAGGAGTTCGAGTTAGGCCACGTAACACGTTTCTCTCATAAAATATACACACAAGAAAAACTTCTTTAACGACGAGTGAGGTTGTTGCAAAAGTTTTGGCTAAGCAGTAAGCAGTTTTGGGTGGCGGAAAGTAGTCAAGGGTTCGTCGTTACTAACGTACTTCCATTCAAATTCGATCCCTTACTCCGACGCTACAAGTCCACATTCGCTAAGGATAAAAACGTCAATCGACTGTGTGAACGTTACGAATCCGAATTCAAGCAGGAAGACGAGACTGGATTACCTTGAAACTGTTGAAGAACCACCTCTGCCTCTCCGTCCCCCCTCTGTCTCTCTGTCTCTCTCTCTATGCGCGCGGCTTTCTTACCTGGGTGAAGACGCAGGCTTCGATTATTCGACAGGTAGATTTCTATTTTGTTTTAGTCCTTGTCCCATCTGTTCCTGTGATCCATATATATGCTTTAGGTTCTGATGTCAATTTCAATTCTGGATTTTCTTTTTGTTTCTCTAACATTTTCAAGGGCTTTACCTCGGCAAATATGATAATTTGCCCTTCCCATTATATGTATTACAATATACTTGTATTTGAAATTTGACTTTTTGTCGTTTCATATTTTGAAAATTTCAGGGACAACTTGGATTTTTATAGGCTCATAAGCCCATGGCACTAAGTGGGAAAGGTCAGTGATATGGTGCTTTTTATCTAATGTCCATATCTTTGATTTAAGGTTCAAGTGCTTTATAACTCAGTTAGCCTTTGATGAGATCTGCAGCCCCGGGGTATACTTTATTTGTTAACTGATAATGATGTTAGAAGTTTTAACAAAACAAGAATGTTTTTTTGTTTATCCTAATTGAGAAACAATATGCTCCTCGTGGGTTTTTCTCATTAATATTGTTGGAATGGTGGAATCCGTGTCTGAAGTGGTTCTATAAATTCTGAAAATCTTAGGAGAACATTTGACAAGTAGTTAGGAATTTATATCAATACTTTATGGAGACGATAGGGAAATACTTGTCTCTCAGTGGAAGCAACTAGGAAATTCAGGGACTTGCTTAGGAATTGTTTGGAAAATGTTTAGTTTGATTGGAAATCAAATTGTTCTTGGTTTCTTCAGCAAGATTCTTGGAAATCGAATCTCTTGTAAGACATCCTCCCAAATATTTTCCAATGAGAGATCATAATAATTTTTTAAGTAAAATTTTTATTAATAGAGATCTAGGCATGCCCAAGTACACAGGCTGTGTACAAGGAAAATACCTAGTTAAGAAGGGGAAGAAATAGATAAAAGAAAATTATGTTCATGCAAATTTCTCACTTAGTTTCTTAGTTCTTCTCTGCTGTCTGTGTAAAATTTATTAAATTATTGCATCCATATCTTGTAGATTTCCCCTTCAGTTTCATATTGGCAATGCTGCCAATGAGCGGAAAGTTTCCTCCTAGTTTATCAAACTGTCATTCTGCAGTTCTCATGTTGTGATTGTCATACTGCAGTGGCTAGTTTACTTTGCATAGATGTTTTATAATGGTTTTGAAATATAGATGCCTATATATGACTGATCATGCTTGAGGATGAGTGAATTTGAAATGTGTATGTTAGCTTTGTAATAAATATTTAATAATGACTTAAAGAAGTAGATTTACATTATTTGAAACCTTTATGTTAGTTTGGTTATAAATTTTTAAAAATGAATTAAAGTAATAAATCTTAACAATGTGGACATGTTGATTTGTTTTTGGGGTAGGGGTTAGTTGGATAGTAACTAGCAAAGGATGAATTATAATCATAGTTTTGCCTACAAACTGTCTTCCCCCTGGCTGCATGCACCGTTTTTTTTTTTAATCTCATTAGTGTCTCTTAAACCTCTTCATGACAGTTGTTCAATGTCTCTTCTAATGCGTTTTCTTTTATCCAGTCTTGCAAAAGAAAGCAAAGAAGCTTGAATTACGTGGATTGCAGAAGAATAAAATTAATCCTACGCATTTATCTGACCTTGATGAGCTACTTAATGATATTTTTGTTTCCCATCTCCCAAAACCAATTGATTATGACCACCGGAGAGATTTGGTTCGTATCTTCAATGCAATAGCAAAGGAATTATATGGTATCATTCTGAACTTCTGCAAATGCCAAAGTTACTCTAGTACACTCATGGAAATAGTATATGCAGCTTTTTAAACATGCCTGCATATTAATCAATATCTTTTTTGGGTTATATATATATATATATTATAAAGAATTAAGTCCTTGAATAGCCTCTCGTCATTTTGGGTTATATATATATATCCTTGATTGACCTGTAAACATCTATGGCTTAGTTGGATGATCATTATAACAAAACGTGGTAATCGACCTGACTCTGGTATCAGTAACTGGGTATCAAATTTGACCACAGCGTGCCATGGGTTGGTTGGAATTGTTTCATGTGTACATACATGAGGTTCAAGACTTTTCGTCCATAACAAGAAATTATTTTGGCTAGACATGACTAGTTAAAAGGCTTTTGACTTTTCTATTCAACTTTTTAAGGTTTTACAACATTGGAAAGTATTGCATCATTCCTGTATCATTTAATAAAAAAAGTATTGCATAGTAGTGTTTCTCTGCATTGCTTCTTTCACACATGAATTTTTCAATTTGATAACTGTTTTGTGATGCTGATTATAGAAACTTATGGAGAGAAAATACTTCACACTTTTTATTCATTGATGTACAACAACATATATATTGTATATACAATTGACAATTATACCCTCACAAGTTACACTTATTACAACCATGTCCTCTAACATCCCACCTCAAGCTGGGGCATAATATCATATAAACCCAACTTAATACAAATAAGTATTAACCATCTCCAACACAAGGACTTAGTAAACATATTTGCGAGTTGATCGGTAGACTTCACAAAAGGTGTAGAAATGTCACCACTTAGTATCTTATCTCGAGTGAAGTGACAATCAATCTCTATACGTTTAGTCCTATCATGGAATACAAGATTAGAGGCAATAAGCATTGCAGCTTGATTATTACAAAATAACTGGAGAGGGATAAGAGTTGGAAACCCAATATCTTGAAGTGTTGCAACAATGTCAGCTCATTATTGGTTGTTAGAGGACATGGTTGTAATGTGTAACTTGTGAGGGTATGGAAGCCAACGGCCACAAGCGACGCGAGTAATCTTGTAAAGGAATTGGGGGAGGCATTGAGGAAATTTGGGTTAGGTTGGATGAGTGTGAAGGAGAAAGTGTAAGAATAAATAATGGTAGATGATCACACTTAACACTTGAAGCTGTGCCCGAGAGATAATGTATGGACTTGAAGGTAACATCAACACTCGTGAAGTAGTGTCTAAGAATAGGACTATAACAACGATTCTTTTTTGAGTTTGAGAAAACACTGGTAGAATGTGGATCAAGCTTATCAAAACTTGGGCCAAGGCTATGAACATAGCAAACACACCTAAAAATTTTTGAAGGAAGGGTAAATGGTGGAGATGAAGGAAACAAGATGGAGAAAGGAGAGGAACTATCGAGAATTGATGAAAGCATATGTTTAATAAGGTGGCAAGTAGTAAGAACACCATCACTTCAAAATCCTTTAGGAACATGCATGTACAGTAAAAGCGCTCAGGTTATATATATATTTCTAATAAGTAAGTGCTCAGGTTACCTATAACAAATGACGATTTTTGCATTTAACCACCCCATTTTGCTAGGGTGTATAAGAATCTGGAATTTGATGAACAATTCTTTTTTTACTTAAGTAACAAAGACACTAGATTAATATTCTCTAGCATTATCAGAATGCAAAACTCGAACCATTTTGTTAAATTGAGTTTTAATTTCTTTACAAAACATTTTGAATATGGAAAGAAGTTCAGGTCTTGCCTTCACTAGAAACACCTATGGCAAACAAGAGTAGTCATCGATAAATGTGATAAAGTAATGAAACTTGTTTGATTCAATGTTGTTTGGTGCTCATATATCAAAGTGAACCGATTCAAAAGGACTTGATGCTCATATAACAACTCGAGGTACAAAAGACATAATATGATGTTTACTAATTGGTGGTAGATATTGTATCCTTTTGTGGGTGAATTTTTGGTGGCTTGTCACTTCAAGAATGTAGAAGATGATGTCGAATGGACTTTTACTGGAGTGTATGGACCAAGTTCTAATTCTAATAGGTGTCTATTGTGGGAGGAAATGGCAGGTATTTCTAGTTGGTGGGATCTTTTGTTTTGTTTTGGAGGGGATTTTAATATTACTAGCTTTCCTTGTGAACGAGAAGGGGCTTCATTAATTTCTAAAGCTATGTTTGATTTTTTTGAACTCATTTCTGATTTACAGCTTATTGATTTACCTTTGGCGGGTGGAAATTTCACATGGTCTAATGGGAGATCTTGGTCCCGTATTGATAGATTTTTGGTTACTGCCTCTTTGAAATCTCTTTTTCCAAATTTAAGTCTAAAAAGATTGCAGCATATAGTTTCAGACCAGTACCCGATTTTGTTGGATTGTGGGGGTATTCTTAGTGGAAAAATATATTTTAAATTTGAAAACATATGGTCGAATGATGAAGGTCTTGTTTAGGCGAGTGTATTTGTCTTGGGTCATGCCAGAGACCGTAGTGACAACAATGGCTTGTTGGAACTCCATACGGGGTGAGCGACAAATTATTGCTGTATGGAAGATGATTCCTATCTGTATCATGTGGTGCCTATGGCAGGAGCGCAACGATCGAACTTTCGATGACAAGGAACGATCCCAGGAAGAGTTGAAAGTTTTATTTTATAGCACGCTATGTAATTGGACCATTGCCGTTGATTTTAATAGCATGGATCTACATGATTTTTTTGTAGCTCATGTGCCTAGCCGATAGGCCATGAGAATTTTGTAATTGGCTTTTGCCCTTTGGTTAATAATATTTTACTTATAAAAAAAAAAAAAGAGAGAGTAAGAAGCTGATGGGATTTTTATTATTTTTTTGGTACTCACAGTTTTATCTTGGCTGGAAAGTCTAGAGAGCTTAAGAAGGATTTGAAGAAATGGAATGTGGAGACTTTTGGTAATGTGCAAAATAACAAAAAATTCCTCATGGATCAGCTGCATAGTTTGGAGGTTTTGGAGCTCTTGAGTCCTTTATCTGTGGAGGATAAGGAAAAGAAAAAAGGTGTGTGGGCTAAAATTGAGAATTTATCTTTTATGAAAGAAATATCATGGCATCAAAAATCCAGAATTCTATGGCTAAAGGAAGGAGATAAATGTATGAATTTTTTTCATAAAATGGCTAAATCTCATCGTAGAAATAATGCCATCAAAGTTCTCCATGTTTGCATTAATGTGGTTGTAATAAGGAAGAGATTGAAGATCATATTGTGAATTTTTATGAGCAACTCTTTCGGGAAGAATTTTCTTTGAGGCCTAAGTTAGATGGCCTGCATTTTGATTCAATTAACCATTTTTCTGCAAGTTGGTTAGGAAGACCCTTAGAAGAAAATGAAGTACTTGATGTGGTTGGAGGTATGTCTAAGGATAAGGCTCCGAGTTCAGATGGTTTCTCCATGGCAATCATTCAAGCTTGTTAGGATATTGTGAGGCATGATATTATGAAAGTTTTTGGTGAATTTCATTCCTTCATGAAATTTGAAAAGAGTTTTAACACAACCTTCATTGCTCTCATAGCCTAATTTGACATGCTTCACAAGGAAAATGAGACACATTTCCTAGATTTCTAACCTGACGTTTCAAAAGGGAAAAAGAAGAGTGACCAAGACGACAGTGCCATTCATATGTAGATGATGAGGAGGATGTAAGGGCTCAAGTGGGTGATTGTTTAACATCAAGATAATATAGACCACCAGCTTCATGCCTCATACCAATTTTATTTCCCGTCTTGAGATCCTGAAAGATACATAAAGAGTAAGAAAAGGTCAGTGAACATTGAATATTTCGAATAATCTTACTAATGGGCATCAAACTAAAGGGAAAAATAGGAGCATATAGATTAGATGACAAGGATATAGAGCAATGAGCTTAGTGGATCCATTGGCTGTAACTTTAATGAGAGAACCATTAATGAGAGCAACACTTTTTGGATATGTCACGATATCTAACTTAGATAAGATAGAGGACAAATTAGTCAGATGTTCATTAGCTTTTGAATCAATGATCCATGGATCTTGAGTGGATGAGACAAGACATGCGGACGCTGTACCTAAGTAGGCAAGAGTAGTTGTAAAAGATGAAACCTGTGTGTGACCCAAAAGCTTATCATACTCATCCTTTGATATACCAATCATATATTGGCAAATGACTTGATTAGCGGATCTAGATGGTTTACCATGTAGATCTCAACAATAGTCCACTGAGTGATTAGTGTGACCACAATGGGGTGCACTTATGAGATTCTTGACCTCGAGTGTGACTAACTTTAGCATCATGTTCTCCACGTGAGCCTCTGCCACATGTGGCTCTGCACCAGGAGCAACATAGGAGGCAACTGTATCATGTAATTGTGACTCAAATTTAGTTGTCATAGATGTAGAAAAATATCACAACTGAACTTGGAGATAGGAACTCCACACAAAATATGAGAAAAACCATTGTTCAACTAGAAAATCCGAGACACGCTATTTGAAAATGTTGAAACTCTGCCTCAATATTTGAAAACAATCCTATAACAATATTTCGGCCCTGTATCGGCGAGAATTACACTGTAGCGGCATGCATCGGCCCTAAATTGCACTATTTCAACCTGTATCAGTGGTATCGGCTCGGAGCCGACATGTATTGTGTCTGTATTGGTTGGTATCGACTTGGAACCGGCCGGTATCGGTTTTTATCAGGTATCAACTTCAACCTAAACTCAAAACCGGATTAGGTTATCCTAAACAAGAGTAAGTGGTATGGGAATTACCTTATCCTTGTTACCAAACAGGCATTATTCCGGATTGGGAACAAGCTCTTACTCTAGGTTGGGGTTATCCACACTTGAGAATGGGATTGGTTATGCTTGCAACCAAACATGTCGTCCCTTTTACATTGCTAACGATAGGCAGCACTTTAGGCAGCCTCTGACAACGAGGAACAGAGAGGGTTGCTCAAACAACGATGTGGAATTCACCTTTGGTATCCAATACTGGAGATAACACCGGAAAATCGTCGGAAACAACTCAAACACCTACAGGCCGCTGACGATGAAAAGAGAAGCCACTGAGATGCACGGAGGACAATGGCGACAAACTCAAATCAACATTGGTTAGCTTAGATCTGGCAACAAAAGTTAGATACGACACTGGAAAATACTCCAACGAGTTCATACCACAGTGAGCTTGATTTCAATGTGAACCACTATACGCACTTACCACCATCTGATAACCGAGAGCTCTGATGTCATGTAGAAACTTATGGAGGGGAATACTTCTCACTTTTTATTCATTGATGTACAACAGCACATATATATTATACGCAATTGATGATGATACCCTCACAAGTTACACTTAGACAACCATATCCGCTAACATTGATATTGCAATATGCCAGTAAATGCCTTAGTGTCTTGAAAGTTGTATTTCCTTGTACTAGATCTTTTGAGTTTCATTCCTTTAATTATTTTCCTTTTTGTTATTTCAGGCAATTCTGATGAGTCTCCTGTTGTGGAGGCATTTGGCTCTTTCGTAATGGATATATTCTGTGTTGGAAGTGATATAGATTTATCTGTGAATTTCAGTAACACGGTTGTTGAAATTTCTCGACAGAAGAGGATTGAAACCCTAAAAAAGTTTGCAAAAAAGTTTCACACTCTTCAAAGTAATTGTTGGCTAGTTTTTCTTTCATTTCTTTTTTATTGTTATCATATGTTTGAGTGCTATTTCTCTTGCTTGTTTCATACAAACTGGTTATTTAAATTAGTTTTTTCCCCAGTTTAATTGAGATTAAAAAGTTGGAGGCAAGGTAAAAAACTGATCCATACAATAGGCATGCTGGGGAGACACTAAAGTATTGTATTGGGGTAGTGGTTTTGTTATAACTATCGTCATAGATGCATTTCTTTGTTGTAGGAAAGGACATGTTACTCACCTTCAGACAATCACAACGGCAAGGGTGCCAGTTGTCAAAGTCATTGATCGTGGAACTGGCATTGAATGTGATTTATCAGTTGAAAATAGGGATGGTATTGCAAAATCCCAGATTGTCCACATGATTTCTATGATTGATGAAAGGTTTCGGAAGCTTAGTTTTTTGGTAATTAATGCTTCGAATATATGGCCAATACGACATTATTCCTTTATGTCGGCTAATGCTATCATACCGCCTTGGACAAATTTCTAGCATTTTAGTTATGATACGTGTATCCTTTTTATCACAAATTGAGTCAAAGCCCAAAGTAACCTTGTGGTCTTATAAATGGAAGTTTGATATGCATGATATCTTATACATGTGATGCGTGCAGACAATAGGAAAAAAGAAGATTAAGTTTAAGATCAAGAGTCACAAAGATCCAATGACGCCTAGAAGGAAAGAGATGAGAACCCCCAAACTGCTTAAATTTAATTAGAAATAAATTTTGGAAATAGTGTCTTTAATCTAAAAATTGAGAGGCTATAAAAATGGCTAACCTTTCATGATTTTCTCATATCTTTTTCTATTTCTAGATAGGTGACTCTTGGATGAGCCTTCTGTGTTTTGTTGAAGCATTATTCCTTGTAAAAATAGTATTCATGTATAACTTACAAAAAAAAAAAATCATGTACGTATAAATTGGGAGGCCAATCTATTGAGCATTCCCCCTTCACCGAAGGCATATAGAGGAATAGCATTCCAAATAATGCTCTTCCACTGTTCACTGAAAAAATCTTTCAGACAAGCCAATAGCTCTCTTACTGACTGAAGCATGCCCTAGAAATACCAAACAAAGAGAATGCTATTGTCTGTGCTCCATGTGCCTATAGCTCCTCAGCAAAAAAATAATGGATAATGGTCCATGGTCTCCCCCACTTGAAATCAAGAACTTCATATGAAGTTATTTGAAGTTTGGGAATTTAAAGAAGAAAGCTCTCAGGATTGTTGTGGGGGATTAGGAATAGTCGTGAAAGAGAGATTTACGTAAACTCATCTAGGGGACTATATCTTATCATCATGTATACTTACTGTATACTTGGGCTATGCCTATTTCAATATCGATAAAATATTTTCTTACTTATATGAAAAAAAGACTCATTTGTTAGATCATGAATCAAGAGTAAATGTCTTTTCCATTTGCATTGGATACGCATTGGATACAAATGAAGGTTTTTTATTTTTATTTTTTGAGATCAAAGTTGAAAGGTGGAGATGAGGCCATATTCTAGGAAAGACGTGTTAATCCCTTAAATATAAATATTTTCCCTAACGTCAAATTTAGTGCTCAGGTACATTAGGATTCATATATTTGTTTTTTCTTCTTTGGTTGCAGGTGAAAGCTTGGGCAAAGGCGCATAGCATTAATAGTTCCAAAGATCGAACTCTGAACTCTTTATCCCTAATATCATTGGTTGCCTTCCATTTGCAGGTATAATCAGCATTTTTATTATTCTGTGAAAAGTTAGGTCAAGTTTTTCTTTTTGTTTTAAGTGTACAATCCTTTGGACTAAAGCTTAGAATTTTCTCCAACTATGAAGGTCCATTACATTGATTTGATTGTTGAGAGAAGCCAGTTTTTGTAAAAATGCTTGCTCCATGATAGATCCATGTACTAGTATCTCCATTGTGGTATGTGGATAGGTGATAGGTGATGGAATGCTCTATGCTGCTTACTTAAAGTGGGGAAGATTGGGGGCAGAGTTGTATACAACTTATATTCATTGTTTGGTTAGGTGCATCTCTATAAACACAAATAAAAAATGCAAACGCAAAAGGTGCATCCAAGAAGACAGGTTGTATACAAGGGGTCACCAATATAGATACGAGAAAATCATGAAGAGTTATCCCATGAAATTCTAGAGAGACAGTCCAAAGGAAGAGAATAGTAAAAAGTAAGGTTTTGAGTTCCCTCAGTGTCAGTTCACGACCCTCAAAATTCCTATTGTTACATTCCTTCCAAATACATCATATTAGCCAAATACGAACCACCTTTCACACTACTGCAATTTGTGGGCTTCCTCCTAACCCTCTTTAATAGTAGAAATGGCCCGCTATTCTTCTGGCCATGACCCAAGCCAAACCTATTCACCTGAAGAAGTCATTTTATAAAGCACTAGCCATCTCGCAATGGAGTGAAAGATGGTCAATGGACTCCTCACTCTTGAATGTGCAACACCAATCAATTACCACAATGTTTCTTTTCCGCACATTATCTGTGGTGAGTATCTTTCCTTGAGAAGTTGTCCATGCAACAACTGCACACCTTAAATGGGTATTTATCCGCCAAACAATGTTCTCGGAGAATGGATTGGTAGTATCATGAGGGATGAGGGTGTTTAGAG
Source organism: Platycarya longipes (assembly GCA_036559045.1). NCBI lineage: Eukaryota > Viridiplantae > Streptophyta > Magnoliopsida > Fagales > Juglandaceae > Platycarya > Platycarya longipes. The sequence goes on from CM071792.1 coordinate 2,755,208, forward strand.
CGAACCTTGAACAACCAATTCTTGGAAGACGCCCAAATGAGCTTTGCCTCCTAAATTAATGGAATACAATTGATTAAAGAATGCCGTGAAGGAAAATCACTAGATGTCTTCAAATAATCCACCATAGAAGTTCTAATGGATTGTTGATTAATGTTTTTTTTCCCAAGCTTTGGCTTCCATAATTTTCTTGACTTTTTTACTTTTTCAGGTTAGGTGTATGTAAGGTATGTTCTCTTTGTACTTGGATATTGCCTTTCTTGACCCTTAATGAAATTTCTCTTGCTAAACAAAAAATTTTTTCTTTTCCTTTTTATAGTACTTGGGATTTTGTGTCCTTTGTAAGAAAAAGAGCAAGCTACTGATAATGCACTGTCATTTTCGGGGAATGTGAAAGAAAGCTTGAGTCATTAATGCATTAAATTGTCCATAAAGTGCATGTTCGTTTCTAGGGAGACACTTATGGGATGGAGGGAATAATAGCATAATGTTTGCACTGTGCAATGTTAGCAAAATATTATTGTTGACGGTGTCTTTAAACGATGTTAAGTGTTTGGTAGATTATGCATGCTTCAGAAATTGGTGTTTTCTTGTCATATAATGTACCACACAGTGTTTGGTACAAGTGATCAACCTATTGATACCACTTCTGACCATCTATCCATTTAAGTAACGTGTTTCTGATGGTTGGAAGTGTAAATTATATCTGCTCGTTTCTAAAGATACTGAAAGATTAGTCTTATTGTTGTTTTTTGTTTTGGTGACTAATTTTGCCCCTTTCTTGCACAGACTCGAGATCCTCCAATTCTACCTCCCTTTTCCGCTTTATTTAAAGGTGAATGATTTTGCAAAACATATGGTAACAATTCTCTGGTTATTGAACTCCCTAAAAACTTAATTATATTTTCCATAGGCAGTAACTTTGTTATCTTCAAAGAAAATGTTTTTTTTTTTTCCAGAATGTAGGGAACATGAATGGAACCAAGGATCATATTTTTAGAATTAGATGCCATATTAGCCAAAGAAAGTGAATTTATCCCTTGGATATTTCCCTTGATGCATCGATATTGAGATGTGACATTGATACATTGAAATAGTGTATTGACTTCCATTGCTTATGTCGCAATGTTGTTGTCTATACACATGCATGCATCTAACACAGACTCAAGCATTTTTGTTTGTTTGTTGGATATTCTAAGGTTGTAGTTATAATGATTTAATCACGGATTTTTATTTTACATCAAGGTGGTAAAAAGCACACCACAAAGATTTTAAAAAGATATTATAAGCCCTCCTCACCGTGAAGCAATTTATGAGCCTATTCTTCCGGTTGCAGAGAAAATTGGTTCAAAAACTTAATTGTGGTATGACAATTGATTGCCAGTAGTGAGCATCCTTTCATCTAAATTTTCATGAGTTGGCATTTCATGTCGCACTGTACCCTGGCTTCCCAAGGGAGAAGATCATCCCATGTGCTTTGCGGGTTGGATGGCATTCCTACAATTTGACCCTTGGCCCACAATTTAATTTTTAATTTTTTAATGGGCTCGAGCCTTCACTTTGAAATGTGGAAAGGGTCCTTTAAGCGGGTTGGTGTAGGTCTGCTTGTGGCATATTTTCTGCCACACTAATTTAAGGCCCTTTTTGCTCATTTGGGATCTATTTTTAGTCTCCTTTCTTATCAATACAATAGTGATGGGCCATTGATCTGGTAGAGCACTTCGTAGGCCATAGGCCCAATGGCATGTATCATGTGCAGTGAGCTAGGAGGAATATAATCTTAGCTGTGATCCTGTTGAGATGAAACATGTGACGCGAGCCCGTTAAGATGTATCTCGGGCGTGAGTCCAGATTTAGGACATGAGCCTTTTTGCTTGAGTTTTAGGCCTAGGGCCCTTGTAAGACAAAACATGGGCCATGGTCCACTTGGCTTAAGTTGGGCTATGAGCCCATCAGGTTCCCACTTGTGCCATGAGCCCCCATCTGCTGGCCCATTGAAGTGAAACTTAGGGCCATGAGCTGTTATGAGGGAATTTGTGCTATAAGCCCATTCAATGTGCACCTCTTGATTTATTTCTTATTTTGGTTACGGTTTGGGCTGGTCTTCCTTTTTGTCAAATGTGTTGTGGCAAGTGTAGAAATCCAGCCCTCAGCATTTACATATACCTTACTTTTTTATTTAATAATTACATACTCAACCTCACTTAACTGAGCCTTAGTCAGAATTGAGTTGGGATCATCGAAGGATCCTCATTAGCCAATTAAGGTTAGCAATGTGTATCTTTTGCAGCATTCCTATCTGAAATCATACTTTCTGTCACTTTCCTAATAATATATATTTTTTCACCGCCTCTATATATACATGCCATTTTAGGGGTGCTTCTACCCCGTTTTTACTCGTTATATCACTACTCCTCCGATGCCAAATGGCCAAACTATTTGACTCAACTTCCTTTTTCTTTATCTTTATTTATTTATTTATTTTTAAATCTCAAGTGAATTTGACACTCAAAATGCATGCTGTTAGCTTTTCTAGGGTGGCTTTTCCATATTAGGGTTACTTCTTTTCGCTTGTTAGAGTTGCAGTCACTCTGCTGACAGGGAAACATATTAGTTCATTTTGTTTTATGGATAAACTTTGTTATGATCTCAGTTGAGTTCAGATTCCATAGCATGTACCCAAAAATAATCGACATTATGTTCCACAGTTTTTACTTAGCTCTTAATTTGCAAAAGCTAATTGTTCTTTTTTCCGTTTTGCTACTTTCCTTGTTTGTTCATTATTGAACTTATTGTGGTTTTATGATTGCTTCTTGGTAACAATCATGGACCTTCTTGATTTGCTTCATTTTGACATTTGAGCCACCTTGGCATGGTCCAGATGGAACTGATCCTGTAAGTGTGGCAAGAAATGTTCATAATTATTTGGACTATGGAAAATATAACAAAGAATCCTTGGCAGAGCTTTTCATTACTCTACTTATTAAGGTATGCTTGTTCTCTACTTTTGTTAGCTTATTAGCAATAAAATAATAGCTCTAATCCTTTCAATCTGGATATGTACTACCAAAAGATGAGGCAACCCATTGTTTGTATAGTACATCTGATTCAAGGTTCTTAATGTTGCAGCTAGAATCAGTTGAGACACTTTGGAAGGAAGGTCTCTGTGCCAGCTTATATGAAGGATCTTGGACATCTAAGTCATGGGATTTTGATTCGAACTTTATAAGTGTATGCTACCTGTTTTATTTTCTTTTTGACAAAAAAATGTGGGTTCTGACTTTTGGTTTTCAGAAAATTCTGTATTAGTTCTTATAAAGCCCACATTAGAGAGTTTGCAATCCACAGCACATCACTAATGAAAACAAAGAGCGAACCTCTCCAAACTATACAAAGAAAAACTCATTTATAGCTTAAATATGGTATACCCTCTCTCAACACCACCACGAAACATCTCACCTCTTTTGAAGCCTCATGCCTGCCAACATACTCACTAGAAACAACTAGAGCATCTGATTTGGCCAACCAATCTGCAGCATGATTAACTTCTCTATAAACATGCCCCTATGCAGGACAAGGACCAAGCATTTTTCTCGATTCTGATCCCACGCTTCTCTCACTAACGAGTTTGCCTCATCTTTTCCAAGCAACCAACTTATCACAACTTCTGAATCAGATTCAAAATTTTCATCCAGCCGCTGTAACTTTAGACAAGGGTTTGGACTCACCTGTAGTGTTTGATCATTGATGTGTTCACATGCTTTTTACAGGTTGAGGATTTCACAGAACGATCCCAAAATGTTGCGAGGGCAGTAGGAAGACAAGAAGTTAAAAAGATCTACGAATGTGTGCAATATTCCCTTGGTTACCTTTTGACCTTTCTAGGTGGCCAAATGCAGCGACCAACATTAAAGGATATTTTGTTTGGTGTCGATGCCTTATCTACTTTACCGGATATAAGTACTAGAATTCCTGTGGAAGGTGAAAATAGAGCTAGTCCTGTTCCAAGTAATCCTCCTCCAGCAAAGAAGCGGCGTATAATGGAAGGGCGGAAAGGACAACAGTTTGTGGAAGGCTCGGGAAGAAAGCAGAACTATGATGCTTCTCGGTTAGGTAATAATTTGTGCCACAGTGCAGGGACACTTCCTTCTGCTCCTACTCAATTTCCAATATTTATTGAAAGGTCACATGGTCATCTTCAAAATCAACCCATTATACATCCACAAGCTTCACCTTGGTTTGGTGCACCACACAGTCGAGATCCAATTTTTCCGTACCAATACCCGGGTCAATTTAATTCTTTATCTCTACAAGACATGATGATTTCTGGCCTTCCGCTTGGTTCTTTCTATCCTTAATGTTGGCATGCACTTGACATGGTTGAAATGAGATTGCTCCTTCGAGTTTGGCCCGAGATTTGAAATTGGTTCATTTTGTACCGTATGATGTTGTTCATATTAGGGTCATTCTTATGTGCTGAGAAGTCTCGTTTCGCTTTGAAGGGTTTGACGTGTAGATTAATGCAATGTCAATAAATTGTAATTCTGTGTTAAATTTTCATTATACTTTTTGGAATGTTCAAGCTTCCCCTGCCCCCTTGCTTACAAAATGAAAAAGTAAAGAGAGACAAAAGCTAAGTCGATCATTAAGATATATAAATGTGGTTTATTTATTACGTTGTTTTGATGCTCAAGACAGTCGAGGTTAAGCCTAGTGAGTTAAAATTTATATTCAAATTTTTTGTCTGAAATTAGTTGTGTTTGAAATTTTATATATGATTGAGAAATTTAAAGTAGATTTATATCAAAACTTTTACCAAAGAAATCGGTGTTTTGTCTTCTTTGTAGAATGCTTGTTGGACTATCATATTTTTGAGAGATTTATTAAAGGCCTATGTACCCTTGTAACACCATTTCTCCATAAAACATTTATGAATTCTACCGATGGGTTCACTTTATTCAAAAAAAACTTTACATAGACAATATTAAATATTGATGTTGTGACTATAATTATTCAAATTAGAATTTAGATAGCAAGTAAGGGAAATTTAAATAATATATTTTTTTTCTTAAAAGCGTCGAGTTTGATAAATACTATAACATGATTTTATAGAAATTTTAAATTTATTTTAAATCTAATATATTATATTATATTATATTAAATCAAGTCAATTTATGGATTTATTATTATTAAAATTTCTTTCTTATTAAAGCATTCTCATTAGAGGGAAAGTTTTAATTTTTAAAAGAGTGGTATTACTTTTAATTTTATATTTTATTATATGCAATTATAGTGGAGTAGTATATTTTAAATGTATTTATAAGCTAATAAATTAAACAAAATCATTTAAAATATAAAATTAAACTTACGATCCTGAACAGATTTTTTCTTTTTTAAATGTTCCCATCAAAGTGTAATTATACTTTTTTATTTTTTATACATCTTTTAAATAGATTTAAATATTTTTTTTAAAAATAATAAATAAATATAATTTGCTAGTAATCATATGTTTAATCATTAAAGAAAAATAGAAGAGGGGGGGCATATTTGGTGGGCTAATTTGGAAAGCATTTTCCTCCTGCGAATGACGTTGCAGCGCTTGGAGCCGTTAGTTGCTGCCCTTTGTTGCCTTGTTGCTCGTTTTTCAAACAAACACCTCTCAAATTTCAAGTGCTCGTTTTTCAAACAAACACATCTCTCAATTGCTCATTTCGTTCAGGTTGTGGCAAATTTCTGAGAAAGTTATGTTGAGTAGGAGTTGCGGATGGAGAATTATTCGGAGATTTGATACGATAACAGCGATCGGGGTTGGGATATTTGGAAGATGGATATCAAGTGAAGCATCGGGAAAAAGGTTCGCGGCGGTGTGGGGTAATGGAGACTACGGGAGGCTTGGGCTTGGGAGCTTGGACTCTCAGTGGAGGCCTGCTATCTGCTCTGCTTTCCGCGGTCAAAACCTTAGAGCAATCTCCTGTGGCGGTGCTCACACTCTATTCTTAACAGGTCCTCCTAACTTGATTCCTTTTTCTGCTCTTTTCATTTACTTATATATAAAAAAAAATTATTTGTTGCAATTGATAGGCTTTGGCAATGAACTGAGCGCTCTAACCTGTAACCCAGTAACCCGATCACATGTTTTGATCAATTGAAAATTAATGAAAGCTATGCTTCCTAACCCCCCCCCCCCCCCCCCCCCCCCCCCCCCCCCCCCCCCCCAAAAAAAAGAACCAACAAAAAAAAAAAAAGATTCTGGCACAAAAAAGGGAAGCTCTCCATTCCTGGTTGTCCTGTAGATTGATAATCTGGAATCACAACAAGCATTAGTTTGAATGGGACTCCAATTCAGCACCTTCTCAGAATTTGGGGAGAGTTGCACATTGGAGAGGACAGTATGATCAGAGTTGTAAGCTGTGTTTGGGGAAGTTATTATCAACCATTGGAAGGTAGAATCAGTAGTTTTTGTTTTTTTTTGGGGGGGGGGGGGGGCGCAGTAATTTACCCTGTCAGCAGTTCGAGTTTGCTTATTGGTAGCACAGATTTTTTCTGGTTCGGCAGTAGCCATATGTGTGTGCATACGCCAGTGCATGCGTGCTTGTTTTTTGTACTTAATCTTAAGAATTCTATTCTATCATAAAAGTGATGGATTGGGAAGATTATTGGTGGTGTAAGGATAGAAGCTTATAATTTATCCTCCTCTGACAGAATCTGGCCGTGTTTTTGCCACCGGTCTTAATGATTTTGGACAGCTCGGCATCTCACAGAAAAAAAGTTATGCTACTGTATGGTTTCTTGGCCTCTTTGCCTAGTTGGTTAATTTCGTTTACCTAGCTCTTTATTCAGTTGGGAATAAACTTATTATTATAGATTCTTCTATGCTCAATGTTCTTCTTTTTTATATAAGTAACACTTTTGCTCTTTTATATAAGTAATACAATTGTTCTAAGAAACAAAGATAAAGAAGTTCTGGATTTTTTTTTGGTGAGAAAGTTCTGGAAGTTAGATAGAAAATAGTTATAAGCAGACATCCAAAGGTAAAGGTGTTTAAAAGGAATCCCTTGATATCCACCATTGACTTTTCACAATCTAAAAAAGTTACAGCAGTTCCTCTCTCTCTCTCTCTCTCTCTCAATCAAATGCTCTTTTTTTTTTTTTGGTCAAAAATATCATTCCAAATTGATATGGCTTTGAAGAGAGATCCTAAGGAAGATTGAGACATGTCGTAGGCAAATGAAAAGCCATGCAACCAAGAATACTTGCCAAATTATCCTCATTCTTGATATTAACAACCAAATGCGATTTGCATTTAGCCAAATTGTTTTTCAGCCCAGAGACTGCTTCAAAATAGGAATATTCGAATAAAGAATGCAAACAAAGAAGGTGAGGCGGGTTTGCTAAAAAAATAAAATAGTATCATCCACAAACAGAAGATGAGAAAAAATGATCCTGTCACTGTGCCTTGACTCTACATAAATCCTGATAAAAGACCCCTGCTCATTGTAGAAGAGATCAGTTTGCTAATGGCCTCCGTAACTATGACAAAAAGCATAGGAGACAAATGGCCTCCCTATCTCAAGTCACGAGTGCCATTGAAGAACCTATGAGAGTGTCAATCACCAACACTGAGAACATCGTTGAGCAAATATAGGGTTATCAAGCTACACCATTTCTTCCCAATGCCACAACTCTTTAGCATATACAACAAGAAATTTCCAATTTACATATCATAAATTGTGCCGCCGGCAGACTACAACTTTTGACTCATTGCACCTCAAACTGCCACTAATCTGCTGAAATGTTTTCTTACAGTATATATATGTTTGACAAAGTTTAATAATGTATACACTTGACATGATGTTAGAGCCACGCTTCTAAGGTTACCACTTACCATCTTTTAATCTCATTGTTCCCTGAAAGTTTTTCCCCTTATTTATCTTCTAATTTCTCTTCCAGCTCTCTCCTCTCTGTGTCTGCTTTCCTCTACGACTGAGTCTTCCTTATGGGTGTTGCTATGCACGAGAGATTGAGTGTTAGGGACTAGACATTCCCGATGTATCTTAGTAGGAGAGGGATGGTGTAGTCATCGTTATGAAGTGGGTGACCTTATCACCATCAGTTTTTTTTTTTTGGGGGGGGGGGGGGGGGGGGGGGGGGGGGGGGGGGGGGGGGGGGGGGGGGGGAATTTTACGTGAATACCTTCAAGTTTTAATTATGATGTGTTGTTGTAAAAAATAATATTTTCAGGGTTTTCTGTGTTTGAGTCCATGGACAATTACTAATGGCCTATAGATTTTCTTGCGGTTGGTTATTTGCCTGCCTTTCTGTTGCAGGAGCCAGTTGAGGTTTCTGGGCTTCAGAAAGACATTGTGCAAATTTCTGCTGGTTATCATCACTCTTGTGCTGTTACAGGTATGGTGTTAGAAAATTTATACTTGTGGAAGAAGGTAGATGTTCATTTGTTTCTAAATGGTGCATTACATGTAAGATTTTTATTTTGAAATCTTGTTCTGTTAGCAGAGTATGTCACATAATTGATACTAGATGAGTGATTGTCAAACTCTTTAAAATTTATACTAATTTTAAGATGGCATGATGAAAATAGAAGTTGTCCAAAAGTTATAGTTGCCTGTATTGGGCTGGCTAGTTATATGCATTCTACAGTGCTCCTGCAAGGTTAAGACGTGATGGAAAAAATTGTTGCATTTGCATAACATTTGAAATGCTGGTGTGAGGATTCAGTGAGGAAGTAATTCTTTTACAGCTCCTTGATCACTTTCAGTTTTGAGAGAAGGATCCTTGTTAATGGTTTTATTCATCTGCATTTAATAATTTACTATCTGGATGTTTTTATATGCATAAATTTAAATTTGAATTGTTTTAATGCCACAAATTTGTACTTTTTTGTCCCCCCCCCCCCCCCCCAAAAAAAAACACAAAAAAAGTATACTTGTAAAGGCATAAATCATTCTTTACTTTGACCTGGATATCTGAAAAGGTTGAATACTTCTGTAGACGCAAAATTTACCCCTTCATAGATTGCACATAAGCAGCCTTTTTTTGAAGGATTTTGCATTTAATGACCATGACATTATTTGGATTAAGAAAATTCTAGTGTCCATTAGCTCTCTCTATTTTTTTTTTCTTTTCCTATTTTTAATATTCCTTTGTAAGTGGATTTGCATTTAATATTCCTGTTCTTTTCTATTTCCTATAGCGGATGGAGAACTCTACATGTGGGGGAAAAACTCCAATGGGCAACTGGGCCTTGGAAAAAGTAACAATCGAACCTTTACTTTTCTGGTCTAGGTGATATTATTTAGTTGCTGAGATCATTATTGATCACTTTTGCTTTTCCTGCAGCAGTTGCTTGTTACTCGAGGGTGAAAGGTACTTGTTTGAATTAACGAATATGTTTTACTGATATGCAGGGGCAGCGGCATCAGTTCATCTACCAACTAAAGTAGAGTGTTTGGATGGAATCACCATTAAAATGGCAGCTCTGGGCTCAGAGCACTCAGTGGCTATTACTGGTATGGAACTGGAAATCTTTTAGAAATTTAGATTCTATGTTAAGCTCTGTTTCACTCATCGGAATGAAAATTCTGGGATGAGATTCCATTTTTGGAATATCCATTACCAAGTTATGATTCCTGTCAATGTACAGGTATGAATCTCAAAGAAAGTGAAAATAAATGTTACCTTTTTTTCTTTTTTCTATTCTCTTGTTTGTTTAATTTCATAAATGAAGACAGGAAATAAACCTGTACTATCATTGTGTGGAAATCACTTTCTCTCTCACTTTCCCATCTCCATCACTGTGGTCACCTCTGCTGCCAGAAGAATGCAACAAGAATTCACTTGCATTGCATCTTTGCCTAAGAAAAATCAACTGTCAAATCTATTAGGCATGTCTTCAAGGGACACTTTAGATGCACAGTCCCTAAGATGTTTAGACTTTATTTGGATTTCTTTTGAACAACTCCTGGAAAATCTGAATATTCTAGACAATGACAACCTCCATGCTTGTAGCTCTGCAAACTATCCTCTGATTGCTTGAAAGAAAATAGAAAATAAAAAGGATACACAGCTGAGATCTGAAAGGTAGCTGTATGGCAAAGAGGTGGGTTGTGTGGTGATGGGTGCAGGTTGAGGAAACAGTGAACAATCAGAACTCATATGTAAAAGAGCAAACAAAGTCACAACTACAAGCTTGTCTTTGTTCATTGGGAATAGAGATGGATTTCATGTATCCAACATCGGTGTGGACATAAGGGAAAGTCAGATCCCAATTACCCATTTCCATTACACTGGTTTGTTAACACAAAATGTGGAAGAACATTTCCACAAAACCCCGGCGGGCAGAATTTGGTTCCCAAACACATGAGAACCAAAATTTTAATAAATTGGTGAAGAAAAAGCATATATATTCACCCTTTTCCCATGCTACTTTTTTTTAATAAGTACAAATATTATATATATATATATATTAATAGGAGTAACCAAGTACACTGGATATATACAAGAAAACACCTAGCCCATACTAGAGAGCTCCCATACCACTTCTACCCTTTGTCACTAAAATCCCTTTGTCCATAAGCAGTCATTGCCAGCCCATTACTGCTGTCATTGGATTTTCGAAGTCACTACCCATTATGCACTGCAAAACCCTCTACCACACCCCCATCACCCCCATCACCGCCATCCAATACCACTACCTATAATGCCAGGCTGCCACTCACACCTTGCCAGATCTTTGGTGGCAAATACTCTCTTTACCGCCCTATCTTTATTGTAAACCCCGGTGTTTCATCATGGTAGTTTATATTCTCCATCAGATGGTGGTGAAGCTTTGAGTTGGGGGCTAGGAGGTTCTGGAAGACTTGGTCATGGCCATGAATCAAGCTTTTTTGGGTTCTTCAAAAGCAACAGGTGGTAATTTCTTTCATTCTTCTTTCATTCTTTCTTCCTGAATAATACATTTTTTACTTTTAATGAGTAGTGTGGATGCTGGATCCTTTTTGTTTCCATGGTGTATTTGGAATTTTGGAGAGAACAGGATGCACAGGCCTTTGAAGATAGGGATTCTTTGGTGGTAGAGCCAAAAAAGAACGTCCTTTACTCCCTCTATACATGGATAGCTCATATGATAGTTTGCTTTTACTGCATTTTCTAATGAAACCTTCTTACATATAAGAAAAAAACTTTTATTGAAAGCACAAAGGGAGTGGAAACCCAGTTACATAGGATGTATGCAAGAGAGAGCACCGATTTATTTTTTATTTTTTAATATCAGTGCAAGAGAAAGCACCCAACTATAGAAAGAAGGAAAGCAATGCACCTAAAATCTAAATAACTGGAGAAGCCGGAACTACTCAGAGTCAACACATCCAGACATCAAGGATTTTCGAAACTATGGTTCTAAGGTTAACCACGGTCCTCTCACAATTTCTGTGCACTATGCATTCAAACTGTTTGCAAATATACACAAACTATCGAACTCAAAAAAGTAGAGCATGATTTCTTCCTCTGCCACCCTTTGGCAGTCCTTGGGAAAAGCCATGAAACCATCTAGAACTAGAGCCTTATCCCTATTTAATTTCTTCTGCCCCCAAACACTTTTTTTTTTTTTCAGGCAGCCGCTCCAACTACCCCTAATTTACATCTTCAATGCACAACAGAAGACCATACCCAGGGTTACCACTATAACTTTTTGTATTGGTTAACTCCTTGTTGAGGGCCTGTGCACTTGCAGGTTAGTCGGGACGCTATTCTCGGACAACTGGTGCCAATAAAAGAAAAAAAAAATTCTATTGGTTGTATCTTGTAGTACTGGATTCTCTCTCCTCTCACCTCTCCTCATTGTAGAAAGGACTGCTAGTAAGTACCAAATTCGGGATGAGATTTGCTCTTTATGGGACAAGCATACAATATTGTGTTCTTGTCCCCTTGCTCAAGCCAACTCCCTCATATTTGTCTCCAAAAGTCTCCTCTAATGATGATAAGCTCTCCTCTTTTATTGGACATAAATATATGGAATAACTTCCTATTCTTGTCCCCTTGCTTAAGCTGACTTACCTTCATATTTGTCTCCAAAAGTCTCCTATATTAAAGATAAGCTCTCCAATTTAGATTTGAGGTTGTGAAGGTTCATCTTGAGATGACTTATAAAAAAAAAATGGGTTCACCTTGGATGTATGGTGAGCTCCCTCCTTCACAATCAAAATTTTGAATCTGATTCATTAGGCTTTAACATCAATACAGTTCCTTTGAGGAATGGTCTATGCTACTCAAAGTCATTTGTTTTGATGTACAAATGTATCATTTCTTTGCGCAGTGAGTACACACCAAGGCTTATCAAGAATCTCGAGGGGATTAAGGTATTATTTGCTTGAAGTTTTGGTTCACGATCAATCTTTTGTATCTAAATCAATGTCACTTTTTCACTAATAATTGTGGTTTTTAGCGTAATTTTTTATGGATGTAGGTTAAAAATGTAGCTGCTGGGTTGCTGCATTCGGCGTGTATTGATGGTATTTTGTTATGACTCAATGGTTTTCTGTGGTGAAGCTTTGACCTCATTTAAAATGTCCTGTTGAATCATCTGCTTTTGTGCCCCCCCGCTTTCCCCCCTTTTTTCTCAAATTTTGCAGAAAATGGCTGTGTTTTTATATTTGGTGAAAAAGTGGCATATAAAGTGGTTAGTCCCAGATTTTGTTTTCATCTTGATCTTTATATTCATAGTTTCTTTAACTCTTTGGTCAATTATCAATCATATCTTTACTATTTCTCATGGAAATTAATTCAGGGCGTTGGGGATGGAGACAATGCAACAGCACCTTTCAAGATTAGCAAACTGCCATATTCAGAAGAAGTTTCATGTGGTGGTTATCACACATGTGTTCTGACAAGTAAATTATCGAGTTCTCATTTCTTGTTATAGTTTTAATTAAACTTTTTTTCTAAATCCTATGTTTAGATTAGTAACAAAAGTTATGAAGGAAAGATAGCTAAAACTACATGGAGTGGTTTACCTTTCTTGTCATCCTGACCACATACAATTTATTCCCAATAAACAGTGTTTTATCTTGCAACTATTCTTAACCAGAGTTGCTTCTGTCCTGGTGGGGGATTGCCCTCTCAAACACCTATGAGAGATTTCTTCCATATAATGTTCTTCAGGGAACTGTATTGGCCCAAAAGACATGGGGCTTGACTGAGAGTTAGCTGAATCTGCAGACCAATTGAAGAAAAATCAACTAAGTAATAATACATACACAGAAGTCCAAAATGAAACATGAGGTTGTTTGTATACATTATGTTAACATTAATCAGGTTTTACTTAATGGGAAAGCAATGTTTCAGTTTTTGCATTGATGGTGACCTTGGAGATGACAATGACACTACAGCTGCCCTTGCCTTAGCACCCTATATAAAGTTCTAACCTCATATCATTCTTTGATGACGGGCTTGACATCCTTACGTCATAGGACCACAAATATTGGAAGCATACATCAAATCAAGAAACTAATGGCTACAAATCTAAGTTTGACCTGCCTTACAAGATATTGGAATGCAGTAGAAATACCTACCAATATCCTCATATAATCAACAACCATTGCTTCCCTATCTTCTTTCTCCTAAGAATCTAGAAAATATGCATTCTACCAAAACCTCCCCCACACAATACATCTCGAAAAATCTTACTTGAGTCATGTGGCTCCTTTCTGATCTCCTCAAGGAATCCCCGATCCTCTACTATTATTCTTCCATAACCCATTCCATAGCTGCCTACAAGTTAAGTAGAGCACCATGGTCCTATCCCCACACCATACTTTAGTCCACTGCGTGCCAAGTAGGATAATATTGTTCCTTCTTACACCACCAAACCAGTTACCCAATAAAGCTTGCTTGGAAGAACAAAGCCTTCTAATACTCAAACTTCATTTTTGTAAAGGGAAAGTATTATAATCTTGCAAACAAAAGAAAATCTCTTTGTAATTGCTTAAGTCTATTTTTGGCATAGTGACATGCAAGCAGGGTCGGCTCAAAGGGGTAGCCAATTAGGCCACTGCCTAAGGACCCCTATCATGAGTAGGCCTCCTATTTTGCCTAAAAGATGGAAATTTTGATCAAAGAAAATAAATAAATAAATAATTATTTAAAAATATTTTATTCAAAATGTACAAAATTTATAAACAATAGTAAAATTAGTATAAAAGTAGCAAAATAATGTGTATTTTGATGTTGATGGCCTTATTTATTTTCAAAATTAAATATTAAAAGAAATATATATTACTTAAAATAAAAGTAAGTATTTAAGTTATAAAGAAGTATATTATATTTGCATCTCAAAATCTTCAAATAAAATTTTATTATTTAATTTTTATTTTTTTAAAATTAAAATATAATATACTTAATGATCGCCTAAGGCCACAAAATATATTGAGCCGCCCCTGCATGCAAGGAAAAGATGGGAAATGTTGGCAAGCCTGACAAAGTGCTTTTGGCGCTACCACCTTTCAACAGTCTTTTTCAATCCATCCACTCTTGTTCTATCTTCACAATCACCCTGTCACACACTGCTTTTGCTTTTTAAGATGACCAGTGAGGTAGACCGTGATATTTCTTAGAAAGAGTTTTCACCTTGCAACCAAGAAGTTTTGGTAGATCAAGTCCCCACCTCCCTAACTAGAACCATTTCACTACATTTCAATCCTGGATCAAATTTGGAGCAAAGATGAAAGCACCTTAACCACATAACTACAGAATTAAGGCTTCCTTGGATGCAAGGTTTTCTCTCTTCCCATGAATCACCTTGGTCTTCCTTTGGGGGCAGCTACAAGGTCTATATTGATTTGGGATACAGTGATTGAGAAGATTGAATGAAAATTAGGAGGTTGAAAAAGATTGTATAGTTTGAAAGGTAGAAGGATAACTCTAATCAAAAGTACCCTATCCAATCGCAGCAAGTGTGGTGAAACGTATCGAGAAACTTTATCGTGATTTTCTGTAGGGTGGGTTAGAAGATGAATTCAATTTTCATCTTGTCAAGTGGGTTAAGGTATGCTCTCCAGTCCTCTGGTGGGCTGGGTATTAGAAAGTTCAATCCAGCCTTACTTGGGAAGTGGATGTGGAGATACAACATGGAACCGGAAGCCTTATGGAAGTCGGTGATCGAACTTAAATATGGAGGTATGTCTAGGGGTGGTACACTAGAGAAGTTCATAAGGCTTATGGAGTAGGAATTTGGAAACACAATAGAGGAGGGTAGGGGATTTTTGTTAGCCACTCTCAGCTGGTGTTGGGTAATGGGATTGACCGATGGTGTGTAGATCACACTCTAAAGGATTCTTTCCCATCAATTTTCAGAATTGCACGTGAGAAAGATGCATCAATGGCTGATTGTATGGAGTTCTTTAAGGACCTAGTTTAATGAAACATGAATTTCATCAAGGCAGCTCAAGATTGGGAAGTTGGCAGCTTTGAGGATTTTTTTGGTCTTTTATACACCATGATACTGAGAACACAAGGCAGTGACAGTACCCACAAGAGGGTAGGCATGACAGAATTGACGGAAGCCAAGTAGCCAACACACATGATGTGGATACCCACCGGTAGAGGTATATTCTCAGTTCGCTCTTTATATAAGACCCTCACACAACCACGGAACAATGAGTTTCCATGGAAAAGGATTTGGTGAAATAAGAAGCCTCCCAAAGCGGCATTATTTGTTGGGCAGCAACATTGGGTAAGATCTTGACTTTGGACAAATTACAGAAACAAAGGGTGATCATAGTAGAGTGGTGTTGCATGTGTAGGAAAAATGTTGAAACTGTGAATCACTTGTTGTTGCATTGTGAGGTCACTAGAACATTATGGAATGAAGTGTTCAACAGGTTAGAGCTTGCTTGAGTGATGCCTGCCACAGTGATTGAGCTCCTGGCCACTTGGACCAATCTACGAGGTCTCTCACAAATCTCAACGGTGTGGAAAATAGTTACGATTTGTATTCTATGGTGTCTATGAAAAAATGACCAGACGTTTGAAGACAAGGAGTTTTCATTGGAAGAACTTAGATTATTTTTTTTGTCAGCACTCTTTTTCTATGTGCCACAACAGTGGATTTCTGTGGCTCGATTTTCATGAATAGGTGTTACCTTTTGTATACCATCTTGTGTACTTGGGCTATGCCTATTCATGTTAATATAATTGTTTACTTATATAAAAGAAAAGTTCACAAAATATTGAAGTGCTATGTTGCAAATAGGTGGGATATCTCCAAAACACTACTAGTAAAATCTCCCATCTGAAATCC
Source organism: Platycarya longipes (assembly GCA_036559045.1). Taxonomy (NCBI): domain Eukaryota; kingdom Viridiplantae; phylum Streptophyta; class Magnoliopsida; order Fagales; family Juglandaceae; genus Platycarya; species Platycarya longipes. Next base: position 2,771,517 of record CM071792.1, read on the forward strand.
CGAAAGAGAGTTTGAACTATTGATGATTGCTAACATTTTACAAAGCGCCTTCATCATGATGATGAAGGAAATAGAGAATGTAGGTTTTCTTGCCTTATATCTCTTGAATTATTGAAGAATCCACTAGGACTAGTAATTCCATTATCTGACTTTTGAAATACAAGATATCTTCTTGTGATCCCAGAACCATAAGTGACCGTAAGCTTTCTCTAGTTCCAACTTATTCGATAGAGAACTAGGACATTCAATAACCATCTACTCTTCAACACCCATTAGCTCATAAACTTGAATCCAACATCTTGCTCAATGAAGACATTCTGATTATGGGATAGAGAACCTTTTATCACTTTCTTTGATCTTTTAGCCAGCACCCTCGCAAACAATTTGTGCTTACCAAGCTAATAGATTGGATATCTGTTTCACTTGCAATAGGGGTTCTCTTGTATACGTCCTATGTATAAAGGCTGCACCCTTTTGCCTTTTAATGAGACTAGATTACATGTCCAAAAGAAGAAAAAAAAAAAACTGATTCACTGCTTTCTTTTTAATTTGTGTGATGAAAGAAGAATCCGGCCTCTTCTCATAAACTTCCCATGCTCATGGAGAGAAACAAATATCCATATCAAAACCTCATTCATTACAGACCAGTGTGATTTGAAAAGGGAAAACCGAAAAGTTCCATTGACCACAGAAGAACATGACTGAAAAACAGGGCAATGAAACCCATTTGGAACATGCTTTATTTCTATTCATGCTCAGTAGTGCTTTAGACGGTTCCTTCTTGGCTCACTGCAACACAAATGGGCTAGGGCTCTCCATTGCTTGCAATGCCAAATGTTTGCCTTTAGTTAGAAGTAGAACTCCGATTTAGATAGTCTTATCCCAAGATTATGGTCACACTAAAATTAATATATTTAAATGTTACGAGCTTTATATGTGAAGCAGTGCGCAAAATACATTTGTGCTGAGAGAACACAGCTTACATTATCTCTTTCTATCTTTGTACATACATGATACAATGTATGTATAGTAATGTTGCAGGTTTAGGGTTTCAAGTGTCAAAATTTCACTAAACAAGTTTTCGTTTGAATGATCCTAGATCCCCATTTTCCTTTTCCTGTTTCCCTTTTCCCTTTTCTCACTTTTTGTAAGGACCTGGCCCAATAATTCTAAGGTCGGAATATTGATAATCTTTATTGGGCCATATTGGATAAGCCCACGAGCGATAAATTACTGAGGTTGATTAGGAGTTTCAAGTGTCAAAATTTCACTTACAAGTTTTCGTTTGAATGATCCTAGATCTCCATTTTCCTTTTCCTGTTTCCTTTTTCCCTTTTCTCACTTTTTGTAAGGACCTGGCCCAATAATTCTAAGGTCGGAATATTGATAATCTTTATTGGGCCATATTGGATAAGCCCATGAGCGATAAATTACTGAGGTTGATTAGGAGTTTTAGTTAGGCTCAATAACTATGTTAAATTTTATTTATTATTTATTAAACTAGTTAGACTCCTTTTAGAATTTAAAGATCGACCATCACAAATTTGTTTCAATTTAAAATCATCATTGTTTGAAGTCCCTTGCAAAGTCCCAGTCCTACCAATCTTATATTGAATGAACTACTAGATTATATTTCTAAAATCAAAATCTCTTCTTGAATGATCACGACTGAGTCCAACTCGAACTCATTAGCACCCTCTCCCAAATCTCTTTATAAATATCTACATTCTGTGTGCAATTAGAAAAGAACCATAAACCTCCATTAGTGTAGAGGTCGAACCCAAGATGCTCAATCCAACACCATGTGTGTCCTGGGACGCGTTCACCACTCTAATAGTCGACTGCCTCATTCCTTTCACAACATCCTTCACGGTTTCTCTCTCCTAGTTCACATGATCGGTTTCATGTCAGAAATATTGGATTAATGCTGCGTCGTAAGTAGCTTGATCATAAATTAGGATTTGCATATATTAGCTAGTTATATATATTATTATTAAAGTCTTATGTTAATTATGTTTACGTTATAATGAATTTCTTACTGAGTCATTGACTCATTTTAGTTGTTTTTATGTTTTTAAACCATCCTTGGTCAATATTAATGAAGGTAAAGATGGAGGACGGGACTTAGTCCAGGGAGGCGTGATAGTGACCTAGATTATGACAGAGATTTTAAGTTATGATTTTTATAGTACAGATTTTGAGAAATTTTAATAGATGCTTCTGCACACTGTCATTTATGATTTTAGTATTTTAATACAAAACAATTCTATTTATTATAAGGAATCTTTGTACTTGGCGGTTTCATTTAGAATAAAAAGAAAATATTTTTAAGGTTCAGTAGTAGTATGTTGGCTCCCTAGATTTTTAGAAAGCTGACTTCATTATTAACCGTCGGGAGCGGGGTGTTACACTTCTGTTGTGTTTGTTCTACATTCTTCAACTGCATGTTATGTGTATTGTATCCAATTAACTTTAGTCCTTGTAATTTAAATTGCTATTTTACTGTTTTACATAGGTAGTGGGCAACTATATACGTGGGGCTCAAATGAGAATGGTTGTCTTGGTATCAGGTATTCTCCGCAAAAGATTTCGTTTTAAACCTGCAACTCTAACATCTGTTTATTATTTTATGATTACAATTTCACTTGAAGGATGCTGATATCTCCATTGGTTGATTTTTTCTGTCAGTTCTACAGATGTATTTCATATCCCTGAAAGAGTTCAAGGTCCTTTCTTGAAATCTCCTGTTACCAAGGTCTGTTGTCTTTTTCCGTTAGTAATATCAGAAAACATTGTTTTATGAGGTAACAAGTTAGAGGAAATCTTTGGGCCGCAGCTGTAGATTTTCATGGCCTCAGTTTTCATGATTTTCTTGTTTGTATTTCTTCTCTCTAATTAGGTGTGACCTTTTGTATACCATCTTGTGTACTTGGGCTATATGCCTATTCTATCAATATAATTTTTACTTATTAAAAAAAAAAAACTTGGAGGAGAAAAGGATGGGTGCTTTCCTGCTGCTCTTACTGATTTTTTTCTGATGAGTTGAGAATAAGATTTGAATAGAAGAAAACATACCAAAGGCAGTGAATATAAGCACCTAACCAGTGATAGGAAAATATATCGCTCAATTCTTTTATCAGCTTCGTATTCAATGTCTGATACCTTTGACAAATGTGCATTTACAGGTTTCTTGTGGTTGGAAGCATACAGCAGCTATTTCTGGTAAGGCTTTCTTTTTAATCTAAAACAAGATTGGAGTATGTGATTTCTTATATTGCATTTTTCTTAAGTAATCAACAAATGGATGTTGATGTACACTTTCTGATAAGTTCAAATTTTGAAATAAGTTCTAAATTCCTCTTAGTTTTGGAAATGTTTTAAAAACTTTAGAAGCAGCTTAGTTACGAAAGAAATAATAATAATTTAGAAACAACTTATAAACGTTTCCCCTCTGAAACTGAAACTTTTTCATTGTGGACATCATCCAGAGAATTTATACAATCATCTGAATTGTTATCTGTCACTTGACATGCATCTTCTTCCTAAAGTATCCTTGGCAATTCCCTAATGAAACACATACATATGAATAAAGTATGCTGAGTTGATGGTTTGCAGGTTTACTCCCCGTTTTAATCTGCTTAATTGACCACAAAACAGAAAAGGGGGCCCCCATGCTTAAATATTTGGGAAAACTATGCAATTAGTTTAAACTCAACTCCCCCTAGCATAGCCTGATTCCGATTAGGCATTTTAGGGTCCTCACTATTTTCGAAAACATTGTTTTAGAAAAAACCACATTGTTCATCAATTCAGAAAGCTGGTCGATGGGACTGTTGGGTGCTCATAGCTGGATTGGTGATGCTACATAACAAAATTTTGTTCATAATCTAATGATATGGAAAAACGAGTGTCAGAAGATATATGAGCAAAGTCTTGAAAGCTAATATTTTTGTATTATTATCTTATAGCTTTGGACGATAATATTATCTTACTTTGGCCTATCATATTCATATGACCAAGACACCGAATTAAAGGTTATAAAAGTCTCCTTTATTCATAAAAGCACTAGTTATATATGGATATACATCGATCATTTGTAAGAATTTCATATTGATGTTGAATGTTAAAAGAAAATGTCAATTAGAAATTTTTATTGAACATTGCAATTACTTTTCTGACCATTCTTTTCATTTGCTCAAATACATTAGATTTTTCATGCTAAATATTCCCTTTTGTAATGTACATTATTGTTTTGAGTGAATGTGCAATGTATATTTGCTGACAACTTAATTTATTACTTCCGTCCAGAAGGAAATATTTTCACATGGGGTTGGGGTGGTTCTCATGGAACATTTTCTGAAGATGGGCTTTCTTCTGGCGGACAATTGGTATACTTCCAACTTTCTTTTCCTTTGTTTTGACTAAACACTGGAACCTCATAAACTGTTATCTGTATTAATGATTATGATCATTAGTGAGGCACTGTTAGATGATGTGGATACTGGAATATAATAAAGCATTTATCCAAAAAACCAAAGATATGAAACTGTCGTTCATGAACATGCCACTACCATTTGATTTTGTACTTGTTATATCCATACCTCCATACCTTACCATATTCTTGTCACAGCTGTGATGTAGTAGATTAAAGTCTGCATTTTCTCGTTAAATTACCCTTAATATCATCGTTGTTGCATGCTCTTGAGGTGTTGTCAAACATGGTTGGTTGTTGTAGCATCAATGTTGGCTGTATTCATTTTTTTTTTTTCCTTTTTGCTTAATCTTCTTAGTCACATTCATTGTACGGAAACTATGTAACTATGCAGTTAAGTGTCTCCAATACATGTTTTTTTATAGGGTCATGGAAGTGATGTCGACCACATAGAACCGGCGATGGTTACAATTGGAAAGAATGTGAAAGCATTACAAATATCATGCGGGTTTAATCACACAGGTGCAATTCTTGAATACACCTAAGCTTTCTCTGCCTTAGCATCAGCTCCAAGGTATTATACCTCATATTCATTGCACAAAAGCAGTTCAGATGTTTTTGATTGCCGATTGTGGATTACAATCAATTTGTTCATTCATCTTATCATCGACAAGTGATTTGTCGCCAAGTTAGAAACCACATGTTTAAGCTCATCAGGCTCTAGAAAGACACATCATATGAAGTTCCTTAAATAAGTTTCACCAAACCAATGTATAAAAGTACTTGTGAGTAAAAGGTCCATCCATACAAAGGATCTAATGTATTCATGTCAGCCTTACAGTATGTAAACTAGCCAAAAAAAAGTATATGCTCTGAGAGTAGCTTTATGTAGTCTAGGTATATTTTTCTTTTAAGATAAAAGGAAAAGAAAATTTCCAACTATTGAAGAGAAAATGCGGGTATACATGCTTGGAATAATGAGGTTCATCCTGCTAATTTGAGCTGTAATGTGATCAATGGATTTTGTATACAAACTATTGCTTCTAGTCTCTTTCTCATGTCACAATCATCAATTTGGTACTCTACTAATTAATCAATACTTGGTAAACACCATTATCAAATTGGGAAGAAATTACTTGAGGGAGACAGGAAAAACCGAACCCAAACCGATTTGCCCGACCGGAAGAGACTTTTATTTGCCCTTTTACCTGTAAAAAAATAGTTTAACCCGTATCCAACTCGTCGGTATGTTTTGGTGTCTCAGTTAAACCCGTTCGATCCTAGGAATTAATTAGTTCATGTTACTTTATATGAGATTAACCCTTGAGAACTTTTTGCTCATCAATTCAAACACTACCAAGACTGGAGAATGTGAGAGCATTGGCATTAGATTAGTTAAATATTTTCTTTAAAAAGTACAACTTTACATAAATATAAAAAATATATATATCATCTTTGATCAAAAATGACACTTTTGAGTGTGATATTAAAGAGTTTTGATGTATTACTGTTCACTTTTCAAAACAAAAAGTAATTTTTTATTTTTTGTCACATTCAAAAGTATCATTTTAATTTGAAGAGTTTTGTTGTTTTACTATTTACTTTTCAAAATAAAAAGTAATTTTTTACCTTTTGTTACACTCAAAAGTGTCATTTTTTATTATAGATGATATTTTTTTTTTTTATATTTGTGTAAAGTTATACTTTAAAAAAAAAATATTTAGCTAATCCAATATCAGTGATTTCGATTGAGCGCGGAAACACAAATAGTCTGCTGTTAGAGGATCCCGAATGATGAGTTCCCATGGATCATCTCACAATTAAGTTTCTTAACGAGCTAAAGCCAACCAAATCTTTTATAATATTGTAGACTCATTCGTGGATCTCATAATAAAAAAAAAATGCTAGAAATCATATTATTATCGTATCATTATTTCAATATTTTGATGTTATACGATTTAACAGCTTTTAAATCAAACATCCGCTGGAAGAATGTGACAATAATATAATACATCTATTATCTATATGAAATTCAAGTTTTCTTGGAAAAATTCTAGAAATTATGATATTACTATACCATATTTCTTATGATGATTTAATATCTCGAGGTTTGGATAGTAAATTTAGATGAGATGAAAATTTAAATTTAAATAAAATATTATTAAATAGATTTTTTTAAAATACTATTATTATTATTTTGAGATTTAAAAAAGTTTAATTGTTATTGTATTTTGTGTAAAAATTATAATGATTATTAGATAAAATGATATTAGTTAAAAAAATTTATATCCAAAATTTCTCCTTAGAAAGGGATCGATTAAAAGAATGTAACAAAAATATAGTGGTGGTGTAATTTATGCTTTTCTAGATTCTTTTTTCAACACATTTATAATCCATCCATTATCTATATGAATTTAAAGTTTTCGTTTGTATTCGGAGATGAAATGAGATGAGATGAGTTGAGATGAGTTTAGTTTATTTTTTAATATTATTATTATTTTGAGATTTGAAAAATGTGTGTTAGGATTTGAAAATAATGTATATTAAAATTTAAAAAAGATGTATAAGAATTTATGTTTTATATAAAAAATTATAAAAATATAATAATAAAATAAAGATGAATGGAGAGAAGGTAAACTCATTTTTAAATACAAACGGGGCTAAGTTTTCCTGGAAATTTTGAGTAACCTCAACGGGTCTATAATGTTTGAATATGGTTGTTGGGTTGGAATGTTTGAAAACCATGAAAGGCTTCTAGGAGGGGCCATACATAATTGCTCAATCCGTGGACTCTGCACCCTTGAGACCAATAAGAGACTTCCACGTACACCGCCTGTCAAACCAGGCTAGCATCCACGTGCTTCTGCTCCCCTCCTGATGCGTGGGACCCAGTCGTACATGTTGAGCATTAAAGAACCTCAAAACGAGTTCCATGGCGATTAATTTGTTGTTTTCTTCTCCTCGTTAGTCGGGCTCCTATTCCTCGGTTCCCGATCCTCCGCTCCCGCTGACACCGACATGCCCGGTCTTCGGGTCACCTGATATTAGCCGTTGGATGCTAGGACTCAACGGCTGTGATATCTACTTCCTTAATCGCCGTCTTTCCCATGACGTGTTTTACGGAAGACACTGTTTCGAGTGCCAGCTATACCCCATATATAACTTACTTCACCCAGAATCGTGATAAATAATAAATAAATAACGGGCAATGAAAACAAACAAATAAATATCTATTTGCGGTTAAAAATATGAGTACTTCTATACGATTTCTCAGCCTTTATATATTATTATTTTTTATTTTTTTAATATTTTATTTTGAATTTATTCTTTTAAACTAGTTTAGTTTTTTTATTTCTTATTTATATAGCAAATATTTGATAAAATAAAAATTAAAAAAATATAATATATGAAGATTGTGTAAATAGCAAGAAATTGTATAAATTTTTTCAAAAAATATACATATATATATATGGTATTTATTTTAAGGGAAAAGATTTTCACGGAAATATGTTTTAATGAATAAAAATAGCCTCAACTGATTAAAAAAAAAAAAAAAGAAATTGAACTGATTTTGGTTAAATTCTAATAGCTCTGAACAGATCAATCCTCAGAAAAAAAAAAATTCCTTTATGAACTGATTTTGGTTAAATTCTAATGATTTATGGTGACAAATATAAATACAATATTATATATTTTTTTAAAGTAATGTTATAAAAGTATACTTTCATATAGCTGTATAAAATACAGCGATATAAAAAAGTAGGATAAATGTGTAGTCTATAATCCTTAAAACAGTCATATACACTTCTGCACCAAATTAGGATACATTTTCCACTATGTATATATGTATATCTAGGCTAGAAGCTATGAACAAATGGAAAAAAGTCCTTTGTATTTTTTATACATTTTCAAAGCTTTACCATATATATTTAAAATAGTATAGGACATCTAGTAAAATGTTTACATCACATATAATTTGACCTAGAAATAGAATTTTAAATTTGAATTTTACAAATGAGATCTTACAATTTAAGTAACGTGGATTAATGTGTGCTCTGCACATAATCAACTTGAGAGTAAAATAACTCATAACACAATAAAGAACTCTCTTATCCCATTATTATTATATATTATTATTATATAAAGAGTGGTACTACTCTGTCACTTAAATAGTATCGCTACAAGTTACACCTAGGTTAAAATTATCTTTTTATTTGTTACTAATTTTCTTATTCATATTTTTTTATCATTTTAAAATATTTTTATAAAATATAAAAAATATCAATATACTAATAATCCTTTTTTTTAACTATTAAATAAAAAATATTAAAATAATTAATATAATGTCAAAAGTATCAAGATAAACTGCCAAAATAGCATTATTCTTATATAAAATATATATAGCAATGTTATCACATCAAAATGAAATGAAATTATGATAAATATGTAGTGCATAAGTCTTAAAAGCAATTATAATAGTACACTTTTGCACCAAATTAGCATACATTAATTTTCACTGTGTATTCATCAACAGGAAAAAAAGGCCCTTTGCGCTTTTTATGCATTTTCAAAGCCTTCACTCCGTTTATGGAGTACTGCATCTCACCTTTCCAAGAGAAATAGGCCGTTTATGAGTGCACGAGGCAGTTTTGCTTGAGTAACTGCGTCATGGGTAAAAGTAAAATTTGAAAGTGCAGGTAACTAGCTAGCTTTTAGGTGCGTGTCAGGGTACTTGATCCTTTAATTAAAATATTGAATTTGAGATTAGGTCAGCTTAATAAAGCATGGTTGGTTGCCATCCATCCGTACTTTCCTTCCTCACATAATTTGGCAAAAACGAAAACAAAAACAAAAATATTCTTGCCTAATTTAGTCATTTTTCTACTAATTTTTGTGCATTCAACAGCTAGCTAGCTGGTCCTGATCAGTTTAAAGTGTTGCAATGGCTTAACAGTTAGCATAAAACTTGGTCGTTTTTCATAAATTGATCGATCCTTTAAAGTGACAGTAGTTCAGGCGCCTCCTACAACAGAAGTAGTCAAAGACGTTAATTGTTGACAACAATTCATAAAGTCGATCCGAGTTAATTGGGATATTTAAGGTTTAGTCCGGTTGACTCAAGTTGAAAGAACATTCTCCATTAATATTATAATTTTCAAAGTTAATAGATCATGTTATTCATGTATATATGCAGTATGCCATGATATTCTGTGCAGTTGATTTATTTTTAATCTCGAAATAATCTATCCCTTCAAACGAGAACAGTCTTATAACTTTAAGTTCTACTAGCTTGAACAAAATTTTAAGGTATTCAAATCCTACAATTTAGAAGTTAACATTGGTTTGTACGTTTTATCCGTTAGATTGCAATTTATAAATAGAGACTCAGGAAAAACAAGTGCATGATGCGCATAAGAAATCAGTCCTAAATCCTTAGTGCTAGAGGAAGAATGAAACTTGAGATGGAGGTCTTTTGTCTCCAAACTGAGGGCCGGTGATGATCATCATCATGAGAAAAATTTCAGACTCAAAAATAATTTAATTTACTATTAATAAGTTAATGACAGAGCTTATTCAATTCCTTAGCTAGTTTCTAGCTCAGACCTATATATAAGAGAAGAGAATAATTAAACAATCAGATCTTAACTACAGTTCTGCTTGAAAATATAATGAGTTGATCTTAACTACAGTTCTTCTTAAAAATATAACGAGCTCCGATTGTGATAATTACAATAAAAATCAATATCAGTACTTGTTAGTTTCATTTATTCTTTGATCAGTTGGGTTTATTAATTTAGTTTTTATTTTTATTTTTACAGTCGCACGTATAATTAACTGGGTGGTAGGGGGAACATCCTTACCCGAGAGGGAATGTTTTTTGTTTTCAAATTTTTTTTTAGGGTAGTATTATTTAAACCCATCATCGGCAGGGAATCTTCATTAAAGTATATATCTCTCTAAACGTAATAAATGAGGAGAGAAGCAATGCAGAAGGAAAACAGTAATTATTTGAATGGATGGATATGTAGAGAGGAACCAGAGGTAATGAAATTGAGGGAAATAATAAAGAATTTGAAACAAGTTGAGAATTTTGGTTCATTCTATACCAATTTTGATCTTTATATATATATATATATATATATTTTCTTGTTTCTTCTTTGATTCTCTCTTTAATTTTTGTCCTGCATGCATGCATGTCATGTCTCCGTTTCTCAACGATTACCCAATATCTTTTGACCTACCCTGGCCTTCCCTAATTTCCCTCCCCCCTGACCTGCTTGCTTTGTCATGCACATAAATTCATAACCCTAATAAATGTGGTACACATCACCATACTTTTCTATATCGATTGAGACAAGAAGAGGCAGCCAGATTAGGGTTTGAATCCAGAATTCATTGTGCACAGAATTCCTTCAACGTCATTCAAGATCAATATATATATATATATATATATATTAATCTCTATATATCTATAAAGTGTTTGTTGGAATAAAAAAAACAAAGACAAGATAAAGAAAGACAAGTTGTTTAAAGGAAGTCATTTTCAATACAGATCATAATGATATATTATTATTAATTTTTCACTAACAAAACTGAGTTGAGGAAAAGTACTTAAAAAGTCTAGAAATGACATGAAAGGGAAGCTATATTTCTTGAGAAAAAAAAAAAAAAAAAAAAAGAGGAAGAAGAAGAAGAAGGAAAAAGGAAAAGAGAGTCACCCTGAGCGTGCGGGCATAGGGTCGTACAGGGGTGAGTTTGAAAGTAGGGATAGGAAAAGCTAAAAATAATAAGGTAATGATGAAGAATCGCAATAAAGGCAGAGGTGTCTCGTGTCAAGTGCAATTTAAATACCCAGTTTGTCTTGTTGTGTGTGTCTGTGTGTTTGACCGAGGGAGCAACTTGTGGTAGCAGGTAACAGGTCGGTTGTTTAACCGGCAGCAGCAGGTAATTATAAAATATTACTCTTGGGAAATGACAGTAAACAGAGTTTTGGTGGGAGTGGGTACGGCTGCCTTGGGTTCATCTTACTTGTTAAATGCCCTTTTGCATAAGCTAATTTAGGAACTTCTCTTCAATATTATTGTAAAAACAACACAACCCAATACAACACACTGAGTCAGTGTTATATTTATATATATATATATATGTTTTCTGATCTCTTACTATAAAGCTGTGTGGGTTAGGGTTATCAGTTTGCAGAAAGAAAGAGGGAGAGATATGGAGGAGTGGTGTATGTTGGGGGGAATGTTGGCTGGCTCGAGGCTTTCACATGGAGATTCTTCATGTAAAAAGGAACTCTTGAGGCTTCGGACCAGGCTTCATTCCCCTCAAACTTGTACACATTCGATTCATTCATGGAGATAAACATTGTCTTCTTCAGGCGGCCAGCAGCCAGTTTAATTCAGAATTATTCAAAGTTTTGGGCTTCGATGTGCATATATGGTTAATCTCGTGAAGGTTAGGTTGAGAGGAATGTTGTCTGGCTCGAGGTCATGGAGGTTGGTTCTCAATGAAACTTTTCCGGGGTTAGGTTTGATCAGTACAAGTACTACTCATGGAAAAGTTCATAATTTGAACCCTAAATGATTCTCGGACCAGGCTTCATTCCCCCCAACCAGCATTTGCAGCTCCTTGTTCATCTCTTGCACCATTCTTCTGCACAATTAAATGAGAGAAACCTTCCTGGTATGAGGCTTTGCTTTGATTTCTCCAATATATTTGCAGTTTAGAAATTACAGTATATATCTTTCTCGTACTTTCAGGTACTTCTCCTTCCATTTTACCCTATATCTTATGTTCATGTACTGTTCTTACTAAATGTCTTTAATTTGTTTTCTCAGTTAAATGTCTTCACAACTACATAGGTTTTAAGAGGTGGATGTTTCCTTCACGTTTGGCTTTCTTTGTTTTTGTTTTTTTCATGGGTTTCAGATTTGGTATTCAGCTGAGCATCCTTATCGCAGCAGCTTTGTTCGAGCTGGATGATCACCAAGATACATCCCCAGGCCTCTTAGACCAGTCTTCCTCTTGTAAAAGAATTAAATAAAATAGTTTGATCAATTCAAGCATTGAATCAGAAATCTCTCAGTAAATCACTATACATATCTTTCCAAAACCAAAATATTAATGCGAAAAATAAAAAACTATACGTACGTACTGAGTTCTCTTTTTCTCTTCAAGTCCCGCAGTTCATGTGCTGGGGGAAAAAAATAGTTTCACACTCGTAACTAGTTCACATCAATACGTAACACAATCTCTCTCTCTCTCACGCGCACAATCAACGGAGAGAAACCCACCTATCTAATCTCGAATTAAAACTTTAAACTGGGATTTAATTGTCCAAACTCTATACCAACGGTCAGTTTCTATCACCCCAGAATGTTCATTTCACGTGGACAAGATGGTATGCACAGTAAGACCTATAGGATGTGAAATTGTTGCTAGCAACAGCTAGATCTGGGTGTAGGTTTTCTAGGGTTTCGAAACAGCAGATCCATAAATAGAGTATGATATGATATATCTTTACTTTGTTCTTCAAATATCCCAAAGACGACCTTGAACCCTACATACATCTAAAAGTAAAGTGAAAAAGAAAGGCGCAAATAATTATCTGATACAAGCTAGCTAGGATCAGCAGGTAAAATGCTGATAAGAGGGTCACATGTACTGATCAGAGGGGAATTAGTTTCATTTTAACTTGATCTATAGAGCTAGCTAGCCGCATTATACAAATAAAACCTCTCTTTATAAATAGATTCAGTTTAAATATATGATTTGTTGGATCGTAAAATTATTTTTATTATAAAAAAAAATTAATAAATAAAATGAAATATATCGATTTATGAAATTATTTTTATATAATTTATTTGTAGATATTGTGACAGTATACTCTAAAAAATAACAGATAATTCCATCTGTTCGCACCGGGATGAGAATTGATAACTAAAATCATGATCACAGATGATGATGTGATCTAATCATTCTAACGTGATCTGAAACACAAGTGGAAGTGCTGTTCATGAATTTATTATCCCTCGTTCTGGAATTTATGTTAGTGCAATAGTAACGGATTCATTAACTTTTTAAAAATATATATATAAAGTTATACATATATTAAAAAAATTTCGTCATATTTAATTAAATATAAAGAAAAAAAATGAAGAGAGTGGAATAAAAGTAGACTTTTGATAGATGACTATTTAAAAGTTAAACAAAAAATATTTTTTTTCTTTTTTTTTCTCATATTTAATCAAATATGACAAAAAAATTTTAATATATGTATAAACTTATATTTTTTTTTAAAAAAAAATTGATAAATCTATTATTAATGCTCATGCTCTTATATTTGATTATATAATATTAACGCTGCGTGTTCAAGCTGATTTGTGAATAAGTACTCAATGACGTAATGGGAACTACAACATTTGTTTTTTTATGCATGGGAACACAATTTAGTGAAGCTGCTGAAAGTTGAAACAACTGGAAGAATAAAATATTGAAAGAAGTCAAAGGCCGATGCATGCCTTATAAGATACCAGATTTTGAGACAATTAACGAGAAAAGAAAAGAAGCGAGAATTTCGCTCACAACTGCGTTCATTTGTAGAGATGGTCTGATCTCTAGCTACTAGGATTAATGCATTGCATGATGATCATCATCATCCAATCTTGCGACAATCATGATGACCCAGATACCTGCATGTTCGAGGCGAACTAAACCTGGAAAAGAGAAGCCTGAAGGAGTGTTACCATTTGTGTGATTTTTTGTTTATGCATTTATGAGGCTTATGAAGTTGTTGAAAAATCAGTTACTATCCTTGGAAAAGTTGGGATCATCAGCAGCAATGGTGGCCTGGCCCTTGGCATCTCGATGATCTCTTCTGATTTTTGGTGGAGAGTCAATAGTACAGATTTTAATTTGTAAGCTGTTGAAAAGCCAACATCAACAAAAGTTACGAGAAAGGAAGAGAGTAAATGACGACTATCTGACGCTTCTTGGGAAATGAAACGTTGGAGACAGACTCGGGTATCGGTTCATGACAAACTTGGTGTCTTAAAGAAGGGAAACCATCACCTTTTTCTGTTGCCAGCTTCATCGTCTATTTATTATCGATTCAACAGCTAGCTAGCCTTCTTTCTCTCTTTTCCTTTTTTTTCTTGCCCTTTTTTTTTGGGGGTTTTCTTTATAAATAAACGAGTAGTACTGTTGTTTTCATCACATGAAGGGTGAAAAATTAGAGCATTCTAGAATTCAAAAGTTATCCGATCCATGTATATATATATATACATATATTAATATGTTGATAAATATATAGAGAGAGCAATATATATGTTTGTAAACGTTAGGTGTCAAATTGCACATGCAATCAATACCTACATGGTTCTACAAATACTTGGTTTTTAAACTTTTATTTTATTCTAGCTAGCTAGCTAGCTAACTAGACGTGGATATACATATATATAGAAAAATGATGCACATAACAAAATTTTGCATACGAAAAGTAGCCTAAAAGTGCCTCTAATTAGGGTTACAAAAAACATGACTGTTCATGAACAATTTTAACTCGATTTGTATAAAATCGATTCAAACTCGATTCATTTAATAAAGGAGTTGTTTGTGACCACTAATATTGATTCGAACATTAAACGAGCCAAACTTGTATAATTTCGATTCAACTCGATTTAGGTTCGTAAATAAAATTTGTATAAATTCGGCTGAACTCGTTTTGGACTCGTAACAATACTCGTAATATTTATACATTTTATATTTATATACTCTTACATATATTCTTATATATATATTATGTGTTATATATATTATTTTTTTATACTTTATATAAGTAATATATTTTGTTACTTTATGTATAAGTAACATATTTTGTTACTTTACAATAATAATATATTAAATTCACAAAAGAATTATTGAGTTAAATATTTATAAAGAGTAAGCAACTCAGTTAATTACTCAACTGAGTTCAGCTCAGTTTGCGCAGATCGTTAAATAATAAAAACAAAGATCGATAAACAACTTGATTCGACTAGAACTCGTCTTTGATCGACTCGACTCGACTCGGCAAACTCTTAGCTTGACTTGAACTCTAACTTGAGTTATTTAAATTCAACTCAACTTGATTCGGTTCAAACTCGTCATTAATCGAATCATTTACAACCTTACTTCCTACTGATATCATGCATTCCAATATTTATTTTCCATTTTTCTAAAGTGTTCGCGACATATAGCATGAACTATGCACAAATGTAATCATATTTTATTTAATTTCTCTCTTTTTTGTACTTTGTCTTTCACAATAGCTTCTCTCTCCGTGTACTTTTTCTGCAACAGAATATCAAACAATATAACATTTAAATGATGTAAAAAAAAAAGATAAATTAATATATGATATATTGTAAAAATTAATATATAGAATAGAAAAAGTACTAAGATTTGATAATGTATTTTGAAGAATATGATAGATAATTCATTGTGAATGCTCTAACATTAATTTACAAAAACATTCTTATTTTACAACATATGTTATGAAATATGTTATAAAGTAGATTGTGTGAGTATCATAATTACTCGATCACAGAAATTATTCAAGTGAAAGCTAGCTCAGATTAAAAACCTTTAAAATGGTAGCTCAGACACAATTTCACAATTACTATATCTATAGAAGTTAGCAACATAATTAATTTGTGAAATTATGCCAGAAGAGATCTCTGGCATGTATAATTCTGTTGCAGAATGCCTTGTATATTTTTCTCAGTACTGGGAATTGGAGAAATGGACTTGGGCTTTCACGGTCATGATCATCAATGGAAGCCCTTCTGCAATCTAGTCAATAGCTGCTTAATTGTTTCCGATTGGTATGGAATAATGATAAGATTACCTCGTTTTATTTATTATTATTTTTATTTTTAATTTTTTAATTTTTTAATTTTTTATTTAATGATTAAAAAAATAATTATTAGTGAAATTTTATATTTTTAAAAAAAATTTTAATAATTAAAAAAAAAACAAATACATTAGAATGATTATAGAATGATAAAATGATAGTAAATAAGTTGACAACTTTAATTAATACACGGCACAAAAAACTTGACTATTTGACACACAGAGACAAGTGATAAGATCATTACGTGAATAGCAAGTAGATGCGTTGTTTCTGTCTTATTAGTTCTTTCGTAGATTTGATGTACGTGGAGAAGGGTGATGGGTCCCGTTTGTATCCATTATATCCTATCAATCTTTTATATATATATATATATATATTCACACTACACACATACTGACACATACATACATGTATCTTAATTTCTTTAAGAACTGTTGGTTCTGCTTTTTGTCTAACGTTCAAGACGTCGCTTCAAGACAATTAGCACTGCACTGACCTTCTCTTTAATTTCCACCTTATATCTTCATTTTGCTACACGTTCACTTCAACTCCCTTTCACTTTCCTTTTCATTTCAAGAAAATGATGAAAATAAAAAGAGAAATAAAAATCACTGAACAATAATTTATCTTGCAGGCTTTCAGGTCAACTGATTAGACACATTGAAAGCGTCAACAGAGATGAGTTTCTTTTACATTTTTTATCTCGACAAAAGGTTAATGTGAGATTTGTCATTTGAGGATGGAAACTGCTCGTGATCAATTACGTCTCTGCTGAAGAATTATACTATAATTATAAATAGATAATTAGTTTTTTTTTTTTAAGGCAAGATAGGGATATTATAAATAATAAAGGAGAGTCAAGTTCATACACCAAATTACACAATAAGTTGATATTTTCCACTATGAATAAGCAATAAGTTAAGAATTTTTTTTTTTTAACTAACCATCGCAAGAAGCCTTGTAGGAGAGATTATGAAAAATAGTTATTATATCATTATTATATTTTTCAGAACTTTCTTACGAATTTTACAAAATTATGAAAATGATGATGAAAAAGTATGCATTTAGAAAGTTTAAAAAGTTAAAAAAAAAAAAATAGTATATAGAGTAAGCACTAGTCATTAGATACTAGAGTATTTTAGAATTATGTTAATAGCAATGAAATGACTTAAGTTAAAATATTTTATTGAGTATTAAAAAATAAGTGAAAAAATTGAATAAAAATATTATATTATAAAGTTGAAAAATTAACTGAATATAATTTTTTATTTATTTATTTTTTTTAAATTTGAAAAAGCTGTATTAAATTTTATGTTTTATTTGAAAGATTGTAAAAGTATTGATTTTTGTGTTTGGAATCTTGCATAATTATTAGATAACAAAATTTAAAAAAAAAATGAAATTGAGATGTGTTTTGTGTTTGAGTGATGTTTGAGAAAGAAATTATAAATTTTTTTGAAATGTGATAAAAATTTCATCTTATTATTCAAATAAACCCTCATATGGCTAGTACTCCAATGTTGCCAAATGTCAAAAAGTGGCATATTGACCAATTTTTGCCTAAGAACATCGTTAAAAGAAAAATCTAAGCATAGTCAAATTTGTGCAACCCTTGCGCATTCCTGATGACATGCAAGGGGATTAAATAAAATGATGCAGATTGGAGCCTACGAAAGATGAAATTACAGACTTCTTGAAATGGTACGTTAAAGCCTCCTTCCTGAAATTCCCCCCTTGTCAAAGTTAAAATTGTTCTTCCCGTAGTTCTCCCCTTACTCTCAATTCATCCGTGAATGGATGCTAGAAAGTAGTTCTCACTAAATCCACTCCATCCCATGACGGGAGGCGAACCCATCCATCTGTCCTCCTCCATCCAGTGATGGAAACCAAACCCTAATATTCTCTCTCTCTCTCTTCTCTTTGTTTATGATTTTAGAATGTAATTTAGGATTTTTGGATATGAAGATGGTTAAGAATTTGCATTTCTAACCAAAAACCTACCTTTTTGAAGCCACATGGGCCTGCAAACATGTCATGGATGCCAAAATGTGACCATGATGATCTAGAGTGAGATATATATATATATATATATATTTATGTGCAAGTTTAAAGATAGATCATGATAACTCTAGAGGTTCTAAGTTTTAAGTTTTACACTAGTCAAAACAAATCCCACTTCATATGTTAAAAAACATCAATCGATAATGAAGTGAGCAATTAGGATTTGAATAGATGCAACTACCTCAATAAATATCACAACTTTGCGTTGTGGGATCAAGAGGATAACAATGATAGCAAGATCAATATTGTTGATCTTTGATTGAATTGTGGTTAGCTAATAACTTTTAGTGAAGTGAAACCTCAGGGACATGGCAAGAGACCATAAAACAGAAGAAACTAGAGATCGTTATCAGATATGTTGCACAAAATATCAGCAAATGCCTCGCTTTGATGATTGTGAAATCCAAATTCGAGTGCCCAGACATGCCAGTGGCAAGAGAGTTGTGCCAATGGCGGAGACGTGCCGATGACAAAGATGAGAAAGGGTTGGGTATCACTCTTGCCTTCTTGATTCATGCACTGAGCAGTGACCGAGGAAGATGAAGTGTGACTCTAGAACCCTTAATTCAACTTCTTTTCAAATTTACAAAATTAGCCCCCCGATGTGCAAGGGATGTGCGAATTTTACTACCCATAGGAGAATTGATAGTTAAATTAATGCTAGTGCTCTCGAAAGATTGTCGCTTGCTCTCAAATCAATTTTTATCTTGTTTTTTGAGTATGATGAATACATATTCGATCTCTTTTAATATGATCAAAGTTTATCTTGATATTGTTCTTAAATTATTAGAAGTTGGACTGATAATCTTTGATACAATCTAAGAATTCATCCCGTAGACTATTTTTGAATTATGTCATTTTGAAGCTAACTTTAAGAGGTGGTTTAAATTGAGAAATACTCTTAATCTATCTTAACTCATATTATTATTACAAATTTTACAAATTTACAAATTTACATACAAAATACAATAAATCATTCAAGATTTTCAAATTAGAAAATAATAATAATATTCAAATTTTATATTTTAATAATAATTTATTCAACTTTTAACTTTCATGCAAAATCATCTCATCTCACGCTCCAAACACCTCTCAAGTTTCACGCTTTCATATCAGAAAGCGATAAGATGACTATTTTAAAATATGATAAATGAAGTTCCTCGACTGAATAACCTTCCTTGTATTTATCCTGTACATCAAGGCATACAGATAAATTACTATCTTATAAGTCCCAAATTGGCTCCTCGTTTTCAAACAGGATACCAGGCACCCAACCAAAGCAAAGCCAATATCAGTACTGTTATATGCGAGATTTTTGCCACTTCATTTCGCTTTTCAAATAAATTTTGACAGGCATCCATATGAACTATATATGCTTCATGGCATCCTCTTCATTTTAGTTAAAATGGAGAGTATCCTTGTAGGTTGCTGTTGGCGGCATCTAGGATACCTGCACGCACACACAAACACTTGCACAGAGAGAGAGAGAGAGAGAGAGCACCACCAAGGTGAATTTCTTGGACGATACAAATATATTAATGTTGGCTACAGCGAGGCTTAAACTACAAGAAATCAAGCTAATTTACACAAAAAGAATAAATAATTTTATATACAATCAGCTCGCCAAAACATCCAAGTTCCAACACAAATTTAACACATCGTGAGAGACACCCAAAAACCAATTAATCCTCATTCCTTGTGTAGATGTATAATTCTCCATTTTCTTTGATCATCCTCCCTTCCAATAGAAAAATTATACCATACCTTAGTAATCCTCAGAGACCTCTTCATCAGGTAAAGTCACTGTCAAGAGAGAATACTTGACTTTGAGAGAGATTTTAGCCTTCTCAACAATTAGCCTCGCCCCAGATACAACCCAGTAACCAGGTGAGTCCTGTGGCCCTCTTGTCATCTCTGTCGTGTCCACATATCTTAGAAGCTTTGGTGTCTGGGTTGGCACCGGAGGGCCCCCAGGATACACCGCAGAGTTTATGTTCACTTCATCTGGCCGAGGCGGCTGTTTTTGGGCACTTGAAAACGGGTGCTGATCAAGGTCGAGATTATTCCAGATTTTTGGGCCAAGCCAGGGGAACCATCCCACTCACTTTTAACAGCCATGGCGCCAATAACTTTAGAGAAATGGAGCCGTAAGAATAAAACTTTCTTCATTCCAGAGTCACTAACTTCAAAGTGTGCCCCAGTAACAACAGAGAGATCATCATCAGACTCGATGGGGGCTGTGCACACATGAGAGAAGCTCTTCCACTGAACCTTTTCGTAGTACCTGCGGTCAGATGATAGGTGAGAAACCTTGTATTTTGGTTCATCCATGAGTTGAAAGGTCTTTGGCTGTGAGGAAAGGTGCTGCAAGTGAATTGCTAAGCAGTTGCTTCTTTTTCCCTCCAAATGAAGCCGGAGGCCAGTAACTGGCTTCTTTTCCACATCAACCTGTCCAAAGAATTCGCGTCTAAGAACGGTGCCATCACATAATACAATAACTCAACTCATTCGCATACAATGAATTAAAAGATGATGAAGAGACACCTAGCCATGAAATATACAAGTCAGAAAGCTCCATAACATGATTTATATTCTTTTCATCCTCTTTTTTTTTATCCTGTAAAATACCACAAGAGAATTTGACAGAAAATTCAAGACTGCACGACTTCTTCCAGTTTGTTAAGACAAAATGCAGGATGGAGATAATAGAAGATAACCTGATATGATCACCCTATCAGGCCACTTGTACTAACATTCTTTTTTTTAATAAGTAACCATCTCTAGATTAGGAAGGCAAAGTCAGAAACCTATGCCCTAGAGGACACAATATAATCTAGCCCCTTCTCCGACTCCACACAAACCCTGCCTGTTCGTTGATACATAGTTCATTTATGAATTCCTCTGGATATTTGAATAGCAGATACTCTCTATGATGAACAGCTAAACAGGGAAGTAAGATATCAGCCATCAAGATAGCTCAAAACTTAGAACCCAAAGTCACCAGGCCATCCTCAAGGTAATAACATAGTAGAGATGAGATTTTAGTTTATCTATAAAATGTAACATATCCTGGTCCAACTTAAAAAAGAAAAAGGAAAAAAGTCCAAATAAGTCAGCAATGAAATTGCTACCCGCAGATTCAAGTTCAAGTTATACTAATGGTAAACCGCAAATCAGTTCTCTTTGGCCAACTGTTCCTGCTTTTCAGTGAAATGAAATGTCTAAACAAACCTTCACATTTAGCACAGAATCTAAAAGTGGTTTGTCAGCCATAGGATTCATGACTAGAATTATGATTTCATATTTCATGGGCATTCATTTCCTCTTGTCAAGGCAACATACATAATTCAGAAATTTTTTTAAAATAAATTAAATAATAAAAGGTAAATAAATAGATACATAATGAAAACTCAAAAATGAATAAAGATTTTCCCATATAAGACTAAAGAGTATTACTGGAGTTTTGTTAACATAGAGCTTAGGACCCATTAAGCTGAACTGTAAAGATGCACTATGCTGCTTCCTATCTGGACCAAGGGGAATGTCACCAAATACTGGCGCCCATTGCCTTGGAAGTTGAAACTCCAAAAACTGATGTAGTTCTTGAATTGGCGGTTTATCTGCATCCATGAAACATGAACAAAAGAATGACCGTTTACATTTTCCTATTATAACAAAAATTTGAGCTAAAACAATTTACATCAGATTCAAATGAGTTATTATGCATAAACATAAAACCATCAACAATAGGGCCATCAGATTACTCTTAGAAACATGAGGTAATAGCCAAATAAAGGGTGTGGCCATAACGCCTCAAGGGAGGCCCAATCCACATCTAGACTTATACTCTAAAAAGACTAGTCAATAATACAATTGGAGCTCCATTGGAATCATTATAAAGAGCAAGAACTTCTTCTCTCAAGTAATGTGGATACCATAAACTACCTACCCTTATCAAGTATCAACCAATATAGGGTATCACAATCTCCTCCCCTTAAATTTCCAACATCCTTGTTGGGCCCGTCCATCGTAGGTGGCACAACTCAAATCCTACATTTCTAGTTGGGATAGACTCTAATACCATTTGTAACACTCTAAAAGAGACTCAAGCCACATCTAAGCCTATAATCCAAATGGACGAGTCAATAATATAATTTGAACTCTATTGGAACCATTAAAAAGAGTAAGAACTTCTCTTTCCTAAGAAATGTAAGATCTCATAAATCACTTACCATTATCACTTATCAATCAATATGGGGTATCATAGTAGGACACGTGGCAATGGACTAAGAAAATTACATTAAAGCATCTACTTTTGGCAATGGGTGTTTATTCATTAATACAATGAGAAAAACAACCATTCATGGCTATCAAAGATAGTTATGAGTCCACTTTCTTATGTGAACTTATTGGGCGTTTGGAATCCAACAGAATTTCCCGGACAAGAAATTTAAAATCTTTTTACTCCCCTGGCCCACAACACATAACCGTTTGCAAATGGAATGCAGTAAAACAAAAATAAGCATAAAGTCTTCCTAAAATGCCCATGATCGAGGTATGGAAGTGAACATGGGGTAACTTGACACACAAATGGCCGCTTACAATATTCCCTAGAAAAACCAAAATGCAACCATAAATTGCTTAGACACTGTTTTCACAAAACAATTCTAGTTCAAAGGATTCTTCCCTTTAGGATTGCTTCAGAACTAGATTAAACTGATTCTATGGTTTAACAATGCCCTCTACTTTCCCATCCCACTAACCCTCGTATTATATTTGTACTTGAAAACAATGGCATGAATTCAAGCAAAAGCAATGATGCCTTGGTCCCACTGACCTTAAATTGCATAACCATTAGAGAAAGCTTCTCTACAAATAACTACATTTGTCAAGGAAACAATGAAGCTGTATTCCAACCATGATTGCAATTTATTCTTAAGGAAGAAGGCAAAAAACGGAAATAACGCCAATTTGAACTTGGAGTTTGAATAGATTTATAAGTTGATCATGAGTCTTACTGTTATTTATTAAACTCCTTCAGTTTTATTTATTCTCAACTTTCAGGCTTACTAATGTAAATCAGGTTTTTGGATATAGGCTGTACTTTAGTCTCTTGGATGTTAATGTTCATCATGGTATTAGGTTTTTATTTGTGGTTTTATTATTAATTTTTGGACTCAGTGGTCAAAGGCCAAGGAGTCCAAATCCTAATAGAATTCAGCATTTAGCACCAATATATGGTAAACTTAGTGAATAAACCCCTAGGGGTGGCTCATATGGTAAGGACCCTGGTCTTGGGAGTATGCTTCCCCCAAGGTCTAAGGTTAAAACCACCCTTGGGTGCAAACAATTTGGTGGGCCACGTCCTATCAGTTCAAACAGGTAAAAGGATGATATACCTAATCCATCTAATGGGGATGCGTTACAAGGGTCCAAGTTCAACTGGGTAAAAGGAACATTGTCAGTCTCCAGGATTCCTCGTCATTAGAAAAAAAAAGGCCTACTTCGTGAATTACGCCCATTAGGCAAATTTCCAGCAAAATTGCTTGAGGATTGTGTGATGCAACCCCATCCAAGGAGTGAGGTCAAGAAACCTAAGTTTTTTTATCAATAAAAAAATTTTATTGATAGAAATAACCATAGCCAAAGTATATGGGAAATACAAAAGCAGCAACTAGTCATGATTGTCAAGAGATACAAGTTGGTCATGGAGATTCAAATCATTGAAATCTATTACAATTGACCAATGGAATAGTGTTAAAAAAGAAAATTTTATACTAGAAACCTTAGTGATGCTTATATTTAACCATACCTTCCCCTTTACTTGAAAAAAAAAAAAACTGTCCCCTTTTCCTTTTCCTATTTCTTCGAATTTCTAGAAGTTTCCCATCGAATTCCAGCAAAGATTAGTTCCTCAATTATACCTACTTTCTACTAAATCCAAATCTTTAAACATGTAAACTACGTAGTATCAAATAGTTCTCAAATATCCCATGAAAGCCCAAATGCTCTTCCTGATCACTGTTCGCAGCCAAGGAGCAGGAGCCAGACCATAACTTCTACTCCTTATTTCCATCACCAAATCCCACCTTTCCCTTACAATCTTTCAAACCCTACATCCCCAAATATATTTCGTTCTTTTACCAAAAAGCCTAAAAAAGTTTCAACAAATAAACCATAGCTAGCCTAAAAAAGTCCTCACTGAATTTCTCAGATTTCTCCTCCATCAAAGGGTTCAGCAGCATGACAATTGAAGATATACAACAGTGTCCCAGCTCCTAGATAGAATGCAATAAGTGCAAAATAAGAAGATAATTCATACTTACATCGAAGATAAAGGTTGATGGCATGGCTCAAAAAGCCACTGCCATGAAGTCCACTCAATAACGATGAGATCGGGATGAATGACATTGAGATCACATCAGGTTCCAACTGAACCGTCTGAGACCAGTCATTGTGAGATAGACCTCTACTCAAGGTTCCCCCTTTCCTCTTGCAAGTGAATTTAAGCTCCTGCAACTGAAATATAAAAGACATAAGCAACTAAAAGCAAAATCGACTCTGATGATATCCAGAAGTTAAAAACTTTAGAGAACAGCAAAATGGCTGCAATGAACATTCATGTGTGTGAAAACCACCATATAGATGAGTGTGGTTAAGTAAAAATCTGACTAGTCCCATATTGTCCAATTTGGACCTTTGCAGGTAGATATGTTATACCATCCATGCTTTCAAATCAAAGAGCCTATAAACTGCACTGATGAACGTTGTGAGACTGAGACTAACATGTATTGTAGAGCAGGATTCTCATACTGATGAATGTTCTTGTGCTGGTCATATTTGATTCTCATAAACACCACAAGTATAGGTTTAGAGGGCTGAATAAATATGTTGAAAACTGGACAAAACTGCCAATTGCAGTTAGTTAACCCACTCTGGAGGCAGTGTTGGTGACACAGGTTTATACCATATCTGCTAAAAGAAAATAAACTACACCTTCGTTACTACTAATTGCTATACCACATAATCTTTAAATTGAATTTTTTTATAGGCATAATCGCTAAATTGAATTAAACATGTTCATTTAACATATATACATGTAACATTTGTTTTACTTGTTTTATTCCAATGACTGTAGGTTATCAGCATGCCACTTTCCTATGCCTCATCTCTTATTCTTTCTTATAAACCAAGCATCGCAACGAAAAAAACAGTATAATGTTCCACATTTTAAAACATCCACCATTAAAAGGAGCCAAAACATCAGAACTCTAACAATATAGAAGTAACTATTAAAAGGAACCAGAAGAATTCAATTGCAAACCAGAAAACATGAAAAGATGCCACATTTAGTGCCATAGCCCCATACTGTCTCATATGGGATCTTTTGACTACCACTACTCAATATTTAATTAAGGCATCTTAGCATCTATGTACTGAAAGTTTACCTCATTATGGTAGTAAGAACCAGATTGAACTGCATCTATAAAGGGGATCCCACTCTCCTTAATTATCTGAAAGAAAATTATGACAGAAGTTAAGATAACTGCATAACATGTCCTTAGTTTAAACTTTCCATTTCTTCCAAATTATTTAAACAAAACATTGCAAAAGAAATCCATCCTCAATCATGATGCAAAATTATTAACCATAGGAAAACATATATAGGGGGAAATGGAGCTTAACAAGTGCGGCAAACATTTTATAAGTGCAGTTTCAACCTCTAAGCACCATCATAAAGTTCTAAGATTTACCGAATCATATTTAATTAAAATACGAACTTGCACAAAGGATGGTCCCTTTAAAAGAAAAACAACTTTAACCTTGTAATGATGCACCCCAGGTCCCTTACCAAGAGTGATTGTAGAAGCACACCTAGTGTGGAATCTGATTAAAATCCATGAAATAGAATGTGGCAGCTCACCACTGACGGCAACTTAATGGGCAAAGCTACATCAGCAGAGACCTTGGAAATTCTATCATTGTCTGATCAGTAGCATGAGTGTGGTATGCAAAGTTACATACGCAGAGCCTGGGAATACTATCATTGTCTGATCAGAAGCATGGTAGTGTGATAGTACCATTGATGGATATGTTTTTGTCCATTTCAGAAAAGCTTATGCTTTTGGAACAGTTGGAGTCAGAGTTGTGGTAAAAGTGCATGTGAAAAGCACAAAACACCAAGGCAGAAGTATTTCAATTACCAAAAGCAAATGCATTTACAAATGCGCACTTCTAATGAACTTAAAAGTGCAATCGTGGTCTTTTGAAAAAATGTATATATATATATATATATATTTTGATAAGTAATAAGAGATATTTTATTCCAAGTAAATAGGCATAGCCCAAGTACACATGGAGTATACAATTGATAAACACCTATTTACAATCTAAGTCTGGAAATTATAACAAAACAGAACATTCAATCCCATCCCTGCTTGTCTTTTGAAAAAATATTACTGCTTCCCAGACTACTAAGTTGGACCAAGTAGCTGAGGAAGATAGTTACAAATCTCTTGATGACAATGATGATGGTCCTAAGCTCAATGATGAGAATATTAAATACATTAGGATTGCATGCATTGCTAGCGTTAGTATAAAAGTGAATAACTACTACACTCATTGTGCTTTTTAGGTCATTCCCATTTGGTGATACTCTGATTCAACCAAATACTTTATTTTCATTATAGCTATCAAATATCATAGCTGTGTATGCTTTGTAAAGCACAAGAGAATTATATAAAATGCCATTGTTTAAGAACTCTGTGCAATTAGTTGATCATTTATTTTTCATGTTGAATAATGCTCTTACAAATTGAGTTTAAAGGCTAAGATATGTTACCATCTTGCTATTCAAAAATTTTTATTGTACTTATAAATATATTTTTATCATACATTATTCTAAAAATGTGAACTTTACTTCAATTAAGAACCCATGTGCGCTTTGCACTGAGGCTCTAGGCAGCATTTGCTGTGCTTGGAACTTTCTGCCGCTTTCTCCAACACAGCATAAATGCATTAAAAGGTTGTGATAAACCTTTCTTTCAAAGCATAAATGCATTAAAAGGTTGTGATGAACCTTTCTAAACTTTAGTTAGCACTTCTTTTTTAGGGCAAAAAGGGTAAGGTGGGGGAGACCACAGGTTGATATCCTTACACTCTTATGCAACCTCCTAGCTGCTAGGGAGCACATTAGAAGGGGGCTAGACGAGTCTGCAGAAAGTACAAAAAGTGAGGTCAATGTGAAGAAATAGCCGGCACTTCTTCAAAGTGAACTTAATCTAAACAATAACCTCAGCCACCAGGGGCATAGTGGTATTAAGTCCGTGGATAATGGGAAGGCTCTGATCTCCTTAGCATTCTGCCCATTGAGACTCAAACCCACAACCCCCTGGCCACCAAAACACTTGGAAATAATCCTCTTACCACATAGCCAACACCCTTGGTGGTCTTTAATTACCACTCAATTCTAATAAAGCTATCAACAAGAGATACTTCTGGCAGAATTATGACAAGATGGATGAAGTGTTCAGGCAGTAGGACATCATCAAAGGCTCCATCAGACTAGTGGAAGGACAAAAGGAACACAGATTCTAGCTCTAAAAGAAGACATGATGCGAAAGAGGATATGTTAGCCTCAAATACATAATGAGTTAAAGAATAAAAGTGAAAAGGCTACACTGCAATCATCCAATTATGAATATGAATATAGCTTTGCACTACAAGATAAAACTCCTCCAGTTAATTCAGTTAAGATCATAATTCGTGGTGCACAGATAGAAATCCTTCAAACCTTCTGCCTCCCAACTGAATTCATTGCATGCTGTCCATTCCCATCTGCAAACATCTTGTCTGCCATATCCTTCAGATTCTTCTGTACATCAGCAGGTTGGAGAGGTGATGAATACTGTTGTCTCGCATATATTAAATCCTTGCCCCCAATTTTCACTCCAACTATAATATGTGTGCCATACTTCTCAACAAACCTGGAATTATCCGAACACAGCATAATTTGATAAGTTCTTTATACTTAACATTATATCATACACTTCATTAGAAAAAATCATTATTAAGAACTGCTAAGAAACATTACGTATAAACAAATTTGCATAAAAATGAAAAAATATATATATCACACAACGTGGGAATTTTGATTATTATTATGCTTATTGTTGTTTTTGTTGCATAAAAATTTAATGCTGTTGCTCTTATTCTAGTGGTGATAATAGAAATGTGTCGAGCAAAAGGATGGAGGAAATATGGAGTGTGATTTATGGAGGCCCATGAGATAAACAATATGGGAGAGATGGAAAGTAAATAGACCTAATTCAATGTGTAATCCCCCTTCCCCAAGGAAACAAGCAATTAAAGGAAATTCCAAAAAGTGAATTTCAACATCAGTTGTAAACTCTTGTCATTAAAAAAATGTTGTGACCTTCTTTCTTTTGCCAGGATATGTAAATTGTAAACTAATATTTGCAGATACACTGCCCACAGACCGAGGAGAACAAAGCTGAAAGCCATAGAATTCACCTTGCCAATGCAGCAGGATCCCATGATGATGGTACAGCTTGTTTAACATGATCACACAATACCACCTGTGATTTTTCTAGTTCAATGTTGTAGAGTGTGATGAAGACACCATCAAAAGCAAGGCTTTGAGTGTTGGCAGCATCTTTCTGCCAGCTTCCTGTGAATTCAAATGCAGTATTGAAGTGGCCCGAGGGGATTTTACCAGAAAGAGAGAGTTCCTTGTTAAACTGCTCTGACATCTACAAGCATAAAACATTTTATTAAAGCATATAGAGGTTAAAGTGACAAGTGGAAACTAAGGCAACAGAACAAGACGTAATGATTGAGAAGAGAGCTAACTGTGCTTCTAACAATAAAACCAGAAAAGGGAAAAAGATGCGTACTCCAATACAAAAACTTAAGAGCAATATAACCACTGAACATGCTTCTCAAAACACAATCAATTTTTCCATCGCATTTAAACTAAAAATTTTGAAGCTATTCAAACTTTTTTTTAAAGACAAGCTATTCATTCCAAAGAAATAGACCAAGACAAACTAAGTCATTCCATGGATCCCACAAAACTTGGACAGAATTGAAACAAAAACATATCCTCCCGTGTGCAGAAAATCAATCCCACAAAATCGACGAACTTAACGCTAGCCATCTTTGGAAACCGAAGAAAAAAAACAATAAAACCGTGCGTAGATAATATAAGCCCCATATACCTGCTGAAAAGATAGAACATCAGAGGCGAACCTCAGACGCTCGCCTTTATCACACTTGATGGACTTGGGGACATCTCGAATGGAGAGTCTGCCGGGGGGAACGACCAAGTCGCGGTGATCATCATCGATGACAATCAGCCTGGGTTCGGCCGAGTTCCTCTTGCAATACTTAAGCTTCAAATCCTCGGCCAGGTCGTAACCTAGCCCAATCGATTCTATGGCGGCCACCACGGCCATCTTCTCCCCGTTCCCCATCTTCCTCTTGTTGCTCATCATTCTAACCCACTCTCTCTCCCTCTATATCTCTCTATATCTATATATATTCTCTCTCTTTCTCCCTACCCTATTATCATCCACCTAAAGCCTTCAAGAACGAACAAATAACGGAACTAGTCGAAGAAAAGGAAGAAGTCGTCTTCGAAAAAACGAAAGAAAATCAGGTGGATGACTGGTCAAACAAAGCCCGAGTCCCTGAGATTGTTTAAAAGCTTAAAAAATTCTTTCTTTTTTTTTCCATTGGTGTAATGTGCATTTGCTGTGGTTTGAATAGGTTAGGTACGCGAAAGTGTGAAACTCAAAAGTAGTTTTCGGGTGTGAAAGTCAAACGTTGAGTGCTGAAGTTATGTTTCTGGGTAGAATCCCGCCGGCTGCTTCCGTCGTCGTCAGCTTCCCTTTTTTTTTTTTTTTTAAGTATTTCTCTCTGTACTCTATTTTTACGCTCTCCTACTTCCGCGTAAACAACAAATTAGATTTTCTTTTCTTTTATACACGAAATTAAAATAATTGATTATTTTTAAAATATATATATATATAAATATAAGATCTATATTAAAATTTTAATTATTTAATAATACATTTAACTCTTTTTTAAAAAAATTATAAAACCCTTACACAATTTATGAGTATATTTAATATTACTTAATTAACAAATAAAACACAAGATTAGATTAGCTTGACATTTTTGCTTTAAAAAATATAATAATACATGTAAATTTATTTACATAATCATACTTATTATTGTGTTAGCTATTAAAAATTTAAATTAAAAGTGATTGATAAAATGGGACTGCTACTAGTATATATAATATTGTGTCTAAAATAATACGTGCGTTTAGCACTATTCACTTAATAAAATCTTTTTATTTTTTTCAAACTCATTTCTTTCTTCTCGTCAACATTTCATTTAAATAACATGAATATAAAAGTAAAGACGGTGTCCATTAGGACAAAAATTGTAGTCCATAACAACTTGAACAAATGAAAAATAAAAGAGTAATGGATCCAATAATTTGGACCCGCGTCCATGATCCTTGGCTCAAAGCAACCACTAAAGGAGTAGTTTGTAACTTTGTAATGCAACTAATAAATTTGTGTTGTTAATGTCTTATTTTGCAGTCCAAACAGCTCAACAAACTCTCCAAACCTACAATGAGAAAGAAGAATGGACTTCAGAGGCCTTCGTGACCACTTCAATCCGAAGCCAGAAGAATTTGTGAGGAGAAGGATCAAGGGCTAAACATCTTGTTCGGACTAGACTTGCCACTTTTGACTGTCGCTATAGTGTATTCGGGTTCTCTAGCATGCATTCAATGTGACGTGCCTTCAGCCTGTTCCGCAGTGTGCTTTTGACCTATCCTACATTCAATGCAGCGTACTTCTGATCTGACCCACATTGAATGTGACATGCCTAACCACTTATATTTTGTGTCAGTTGATTGCTACATCTCTTGCTTCAAGACTCGCCGGCCCACTGGACCAGGTTAAGTGCTAAGGTCTTTCTTGAAGAGCAAGCTGATAGTAGGCTTAGTGCATGGTTTATTGGCTTGGGCCCTAGACTCCCTGGCTCAAGTCTCCGACTCCTTTTGGTTGCTGCCTAGATTGGGCTTTTTGGGCATGGGCCTCCCTTCGAAGGGTCTTCCCTCACATATTCAATTCAATTGTCGTCTACATCCAAGAAGAAAGCATTGCATAAATATTTTTGGAGATATTGAATAAAATTCTCCAAACTTTCTTCTCGACTTTCTTAGTTATAGAAAGTCAAAACATTGACTAAATATTTAGAATTGAACAATCCATATCAACAATAACTCATTATAAGCACATGCGTTACAACAGGGTGGTGTATAATAACCCATATTTAAAATATCCAAAAGTGGGGATTACACTTGTGTTGCACATGCTATCCATGCACAAGTTGGTTGGAGACACTTTCGTCATAAACTTCGAAGATTAATGGCCTGGTAAATATGGTGGACTAGCATGTGCAACAGTCGAGTGGCCGAGAGGAGATAGATTAGATATTTTTAAGAAGACTACTATATATACAAAAAGTTATACAAAAACAATCCCACAAATTAACTTAGCGTTATCTAATTCATTATATCTATTTTATAATATAAGTAACTTTATAATTTGACAAATTATATCTAGCCAAGTCGGTTTATGAGATTTTTTTGTATAATTACTTTGTGGCTGGGATATTTCTTTATTTACAATAGAGGAGAGGGAAAAAGAAGAAAAAACTAAAACGGACAACATTGTTCTAGATGGAGAAGATAATGAGGTGAGGGGAGGAAAGATCACTTGAGACTTGAGAGGATTGCCATATGATTCTTGTCTAAACAGAAGTTTGAGAGAAAAGGGTTAGATGTAAGTTGTAAATAGTTTGTTTTCAAAATTCTTTATTGGCATACTCAATACGTCACTTATTTGTATCAGCATAAAGTTGTGCATTTATACTCATACTTTTACGTAACAAAATAAATAATTTACATGCACATTATAATTTATCTCAGATTAGGAGTGTTCATCCGGATTCTGGATTTGATTCAAAATTTTCTTAAACTTTAAAAAACAAATTCAAAAGTATTAATAAATATATAAAATTTTAAATTGGGCCTATCTCATATTAGATTCTAAAAATCTCATAAACATTTTAAAGATGCAATGAGATAATGGCAAATTATTCATCCAGATTGAGATCACTAGATTACAAAACTAGATTGTACGAGAAA
This sequence comes from Platycarya longipes, assembly GCA_036559045.1. Lineage (NCBI taxonomy): Eukaryota > Viridiplantae > Streptophyta > Magnoliopsida > Fagales > Juglandaceae > Platycarya > Platycarya longipes. The sequence continues at coordinate 2,804,160 of CM071792.1, forward strand.
GATATACTTGTGACATTTATGCTAAATATTATTATGATCATGTTATGCATTTGTACGATAATATCTAATACTCAATATGGGAGGGAATCGTTCTATTCTAAACTCAAGAAAAAAAATTAAAAATGGCTCTTTGGATGGATAATATTAGGATCTGATTTTAGAAAAGAACTATACAACCTTCCTAATCTCTACACATCACAATTTTTCTATTTTTTTGCCAATATTTGATATAAGAATAATGAATAGAGAAATCTAATTAGTTTAAGAAGAATAAACTAAAAAAAAAAAATTGTGGTGTGGAAAGATTGGGAAGATTGTGTAGCATGACTCCTGATGTTAGGGATAAACTGACTTATTGCATTTTTTATTTTATTTTAATGTTAAATATTTATATTCACCTACTTCATTTGATTTGGTTGAGCTTTGAGAATAATTATTTTTTATAATCAATAATTATTTTATTAATTGTTAATTTATTGCTTGCCGAACTTCTACAATCAATACACGTCGAACAAATAGACTCTATAATACCTGATCTATGGGTGGGGAGGAAGAACGTTATCCTACAAGCGGCGTGTTGCTCTCATGCGCTTAAGAGAAAGCGTGAGACCACAACGCGCCGCTGCACTTGGAGAACTTATTCGTCGACACGCGCGACATCTTTGGAATTAGCAGCTTCTGATCTTCCTTTTTGTCATTTTGGGTTTCCTTCCAGTGCAGCGCGTGCTCCTCACACGCCGCCACAACTGGTGGTCATCCAGTATATCGATTCTCCTAGTTTCCTATTTTCAATAACTAGCGATCAAAAGGATATGGATGTGATAGTCTCTTTCAGTTGGAACAAATCAACAAACTACAGCGCACATTTCTCAATTATGACTTTTAGTCGCATGTTTATAATCTGTCTATCAGACTATGTTAAAACTATTTTTGAGTGACTTTCTTTTATGAAAATTGGGTTGGAGTAAATTTATTAGTAAAATAGCTCATTTTTTCTTTTCTCCTTTTGTTATAATGTTGCTTTTATTTGTTTTGAGATAATTGTTAAAGACTCTTATTTTACTGAATATTATACCGTTATATCTTTATAGTTTATCAATAAAATGATAGTTTCAGATAAAAAAGAAAACTTGATATGGTTAACTCGAGAAGGTGGGTGAAGGGTGGACCAATTTTCATTATATTTAAGACCAGCCAAGGTCCCACAAGATATTAGAAATTTATTTATAGATCCCGAAACAATGGGTCCTTTGGACCCCACTTTTGTCATAAAATTGATTTTGTTTACTTGATTCCAAGAGTGAAGAGACGGCATCCAACCCATAGAAGTCAGAACACTTATTATAATCGGCGGCTTGGTTGAAAAAAAAAAAGAAAAAAAAAAAGGTGAATGAATGATGAACCACAACCCTTCAAGTTGAGACTTTCAAAGCCGACGGAGGGTGGCTCACCAGTAGTTGAGACTTAGAGTTGAGAGACCTGGGCTTAGGGCAATTCTATGGGCCTCGGGATTGGATCTTTTTGGGCTCTCATGAGAGTCTTTAAATAAATAAAAAATTAAAAAAATAACATTTATTTTATCTCTATACATTTTTTTTATTATTTTTATAAAAAAATAAAAAAATATATAAAAATATGTAAAAAAAAATTTACACTACGAAAACGCAAAGGAGTCCCATAACCGGAGCCCCATAGATTTTCTCAAATTAATAATAAGTGAATAGAACCTAGTTTTGTGAATAAATAAATAGATCTTGTCTTTTTATTTTTCGTACTAAAAAGATAAAACAAAAAAAATTGAAGAAATCTCTAGATGTAAATTTGTTAATATAAGAATATAGTTTTAGATATTTTGATCCCTTTTATGCTAATTTTCTTTTTTTAATAAAGAAAGAAAGAAAGATTAAATAGCATGTCTAGTGTATTTGGTTTATTTTAATACTTTCGAATACGAATAATGTTAGATACATTATTAGAGTATTTAAGTCTTACACCTTTTTTTGAAAAAAAAAAAAATCCAGGATTCACTTAAAAAATTATTTTTTTAATAATAAAGCTTATTTTTTCAAAGAAGTGCGCAAAATTTATACTCCTTAAAACGGTTTATATCTAGTGTTGCTATGCAATTAATGTTGTTACTTACATAAATGATATTTTTCAAATTGTTAATTACATAATACAGATAGTTAAAAAACAGATATATCTCAAATATTTCACAAAGAGTCATTTGCCAAATCAACGGAATCATGGATGTAGGGATTAAATTAGCAACTTATAATTTAGTCTCGAGATAAAGTCAATAAGAGATAAATAAATTGATTTAGATTTTTAAAAGAAAAGACACGTGGATTCTTAAAAAAAAAAACTTAGACTCTTGAGAGAAAAGAAATTCATAAAACAAATTGAACTCAATCACTCAAAGAATCGAAAGAAATAAAATTCTATATAAAGAGAAGATCCCACGAATCTAGCAAGCTCTCCACAAAAATTCTCTATGCCAAACTCCACAACATATAAATACTCTGTAAGAGTTTTCTCTAATTTATTCTATTATATTGTGAGATATGTAAGGTCATGAGAAATTGTAAATTGGTCATTGTTGTGAATTTTGTCTCCAAACAATCTGTAAACGTAAGTATTATGCTAAATTATGGCAATCTTTATGTCGCTTTTTTATTTATTTTTATTCGTTTATTTATTATTTATTTTATTGATAAATACGAAGAGCACTATATCTCAACGTGAGTCAGAGTTTTATTTTTCCTCCATTCTCATCTGTTGTGCAATTTAAGACATTAACATGGACTAGAAGTCAACATTATCGGTCTAAATTCATGACTAAGGAAGATTGGAGCAATGATGATCTCACTTGCGACCTAATAATGCGAGGGAAACAAGAGATCCAATTCCTTGGACCCAACTAAAGAAAATACAAAGAACGCTTCCTACCTAGTCATTATTGTACATGTTCGGATGGCTAATCCATCAAGTGTTGTAGACTAAATATCGAGCAACTATTCACGACTAGTATATAACAACGACTACTTTTGAAAATAAAAAATGCATGACTTGTTTTCATTAAGAACAGCTTAAAAGAAAGCAAAGTGAAAACTTATTTTAAGAGTTTTAAAAAGTGTTCAAATAACCCTAAAATTTTTTAATGAAAAAATTAGATTGTTTGGGTGTTAAGCTTTGGTAGATAATGCGAAATATTCAAATTTTAAAATGACCATCAATGAACAAAAATAATCATACAATTTTTGTTATATTTAATTCTATAAATTGTGATATTAAATATATAAATTTAATAAATGTGGATTATTATTTATTTCTTTAAATATTATATTGAAGAGGCACAATGATTGGTCCGAAAGGACACAATGATTGGACCGAAAAGATACGATGGTTAGTCCAAAAAAAATAGAATAGTTGGTTAAAAAAGACACGATGGCTGGTGTGAAAAAAACATGGTGATTGGTCCGAAGAGACACGATGCTTAAGTCGAAGAGGTACAATACTTGACCGAAAAGACATGATGTTCAGACCAATGACATAAATTAAAAGTTGTGATCTTTCACTTTGTGCTACTTCATTCTCTATAAATAGGGGATGAGATCCACAAATTTTATAATTCTATTCTTCCATTTTTTAGTCACTTACACAATTTTGAAGAGAAACTCTAAAGGGAAACTTCAGAATTATTATCCGTAGTTGGTGACTTTGTTGTATCCTAGAGGTGAATTGCTTGTAACCCGGTAGCAAATTCTTTCGAGTAGAGATAATTATTACCTTAAAGATAGTGTTCTACACGGCTCAAAGTCGCATTTATTTATTCAGATTACTGTATCCGCATAATTTTTTTTTTCAACAATTTTAAGATAATTACAACTTTCAACTTTTAAAAATATTATCATAATCTTTAAAAACTCAAATAATCGTTATTTCTTACTCAGAAAGCACTTTTTAATTTGTTTCCAAATGAACGTAATATGTTTAAAGATATTTTAAAAATATAATTACCAAGGAGTAAATATTTTTTTAATAATAAAATTTATTATTTAAATTATAAGTTACAAATTCAAAAATTATAAATTAGATTTTTTTACTGCAATCTCGAATAGGGACTAAGTTATCGAAAGGGAGACGTTGCGGTGGGGTCGGGCTGCACCTCAGCGTTTTGCAGCCCACCTCCCTAAACTCCTATAATTGTTATTAAAACACAATAAAAAATATTAAAAAATATAATAAAAAACACAATAAAAAAATTAAAATTTAGAAAAAATAATAAAATAATAAAATATAATAAAAAACACAATAAAAAAATAAAATGAAGATGATTTAATAAGAATTTTCGACCTCATCTATCCCCCGCAATCGCCGGTGGTGGTGGGCGACACTGCCCACCCCATCGGGATCAGTGGGATCGCCGAAGCCCGCGATCCTAATAAGGTAGGTGGTGTAATCCACTGTACCACTGATAACCGTGGGGGCTACAAAACAAACGGGGTTCAGTAGCTTTTCTCTTATTGAAATGGCAGCAGAATCAGAAATTAGGAAGGTGTTATGGGCCTACCAAATGTATAAACTTTACTAAGGGCTGTTTTTGTGGGCTTTATCAGTTAGGAGGCCACTCTGTTATAGGCTGACTTTTTGGGCTTTCTTTGTTTGGAGGCCCATTTGTTGTATGATTTAGCTTTTTGTTCAATTACATTTTCGGAAAAAGCTTAACACGAATACAAATTATCCACCTCTTTTTGTTCATGGATGTTGATCACCCTCGAAGTTGATCACTATTCGTTCTAATTCTTTCATATTTCTCTACTTTAGGTACTATTTAGATTTAGAGATGAAATAAGATGAAATGAATTTAGTTAAAAAATAAAAAATTATTAAAATTATATTTTTTGATATTATTATTATTTTAGAATTTAAAAAGATTATCTTTATTATTATATTTTGTGTAAGAATTAAAAAAAAATCATAATAATAAGATAAAATAAAAAAAAAATGAGTTGGAATAAGTTTTAAATCCAAACGCAGGCTTACTTTCTTTTCATACACAGACTAATTTGTGGGTCGGTTACAGAAGAAATACTTATATAGGTTTCAGAATAATCAATAATACTAATATAGGTTGCAGAATGATTAAGGAATTAAGTTAAAAATATCGCCATTAGTACTTACCGAATACCAACCAAGAAGCAGTTAATAATATCGTACTTATCAAATATAGCCATTAGTACTAATTGAATACTAGAACTAGAACTAGGGGATATACTATTGGTATGATGGTATCTCCGTCACTCCTGAAAGATAAATATACGAGAAGTTTTATATACAGCCTGCAAGTGGGGATTGCGTGCACGCTTATTGATGTGTTTCATTAAATGGAAAGAAGTAATATTTTGAGACAATTCTCATTTAGAGATTGCAGCTTTGATAATTTTGTTTTTAAATTTTTTAAAATTATAATAATGTCTTTATCAAAATCTTCTTTAAAATCCTTTTATTTAATAAAAGGTCTGCACATGCAATCCTCCTAGTGAAGATTGCAAATAGAATTATCTTTTGAGAATGGTATTTTTATAAAAAATAAATTAAAACACAACTGTTTAAATTTGTGTGAATAGTTTGCGAATAGAGATTGTATGTAGACTAACTCTAAATTCATTATGTAAACCCTACAATGTACAATATCTAATTATGTATCTCTCTTTACATTAGGCCACCTAAATTAGATCAAATTGTGAAAAGGGGGATCTCAATTGGAAATAACTAGACAGTAGTTACAAGGAACTAAGATCTCCTATAGTTATGCTTCTTCTCAATAGTTCCAATATAAATGCAAAGAGTTTGACTAATATTCCTTTCATTATCTTAGTCAAAATCTCTATTATGACACTATATGTGTGTATCCCTATGGTAAGTGGCTCAGATTACCATTCTTCTTTAATCAGAATTTGATTAAAGCACCAAGACTATAATGGAAGTTGTTGTTTGGTAAAGGGAAGTCAAGTCCACCAACATCTTTAATCTCTCTATTATGCTTTGATGCTTTGTTGTACGTATTCATCTTGGTATTGTTCAAAAGAAGCAAAAAGGGCATATACAACTGTGCAACTGTAATTCTGCTTTCCAAACTTTCAAGAGAGAAAAGGACGAGAGACAAAAAAAAAAGAACGTTAGTCAAGGAAACACCTGTATCTTCTTTTGTATACTTTTCTCTTCTTTTCAGGCTCAGTACTGCTAAAGCAACACCACCTCTTGGAATGCATATGACAGTGTGGGGAAGGTTTGAATGCACATGAGAGAGAGAGAGAGAGAGAGAGAGGTCATGGCCTTCTTTTCCTTTCTTGCTAACCAGGGAAATCATTTTCTAAGAGTAAAATTTCTTGAGCAATGTTACTTTTCATAATTTATTTTAGAGAAATTCCGTATCCAAGCCCTAAATATTCAAATCTCGCATAAATTCATTATAAAAATAAATGTTAACATGAAAAAGCATAAAAAATTTACTTTAACTCTTAAAAAACTTATTTTAAGAGAAATCCTTTATCATATCTGGGATAGTTAGTATCACTGAAAATGCTAAAATTCAATATGATGAATAATATTTGTAATCGTAAAATGAGCAAATGCCGTCCAATCATTTAAAAAAAAATGAATAAATGTAAAATCTATATAAAAAAAAAAATTAACTTTTTAATAATAGACCTTATTAAAATGATTGCATGATGTATTTATGCACATGACTGTAAATAACATTGTTAATACCAATAACAGTATTTCTCACGGCGTTCCAACCACTAAAAAAGAACCGTTCAAATCTAAAAACCGTTCAAATCTAAAAACTATCTTTTGTCTTCCTGTACATTTTATTTATCCACCAATTCCACATCCCTCCAGAAGCATTTCTCTATCTTCTACACCCTACTTCCAAAGACCAATATATCTTAATTTCCCAAGATAAATACAAAAATTTATCAAAAAATAAAAAAAGAATGACATCTCTCAACACATACATCTCGCCAACTAAATCAAGGAGGGTTTCTCAACATTGTAGTCATTAACATCCCCTCTTTTCCTGCCACCATTCAATCTGCACTGCAGCCTATATGCAGCTTTCATGGCAATGGTGAATTGGAGATTCAAGCACCCTGGCATTCTGCTGTGCATGGCGCTGCCACTCATGACAGTTGGGTTTTCTTTAAATTCACCCATAATTTTCACTTGTCATCAACAAAAATTCTGTGTATGAAATCCCGGAATCTTTTGGAGTAAAGCTTAGGATCCACCGCCGAGATGGAGGTGGGATCCACTTGCAATGACTTGTAGGCATGTTCTAGCTTTTTGCTAATATCATAATCTTGGAGAATGTCAATGATGCCAAAGAAGAGAATCACGTCAAAGATCTCCCCGCCACCCTGTAAAGGGGTTGAATTACTACTTCCACTGCCTGAATGCTGATCCACACCAAACCTCGACACCCGCTCTGCTCTTCCAGGCATGTTTGCCCCTAGCCGGATTAGTGGGCCCCTAGAATATTTGGATGCATAGAGATTAGAAAAATCAGCACGTGAATGATACAAAGGTCCATGGGCATGATCATTTTTAAATATCGAGTCAATCATGGGCATAATCATTACTTGACTGCTACATGCTAATACAAATCCATTATAATATTCTTTCCTTGGGAAGAAACAAAGCAAATGCGGTGAAAGTCACGAGGTTCTGAAATAACAACTCGTCTTATACAAACATGATCGAAGGAGGTTCTGAAATAACAACTCGTCTTATACAAACATGATCGAAGGAACAACTAAGAGAACCTTTTCTACTTGCAGGTTGCAACACAACAAACAAATGCATCCGTAATTGCTGAGTCAGTGATTGAAACAGACCAGACAATTCACAAAGAACCAAATTCATACAAAGAGATCATCACCTCAAAATGTGAGAAAGAAAGGAGTGGGGAAACTGATATATCAACCACAATTTGTTGTTTGGCTTAGTTGAAACTCTAACATGGAAGCAGTTTTCTGTTTGTTGAACCCGTGCCCCAAGTCCATAAGCATTAAAGTTAAATATGTGTCACATGCAAGCAGTGAAGAGGCTGAGAATTATGGGCCACAATAAAATAAAAAAAAAAAAAATCATAGGAATGAATGGATTATATATTGGCTTAATCATCTGATTAAAAACTTTATTAGTACTACCGTTGCTACAAAACGCGTATATGAGGAAAACTAGCATATCCATAATCAGAAATGGCTAGAAACCTAAATAAGGCATTCTTTGCTGGTAATTAAAATGGTAAAGAGGGTAACATTGGAGAGGGGTTGTCTGCTGCTGCAGGTTACAGCAATCCTCAGCAATAAAACTAAGAGAATAAGCAACATTAAAGAATAAAAATGCATACCGGCCTAGCAGAATCCAATCCATTTCCTGCAGCTCTACTTTATTTATATCATAACCTTTTTTGAATGTGTCGTCAAGATGCATATCTCTTTTGCCTGAAAACAGAACACAATACAGAAGTTAAAAACCTTTGAATTCTTATACGAGTTTCTCCAGAAATCTGTATTGACTTGTGGTGACAATTACCAGAACGAGCGTCAAAGGGGGATATCTTTATCTCATTGACTGAGCAATCATCACGGAAGTGAACGCCAATTAAAAGACTGTAATCCATTATCCTCTCTCCTTCCAAGAATTCACAGTCTCTATCAATTTGCCTGAGTACAAACCATGATATAAGACCAACATTTATGGATATTAGAATCAGAGCCCACATATTAGCAGGTATTTCAGGGGGGAAATAAAGGGGTAATAAAACCAACTTGGAAGCATATCAATCTCATTGGATTTACCAGATAAGTTCTTGAAACCAAGATCCTTCCAAGCGAAACGCATAATTCAAATCAAGGTCTTTAAGTGTTGTTGTCTCATCTATTTCCTCTTCGGGCTTGTCGGTTGTGCGGCCATAAGAAGAACCTTTAAGGTCAAATCTTTTGTGGATTCGGTACTCCGAACAAAACAGATTGCCCATCACGATGAAACGCGTCTGATTGATTTACTATCAAATTATTAATAAAAACTTATAATGAACTAGCATCAGACAATCGAAGCTTACAAAAATTCACTCTCACAACTCTACCTTTTGACCTCCCACTGGTTTAACACAGTGAACGCCAAAGAATTTTGTCATCAACGAGTTCTTGTACTGACTAACATGTTGGTAGTAACTTGGAAGCATCCTAATAAGCACCTGAAAAAGGTGACATATTAAAGGTGACAATTCCATGCATTCAATGCATTTCAAAGTAAGAAAGTAAAAACAGCTTAAGGAAACAACTGCTTTTAGACCTTCCCCCCCCCCCAAAAAAAAACCCAACAACAATTGGTAGACTGTACTTCTCTGAAATTTCCTAGTTGCGTGTTCCATTTCTTTTCAACTTGGATGAAATAAAGAGGTTGGAGGGGGTTGCCAACTGACCTTGACCTCAGATTTCTTGACAGTTTTTATCATAAATCGGTCATCTTGTGTAAGGTAGAATAAACTTCCGCTCTTCCCAGGGGAAGACAGCTCCCTAAGTGCGTCATTTCCACAAATAGCAAGCATGTAATCTGCCGGATCTATTGCAAACAGTTCCCTCAGATGTCTACAGTTCAAACAAACAGGTTACCACCATTTGATAGGAAAGCCAACAAATACACAAGCTCCCTATATTAAGAGAATCCAAAATGCCAATCCCAACCAAATTAATGAATTATAATAGAAAACTGGAAAAGTCCGAATTCAGGCAAAACTTTGTACAATAACATCAATACCTGAACACCACCGGACAATAATCCTTCCATTTGAAGTCCAAAGACTGATGTGGCGGCGTACACTTAGACCCTTCTGGAGGAAACCTTGTCCAAAACTTCTCATTGGGATCGAAATCCCCTGGCCTGAGCTCCCTCCATGTTGAAGCATGCTTTCCAACAGAGTGTCTGCAAGATAAAATCAACCAGATAACCAAATAATTTTCGTAGAACACCCAAAACCCACAAAAACAAAACTGGTGGTGTCGATGCAAAAGAATTTAAAGGAAAACGATGAAGTACCTAATCCCCAGTTGGAGATTAAGCATCAAATCGTAGTTCTTATGCCCCTTGGATATCATCTGCCCAGGCTTCTTAATCTCTCCATTGGTTAACAAGCACGGACTCCTCGGTGTCTGCCCGACAGAACCTCCATAGCCACACTCCTTACCGCCCTTATAGAACATAGACGCCTCCACATTATCTACAATATCACAAGTAATATCTCCAGCCTCTCCATCCGATTCCCAGATACAAATCCGCGGAAAATTCATATTCTTCGCAACATCCAAATCCACATTCTCAACATCCACAGAGGACCTCTTCCTCGCAGATTCGACCTGAAAGTGAAAATCCTTACCCCAAGAACCGGCATTGCTGCTCCCATCTGCCCAAGTGAATACTCCTTTACCCTTTGGCAACTCATTCTCCCAATACCCCTCATACTTATTCCCATTGACCCAAATCAAAACCCCCTTTCCTGAAATTAACCCGTTCTTCCACTCACCGACATACTCATTCCCATTGCTCCAGACATGTCTTCCTTCACCATGCTGCAAATTACATTTCCATGAACCTTCATACACATCGCCGTTAGCGTAGCGCTTCACGCCGAAGCCATGCTTGCGATCCGCGACCCAGGAGCCTCTGTAGGTGTCTCCATAGATGCCAATGAAGGTTCCGTGCCCCTCCATTCGGCCCGACCTGAATTCTCCTTCGTAGGTTGCTCCGGTGGGCCACGAGAACTTGCCTTTGCCGCTTGCCTTGCCTTTCTTCCATTCCCCTTCGTACATGCACCCGTCCAACCATAGGTATTTTCCCGTGCCGTGCGGGGCCTTACCGAATAACGTTCCAATGTAGAGGTCCCCGTTTAAGAGGACCTTCTCGACGGAGGTTGTGGTGGTTGTGGCAGTGGGAGTCACGCGCCTGGAACCGGCTGGGGATCTCGTCCGACCCACCACCACGCACGGCTGCGAGACCACGAACTCCAACTCTTCTTCTTCTTTTTCTTCTTCAGATTTTCTTTTCTTATTATCGCTGTTGTTTGGGTTGATGGCTTGTTCAGAAAGACCCATTAGAGTCTCTTGCATTTCTTTATGTACTTACTCTTCTGCAGATCTGTAACAGTCACCGGAAACTGGCAATGAAATGCAGAGACGTCGGCATCGTTGCCGGCTAAGGCTAGATGTGTGAGAGAAACTCTGGTTGGGATTATCGAATCTGGCAACTGTTGCTTGGGAGAATGGTGGAGAATCCCGAAGGCAGAAAAGAAAAGCAAATGGATTGTTGTATTTTCATTGCATTGGGAAGACAAAAGAAAAGCAGTTTACTACAACAACTGAGGAAAGTAAAAGCGAGAGAGAGAGAGAGAGAGAGAGAGAGAGAGAGGGGGGGGGGGGGACGGAGGGAGAGTTTTAATTCCGCTTTTTGGCCGAATGGCATAGGGAATGGGATCGTTGGTGGCGCCCCCACCTCTACTGCTGCTTCGCCATTTGCGAGACTTCCGAGTGAGTGAGCAGGAGAGCCGAGCAGGATACGTGCGTCCCTCGCCTTCCCACTCTTGAGATTTCAATTTTGTACGGCTGAGTGTATCAATAAATATATATTATATATATAGTTAGTTAGTTAGTTTTTTTAATTGAGTTAGTTTTTTTTTTAAATATCCTAAAATTCGATTTAATTATCATTACGGGTAATGATTAGATTAACATTCTCAAGGGTTAATTTTTTCTCAAATGGGGAACGGTTGATTCAAACTCATATAATTAATAGTTATAATTAATAGTTATGTTTAATTTTTTAAATTATAATAATATTTTTTAAAATAAAATATTATTTATATACCTTTTATATACCTTTTAAGTATATATTATACAAAAATATTATTTTTACGTACCATTTAATCTAATTATTCGTATTTTTTATTTTTATTTTTATTTCTCTCTTATTATATTTCTATTTTTTTGAATATATATTTTTTAATATTTTACCTGACGTGATATTATTATTACTCACCAATTCTACAAAAAGTACCCAAAGTTGAGTACTTATAGCATTGCTCTTTTTTAAGATAATTTGTTTTTCTTTTATCATATATATTAATGGAACTGCACAAGCAGTCCCTTATTTAGAATTGTACATAAAATTTTATAATTTTCTATAATTATTTTTATATGGTGTGACTATTTTGCCCCTTATTTTTATAAATATTAGAGTCATTTTATAAAAATAATAATTTTAGTTTTACTCTATTTATAATAAAATTACAAAAAAAAATGTATATATTTTTTATCTTAAATATTTTTCCTTCGCGTTAAGAGTTCCATTTAACGAAGCAATTATAATTTAATAACTATTTTATTTATTGTTTTCATTCATGGTTTTATTAGAAGGACAAACCTTCAAAAAAAAGATTACCCTAGGAATATAAAACGTTCAAGAAAAGTAATACTTTCGGACACTTCTCTTTCTTATCCCAGCAACTGATTAATTAGGTGGAGGAGAGGGCTGAAGATTGAATTTGTAAAAGCATTGCCATTTTCCCATTTTCATTTTCACCTTTTTTGTTTGGCATTTATCTAGCTTTAAGCTCTCTATATTGTAATATTTTGATGAAATTGAAAGTATAAAAAGAGAGGGAGTTTGCCGATCATGGAAAGAAAAAGTGGAGATAATGGGTGAAATTTTTCGTTTTTTTGTTTTTTTATTTAGATATTTATGAGTTTTATGAAAATGAAAGTATAAAAAATATTATAAAAAAAAAGAAAAATTTTATACACTACACTACCTTCTCACTTTTATTTTATTATATAAGATGTGATACATTTATTATCATTAAATAATCATTTATAGATGATTACTTATCATTTAATAATAATAAATATGACACATCTTACAGAATGGAATGAAAGTTGGATGAGAATGTGATATACTACACAATCATTTTACTTTTATTTCACTATATAAGATGTAGCCTATTTATCATCATTAGATGATGAGTAATGTTATACTTAATATTATAATTATGTTTTCATCTCATTATATAAAATATGACATATTTGTCAATATTAAATGATAAAAAATTATCAAATAAAAGATTATCCAATAATAATAAATATGTTACATCTTGAATAGTAGGATGTGAGTGAAATAGTAATATGATATATCATTTTTTATGATCTTTTATTGGATATTTTTTTATCATCTAATAATAATAAATATACATTTTATATATGAAGATAAAAATAAGATAAAAATATAGTGTATAACATTACTCTATTGGATGAGATTCAACTTTTTCTCATCCAAAGTATCGAAGATATTTCAATGTTTCTAGATTACATAATATATACATATATTTATTTGTTAAAAAAATGTTGGAAATCTTTTGCCAATCCGAGCGTGTAAGATTCTCAATTTAAGGCATGGTTTAGATTTGGAGTTGGTTCAATTTAATTTATCTCGAATTTATTATTATAAAATTATTATTTATCTAAAAAATTTAAGCTGATAAGTGGAAGTAGATTTTATTATATTTTAACATTTCTTCTCACTTATAGGCAGACTTCTCCTCAATTAATAAACTCAAAAAGTAGAATATTTAATTAAATAAGACATAAAGTATAAAGTTAGAGTTCGAACTCAGGACCTCTATTCTAATACTATATGAAATTACCACTTATCTCAAAAGTTTAAACTGATAGGAGGAGATAGATTTTATTATATATTAAAAATCATTACACTTTTTTAAATTTTCACACAAAATATAATAAATAAATCAATTTTTTTAAATTTCAATTTAATGTTTTCAAATTTTAAAATAATAATAATATTGAAAAATAATATTTTATTACTATTTTATTTAACTTTTAAAATTTATTTCAACTCATCTCATTTTATTTTATTTTTAAATTCAATCAGGACTAAATTGCCATCTTTACGGATATTGATAATATAACTAATATTAATGACGTGAGAATTGAGATTGTATAGTAAGCTAGGATTATCAGTATATGATAATATTGATTCATTATGAAAATGAATTATTATTATTATTTTTAATTCATGGAAATGCCTTAAAGGTGCCTGCTATTTATTATGTGTGCATTATTATTATTGTTATTATTATTATTGTTGTTGTTGTTGTTGTTGTTGTTAACTTATTATTATTAAATAATTATAAATTGAGACAAAAACTTTGGAGGACATAAGTTGAGGTGGCTAAGACTTCTTTTGATAGTCTCCCCCCACCGGCCACCAGTATATGGTGGGCTGCTCGTAATCTTCTTTTTGGCATTATTTTCACACGACTCTCTTTCCATATTCTAAGTTGTGACGTTTAATGTAGACCCACTCCTTGGATCTCCTTTTTTTCCTGTCATATAATTTTATATGTTGCTTTTATATATATATATATATTTATTTATATATAAGTTAAAATAATCTTCAATGCTTATCAAGTCTCTTATATTTTACAGATTAAACTATTAAAACAAATATATTCTATCCTCAAACTATAAATATCGACAAAAATACACTCTACATTCAAGTCTATCAGTTAAGATTAGGTCTGTTCATCCTGGTCGGATTGTACCAGGCCTGGTTTAAAATTTTATTTATTTCTTAACATTTTTAATTTTTTTTTTTAAATGTTTAAGGAAATTTCGAATCCTGGTTCTGGATTCTCAAATCCGGAATCCAGATGAATACCCCTAGTTAAGATGACGAAAAATAGTTGAAGTGTCATAATTTTGATTTTTTTTAATGACAATAAATAGATTATTGCGTAAAAGATTACAAAAATTTCTCAGAAATATAATATGAAAAGAAATTCCACTAAAGAAATATCATCTACATGCCAAGCATGTCTAGTAAATTTATGAGCAACTTCATTTTCGACTCTTGCAATATGTTGAATAGTGCAATTCTTGAATTTCTTTATTAACATATTAATTTCTATAATCAGATTTTCTTATAAAGAGATTGACTCTTTAATAACGTTAATTTCATTCATAAATAAGTAGAGAATCACTTTTCAGAATGAAGTCTTGAATGCCTTGGATAACACATCATTGCAATTCTCTAAACATAGCCAGTAACTCAATTTGAGAAGGGTCACACTTCTACTCTATTTGTATCCTTAATTTTCTTCAATTCACTACATCTCATCATTATAATTTTTTAAATTCTTATATACCTTTTCAAATTATCATATAAAATATAATAAATAATTCAACATTTTTAAATTTCAAAATATTAAAAATATTAAAAAATAATATTTTAATAATATTTTATTTAACTCAATTTAACTTGATATCCAAACAGGACCTTCATGTTCTTTCTTGCTAGAAGCCATAAGGACCTTCCTTTTGTATTCTCTTAAAATTACTAGCTCACCCCACCTCTATGTTAATTTTGAAGAATTACACCATCTGGCATCTATATTAAGTTTGCGGGTGCGATTTAATAATCATGATAATTAAAGTGTTAATATGTCAATTTTAATGGTTTGCCATGTAAAATATAAAGCATTGAATTAATAAAGAGTGAAGACATATTTTACCTAAATACATTGTAATTTTACAACTAGTCATCTTTCATCGTAATACAACCAATTAAATATTGAAAGATATATTTTTTTATGATAAACTTATAATTAAAGATATTGATTGACCTTTAAACCCCCTTTTTTCGAACTTTTTTTTTGTCCTTTAAATTTGCCTCTTATTTTGAGATCTTTCATTTAGGACTAGAATTGTAAATGGACAGAGTAGTTTGTGAACAATTCAAATTCGACTCGTATATATTTGGTTCGAACTCAATTCATTTAATAAATGAGATGGTCATAAACATTAAAATAGGTTCGAAATATTAAATGAACAGCTCGATTCGTGAACAAAACTTGTATAAACTCAACTTGACTCATTTGACCTCGTTTTTAAGCTCGTAATATATTTTATATATGTATGTGTTATGTATATTACATATTAGTTATATTTATGTACTTAATTATATAATATTAATTTATTTATAGTTAACCTTATTTAATATAGATATGTCATGTTTCTTCTATAAAAAAAAAAATATGTCATGTTCCCAAAATGTGTATAGGATAATTTGTATAATAATATATCATACAACTACACCTATTGATTTAATATATAATCTATATCTATTAAATAGTTTAGTTTATTATACTTATCTTATGTATTATTCTTTTAATTTATAACTATAAGTTATTTTTATATAAAAAAAATTATACCATAAGATCTTTGAATCAAAGTTATTTGGTCAAATAGTTAAATGGTTTGATTTTTTTTTTTTTGGAAAATTTAATTTCTTTTCTAATAATCAAAAAATAAGATTAAAAATTTCAAAATAAAGAATTGAGTTCGAGTAGCTTGGGCTTGAGTCATTTATTTATTTTTAGTCGAGCTCAAGTCGAATTTGAACAACATTAATAATTGACGAACCGAGTTTGAGCAAAATATTCAAGTTTGAGTCGAGTTTGAACGATTAAATATGTTAATTGAGCTCGAGTACCCTTGTTTAAATTCGACTCGCTTTTGTTTGAGAGCCTACTTAGAACTATATTATACAATTTGTTTTTAAAAGATACTAATTATACTTATAATTTTTTATTGACATAAAAATATATGCTGATGAGTTAGTTACTAATATGTCTGAAAATTATAAATTTTGAATTAAAAATTTGGTAAAATGAGCGTTATAAGTAAAACCGCATATAGCATGCACTAATTTTTTTTTTTTATGGTTTTTAATGAATAATTCTTTTAATAAAATGAGATTTTTAACTTATCTTAAAAGAGTATATATGACAATGATAATTTTTATACTTTGATAGGCATACTAGGAAAGAATCATAGGATTATTGTCAACACATAAACCTCAAAATATCAAAGTTATCACTTACTCTCCTAATTTAAACCACAAATTACCTGTAATTATAAGAAAAGAACCATATATTACATAAGCAAGGTGATATAATTATAGTATTGGCTGATCAAGGAAACAAAAAATGGAGGGCTTATGTTTGTAAGCTGATGTCACGTGTGAGCATTTAATGGGGACTTATCTTTATTCAAAATTTTAAATTTAATTAATGTTATTTATTAAAAACAAAAGCTTTATTAAATTTTATAACGGTTTATTTGAATAGTAAAATAAGATGAAATAATTTTGAATAAAAATTAAAAATTTAATAAAATATTATTATAATATTATTTTTTAATATTATTATTGTTTAAGATTTAAAAAAATTAAATTAAAATATAAAAAGTTAAATTTATCTATTTTAAAATAAATTTATTTTGTATTAAAATTTTAAAAAATTATAATAATGATAGAAGATAATCTCACCTCACAGGTCCATCCAAACCAAAGCTTCAAATTATAAGCTGTTTTTTGGTTGCCTAGCAGTGCATATGATTGCTGGCAAAAAGACATTTTCCACCTTGGGCTTCACAAAACTCAGTCTTGGAAGGGAAGCGAATCAAGCGATGTTCGATATTTTCGTGCCGTAGAGTATTAGACATGATTCCTTTTTTTCTTGTAATTTTCTTCCTTTCAGAGTAGGCCACTTATGGGCCTATGGCTTATGGCTTTGTCGTTAGGTTTTTGTACCTATTGGACCAGCTTCAAGGCCTGCAATTCAGGTGACTTTGCTCATAGGCCCATCTATTTTGGGTATCATGTCTCGTTAGAGTTAGAACGGAAATTCACAAAATTTTAACGAGAGAATCCACATTCAACTCGTCTATATCAAATGAATAACGATAGGATTACATCACCACTTTGCCATTTTTTTTTATTTTTTTTTAAAAAGATTCTTTTACTTAATGATTAAGAAATGATTATTAATAAAATTATATATTTTTAAAATTTTTTCTTAATGATTAAAGATGTTCAAAAATATTTAAAACAAAAATTAGAAAAAAAACAAATACACTAGAGTGGTAAACTAGTGATAAATGGATGTAACCTATCACTACTCATATCAAATTATCAATCAAAGCAATCCTACGTAAATTTCTATTTTTGGACTGATATGCAGTTCTAAGCAATTTTATTTTTAATTTTTTTTTGAAATTATAGAAACATATCTCTTAAATTAATTTTTTTTTTAATTTAATAAAAGACCTACATATACAATTTGAAGTGAAGATTGCAAATAAAATTTCTCTATAAAATATACATAAAAGGAAAACTTTGAATGCAGTTCCTTTCAATCTCAGAGGTTCATGTGGCCTGGAAATTGAGCCCAAATGTTCATCTCGGTATGTTACTTTTGGAATGGGAGGGTTTCCACCTACCAAGCTAAGCCAACAGTCAATATGTTTTACAAATTGGATTTAACTCATTTTATCTCATTTCGTACTTTCAATTCATTTTAGCTACTTATTTCAAATTTTAATTTATCTCAACCACTCATTTTATTACTATTCATAACTCATCTCATCTCATTTCTGAATTCAAACAGGCCCTAAATTTAAAGGGACTCTTCTAATGGCCCTCCTTTTTTGCTGATTCATGATGAATCCGGCCTTAAACCTGTATCTCTGCCCAAATGTGGCCCAAAGAAAAATAACTAGAGCCCAAAAAATTACTTAAAATTTTTTGACGTTATAAAGAAGTCAATAAATCAAGTAAAAAATTACTTAAAATTTGACATATCAATTAATGTGATAAAAAAATGACAAAATTCAACATAATCCAATGGTCATTCAATATTGTTAATATCTAGAAAGTAAAAAAAAAAAAAAAAAAACATGTGGAGGCCAAGCTTCTCATTTGAGAATCTAAAAATTCAATATGCAGTTATTTTTATATATTTTTTTTATGCATTTTATTGATGTGATTACTTATCATTTTTTTACTTTAAAATAATTATTTTAACCAATCATATCAATAATATGTAAAGAATACGTGAAGACGAAAGTATATATCAGAAGTCAAGATTATTTAGTAAAATTGTATTCATTAAAGAAGAATGATACACACAATACACTTTACAATACTTTTTATAATACATGATATAAAATGAGAATATTTTTATAAAGTCGTATTACTTTTATATGAAATTTTACAATAATACTCTGTATTTAAAATATATATTTTGAAAATTATTATGAAGAATGTTGTGTATTTATATTTTTCTTCGTTAAAAGAAAACTTGGAATACACTTACTTTCTTTCAATGTCAATATGTCAATGGTCAGCACCTGTGGCCTGGCAAATTGGCAATTGAGTCCAAATGTTCATCCCGGTGCGGCATATAGTTCCTTCTCGAATGGGAGGATTTCCACCTACCCGGCTACCAAGCTAAGCCGACCGTCAATAAGATAAAAGAACAACTCATCACCACAAATAGGCCTAAGTTCGAAAGGAATTTTCTTATAATTGACCCCTTTTTGTTGTGGCCGACCCAATTATTCAGGGATTCTTCATGATGAATCCGACCTTAAACCTACAGCTTTGCCCAAATCAAATGTTCCCCCCGCCTCCCACAAAAGAAAATAACTAGATCAGCCCAATCACTAGAAAATCACTGGAATTATTGTTTTTTAATAAAAACTTATTTCAGCACGATTATTTTATATATGGCGTTATAAGTCAATCAATCAAACAAAAGATTACTTAAAATATGGCAAATCAACTAATGTGATAAAAATGACAAATTCAAGATAAATCTTCAAGTATTATGAATTATTAGGGGGCGGCTTCTAATTTTGTGAATAATCCCACCACCATTATTTTAAGTCTTGCATAATAACTTGTATAGTAATTTCAACACCTATAAATATAAGTTTCAATCATTCTGAAGTTCATAAGAAAAATTTATAGAACGAAAAAAGTTTCAGTTCTTAAGAGTTTCTTTTATATTTCTCTTACAATAGTAGTAGTTTCTTTTTTAATTTTATAACACGCTATCAACACGAAATTCTACCGATACTGAAACTAATGGTCTTCTACTTCAAGTAAGTTTTTCAGTATATTATATGCAGTCTTCGAGATGAATATTAAATGTAATATTACTAAATATTACTTGATAAAATTATACTTTTATTCTGATAATTATGTGAATATATTTTTTAGATCCATAGATTTATTTTTGTGATTCATATATATATAGAAAATGTCAAATCTTATAAAGTTGAGATTTATTACTATTGACATTTCTGAAAAAGTTATTTATCTAGAATCCTTGATGAGATCCATTTAGATATGATGAATTTGGCAAATACAATCAAAGAAGAAAATCACGTGTCCATGCAGGATCGTGCTGTGTATCTCATGGTGAAAAATATTTTTATTGTGTGAAATGATTTAAGGGAAAAATATGAGCACCAGAAGATGTAATCCTTCTAAATGATCATTATGATTTATTGCACCTGAAGTTGTAAGATTTTATGAGTGGTAATGAATATTATTCTACACTCTTTAAAATCAGCTCAATATTAAAATTATGCAGAGAAAAAGTCACTAATGATGATATTTTTCAAAGAAGACATATATTATTTTTCATATCTCGAATGTGCTCCTGCAGCAACAATATCGAGAGCGAAAGTTCAACAAATATTATGAATTTTTATTTTGTCTTATAGTGATTGAGTTAAATAATGAATTTTTGTTAATAAATCATCAGTTACATCCTATTAATTATATTGAATTTACACTATTCCCAGAAGTGAACAGTGCATCATTTTAAAATAATCAAGGGCGTAGACGTGATAGAAAAATTATAGAAGTATTAGTCCTAAAAGCGACAACACTAAAGATAAAAATAATATACCGTATCACCAGAAGTGATCCAACTCGGAAAAGAGTAAAAACCCTCAAAATAATTTTTCATAGAAAGATAAAAATGTTTGTCATATATATGGTATAACTGATCATTGGTTACGTACCTGTTGCACAGTCAAACATTTGATTAACTTATACTAAACTTTTATATATAAACTTATTAATATTTTATTATGTTTTGAAATAATGAAATATCAGTGTTTGAAGCACGACAATAAATTACTTGGGATAATAAAATCCTGTCTAAATTTGATCCTCTTACAAATGAATGTGAACCAGAAGTTCAGAAGATTACCTATTTGTAAAGTGTTGCAAATCAATTACTTGATGTATTTACTGACATTAAAGGTGTTGTAAAATCATATATTACTGCTATTAATACTTAAGCAAGAATTGAAGTTCATGAATAACAAATTGTTAAAACAGCAATAAATGAGTCTAAGACATACCTGAAGTGTTGAAGACTTATTGATGCAAAAGAAAAGAAATCGGTGGCCCTGAAGAAACCGTACCCATAAAACAAGTAATAAGATCTATCCAAACTTTCTGTACAAAAAAAGAAACTCCTGAAGAGAAAACCTCCTGAAGAGGTAACTCTTGAAGAGTACAAACTTCCAGAAGAGATAACTCCTGAAGAGGAAACTTCTGAAGAGTACAAACCTCCTGAAGAGGTGTTCATGAAATATTTTTCCCTGGATAAAAACAATGAAAGTCTTAATACATTTCATGAGTACAGGAAAAATTATGGATAGAAATAAAACTGTTGCCAACAACATATTTTCATATAAAATGCCTATTGACATTACCAGAAGTAATAAAAAAAGTAAGCCAAGAATTGTCGAAAATATCGACGTAGAAATGATTGGCCAAAATGAAAAGTAGCTATTGAAGCTGAATTAAACTCGCTAGCAAAGCGAGAGGTATTTGGACCTATTGTCCAAACAACAAAGGGTGTAATACCTATGAGATATAAGTGAGTATTTATACGAAAGCGTAATGAGAAATGAAATTGTGTGATACAATTTGTCGCACAAAATTTCCTGCAAAAACCTGAGATTAGTTATGAGGAAACATATTTTCTTGTTATGAATGCAATCACATTCATATTTTTAATCGGTTTGGTTATTACAAAAGGATTAGATATGCAGTTGATGGATGTGGTCACTACATATTTATAAGGATCATTAGATCATGACATACAATACTTGAAGCATCTAATTTAAGTACATTTAGGAATATGTACTTTATAAAACTTCAAATATCTTTATATGTGTTACAACAATTCGGACGCATGTGGTATAATTGAATCAGTGAGTATCTATTAAAAGAAGGATTTGAGAATAATCTTATATACTCATGTGTTTTTATCAGAATCTGGATTTTTCATTATTGCAATTTACGTTGATGATTTACCTTATTATAACTCTTGAAGAGATCACAAGGACTACTATAAATTCAAGGATTGCATTTGATAAAGAAATATCTTATTATTCAAATGTTAGATAAGTTACAAAAATTTAATACTTCTAACCTCATCTCTCAAATGCATTTACTTTTCATAAAGTAACCTGACATCCTTATCTAAAGGATTAGGTAGTCGAAATGAAGAGGCAAATAAGGATTTTAAATCCTTATTCTCTTGTTTTAAGTCTGCAATTTTTCTGTTAGACTCTTGAACGAGTCGTTGAAGTACGGAAACATTCTCGTTAAGTTCCTTAATCTCACGATTTTGGATTGTAACCGGTTGGAAAATCCAACAATAGAGGAAGAGTATCAAGTGTCAAGAGTCACCAACTCATAAACGGCTTCACGATCTGACTTATTAGCCAAATCATTCGCTTGTTGCAACATGACACCCACAGAAGGTGCATGAACAACTTGTAACTGAGGTAAAGGATATCTCATATGTTGATCGTGAGAAATATTGAAAGGAAACTGATGAGCCATTGAAAATTTGTAAAATAAGAGTGCTGCAGATGAATTATAGATATGAGAAGAAGATTTGATGCGAACTAAATGAAGCTAAAGATAGTTCTTATAGAGATGGAAATAAGAACAAGACAAACCATCATCTATTCAAATCTCACTTAGTCAAGATTACAATATATGCTGGAAGCATAATTTCAAAAGTCAGTGAGATTAATTGCAGCTATCTCGATTTTCTTGTAAACGCTGAACATCTGCCGTTAGCTGCTATTGTTGACTTTGTATTTGAGCTCTCTCTCGTCCCAGCTTTTCTATTCGTGTTTTCAGGTCACGAAAATACTAGTCTACAAATTTCTTCAACTCCTTATTTTCTTGTCTTAAATTTTTATTTTTTCTATTTTTAGTTGCAAGCGTTTGATGCAACTTAGATATTTGATTTTTAAGATGATCAATCTCACTCGTTGTCGCTAGTAGCCTCTGAGACATGGTTGTAAGAGAGGTAGCATATTGAGCACTGAAGATTCTTGATGCTGCAACAATTTCAGGATCATTTTTACTAGAAAGATATATCTCTACTCTTATCATGGTGTTTACAGCCTCAGGAGAAAATATGAGTGGTTGAGATATAAAATGTTCATGTTTCAAATTTGGGACATTAACAAAAGAATTTCTATCAGACATAATAGCATTCTAGATGAATAATAACTGAATCTATGAAGAATGTGAGATTTTTTTGCTGAAAGTAAACTAATGGTAAAATTGGTTATATTTAAACAGTAATCCAAAACCTTCAAATCTCTTCAAGATTTTGTTTGTCAACAATGTCAAGTGGATTTGATTTTTTGCCGAATCGATATATGGATAGTTTCTAATGCCCTTTCCACCGTATATAAACAAATTGTCCCTAATAATGCCGAATGAGGGGGAGAAAATTTTAAATGAGAATATTATCATGTTCTCTCTAATATATTATTTAGATGAAAATTATGTTTGAATTCTTAATTCTGTTATATATGCTGAAATCATGTTTGCTTATTACTTGAAACACGAATGCATATTATCAGGGGGAGTTTAAGTATTACTGAAGGTCTCAGATTTCTACTAAGTCTTTCAACTAGACATTATCTTCCACATCTTCAAATCACTCAGAAATCATTCCAATTCATTAAACAAGTTGAGAGTGTATTTGACTGAGATCAGTAATTCAACATATCCAATAAAAGTGTGGTTTTCCCGTCATCAATGACAGCCCAACAATTTTATATGAAGATAATACTGCTTATATCAGAAGAGGATATATCAAAGTTACGATCAAGTGATAATCTGACAGATTTATTCACAAAAATATTACCAACTGTGACATTTAAAAAGATTGTGTAGAATATTAGAATGCGAAGACTCAAAGATCTATCGTCATACACTTTTTAGGGGAAGTAAATGTTCTAAAAACTCGTACTGATTGTACTCTTTTTCCTTTGCTGAGATTTTGTCCCACTAGGTTTTCTTTTGCAAGATTTTAATGAGGCAATCTTAAAACACTTGGCGGTACATAAAAATACTGTACTCTTTTTCCTTCGCCATTGGTTTTTCTTCCTAATGGATTTTTCCTTGGTATGGTTTTAACGAAGCAGATTCTTTATTGGTGGTCATTCAAGGGGGAGTGTTGTGAATTATTAGGGGTGGCCCCCTCCCCCCAATAATTTTGTGAATGACCCCACCACCATTATTTTAAGTCTTGCATAGTAATTTCAACGCCTATAAATATGAGTTTCGATTGTTTTGAAATTCATAAGAAAAAATTTTTAGAACGAATAAAATTTCAGTTTTTAAGAGTTTCTTTTATATTTTTCTTGCAATAGTAGTAGTTTCATTTTTAGTTTTATAACATCAGGTTTGTTTTTGGTCTTTTTGGTTTTTGGTTTATTTCTTTACGCATGTTTAGACTTGGCTTTTGGTTGTTTGTTTTTCTAGGCTTGTTTAAATATTTATTTTGGCTTTATTTGGTTTTGTTGTGGCCAAACAAGGGATGATTTATTTTCTATATTTGCAAATCCCTTATATCTTAATTGTTATTATGGTATTCTTCCACCAAAAGTGGAGGTTTATTAATAAAATTGAAGTATGAGTCCTTATTGAATATGTGATCCTAACTCTTCTCTAAACAAAAGAGGAGTGAGGAGGTGGGGGGAATATTCAAAACAAACATATCACTACAAAAAGAAAAAAAAAAACTTTTTACAAAACTCACCAAGGATAATTATTTGTGACAATGTAGATGAAAGTATCCCTTGTCCTCCAACGTTAACTCAAGGGACATCTTCAAGTGATGCTTTTCCAAATCTCATCACAAATCCTACATTTGCACAGTAGTTTCAAAGTGACCAGGCTCTTCTTGGTCATTTGATATCTTCACTTTTAGAAAACATCATAATTAATCTAGTTGGTTTAACAAATTTTCGTGATGAATGGATGACCTTTGAACGCATGTTTGCGACAAATTGTCAAGTTCGAGTTGTGCAAACAAGGTTCAAACCTTATACTATGAAGAAAGGAAATCTCTATATTTCTAAATATTTTTAGAAGATTAAATCACTTGAAAATACTCTTGCTAGCTGTTGTTGGAAAGACTCTCAAAGAAACAAAAATTGTTTCCTATTTGCTGGCCGATTTGGATTCTTCATATGACTCAGTTGTCACTTCCATATCCACTAGAGTGGATCCCATGTCTCTTGAAGAAGTCTTTGGACACTAACTAGCCTATAAACTTCGATTGAACAACATTTTTTACTTGAACTCTCAATTAGCTTAGTCAACGTGGCAACTTGTAGCGACAATATTGGACATGGTAGAAATTTTAGCTCTCAAAGTCGTCAAGACAATATGAGTTGTAGTTGTGGCTGTGAAAGAGGCTAAAAAAACCATTTTGATTGTGTGTGGCAAAACTATTCATGTTGTTATCTCTTACTATCACCATTTGATTGTGCAAACTTGTTGAGGAATAAATTGCACATTGTCTGTCGGTGGATAAGTCTTGGACATGTTTATAAGAAATTAACAATTCTCTCTTGTTGAACCTGTTTTATGAGATGAGTTAAGCTCATGGATTTTTTCATAGTATCAGAATCTATCACAAGACGAATGAAAGCTCATATTACTTATAGACATAATAGTTTCATAGGGAAAGAGGAGAAGGGGGAGGAAACCAAAGTCTCACATGCTATTCAAGAAAAAAACGTAACTAGCGTTAGGGTGTTTGGGCCATGGGACCTTTGCTTCAGGAGAGAGAGAGAGAGAGAGAGAGAGAGAGAGAGAGAGAGAGAGAGAGAGAGAGAGAGAGAGAGAGAGAGAGAAGAAATCTAGCTGGTGCTTTGAGTGATATTGAGATCATTGCAAAGTGAGCTTGAGCAAAAGGGTTTATATGGAAATTTCTTGATGCATGCGACCCTTCGGATTGGTGCATTGGACAGAGGGTCTCACAAATTTGAAGAGAAATAACCATAATTGACAAGTTATATTATATTTAATACCACCATGTGATCTCATTTGATTATACATATAAGATGAGATGAAATAGAATTTGAAGTTAAATAAAATCTTATTAGAATATCATTTTTAATATAATTTTTGTTTTGAAATTTGAAAAAATAAAACTTATTATTATATATATTTTATATAAGAATTAAAAAAATATATAATAATTATATAAGATGAGATCTCTCCCAAACCAAACAAGCCATAAGACTTTTGGAAGACATTATTAGAGGAATTTCAATCTAGATTTTACAAGGTCGACATGTATAAAAATATTTTAGAATATAGAATTCTGTAAGTAAACCATTGCTTTCAAATTTACATTGTAGGATAAGTGATGTTAGATTTAAATTTAGACTATACAAATTTCGTGCACTTTCATTAAAAAAAAAGTAGGACTTACAATTAAAAATAAGACACTACAAGAATTAAGGCATATAACGATACTTTTTTATTTATCGCAATTAGAAAGGATGGTAAAACCAGTGGTTATTACATTGAATATAATGCATGGTGGGGGATGCTGTGGAAAATTCACTTATAACTTTTGTGGCGAGTTTCATGGCTATTTGTGGCGATAAAAAAGCATTGGAAATAGTTTTTTATAAATTAAAACCAGTGTCCATCCCCCTGATACTTTTTTTCTCCCACAATCCCTAATCTCTCTCTCTCTCTAACATGTTGTGTTGTCACCCCTTCTCACGCCGCGTCGCTATTGCGCCATCGCCACCTTTCCTAGCAAGTTAGTCTCTCTCTCTCTCTCTCTAGTAGTCTCTCTTCATGCGTTCTCTCTTTCTCTCTACGTTCTTCTCTGTTCCCCTCTTTTTGTTCATTTCTCTCTCTAGTTTTGGTCCTTTTTAGTTTGTATTTTGTGAACTCTTGTATTTATTAGCCTAATTATATATAATCAAAATGCTTATACAATGACTATATCAATTTTAGCATGTATGAGAGATTTTTTCTGTTAGGATTTCATGAAAACAGATGATTACGATTTTGAAGTAGCGAAGCTTTGTGATTCTCATGATTTGCACCTAAGTTGATGATTTGGGATAGGCTTGGAGTTTTATTTTTTGGTTGTTGCTATTGGTTTATTTTGTGATTATTCATCGAATCGGGTTGTAAAGTGCTAGTTTTTGTGATTTTGGCTTATTAAACAAGGGCTGCTTTAGGTACAAGTTTTGCTTCTCTCTTTTTGAAAGAAATCAGAGTGTGCTTGGATTTTGTTATTAGAGGGGGAGTATTTTGCTTTAGAATCAGCTTAAAGTAAATAGTTTTTTTTTTTCTTAAGAGTAAGTCAATGTTTATAGAAATTGTTGCTGATGTGGCTCACTTAGCCCATATTGTTTAGTTCATTATCATGTTAACACTTATTATTTCTTTATAATAACTAGTCTTAATAATTTTTTCTAATTGATATCTAAGGTTAATTGCTTGTTTGAGCACGATATTATCAAGAATTGATCTTTATCATGAATATTTTAAGAACTTAGGATACTTTGATGTTTTAAGCACATAAACACATCATAGAAGCAAGTAACTCTACATTGAGCTTTGCTTTGTATTTTGGAGAATTTTGGTTTTTTGTGGTGGAAGTTTAATGAGTAGAGTTTTTATGAAACTTTGTCTTGGGAATGAGGTTAATTGATAATTTTGGTTTTTAGCTTACTAGCATAAGATTACACTTCAAAATGCACATAGTGATATGTTTATCTTCATGAAATTCAGATTTGGTGTTTTCTTGGGTTGGGTTTGCTTTACAAGTAGACTTGTGATTATTCAAAGTTCAGTTTACTAGTAGTACAACTTCATCAAGTATCAAGTCTCTTTGACAAATTATAATCTCTATCTATACATACATATGATATATACATGCATGCATATGTGCTTTATTTTTTGTGTTACTGTATACACACACACACAAACATAATTTTGTATATATAGTTGGCACATGAAGTTCAGTTGAGGTTGTTTTGACATTATGGGGTCTTTGAAATAAGAACTGCCCTCTTGCCCTAAGCTTTGTTTGTCCTCAAGTTCCATCCTTTTATTTGCCTCAGTTAAATGCCCCTTGATTTATGATCTACACTATATTTCTTCCTTATGTCCTCTTTTAATTATCATAGTTTTCTAACATGCAGTGAAATTCCTCTTGTGGTAATGCTCAGCCATTGTTGAGGCTTTTTTTTTCCATGCCAATTGTTTTTTTTTTTTTGGTTAATGTAGGATTCAAGGCCATTTGAGTATACATCGATGAAAAGTTTGAACGAACCAAACATGGATTTTGGGGTGTCTCTTAGAGGTTAATAGTTTAAAGTTGTTTTTCCATTTGTATTATTTTTTACTTTCTTGATGACTTTTTCATTAGCTTTTAGTTATTTGTATTAGGATTGTGCTTTTGCCTTCAATCTTTTGGTAACTTTTCCATTAGGTTTCATTGCTTTATTGTAACTAAACACAACATATAATATTTCTTATTTTCAAAGCTAGAGCTTGGATCTAGCAATTGAATATAAACCCTGCATACTTCATTTAAAAAGTAGTGAAGTCCACAATTAAAGAGAATACACGAGATTTGCATATCCTATTATTGTACAAATTACTTCCCTAAAATCATATGGTACCTACATATATTAAATATATGTAGCAACTCTCGCTTGGTTTCAACTTGGGCTAAGCCTTTGAGGTTAGGGCTGAACAAATAAGTTGTCCAATATATTCCGAACCGATTACCCGACCCGATTGTCCGAAAAATGGAAATGGAATTACCCGTTATCGATATCCATCGAGTTTTGCAGCTCCCTTTCTCCCTCTCTCTCTCTCTCTCTCTCCATCCTTGTCGTCACCTCAAATCGCCGGCGTCCACATCCATACCTGGCCAGACCAAACTTCTCATCGCCGGCAACTTCCAGAAGATCTTCATTGATTGCAGATTCGGGTTTTAAGGAAATCCGACGAGGAGATTCTCAGTTCGAAGGGGATTTCCACCATCGATTTGTTGAGGAAGCTCGGATTCTCTAATTCCATCAACTTGTTTGAAGATGCTTTATTCCAAATTTCAGATTTTGCTCAAAAATTCTTTTGTGGATGTCTAAGGATTTGGATATACTTGTTCGTCATGGGGATATTTTAGGGTTTTCTTGGAAAATTTTTTAATCTTGAAATCTTTGGTTGTTTAATTCAAAGGTCATCTTCGTCTATTTTAATGAATCCATTTTTGGTTCTGGTTCTGCTTTGCCGATTGAAGAACCCCAAGCCGCTAAGCTTTTGCGGGGAAGGAGCGAATCGGTGAAGATGAAATGAGTTTTGTGCTCTAATTTCTTGGATATTTTTATGTTGATTTGGGTTTTTGTTCGGATTCTGAAAATAAGGTTTGTTAGAAAAAAAAAAAAGGAAAGGAAGAAGAAGACGAAGATGAGGAAATCGGCTAATCGGGCTAAACGGGCAATTGGCTAATCGAAAGTGGATGGTTTCGGGTTGGGTAGGAAACATGTCTTATTGATTCGGGTCGGGTCGGGTCGGAGAAAGTCCCTATTTTATGTTAGAAATAGATTGTTAATGGTGTGAGTTTAGGATTTTTCATATTGCAGGTGATATTATATATAAGAATTAAATAAACCTCACAAATATGATTCACCTATAAAGACTGTGATTGTTGAGATAAAAAAAGGTTTATGGTTTTTGCTCTTTTTTTACTGCCCTTATTTTTCTTTGTTGCATATAAGTAAGTAATTTAAGCGTAAGGAGATAGATGGTACCGGTAGTTTTCTTGCAAGTTCTCTAATTGTTGCCTTAAGATTGTCACCTCCCTTTGCCAAAATTAAAAATTATAGCAGCACAAGTTAATTCCAGCAAACTTACAAGGTTCTTTCCTCCACCCTGGCTAAAAGGAAACAAAGAGATGGTACAATAATGTACGTAAAAATTAACTATTAGAAATAAGTATTATTTGCTAGTGATTTCAAAGAAGTTTAAACAATGGCTCTGTGCTTGAATTGGTTTAAAGCCAAACTAGTACTAAAGCTATATTGAGCTATATATGAGGTGGCAATTAAGCTTATATTATTTCACCACATGATTTTTGATAGATTCGATTACCATCCAACTAGAAAAGGACATGCTTTTACAGTTTTACTTCTTGTCACGCTGTTATTTGGTAGTCTGTAAAATTATTTATTTTTCTAAAGAAATGTCTGATGAAAGACTCTCACTTTCCATCAAATCTCATCAAATCTCATCAAATAATTGCGTTCTTGAGTGTAATTATTCATATTTGAATCCAAACTCTGTATTTGTAGGCTATGAAAATGAAATTATATATGCAATATATATAATATATATATATATATCCTTGATTTGTTGCATTCGGAGATTAAGATAAGAAATCACATGATACTATAAAACTATTAATCCACCATTTAACTACAAAGTTCTAACTTAGCTTTGTCTATATGTGATTAACATCATTTGTTTCTTCAAGAGCGCCTTTTGTAGTTGGGAGCTGCTGAAATTAGCCTATATAAGAGCACTTTCGTTAAATTGTCCAAAACTAAATACACTTTTAATCAATCTAATCCTCATTTTAACTTTTAGTCATTCTATTTACATAATTCTCATATTGGAATTATTGTTTTTTTAAAATATAATAATAAAATAATTAATAATACATCTTTTTTAATTATTTACAATTAATTAATTAATTAATTTTATCATTTCACGATTATTTATATTATATGTTAATTAATAATCATATTTTAATTAAATTATGAGTTTTAAAAAATAATTAGTAATCATTTTATATTTAAATTGAATTATTAATCGATATTTAAAAAAATAATAATTTTTACTTATTATACATCTAACTATATTTTTTTATCAAGGAAGAGAGAAGTATGAAAGAAAAAGAAAAAAATAATGGATTTGGTCATTCTAGCTAACTTGCCATATTTGATATTTCATTTGAATTTATTGGCGCAAAGACTAAAAAATTTAGTATTTGAACAATTCAATGTAGAGTTAAAATGATTTTGAATGTCTAAATTCTTATAAGATTTAACTTTTAGTCAATCCAATGAGAATACTCTAAGTCTTGTGCTTTTTATTGATGATTTAGCGCCAGATTAGATTGCCAGGTTCTCGACTTCTTTGGGTATTTTTTATTTTTATTTTCACTTATATTTATGATTTATCTATTCTCTCTTTTGCTTCTAATAGTTTGTATGTTTAATACAACTTCTGTTGGCTGGCAAGGCCTCTGTTAGTTGTCTGAAAAAAGGTGTAAAAAGACAATGGTAAACATTAGGACAAATGCCATCAATAACCAATATTTATTGGCGTCTACTCCTGTTATGGGCTGAAGATCACTTCAGCTCCTCTGAGGAGAGGAGCTAGTCACTGAATTTTGTAGAGATCTAGTGCAGAATTGTTCATGAAGGTAGTAATTCAGTTTTGTTTTTAAGATGCTGAGGGTTTTTATGGATAAGTGAATTTATAATTATTGTGATTTTCCTCTCAGTTTTTGAATTTTCAATCAATAATCTGGATTTTAATGATTTGTGCATTCTTATTCGTATGCGATTATATGATGACACTGGTGAGATTATTTCTTAATATTCGTATGCGATTTGAAGAAGGCTATGAAAGATGAGAAACCAATTAGAATTGAGGTATGT
Source organism: Platycarya longipes (assembly GCA_036559045.1). NCBI lineage: Eukaryota > Viridiplantae > Streptophyta > Magnoliopsida > Fagales > Juglandaceae > Platycarya > Platycarya longipes. The sequence goes on from CM071792.1 coordinate 2,836,199, forward strand.
TTACTGTTAGGATTATATATGTTTATCTGTTTATTATAATTTATCACAGCAACATGTAATGATTTTTATAAGAATCAAGTAGTTTTTCTTGCCCTCTAAAATCTAAAAAAATGTTTTAATTGGTCAATATTGAATGTTTGGGAAACAACTTTCATTGTGTAGCACTAAATAAATATATATATATATATATGGAAGATTTTTTTTTTATTAAACTTATGGGATATGAGAGTGAGGATAGCTCAGCAAATGAGGTTGATCTGGACTCATTAAATGCAATAAAAGTTGAAAATTTAATAAAATATTATATTTTAATATTATTATTGTTTGAAATTTGAAAAATTGAATCCGGCCTTAAGCCTACATCTCTGCCCTCTGCACAAATCTCTACATCTCTGCGCAAACCTTTCGAAAAAAAAAAAAGAAGAGAAATCCTGTGAATTTATTTAGACTTATTTTGAATTTAAGACTGTGTGAGAAATGTGGAAAGTCGTCGAAAGTCGTCGTCGCAAGAGTGATGTCATTAGAGGGAGGCGGTCCTGATAGTATGAGCGGTGACGCTCTCGGTAGCCGGCAACGGCTCAGTCTGGGCTGAGGCCGAATACCTCCTTAAAAATTATTTTTATTATATTTTTTTATTATATTTTATTCATTTTATTATATTTTATTTATTTCATTGTATTTTTAAAATTCTTTATTATATTTTTTAAAATTTTTTATTATATTTTTATTAAAAATTACTTTTATAAGAGAGTTGGTCCCACAGCATCCCCAAAAAAAAAAAACCTACATCTCTGCACAAATCTGGCCCCAAAAAAATAACTAGGGCCCAAAAATCACTAGAGAATCACTGGAATTACTGTTTTTAATAAAAAATTATTTCAGTTCGATTTTTTCCAAATGAATGACCTTATAAGTCAATCAATCAAATAAAAAATTATTTAAAATATTACTTATCAATTAATATGATAAAAATAACAAAATTCAAGATAAACCAGTATCCATTCAAAATTGTTGATATATAGAAAGTAATAAAAAAGCACGTGGAGGCCTCCAAGCTTCTCATCCTTTTTTAGAGTAATTTTAAAGAGGGTTGATTTTAAGGAATTGAGGGGGAGTAGGTTTAGTTTAAAATTATTTTTTTTTTAATCATGTTTTCAAATCTTGTATAAAAAATAAACTAATAAAATTTATTAGATCTATAAAAATAAAGTTGAGAATAAGAAAGAAATTTTAAAATTAAAAACAATGTTAAAAATGAAGATGAAAAAAAAAATGTTGAAAACAACTCTAAAGATAAAGATTTTTTTTTTTCATTTTCAATCTTGTTTTTAATTCTTATATCAAAAACAAATCAATAGAATTCATTAAAATCTATGAAAACAGGATTGAAAATTGGGAAAAAAAATTTAAACTAAAATCAACTCTCTAAAATTAACTTCCCCTAAAATTATTCAATTTTTTATATGCAATCACTTTTGTATATTTTTATGCACTTTATTGATATATTGCACCACTTTTTGTAATTTAAAATAACTATTTTAATCAATCACATCAAAAGAATGTAGTAAAAATAACGTAAAAATAACAATATATAACAAAAGTCAAGATTATTTAATAAAACCTTATTTATTAAAAGAAGATGACTATAATAGATATAAAAAAAAAATTATATCAAATAAACTCATAAATCGATGTGATTTTATAAAATTATAAAATTTATTTTATAATAAAATAATTTTATAATCTAATTTATTATATCCATTAAACAACGTTAAATATATTTACTTCAAAGAGCGAAATTCTTAAAGGTTGGTATCTCTAAAAAAATGAAGAGAGAGAAGAGTCATTTTATTTTTTACTATACTTTTCACACACTAAAATAAGCATATGGACTCTTTTTTATAAAAATTATTCTGCACTAAAGAATTATTTAACTTCCCTAAAAAATTAAGAGTTACTTAACTCCCTATAATTATGTAGTGGTGAGAAATTAATAAATAACTTTCTCATTTACATGGACACATCATGATCATGAATATATATGATTTATGATCAATAATATCGAATTATATTAATTTATAAATTTATTTTTATATAATTTTGTTTTATGTATTATTTTTTACAAAGAAAACTTTGAAAGCAAATTTCTTTCAATGTCAATATGTCGCCGTGTCGGCACCTGTGGCCTGGCAATTGAGTCCAAATGTCCATCTTGATCGGCATCTTCCACCTACCAGACTACCAAGCCAAGCTAACGGTCTGTAAGATAAAAAGAACAACTTACCATCACGAATAGGCCGAAGTTCGAAAGTAATTTTCTTTGTAATTGGCCCCATTTTATTGTGGCCGAGTCAATTATTCAGGGATTCTTCATGAGGATCAATCCGACCCTAAACCTACAGCTTTGCCCAAATCAAATGTGCCTCTCAAGAAAGAAATTAGGGCTATGTTTGGATTCGAAGTTAAGATGGTTTCATTTTAATTTATTCTTAAATTTTTTATTATATTTTTTTAAATTTTTATATAAAATATAATAAATAATTCAACTTTTTTAAATTTCAATTTAACTTTATCAAATTATAAAATAATAATAATATTAAAAAAATAATATTCTAATATTATTTCATTCAACTTTCAATACTCATTATAACTCATTTTATCTCTCAATTCAAACAGAGCCAACCATAAAGCTCAAGCACTAGAAAATCACTGGAATTATTATTATTATTTTTTAATAAAAACTTATTTCAGCACGTACGATTATTTTTTAAGTGGCGTTATAAGTCAATCAATCAAATACAAAATTAGTTAAGATATGGTACATCAATTAATCTGATAAAATTCAAGATAAACCAATATCCATGTTGAGTCCAGCAAGCTTCTCATAATAATTGATAGGAGCAAAAGCACTCAAAACAAACATATACTAAATAATTTTTTTTACAAAAATTAAATATTATTGGTAATTTAAACAAAACAGCAACTCCCCAAAAAAAGAAAAAGGTCCGACTTTGGCTCCAAAGTCTTTGAGTTTGATGCATGCCTTATTATTGCTCACGCACAAATATCTGATCATGATCATGATGACATACATATATCCTAGCTAGCGGACAGGGCAGGGTACTAGGTAATTCACTGAGGAAGCTTATTGAGTTTACAATAAGCATAGTCTTTAAACTTCTTGGCTTTGTACTTGGGAGGGTTCTCTTCACTAACAAGTTGGGGCAGAGGTCCCACGACAAACTCCCCTGGTGGCTCTAAGAATACCGGCCAAGACATCCTCGTCCTCCCTTTGTCCACGGTGCTCCGGTGCAACACGCTCTTGTATATGCCATTGCTCAGTACCTATACATCAAGCATGCATATAGTATTATCAAATTTAAGTTAGAGATCAATTATTAATTACAAATACAAAAAAATTATATAAAAGGAAAACTACAAATTGACATCGTAGCTTTAAAGAAATCCTTATAAATCTATTTTATATGAAAATTAATTTTATAATTTGACGTATTACATCAAGTCATATTATTTTATAAATTTATTTTTATTAAATTTTTTTATAACTAAAATATTTTCTAATTGAAAACCATTTAGAATATGCGAGCTGTGTGATTAAGGTAAAATAAAGTCTAGAATGGAGAGTAGTATAATAAATGAATAATGACAGGTTACATCTCATTTATTATTCTTCTTCCATTTTAAATTTTTTTTTTAAAAAAAAAATTTATTTAATGATTAAATAAGTAATTATTAATGAAATTATATATAGATTTTAATTTTTTTAATAATTAAATATGTTAAAAAAATACTTAAATGAAAAAAAAACACTATAAGTGATAAGTAAATTATAAAATAATAATAATCTTATTATTACTCATAATAAATTCATCCACTGGATTATGAACAGAAACTTTTTAAGCTCCGTTCATGAACAAATTAATAAAAGCATATAATTCATCTTATTAAAATAAATTATTAAAATTTGTTGAAAAGTTTAAATTTATACATATATTAAAATTTTTTTGTTAAATAAAAGATATCGGAAAAAAATATAAAATATAAAATATAACATATAAAAAAAAATAAAAATATATTTTATTTAATTTTAAATAATAAATTATCAAATTTAATCACTAATAGGGGTGCTCTAAGCATGCATCTCTCTCATCAATGTTTTCAAAGCTGCGGCCCTTAGGATAGGCACGTGGCGTAACTTAAGGCCCGCCACGTGCTTTCAAAATACAGAACACTGCTGGTGATAGACACTGGTACACGTCAAAACAACAAGATCTGGAAAAAGAAAGTATGAGTCTATGACAGTTAATGGAGAAAAAAATTAAAGCAATCCATCATAGCCTATAGGTAAGGAATATTGGTGAAAAATTAGGATAGGATTATTTTTAGAAATGAGATAAAATAAAATAAGATAGAATGAAATAAAATAATAATAATAATAATATATTATTATAAATTTTTTTAATATTAATTTTATATGAAAATTTAAAAAAATAATATGAGAATTTGAAAAAATTATATTTTTTATAATATTTTATATAAAAATTTGAAAAAAATATAATAATAAATTTGATATGTATTTTGAATTTATTTCCCAAAACATACCAGGCTTTAATTAATTTATTGGTCTTAAATTCTCTCTTTTTTGGTTTTAATACTTTTAAGCATGATTTTAATTATAATTATAATGATGTGATTATAGTTTTGATGGTTGGAATAACTTTATATTTTGTATTTTTTAAGCAACATAATGCTAGCTTATAATATTACATTTATAACAAAAGAAAAAAATTAGAGTAACTTTACGTTTACAAAAAAGTTTTATAAAATTAAATAATTTATTTGTATACAAATTTCATGCAGATCTTTTATAAAAAAAATAGATCATATCATCAAAGAAGTGTGATTTTTATTTTTTTTAATAACGTGATCTATTTTTTTACAAAAGACTTATTCAAGATTTTATACATTTAAGAATGAGAAATACTAAATTAATGGATTATGCAAAAATAATTTTATAAATTGATATAAATTGATATAATTAATTAAATTATAAATTATTTTTATTATAAAATAAATTTAATAGATACATTAAACCATTTGTAAACTTACTTTTTGCATAAATATTTTTATAGCTAGAACAGTCTTTTGAAATTTATCACAACGTATATTACTCTTAAATTATACGAATATCGTTAATGCTCGAAATGATAAGAAGCCAAAGTACCACCTCAATCTGATCACCGATGTGAATAATGAGAGCATTGGGAATATAGTGGGCATCGATCCAACGTTCATCTTTGAGAACTTGAAGTCCAGGGACTTCATTCGGCACGAGAATGGTGATGGCCGAGAAATCGGTGTGAGCAACAACTCCAAGTGCTAGATCAGGGCGAGGACATGGTGGGTAATAATTAATCTTCATCATATATTCTATCTCCTCCCCACCAGCACCTTCTTCCATTACGTGACCTTCAAGGCCTAACCCTAACGACAGGCTCTTAAACAGCTTCTCCGCCACCTCACGCACATACTTTGCATACATTTCGTTCGCCTCTCTGCACCATATGGACAAAACAAACATGCAAAACATTAAGACTAATGTCGTTTTTCGATTTGTTACGGTCATGTGACTGAATACGAAGAAGATTAACTTTTAGAGAAATATTTTAGCAGAAGAAATTATATAAAATAAATTTATAAATTGAAGTCACTTGATATATATGTATATATATATATATATATAATATGTATCATATAAAATCGGATCAGTTTATGAATTGGTTTTTACGTGTCTATAGCGCAGTTATCTTATTTCTAACCTGTAAGAAGAAGGATTCTTGGGCCAGAACTGGTAGTTGAGTTTTGAAGGAGGCCAAATCCTATGAAAAAGATGATCACCCCAAGATTTCTTTCCCTCGAGATCTTTCTGCAGTTGGGTTCCGTATCCTTCTTTAAAGCCTTCTCCGGTTGTGGGCTTAGCGTATACTTCCTTTTCTTCCTGCGGAAGCTCAAAGAAATGCCTTCCTGCTGCTTGCAAATTTCTTAAGACATCAGTCGGAATGCCATGGTTCACGACCTGGAATATCCCCCACTCCTTGCTGGCTTCGGCAACAGACCGGACAATTTTATCTTCTTCTGGGTCGCTGAGATCAATCGTTGGGATTTCCGGCACCGGCCCCCGGAATGTCGTGATAGCCGGCTGTTCTTTCTCAGGTCGAATGAATTCTGCAGGGATGGTTTCTTGAGTGGTGTGAGATAGTAACCAAGCAACGGCTTGCACTCTCCCAACCTCCATTTTTGGCACTTCAAATCCCACTAATGGCTTCTGGATTTCTGAATGTTCCTACTTTCAAGAATCTACTGCATGGGAACTGGTTTTTATATAGGGAAATGATAATGGAACCGATAATGTGGCGATATTTCACCGATGATTTCCCTTTTTTTTTATGCTTAACGATTAAAGAGAAAATATTATTTAATATGTATTTTTTATAATAAAAAATAAAAATGATGGTTGAAGTTCATGTACAGGCTCCTCCGTTTGTATTCAGAAACGAGTTTAACTCATTTCAATTCATTTTTATTTTATTATTCTTAATTTATTTTTATTTTATTATTATATTTTTATAATTTTTTATATAAAATATAAATTTATATATATATTTTAAATTTTAAAACATATTTTTTAAATCTTAATTTATATCTTTTAAATTTTAAAATAATAATAATATAAATAAAAAATTAAATTTATTTTAATTCATCTCATTTTTAACTCATTTTTATCGTTTACAGGATCACAAAGATTTGAGAGAGTGGAAAGGGATGGTTGAAGTGATGTAAATGACGTGGATGGAACTTGACAGAGGTGCCCAGAAGCCCTTAAAAGTAGTAATTACAGTGCGAGCTCAATCGACGTGTAGAGAGAGAGAGAGAACGTGGAGTTATGGTGTTCACTTATTAGAGGTACCTACCACTGCATTCGCAAGTGGTGCCATCAGACCTTTTTTTTTTCCCAAAATCCGCCTTCTGAATCTCTATGTTAAGAAAATATTTTACTAGATATTGAACAAAAAATTTTTAAGAAAATTATATAAAAATACATTTATAAATTAACATAAATTTATATGATTTATTAAATGTATTTTATATTTAAAATAATTATATAATACTACATTAAATTTATATTATTTTTCAGGAGAATGTTAGTTGAGATACTAATATTATTGATTGTTTCAATTATTATTATTTTATTATTATTTTATAGATGATAGATTATTTTTTATATTTTATTTAAAATTTTATCGACCATCTAATATTATATCATAAATAATAAAAACATAATAAATGAATGATAATTTTTTTTTCATATTAGATATGGCTAATTTAGCGCAATACTAATCTTTTAAAAAGAGTAATATTATATATAGATGTGGAATTGCAAACACCATGTAATTGTTTTAAAAAAAAACGGAATCTACAGTTAAAAAGTTAATTTTTTTAATAATAGACCTCACTTTTTTTTAAAATGACTGTACGTCACTTACAAATCCATAACTGCATCTATCATTTCTTTTTCAAGAATATTTGAGACCCACCATGTATAAAAAAGAATAAAGACTAATGTTACATAAATATTTGTAGAGTAGTAAGCACCACATAAGTATTTAAAAAAATAAAAATAAAATTAGTGGTAATTAGAATTTAAATTTTTATGTAAATTTCATATTTATTAATTTTTTGTTTTAAAATTATGCAACATTATGTTACAAATATTATTTTTCTATAAAAAAGCTAAACGTTTTCACATGTATTTCAATTATTTTTAACGGGCTTGCGTAAAATTAAACTTCTACCAATCATTTTTCATTTTATATTAACGTTAGCTTTATATATATTTAAACATAGGGAGATGCTGGGGATCGGTTCGGCTGTTCCCAATATCTAAAGCAGTCCAACGCTAGTTGGGCTATCTTTTGATCAAAAACGCATTATAATAAAATAAAATAAAAAATAAAATAAAAAATATAATGAAGAAAATATAATAAAAAATACAATAAAAATATAAAAATATAATAAAAAACACAATAAATAAAATAAAATAGAGATGAATTTTAAGGGGTATTCGGCTTGGCTATAGCCCGCCGCCTCCGGTGGGTGGTGGGCAACACCGCCCACCCCATCTGGACCGGCGGGCTCTACTGGACCTATTTCGGGTTGAAACCTCCGTTGGGCACACCAGAGCTCGCCGTTGAAGGGGTAAGCTCGCCGGAACCCACAGGTCCCGATGGGGTGGGCGGTGTCGCCCACTACCACCAAAGGCGACGGGCTGCATTTCACACGGGGATCGGTCCGACCGATCCCCAAGATATTTCTTAAATATAACGTGTTAGAAATATATATGATTAATCTTACAATCAAAATCTCAATTTAACGGTATGAAATTAGGGTTTTATGAAAGAGAAATCATATTTATTATCTTTACATATCACACACCAATATCTCATTTTTTATTTTTTATTTCTTTTATTTAAACACAGTACATATCAATATCATGCATGTGTGTTTATATAAAAATTAAAAAATAACAAATTAGGTGTTAGTGTATGATGTAATGATGATAAATAAAATTTCTCTAGAATGAAATATATTATTATTTCAAATCTTAAATATTTTTTAGTTGGATAATTCTACGTCAAACCAGACCCTCATCCCACTATATTGCCTATTAGCCCTTAAATTTATTTATTTTTTAATAAAAGATAATCTAAGAGTGATAAAAGTGACACAATGAAGGTGAAATGTGAGTATAGTTAAATTAATATAACGTTAGCTGCAAATTATAATTTATAGCTAACAATTAATATTGCTCTTTATTGTTCCCTTATTCATTCCATTTATATATTTTTTTTAAAAGGCAATGTTATATACAATTTATTTTTATAAACTTCTTTATAGTCCAAACAATAGACAGATAGAAAAATCTCAATTTTAAAATAAGATTAACTAAAATATCTTTATTTTATAATTTAAAAATTCTAAACAAGCGAAAAACTGATTTTATTTACCCATAAAATCGAAACATTTTACTTAGGCTTACAATGCAGTTCAACTTTATAGACTACAAGAACAATTATTCTTAAAAAAATATGTACCTAGAAAAAAGGTATACTCCTGCATATTTAATGGGACTTATGAATTAAGTAGGAGCTAAGTAAATTATCTATATTAATGTCTGATTCACTAATTAAAAAGGAAGGAGTACATTATCATGACAAAGAATGTGATCTCCCTATCTCACCGAACATGCCTTTAATACCCGCCAGATAAATGATTAATATATAGATCACTCTCGCTGGCTAGAATAAATTTATAAAATAACAAGCTTTCATGAACATTACTCTGTAGGATGCTCAAGGTATGTATCAAATAAACAAATTTGAAAATAAGATTGTTATAGCACATATTAAATAAAAAGTGGAGTAAAATTGTGGTGCATGATAGCAGGTCCCTATACTACAACACATTTGGACTTTAATGACAATTTAAAATTTGTGACAATTTTCAAACCATCATAAAAATCTATTTTTTATGATGGTTTGTTAGAATTGTCACTAAAAATAATTGCTGAAATTTTTACGTTCGAATGAAGATGATTTTACATTCGAATGTTGAGATGAAGTTCGAACCATGAGATTACTGACATTCAAATGTGCATGTTTTTGACGCCAACATTCAAACGATATGAAAGAATGTTCGAACGTTTAGATTAAATTTTAAAAGGAAATTACTATAATGCTACTTTAATACCTTATTTTGACACATTTTATATTTTAATACATTTAAGTTTTTTTTCTTTACATAATAGTGTAGGATTTAATTATTAATGTATTGATATTTATTTTTTTAAAATATATTTAAATGATTAAAATATGAATACAAAAATAAAATATGAATACAAAAATATATATAAAAAAATTAAAATAAGATTCTACTCTGGCGGAGCCTTGTTAATATTATAAAAATTTTGAAAATATTGAATTATAAAATAATTTAATTTGCAAAAGATATGAAGTGCATTAATTTAAAATTAAATTTAGATAAGCTAATATTAAAGAAAATTGAGAAGAGCTATAAAAAATATATATATAGGTAACGTTCGAACGTTCTTTAATGAACGTTCGAACGTTATGCATCAACCGTTAGAAATATTTGAACGTAACAATAGAACGTTTTTGAATGTTTTTAGTTAACATTCGAACATTATGTCGTATTTTGTTAACTAATAATACAACATACATTTGAACGATCTGAGGATACATTCGAGCGCTCAGTTTGACGTTCGAACTATGCATAACATCGTTCAAACATTTTGAAGATACATTCGAATGTATATTTGTAGTTTTAAATTGAAATTATATTATAATACAATTAAATATATAATATTATATAATATAAAACATCACTAAAATATATTAAGTCAACACTATATAATACTATATTGTTAATTATTATATAGTGTATTATATAGTATTACAATAGTCAGTTACATGCTATAATATTATAGTATTAAGTATTGTATAGTGTTATTATAGTAGATAAAATATACAAAATGATTAAACTAATATTGATCAACACTATATTATACTATAATGTTAAGTATTATATAGTGTTGCATGCACATTGCCAACTACTGAAAATCAAATTTATTTTTACCTGCCATTGAAGAAATAGAAAATTTGGGCTCTACCCGAGCCAGATCAGGGTTGATTACATAACCATCCTTTTCATTTTTGGGTGCTTAAAAAGTACTGTCATCGTTACCACTCCGTTAAAGAGACTTAACAGCATGCTGTTCTGGATTAAGTTTAAGATATGTTGATATATGATTTGCTACATAATTGGGATGTTGATTGCATGAATGATTTATTTTCTCTTGTAAAATATAATAATAATAATATTAATAATAATAATAATAACACGTTGATCTTAAATAAAGTTCTGATATAATGATCCATAACTTGCAACGTTATATGATGGTGATTAAGTGTGAATTTTGTGTTTGATGTTTACAATATGATTTTTTTTTAAAGACAATATGAATTGATCTTCTATAAATTTGTGATCAAACTCTTAAATTTATAGAAATGTAATTCTCTTTCTATTTTACATGACAGTATCTTGGTGACTTTGATATAAAATAATATTGTTGTTTTCATATTTTTGTTTACTAACAGAGTTTAGCATGAATGATAGGCGTTTTTCCATTGATGGTGGGTAGAACAAAGTGTGGAAACACAAGGAATAGTGAGAAAACTTGTAGATGCAAGACAATCGGAATTCATGTAAGCTTTTAGCAAGCAACTTGTATAGTGCATTTGGGTCTTTAATAACTATGAATTTCTTGAAACTAAATTTTCTGTGAGCATTATTTCTCAAGAAAGATGCTGCAGAGTATGAGTCTATATGTCCTTTCTTGAAGAAGTATCTTTTGGATGTTTGAATGAACTTAATTATTGAATTTTTAAAACTTTTGCAGGAACTTAGCCTTATATTGGCAGAGAATAGAGTAGAGTTAAAAGCCATAAAGCCAGTGATAAATGAGATGAATTTCAAGCAACAAGATTGGAGGTCTATGTTATCAACTCGGTGGATTTGGATACCTCATATTGACTGTATATAGTAGTAAATGTATGCACATAAAAAGTAGCAAGATTGTCCATCCTTTGCATGAATAGTAGAATAATTTGAATTTAGAGATTTTATTTCTTTGTTTTTATTTAACATACAACTTTATAGCTTTGAATGACTATTAAGGACGAAAATAATAGAATAATAGAAATAATTGTTCGTATGGAGTATTTGAACGAGTATTAAGGACGAAAACAAATGTCTCAAAAAATTCTACCAGTAACATTCAAACATGTATTATAGCTTTGTACGTTCGAACATTCTATCCTTAACATTCAAATGCTATACATGTTACATTAGAATGCTTTTTCATTAACATTCGAACGTAAATATAATATGTTTGATATGTAATTAACGAATGTTAACTTTTATCGTTCAAATGTCAATAGGTCAAATTTATGTTCGAATGTTTAAGAATTACATTCAAACGTTATTTTTTTGTGACAGTTTTCAACTTTCACAAAATTGTAGGTTCGAATGGTCGTTTGAATGTCAATAGGTCAAATTTATGTTCGAATGTTCAAGAATTACGTTCAAACATGATTTTTTATGACGATTTTCAACCGTCACAAAAAATTATACGTTTGAACATTATATCAAATGAAAGACTCAGCTATCATAAAAATATTTTTTGTGATGATTAAATAGTAAATTGTTACAAATATTTATCTGTGACGCACTTATTGTAACAGTTGTTTTGACAATTTCTAACTGTCACCAAAAGTATTTCGTGATGTTTGGTAATTTTTTATGACGTTTTTGCCTGCCATTAAAGGCCAAATATATTGTAGTGCTATATATTGAATTAAGAGAAATGAGGGGAAGCACACACACTCAGCGCATCTCCCTCACATGAACAGTATCACATGAATAGTGCATGATACTGTTCATGTAAGAGAGATACGCTGAGTGCTGCGTATCCCCCAACATTATTCTTGAATTAATACATACCTACGATGGTCGAATTAATGGCTTTTGCTGTCGACCTTATAAATTATGCAAAAATAGTTGGGACGGCCTTTAATTAAATGGTAGCGTGGTTTAAGGTTGGCTCTTGCACGTTAATTAGTTTATGACTCTGAATGGACGAACAATTGTTGATGTAAAATTTAGTAGTTGGCAATTTTCTAGTGAAAAACCTAATATAATTGAGTTGTAACTAATGGTGGACAGAGTACACTTGAAGAGGATCAAAATGGCTCGAGAAAAACCGAACACAGTGATCTCGCTCGACCCTCGCTCGACATGACGCTCGAGCGAAGTCCAGGCAGAGACTTCGCTCGACACTCGCTCGACATGGCGCTCGAGCGAAGTCCAGGCAGAGACTTCGCTCGACCCTTGCTCGACACCTCGCTCGAGCAAAGTTAAGGTTTCACGAATTCCTCTAGGGTTTAAGCGCCGTTTCAGGAGGTGGGATATAAATATATCCTTAAGTCTTCTGCTGCCAGTGTGGAGAAACACAGAGGAAAAACCAAGGAGCCACATTTCATCCCTTGAGAGAAACTTCTCCATTGTTTCAAAGATCATTCTCTCTTGGATTATATTACTCCCTCACAACACACATTCAAACCTTTAGTGAGTTCATTGGAGTGGACGTGGTCATCAAGCTGGAAGAGTTCTTCAAGGAGCTTGGATGAAGAAATCAAGTTGTTCGTGTGAGAAGCTATAGAAAGGTCGGAGTTCCGGCACTACATGCGTGTAGAGATCGAGTGGGTCACTCGTGGTGTTGCAAGCCAAGTTTAGTTGCTACAGTGGGTTTGTGAGTGTTTCTAAATTTGTTGTAACAAACTAAAATTTCTATAGTGGATTAGAGGTGGTGTCTTACACCCGGAGTGGTTTTAGATTTTGAAGAGGTTCTTCAAATGAGTTTCCACTTCGTAACCAAAATCTGTGTGTTGATTTCTTCGTTGATTGCTTGTTTATGTTGATTAATTTTTTAAACTGCCATAGTTTCTGTTATACACCTATTCACCCCCCCTCTAGGTGTGTAAGGTAATTTGCTATCGCTTTTTCAATTGGTATCAGAGCGGGTACACTTCGTTAGGATTAATTCCCTGAGTGTGATTCTGCTTTGGTGGTCAAAATGGATAGGTCTCAATCCCTCTCATCACCACCATATTTTGATGGTAGCAACTATGCTTATTGGAAAGTTCGAATGAGAGCGTTTCTTAAGTCTATAGATGAACGTGTGTGGGTGTCCTTGATAAGAGGATGGAAAGAGCCCGTCACCATTGTTAATGGAGTAGAAGTTCCCACAGACGTGGACAACTACTCAAAGGATGAGTTGAGTGAAATTAACTGGAATAGTAAAGGCCTAAATGCAATTTTTATGGCCGTGTCTCAGGAGGAGTTCAAACGAATCTCCATGTGTAATACAAGCAAAGAGGCATGGGACATTCTTGAGATCACTCACGAGGGAACTAGGGCTGTAAAAAATTCTAAACTCCAAATGCTTACCACCAGCTTTGAGGAAATTAGAATGAAGGAGGATGAAACATTTGATGTCTTTTATGCAAGATTAAATGACATTGTGAACTCTCGGTTCAACTTGGGAGACAAAATCCCAGAAAATAGAGTTGTAAGAAAAGTCCTCAGATCTCTTCCTGAGAGATTTCGTCCCAAGGTTACTGCAATTGAGGAAAGTAAAGACTTGGATGTCATGAAAATAGAAGAGCTGGTGGGTTCCCTGCAAACTTATGAACATACTCTGCCATTGGATAGGAAGAGCAAGTCCATTGCTCTTAATACAATTCAAGAGGACTCAGATGAGTCATTCGATGAATTAGCAATGAGTGACAGAGAAATAGCATTTTATGCTAAGAAGTTCAGAAAAATGTTTGTAGCAAAAAGGCACAGGAACCAAAGACCAGAGAAGAAGAAGTTTGGGAGATATATTGAGGGGTCAAGCTCAGAGAATAAGGAAAGAGACTCCAACAATTACATTAGGCCTAACAAGGACAAGACACGAGTACAGTGTCATGAATGTCATGGATTTGGTCACATTCGTTTGGAGTGTGCAAATTATAAGAAGAGCAAAGAAAAGGCAAAGATTGCCTCTCTAAGTGAAAGTGAGTCTGAATCGAGTGACTCATCTGGCAACTCCACTCCAAAAAGGAATCTCAACTACATGGCTTTTACATCTTCCGTTGGAGACATAGATCAGTGCAGTGAACAAGCTTCTGATGATTGTAACATACCGGAAGATGAGTCCGAGTGTGAAGATCAACTGCAAGAAATCTATGAAAAACTTTACAATGAGTGCGTGAAACTGAGAAAAGTCAACAAAGCACAGACTGAAAAGATAAATCAGTGCAAACAAGAAAATGATGAGCTCCAAGGCAAACTGAATGAAGCTTATATCTTGACTGACCAATTACGAAAGAAAAGTGAGGCTTTGGAAGATGCTATGGAAACTAAGGAAAATGAATTAACCCAGCTAAAGGGAAGATTGCAAGCCTTTTCCACTGGAAAACAAAATCTGGACAAAATTCTAACTCTTGGAAAGCCCTCAGGAGACAAGAGTGGAATAGGATATGTTGGAGGAAAGTTTGAAGTGGGTACGAGCTCGAAAACTCCTCAAAACAGCATGGTGAAAAATCACTCACTAGCAAAGGGAAAGAAAGTTATACATGCACAAAAGTTTGTTTCATCTCAAGAGAAACAAATAGCTCACAACACGAGACCCGTGTGTCATCATTGTGGGAAGTTGGGTCATGTGAAAACAAATTGCTTGAGACTTAAAAGACTCACCAGAAAATCTCCTAAGGATGACTTGCCTTTCAGGGGACAGCAAACCTACAGAGAAAATCGGACATGTCATAATTGTGGCAAGTATGGACAAATCCGACCAAACTGTTATGTGCTTAATAAGTTTCCTGTGAGAAATGAAAAGAGAGACTCAAGAAGAGGTCACTTCAATTTGTGGGATCAAGTCATGGCCCTCACTAGACAAAATGACTTTCTAAATGCCAAGGTAGACAATCTGACAAGTACCCAGAAGACTGTGCGAGTCAACTCTCCAAAAATCAAAAGAGTGTGGATCAAGAAGGAGAAAAGAGCCACATGTCGCATAGCTCACATTGCCTTGAAGACCCAAAACAATTCATTGTGGTATCTTGACAGTGGGTGTTCTCGACACATGTCCGGTGATAAAACTCTTTTTAAGACAATTGAAGAGTACAAATGTGGGACAGTGACATTTGGAGATGGTGGTAAAGCGAACATAATTGGGAAAGGTGAAATCAACATTACTGGACTACCGGCATTGAGAGAAGTTCTGTATGTTGACGGATTAAAAGCAAATCTTCTTAGCATAAGCCAAATGTGTGATAATGGTGCTGAAGTTCGGTTTTCAAAAGATATGTGCATTGTTTCTGATAACAATGGACAATGCTTGATGCAAGGAATCAGGACCTCTGACAATTGCTATGGTATCGCTCCCACTTCACAGTACAGCTGCAATAGTACTAAAAGTGAGGCCACTACTCTCTGGCATCAAAGACTTGGGCATGTGAATCACAAAAATTTGTCAAAGATTGCTAAGAAAGAAATGGTGATTGGACTGCCCGAACTTGGGAAAGTGGAGACATCTGTTTGTGGATCATGTCAAGTGGGAAAACAAGTTCGAGCAGCCCACAAGAACACAACAGATATCTTGACCAAAAGACCCTTAGAGTTGTTACACATTGATCTTATGGGACCCTCTAGGACTGAAAGTCTGGGGGGAAAGAAATACATACTGGTGATGGTAGATGATTTCACCAGACACTCTTGGGTAGAATTTTTGAGGGAAAAGGGTGAGGCTTCAAATGTGATAAGGAACTTATGTAAGAAGCTTCAAAATGAACAAGGGAACCCTATTGTCAGAATCAGGAGCGACCATGGACGAGAATTTGATAACTCAAGTTTAGAGAAATTCTGTGATGAAGAAGGCATTCGTCAAGAATTCTCTGCTCCCATTACTCCACAGCAAAATGGAGTTGTTGAAAGAAAAAATCGAGTTATCCAAGAAATGGCTCGAGTTATGATGCATACCAAAAATGTTTCTGCTCATTTTTGGGGTGAAGCTGTGAACACAGCATGTCACATTGTGAATAGAGTCTATCCTCGACCCAACACTTCTCAGACACCATATGAGCTGTGGAAAGGAAAGAAGCCAAATGTGAAGTACTTCAGGGTGTTCGGGAGTAAGTGTTACATTTTGAGAGATAGGGAAAATCTGGGTAAGTTTGACCCAAAGAGTGATGAGGGAATATTCCTTGGTTATTCCAGAAACAGTCGTGCTTACAGATGTTACAATCTACGCACCCAAACTGTCATGGAATCCATCAATGTGGTTATAGATGATTCTCCTAAAGAGAAGTTGAATCAAAATCTAATTGATACACCAAGTGGAACTGAAGAGAACTCTAGTGAACTTGATGAAGATCAAGAGACCTCATCAACTGAGAAAGTTCATACTCACAAGGAGCCATCTTCGAGAGTGAAGCTAAACCATCCTCAAGATAATATAATCGGGAATGTAAATGAAGGGATGAGGTTGAGGAAGAAAGTGATAAGTCAACTAGCTCACTCATGTTACATCTCTCAGATTGAACCAAAAAGGGTGGAAGAAGCCCTAAAGGATGAGAATTGGACAAATGCCATGCATGAAGAAATTAATCAATTTGTGAGAAATGATGTGTGGTACTTAGTCCCAAGGCCTGAAAAGCACAATGTTGTAGGTACCAAATGGATTTTCAAGAACAAATCTGATGAAAATGGAATGATTGTACGGAATAAGGCAAGATTGGTGGCACAAGGTTATGCCCAAATGGAAGGAATAGACTTTGATGAGACATTTGCACCGGTGGCAAGGCTTGAGTCAATCCGAATACTATTAAGTGTTGCTTGCCATATGTGTTTCAAACTCTATCAAATGGATGTAAAGAGTGCCTTCCTAAATGGGATCCTTCAAGAAGAAGTGTATGTAGAGCAACCAAAAGGTTTTGAGGATCCAAAATATCCTAATCATGTCTACAGGTTGAAGAAAGCCCTGTATGGTTTGAAACAAGCTCCCAGAGCCTGGTATGAGAGGCTAACTTCGTATCTTTTGGAGCACAAGTTTCTGCGAGGAAGTGTGGATAGGACACTTTTTATCCGGAAAGTGGGTGAGGAGATAACTGTAGCTCAAATCTATGTGGATGATATTGTGTTTGGATCATCCATTGATGACCTAGCTCTCGAGTTTGCAGAAGAAATGAAGAATGAATTTGAGATGAGTATGGTGGGTGAGCTAACTTTTTTCTTGGGACTCCAAGTAAAACAGCTAGATGAAGGATTGTTCATATCCCAGTCTAAATATGCAAAGGACCTGCTGAAAAAATTTGGATTAGATGGGAGTAGCCATGCTAGAACTCCCATGAGCACAAGTGTAAAACTTAGTGCTGATGTGTCAGGAAAGGGGGTTGAGCAATCTCTGTACAGAAGCATGATTGGGAGTCTACTGTATCTCACTGCTAGTAGACCTGACATAGCTTTCAGTGTTGGCGTTTGTGCTAGATTCCAAGCAAACCCCAAAGAATCTCATCTTGTGGCTGTCAAACGCATACTTCGCTATGTGAATGCTACAGTGAATTATGGAATTTGGTACTCCAGAGATTCCAATACTGAGCTTGCAGGCTACTCTGATGCTGATTGGGCTGGAAATGCAGATGATAGAAAGAGCACTTCAGGTGGATGTTTTTATATGGGAACAAATCTTGTTGCTTGGATGAGTAAGAAACAAAACTCCATTTCTTTGTCTACAGCTGAGGCTGAATACATTGCTGCTGGGAGTTGTTGTACTCAATTGCTGTGGATGAAACAAATGATTCGTGACTATGGTATTACTCAAGGTGTGATGAGCATCTATTGTGATAATACTAGTGCCATCAACATCTCTAAAAATCCTGTCCAACATTCTAGGACCAAGCATATTGACATTAGGCATCATTTCATTCGGGAACTTGTGGAAACACATGTAATTACTCTTGAGTACATTCCCACCGAACATCAATTAGCCGATCTTTTTACCAAACCATTAGATGGTCTTCGTTTTGAGTGTCTTAGAAAGGCTATTGGTATTTGTGCCTTAACACAAGAGATGTAACATGCATTTCATACATTGCATGCATATCATTTCTTTTTTTTTTGCATTGTTATTTTTCTTGTCTTCATTCTCTTCTTTGTCTTTCCCTGATTCATTTGCCTTTTCTTCAATGTGATGCATGACCTTACTACTAGACAGCACACTTTCAAGCATGTGTCTTGTGAAAATTGTATCATAGGCTTATGTTGCAAAGGTGGAAGATGTGTGTCACCTTAAATATGCGTTTTGCCGCACACACTGCACGCCTAGCTCAATCTCTTGACATTTGACATTATGTGAGACTTTGGGGAGGCAATCAAAAGTGTAAGGGGGAGCCTTACGAGTGATCAGAATTGACCTCGGGCTAGATGACCTGTGTAAGAACCTTTGTATCCAAAAAGAAAAGAAAATGAAGAGGCTCTATTATTGTATTAAATAAATAAAAAAAAAAAAGGGGCAGAAAGAAAGAAAAAGGGCCAAAATAGAAATCCTGACTCTGGTTCTATTAGACACAAGAAATTAGGTCCTAGCAGCATTGGGTTTGACTTTCTGCGCTTTGACGAGTCTCCCAAGCTCTTATGGTTTCTTGTTTAGCCCAACCCCACTCACACCTCTCGATTAAAATTTATTGATTGAGCAAGAGCACTGTCTAAACACGCATAGTCATATTAATTGTGACATACAGTCTTTATACTTGCGTGGCATTTAGAGTATGATATTATTTTACATTTGCTCTGCTATGATTTTTTAAAATTGTTCCCAAGTTTGAAGTTACTATTAAAAAAATAAAAATTAAAAAAAAAAAAAAAAAAAAAGGGCTGGAATTTCGCTCGATATTTCGCTCGACCATAAAATCTCGCTCGAGCGAAAAACCCTTATATTGCGCTCTGCATCGCGCGATAAGCCCAGATTGCCGAATCTCTTCTCCCCTTTCTCAAACTTCACTCATCTTCTCTCAACCACTCAATCCAAGCCTAAGCATCTCATTTCCTCTCAAACACTCAATCACCGGTAAGCCTATCTCTATCCATTTCTTCTTCATTTTTTTTTTCTCTTTTCTTTTCTTTCCCGTTGCATTACATTCATGGGTTGTGTTTGGGTTAATTTTTTTTTTCGGATTTGTTTTTAGAAACTTGGTGGTTCATCTTTGGTATGGATGAACCTATTAGCATAGTGTTGTATTTAGGGAGGAATGGGATAATTGATTGGGTGTTAAACCCATGATTGCACAGCATGCACACTACCTGTTCGATGAAATGCCTCAATGAAAATTTGTCTTCCATTTTGTCTCTCCTTTGGTGCATTGCTCTTTAGACAAATTGTAGGTATCATTCATAGTCTGCACACCTTGTTTAGAACATTATGGGTCACATTTTAGGCATGTTAGGCATATAAGGCATTTTAGGCATTTTAGGCATTTTAGGCATGATGGACATCCATCTCCACATCATATCATATATGTCTCACTGTCTGTACTTGGTCCATTTACAGCTGCCATGGCATCTCGGCGTGTTCGTCCTCGCACTGCCCCATCCGCCTCTCGGACTTACTTCCACAGTCCTCAAGCTGAGGAACTCTACACGGACAACTTTTCCCATCGCTCCATTCTTGTGGAACGTGAAGTTCTTCTAGGTGAGTTTCGGGATACCTATCCCATTGTCCCTCAGATTTTTGAGTCGCGCCAGTGGCTTGCTTTAACCACTGGTCATCCCGCTCCCTCGGTGGAGTTGGTCAGGGAGTTTTACTCGAATATACATGACATCTCAGAGGGAACTTTTCAAGTTGATATCCGGAATATCACTTTCCGGGTGACTCCCGATCTTGTGGCAAATTTGCTGGGGGTACCTCGAGTAAACAATCATATTTACCCCTATCTCCATACCCCAGCCCCTAGTAGACCTGATTTGGGTCGTTTTCTCACTAGGACTCCTATGACTTGGACTGAGATTCCTCCTCTAGCGACCAAGTCATTTCCCCATGCATACCAAATTGTGAGTCGGATTGTTCTGACCAACATATACCCCACTGGTCATTATAGTGACATTGGTCCGGATCGTGCCCTTCTCCTACATGCATTGCTCACTGATGTCCCTATTGATTTGGGCGGTCTTCTCTGTCGGGTCATGATTGAGGCCCATATGTCGTCCAATTTTCGAACTGGTCTTCCTCTTGCCTGTCTCATTACGAGGATAGCAGTGTCTCAGTCTGTGGCCTTCCCGCCCCAGGAGCTTAGAGTGAGCCTGAAGACACCGATTGGCCGGAAGACCATGCAGCTAAGTCAGGCGCATCTTCCTAATGTTGAACCCGCTCCTGCACATTCTACCCAGACCAGACCTATTCCTCACGCTCCTGAGACCAGCTCGGGTCCTTCCAGCTCGGGTTTGATGCCACCAGCTACAGAACCATCCAGGCAGACCCTATTGGACTTTCTGATTAGCATTCAGCAGTCTGTGACCAGCATGGATACTCGCATTGATAACCGACTTAACAGTCTTGAGACTCGGGTTACTCAATTGGATACTCATATCAATGCTCGGTTTGACACACTTGACACTCAAGTGATTGAGCTTGGAAATCAAGTTCAGCATCTTCTTGTTGATGAGGAAGAGACTGATGAAGATTGAGACCCCTTGCCATTTGTGACAAAAATGGGGAGTGATCGGGGGAGGAGTAGCTAGATTTAGGGGGAGATAAGCTACTTTGTAGGGGGAGTAACTTGTAGCTTGTTGTTTTTAGTTTTGCTATGTGATTAAACTCTTGATGTATTCTGTGTTGGACTAATTGCTATTGAAGGTTTAGTGTTAAATTTGTATGGCGAAATTTCTTTACTTTTGAGTTCATCTGTTAAATTCCTTGCAAGTGTTTTCTTTTGGTACGTTTACATGTTTGTTAAGTGTGCAGATACTTCACTTGCCAAGACTAAAACCTACATGTGGAAGTCCTGTTGTTTGTGTGTGATAGGATTAGGTCCAATGTATAGGTTAGAGGTTTTGTCACAGAAATGCCAAAGGGGGAGATTGTTGATGTAAAATTTAGTAGTTGGCAATTTTCTAGTGAAAAACCTAATATAATTGAGTTGTAACTAATGGTGGACAGAGTACACTTGAAGAGGATCAAAATGGCTCGAGAAAAACCGAACACAGTGATCTCGCTCGACCCTCGCTCGACATGACGCTCGAGCGAAGTCCAGGCAGAAACTTCGCTCGACACTCGCTCGACATGGCGCTCGAGCGAAGTCCAGGCAGAGACTTCGCTCGACCCTCGCTCGACACCTCGCTCGAGCGAAGTTAAGGTTTCACGAATTCCTCTAGGGTTTAAGCGCCGTTTCAGGAGGTGGGATATAAATATATCCTTAAGTCTTCTGCTGCCAGTGTGGAGAAACACAGAGGAAAAACCAAGGAGCCACATTTCATCCCTTGAGAGAAACTTCTCCATTGTTTCAAAGATCATTCTCTCTTGGATTATATTACTCCCTCACAACACACATTCAAACCTTTAGTGAGTTCATTGGAGTGGACGTGGTCATCTAGCTGGAAGAGTTCTTCAAGGAGCTTGGATGAAGAAATCAAGTTGTTCGTGTGAGAAGCTATAGAAAGGTCGGAGTTCCGGCACTACATGCGTGTAGAGATCGAGTGGGTCACTCGTGGTGTTGCAAGCCAAGTTTAGTTGCTACAGTGGGTTTGTAAGTGTTTCTAAATTTGTTGTAACAAACTAAAATTTCTATAGTGGATTAGAGGTGGTGTCTTACACCCGGAGTGGTTTTAGATTTTGAAGAGGTTCTTCAAATGAGTTTCCACTTCGTAACCAAAATCTGTGTGTTGATTTCTTCGTTGATTGCTTGTTTATGTTGATTAATTTTTTAAACTGCCATAGTTTCTGTTATACACCTATTCACCCCCCCTCTAGGTGTGTAAGGTAATTTGCTATCGCTTTTTCAACAATATTTAATTATAATAAGTACTATGAGTACTACCATATATGCTAGCCTGGTTGAAAAAGGCTATCAATATAAAGCTGGTTCGGAAGCGCCATATATAATTGCGTAATAGATACATACAATTAAAATATACTGACGGAATAATTTTTAAAAATTGAATATAGGGTCTGATTTTGTTTAACACCATTATAAGGTGGCCCGCAAAAAGCACGTAAGTTAGAGAAAATAATTATAGGATTCATAACTTTACTGATCTCCATGGCGCCCAAGTTTAAAAAAATAATAATAATTTAACTTGGAATTAATTAGGTCCCATGCATTTTTATAATTAACGTTGACATGTTCCTATTTTAATAATAATTAATGAGTATAGGGCCAAATGATAGTAAAATTAAGATTCCTGTTGATCTATTAATTAAGAGATTTAATATTACCAATTCCATACTTACTAATAAGTTTTGATTCAAATAACTAGTTTAATATTTAATTTGTTCATATATCATCTGTTTCAGGCAAAATGTTAATTATTCAAAAGCATTTTTCTTATAATTATGAAATGCAAGGATATATTATCTGATATTGACCTATTTATAAACTAATAGGGGAAAAAAGTGAAGGAAAAAGATAGGATCTCTCTTTCGATATTGACCTATTTATTCCAATATCAATGAGCATTGATATTGGACCCTATTATTAAATTCATCAAACTTAAATTTAATTGTTTTATTTAAAATAAATTTATATTAAACTCATTAAAATTCATTAACTCAAATTTTAAATTATAATACTTGAACATCATCCTTCAAATTTAAAAAATTACTATTTATCTATTAAAATAATTTTTTATTATTTTTTAATATATTTATTGAATTAATATATTATAAATATATTTTTTAGTTTCATAAAAAGACTACTATAGTCATAAAGAAATTTTATAAAATCTATCTCACAAATTGATATAATTTCATATAATCTATTAAATTTATTTTATAATAAAATTAATTTTATAATTTGACAAATTACATAAAATCATATTAATTTGTTATATTTATTTTGTAAAATTTCTTGTGATTAGAACATTTGTCATTAAATTTAAATTTTTTATCAAATTTTTAAAAAATTAATATAGCCAGTCATGACAAACCGAACTCCAACGTCTACAAAAAAACAAAAAGAACAGGAAAAAAAAACACAAAATATAAAAGAAGCCATCTTCTCGATCAATCGTGACTCGTGACGGCCTGAATGCAATAAATCATAATTAATTCGGTGCTCAGAAAAATTAAATATTGTGGAGGTGGCCCGTGACCGCCAAATTTATGGCTTTTGTTTTTGTCGTGCTGTGTACGACTTTCTCTCAAGTCAATTTATATTGTTGTTTTGTTTGAGAGGTTTGTTGAGATATCATTTAATTAAACCCAGATCACTCTATAGTACTTCTTATTTAATCAATGTTTTCATTTGTTAGACTCACTCACAAAGGTAATATTTGTTCAGAAGTTTCCCATGATTTAAAAATAAATTCATCTTTATTTTTATAAAAAATGATCTCACTCATCTTAGTATGCTTTTTAAAGGGGAGAAATGAGTGTTTAATCTTCATGATATTAAAACTTCTCACTGGACGAATAGAGGTTCATACTACTTATCATATTATAAGAATAAATGTGAAATTCTAATTTTTAAGGAAGATGTTAAAAAATAATCACATATTATTTGTAGACAAGATTTTGAACATATTTATAAATAATGAGACACAACTTAAAAATAAAATTATCCTAATTTTTATAAAGAATTATCATACTCCTCTTGTTAGACTTTTTAATAGGAGAAATGAGTATTTATTGGTAGTATTAGAGTCAAATTAATATATGACTGATAATGGGTTCCTGCAACCTACCCACGATGATGGTACCGATAATACCAACCCACACGTGAGGAGTCGTGTTGAGAAGTCCCACACGCACTACAAAAAAACTATTTATTTGCTACTATTTATTAGTTATAAATAGTTTATTTTATTCGTTAATAGTCTATTTTAATTACTAATAATCATTTTCATTGTAAATATTTAATCATTATGACCTATTTTTCTTATAATAACAGTTTAGAAATAAACTTATTCCTATTTTCATATAGAGTTACTTTACTTCTTCTATGATCTTTTAAAGAAAGAAATGCGTATTTCTTTAATATTTAGCTCGCGTGTTTGGAGGACTCATCATAAGGTATAATTAAAATCAATACATTTAGTATCTTCATTTTAAATTATAATTTTTGGAAGAAACGATCGATGATCCAAAAATATATCCTAGTATTTAATAAGTTTGAGAAGTACTGTTATACATTCTTCATTCAAAATTTTGTTATCTTCATTAATGTAATACATCTCAAGTGATTATTTATTTAAGTGGGAGACACACATTATAATATGCAACATTAATAAATATAATTGAAAATAATAAAAATAAAAATGAATAATATAATTCATATGCTAATCTAAGATCTGATTTGCTTATAAGACATATCTATTTTCATCTCATTTTATTTTATTTAATTATTACACAATTTCAAATTATAATATAAATTAATATCAATAATTTAACTTTTTCAAAATTTAATATAAAAATTATATTAAAAAGATATTTTATAATAATGTTTTATTTAATATTTTATTTTAATTTTAATTGATCTTAAATTCATCTCTAAAAATAAATCAAACCTAAATTTATAAAAACTGTTCCAACAAAAAAATATATATATATATATAGAAAGCTAGGTAAAGATCAGACTCTAGCTTGGAAAAAAACAGGAAAAAAAAGAAAGATGGAATGAAAAAATCTTCACAAGTTTTGATATAATGCTGAGGTTGGGAAGGTAGAGATCAATCATCGTGCTCGAGAGGACAGCTAGGTAGCTGCAGAAGTCCAAGTTTTGATATAAATGCGTGCATGCATTGAGACACAAGAAATCCAATATTCGCAATATTAGATATTTATTTAATTATGCTGAGGAAATGTGTATACTCAGATATTTGTATATCTCAAGTCAAAACAAGGGCATGCATGCACATGCATGCATAATATATATGATATGGATGACCGGATTATATATTGACGCTTGGCTTCCCTACAGTCATTCATTAATCCATTTTCTACAACTAAATATATATAAGGTGGCTCATGATGCGACACGTCGATCGTTTGTTATATAATATGAAAGATAATTCTTTTTGCAGTCTATATTTGATGGACTGTATTACAGTCTACATACAAACGCTCTATTTTTATAACTAAATGAAATGAAAATTTTAAATTTTTAAAGTTTCTTATTTATAAATAAGGGTGTTTGAATTAATTTTATTCTAAAATAATTTTTTTTTTATTTATTTATTACTTAAATTATAAAAGTGTCTAACTTTTAAAACTGTATACAGCAATGTCTTAATATAAAGGAGTAGTACTAGTAGATCCCAGATTCCCATACATGGCTTATAGCCGGAGACACAGTTGACACTTCACCTCTTTCAATATCTATCCATCAATGCCGGCCATCCCCACCAACTCAAGTACTTTTAATCCTATAAAAATACTAATGAGTTATGTTAGGAATAAATCACACTCGTCGTATTTTATCTCACATGTTATTATTTACATAAATAATAATATGTGAGATAGAATGTGCTGAATGTGATTTATCTAAATTATTTTATAATACTAATTAATTGGCCTCGATTGTCAATATCTCTCTCTCTATTATTTTGTATATATTCAAAGGTAATGTTACTATATGTTATCATCTAGACATTTTAATTTGATATTTTTTGTATTTTATTTTATTTTTAATTTTTAATTTTATTTAATAATTAAGAAAGTGATTATTAGTTTATTAATATTTTTTTATATTTTTTAAAAAATATCTAAATACATTAAAAAAAAGATATATCGATCATGTATATATATATATATTAATTATATTACTTAAAACTTTTACACTCGAATGAAATTTAATTTAAAGAATATTTAATTTGAACTTATTTTTGGTAATACGACAATTAGAATATTTGATTGAGCGGTACTTCTCGTCTTATATGCTTGTCTGCAATAAATCCAAGGGAATTAAATTAACTTTAAAACATTAGTCACTATTATTTTACTTTCATCCTATTATATAACACGTGTCGCGTTTATCATCATTACATAATTCTTTATTTAATAAATTCTTTATTATCTCAGGATTATAAATATATCACAATATCTTAATAACATAATGAAATAAAAATAAAAATAAAAATAAAGAGTGCCGTTAAGTACAATCATTTTTTCATATGCTTTTATATATTTTATTTATAAAATTGATCAAAATATTTATTTTCTATTAAAAAAGTGATGCAATCAATCATATTAATAAAGTGCATACAAGAATATAAAAAACTAATTACATATAAAATTTTTGAGAAAATATAAAATGAGAGTGCAGTCATGCATGTGTAGGGTTTAGGGCATAATGAAATAAAATGAGATCTAAATGTTTGGGGCGTGTAATTTGGCTGGACGTTTGGTGATCTCCTGATCTCAGGCATGGTGGACTCAATTTATTAAAAAATACAATTTATTTAATTTTTATTTTTTCCTGCGCGGTACGTAATATTGCATTGTGTACACGGCACGTCTAGTAATTAAGGGCAGAACCAAAATATATAAATATATAAGGCTTATAGCCAGGCACATCTCATTAACTGAGGGATTCATGGCGTTTGTACTTACGCGGTTTAGATTTAGGAGGACTTAAGTTTTACTTCTATTTTATTATTATATTTTTATAATTTTTTTATATAAAATATAAATTTTTATACAAAATTTTTAAATCTCAAATACTTTTTTTAAATTTTTAAATAATAATAATATTAAAAAATAAATTAAACTCATCTCAATTTATTTTATCTTTAAATCCAAACAAAACCTTAATTAACATAAGTTCCCTCCATATCTGCAGGTGAGACCATAGTTTTTTATTTTGTTGAGTCTGGAGACCAGTGGTTGAAACTTGTGTTAGAGGGTAGTTGAATTCCTTGGCCATTAATTTTGTTCCTTTTATTTGGGCAGTGCTGTTTAAATGGTAAAAGTGTTTTATAATTAATATTATTTCATAATCATTATAAATTTTTTAAATTTTTATATAAAATATAATAAAAATTTAACATTTTTAAATTTTCAAACAATATTAAATATTAAAAAAAATCTTTTAATAATATTTTATTCTACAACTTTTAACTTTTATCTTAATTCACTATTCAAACCACACATTAAACACACTCATTATTAATTCAAGAATCTTAATATCACTATTAAATATTAATTTGAATAAATATTTGACCCTCAAAATTTTTACACTCGCATATACTAGGACCACTAGGTTGTCTCAATTAGGCGTGTAAAATAGCTGAAATGAAACGATGATGATGATATTTGGTAGTTGCATGTTCATTTGAAATTATTTAAGTTTTGTTATTCTTTGTAAGTGTATTAATATATTCCAGATATGATTTTGTTATATACAGAGAGACAGGAAATGATTTTTTATATATTGCATATGATTTTGTTAAATACAATGACGGAGGAAATGATTTTATATATTCTTCATATGATGTTCTTTATATGATATGAATTTTGCTTTGCTCGGTTGTGTCTTACAGAAACAGAGGAAATGATTTTGTTATATGCAGAGACATTGGTGGTGTGTGCTTGTAAGGTCTTTTACACTGATGTATTTCTCCACCAATACATCTAGTACGCATTTGCTTGAGTTTAAAGGGATTTCACTAGTTGTATGCTGAGTGGATACCATGAATAGTATCCCATCTCGCTGTTATCAGTTATGAAATAATGCTTGGCATGCTCTGCATAGCGCCCCCCATTATCCATATTGTTACCAACTGAAAACTTTCACTAACAACTCAAGTATTAAATAACAGTGTGTGAGAGAGAGGGAGAAGGTGAAAAAGAGAGAGATAAATGACTGCCAAGTTAAAAATTGAAACTATTTCTTTCATACACTTCCTTATCATAGCTACCTATTTCCATTTGACTATTTCTTTATCTCTTTGATATGATACTAGTAACCTTGTCTACCTAAATTATTATTATGTTTTGTAAAAAGATAGCTGAATTTTAGGCTTAAAACCTAATTTTAGGCTTAATGAGTTTGATTGCTTGACTCTTCTTTGTTATAGGTTTTTTGCAAAGCTTGTTCTAGTTCTGTTACTTTTTTCTTATCAACATGGTCTTGCCATTATGGCAACAACACATTTGAACGGTCCAAATTAGTAAGGTAAATTGTTTTAATGTTGGAATAGCTTGTCATTTCATTTGAATTCAAAGACCTTATCATTTTTGTTCTCTATATTCATATTTGCACATATTTGCTGCAATTGAAATCAATGGAGAATGCATCAAGTTTTGAGAAGAAGAGTTGAAGAAGGCAATTTTGAGATCATAAAGAAGATTTCAACTTGTGCCAAAGAAAGATTTTAATGACGAATTCATGATATTGTAATGTTTCTTAGAAAATATAATTGATTAGAAGCATGATGAATTAAATTGCTGTTGAATTGTATAATTTTTATAGCATTTATTAAAAAATAATAAAAATAACGATTTAAATATTTGAATTGTAAAAATAATTTTTACAGTATATATTTCTGGCCCTCTAAACTACTAATTCCAGCGACCAAATGTCGCCACAAAAGACTGATTTTCATGCGGAAATTGTCGCTTGTGCTGAATATATTTCAGGCCATCTCACTACTTTTTGCAGCGACCGAATTTCGTCG
This sequence comes from Platycarya longipes, assembly GCA_036559045.1. Taxonomy (NCBI): domain Eukaryota; kingdom Viridiplantae; phylum Streptophyta; class Magnoliopsida; order Fagales; family Juglandaceae; genus Platycarya; species Platycarya longipes. The sequence continues at coordinate 2,865,785 of CM071792.1, forward strand.
CAAAAATTGTTTCTCTTCTGGCGTTTTCAAATCATGCCGGAAACTCTTTTTTCTCACCGGCGCCTTATCGGTGGCGAGAAATGAGCCAGAAAAAATTAATTGTCGCCAAAAATGCTTTTTTTTTTTTTGCAGTGATTGTTATGATCAAGATGCATGCAGCAAAGTCATGTATGTGTGTATGTTTGTAGAAGCTGCTAGAGCTAGCTAGCACATATATAAAACGTACTTCGAGTTAGGGGAGCCTAGATCAAATATGGTACGTCGTTAGTTCTATATAAGTAGATTGTTTTTTTTTTTTTTTTATAAGAATGGAATATAATGCTTGTAGAACTGTTGCAGACGTGGCGCTGATTGATTTTTTTTTTTTTTTCTCTCTAAAGGTAAGAATTTTATAAATAAAATTATAAGTTATAAGATACAAATTTCAATAAAGTAGAATTCTCTAACAATTATTTAAAAACAAACAAAACAAGTAACAACACCGAAAATAAAAAACGATTTCAGAGTAAAGAATATGGCTTCCACCAATTCCAACTAAAGGCATGTTGCCTAAAGTAATTTTAAAGAAGTCTATGATTAAAAGTCGTAGTAAAGGGAGGTGTTCTACATTTTGTTGAACTGGTCCGATTGAAGGGATTCTCATATTCATTTTATCTTAATTTTTGGCTATGAAAATAGGAAAATAGCAATCGAAAGAAGTATCGATGCATTGATAAAAGAGCATGGTGAACCCAAGGTTTCAAGTTTTACATCTAAATATAGATTATGATGGTAACAAATAAATTCAAAACTCAAATTCAAGGTGTCTACGCATGAATGAAGCTAAACACATCAAGAAATCAAGCATGAATAGGAAAGATAACAAGTCTACAAATGAAGCTCATAGAGTAATTTTGTACATTTCTTGATAAAATTCGAAATTGGATTAAGGTTCAAAATTAATATTTTCTCATAAAGCATCAAATTGCATTTTTCACATGTGCATGATATCATTAAAATGTTTAATTTCAAAAATTGTATTTTTCACATATGCATGATTTCATTAAAAGTCTTAGTTTTAAAAATTATGTTTTTCACATGTACATGACATCATCAAAAGATTTAATTTTGAAAATTATATTTTTTACATATGCATGACATCATCAAAAATTTGAATTGATAAGATAATTGATTGTCATCTTTGACATGTGCAAGTTTCGATTGATGCACTTTTGACAAATGCAAAAGGTAGATGATTTTGTTTGAAAATCTTGAAGGGTGATTATGTTTTTTTTTTTTGACAAATGTAAAAAGAATATGATTTGGTTTGGAAAATAAATCATGCTCATTTTATCATATGTGAAAAGTAAAAGATTATGTTTGAATATTTTGAAAAATGACTGGAGTTGTTTTTGACAAATGCAAAAATGAGATATTTTTATTTGAAAAATTTGAAAAGTGAATAGTACTCTTATTTGACATGTGAATATTTCAAATTTAAAATTGAAGACTCATTTGCTTATAAATAGCTCACTTGAGTTTTGTAAAATCACAACAAGAGTTTACACATCAGTTGCAAAACTTTGCATCATTCTTTCAAAACTTTCATTCTCTATTCTCTAAGTTTTATGCCTTGTTATTCATTTTGAGAGAGATATAGGTTGTACTGTATTGTTCTTATTTCACTCATTGATGAGTGTACTCTAATCATCTACCCATAATCAGCTCTTGTATTTGTAAGAGGTTGCGTATAATCCTTGTGTTTGTAGAAAGTGTTCTACACAGAGAATAGTTAAATCACCAAGTGTGAAGTGATTGTAAGTGTAGAGGGTGTTCGACACAGATTCTTTATAGCGGTGTTGCTCAAAGGTGTAATAGGTTTCTATCTCCACCTGAAGGAGATTGAATGGTGAATTTGAAAATCCTCAAGGGGTAGCTTGAGGCGAGGACGTAAGCAGTGAGGCTGAATCTTATTAAAATACTAAGTTTTCTTCTTCTTGTCCTTACTCTTTATATTTCCTGTTGATTCGTATTTTGTTTATATTTTATATTGTGTATTTGGTTTATAAGTGTTAATTTTTTAATATATCTCAATTCACTCCCCATTTTGTGTTAGTCATCTGGATAACAGACCACCACCTATATATTGTTGGCACGTGAGGAGCATACGTCACATTGGAGAGAAAACTGGTAATCGAAACCAAATGATCCAAGACTACTGAATGATCCATTGGTGTTGTGCGTGTCGGTAATGGACCCATTCTGGCGCGTGGTTCTCAAGCAAACTAACACAGATGTGTGACACTTATGTGCCGCACTTTTGGGCAGTTTTTTCCATCACTCCAATAGATCAACAATTGGAAATTCTAGTAGTCCGACACGTGGTAGTCAAAGAAGTTCGACAATTAGAAGATCGAGACTTCTTGGTGCAATGGGCTAAAAGTTTGGAACCAAAATTAGGAAAGTTAGAAAAAAACAATCCGAAAAAACCTTGTTAAGGTTGGATATGAGGGAGGGAGGACTTGAAGCTCCACACCCCTTTGGATTGAGTAGCGATAGTTGGAACAGGTAGAGAGGTGAGGACGTTAGAAAGAATACGAGTTTGGAAAAAAAGAACCTAGGCGCCCCTTCCATGGCAGTAATTGATGAATCGATTAATTATGTTCAATATATTATAATTTAAAGATACATGAATAAAAGGTAAAGGATCCTGACTATTAGGCATATTAAGGATGCCATTGACGAATCTGTGGCAATCCAGCCACCAATTGCTCAACAACAACAACAACAACAACAATAATAATAATAATAATAATAATAATTTTAAATCTAAAATTGGGGTTGGGATGTTACAGGTGTCCCCATTACTTGAGATGACGGTGACTTTTTTATTTAGAGCACAAGATTTTCAATACCTTTGAAAAATTGTAATCAAACAAAGATACTTTTGGCCTGAATGGTGTATTGTCGATCGAGACCTTTAAAAGATAATGGTTGAGAAAAGTAGCATTGCTCCCTAGTATTAAATGTAGAGCATTGGGTGAGAAGTTATTCTTGGAAAATTGGTAAAGGAACAAGTATTTTTGCTGTTGCTTGAACCTTTATTTTATCTTTCCCCACCATTTCAAACTTCAAACATAAACCAAAACAACAAAATTGTAAACTATAGACAGTAAGGCTCTTTCCTTCTTCCTCTGTTTTCATTTATTCCTTGCTCCTTCCACCCGAAATGGACCTGCAAAACCTCTTCATGTCCTCAAAACCTTTTCAGATCTCAACTTTAGCTTTAGCTCAGTAAATTAGACATAGATGGTTTCTTGGAGTAATTGTTTAGGAGTAGAAAATGACATAATCCGAACTTTTGAATGACTGGTTGGTTTGGCTTTACATTCATTCTGCATGGCCTGTTTCTGTATTTTCTTGATGTCTTTAGTTTTTAGTCTAATATACATTAAGTCACATAAAGCTAGGGACTAAAAATTCAAAATTTTCAAGTTTTGATAGAACTTTCATATTCAAGTGATGCTCTTCCTCCTTTGTATTAATAATACTCTATCCTCTGCTCCAAGACATGGATGAAATCCTAGAAATTCCTAAGCATCTGGCAATCCATCTTACATTTATAACAATTTCCATATTATGTAGTTAAATTGGGATTAAAATAACAAATTATGGGTTAATTTTGGATATGGTAATTGAGATGAGTTTTTCATAGTTTTTTTTTAATGTCCCTAGTTTTTTGATACTTCATTTGATTCCATATTTACTTATAGCTACAGATAAACATGAGAAACCGAACTGGAACATTAAGGTTGTCATAGGCAATATATCTATATTCATCCATTTTTCTTCTCTCTTCGGGGTTTGTCACAAGCATTTCTCCAATTTGATCATCAGTTTGAATGTGTTGGCACTCTTCCTTTTTTTTAATGTCAGAATGCTTTTTCATTAACATTTGAACGTAAATATAATATGTTTGATATGTAATTAACGAATATTAATTTTTATCGTTCAAATGTCAATAGGTCAGATTTACATTTGAATGTTTAAGAATTACATTCAAATGTTATTTTTTGTGACAATTTTCAACTTTCACAAAATTATATGTTCGAATGGTCGTTTGAATGTCAATAGGTCAAATTTATGTTCGAATGTTCAAGAATTACGTTCAAACATGATTTTTTATGACGATTTTCAACCGTCATAAAAAATTGTACGTTTGAACATTATATCAAATGAAAGACTTTCAATTATCATAAAAAATACTTTTTATGATGATTAAATAGTAAATTGTCACAAATATTTATTTGTGACGCATTTATTGTAACAATTGCTATGACAATTTCTAACTGTCACCAAAAATATTTTGTGATGTTTGGTAATTTTTTTATGTCATTTTTGTCTGTCCCTAAAGGCCAAATATATTGTAGTGCTATTTATTGAATTAATACATACCTACGAAGGTCGAATTAATGGCTTTTGCTGTCGACCTTATAAATTATGCAAAAATAATTGGGACGACTTTTAATTAAATGGTAGCGTCGTTTAAGTTTGGCTCTTGCACGTTAATTAGTTTATGACTCTGATTGGCCGCCGAACAATATTTAATTATAAAGCTGGTTCGCAAGCGCCATATATAATTGCATAATAGATATATACAATTAATATATACTGACGGAGTAATTTTAAAAAATTGAATATAGGGTCTGATTTTGTTTAACACCATTACAAGGAGGCCCGCAAAAGGCATATAAGTTAAGAGAAAATAATAGAAAATAATTATAGCATTCATAACTTTACTGATCTCTATGGTGCCCAAGTTTAAAAAAATAATAATAATTTAACTTGGAATTAATTAGGTCCCATGCATTTTTATAATTAACGTTGACATGTTCTTATTTTAATAATAATTAATGATTATAGGGGCCAAATGATAGTAAAACTAACATTCCTGTTGATTTATTAATTAAGAGATTTAATATTACCAATTCCATACTTACTAATAAGTTTTGATTCAAATAGCTAGTTTAATATTTAATTTGTTCATATATCATCTGTTTCAGGAAAAATGTCAATTATTCAAAGCATTTTTCTTATAATAATTATGAAATGCAAGGATATATTATCTGATATTGACCTATTTATAAACTAAAAAGGGAAAAAAGTGAAGGAGAAAGATAGGACTCTCTTTCGATATTGACCTATTTATTCCAATATTAATGTGCATTGATATTGGATCTTATTATTAAATTCATTAAATATAAATTTGATAATTTTATTTAAAATAATTTTATATTAAATTCATCAAAATTTACCAATTCAAATTTTGAATTACAGTATTTGAGTATTATTTTTCATATTTAAAGGATTATTATTCATCCATTAAAATATTTTTTTATTATTTTTTAATATATTTATTAGATGAATATATTATAGACATTTGTATTATTTCATAAGAGGATTGTTATAACTATAAAGAAATTCTACAAAATTAATTCTACAAATTGATATAATTTTATATAATTCGTTAAATTTATTTTATAATAAAATAAATCTTATAATCTAATAAATTATATAAAATTACATTAATTTATTAGATTTATTTATAGAATCTCTTGTGATTAGAACATTTGTCATTAAATTTTCATCAAATTAATATTTTTTATCAAATTTTTTAAAAATTAATATAGCCAATCATGACAAACCGAACTCCAAAGTCTACAAAAACAAAACAGGGAAAAGAAAAAAACACAAAAATATAAAAGAAGTCATGTTCTCGATCAATCGTGATTCGTGACGGCCTGAATGCAATAATTAATTCGGTGCTCAGAAAAATAAATAAATATTGTGGAGGTGGCCCGTGAGTCGTGACCGCCAAATTTATGGCTTTTGTCGTGCTTTTGTAAGGAAGTAAAGGATGGACATGAAATTACAAACAAACCTCATAGACCATGAGCAGGACCGTAATTAGCTAGGTACGTAAAAGAATACTAAATTTTGGTTAAATAAACGTTCTAATTTCAATTTCAGTGAATCCCACCTCGTACGTATAATGTACGTAAATACAAGGAAACAAAATTATAAATAAACGTCTAAAAAATTATAAAGAGATGATGTTAAAGCATTTGAATTTTGATCTCAATATATATATATATATATATGATAGGATTGAGATCTCTACAATCGAGAGTACAAGCTGGGACAATGTATGTATTTTTTTAAACCTCTCTAGAATAATAATTTGTCAACGTGGATGTACTTGTCAGTACGACTCTCTCTCAAGACAATTTATATTGTTGTTTTGTTTGAGAGGTTTGTTAAGATATAATAACTAAACCCATATCACTCTACAGTACTTCTTATTTAATTAATGTTTTCATTTGTAAGACTCACTTACAAAGGTAATATTTGTTGAGAAGTTTCATATGATTTAGGATTAAATTTATTTTGATTTTTATAAAAAATTATCTCACTCTTTTGTCCCGCTTGGATTCGGAAATGAGATAAGTTGAGATGAGTTTAATTTAGTTTTTAATATTATTATTATTATGAGATTTGAAAAATGTATATTGGAATTTGAAAAATGTGTATTGGGATTTGAAAAATGTGTATAGAAATTTGTGTTTTGTATAAAAAATTATAAAAATGTAATGATAAAATAGAAGTGAGTTGAGATGAGCTCAACTCACTTCTAAATCCAAACGGAGCTATTATGCTTTTTAAGGGAAGAAATGAGTGTTTGATCTTCATAATATTATAACCTCTCACAGAATAAATGGAGGCTTACATTACTTACCATGTTATAAGAGCCAAAAAACAAAAAAAAACAAACAACCTACATGTGAGAGAGGATGTTAAAAAATAATCACATATTGCTTGTAGACAAGATCTTTGACATATTTATAAAGAATAAGACACGACTTAATTAAGAATAAATTTATCCTGATCTTTATAAAGAATTATCGCACTTATCCTATTAGACCTTTTAATAGGAGAAATTAATATTTTTTCATAGTATTAGAGTTAGATTAACATATGATCGATAATAAGTTTCTACGACCTACCCACAAAGATGGTATCGACAATACAGGACCACACGTGAGGGGGCGTGTTGAGAAGTCTCACACACACTACAAAAAAATTGTTTATTTGCTACCATTTATTAGTCGCAAATAATCCATTTCAGTTATTAATAATCTAATTTAGTCACTAATAATCATTTTCGTCTCAAATATTTAGTCATTATTATCTATTTTTTTATAGTGATGGTTTAGGAACAAATTCATTCCAATTTTCATATAGAGTTACTTCACTTATTCTATTAGGTCTTTTAAAGAGAGAAATATATATTTCTTTAATATTTAGCTCACATGTTTGGAAGACTCATCGTAAGGTATAATTAAAATCATTACATTTAGCATCTTCCTTTTAAATTAAAATTTTTGGAAGAAACGATCGATGATCCAAAAATATATCCTAGTATTTAATAAGTTTGAGAAGTACTGTTATACATTCTTCATTCAAAATTTTGTTATCTTCATTAACGTAATACATCTCAAGTGATTATTTATTTAAGTGGGAGACATACATTATAATATGCAACATTAATAAATATAATTGAAAATAATAAAAATTAAAATGATTAATATAATTCATATGCTAATCTAAGGCCTAGTTTACTTACAAGATATGCATGCTTTCATCTTATTTTATCTTATATAATCATTACACATTTTTTAAATTTTAATATAAAATAATATAAATAATTTAACACATTTTTTAAATTCTGATATAAAATAATATAAATAATTTAACATTTTCAAATCTTAATATAAAACTTATAGTAAAAAAATACATTATAATAATATATTATTTAATTTTGTATTTTAATTTAAATTTATCTCAAACTCATATTTGAAATAAATTAGGCCTAAATTTATAAAAACTGTTAAAAAAAAGGTAGGTAAAGATTAGACTCTAACTTGGAAAAAATAAGAGAAAATTTGGGGATCAGTCCGTCCGATCGCCTTAAAAAATAGACGTCAGCGGCGGTAGGCGATACCGCCCATACCATCGTAACCGCTGGTCCAAAACGGGTTTAAAGCTGCGTGGGGCACACTGGAGGTCATCAGGGATCGCCGTCGCAGGGATAGAGTTGCTAGGGGCCAGAGGTCACGATGGTATAGGTAGTGTCGCCTACCGTCGCCGGTGTCAATTCTGTCTGAGTTGAGGCCGAATATCATATTTATTTTATTTTTTTATTATATTTTTTATTTCTTTTATTGTATTTTTAAAATTTAAAATTTTATTTTATTTTTTATTATATTTTTATTGAAGGATTGTTTTAAATAGAGATCGAACCAACCGATATTCAGCGTCTTCAAGAAGAAAAAGAAAAAAGATGGAATAGAAGGGCTTGTAGGTAGAGATCAATAATCATACTCGAGACGACAGCTAGGTGGCTGCAGAAGTCCAAGTTTTGATATAAATGCGTGCATGCATCGAGACACAAGAAAACCCAATATTCGCAATATTAGATATTTATTTATGGGTAATGCTATTTTATCCTTTTATTTTGATATTTTAATTTGATATTTACATATTTTATTTTATTTTTTATTTTTTTATTTTACTTAATGATTAAAAAAGTAATTATTAATATATTGATATTTTTTTCATATTTTTTAAAAATATTTAAATACATTAAAAAAATATGACAAGAAAAATAACAAAAAAAATCATTTTTTCCCTATTTTTTTATCATCATTTTTTAATATATTTAAATATTTTTAAAAAATATAAAAATATATTAATATACTAATAATTACCTCCTTAATCATCAAATAAGATAAAAAATAAAAATAAAAATAAAAATATATGAGATATCAAATTAAGATATTAAAGTGAGAAGACAAAATAGCATTATCCTCTATTTATTATGCTGAGGAAATGTAACATGTATACTCAGATATTTATATATCTGAAGTCAAAACAAGGGCATGCATACATATATATCACATGGATGACCGGATTATATATTGACGCTTGGTTTCCCTACAGTCATTCATTAATCCATTTTCTACACTAAATATATATAAGATGTCTCACGATGCGACACGTCGATTGTTTGTTATATGGCTTATAGCCGGGGACACAGTTGACACTCGACAATACATGTCCTTGATGAATAACTATCCATCAATGCCGGCGCCGGCCATGCACCAACTCAAGTACTTATAATTCTATAAAAAACTTCACCAGAAAATGCTAATTACTGTATTATTAGAATACTGATATTGGATTAATCAAATGTCAATATTTTTTAATATTTAAAAAAAATTATTTAAAAACTTCCTACATCAAATTAGTTATTTGCTTTTCATAATTTCAAAAGGCTACAATATCTTCATATTTCTTTCCATATTTAAAAAGAACTATTCACTTCTTCAACGTTTATTTTATTATTTATTCTTCGCCCAACAAAAGTTAAGTGTTTTTGCGGTCACTGATATCCACACAGTCATGGCTTGTGATTATGCCCTCTGAAAGCGATTCATACACTGATAGCATACTTAATTACATTAAGAATTATTTATATTGAAAATTATGAAAAAAATTAAAAAAATAATTACATTAAAAAAATAATTACATTAAGAATAATTTTATATTTAATATATTATATGAAGTTATATTATTTATGAATATGTTATTATTGGAGGTTATTGAAGAATATGAAAAAAAATTAAAAAATAAATAAATATAAATAATAAAAAATATTAATATTTTATTATTATAAAGAATGTGATAGCTAATCCAATATAGACTTTATGTTTTGAATAATTAACTAAAAAATGAAAAGTTGTATATTTTTAAAATTTTGAAGATGGAGATGACCAATCCAATACTAATGCTGTTATGCATATATCCAATATAAGGTTTCTTTGTTTCCAAACACAATCTCATGTTTACAGATCATTTTCGTTGAAAATTAAATATATATCGTAACTGATAAGTTTTTGTCTTAATTTAAAGACTTAAATGAAAAAAAGATATATCGATCAATATCTATATGATCACTTAAAACTTTTACACTCGAATGAAAATTAATTTAAAGAATATTTAATTTGAACTTATTTTTGGTAAATAATTAGAATATTTGATAGAGCGGATTTTCCTCGTCTTGTATGCTTGTCTGCAATAAATCCAAGGGATTTAAATTAACTTTAAAACATTAGTCATGACTACTATTTTATTTTTATCCTATTATATTGTAACTTGTGACTCATTTATCATCGTTACATAATTCTTTATTTGATAATTCTTTATTATCTCATGATTATAAATGTATCACAATATCTTAATAACCTAATGAAATAAAAATAAAGAGTTCTGTTAGATATAATTATTTTTGCATATTTTTTGATACATTTTATTTATATGATTGATTAAAATATTTATTTTATATTAAAAAAAATAAAATCAATCATAATAATAAAATGCATAAAAAATCAGAAATAACTACATATAAAAATTTTTGAAAAATAAAATGAGAGTGTTGTCATGCATGTATAGGGTTTAGGGCATAATGAAATAAAATGTGATCAAAAAGTTTGGGGCGTGTAATTTGGCGACGTCTCCTGATCCCATGCACGGTGGCCGACTCAATTTATTAATAAATACAATTTATTTAATTTTTATTTTTCCCTGCGCGCCGCGCGGTACGTACGTAATATTGCATGGTGTGTGAAGCGGCACGTCTAGTAATTAAGGGCAGAATCAAAACATATAAATATGTAGGGCTTATAGCCAGACACATCTCGTTTGCACTTAATTTGCAGAAACTTCTCGTGAAAACGACTTGGCGTAAGGTTCCTCTATATAATATGCAGAAGGAGACCAGTAGTTGTAACTTGCCTTAAAGGGTAGTTGAATTCCTTGGCCATTAATTTTTTTCCTTTTATATTTAGGCATGCAGTACTGTTTAAATGGTAAAAGTGTTTTATAATTAATATTATTTCATGACATGAATTATAATTTTTTTTTTTAATTTCACATAAAATATAATAAAAATTCAACATTTTTAAATTTTTAAATAATATTAATATTAAAAAATAATATTTTATTCTGCAACTTTTAACCTGTGTCTTAATTCACTATCCAAACAGCACATTAAACACACTCGATTATTAATTCAAAAATCTTAAGATCACTATTGAATACTAATTTGATTAACTATTTGACCCTCAAAATTTCATGACAGTACAGCTCGCATATACCATAGAAGTCCGTAATTGATCATGATATATATTTTAGCTCGATCGATGTCGATTTGCATGGCAACAACAACAAAATTAATGAAATAACAAAAAAACATCTCTTGCATCGATATTATAAAGATCATGATCAAGTTATTTTAAAAAATTACTACAAGAAAAACAGATATTTATGACATTTTAATTGTAATCAGAATGACTGTTTTTATTGAAAATACTTTTTTGCGATATTCTTTTTTACTTTTTGTGATAAAATTTCATGTCGCAAAAATTCAATTTTTTTTATAGTGAATTCATAATTATTGAAAATAAATTTGTATTAATTGTAGAGAACCTACTGGCTTAGACGGAAAATCCTCCAAAATATATCGAATTAAACCTCAATTTGAAAGTACTCTAAAAAAGCGTACTAGCTAGAACCTTCGCACGTCCTAATGTTTTGTCTTTGACTACTGCTACAAGGAGATAGTTAAATTAAACCACGTACTAGAAGAGCTGATCTGCGTTTCATTTCGATGATCCCTATCTTAATTTTTAGTTTTTATATATAAAAGTTTCAGGGTTTTCTTTTTTCAAATTATATATAAATTATCACGGCCTGGCTTCTGCATAAGTTAAATTTTCATGAATCAATATTTAAATTCTAATTCCTTTAAAAATCTCTAAACATGTTCGGATTTATTATTAATATTAATATAATTACTCGTCCTAATTATGGATGTTGGTTATAATATTGAAGTGGAATATTCAATTAAAAAATCATGTGTCTACAATTTTAAAGAGTGATTAAAAGAACGTTAACCCCACAAAATCAGTCGAGTCCCAATATTAATGCACATTTAAGTACTTATTAAGATTCCAATCGCGATCGGGAATTAGGATTAATGTACGTCTAATTAATGATGACCTAAATTACCTAGCGATCGATATTGCACATTGTCATTTAGTTGAAACTATTTATTATCATAACAACATTCAATATAATAATAAAAATCTCTTATATAATAAGAGATAAATATATATACAGTCCAGGAAAAAGAAAAGGAAAAAGAAAGAGAAAGACGTCGAACAGATATAAACGATATTTATTATGAAATAAGAAAAAAAAAGTCATATAATAAAGAGGAAATATAACACCAATTAATTATAAGGATGAAACAAAATTAGCACGTACGAGCTCCACTTTAACTGGACCCAACATTGTTATGATCAAGGTGCATGCAAGTTAAGTCATGTACCATGTGTGTGGTCACGGTCATTCAATTGTCTAGTAGGCCCAAGCATGAGTCTGTACGTTTGTAGAAGCTGCTAGAGCTAGCACTTACAGAAAATTAACGGTCTTCCAGTCAGGGTGGCCAGACCTGTTGCGGAAGTGGCGCTGACTTATTTATTTTTTTAAAAAAAATTTTCTCTGAAGGTAAACCTTTCATAAATAAAACTATGAGTTAAGGCTGAAAATAAAAGTTACAAGCTACAAGTTTTGGTGAGGTAAAATTATCTAATAATTATTTAAAAATAAACAAAACAAAAAATAACACTAAAAATTAAAAACGATTTCAGAACTAAAAATATAGCTCTCATCAATCCTAACCGAAGGAAAGCCACCTAAAATAATTTTAAAATAACTTGATGAATAAAATATTTGACTGCGATTAAAAGTTATAGTAAAGAGAGGTATGTTACATATTGTTGATCTGATCCGATTGAAGAGGATTCTCATATATATATATATATCTACTTTATCTTAATCTTTGGTTAAGAAAATAGCAATCGAAAGAAGTATCGATACACCGACAAAAGACCACCGCCTATATTGGGGCGGAACTAGCCCAAAGGGTAGCCCCCAAATATTTTTTAAAATTTTATATGATATATAAATAGATATAATATTTTTTATATAATTAAAATTTCCACCCTAATTTTAAAAAATAAATAAATTGTCCCCCCTGGCACCAATATTTAAGTTTTTTAAACTTTAATTTTTCACTTTTATTTAAAGATTGGTACTCAAATTGTCTCCCTCACTTTATCTTGATGTGTTGTTATATCTAAAATTTCAAAATATGTTTATATTATTTGAGTTATGCAGACGAGTAGTAATTTCAGAAAAATCAAAAATTTATTATTTAATTGACAAGTTAATTTATCTACTATTAACTTTTCTTTTTATTGCTATTACTGAGCGAACATTTTCTGCCATGAATTTCATGAATTTATAAAAATTAGATTGCTTACTTGAATAGAATATGAGTTTCTTATAAATCATTTGCTAGTTTACATTGAGAAAAAATTTATTATGAATTTCATTTCATAGATAACAATAGATGAATTTTATTCTATGAAAGGTCATTGACGAACTTAATTTGAAAGAAAAATTCTAAATTCATATATCATTTTTTTTTTCTTTTTGTAATGGTCTCTAGCAAACTATGAAAAATCAAAAAAAAAAATCTTATAAAATAATTTAAAGATATTTATTTTTTGTATACAATTCTTTAATGTATGATTATTGTTTTTATATATAATCACGTGCAAAAAATATATATTATTTATATTCACGCATACCCATATTTTGTCAATCGCCCTCTCAAATACCAAATCTTAATTCCACCCCGACGCCTATATATTTCTAGAAGATTGAATCACTTGCAGATACTCTCGTTGCTATTGGCGAGACTCAGAGAAACAGAAATTGTTTCCAATTAGCTGGCCGGTTTTAATTCTTCATATGACTCAATTGTCACTTCCGTATCCACTAGAGTGGATCCCATGTCTCTTGAAGAAGTCTTTAGACATTAACTGGCCTATGAACTTTGACTTGAACAACACTCTTCAATTGAACTCTCAATTGGCTTAGTCAATGTGGCAACTCGTAGTGATAACAACATTGGACATGGTAGAAATTTTAATTCTCAAAGTCATCAAGGCAATTAGAGTCATGGTTGTGGCTATGAAAGAGGCTACAACAATCATGGCCAATCAAGACCAACTTGTCAAGTGTGTGACAAAATCGGTCATGTTGATATCTCTTGCTATCACCGTTTCGATCGTGTATAAATGTTGATGAATAAATCTCACATTGTCTGTGAACAATGTATTAGACATATCTATAAGAAATGAGTAATCCTCTTTTGTTGAACTAGTTTTATAAGATAAATTAAATTCATGAATTTCTTTATGGTATTAGGGTATCAGAGCCTATTACAGGATGAATAGGGGTTCACACTATTTATTATGTGATAAAGACTAGAAAAAAATGACCTGCATGTAAGGGAAGATGAGATAAGTTAAATTCATGAATTTCTTTATGGTATCAGGGTATCAGAGACTATTACAGGATGAATAGGGGCTCACACTATTTATTATGTGATAAAGACTAGAAAAAAATGACCTGCATGTAAGGGAAGATGTTGATCAGGAATAAATTTCACATTGCTTGTGGGCAATGATTTAGGCATGTTTATAAGTAATATACAAGTATCTCTTGTTGAACCAGTTTTATAAGATGAATTAGGCCCATAAATTTCTTCAAAAGTTAAATGCAAGCTTTTCTCACTACTTCTTCAAAGGTCATCAGCCCATCTAGACCACAATTGGTACCTGGATTCTGGATCAACAAATCATATTATCCATGACTTCCAGAAACTCAACATTCAAGCTGAGCCATATAGGTACGAATCAAATCCAAGTAGGCGATGGAACAGGCTTGGAAATTGCTCACATTGGGAAATCTCATTTGAACTCCACAAACTTTATTTTTTTTTTTGAATAATGTCTTACATATTCCTGGATTTAAGAACAACTTAATTTTTATTCAACAATTTATTGATGATAACAATATTTTTGTTGAGTTTCATTGTAATTGATTTTTTGTGAAGGATGAGTGCATGGGAAAGGAACTTCAGGGAGGCCAGACAAACATCCTTTTATAACTAGTGCATGAGCACTAAAGAAAAATAACTAGGGAGACATTAGAATCTAAGCCAGACCCACGTGCTTGCTTTCATGCATGTAGCCACTCGACTATCAGATTTGGAAGATTTGATGGTGGCGAATTTTTTGGTCTAACACATGTGGCAATATAAGCGTAAGGAATAGGATCTGTGCGAGGCTATTAGCTCCAAGCGCACCTGTAAGTGATGCATGCATGAGAGGCACTTGTCGCTCTTTTCATAATACTGTTGTTTGTAACTGAAGGATTGGTCGCCTAAGAGTCTTCTCGTATAATGCGTGTCTCTTGGAGGTTAAAGGGAAAATCTGCATATAGGATTATCAGTCTTTTTTAGCCTTGGAGGAAATCTTCATTTTATTGCATAGCCCCTAGATGACCTAACCCATAACTAGGAACACCTACAATTATCCCATTCGAGAGATGACTTGGAATCACATTATTCTTCAGGAAACGAGGACTCTTGCTTTTAGTCCATGGCTGCCTCCTCTACTGTTAGAAAAATACAGAAAAAAAAAACCTCAAGTTTAGCTTAAAAAATTACTCCACAAGTTTCTCCAGACTGATAAAACACCATTGATTCATCTTAGTGGTTAGTGCACTACGTAGTATAAAACTAGAGCGTCACTAAATAAATCCACAACCTAAGAACAATTTTAAGAGAGAACAAAAAGAGAGAGAGGTTTTCTGGTTTTTTCAGATTAAATTCAAAAACCAAATTGGTGGGGACTATTTATAGTCAAGCCACATACGGCTGACTTTAAAAACCAGCCATTACACTGCAATTAAATTGCAGTTACAAAAAAAATGTAACAACTTGTAACGTATGGCCTTTAAGCCAAACGTTACAAGCTATGTAACGTATGACATTAAATGCCATACGTTACTGGCAAAGGGAGGGGGGCAGCCCACTTGGGCGCCCCTCCTGTTTACATCTCCCACTCGCACACAGTGGGCATGATCCCAGGTCTGTATCTCTCTTATGTTCTCAATCTTGTTCATACAAGTAAATAGGCCGTGCGACCACCAAGCACATCTACAGAAAGGTGGGAGTACATATACCTAATCTCTCCTAGAGAAGACCAGCATAGTAACATCCCTGAAGCGTATGGTCATGTCCTAGACTTATTCAATCGTATCAGGTCAAACATTTTCGAACCCTCTTGAGTTAATAAACTCAAAACAATGCTTTGACTTTTTCCAAATCTTTTCAATGTGTTCACAACCTTAGTCGCTACCAGTATATAGCGTCATAGTTTGAAGTCAGCAAACACTATCGAAGATACGATATCGAAAAAATCTTCCTTTTGCACTCATATCATTTAAGTTTGGTTAAATCGCTTTCCTAGCAATGCCTCTTTAGACCGAATCAATCATGGCCATAGACAGCATGCCAAAGTAGCAGACATTATAACCTCCATCTTGTGACATAGTCAAAAGTAAAGGACACCAAAAAATGAGACTCACACAGTGCGAAAGAGGGGAACTATTTACTCACTTATTCATATGGTCGAATAAGCACATGTAATATGAATCACATGCTACGGTAGATTTCTCAAAGAGCATAGGTCTATATCAACACCGTACAGATCTTAGTCTAGGCGCTCATTAAGCGTCTAACCCAAGTTTCTCTATTTGCACACCTCCAAGGCATCAAAGAGAATCTCGCATTTGGCTAATCTCAGGCTACATGGATGGTGGGTAATCCATTCACAGTCTTCTCAGAAGACCTCATCTTAGCTCCCACTAAAGCGACATATCTTTGTGTCAACTAACTTATCCATTTGGACAAGTACTTAGGGACACAATGTCTCATCTCTTCTCGCTACTAAAGCGCTAGAGGCAATTGCTCGTGTGAGTGAGCCAATCTTAGCCTGTTGACATATCTTGTGTGTGTGTATTAGTAAAGGATAACACGATAAAGACAAGAACTGAATCATATTGTATTAATATCCCAAAGGAAATGTTACATCTCAATGTCATTTGAAATACAAATTACATTTACAATCTACGTAGTCCTAGATTCCTAACATGAGCCTCATATACATCTCGTGCAATAGGCTTTGTTAAGGGATCAGCAACCATGCGACTCGTAGAAAGATGTTTCAGAACCACTTCCTTTTGCGCTACCATATCTCTGATGTAGTGATATCTGATATCTATGTATTTGGTTCTTTCATGATATTTTGAGTCCTTAGCATATGCGAGAGCTGCCATGCTATCACAGAATATCATCATCGGATTTGAAGTATCCATGCCAATGTCTAAATGCTTGAGGAACCTCCTTAACCAAACAGCTTCTTGAACTGCTACAGAACAAGCTATATATTCTGCCTCCATGGTAGATAGAGCTATGCAGGGTTGTTTCTTGATGCTCCATGTAATGGCGCCATTGTTGAGCAGAAAGACATACCCAGTGGTTGATTTGCGCTCATCTAGGTCACTGCCCCAATCGGCATCACTATAACCTTTTAGCTGCATATCTGAACCCTGATAGCACAACATATAGTCCGCAGTTCCCTTGAGATATCGCATAATCCTCTTGACTGCTTTCCAGTGAGCCAGTCCGGGGTTAGATTGAAATCTACTCACTAAGCCAACTGCATAGCATATGTTAGGTCGAGTACACATCATTGCGTACATCAAACTACCCACAGCATTAGCATAAGGGACACGGGCCATCTTTTACTTTTCTCTTTGAGTCTTAGGACACAACTCTTTAGACAAATTCTCGCTTCTTGCAATAGGGGTGTCAATGGGCTTACATTCACTCATTAGGAAACGCTCAAGAACTTTATTTATGTAAATCTGTTGAGACAAACACAAAAGTCTCTTAGAGCGATCTCTATACATTTTAACTCCTAGAATGTATTCTGCCTCACCCATATCCTTCATCTCAAAATTGAAGGACCACTCTTTTGTGGCAACTATCAACCCTTTATCATTTCCAGCTAGTAATATGTCGTCAACATAATGAAACTCTTCTTAGACCTTTTGACATAGACACAATGATCCTCTGTGATCATCGTAAACCCATTCGAGAGAATGACTCGATGGAATCTGAGATACCATTGTCTAGATGATTGTTTTAGGCCATATATAGATCGTTTGAGCTTGCACACTTTGCGCTCTTGACCTTTGACCACAAAACCCATGGGTTGATCCATATAGATCTCCTCATCTAGTTCTCCAGTGAGAAATGCTATCTTAACGTCCATCTGGTAGAGTTCCAAATCCATTTTTGCTACTATAGCTAGAATTAGGCGAATTGAGGCAAACCTCACCACTGGTGAAAATGTTTCCTCATAGTCTATACCCTCTTGTTGAGTATATCCTTTCGCCACTAAGCGAGCTTTGTACCTATCTATTGATCCATCCGACTTGTGTTTGATCTTAAGAACCCATTTGTTCCCAATAGGTTTACGCCTTGTCGGTAAATCAACCAGATCCCAGACCTGGTTGGTTTTCATAGACTCAATTTCATCATTAAGTGCTTTCATCCATTCATCTTTAGTAGAAGATGAGAGAGCCTCATGAACTGTCCTAGGCTCATTATCATCATGCGGAGCTACCATGAAAGCTTCTCCTTCAATCTCAAAACGACGACGAGGAATACTTTCACGTGTGCTTCTACGCGGCTGAGGTTGTTGTGATTGATTGACGAGTGGTGTGCTCCCACTCGAATTCAAGTTATTTTTAAAATTTGTAGGAACTTGAAAAATTTCTTCCTCATTCTTAACTAAATTCTTTGGAGCACTTTCCTCTTGTTCTATAATCTGATGGAGTTCTAAACTCCTATCAACCTCACATCTACATGGAAACTCATCTTCAATGAAATCCACATCTCGTGACTCAATCTCAGTCACACTTCCATCAGTTTGTTCACCTATTAACACATACCCTTTAGAGTGTTCTGAGTACCTTATAAAGATACACTTCTTCCCTCTAGGGCCTAACTTTCCATACTCAGGAGAAAGATCGTGAACAAAACCCATTGAACCCCATGGCCGCAAGTTACTCAAATTGGGTTTCTCGCCGATCCATAGTTCATATGGAGTGGAAGTTACTGATTTGGAGGGAACTCAGTTAAGAATGTAGGCAGCAGTCAAAAGAGCATCCCCCAAAAAGAAATCAGTAGGTTTGCTTGCGCCATCATTGACCTAACCATCTCAAGCAGTGTTCGATTCCTCCTTTCCACCACGCTATTTTGTTGTGGCGTACTTGGCATCGTCAATTGTCTTTTGATTCCTTTTTCATCACAGAGCCTTTTAAATTGCTCAGTAAGATATTCTCGTCCTCGGTCAGTTCTCAAAGTTTTTAAACTCTTGTCTAACTGATTTTCAACCATTCTTAAATATTGCCTAAAACACTCCAATGCTTTAGACTTATGGGAGATTAAGTAGACATGACCATAACGTGAAAAATCATCTATAAATGTGATGAAATAAACACCTCCGTGTCTCGCCCTTATAGTCATTGGACCACAGATGTCTGAATGGACTAATTGTAGTGGAAAAGATGCCCTATTGGCTTTTCCAAACGGTTTTCTCTTAGCTTTTCCCATTAGACAATGTTCACATGTGGGCAAGATGACCTTAGCGAGATTGCCCATCAGGCCTTTTCTAGCTAACTGAGTCATTCTAACTTGCCCTATATGGCCAAGCCTAGCATGCCATTTATATGAATCCAAATTATCAGATGTAGAAAGAAAAGCAATAGATTCATTCATATTTGAATAATCCAAATTCATTATCATAAAACCGTCTTGAAGAAAAGCATTGCCATAAAACACATGGCCCAAATAAAAGGAAACATGATTGTTATCAAATTCAATCCGAAAACCAAGTCTTAAAAGAGTAACTACAGAAAGTAAATTTCATCGGATTTTGAGAGCGTATAACACATTATGGAGGAAAAGAGTGCGGCCACCCTGCAAGTCCAGCTTGTAGGTACCAAGTCCTAGCACCTCCATGCTAGCTCCATTCCCCACCTTGATATCACGACTCCCAGCTGGAATCCGGCGATATTCCACAAATCCAACTCTATCTCGCGTTATGTGCTCGGTCGCTCCTGAATCAACAGTCCACACAGGATAGGAGTGAGCAACCATCACATGGCTAGTTACAAAAACAATACGAGAAAAGTTAGAGTATACCTTATTCGGCTTAGTGCAGTCACGAGCGAAGTGGCCTTTCTTTCCGCAATTGTAACACTCTAATTTTGACTTGTTCTTCCCACGCTTGCCCCTTTTGCTGCGCTGAGAAGTTCATGACACCTTCTTAACTTGTCCAGCAGCTACCCCATTCTTGGACTTCCAACGCTTAGGCCTTGATGCCTTGCGTGAACCAGAATTAGCCACATAAGCCGAATGATTAGGTTTAGCAGCCTCTAGGCGCTCAGCTTCCAATTCCAAGTGACGTGAGACATCATCAAAATTTTTGATATTCTCATTATGCGTCAAATTTTGGCTCATATTCTCCCAAGAACTCGGTAGTGATCTTATCACTGTCTGGACTTGTTGTTCATCAGTCAGGTCGTTTCCTGCTGTCTTAAGTTCACGGATCATGGTCGATATAGCCTTAAGATGCTGCTTCATCGTATGGTCAGTGTGCATCTTATAGGAGTCAAACCTCATGGTTAATCCAAGTAACCTAGTGGCCGAAGTTCCACCAAACTTCAACTTCAAAGCCTCCCACATGCTTTGGGCAGTGTCATAGGTCTCGAACTCACACATTAGATCATTGTGCGTGCTGCTTAACATTATTATGCGTGCGTACCGATTTTTCTTAGCCCATTCAGAATAGACTAATTCATCTAATTTGTGTTGTTCTGAGTCCGCTTCCTTGAGCTTAGTCAGGGAGTGAGACAAGGCCTCTACGACTTCTTGCTCATCTAAGACATACTGGATCTTGTGATGCCATATGTCATAGTTCTCCCCATCCAATTTCTCCCACTTGTTTAAATCGGCAACTATACTTTTGGATGTCATTTCACTACAAAATGCAAATGAGGGATATTACACACACACCTAAGAAATCTGCCGCATCCATTCAAGCTAGAAAAGAAATAATTTAGACATGTCGCAAGATTGAAAAATCGCTAGGCTTCAGAATCATCTCTTGCACCACAATATCCAATTATTAAATTTCTAACTTAATTCCCGCGCAAATTTTAAAAAAAATATGGAAGATTTAATCATAAATCTCAACCATACTCCCACTATCTAAAGTAGTCACCTAGTCCTAGTCACGCATAGGGACAGATCCTACTAAAATCGCAGTAACCTGTTGGGCCAGTCTACAAAGACAGCTACAACAACCACAGCAGCCTGTTGGATCAGTCTACAAAGATGGTTCATATAAGACCATTACAGTCTATTTTTCTTGTTCCATCAGTGCATTTACAGTTCTTACTGGGGCTACCATGGTATTGTTGCTATACAATGTATTTACAGTTCTTACTGCGGTCACTGCAATTCTTTCAGCCTATCAATCTACACTGACAATACTAACTAAGACTACTCAGTGGGAATTTCTTATTTTATCACTATAATAAATTAAGGCTAATGTCTAATCATACAAGCCTAATATTTATACATGATAAAATAATAACACATCCACATGTTGTATACATACATATTATCACATTTAATCAAAAAAAAAAATTAAACATAATATCACATGTAATTTATCAATAAAAAAAATGAATATCATCAAGTATCCACATGTAATCATATTTAATCTAAAGTATTAAATAAAATATCACATGTTATAACAGGAAATATATCTAAGCATATATTAAAACATGCCATTTTTTTTAATCATTATTAAAAAAAAAAGTATATAACAAAAAAAAACGCACACACATAGACCGGAAGAGACACACGGTCCAGTGGAGGGCGTTGGCTTAATACAGCTGGTGGTCATGGGTTCGAAACCCACGGCTGGACTCATCCAGGTCTTTTTTTTTTTTTAATCAATTGGAGCTGGGCCGTATAAAAACCCAACCCAAAACCGGAAAAAAAAAAACAAATGGGCCGCAAGGCCCAAGCCCGGCCCAGGAAATGGAAGAGCTTCAGCTCTCTTCTTCAACCTTCGGCCAGGGCACTGTTCACATGAACAGTGCCAGTATAACAATCGTTGAGAAAAACGGCGGCACAGTCACCGGAAAAAGTCGAAAATTGCTGCCTGTTGCCCGAAAAGAAGAACCGGCGCCGCCGCAGCACCAGCAAGTGCTCGCGGCACCAGCAGGTGCCCGCTGCACCTCCAAGTGCACGCGACACCTCACGATGGTGCGCGCAGCACCACGCGGTGGTGCGCGCAGCCACTGCACCACGCGGTGGTGCGCGCTGCACCACGCGGAGGTGCAGTGCTGCACCACTCAAGTTTTTTTTTTTTTTTTTCGTACAAAAACAGTAAAAAAAAAATACATATTTCAAGCATATGCAAAAAAAAAAAACAACTGGAAGCAATTTAACCTTGCTCTGATACCAATGTTAGAAAAATACAGAAAAAAATATCTCAAGTTTAGCTTGAAAAATTACTCCACAAGTTTCTCCAGACTGATAAAACACCAGTGATTCCTCTTAGTGGTTAGTGCACTACGTAATATCAAACTAGAGCGTCACTAAATAAATTCACAGCCTAAGAACAATTTTAAGAGAGAACAAAAAGAGAGAGAGGTTTTATGGTTTTTTCAGATTAAATTCAAAAACCAAACTGGTGGGGACTATTTATAGTCAACCCACATACGACTGGCTTTAAAAACCAGCCATTACACTGCAATTAAATTGCAGTTACAAAAAAAAATGTAACAACTTGTAATGTATGGCATTTAAGCCAAACGTTACAAGCTATGTAACGTATGGCATTAAATGCCATACGTTACTTGCAAAGGGAGGGGGCCTCCTGTTTACATCTACAGTAAAATATAATTTGCCTATGTTTAATCCAGATTGGGGAAAGAACATTCAATGGACAGTGTCCAATTGGAAAAGGAAGTTGAAAGATAACAGATATTGTAAAGTGGCAACACAAATAACTAGAAAAGCATAAATAGCTTTATGGACATAATAGTTTGATTGGGAAATCGGAGGAGGAGGAAACCAAAGTCTCACCTACTCTTCAGGGACAAAATGTAACCAGGATTAGGGTGTTTGGGCAATGGGGTATTTGTTTTGGGATAAGAGCATTCTCATTGGATTGGCTAAAAGTCATCTTTCAAAAAGTATAATTTTGCACAAATACCAAAAAATAGCAATGAAGTGTGTGGAAAAAAGTTTAAAAAGTATTTTTTGTGAATAACAAAATTAAAACGATTGTCCAAAAGCTAAAACAATTGTCAAATTAGCAATTATTTTAACTTTTTGGCAATTATTTAGCAATTATTTTGCTAAAACTAAAATTTAGCAATTATTTTAGTTTTAACAATTATTTTACTTTTTGAACATTTCTCCACACATTTCATTGCTATATTTGATTAAATATGACACTTATTTTTTGGTATTTGTGCAAAAATATATTTTTAAATGATGATTTTTAACTAATCTAATGAGAATGCTCTAAAGAGATAGAAGAAATCTAGCCGGTGCTTTGAGTGACATTGAGATCATGGCAACGCGAACTTGAGCAAAAGGGTTTCATATGGAAATTTCTTGATGCATATGACCATGGTTTGGACCGGGGGCGTTGGGTAGAGGGTCTCACAAATTTGAAGAAAAATAAGCATAATTGATAAGTTTTATTAAATTTAATACTATTATGTGGTCTCGTTTAATTATACAAGTGAGGTGATATGAAATAAAATTTGAAAATTAAATAAAATATTATTAGAATATATTTGATAAATTTAAAGAGAAATAAACATAACTGACAAGTTCTATTATATTTAATACTATCATGTGATCTCGTTAATTTGATTATATCCATGAGATGCGATGAATAAAATTTAAAAATTAAATAAAATATTATTATATGTAGTTTATATAAGAGTTTGAAAAAGTTGTAATGGTGATTTAAAATGAGATCTCTCACAAACCAGGGCGGATGTATATGGGGCAGGGTGTAATACCTGGGCCAGAGCCTAAGCCCATAACTATTGAAGCCGAAGCCCATTTGGCAACATTGGCCCGGACCTCGTTTCTTTTCTTTCCCTCACTCAGTTTCTTATCTCCGACGGTTTGAAATTGATCACCTTCCTCTTTCAGTTTTTTCTCGATCTCGATTGTCTCTCCACTAATTCTATAATCTCCATCACGCCTAAATAGTTTCTTATTGTTTTTACTTGTTTTGGTTTCTTTCCATCTCGCAGACCTTTCTTCTGCTCCCTTTCTTTTATTTTTTTTAACAGTTTCTCACTCTCATTTTCCTCTCAACAGATACACTCTCGCCTTGTCGCTCTCTTCATTGCATCTCCCTCTATCTCCGTGACTTCTACACTGCAAACTAGACAAACTACACGTCTCAGCCACCCAGTTGCACCACCATGGTGACCACCATAAGCCTTCAGCGTCACTTTGAGGAAAATAAGTTACATCATGCCGAAATCAAGCCAGCCCTATTTTGCTCCACCAAAACAGTGCACCTTTCACCCACTCTCCATGCTCAACGTCTCAACCCCTTCGAGTGCCACCCCTCGCTGTCGGCTAGAAAACCAAACCTGGAGAAATCAATTGCATCACACGAGGAACATCATGCACGATCCAGCGTAGCAATATAACTTGGCCATGGTTGTCGTGAACCAGCAAACCAGAAACAGAGCAACACAGCCCAAGCAACATCGCTGCACGTAGAAGATCCCCACGTCGCTTGTTTCACACCAACTTTCATGGAATCAATCACCTCAATCCACCAAACACAGTTCACCACCGTGCGTATGGCACTGGTAACACGTAAACACAGCACTGCGAATCACCGTAAGCCCCCTCTCCCACGTTCTATCTCTTTCCCTTGCTCTCTCGTTCTCTCTCTGTTTCTCTGTTTCTTTCATTTCTTATCTTGCTGTCTTGGACAGCCGCGTGCTCACCACCGTCGACCTCTGTTCAGCTTATGTTTTCACTGGAGCTCTCATGCCCTCTCTTGGTGAATATGCCGTTTCACGGTTTTGGACTTTTTCCTTCAATTTGTCTCAAACAGAGCCATGCATGTTGATAACAAGTTCCCTTACTGGGCTGATTTTTCTATAATAAGGTTGTGGTACATATGGTTTTATTTATCATTTCCTAAAACACCTTTATTAACAACTAGCTGGAACTTTCGAGGTCCTCTCTAGGTGAGGAAAACCGCTAATTTGCTCCCAAGCAAGAGCTAACGTCTCTTGGCCATTTACTCAAAGAGTTGGTGTTATGGATAAAGACATTGGTCTCTGCTGAAACTCTCTCCAGCTAACGTCAAAGGAACAAGAAGAACTACATCTCTTAGAGGAAGCTATCCTGTCGTCTAAGCAACAAGGGAGTCATTGCCTTTTAGCACAAGTTCTCAATGATCGTAATGTGAACTGCGAAGCATTTAGGAGCACGATGGCAAAGGTTTGGAATCTGGAAGGATGGGTCACCTTTAAAGAACTCAGTTCCAACAAATACTTAATGGAGTTCCAACTGCTATCAGACAAGCGAAAGGTCAAGCAAGGGAGACCCTGGTCTTTCGATCGGCATCTAATCTGTCTCAAGCCTTTCGAAGGGAAACTCTCATCAAATGAAGTCACGTTCAACTCTAAACCTTTTTGGGTGCAAGAACACAACTTGCCTTTCGCCAGTATGAATGCAGATATAGGTAAGCAGATAGGCACAATTATTGGACATGTACATGAGGTAGAGGTTGATGAACAAGGAGATGGATGGGGCAGTTTCCTTAGGCTGCGAGTGGACGTTAATCTCACCAAGCCACTGGTTCGAGGCAAAATGTTAAGCTTGGGCGGAAAACAGTGCTAGACTCCCTTCAAATATGAGAGGCTGCCCATGTTTTGCTTCAAATGTAAATTACTAAAGCACCCGTAAGGAAAGTGCACCAAATTTCATGTTGGTCAGCAGGCGGGATTGATATGGATAGTGGTTAAGAGCCTCTACCCCTCTACCCCACTTCTCAGTCGTGAAAAGATATGGTGGTCAGGCAGAGGGATCAGAACAAAGTTCACCTAGATGGAAAAGTCAACCGCCAAGAGGAAACTAGAGATAGGGAGTTGGAGGCCACAATTCAACTTTCGAGGAATAAACCTCCAGTAGGGTCAGCTCAGCTGCTAGTCAGGAACAAAGCTCGACTCACACTTCAAAAGGACAACGACATCAAACACTATCAAAGCCTGCAGAATTGCGTGTCAGTCCTAGCCTTACAAACAAAGAAGAAGAAGCTGCAAAGCCCTAACTGCAAAAGAAAGAAAGTTTTCCGCTTGTGCTAAACCATGACAAAAGCCGAAAGTTAACTTTTTCCTTTGATATACCATTGCCAACCCTTGCCCCCCTAAAGAGCCCATCCCTAGACACCTTACCCTATGCCCTTCGAGCCAAAACACCATCCCATCCCTCTGGCACAAAGTGAAAACGCAAAGCTAGAGGTCAACCCTCACCACTCTCAAATATTTACCAACATGGCCACTAGCCAACCTAGTTCCGAGAATTCCAAAAGGATTGCCTCAGTTATGGAAACTAGAGGAAATACCATGATAGCTAAGAAATTCAAACCAATGCTCAATCTTGGAGCAGATGAAAACCAGGACCCTACGGTGGAGGTTGTTCAGCAGTCCCACCAACTCTCATGAATTGCCTAAGTTGGAATGGTCGGGAGCTTAGGAACCCCCGAACTATTCAAGAACTTCACATGCTAGTGAAGACAAAGATCCCACACTTAGTTTTCCTCATTGAGACTAAGTGTAATGCTGAAAAAATGGAAAGAATTCGAATTAAATTTGGCTTTAATAATTGTTTCACTGTTAACAATAAGGGTAGGAGTGGGGGCTTGGCCTTCTTGTGGCACTCCAATATCACTGTTAAAATTGAAACATACACAAGCTGGCATATTGTAGCCTCGGTTCAATTGGAAAATGAAATTGCCCCTTGGATCCTCATGGGATTCTATGGGCATCTTGAAACAGCAAAGAGACCTGGTATTTGGGATCTACTCAAAGGCCTCAATCCCTTACACGGTATTTCATGGCTTTGCTTTGGTAATTTCAATGAAATCACTTGCTTAGAACAAAAAATGGGTGTAGCACATAGGCCATATAAACAAATAAGAGAATTCAGAAATGCCTTAGAGGAGTGTGAACTGGCAAACCTTGGTTATAAAGGAGATAAATTCACTTGGGACAATAATAAGAAAGGGGTGCATTTCAATAAAGAGAGACTAGACAGAGTCTTGGGGAATCCTTTATGGATATCAAGATTTGAAAACCATTCAGTACACCACCTCTCAGCTTTAACATCCAACCATATACCCATCCTCATTACTACGCAAGCAAAGGAAAAACCCTTATGTACAGAAAGCCCCTTCAGGTTTGAGGCACAATGGAGTAAGAAAAAGGAATGTGGGGCACTAATTAGAGCACATGGGTGGTCTCTTTAAACTAGTCTGACCCCATCCAAAGCACCTTGAATGGTCTCACACTTTATAAAGAAAGACTCCAGAAATGGAGTAGAGCCAAGTTTCACATCAAACGGGCAGGCATCAAAGAGAAATCTGACTTCTTGCACTCACTAAAAGAACAAAACCGTGGACACCTATATGCTGAGATTAAAGAGTTGCAAAAGGAGGTGGAAACAATGCTAGAAAATGAAAACCAGAAGTGGAGATAGCGAGCGAAAAAAATATTGGATCAAGGAAGGGAATCGCAATACCTCCTTTTTTCATCATAGTGCAAGCCAAGGAAGGAAGGACAATAGCATCTCAAAAATCAGCAAAGAATTTGGAGAGAGCTTTACCAAGATGGAAGATATCAGTAGAGAATTTCATGTTTTTTTCCAAACCTTGTTTTCATCCTCGAACCCATCAGGTATAGTTGACTGCCTGTCTGACCTGCCAACCAAGTTATCTCTTGAGATGAATGAAGTACTAGAAGTCCCTTTCTTTGCAGTTGAGGTCAGAGAAGCCCTTTTTAGCATGAAACCATTGGGGTCCCCTGGACCGGATGGCTATCCTGCATTTTTTCAAGACCATTGGTCAACTGTGGGTACAACAGTTACCAAGACAGTGTTGGCAACCTTGAATGGCAGTCACTGGTCTGCAGATTTAAATAAGACTTTCATTGCCCTCATCCCTAAGAAACCTCACCCATCCTTGGTAACTGACTCCAGGCCTATAAGCCTTAGTAATGTGCTATACAAGACCATAGCAAAAATTATGACAAATAGGCTCAAACAAGTTCTTCCTGATTTGATATCCCCAACCCAGGCTACATTTGTACTTGAGAGACTCATTTCAAACAATGTCATTGTGGTTTTTGAGACTCTACATACTATGAAGACTAGGCTTCAATGAAAGGAAGGATATATGGCCTTAAAGCTCGACATGAGCAAGGCATATGATAGAATTGAGTGACAATTCCTACAATCTGTTCTAGAGAAACTTGAGTTTAGTTAGAGCTGGGTGCAAATAATCATGAGATGTCTTCAATCAGTCATCTACTCTATCCTACTCAATGGCATCCCTCAAAAGACTTTTATTTCTCTAGAGGTCTTAGGCAAATGGATCCACTATCCCTTTACCTGTTTATCTTATGCATTGAGGTTCTAAGCTGGATGTTAAACAAAGTTGAGGTATCCAAGGTCATCTCTAGCCTGCCTATCAGAAAAAATAAATTGTCCATTAACCATTTATTTTTTGTAGATAATAGCATCCTTTTTCGCAAGACAATTCCCTTGAATGGAGCAATCTCTATCATATTTTGGAAGCTTATGAAACTACCTCAGGTCAAATACTCAACAAAGAGAAGACCTCAATTTTCTTTAGCTCCAATACCTAGGAGGACACAAAGGAACTAATCACTAGTATGGCAGGCATCAGGGGCACCACATCATATGAAAAGTACTTGGGATTACCAGCCTGGATTGGAAGGTCACGAGCTCATTCTTTCGAAGGAATAATTGATAATGTGCAAAAGAGAATCTCAAATTGGAAGAACTATCCCAAACAGGAAAAGAGGTGCTTATCAAGGCTATCATCCAAGCCATCCCAACTTATAGCATGAGCATTTTTAGACTTTTAAAACAGCTTATCAATGAGCTCAATAAAATGGTGAGGAAATTTTGGTGGGGAAAGCAAGACCAAGAGCACAAAACCCATTAGGTAGGTCGAAATCAAATGAGAAGGGCTAAATGCTTGGGAGGTCTCGGGCTTAGGGACTTTTGCCAATTTTAACCAAGCTCTTTTGGCCAAACAATGTTGGCGTGCTCGTCACTAGGTTTACCTCATTGGCTGCTTGTGTGCTAAAAGAGAAATACTTTTCAAACAAGAATTTCTTGATTGCCAAATTGGGATACCAGACATCCTTCTTGTGACAAAGTTTCTTATCAGCTAGGTCACTATTGAATGAGGGATTAGTTTAGAGAATTGGAGATGGAACAACCACTAAGATATGGCAAGATAAGTGGCTACCAAAATAGCACACCTATCGACCCCAAGATTCCATCAGGTTACTACAAGATGACACCAAGGTCTCTATACTTAGTGATGAGCACACTCACCAGTGGAGAAGAGATCTCATACATGCTATGTTCACTAAAGAGGAAGTGCAGCTTATACTGGGAATACCCCTCAGCTATCCCCCAAAACCTGATAGCCTTACCTAGAGGTGCACTTCACTTGGGAATTTCAGCACTAAATCAGCATATCACCTCATCACAAAGCCAGATTACTTGCAAAAAGGACAAGCTTTTAACCCCACTCATCCTCAATTCCCCTGGACTAATATCTGGCACCTAAACATCCCAAATGCCACAAAAACCTTCCTTTTTAGGGCATGTTTGAATGCTCTATCAACAAGAGACAATCTAACAAAAAGGAGAGCTCTTGATGACCCATTATGTCCTATCTATAAATGGTTTCCAAAAATTATAGAACATACTCTATAGACTTGCCCATCATCAACAGATGTTTGGGTAGCGAGTAGTAGAAAACTTCAGAAGGTTAGTTCAAACCCCCTTCTGTTCAGAGACCTTGTGGCAGAATTAGTAGGTTTACTGCCAGTAGAAGATTTGGTGCAGTTTGCTCTAACAACTTGGCATATATGGAAGAGACGTAACGATGTGATTTTCAAAGAAATGCTTACTCCTCCCTCAAAAGTTATCACTCAGGTCAACCATCTAGTAAAAGAGTTAAAGTTCTTGTTCAAGGCCCCCTGCCACTCTTTGAGTCCATGAAATCAACATATCAATTGGGAAGTACCTCCACCTGGTAAAGTCAAGCTGAATTGGGATGCATCGGTCAACAAGACACTTGGCAAATTTGGGATCGGTGCAGTGATTCGAGATTGGCAAGGAGTGGTACTCAACATGTTTAGAATGGCTCAAGAACTCTTACTTGATCCCTTCTTGGCAGAAGCTTTTGTAGCTCATTAGGCAGTCACCTTTGATAAAGTAGTAGGCTTCGAGATCATTATACTAAAAGGAAACTCTCTACAAGTTGTTACAAGCCTCAACTCCAAATTGGAAGCTCATAGCTACACTGGCCAGCTCATAAAAGACATGAGAGTAATTTTGAATTCATTTAACTCATGGAGTGTTAGGCATACTGTTAGAGCAAATAACATTATTGCTCATGCCTTGAGCAAGGATGCGTTGTGCATCAGTGGTAGTATCACCACATTGTGTTCTATTCCTAAATGTATTTAGACTATGATTTCTAGTCATTAATGAAATTATATTCCGACTGCAAAAAAAGAAAAGAAAAAGAAAACTAGATGCTTTAACGATGGGCTTTGTTTATTTCATTTTATTTTACTTTGGACTGATTTGCATGTAGGGTTAATATGTTTAAACTGAATTTGTTACATTTTATAGAAACTGTGTTGGTAGTTTTAAATGCGCTTTATTTTATTGTCTTATAAAATTAATATATTATTTTTAGCTGAATTGTGTTTAACTGTTCTTAAATTAGGTATAATTTTACTCGAATAAATATATTTGCCATTAACGTCTTGATGTTACAGAAAATATATGATATATGTATTTGATGGTTATAAATTAGATATGATTAAGGATATTTATGATTTCTTACTAGTATTGTTTGAGAAATTTGTGATTTCTTACTATATATGTTACATGTTAGTAGTATTAAATTATGTTTTTAATAATAGTTTATAAAGATATGAGCCATGATTAAGTTAATTTTCACAAATGAATTTTAGTTGTTTTTTCCATATTTGATAAAAATTTATAAGATAATAAGTTAAGAATATATTTAATCATAATAATGTTTATTACATTTTTTGATAAATGGATATTTTATCAAAGCTATTTTCTTAGTATAGTTCGAGCAAATAGAGAGTTTTAGCAAGTCCTTTTAGAAGCTTAGTAATGTTTAGCCCTTTGTATAAGCGACAATTGACATTCTTTTGGCACGATTGTAGAAGGATTTAGAAAAAGTTAAAAGTTTAGGCCGGATTTTTATACTTAACTTTATATTAATTATAGATTAAAGTTGATTTTTTAAAAATTGTGTATATTTGATTATGAAATGAGAACCTGAAAAAAAAAAAAAAAAAAACCTCGGTAACTTATTAATTTGCATCACTCGTGAAATTTATATGAAAGAAAAAATATTTTTTGATCTGCATTTTATAGAGATGAACTTTGTTTTGTATGATGTCTTTGAAATGTGAAAAAGAGGGATATTGAGGATTATAAAATTTGTGCATTGATTTATATATATGTTCTGTCTCTGTTTATTTTTGTGAGAATGATTTAAACATCTTTTGGAACTCTGTATTATTTTTGTATGGTTTTGAAAATTTTTGGCATGGTATATTGATTTTGCATTTGACTTTGTCTCTATTCTGTTTGAGTTAGTACCAACTTTCTTGTTTTTGAGTGCATCCACTTTGGAAACAAGGTGATTTTTATGTAGATTTTCCTGTGCACACTCAGGACTCTAAGAATAATTAAGGAAAATGTTCACCTCTATCTCTATCTAGTTTGGCCATTGAGATTAGCACAACTCTACCATGGAAGTAAACATGATCTCTGTTTTGTGAGATGCACTATTTTAATATGATGATGATACTCAATTTTGATATGTCAAAGTCATCTGTGTTTTATATAATTTAAAAATCATCGCTCTATTACATTTGAACATGTACGTGCTTTGTTCATGATAATTCTGAAGGATATTTTTGTTCTGCATATTGTACTTTATAAATGCTCATATTTACATTTTGGTACATGTCCATTACTTATTGAGTTGTAGATAATTCATCCCTTATCTTCAAATATTTTCAGATGGTTTGGATGATTCAGTTAAAGATTGAGAGTAAAAAGCACATATAAGGCCACGAGATCATAGTAGAATATGTACGAAGACGGTGCTTAGTTATCTAAGAATTTTATTCAATAATTTTATTTTTAGTTAGTCGGCATAGTACTTTACAAGATTATTTTGGAGTCTATGATTATATGATTGAAACATGTTTTTGAGTTAGAAGTAGTAACTCTCTGACCATCTGGGATCGGGCTGTTACAAGAGAGTCATTCCCCCCCCCCCCCCAAAAACCAAAAAAAAATTGGGAAAAAATATAATATATACTAGCATTTTTATAATTTAATAGAATGATATTAATTTTATCTTGTATTGGCGTTCTTAAAGTTAAGTTCTCTTTTTATAAAATTACTTTGATTTTATTTTGATCTAATTTAAAATTTAAAATAAAAAAATACATTTCACATAATATAATAATATAGTAAAATAGAACAAAAATAATATTTTAAAGCAGAAAAAAAATTCTGATTCTACCATGATCAATATAAAAGTAAAACAAAAAAATAAATTTCTGACTTGATCACTGCTCCCAAACTAAAGGAGCCATATGACTTTCAGGGACCCTATTAGAGGAATTTCAATCCAAATTTTACGCGGTCTTGTATAAAAACATTTTAGAATTTGGAATTATTCTATAAGTAAACCATTGCTTTCTGATTTACATTGTTAGGATGAGTAATGTTAGATTTAAATTTAGACGGTAGAAATCCCGTGCAGTTTTACTGAAAAAAAGGTGGCTTACAATTAAAAAATAGTTTATATATTATTTTTTTTAATGTAAATCTCACAGTTGTTTACTTTTAAAGAGTACGAAAGGCTTCATGTATACAAACTACAAGAAAATAAGTATTTTATGATACCAAATTTTATCCATAAAAAATTAAAAAAAAAAGTTATAAAAAATTATTTAATAAAAATAATTATTTTAATTATAATTAATTATTTATTTATACTCGATTTTCTTGTAATCACAAAAAGTTAAGAGTGTAATCAATTTGGTTCGCTCCGATCTTAGACAATTTGAAACTGAACCGACTGAAGTCCACTTTAAAATTTCGAGAACTGAAACCAATTGGTTAATCCAGGAAATCAGAATTTCCGATTTTTTTTAGAATTTACAGGTGTGATTTTCAGTTTTGAGCCTTTTTTTTGGTACTTGGGTTGATTGGATTTTCCGACTCATAATGAATATACTTTTTTCAGCCCAAATATTAGAGTGCCCAGAACATTATTTTCAGCTCAAATATCAATGTATCATGCATATAACCAACTAACCAAATAAATGCTAAAGAAATTAGTCAAAATAAAGTAATTCGTTTAATTAAAACATGCATTTAAAATATATTATATATGTAAGTATGTAACTTAATATGTAGGATAAATAATAACATGTTACTAACTTAATATTAATACTAGTCATGTATATTTATTTTATATTTCAAATGAACATAAATAATAAGTTTAAAATTTTATGTTATATGTATATATTTTGTATAATATATATAATATAAAAAAATTTATAAAAAATATATTTGTTTGGTCCAGTTCTATTTTTTCTTATCTAGAATTGTACGAATCATTTCTTTTTCTCGAAAGTATATGCACGTGAGAATCTATAGAATTGAAGGGGGTTCTATAGAGAATTAAAAGGAAAATAGTTTCTATTTTCTTTGAAGGTAGGTAATAAGGACCATAAGCATTAAAAAAAATGACGAAAGAAACTATATATATATATATTTATATATAAGAAAGAAGAGCCATATGATCTAAGTGTCTAAATTCGCACCTAACAATAATAAGACCACCCAACTACTATACCTTTCATCACAGCATTCACCAATGCTTGGAAAGCAAACTGAAACAAGCTAGCCAGGGAAGGCAAGACGATCCTTTCTTTTTTCCCTACTTTTGTTTTTCTCTTTCAAATTAATAATAATATATATACCAGTTAGCCCACCAACCTAATGTCTTTCAATTTTAGGTCAACTTCTTTGTACAGAAATATTGATTACACAAATTAAGAATTAGATAAAAAAAAAAAAAAGAAATAGAGTAGTAGTACTCATGATGAAATGGTGTATAATGATCGATCTTGACGAAAACTTTACATCTATCCAATGTTGCAATCATATGCATATATGCTTTTTCTACATGGTTAATCATATATCAAGCAGCTGGTGTGTGTCAGAAGTTTGTAAATTTTGCATAATATTTCTGCTATAAAAACACTGAATGAATCTAATTAATTCCTAGCTTGCACTACATGCAGGCCCAGTTGATCTAATTTATTTTATACAAGAAATCTCCAAACTCTTTCAGACTGCAGCGAAAAATAATGTTATTTTTTATATATATATATATATAATTAGTGTTGAAATGATAAAATTTAAAATGAATTAAAGAAATCATGTACTATTTCAAGACAATAAAGAAGCTAGTATTCCCACTCGCCTAGCCTGGCCTCTCATCACAATATTTTTGCCGTTTTTGAAACCCCAGTACCCTCAACAACCACGCAATTGACTCTGAATTAGCAGCCACGCATGCTACGGTGATATCTCAACCTCTGCGGATGAAGTTGGGACGTCATTGTGTTTTCACTACTCTCTCATACATCTTCAGATCTCTCATAGCGCCAGCTTAATTCTCTCATCTTTTCCACCATTTCCGAATGAAAAGATTCTGTTTTTTAATGGAACGCAATTTCCTCTGACAAATCCTTATATTATAACCCCACTTTCTCTCCCTCTCTTTCCCACTCTCGCTTTCTGCAAAACGGATTGTTTTACACCCATTAATGGCGTCTTTATATTCTTTCTCTTCGTTCATATCTGTAACAGTAACCCTAGTTATCTTATCTGTTCATCCTGCGTTTTCCGTCTCCATTAGAAGAGCTCTTGAGCATCAGAGTACAGTGCAAAATGGATTCCGAATCACACTCGATCATGTTGATTCTGGCAAAAACCTCACAAAGTTTGAACTTGTCCAGCGGGGAATCAAGCGCGGGCAACACAGGTTGCAAAAGCTCAGTGCAATGGCGTTGGCAGCCACATCAGATAATTCAGAAGTTGAAGCACCCGTACACGCCGGCTCAGGGGAGTTTCTCATGAACATAGCAATCGGAACACCGCCGGAGAAATTCTCAGCCATAATCGACACCGGCAGTGATTTGATATGGACTCAATGCAAGCCATGCAAACAGTGTTACGACCAGCCCACGCCAATTTTCGATCCGAAAAAATCATCTTCTTTCTCGAAAATATCATGCAAGAGTCCGCTATGTGATGTGCTGCCCTCTTCAACATGCCAAGACGATGCATGCCAGTATTTTTACCAGTACGGTGATTATTCCACGACAGAAGGTGCTATGGCAACGGAAACCTTCACGTTCGGAGACTCCGATGATGACAAAGTTTCGGTTCCTAAAATTGGGTTCGGTTGTGGGAGTGACAACGAGGGAGATGGGTTCAGCCAAGGTGCAG
Source organism: Platycarya longipes (assembly GCA_036559045.1). Lineage (NCBI taxonomy): Eukaryota > Viridiplantae > Streptophyta > Magnoliopsida > Fagales > Juglandaceae > Platycarya > Platycarya longipes. The sequence continues at coordinate 2,901,927 of CM071792.1, forward strand.
GCTTGGTGGGGCTCGGACGTGGACCCTTGTCATTGGTTTCCCAGCTTAAGCAACCCAAGTTCTCATATTGCCTAACTTCCGTTGATAACTCCAAAACCAGTACACTTTTGTTGGGATCTCATGAAGCAATTGTGAATAGCACACAATCATCATCAGAAGCACTCAAAACCACCCCTTTAATTAGAAACCCAACTCAGCCATCTTTTTATTATCTCTCGCTTGAAGGCATCTCTGTCGGGGACACTCGGGTGCCCATCGATACAAAAATCGAAGATGATGGAAGTGGCGGGATAATCATAGATTGTGGGACAACAATTTCTTATCTTTTGGGCAATGTCTTTTCCAAAATTAAAAAAGCATTCATTTCTAAAACAAAACTTGCCGTCGACGATTCGGGTGCAACCGGGCTTGATCTTTGCTTCACCTTACCATCGGATACAAGTGAAGTAGAGATTCCCAAGTTGGTTTTCCATTTCAAAGGTGCTGATTTGGATTTGCCTGCAGAAAACTATATCGTTGCTGATTCAAGTAGTGGAGTACTTTGCCTGGCCATGGGAAGCTCGGGGACCTCGGGGATGTCGATCTTTGGGAATGTTCAGCAGCAGAACTTTCTGGTGACCCATGATCTTGAGAAGGAAACCTTGTCGTTTTTTCCTACTCAGTGTGATCAGCTTTGACCTTCTGCATTGATGATCTATATCTGTGTTTGTTTGTGTGGTCTCAATATCGAGAATTATATTGTAATAACATATATACGTACTTTCTTAATTTGTAGCTTGAGCTTATGAATGTAACGTCTCCCATTATATTGACTAGTCTAGCGTCCGGAGTTCTAGCAAAAAAGAATGTATCTTCCTTAAATTTAGTATAGTAATTAACAAAATTAATGACCAGGGAAAAAATATACGATCTACGAATGTGCATGTCTTTTCATTTATAACGTGATCATGAAGAAGCGTACGAGAGATAATGAGCACGAGAATCTTGCGCCAAAAGTTCAAAACTGTACTTAGTTTGATTTTATTTAATTTTTTGTTCCTTTCCCTTTTTCAAGCGCAAGCATCATGAATTTCTGATCGATCAGCAATGCTCTCTTAAAAACAAGACGCGACGGCCTATATAATTTATAACGAACTTAAGGCTTTCCAATCATGTTCCATATATGATCAGTACTTTTCGGCTTCGATATTGTAATTCTACACGAAACAAAATTCAAATTAGTTACTTAATTTCCGCCAGTACCAAAATATATAATAAGTCAAGATTAGATATTCATGTTTAGCGCTACATTACCAGATGCATGCACATGATCATGATTTTTGTATGTTAATGATCATATACATCTGATCATGTGTGTGTGTGTCTATATATATATATATATTTAACTCATGTAATATTGGAGATCAAGAGGCTAGGCAGCTTATGTTATATATATATATAGTTAGTACTAATTAAGAGTGATAAGCAACTAATGAAACTATTGATTTTTAATTTTTCTCCACTACAAAAGAGAGTATTCCTAATTGAAAACGTAAGCAAAAATAAAGTTTGAGGACAAAAGAAGCCAAATAAATGCCGGTTGCATGAGATTTCTTCGTGACTTATTATTTGAATTTGCCGAAGGTCACTAGTGCAGATCTTTAGTCAAGGCTGGCCTGAAGCATCGGACATGCCAATTAAGAAAAGAGTAATCTTACCATGTATAAGGTCTCGCGTATAACCTTTTATAAAATTGATGATCACGTGATAATAATGTCACGTTACTTGAAATATTAAAAAAAATATATTAAAAAAAGATAAAAAGATTATGAAAAAGAAATAAAAATAAAAAATATGAATAATTAAATTAAAGAATACATAAAAATAATATTTATATACAAAATATACGTAAAAAGTACCCAAACTATATATAAATAACATTTTTGTTAAAAAAAAGTTTTATGTATAGTCGATCTGAACGCTACGAATTCTTGAGGACCAATTAAATGGGCATTTCTGAAGGTCCATGGTCCTGTTTTGAAGAATCGGTGCTTCAGGTCTTCTATATCAGTAAAGTAGAACAAGATCGGAGGTGCTTCTTTCAGCCAATTAGTCTATAATTAATGTGAGTGGACCCCATCGAGCACTTCCAGAAGAAGATCATCGAAAATGGAGGATTTGACGGTGCTGATGATGCTTAATTAGATCGTTTTGGTATAACAGCTTGCCAAATTAAGAGGTAGGAGGCCATTTTATTTGCTGCATTGATCTACATCATGGTAGCCGAGAGCTGATCGAGGTAATTTTTTTTTGTAATTAGTGTTTGAAATTTGAATGTCTTTTTATTTCTGTACATAATCATTTGATATTTGGGTAAAGAGTAGCCAGCTAAGAGTACTAGTGGTTGGGTGAGATGTAATTGGAGATCAAATGTGGTGGATGATATAATAATTGATTAATAATGATATATTTTTAATATTTTTCAACCTTTCTTATTATCAAAACGTAATTATTATTTTTTTTTTTTTTGTTAGGACCAAACGTTACCTTATGTGTTGGTAATATTGGGTTTGATTTCTAGGTAGAGGGGCCATGGCCGGGTTGGATCGGTTTGCCGTGGTGGCTGCTTGGGTTTGGGTTTGATTATTCGATGAGTTACTATTTAAAAGTCAAACAAAAGATATTTTATATTATTCTTTTCATTTTTTTTCTTATTTTTAATTAAATGTCAATGTTAATGAAAAAGAGAGGGGAGAGAATATTGTTGGAGTGGAGGAGGAAGAAAGGTTGCAATGGAGATGACCTCAATTAACATAACAAAGTATTTGATGAGAGAGAGTGTTGAGTTAGGATTTAAATTTGTTAATATAAAATTATTGTTTATTTAAATAAATAAAAAAAGCAAATTGATAAAAAAAAATGGATATGGCGGAACAACGAAGGTAAAATGACAATAAATTAGAGGTGAAGTAAAGGTTCACCTACCAAAAACCTGGTAAAAGTTTCATGGGAAAGTATTAATATATGTTGTCATCCTGCAAGTATTGTCAATTTTCTTTTGATTAATTACAACTCAAGATTTGATTAAAAAAATTACGCCCAAGATTATCTTAGGATTTCAGATTTAAATTTTTATTTCTGAAAATCATAAAACTGGAATATGTTAGGACGTGATCTTGAGGATAAAAAATAAGATGGAAATTGTAAATTAATAAGAAGTAATAATTTGGAGTATAATTTTATAATTATAATAGTTTTGAGATTCAAAAGAAAAAAGGAAAATAAATATGTTTTCTTCAAAGGTTATATATTATTTTGAAAACACACACTGATCTTTTTCTCCCCCCAAACAGGTTGATGAGGGTGATGCATCCTAATTAAAAATAATAATTTTGCAAAGGATGAGTTATAGGATAAAATGGGAATATTATTATTATTTTCTTGTAATCTGGGGAAGTTTTTAGAATATCATGTTTTCATTTTCATGTTTCAAGAATATACAAGAAGTTTCTGTAATAAAACTCCCATTATTAAATTATTAGGTTGGTTAATGCAGTCAGAATCTAATTCTTAAAAAAAAAAAAAACCAGAATCTTAATAGGAAGAGTATTTCTACTTGGAGAAAAATGTCTAATCAACTCTTTCAATTAGTATAATATTTGTAAATTAATTAAAATACACTTGATCTTGCATAGACTGAATATGGTTTTCATGCATATTAGCAAGTTTTTTTTTTTTTTTTTCAAATTCCAGCTAGTACCCGAAATTAGGTGGGCTTATCAATAACTATGGTAGGTAGCTTCGTTTAATTAGCTAGGACCCAAGAAAGATTGGAAGAAAGTTGGGCCACAAAAATCATCATTTGAAGCCCAAACATAATTGATTTTGGGCACCCCGAAGAAAGTAGAAGAAACTAATAATTCAATTTCTTGTTCAAAAATTTCCAAGTTAGTACTATTTGGATAAAAGTTAAGATGAATTGATATAAAAATTGAAATTAAATAAAATATTCTTAGAATATTATTTTTTAATATTATTATTATTTTAATAATGAAAAAAGTTAGATAATTTATTATATTTTATGTGAAAATTTAGAAAGTTATAATTAGATGTGAACTCTAACTCGACAAATCCAAAATGCCCACCTTAGGCCTCTAAGTCTAATTGGGGTCGAAGGCCAAAATGTGTTAATGTGCTCCAACTCCAACTTCGATCGAAGCTGGAGCTCCGATTGGAGTTGATTTAATATTTAAAAAAATATAAAAAATATTCTATAAAAAAAATAATAATAGTGTGAACTTAAAACATCTAAAATATTGTAAAAATAAGATAAAAATCTAAAATTTAAACACAATAACTAAATCGTGTACAATACAAACATAGATGATTTAATGTGTGCAAACGACACTTTTAAATTTAAATCTACAAATTCGTAATAAATTTAAATTTACAACACCATAATAATCTGGATTTGATTTAAATAGCCCAGATCGCATTAGTCCTGATAGTCCATACATTTGAGTCGATAGTGATCACTGATTTTCGACATGAAGTTTTGTTATTAGATGCACTGATTTTTCTTAGTTATTAAAGTATAGACTTTTAAACCATCATCCAAGTGATGCATGATATAAATAGAACACATTTACATCATGGTAACATACATCACCAAAAACTTTGGTGAAATGTTCCCATTTTCATATTTATTTTAACTAGTTCGTGCTGGTTAATCGGCCTCAACATTTATAAACTCTTTCTCCTCATTAACCATATCAATATTTTCTAGATCTATCGAGACTCGATTGTTTGCCAACGGTAGCTGCTCTTGATGGGGGTCTACCAAAGTACTTGTCGGTGCCACCAACGGTTGTGCGCCATCCTCTTGTGGAGAATCGCAGCTAGGTGATGCAACATCTATAATTTACTATGAAAATAATATGAAACAATTAATAGATAGCTGTCATTCAAAATGTTATTAAAATCTTATACACATTAAAAATACATTAAAAAGGAAAAACATGCGTCTAATCGTGTTTGTGGTTTTGAAGATAAATAAAAACACAAAAACTGAACGTCCACTTGAGCCATACTTGAGCAAAGCTGCTATGTCCCTCCTCTAATTTCTCTTTCTTTTATTTTTGTCTTTGTCTCCATCTCTATTTGTCTTTTTTTTTTTTAACTCTACTTGTTTTCCTTGCTAGGGGTGGGCTAGGTGGCAACTCTCATAATGGACATAATGGACGATAAGGGGCCTTGGAGGAAGAAGTTTTGGCACCTTTGCCAACCAGACCTGGTGGCATGCTTGGTAGGCAAATAAGAAGAAAGAGGGGCTGGTGGAGGTCCTCGTAAAGCTGGACTCAGGTTGCTAGAAAAAGAAAATGAAGATTACCAAGAGAGGGCCACTCTTCTAGCGATCCTCTCCAAGTTGTAGAAGGAGGTGGCTAGTATCTCCTTAAGGCTAAGCTCTACAAAAAGGAGCAGGACAACTTGTGTAGCAAACCAGATTGTCAAATGGAAGAGATGGATGAGTTGTGGAAGTCGTGCCGTGAATCCAATATGAGAATTTGAGGTTGATGAAGCAACATGGCCCAATATGTGGTTGCATAACTAGCTTCAAAAGGCTTATGTAATCTTTCTAAGGCTTGGAAGCAAAAGTCATTTCTCTTTGAATCCCAGATCAAGCAGGTGAGGGATCCATGTGAAAAGTCACTTTCCGTGCACTCTATCAAAGATAAAAGTGTTGTTTGCGAGCTCCGTCCGTTAGCTAGATGTGATTCTCTTATGCGAGGTGTTCTTGCATAAGAGTTTTAGAGTTGGTGGGTCTTTTCTGTCCATGTCAACACAAGCCTTCTGGCTTAGAGGCTCATGGGTTGTGGTAGGCTTTGTATGACTCACAGGTCGGTTGTGTTGATGGTTCCTGGGCACATAGGAAGGATGCAGCTCAGGCCGATATGAGTTTTAGTATTTAGTCGTATTATCTAACATTAGTTGGTGAAATAAGATGATTTTTGGTATAGATGACTCAATCTACCAAAAGTTAAAGGGTAATCATGGTGAAGACATTACGATCTGCTGAGTATTCCTTCTCTACAAGATGTATTCACAATTGGTAAAGGGACTTGTGATGTGGATAACCAAAAGGAGCACATGCTTTATGGGGAACCATGAGGTGTATGTCCTCTGTAAGAACAAGAACAAGAAAAAGAATGAATGGAATGTTTTATGAAAGGAAACATGTCATGAAAGTATGATTTTCAGATGATGATGATGATATTCTGTAAAATCAAGCATATCATGAAAGTTTGAAGTTATGATGTTGCTTATGTAAAAGTAGGTTTACATCATTCATACATATATATATATATCATGTTTATTGTTAACCATGCTATTATGTACTGTTTGTATATTTTTAGCCCAACTTATTGGAATTTGTATAAATCTTATTATAGTAGTCCCAATTATCATTACCAACCGAAATCGTAGAATCTATAGTAGGTTAGGAAGAGTCAAGTTTTAAACAAGAAGAGACCGCATGATTGGATGAAGTTGATTGACAAGAACCCTTGCTTAGATGAACAAGTGTTGTTGTATATACATTATTAGTCGCTTATGACTTATTAAGCTAAGTTTGTGTTATGGAGACAAAATGTGAAGTATGATTAGAAATTAAGGAGTTGCTACTCTAATGCAAGACTTTATTATTCAGATTCTTCCTTTGTTAATAGATAATGAACAAGTATGCGTGTTTTAAAACAATTTCAAAGATTAGGGGTTTTATTTTTTTTGGTACATGTTACCAGTCAAAAGAGTTTTTTCGGTACGATTATTGTATATTATTAAATACACACTAGGTACATTGTATGTTATTTGTCACGAACGGAAGTATGTAACTTTGTGCTGCATTTTCGATGTTTCAATCTCTATTAAATTCCATACGAAGGTAATTGTGAGTGTCACGGTTTTACACCACTTCCTGATTGAAGTTAAATTCCTATTTGATATGGAAATATCAAAACAGACAGAAATGAAGGAGCGGTAAGCATATTCTCGGAATATTTTTCAACAAAATTTAAAGACCTAACTCAAAGACAAATGAAAATAATTATTTTTGGCAAGATAATGCCATATATGATCAGAGGGATATGTAATTTGGGAATTTGCTAGTTGTCTAGTTTCTATATATGCACCTTTAGGTTTTTATATATGTTTTTGTTTTAATTGGTTTTGTAAAAGAAAAAAAGAAAGAAATATTGCTCTTTATCTTAAATTTTATCATCTCTAGTATACATGTTACGTGGTTTAGCTTAAGTAGCTACTATTTAAAGTTGTTTGTGAGAAATGACCTATAATCGCTCAAAAAGTAATTAAATTACTATATTTTTCCTTCTTTTATTTTCCTTATAATTGTGGCATCCCCGACCCCCACACACACCAAACCGGAAAATATGAGTTTAAATAAAATAAAGTCACATTAAAACAAATTCACATCAACTTGCAATAATAAAATAATTGAAAATCCAAAATGCTACTTAATAAAATAAACTAAGAATAATGAACATAATAAAATAAAATAAACTAACTAAATAATAATACAGTTAAAATACACTACACCAAAAGCCTAAACTCAAATATAGAATTGAGGAAAAAGATTTAATAAATTAAATTAAAATGCCATAATATGAAATGGAGTAAAATAATAAGACCCAATAATGTAATAAGCTAAAATCAATGAACCAAATACAAAAAGATCCAAAAAAGTACAATGCTCATTGAAATAAAATAAAACACAACAAATTGAATAACCATAAACTATAATAATTAAAACTAAAAACAATTAAGATAGCAATTCAAATGAAATGACCAATATTAATATGTAAATAAAATAATTGAAAACACTAAAATCAAGGAATCTCACAAAAGCCAGTAACATAATAAATAACATAATCTAATTAATAAATAAAAAGAAACACTAACAATAATAATAAAATAAGATAAAACAATCAATGATTAAAGATTAAAAGCAATACGTAAAACTACACAAAACTTGTGATCTCATAATAATTGAAAAGATAATTATTTTATTTATAAAGAGAATTTGTAGAAGTATATTTATAAATTGTCGTGACTTCATGTTGTCGAATTATAAAACTCAATTATAATTATATAGTAGATGTATACAAATTTTACTCATAATCTTAGGAGACATACCTTTTTTTTTTCTTAACAAATATATAGTATAAAAATGTTAAGTAGAAGAGCTCGTAGGTGTAACTCATTAACGATTATGCTAATTTTAGTAATTAGCTATTTCTCAAAGGCCACAATTGTAAATAATAATTTGGATTTGATTGAAATAGCTCGGTCGCACATCAGTCCTAACTGTCCATACATTTGAGTCGATGACTCGATGGTGATATCTGATTTCTTGCATGAAGTCTCACTAATAAGATGCGCTCTCTTTTCTTTAGTCATTTAATTGTAGACTTCAAAACTATGAGCCATGTGATAAAATAGAACAAATTTACATATAAACTCATATCCACCTCTAACTTTGACGAGTTTTGCATGATGTTATTGAACTCATCTCTACATCTAACTCACATCACCGGGTACTTTGGTGAATGTTTTCATGTTCACAACTTTTTTTTCCCTTAACAATCAATGTGCCATTCGCTTTAGTTATAGTCGAGTGAATATCGAGTGAACGTTATTTGAAGGGCACCTTTTTATTTTTTCCACATAAAATTCAATAAATCTGGTGTCTAAAATCCTAAAAATAGAATTCCCCTTATTTAAACAATAATTCAACAACAAAAGCCACAAAAACAACAAATTTGACAAACAACTTCAACAATTTTCAAACCCTAAATGATTTAAGTAACAAACAACTAAAATCTTTGTAACATATAAGATGTGAGGCTTACAAGAAAGAACAACGAATGGAGTTCCTTTTACGGTGGCTCGCAGTGGTGCAGGTGACAGGGAAACGATGTTGGAGAAGAAGAACGAGAGACGAAAGAGAGTTCATGTGCAAGAATGAGGGGGAGAAGTAAGAATGAAACGAAGGGGGTCCTGTGTTTTAGACCCCTTTGTGAATAAAACTATGTTTTCCGTTGACATGGCCTTGTAGGCTTAGGGGCTCATGGGCTAGTAGGTCTTATACGACTCATGGGCCAATTGCGTTGATGGTTATTGGGCACATTGGAGGGAAGGGCGAAACTCGGGCTAGGATGAGCTTTAATATATTGGTCAGGCCCAACATAAAAGGGGAGATGAGAATATCTCTTCTAAGATCGAGAGGTTTTCGGAGCAAAGTTGTAGCATCTAACGTTGGTGGGTTTGATATAAGATACTTTTTTGTGAAGACGTTTCGATCTACCAAAAGATAAAGGGTACTCATGGTGAAGGCATTATGATTTGCTTGAGTAGTCATTCTCTGTAGGACGTAGTCACAGTTGGTTAAGGGACTTATGATGTGGTGCTGTAACTAGAAGGAGCACACACTTTGTGGGAAACCATGAGGCGTCCAACGGTCCATCCTTTGCAAGAACAAGAACAAGAACAAGAACAAAAGTGAATGAAATGTTTTATGAAAGCAAACATGTCATGAAAGTTGAAGTTCTGATAATGATGATATTCTGTAAAATAAGCATGTCATGAGAGTTTGAAGTTTTATTGATGATGCAAAAGCATGATTAGATCATTTATACATACATATCATGTTTATTATTAATCATGCTATTATGAAATATTTGTATGTTTTTAGCCCAACTTATTGGAATTTGTAAAAATTTTATTGTAGTAATCCCAACTATCATTACCAACTATAATATTAGAATTTGTGACATGTTAGGAAGAGTTAGGTCTTAATCAAGAAGAGACTGCATGATTAGATGTAGTTGATTGACAAGAATTATTGCTTTGATGGAGGAGTTCAGTTGCTTATGGTTTGTTAAGCTAAGTTTGCGTTATGGAGACAAAATGTGAAGTATGATTTAAGTAAGGAGTTGATACTCTTGTGCAAGACTTTATTATTAAGATCATGCCTTTCTTAATAGATAATAAACAAGTATGTGTGTTTTTAAACTGATGTAAAAGATTTGGGATTTTAGTTATTCTAGTACATGTTACAAGTCGAAAGATTTTTTTTCACTATGATGATTGTATGTTGCTAAATGCATACTAGGTACTAGATATATCATATACTATCTATCACGAACAGAGGTATATAACCTTATATTGCATTATCGATGCTTTAGTCTCGAGTATATTCCAAGCGGAGATTGTGAGCATCACAATTTCACACCACTTCTTGATTGAAGTTAAATTCCTATTTGATACGGAAATATTAAAACGGATATAAAAAGGAAGAGCCGTAAGCATATTTATGGAATATTTTTCAACATAATTAAAAGGCCCAACTCAATTTAGAGGAAAACTTCTTTATTGGCATATATAAAAATGAAAACCATTCTCTTTGGCAAGACAATGCCGGATCGAATTAGAGGGATCTGTAATTTGGGAACTAGTTTCTATATATACTCCTTTTAATTTTTATATATGTTTTTTTTTTATTGGGTGTGTATAAGAAAATATAAATAAAGAAATGTTGCTCTTTATCTTAAATTTTATCATCTTTAATCATTCATGTTACATGGTCCATCTTAAGTATCTACTATTCAAAGTTGGGTATGAGTAATGACCTATAATTGCTCAAAATGTAATTAAATTACACTATTTTTCCTTATCTTATTTTCCTTATAATTGAAAAGATAAATGTTTTATTTTTAAATAGAATTTATAGAAGTAAAATTATAGTGATTTATTATTGTTGGATTATAAAACTCATTTATATATAATAGATTTAACATATTTTAATATTAATTAATAAACTTATTTTTATAAAATTTATGAGTAGACGAATACAATTTTACTATCATTCTTACGCGATATAGCTGTTTTTATTTTTTAATAAATATGTAATATAAGAATAATGAGCAGAAGAACTCCTTGTTAGTATATTTATCTTTTCTAGACGTAGTTACTGCTCCTTGAAATCACCTTAATCGTCGATTATGCTAATTTTAGTAATTAGCTATATCTCAAAGGTCACAATTGTAATAAACTGATTATGGAATCCAGCGTACCTATAAATACCGGGCTTCGCACGACGATGCGGAGAGAGAGAGAGAGGTAGCGAGTGAGAGAAAGGAAGCGTTAGAAACTTCATTCCCCTCTCTCTAAAACTCGAGTACATTTTATAACAACCGAAAGAACAGCTCTCCCTTCGTCTCTCCCCAAAACTACACGCATTTTTGCTTCCCCACGTTCAGCACTCAAGCTCTTTCACTGTAAGAACACAACGCACTCTCTCGTTGGTTTTTGTCTCTCTTATTATATTGTTTATCTGCTTTTAACTTCTATACGTTCTTTTTGGTTCTGGCGGGAATGGAGTTTTTTCACGGTTGTCAGTTGCTTTAGTTTTCTCCCCATCTTTTTCTTGCTTTTCTTGTCAATGGGTTCGATTACTTGTCCAGATTAGCGGGCATTTTGCTTATTGCTGGGTATTGGTGCTGACTTTAGTATTGGTTTTGCTCTTGGGTTGATGTGCGGCCTTTTCCGATTGGATCCCACAATACAGAAAGTTCTAGGGTTTCTGACTGTTATCTTAGATATGGGTCTCTTTTTTCTTCGTTGGGTAGCATTGAAAATTGGCCAACGCAGATACTTATTGATTTTTGTTTCCATTTAAAAATATTGTGCGATTGAGCAGATTCTTATCATGTTGTTGTGCTGAAGTTAACATTTTTCTAAAGGGTTTCTGTTTTTTCTTTCTATGACATCTTTATAGCTATGTACATTTCTATTCGTAGAAATTGAGTTCAATCATGATTTTTGGAGTTTGTCGTTCTTTCTTAGTCTGTGTTTCTGGAAGTAATTTGGTCATTTTTTTTGGACTTAGGGTTTTTGTATTGTACATATTGTTTATAAGTCCACTTTACATGACAGTGGATTGCTTAATGATTCAAATTTGAAATTTGAAATATATTTGTTGTTAATGTAGGAGATTAATATATCCTATCTTGGTGTTTGGTTTGTTGCTTCTCCCATGTTCTTATGCTTTGTGATTGATGAAAAGTTTTGAGAACGAAAATGGAATAGGAAATTGAAAATTTTGAGAATGAAAATGGAATAGGAAATTCAAATCATATCAGTTAATGCTGTTTCTGTAATCAAGAAGTAGGGAGAGAAAAGCTAGCCAAACTCTTTATGTTGGCATGTTACACGTACATCCTGTCCGTATTGAACTTATGCCCTTATCTTCAAGCCTATTCTTAAGTGGGTATAAGTACCATTTGAGTCAGTGCATTGGAAACTACCATACATTTTGTATGCTGTTACCAAATACAATGCCTAATTTCTGTAATTCTGCATTTAGTAATTCTGAGTGTCATGTAAGAAGTGTGAGAATTATGTTTCTGAAGAGCTGGTCCTGAAACTGTCCATGTCGTTGCATTTGATACAGGAAGTGAGGGCGTAGCATTTGATACAGGAAGTGAGGGTCCTTGTGCGGGTTCTTACTGGTGGTGGACTGAGTTATCACAATGCCTTTACTGAAAAGAAAGCCCTTTTCCTTGGCAGAACCGCCTAAGGATTTGGAGTCTAATGAACTTGTTTATCAAGTTCGTTTTACGAAAGAGATATTTAGGGATTATCAGTATCCTTTTTTTTAGATCTTGTTTAGTTCTTTGTTTTTGGGCGATTTCCTACCCTATCAAGTTCGTTAAGATCTTGTTAAGTTCTTTGTTTTCAGCATTGATTACATGAAAACTTAACTCAATATAGCCTTATGGTTCTATTAGATTCTTTTGTTTGTCTTTTCTTAACCTAGATCAGGGACTATTTGAACCGGATAAACCTGTATCGTCGAAGAGTTTGGGTTTGTAAAGTCACTGGGAAAACTAGCTTGACTTATGAGGAGGCTTTGGTGTCAGAAAAGAAGGCAGCAGAAAAGGTCCAACAGTTCCCCAAAGAGCTTATGGCTCCTGCATTGCATGTCATTCAGTACAGTAAGTTGCTAACCCCTATTACGAAAAAGTTGGCTTGATATCCAGCTTTCCTTTTACTTTAGCATTAGTTTCTAGTTGCACCACTTTTTACAATCAATGTAGCATTTAATGACTTCCAATTTTCTCTAATAGAGTGATTCATGACCCTTCACATTTTGAGATTAGACATGTGTCTCTATATTATATGTGGCATCTAATGTTCATGAATGCTATGAAGTGATAGTTTGTGTGCCTCCGCACTGACAGGCAGACGACATCTTCTTTGGATTTTATAATGGTAATATTTTTTGGGTTGTAATGATTTAAGGGAACCATTGTGTACTTCCTTTGCACCAAAGGTTTCCTTGTTCTAATAACTTTTTTCGCTTAAAGAAAAAGGAAAAAAAAGAGTTATTACACAACTATCATTGTAATTCATGTGACACTAATAGGGATTTATGGTGACTCGGAATGCAGTGACAAGCTTAAGACGTGAATATGTTGACTACATAAATCAAAATTCTCAAGCTGTAACCATGCACCGAATATTTTGGGGAAAGGAAAATACTAAGATTGTTATTGGAAAAAACAGTACAGTAAGAGAGAGAGAATCTAGAGACATGCTTATCACAAATTGATTTTTCTAGGCATAATGGCAGTGCGGCTTTACATTTTTGAAGTATCTTTTTCGCTAATCAACAGTTCTTTCAATTTTGGCAAAAAACTTGAAAGGTACAAGGAAAACTTGAAAGAACAATTTAATGTGCTCAAGTTTTCATGACATTTTTTCCTATTTCTAGTTAGATGTTCCTCATTATACTTTTGTGTTCTTGGGCTATGCGTTTTGCATTCTTTGATAATAACCTCTATGAGTACTATAAAAAAAAGTTGTTCCTTTCAAGTTGTTATTTGCCCCAGGGTGTCCATTCTGAGGCAGTTGAAAGTCTCTAGATATTTTCTTTTTGCAGGTATGCTTTCACTGAAAGATCTTGCCGATTCAATAGCTGAAAAGTTGCAGAAACGCTTGTTTGTTGGTGCTGAATTGTACGGAAGGAAGGAAAATGGTTTATTTCCTTGCAAAATATTAAAAGTTTTGGAGGAAGGTCCTGAAAGAACCCTATATGAGGTGGCATGGCTTGACAAAAGTAAGAAAGTTATGGAAAGTTCTTCTGTAAAAGGAGAAGATTTATTACAAAGGAAGTTGCCCTTTAGTAGAGCTGTTTTAAAGTCTTTTATTCGGGAATCTACATGTCGAAGTGCTCCTTGGGTCCTTCATGATAAACTGGCACAACATCATGGAATTTCAACTGATCTTCCGGAGGAGCTAAGGAGCCAAGTTTTCTTTAAGGATGGACAAGTAGTTTGCTATAAGAAACGAAGGAAAAATGAGGAAGATAGAAAGAGTGGCATGGTAGTTATCTCTCTCTCTCTCTCTCTCTCTCTCGTAATAGTCATGTTGTCATTGTTTATCTCATATTTACCATCGTCAGGAGTTGAAAAAAGAATCCGGAGAAAATAAAAGGAGGCGAGTTGATGGATTGGTCATGAAGACTAAGAAAGGTATAAGCATTGGAGTTGCCTTATCATGGGTCTATTTTTCTCCTTTTAGGCTTGCATATGGTTGATTACATTGTTGCTTGTGGAAGAATACAGTGTCAGTGTATCCCAGTCGTACGATCAGGAAATTCTATTCTTGTGCATGAGATTTTTCATACCATGAACACTTTTGTGGTCACAAGTCTGATAATTTTTATTTGATCTTATTTTTATTGCTTTCTTGAATATATAGAGGGTGATCAACCGGTGGAAGAGCCTATCAAATATCCAATTGATGACCTGTTAGTGCAGCCTGGTCCAGATGATCCAGTTTTCACTGACCATCCTTCTCCATCAAGGGACTTCAATGTTCCAATGGATTGTGTTGGGAATCTTCTAACGGTTTGGGAATTTTGTTCATCATTTAGTGGGCTACTGCACTTGTGGCCATTCTCCCTTGAAGATTTTCAAAATGCTATCTGCCACAAGGATGGCAGTCCAGTTCTCCTTGTGGAATCTCATTCAGCTCTTCTTCGATTGCTCATAAAAGACGATGGCGAATATCTATTAGCTGTACAGAAAAGAAATCGAAAATTAAAGGTTTTCATCCAGTTTGTACTTTATTTTTCTATCTTTGTTTCTTTTTATGGGGCATGGTGTGTTTAACCAAGGTAGAGTTTTGTTCCATCCGCATCATGGTTGTAACTGCTGTTGCTTTTGCTGCATTTTGGTGCTTGGCATGTCCTGAGTTATCCTTTCCATTTCAGATTACAATGATCAATTGGACCGAGTATTTATGCGATTTTTTGGAAATGACAAAACTTCCTGAGTTATGCACTTGCATGGCAACTATTAAGAGGGGTCATTATGGTCTTTTGGATGCTCATGCTAAATTGGGAATCTTACGAGAATTGGTTGATCAAGTGCTTCAAACAGATATTTTTAAGGAGAAGTTGGATGAGGTTATCGAACAGCGGCAGGAACTTGGCGCCACAAGAAGGGGGGAAGCATTAGAAGAAGCCCGAAAGAAAAGAGAGGAGAAGAAACAGTTGAAGGCTGAGTTTGATGCCAATGGGGCAACTGATCAACACAGTGTAGAGAGCAAAGGTTTAGCAGCAAATGATAAGCACAGTAAACAGAATGGTCACACGGAAAACAGAAGAAATGGGTAGGTCCTATCTTCTCACCAGGGCAAGGAATCAAGGAATTGGTCTTGATTCTTTCTTTTACTAATTAAAGTACATTACATAATGATTTCTTTATGCGTGGCTCATTACTTATTTATTTATTTATTCTGATTGTTTCAGTGAGAGCAAGCTTATGATCACCACATCAAAGAAGAAGGCCAAAAGGCAGAATTCGGATGTGGACCTCCCATCAGATAAGGGAAAAGATTCATCTAGGAAGGAAGGGTTGGAAATCTTGAAGGATGATAAAAGGGAAGCAACTAAGAAAAGGAGTAAAGAACAGAGGGTTAAAATCAATCTCCATACTCTCCTCTCGTCATGTTTTTCTTTGTGCTTGTCTATGTTCATTTATTGTGTTTTCTTTATTCATGTTTTCTTGTCATTGATCCTAACCCAGAAAGAGTATTATGAACGGGAGATAGAGAAACGAGTGATACGCACCAACCCCTTGGGCAGAGACAGATTTTATAACAGGTATTGGTGGTTTCGACGTGATGGGAGGATATTTTTTGAGAGTTCTGACTCCAAGGAGTGGGGATACTACAGTAGCAAGGAAGAGGTAAAAATTCTGCTTAGCTAGTTTATATGTGTGTCAAGGGGCTGAAGAAAAAAAAGGAAGAATTTTTTTTTTATTAGAATCACAATTGTTTTTATTCAACTTGACATTCTTGATCAGCTGGATGCGTTGATGGGTTCATTGAATATCAAGGGTGAGAGGGAGAGGGAACTGAAGAAACATCTGGAAAAATTCTTTAGCAGAATATGGTGAGTTAATCCTTCACTATTTTCTTAACTTCTATACTTTTTTGGAATCATCATTTTTTTTTTCTGCTTTAATAAAGATATTTTTTCGTTCTTTGTTGTTTCTCTTTTGCATAAGCTGTAGTCATATGGCCAATTGTGGTGTGCATACACCTACACACGTGATGTGTACACATTGGCCTTTACATATAGATGCATGTCTGTGCAATGTAAGACTAGGCAGTTGTTTTTTTTTTGGTTGGAGAAAGAAAAAAAAGGGGGGGGGGGTGTTGAAGGCAAATGTTGTCCGAGGGACAACCTAAGTTACACAATGAGCTTTGATCACGGGCAGCGAAAAAGAGGTGAGAGAGTATCAAATACATACATGTAAGGATCCTTGGGGCTCATCATATCTAAAGACATTCAGGGGCAGCTCCCCTGCCTTTTTGTTATGGCCGAAGTAACACTAGCCAGCTGCTATTAATCTCTCAATGAAAATAAAGAGAACCTTCTGCTGAATTCAAAATTTTGTTTCCAAGGAGGATCGGCGAACTTTTTGCAGAAGTTATTAATCTAAAGCTACAATTTCAGTTACATGTTTTCACGGGGAGGTTTACATGGATGGAAAAGTCAGTTTGGAACTCCCCCTTTTGTAGGTTAGGAGTGTTACGTGCTTCCGTATCTGTGCTTGGTAAAGAGACCCAACATAATAAAAATACCTAATTTATTGAAAATAAATTCCCAAAAAAGTAACAAAAATATAGTCTCATAGCAAGAAAATTTTAAACTGATCTTTTAATGAAATAAAAGAAAACACTTATTAACTAAGTCTGAAAATCCCTTGACACATGACCTATGCTTGGTTATTAGCTTGTAAACACTATATTCTGTACTTGGACATTTTAAAAACATAAAAGAAAAACAACCAACCAAAATAATTTGAATAGTCAATAAGTAGTACATCATATAGTCAACATAATAAATCATAGAGTTTTCTTCAAAGCATGCATCCTTAATACCATAAACATGTAACATGTATTATGCAAACTTATCTATCCCTTTCTTTAATAGCTAGCATGCTTTGAGCCCCGTGTGCAGGGTTGTTCACCAATTCTGTGGCCGCAAGAAGAACCACTTAATTTTTCATGACATACTATGGTGGACTACGCTTAGGTTCATGGTTTGCACACCCACCCATAACTGCATTGATACTAGACATCTCTTATTGTCATTCTTAAGGCCTTGTTTAGTTACACAGATAAGATGAGATGAGAAATATGTGAGTAGTAGTGAGATAGTTTATAAATAGTAGTGAAATAATTTGAGTTAAGATGTTTTATGAGATTTTACTTATCAAAAAAAAAAAAGTTAAGATGTTTTATGAGATTTTGGAAGGGGAGAGAAAAAGTTGAATAAAAATATTATGAAGTTATATTGTTTTAATATAATTTTTGTTTTGGGATTTGAAAAAATTAAATTAGTTTTATGTTTTGTTTGGAAGTTTGAAAAATTTGTAATGATTAAGTAATGATTCAATGAAAAAGTTTAAAAGTTTAAAAATTTGAAATTGAAAAGTGTTTGTCTTTGCATTTGAATGATGTTTGGATGATGGGATGAGATGAGATGAGTCCATCTGTGAAACCAAACAGAGCCTAAAGCATCTTTTGTAACTTGTCTTTTATCTTTCTTATCATGATGCATGTAGAACACATAGTGACATAGCTGATTGTAATCATAATTGTAAGGGTACGATTATGTTACTTATTCCTTTTCTTTTATTAATCCAAACGTGTCAATAATCACACTAGAAAAGGGTTGGACTTAGCTGGTTATTTTTTTGAATCTCCAGAAATTGCAGCAGTTATCTAAGGTTAGGGATTAGTCTTCTTGAAGAACGTCACATGGGATTGCTATAAAAACTTTCTAGTGTTATGGTCCCACATTGGTTAGGAGTCAAATGGTATGTATACGTATAAGCTTTGGGGCATCTTCTCCTAGCAAGCCGGTTTTCTAGGATGTAAATCTCTGGGCTTTATATGGGCATATAACAAATGGTAGTAGAGCCAGTTGTTGGTTCCCATGCTGCCTCACTTAATGGGCTGGGCTTGTGGAGTGGTCGGCTATGGATCCAGTTAGATGGGCTGTGTTGTCCCAGTTGGTGAAAGCCTCCCATAGTGCTCGACCAACATGGACATTGGTCTTGAAGGGTGGGGGTATATTATGGTCCCACATTGGTTAGAGTTAAATGGTATGTGTACATATAAAGCTGGAGCACCTTCCCCTAGCAAGCTGGTTTTCTAGAGTGTAAATCCTTGGGCTTTATATGGGCACGTAACATCTAGACTTACAGCAGCCTCTGTTCTTCCTAGTTTTCAAGCCATGCAGTCATTTTAATGAGACCTGAAAAACCTAATAATAGGGCTGTACGAATTAACTTTGTTTTGAAAATGGTTTCTAAGAATCCTACTGCCCAGGAGTTCTCGGGTAAATATGTTGGGTTGCTTCTTTAAAATTAAGAGTCATATATGGGGCTGATTTCCTATTGTTACGAATTTAACAGCCAAAAATCAAATGGGCTTTGGCTCGAAAATACTTGAGTTTATCCATCCATATATGGACCTAATGGGCCGAACATACTCCATTTTGAATCTAGGTCTGTAATTTCATATCCAATCATGATTCATATCTCCCCAATATTAGATCCTCAAATAATATGTATGGGCCAATGGATCCAATAAAATAATCTTCCTTCCAGCCTTAACAAAATTGTACTCATAGTCCAAACTTATAAGGCCTATTAAATTTGGGTCTAGATGTTACACTGTTATACTTCCAAGACTTATCCCTTGATGCTCTGATTGTTGAAATGATGCCACTATTTTTTATAGTGCGGAGCTCCAAAAGAGATCAAAAGACATGGCTCACAAGATTGCATTGGAGGAGGCTGTGCTTAGAAGATCTACTCGTGTACGAGCTCCGCCTAGGCAAAATCCTGCTAAATCTTTCCTCAGGTATGTCAACAAGTGGAAGGAAGACTAATTGGGCTAGTGTTCTGTATTGGGGATTATGTTCAATTCATTTAGTGCAGGTCTTATACTTAAAATTATAGCTCATCGTAGGATAAGATTTTTTTTTTTGGATGAATCGAACCGCATGCCATACGTTTCTTCAGCGAGAATTTGTTAGTAGGGGTCCATTGAGGGGTGGTGTAGGGTCATGGGAATGAAAATGGATGGTGAAGTTTTTCTTAACTCATTCCTTTTTGTAGACAAGCAAGTAATTATGCTTGACCCACAAATTTTGAAGTGACGAATGTTACTAAATTATGGTTACTCACTATTGTGTACTTATTTTTAATACTTCTGCCTGCTTCTTTTGTGACTAAGATGCTTGCTATGTATATATTTATTTGAATTCCGGTAATTAGAGTTAGAAGCTGTAAGCTCCCTCCCAAAAAGTGCTAGCTAAAGTGCGATATCCGCCGTTCATTGCAAGGAATGATGAATTGGTAGAGAGAGAGGGAGAGAGTGGAGCTGAAACCTAGAAAAGCAAGGAAACCATAGCACATGACATGAACATTCAAAAAATAACTAAAACGAACTTTAATAACATCTATCTATATACTGAGTACAGTTTTGTTCTTATGAAGTCACATCTGTACTCTTTTAACTCTCAAATTGTGTTCTTATCAAACAAAAAATTAAATAATATATGTCATCCAGTTGAGACTTGTGAAATGAAGAATAATGTATCAAGCTTCAACTTGTGCATTTAAAAAAAAAAAATTATAATTAATAGATTTGTAATTTTTATTGCAGTTTAAAAGAAGTTTAAGACTATGCATTATGACTTCTTATGGCCATGTTTATTTTTTACACTAAATAGATAGCTTTTGATCTTCTTTTAAACAAAGCAGAATTTTGAATCCCCTGCATTCCCCCGTCTGAATGGTAAGTAATTCGGACAGGGTTGCATAAGAGGAGGTTTCAACCTCACTTCTCAAATAAGTGACTCGGGGCACCCGCTTAAGAGAGATAATATTTGTAATTGTGAAATGTAGCAATGTTGTGTAATCTATTTGAAAAAAGTAAATAAATATGGGATTTATATGAAAAAAAAAATCTTTTTTTTAAATAATTACGTAATAGTTGCAAATTTTACATTTTACAGTTGAATGTAGCATTATTAATTAGCCATCTATCCACAATCAGCTAAAAGCAAGATACGCATGTACAACCTCGGTTTCTGGCTGAGATTGGGTGGTTTGATTGGTTCAAAGATCCGCGAAAACGAAAGAGATGGAGAAAGAGAGCGGCAGACTCAAAAAAAATTGTGATATTGAAGCCAATTTTTGCTATGTCCCAAATGCAATTACGTAGAAACAATTATGGATTCGGGTGATTTTATGAACCATGGACCAAAAACAATACATAAAAATGGTTTTATTGTTCCATGATGAAAACACGTCAATTCTTCCTATGTGACGACGATGCCTTTTCTTCAATCATCATTCCCATTCAATTCTTCTTATTACTAATTAACTACACTAACTAAGGTGTTGTTTGGATGATAAAAATTAAAAATTAAAAAAAATATTATTAGAATATTATTTTTAATATTATTATTTGTTTTAAGATTTAAAAAGTTATAATAATAAAACAAGATGATATATTTTTTATATGCAAAGCTGGCCTAATTTTATAAGTTAATAAGGATTAAGGTGTCATAATATGTTAACAAATGGCCTTAGATAACTTTTTTTTTTTTTTTTTAGATTATGTTTGGATGTTAAGAATGTTTGTAAATAATAATAAAAAATAGATATAAAAATAATAAAATAAATAATGAATAATAATAAAAATAAATAATAAATAATAATAAAATAATTGTTATAAAATTAAAGAAAGAAACTATTATTGCAAGAGAGAAATATATAAGAAATTCTCTGAAACTCTTAAAAAATGAAACTTTTTTTTTCTCTCTATATTTTCTTATGAATTTCATTACAACTGAAGCTCCTATTTATAGGATTTGAAATTATTATGTAAGTTACTATACAAGTCACTATGCAGGATTTAAAATAATAGTGGTAAGATCATTTATATAATTTTAGTGGTAGGATAGGGGGCAGCCGTCCCTCCACTTACGAATTAATTTGGTTCCAATAATAAATAATAAAAAGTAGTTGAGAATAATTGGCTTCCAAACCTGCCTAAAATCGATACCTCTCTCTGTGTCTCTCTCTCTCTGACAGAAAATGAAGGAAACCATAGTGTTGTATCCTGCTCCTGGCTTCGCCCACTTGGTCTCCATGGTAGAACTAGGGAAGCTAATCATACAACATCACCCAGACTTCTCCATAACAATCCTAGTAATTGCATCCAAACCTTCAGAAACATCCACCACTTCCTCCTACATCAACCTCATCTCCAACACAAATCTTCCCATCTCCTTCTTCTCCCTCCCCTCAATCCACCTCCCCCACCATCACCATCACCACCACCGAACCAAGACCTCCACGAAACCCACCAAAGAGTAGCCTCCGCAATCCAATCCATCCGTCTCAACGTTCCTCACGTCCTCGATGTCCTCCGCACCATATATCTCTCCTCTTCTGTCCTTGCTTTCATAACCTCTTTGAACCTCTTCTCTGATTACGACCTGATTCACATCCCTATTTACTTCTACTTCACTTGTGCCTCTGCTCTTACTTTCTTTCTCCACTTGCCCACCATCCATAACCAAACCTCCAAAAGCTTCAAGGAACTCAATGAAACCCTCCTGCACATTCCTGGATTACCACCCATCAAAGCCTCACTGATGCCTGAACCTACGCTCCACAGAGAGGACCCCGGTTACCATTACTTCCTTGATCTTGGCTCTCGCCTACCCAAGTTGAAAGGGATCATAGTAAACACCTTTGATTCACTTGAGCCGCATGCAGTCAAAGCCATCGCCGATGGTGCTTGTTTTCCAAAGGGCGTAGTTCCGCCGCCGCTATACTGTATTGGGCCATTGATCACGGATGCCAAAGATCGAGCTGGGACCTCCTCCGATGCATCATCTGAATGCCTGGCATGGTTAGATAGACAGCCGACAAGAAGCGTTGTGTTCTTGTGCTTTGGTAGTAGAGGGAAATTTTCTGAAGCACAACTTGAAAAGATGGCTTTTGGGTTGGAGATGAGCAATCAGAGATTCTTGTGGGTAGTCAAGAGTCCTGATCAGGGATCAATTACCGAACCAGACTTGGAGGTCCTATTGCCGAAAGGGTTTTTGGAAAGGACGAAAGAAAGGGCTCTTGTAGTGAAGTCTTGGGCTCCTCAGAATGCGATTTTGAGACACGAATCAGTGGGCGGGTTCGTGACTCACTGTGGGTGGAACTCGGTGGTAGAGGCAGTGAGTTATGGCGTGCCAATGGTGGCGTGGCCATTGTACGCCGAGCAGCATTTGAATGCTGTGGTTTTGGTGGAGGAAATGAAGTTGGCAATACCCATTAATATGGAGACATATAATTCCAAGGAAGGAGATAAAGAAGTGTTAATGGTGAGTGCAGAGGAGGTGGATACGAAGGTGAGACAATTGATGGAATTGGAGGAAGGGAAAGTTGTAAGAGAGCGAAGTCTAGATATGAGAGTGATGGCTATGGCGGCTCGGACCAAAGGTGGGTCGTCTTTCACTGCCTTTTCCAAGCTGGTGGCTTCCTGGAAGTAAGGTTGATGTTATATCATATATGTATTTTTAATTTTATAAATATTTAATTAATAGTATGAAAGATAGTCATACATCTTTATATTAATATTATATAAAATCGCACATAAAATTACGATTTGTCCTAAACATAAAATTTGGATCGAAATCTGAATTCATCTTTTATTAGTATTAGCTGCCTAAAAGTTGATCGAACTCGAATTCTCTGATCCAATTTAAGAATTGATCTAGAACTTTGGCTCCTCCATTAATCAGCATTCTAGCTGATGAAGTTGCATGTCACGCACAATTCCTCATGACTCTTTGATCCTGTTTGTTGACTTTGGTTACATGACAGCTTTCAAAGGCACTTGTCGTTTACTGTGTACGTAAGATTGGGAATATAACATATGAGAAATTCTATTATTGTGGAAAGTTTAAGAAAACTTGACTCGTCTCTCTCTCTGGGCTTCGGAGGAATATATCCAATGTAGTATTTTCACATCTGAGCTCCATTTTAATTTTATACTCGCCTATGAACATGTCCTTCACCTTTAAATTAAACTTTGTCCAATTTAACATGGGCTTGGAAGTATTCCAGTTTCTATATTCATGATAAAAGTGTCAGTTTACTTTCAAGTTTCATGTTTTCCTCGTGTAGTTTTACATACTAAAATATCCTTCGTGGTGATTATATGTTAAAATGTTAGCTAGTACCCCTCGCGTCAAACCTCTTCTTTACCGTTTAGCCTTTTGCCTTGTCATTTGAGTAGGCCCCTTTCTTACGTTTAGCCTTTTGTCTTGTCGCTAAGTGATCCGTCGACGTTTTGAATACTTTGCTAACCTTTGTTAATTGCTATCATGGTTGGGGTGAGCACTTTAAGCTCGAAACTACCATTTCAAGTTTTCAACTTGCAAGGGTGGGCACTGCCGTACGTTCCGTGTTGAGGTGAGGAATACCAACAACACCCTTTTGCTCTCCCACCAAGGTGGTAAGCAGTTTGGGTGGTGCGCACGTGACCTCCACTTGTCACCCGTAGAGGTCTCGAGCATGATAGCGCAAATCGTTTAGATTGTGCAGAAGCTTGGCTCTCGAACATGTAAAGTATACCCGATCTTCATAAGAATCCGACTCCCAATTAGATTGGTCGGATCATGTGAGAGCTCTCAAGGTTGTAAAGCATACCCTGATCTGTCGGACCAAAATAACTTGGGCCATAAGGGCACTCTGGTTTGATTAGTAACTGTAGCATGAGTATTTTAGTCCAGGGTTTTGCTAGCTACAGTCGCTATATGAAAGCGGCAAGTAAACGGGAGAAATAAACAAAAATAAACAATAAAAAAAAAGACAAAAATATATAATCTCTCTCTTTCTAATGTAGCTGGACCCCACTCTCATTATTTTTTTTTCTGCATTATCGTCTCTCTATTCTCTTCTTCTGTACTTCTCTCCCCTCTATCTCAGTTTGTGTCTCTCTATTCTTTCTTCTGCACTCTCTCTCCCCTCTTGCACCATTCTCTCTCTATATCTTCTAATCTTGCCGCTTAATCCATTGAACAATAGCAACTCCAGGATACAGTACTCTAGTCCCTCTCACATCGAGCTCAGACTATTGCAAACTATCGTCGTCCATCCCACCGAGCATCACATTTTTTCTCCCTTCTGATCTATCCCTTTTCTTCTTTCTTGAGAATTTTTCTGTCTTCAGCCACCGAGCACCGTCACAAGAGAACCCAGACCAATTGGATTATTAGAATTCCTTATTTTATTTCATCATTTGTTTTATTTTTGCAAGACAATTGCTCCAAAAATGACACAGTTTAAGGAATATAAATGATTAATAATTTGATAAGCATTCTTTCGCTCAGACAAAAAGGGGCGAAGTTTTATTTTCATAAAAATTTAATTTTGGACTTGGGTATTTTTTTCTTGTTGATAACCAGCAATTTCAAGAGAAACATAAAAGGTCTGGTTGATCATTTTTTGCCTTTTTAATCTGTGGATGGCTTTATACAGTTACTTATTTTTGGTATCCTACTTTAATAGTGGGTAAAGAACGGAGAGACATATGGCTTAGGCGTGGATGTGGCCATTGGGTTCGGTGGAGAGACGGCCAACGATAGAGGAAAAGTAGATGCTTTGAAGGAGAAGAACGATATTGACAAAGAGGGAGATAATACTGACAAAGAGAACGCAAGAGAGACGAAAAAAACTTATTAAATAGCGCCGACTGTGAGCCGTTTGCACCCGACGCTTGTATATAGTATTTTCCTTTAGTCCAATACTGAATTTATAAAATCAATTTTTGAGAGAAACAAACAAAGCATGTCTGATTTGGAGTGGAATTTGTCAGTTAGACTCATTAATTTAAGACTTCTTGACCCTTGAAACTTGCTCAAATGTGAATTAGGTGCGGATTAATTGTTAAAGGATACAACAGACTTTTGTGTTCTAATTGAGGGCAAAATGGTCCATACAAATTCATAGCACTACACCTACACGACTAATCTATGCTTAGCACATTCTTGATCCTTCATTCTTCTCACACATGCTGTCTCTCTTCCTACAGGAATCAGATGGAATCGATGGTTGAGAAATGGAAACCGTAGGAAAATCTATTAGAGAGGAAATCAAGGGTGAGGTTAAGGAGGTTTCATAGGAAAAAGAAGGAAAGATGAAGGGATATCAAGGCTGGGAATGAGTTTTGGAGCCAAGAGGATAGAGAAAATTCTAGGATTTTGATATTTTTAGGTTTTTCGACACTGTGATGTTTTTGTTATTATTTACTTTGATATTTAGGATTTTACCTTACATGAGTAAATATCCCTTTCTAGGTCACAGGACCCTTACATTCTTAGTTTGTCATTGGAGGGTTTTTGGTTTCCTTATGATTTGTATTTAACTCTGCTTTCTATAGCTTTATCTGTCCTTACTTAGACTATCAGTAGGGTTTATGCATTTAATTTTGATTCCCTGTTGATTTAAAGCATAGTGAATGCTTGAAAAGTACATATCTTATACTTGATACTTTGGACTGAACTTGGGTTTCATTGATAGCTATAGAAGTAATTTAGAAGTGTTACCTTGTTAAGCTTTTATTGTCAAAATTATCCAAGTGTTATAACCTTGACTGGTTTTTGATTTGAAGATTTTAATAAGGGAACCAAAATTTACCTTTTGGCTATCTGAAGAGAAAAGGGAACCAAGACCTAGATCTCCATTTTTATTCATCTTCATCTTTCCCGTAAAAACATTTTAGTTCACTTGTTTTCTTCACATCAACCAAACATATTGCCTCAAATTTGCACATTTACTTGTCTGTTTTTATCTTGTTTTGCAAACTTGAACCTTATTGTTACTAATTTTAACTTGTGTGCATAAATTCCTTCTCTTGATAAGCATTAATTTGACTAGTTCAAAAATTGGTCCCTATGAATTGACCTTGGGCTCTTTTATACTACAAACTAACCTTTTTACAATTGAGAGGCAATCTTTGAAGAGAGCCAATGTCCACATCTCATACGAGCAAAGAATGCTTAGATACAAGGAAAACGGTCGAACCATATGACAAACAAAGAGAGCTCAAGTACAAGGGTGAGCAATCATAGCTCTTAGTGGACTTTGTACTTCGGCAGAAAGGGGGGGGGGTGAGCACATTGTGTTCCTTTGTACTCACTCGAGGCTAGCATATTGGATAAGCACTTTGCTTGCAAAGATGCTAATCTGTGGTGCTTGCCTTGCCCAAGTGTGAGCACTTTGCTTCTTTGTGTTTTCCAAGGCGAGCACTTCTCCTTCTCACATTGCATGTTGTGGTCATCTTAGCTTGAATTCATATATTAACTTGGTGAAAGATTCATTCCACTAAGTTTTTGTCCCTATCTTGAGTAGATTGGAATGTGCTAGCCATTCCTATCACTATAGTTGCCTCTCAACGTTTAGCACTAGATATCATGTGTTGGATGCTTATTAGAGTTCATTGGTTTCAACTACCATGGAGGTCCTCATTTGCTCATAGAATTGGCTAAGTTCAATGTTAATTGGATTAGATATTGTTGATGATGTCGAGAGCTATAAGGTTGAATTGGTTAACTAAATGCTTTTAGCCTTCATTTCTTAATGATTAATTACATATTTTTAATGTTTTATTTATTTAAATGATATTTTTTTTATGTTTCTATAGACATGGTTGTGAATTCTAAAATAATTGCATATGAATGAGACTGACGGATTGTGGGATGGAGTTCGAACTTTCTCGTATATCATTAACTTTCAATAGAGGTACTTTACTGTTAGTATGTTTAATTTAGCTAAGTAGTGTAATGTCTAACTTTTTCTATTTTCCAAAACAATGTACAAATGCTTGGACTTGGAGATAGAAGGTGTTGATAATTATTTTAAGTTCTAGCTTTTTGTTTTATTCCAATACATTATTATATTGTAAATTGGTTGAGAACTTTAAAGTTGGTTAGGTTGGTTGTGGTTGTGGTAGATTGATGGTTGTTTGGTGGTGATTGTGACTATAGTTGGGGTGATTATTTGGTAGTGGTTGACAGGTTATGAACTCGTGGTTGTGAAGGTTATTTGTTTGTGATTGTGGTGATTCTTAGCGTTTTTAATTTACAATAGATTTGTGATTGTACATTTTTTCTCTTTGGTTATGTAATGTATGTAATTTACTCATTGTATTTATATTTTCTTTATTTTTTACATTATTTTTTGGAAATGGAAAGCCTACTAGGTTGTTGGTGATTTTTAGAATTTTTTTTTTTTAAATTTTTTAACAGGTTTTTCAAAAATGAAGAGCTCAAATAGAGATTGGGCCTTGGGTCAGCCCAACTCCAATCGTCAACTTCGAACTCCAATTAGAGTTGAAATCTGACTCTTATCAGATTCGGAGTCTGAAAATATCTCTGACTCATGTCAAAATTGAAGATTGGAGGTGGGTTCAATTCCGGAGCCCACTGAGCCGCTCTATGAGTTTCATGAGGAATGCTAGATAGATCTTCACGAGGAATGCTAGATACAGTTTGAAAGCTTATTAATTTGGTATACTTAATTTGAAAGACAATAAAGAGAAGTAGGTAAGTTTTGCATATATTAAAATTGTATAAGTTATTTTCTATTTTTAAAAATTTATAATTATTTTTTAAATATGATATCAAAAAGAGTATCATCTAATTTATATTTCAATAATTAAATAATGAATACTTTTAGCTTAAAAATATAAAATAGCAGTTGCAGGAGATTCAAAAATAAAAAATTAAAAAAATAATATTATATATAATTGTGAAGTGTATAAATATTATACAATTATTTAAAAATAAATAAAATCTATTTCTAAAAAATTAACTTTTTTCTATAAATTCCGTAATTTTTATTTTTATTTTTATTTTTTGTATTTTTAAATTGCATTGTACTTATGCATTCCCACGATCATAAATATCATTTCAGCCCTTCTCTTTTCTTTGGCTTCGGAAAAACGGAGAAAAAAAGAAAGAAAAAGATAAGGCAGAGAACGTGGCGTGGGCACCTATTCGTTTGTCTTTGTGTGGCTGTGGCCCTCCATCCGCCTACCATTACCATGGTCCATGGAGTACTGCCTCTGTCTCTGCAATGAACCAAAAGTAGACGCAGACGCGTAAGCTTCTTCATCCATTTCCATTCCTTCTTCCCATGCTCTTCCTCAGCTACCATTCGCTGCACGACGTATTGGTGAGTCTTGGTTTTATTTTTCCCGTCTCTTTCTGCTTTTTTTCTTGCTTTTGATACTGATACTTGATTTGTGGTTTAGGCTCATTTTGCATGGTGGGTTTAGTGGGTTTTGATTTCAGGATTTCGATAGAGAGCTGGTGTTACTCTTATCTAGATGAATATGAAGGGTCTCATTCAAAGTCCGTGTTCTTCTTCGTCTTCACCCTCTGCATTTCTTCGTCCTCCTTGCATCACCTCTGCTTCTCGCGATTCTAAATTCCCACTGTAAGGTCTCAGAAACTCTGTTTCTTTTTTGAGGACTGCAATATTTGAGCATGTATGGTTTCATGCATATTTGCATGTAGATATAGATTGCACCATAATACTTGCTTCGTTTCCGCAACTTTACGTGTTGGCTCTTTCTTTATTGTGGTTCTATTTATTTATACAAAAATCTCTTGTAATTTTAATTTTTGCACAGTGATTGATATATCAAATACGTGGAATAGCCTGTTATTCCTGTAATTGAAGGTGAGCCCAAGAGAGAAGAAAAACGTAGGAAACGAAGTAGAAAAACGGACGCTTGCATTTAGTTAGCAACTGGCTATTATATCTAGAGAATGTTACTAGTTTTTTTTTTTCTTTTTTTGTGAAGTGCGGTTTCAGTTTCCACCATCTTAATGCAATGCATTTGTCAGAAGTTGAAAGCTAGATGACTTGTCTTCCATATCTTTCTGCCTGAGGTTGCTAGCCTAAGATTTCTCTGAGCAGCTGAGCCATAGAGGTCTAAAACGTTTGCGTTGTAGTTGTTTTATGAATTCCGATGCTTGTTGTGAAGTAGGCAATGTGAGTTTCAAACTGGAACTATTTGTCTGCAAGATTCCAATATTTTTGTGCCATTTTGGATCATGTACTTATAACTTACAGCCATTATATTTGAAGGAGAAATTGTAGGATAGAAAAGTGATAAAAGGAAAATCAAGGACATATAAACTCTTTGCTTTGTCTGGTTTGAGAGAAGAGGCGTGTGAAAGGTTATTAGAGATAAAGGAAAATATAATTTTTCTTTCTGCATGTACTTCAGTAAGCTTAAGAGAAGTGTTAAATTTAAAATTCATTTTGCTGCCATATCAGCTTAAGTATAAAAGCTGACCTTACTCATTGTAAAAAAACAGTTCAGTTAATACAATTTGAATACTTTGTACTCTTCACAACTTTACTTTTATCGTGGTATCAGTTTGGAAAATGCTTTCCTACACAAAAATGTCTTCCGATTCTTCATCTTCGTCTTCTTCTCTCCCCACCGATCCTTCCAGTCCATATTACTTGCATCATCCCAATAGTTCTGGTTCCATTCTTGTCACTCAAATTCTCACTAGCAACAACTACAACACCTAGAAGCGATCTATGCTTATGGCTTTAACAGTCAAGAACAAGATGAGTTTCATTGACGGATCCATATTGAAGCCATCTAAAACTTCTTCTCTGTTTCCTTACTGGACTTGTTGCAACAATATGATCCTATCATGGATTATCAATTCCATTTCCAAAGAATTTGTTGTTGGGGTGATCTATGTTGGTTCTACCATGGACATGTGGTCAGATCTTCATGAACGCTTCTCTCAGGGTAACAGACCTCGTATTTTCCAACTCTAGAAGGCAATTGCATCTCTTATAGAAAATGATCTTTCTGTCGGTGCTTATTTGTAACACCTTAATGGAAGGCTCAAATCACATGGCCTATTCTCTAAAAAGACTAGTCAATAATGCAATTGAAACCTATTGAAATCTTATAAAGAGGAAGAATTTCTTATTCTCAAGTAATGTGAGATTCCATACACCACCTATATTTATTGGGGTATCACAATCTATCTACCCTGCTTAAATGCCCGGCGTTTTCGTCAGGCCTGTCCGTTATAGGTGACACGGTTTAAGTCCCACATTTCTGGTTGTGATAGGTTCTGATACCATTTGTAACATCTCAATGGAAAGCTTAAAGCACATGACCTATACTTTAAAAGGACTAGTCAATGATGCAATTGAAGCCCCATTAGAACCTTATAAAGAGCAAGAATTTCTCATTCCTAAGCAATGTGGGATTCCATATACCACCTACACTTATCGGAGTATCACATTATTTTACTCAGATGAAAGGTTTATGGGATGAATTGATGAACTATAGGCATTACCTATTTGGTCCTGTGGCGGTTTATGTAATTTTCTGGAAATGCATCAACAAGAGTATGTTATGTGATTTTTTATGGGATTAATGATTCCTTCTCTCAAGTACGTGGTCAAATCCTTCTGATTGATCCACTTTCACCAATCAACAAGGTGTTTTCTCTTGTTCTTCAAGAAGAAAGACAATGAGACGTTACTTCAGTGATGCTTCCTAGCATTCTGTCTACTGTTTTTTCTTCCACTAAACCTGCCTACCAGAACAAGCCTTCAAATCGAAAGGATAGACCTATTTGCTCCTATTGTTCTATCCTGGGGCATATAATTGACAAGTGCTTCAAGTTATATGGATATCCACCTGGATATGCTCGAAGGGGAAATCAACTAATGTTCCTTCCTCAGCCAATCACATTGCTATTGATGATTCATCTTCTCCTTTTCCATTAACAGCACAATAGTGTTAGCAACTTCTTGCTCTTCTCACTCTAGAATCAACCAATTCTCAAATGGCTAGTGTCATTTCTTCCATTGATAGTCTCTCTGGTAACTCAAATTTTTTCCTCTGCCTTTTCCATTAAATCGCATTCAAATTTACTCATACATTCTAATGATTGGATCATTGATACTGGTGCCACGGATCATATAATCCATTCCACTTCATGGTTCATCATTAGTTTCATGAAAATCTAAAAAACAATCAACAGTCTCAAGATCATCAGCAGAATCTGAATATCGGGCCATGGCGAATACAATTTCTGAAATTCTTTGGTTGCTGTCATTGTTAAATGATTTACATGTTACTCACTCTAAAGTTGTTAAATGATTTATCAAGCCATTTCATGTCTCTAGTCATCAACAACTAGCTGATTGCTTTACCAAGCCTCTCAGATTTCCTCCTTTCTCTTCTCTAATATCCAAGCTGGGTATTATTAACATAGGCTTTGCCTAGTTACATAGATCAATAAAGTTTATTACTTATAAAAAAAAAACCATACATACTCCATCTTGAAGGGGGGTATTAGAGATAAAGGAAAATATAATTTTTCTCTCTACATGTACTTCAGTAAGCTTAAGTGAAGTGTTATATTTATAATTCATTTGGTCACCATATCAGCTGAAGTATAAAAGCTGACTTTACTCATTGTAAAAAATCAGTTAAGTTAATACAATTTGAATACTCTGTATTCTTCGCAACTTTACTTTTATCAAAGGTAAACAGAGGGAGAGGTAGTCCATCTGGGGAAAATGGGTTGTTGGATATATTTCCTTATAATATGAAGAACCCCCCCTCAAACACCCCCCCCCCAAAAAAAAAAAAGACGAGGAGATTTGATCACTATGGGGAAGACCTACTGGTTTGACTCTAGATTGTGTATAGGAGTTAATAATAACTAAAAATGAATAAACTATCCCCCAAGGCCAAATGTCTTTGCATTAGACTGTCAATGTATTTTAATGATTTCAATATCCACAGCTTAGAGTTTGAAATCTGAGCCAATGGGTAATTTAATGTATTTCATAAATTTTGCATTCTGAATGGTCACAATTTGTGCAATAGCTTGCACTATTTATCCTTGTTATGTTGTAGTATTAAATTACTGTAGGTTCTAATATCTTTCCTTCATAACTGGTAGGGATTAGCTCAAGTGGTAAGGGCCTTGGTCTTGGTGGTATGCTCCCTCTAGGTCTAAGGTCTGAACCCTTAGGTGCAAACAATTTCTAGGGGTCATATCCCACCATGAAACGCTGATGATTTACCTGATCGATGTGTTGAGGATGTGTTACACGGGTCTAGGATTTAACCAGGTTAAGGCAATGGTCTCTAGGATTCCTTGTCATCAAAAAAATTATCTTTCCTTCGTTTATGTTTTCTCTCATATTGTAAAAGTTTCTTAATATTATTTTAAGGTTTTCGTTAATCATGCTCATTTACCATTGCTAAAACATGTCATTGTATTCTCTTGTAACACCTAAAAATAATGGTGTTCTGCTACTGCATTTCTATGGATAAATTCCATTGTATATTCAATTAATAAACAAATGTTTTAGAATCATATGTGAGGATTGATACAGTAAATCAACTATTATATTTTTTTTATGTTCTTTGCTTTCACAGGCTGTTGCCACAGGCAATATGCAACTCCCAAAGGATATATCAATGCTCTGGGGTCTATATGGAGGCTTGCCATAATTCTTATCTTTCAAAACATTGCATGGTTGCAAGATTTTCTTCCGGATGGTCTGAAACACAATCTTTATTTCCTAAGCAATCTCTAAAGAAGTCTTTGTTGCCACCAGGAGCACTAGTGACATCGAAAAGTCAAGATGTCTCCAATGCACCTATCGTAGGTGATGATAAGATTGGAGTCTTGTTGCTGAACCTTGGAGGTCCCGAGACTCTGGAAGATGTGCAGCCTTTCTTGTTTAACCTGTTTGCTGACCCGGTAACGAGCTCTAATGTTCCTGTTTAATGTATCTCAAATAGTATTTTATCATTTGCTATTGTAAGTTTGCATCATTTAGCCTCTATTTATTTTATTCATTTATTTTTTTTTATGTTTTGCCTTGATTGAATGCTAAGGGGATGCTCCTTGTCAAGTATATTATTGGCCACTATACCTATTCTTTTGATAATTTACCATTATATTTAATTTTATTCATCAAATTTTCTTTATTAGATGGGTTAATTACTAGATTTATCTGTTGTTTGTCTTTCACAAATGATATTGGAAGACATATATGGAATGGTCTATTATGTTGCTGAATAATGCATGTGTGTAGGTGCATATATATATTATATATCTTGCAAAATTTGAAATGAATTTATTTTTTGTTATCATTTTGGAATCAAGTAATAACATTTGCCACATACTTTTCTGAGTTCCTGTGGTACCAGATATTTTTTATTTAGGATTGAAGATAGCCATCAAATAGAAAATCTTAAAGCTGTGCTTTGATAGACAGATATTTTTGCAGGCATATGTCTTGCTATATGGAACATTTTTTTTCTTCTGAATTCTCTTTTTTTGTTCCTTTTTTTTTTGGCATATGCATGCTCAAGGGGCATTTTTTTTTTTAAATGTAGGATAAAGGATTTTGACACTACATCCAATGTAGAGAGCAGTGATTTTGTGATAGTGTTAATGGTACCACCACAATTAGGTTGTGGGATTTTTACAGCAGTGGTGGGTTCGGGATTAAACTATCAACTTTAATTGATACTATGTTTTCTTATTTTTTTTCTGGGGTGAAAAGGACCTTGGGGTTGGACATTCGTTTTACCATCAATGGTGTTGTATTCATTTGCCTTCATTCTATTGGACAGGATATTATACGATTACCAAGGCTGTTTCGTTTTCTTCAAAAGCCCTTGGCACAATTCATATCTGTTCTCCGGGCTCCCAAGAGCAAAGAAGGCTATGCCTCAATTGGTGGTGGTTCCCCTCTTCGACGGATAACCGATGCCCAGGCATGATTTTTTCTGTTAACCTTGATTCAAACTTTTTTAGTAGCTAATATTTTATTATATATTTTTCAAAAGCATATGTTTAGCTTTTTTTTTTTTTTACAAGAGCTTAGTTGTTAATTTTACATAACGTGTATGGTGATTTCACTAATCAATAATATTGCTCATCAATAATAAAATCTCACTTGAAATTGTAGTTTGTTTTTGTTTTTTCTTCCATTTTAAGTTGCAGAACAAACTTTCTGCCCCCCTCACTGTCACACCGCTAATGGAGACCTCAAAACAGCATCCAGTAGAGATGAACTCAGCGATGCATTTATGTCTGGTTATCTCTAGTATTAGTCGAATAACAATTACAGCATGAGCTTTTATGTATGAGGTATTTTATAATAATGCAAATGGGTGTCAGAAGGGTTCATATGTGAAGACGAAATCAAGCAATAAAAAATCCTCTGTTTCAGGCTTCTAGTATGAACTTTTAAGTTATGTGATGTCAACATAAAACAGAATGCAGCACAAATGTTTCGAATGTAAAATTATGATCTCTTTTACTCATTTTACGTCAGTAGTGAGATCCTAGATAGTATGGAGTACTCATAGGACTTTTGTCTTTGACTTTCTAATTTTTGATTGCTAAAATTGGTATGTTTTCCCATATCTGGACTCCATTGTACAAAGCACGGTAGTTTATTGAAGCTACCAAGCTTGTAAAAGCTCATAGAAAGTTACCAGTTCCTACTAATTTAACTTAACCTTTAAAATTGGCTGATGTCTGTGAAGGTTTTTGCATGTTACAGGCTTGTATTTATGTACTTTGGTTCTTTGGAATTTCTCCTTTTGCTGAAAATTTGAGCTCATCCCTGTCTATTTCATTGGCTGTCCTTCTATATGTTCAGGCTGAAAAGTTGAGGAACTTCCTTTGGGAAAAGAATGTCCCAGCTGATGTGTATGTTGGTATGCGTTATTGGCATCCATTTACTGAAGAAGCTATTGAACAGGTATCTGGGGGCCTCTAAGATTAGTTTTCAAACTTATTGCTTGATTCACTTAAATGCTACTGTCCCTGCATCTATTTTCATGGTACTCTTTTACTACTTATTCTTTTTTATTGGTAATAAGATTCTATATCTACTACTTATTTTAGAGGAGAACGCTGCATGATTTATCTTTTCTGGAGATGTCAATGTTCAAAGAAATTTTGTGCTTTCAGAGGATAATGCTATCTGCGTATTCCTAAATTTGCTGTAGGAATGAAAAGATGGATCTGGCTATTGATTTTTCTTTCAAAATAATTCTGTAGATAAAAAGAGATGGGATTACAAAGCTTGTTGTCCTTCCGCTGTATCCACAATTTTCAATATCAACCAGTGGTTCTAGCCTTCGACTCTTGGAGAGTATATTCCGGTGATTACCAAACACTTGCTGATATTATATTATAGTAACCCAAAATGATCATATAATTTAAATTGAGTGGACAAATAATTATTTTGTTCGTCAGGGAGGATGAATACTTAGTCAACATGCAGCACACAGTAATACCTTCATGGTACCAGCGCAAAGGGTACATAAAAGCCATGGCAGATTTGATTGAAAAGGAGTTAAGAAGTTTTGACTGCCCTGAACAGGTTACTCATCTTAAATGCTTATAATACTTTCTTGTTGAATTTATTCTCATGTATACTCCGTGTACTTGGGCTTTGCCTACTTTTATGAATAAAACTTCTTGATTACCTATAAAAAAATACTTTCTTGTTTAATTTGGTCACGCTTTTTCTATCCAGACATTCCTTCACTCTGCATTGAACTAAACCACATGTTCCATTGCTTGGTTTATCATTCTGGTACATATGACACCCAGTCTAATTGAAAATATGCATTTTAGGTTATGATATTCTTTAGTGCACATGGGGTGCCACTCGCATATGTGGAAGAGGCTGGTGATCCATATAAGGCCGAGATGGAGGAATGTGTGGATTTCATAATGGAAGAATTAGAAAAGAGGAAGATAACTAATGCTTGCACTCTTGCTTATCAGGTACTTTTGTTAGGGTAACAACCGTAGCAGTTTGTACTCATGTTCCTAATTCATATAACCAGTCTTGGTTTGATAAATAGGTCTCTTAAATAATATATGGCTGAAGTTCTCTGTCAAGAAGTTTCAATGAGGAGTTGGTTGAAAGATGGGTATTGATTAACATACATGATCCGAGAAACCAGGTTTAGCGGGCTTATGTTTTATCTTGTTTTTAACATCTTTTGTTTATACTGAAGGGATTCTTACCCTCCTATTAGACTTTGGAGTTTAAAACAAACTAATCGTAAATCCACATGATTTTGCAGGAATTACTAAATTTACTAAATTAAAAATAGTATTTAACTAAATTAGTTACATATGTTGAATTATTATATAATAAATGGAAACTTGAGCATTTTGATCTTTGAAATTTGGTTGAACATATTGATCTTCTTTCCCCTTCTTTCTTATTTTATTGTTATTTATTTTAAATCTCACAAACTTTGATTGAGTGGAGAGAGGGATCAATAGCTCTTTATGATGCCAAATTAATTATGACTGTCATGAGTCATAAATTAACTTCCTCTAAAATTCCATGACTTCATGAATCTATTGGCTACAAATCATAAAAGACAGGGTATCAGGCGAACTAAAAGATTATACTAACTTTAAATAGAAATTAATAACTTAATAAGATACTTTATTTTTTGTTCAGAAGCTTTTCCCAATTATATATATATGTATATATTTTGTATATATTTTTAAATCTTCGCTACTATCATTGTGGGAGTGGATGACTTATCAAAAAAAAAAAAAAACATTGTGGGAGTGGATGATGTGAGTGAGAAAAAGCATAGCTCCCCCAGCTTTCAAAATTATATATGAAAGTAGATTCTGATTTTTTGTTGAATATGATGGTTGCTTTTTTAATGTTTTTACGAGTAAAGATTTATTTTGTTGAAATGGAGGGGGATATTATCCTGGTATACAGGGAGCATAGATGAATTCGCTCAACAAACAAAGGGGAAAAGATCTATCTGAAAATTAGAATTGATGAGTTTTGAAAGCAATCCACACAATGAAATACTTTGTCATCTGATTTGATATGAGTAGTTAGGAACTTTATTGTTGTCCAGCCGGTGTCTAGGATTTCCGGTGAGCCTTTTTGCATATAACCATGACACCATTGTGGAACTCATTTCATAGTCAATTTTTTGCAGAGCAGAGTTGGACCTGTAGAATGGTTGAAACCCTATACGGACGAGACAATAATTGAACTTGGGCAAAAAGGAGTGAAAAGTTTGCTGGCGGTCCCTATTAGGTAAAGTCTGTCATCATCATTCTTTCCACTCTATGCTTCATTTTCATTTACTTCATGTTGGTACCAATATAATAAAATTACTTCTTGTTGGTCTTTCGTTAACTTCTGTCTGTCTTTCTCACGCGCACAAACACTGCTTCTTGTTCTACCATTAATTTTTTCAATACTTCCTATTGCTCTGTCATTAAGACTTTTATGCTTGATTAACAGCTTTGTCAGTGAGCACATTGAAACTCTGGAAGAAATTGATGTTGAGTATAAAGAATTAGCTCTAAAGTCTGGTATAAAAACATGGGGGCGTGTTCCTGCCCTAGGTTGTGAACCGACCTTCATATCTGATTTGGCTGATGCTGTGATCGAGAGTCTCCCATATGTTGGAGCTATGGCAGTCTCAAACCTCGAAGCTCGACAGGTACCTTTATCTTGGAGATGAATCAATATTTACTGTTTGGATTAGATACTAGAACAACACTTTGGTGCAGTCTTGAGTCTAAAACTTCACTTTCATGGTAAAAAAATCCAGATTATTTCTTTCCTTTTGTTTTGGAGAAAGTAAATGATGTAGAGCTGGTAAATAGTAGGATTATCCTAAAGATGGAAAAAAGTAAGAACCTAGCTCTCCTATATTATGCTCCATAGGCATGGTTTCTTTTCGCTTCTTTATTTCTTGTGTGCATGTGCACGTGAAGTGCACATATCACATGGGATCTGAAAGAGCAAAAGACTGAAGACCATAAGTCAGTCTACTGTCAAATCTAGAACAAGTTGGCCTTTCTTTTGCTGAAGGAAATACAACAGAAAGTATCAGTTGCTTTTATCATTATTGACTGTATGAATCAAACAGCTGTCAAATCTTTTAGTCCACCCGCCCAAGGGGCGATCCTTATAATTATCTACAGTGTATGGGATGGGATAACTGCTCATGTCTAAAGATTAGTGACGCTATCAAGGATTTTTGGAAACTTTAAGCAATATATGACGGACTTTATGAAAGACAATTAGTGGAGTATTTGTTTTGATGAGACTATTCTTGATTCAAAATAAGTGATGGTAATTGTGGGCTTCTACCCCTTGTATGGATGCTTATTTGGTTGGTTTTTAGATTTAAATGTTGACTTGTGAACATGAACCTGTTTGTTTAAATTCTCATTGGAATAGCCTTGATTTCCCTTCATCGAAACAAGCATGCCTGTGACAGCTTCCCCTTAACTAGTTTTCTGAATGGATTTCATTTAATGCATCTCCCTCGTTTGTCAAGGTGATCTTAAGTGTGAATGGGTCAACTCCTGTGCCATCCTCATTTCCATGGCAATCCATCTAAACATGTCAATTTTGTCTTTTGAAGAACAAAGTCAAATCTTGGTCTCCGTTCCAGTTAGGCATACAAGTAAATATTGCTGATAGTTATACAGACAACCTATCCTGGGACAATCCTACAGTATTACCTATTTTGTTGAGCTTTATTTTGTTGCCTAGTTTGGAAGATGGTTCCTTTTTGTATCTTGTGGTGCATTTGGCGAGAGCGAAACGATCGAATTTTTGAAGATAAGGAACGGACACTGGAGGAACTTGTTTTTTTCTTTTTTAGTACTTTATCTTTATGGGCCATAGCTGTAGATTTCAATGGTCTTCATCTTCATGATTTCCTTGTAGCAAACATGACCTAGTTAGGTCTTGACTCTTGTATCCATCTTGTGTACTTGGGCTTGGCCTATTCTATCAATACAATTGTTTACTTATAAAAAAAAAAAATTTAATGCTTGCCTTTTGTGTCACTTTGTCTGGTCTGTCTGATTTGAGGTTTGTGTTTTTGGCAGTCTTTGGTTCCCCTTGGCAGTGTAGAAGAATTATTGGCAGCATATGATTCACAACGCAGGGAGCTACCACCACCTGTTACAATGTGGGAATGGGGTTGGACAAGAAGTGCAGAAACTTGGAATGGAAGGGCAGCTATGCTGGCAGTGCTTGTGTTATTGGCCCTAGAAGTAACCACTGGGGAGGGTTTTCTACACCAATGGGGTGTATTATCATCGCTTCGGTGAGTCTCTCCCCCCAGATTTATGAAGCCACCTATGCACTTTGTTTATGCATATTATCAGCATCTTCCGCACGTGTATCGCATTTGGTCGGGAATGATTCTTATGCATGTCACACGGGATAAGGTTTGGGGTAATTGTCTGGTGACAATACTGCTGTGGGTGAAAAGAAAAGGAGAGAAAAAAGAAATGTATAATAGTTGTTTTGGTTTATAAACATGCACAATGTTCCTTGAATGTCTGTTGTAAAGTTTTTTGCTGTGTTTTTTCTTTCCTCTCTGGTGGTTTTCACAATTTAGAAATGACTGAAGAGTTTATTTGCGGATGATCTGTTTATGTAATTTGAAATTAAGCAATATTCTTTGCAACCAGCTATAATAATGGGGTTATATTAGACTGAGATTATGAAAGCAAAGAAAATATGCCAGGGGTCATTTCCAAGTGGGCATGGAAATGACCGAACAGTATGTAGTGTTCCCATTTTGTTTGGCTATTATTGAGATTGGAGCAAAGTTTTAAATATGGATTTGGTACTCGATTTGATGAAAGTATTGAAATAAAATATTTTGATACTGATATCATTTCGAATATTATTTCGGATATTATTTCAAGATTGTCTATATATAAATAAATAAATTAGTTATATGTCAATTATATTTTTTAAAATAACATCAATGCAAATCTTAAAAAGTTAAAATATATAATTATAAAACTCAATAATATTTTTAAGTTCTCAATCCAATTATTAAAAAAATAATCACTCATCTTTATCATAAAGAAGAGAGTAGGAATTTGATTTACAGTATTCGAGAAAAGGGAATTAATTTTTTTAAAAAAAATAGTATTTAGATGTGAAAATTGGAGTAATTACAAAAACACATTAAGAATACAAAAATATAAATTTTAGTTGATACATTGAAGTTCGGTGGGTATTGATCGAAATGCATTGTAACGGTTGGTATTTGACTTGGTATGAAATATCGATCTTTCCCACACCGGTATGGTAACTGGCATGGTAAATATCTGCAGTATGAAAGCAAAGAAATTCACAACAAAATAAATGATATTCACAAATTTGAATTGGAGTCATTGGACTACATTAAGAAAGCAACGAAATTTGCATCCTTCATAATGCATGGAAACTAATGCTATGGTTGGATGTTGAGATAGGTTGAGTTGTGAATAGTAATATTTTGT
This sequence comes from Platycarya longipes, assembly GCA_036559045.1. NCBI lineage: Eukaryota > Viridiplantae > Streptophyta > Magnoliopsida > Fagales > Juglandaceae > Platycarya > Platycarya longipes. Next base: position 2,943,010 of record CM071792.1, read on the forward strand.
GAACCCCAATAAAATAGGTTCAACTTTTTCCAATTGAGATGGGTTTAACTTTTTCTTTATATACGAAGTAGGTTGCGATGAATTTAATTTTTTTATGGGAAGTTGAAAAAATAATAAGTCTTATTAATAATTGATTGGAGATGAAATGCGATAAAATAAAATAAAATGAGATTGAGATCATTTGTACAATCTCTTTTGTGCTATGTATGGATTGAGATTTTACTCATGAGATTCAATGAGTTGACGATGCTTAGTGTGAGAGGCATAGACACCAAAGTCAATCAGTACCATTTATTGTAATCTTGAATATTTGTAGGGAAACAGTTGCACTAGTTCACCACTAAAGCTAAGTCTTTACAACGAAAACAATCTTTATCACTAAGAGCATCCTTATCCGGTTCACTAAAGGAAACGCTTTCCTAAATTATAGGGTTTGTTTTCGAGATTAACCCCAAAACACCCTCCATCCCCATCCGGTTTTCTAAAGGGAACTTTTTTTCTTAATTATAGGGTTTGTTTTTAGGGGACGATTTGGGAGATGCAACAGTGACTCCCTCATATATGGAGAACCACTATACATCCCAATCCTAACCCCTGTTTTTGGCATATGGGAATATACATAAGCTATCAACAGTGGTGATAATGGAATCGCAAAAATGAGATCTGTTGATAGCTTACGTTTATTCTTATATGCTACAAACGAAATTTGTTGATTAGGGTTTCAAAATGCTTTTGATTTGGGTTTGATTTTACCCATTTGCATGCTTCATTGTTACTTGATTCAATGCCTTGGGTTATCTGCAATTTCCCCCTTTGATTATCGTGTGATTTTTTTTTGTGATTTCTAAGTATGATACCCATGTATTATCTAGATATTCCATCGTAGACATGTTTGTGTGATTTCCCCCTTTGTTGGGTTTGATTTGTATCTTCGAAATGCCACCAAATGTTGAGTCTGATATTACCATTTGCATGTTCCATTGTTTATCGTATTATGCCTTGCTCGATCTCTCATTTTTTTCTTTGATTACTGTCTGATGTTTTTGTGATGTCCATTATATGATTACCCCTGTGTTATTTGTGATGTCCAAAATTATGATGTTTGTGTGATTTCTCCCTTTGTGAGAACTAATTTGTATCTTCAAAATTCCACCAAATGTTGGGTCTGATTTTACAATTTGCATGATTCATTGTTTATTGGATTATGCCCAGAATTATCTATGATTTCCCTCTTTTATTATCTTATGGTTTATCTGTGATGTCCATTGCCATTATTTCATGTGTTGGGTTTGATTTGTACTCCTTCTCAATGCCAATTAAAAAAGTGTAAAACTTTAGGGCTATTGGTTGTTAACTTGGTATGTTTAGTCCATTTAGTTGGTTGTGCATTTCGGAGACAAGTATATTTAGTTGGGGCATTTATTAACTTGCTCTCTTTTGGCCTTTTACACTAAGGTTTGGCTGCATTTGGGTCTGAATTTGCAGCCTATTTTTTGTTGTGAACTTGTGATGCTGCATTTTTCTTTTATTATTGCTGTCATTTTTCTGTTATGTGCATGCTTTGGTGAGTACTTAAGTTTCTATTGCTTTATGATGTGCATTTTTTTGGTCTAAACTTTTTGTCATTGCCTTGTAATGTGCATTTTTAGGTCTAAACTTGTTGCCATTGTTTTGTAATGTGCATTCTTATTGGGTATATACTTGCTGCCAAGACTGTTTTGTGATGGATGTCTAGTGTAAAGCTGTGTTAAGTGTGGCCATTGATATGACGGGATAATCCGAACCCAGATGGCTACCAACTAGCAACCGAGGTTCACAGTTTTGCAGTCGTTCATTCACGCCTCTTATCTTATGTATGCTGTTAATTCAAAATAATCTTTCTAAGTCTTGATTATTACACACATACTTTAGGGTATTAGGTCTTATTTTATATGTTATATATTTTTATTAGTCTACAAACTTGAAGCAAAACAAAAGATAATACTACTTGATACCTGAGTTAAGTAGCAGTACTACTGATATGTCACACTCAGCAAACAATTATCGCAATGAATTTCCAGTATGTTATTGTTATTGTAATATTATAGCATGTTGACAAACTGTTCACACTGAGGATAATAAGGGGTGGCGATTTTTCGATTCCCAAAACCATGAGGTAATTTTGGCTATTTCAAAATATAATACTTTTTGTAGACTTATGGTTGTTGCTTGTCTGTTGGTGCTTATTTGTTGTTTATTACTTGTCAATTTTATAAGTTGGGCAGACTTGCGGATTTTTTTGTTAGTATGACCTAGAAATACCAGCATATGGGCAGAAAATAATTAACTAATTAAAAACCGAATTTCATAAGATATAAGTCTTAATGGACATCCAAACCAGTAGACATTGAGTAGAAATTGATTTAGAGAGGCGTAAGTGAAAATTGGAGAAAACCACTTTCCTTATTCTTTTTTCGGTGTTGTGGTTAGTTATTTTGGTTATTTACTTTAGAAAATTCTGAGCATGGTGACGTCTACTAAACTTTTCAACTTGGTATGTGAGGATAATTTTAGATATTGTAATTATTATTACTTTGGATTACCTTCATTTCAATGTATTTTTCTTTTACTAATTTTGTATTCCTCCATTTCATTAAAAAAAAAAATCACAAAAGACGTTTGTTTATTATTTATAGAATCGTATTAAATTCAAAACTATTTGCGCATTGAAATAAAAAATAATTATAGTGAATTTAATGATTTTTAACTAAAGCTAGAAATACTCAAAAGAGGAAAAAGACAAAATAGTTAGTAGTTAAGAATGGAAATAAAAGTGAGAGAAAAAATGAATAAAAAATGAATAAAAAAAATATTATTTTAGTAGAATAGAAAAATGATAGATAATGTAATATAGAAGGTCTTTAAAATATGAGTAAAATTTAGGAAAAAATGTTAGGAAATATACTTTTTAGCTAAATTATAGAAAAATTTATGGGGAATTAGATGTGAATGCTCTAATGTACGAAAAACACACATAAGTTATAACCCCTCGTCAAAAGCCACCTGCGGATCGTATTAGCATTTCTTTTGATGCAGAGGTGCACAACTCCTTCTTTATGGCAGCGATTGTGAGTAGGAATTCAGAAGGGGTTACTCTTGAGATTTGGACAAAAGAACTCTACTACTATCCCTGTGATTACAGAAGCGCTTGCTGCGAAATTGGCTCTTTAGATGACAGTGCACCTAAATCACATTTCTTTCTCTCTGAAAGGTGACTCCCAATTAGTTGTCTCCTTTGTTGTGGGGGAATTATCTGAAGACTAATAGAGGTTGAACCTTTGAAAACATTGATCAATTCCAAAATTAATATGCGCACTTAGTGGTGCAATGGGCCACTACTAACTTTGAATTTGGTAGCATATATACCTGTAGCTTAGATTTCATCTAGTATTCTGTATATTGATAGTGGGAAAGACACTCTCTAACCTTGCTTTTATTTTTTTTTATCGAAAAGTAATGCTATGCGCCACATCATTATTTCACTTTCATCTCACTAAATAAGACGTGACACGTTTATCACCATTAAATGAAAAATATGCATCCAATAAATAATCATTTAATAGTGATAAATGTGCCATCTTATTTAGTGAGATAAAAATGAGATGATAGTGTGTTGTATATAATTTTCTTCTATTGAATTATTGATTAAAAAAACAAGTTATAACCCTTTGTCAAATCATGAGAGAAAGATTACAATACAAATGTGCTGTACAAGGGGGACCAACGATTTCAAAGATCTTTCCTAGGGAAAATATGGTATAATCAATCAATATCTTGTATATTATGTTGACCTTTTCTTGCCTAAATCACTTGTGCTGGACAACGGGGGCCCAAGGATTTCAAATCCTTCATAGTGGAAACTATGGTATAATCAATCAAGACCATGTATCTCTGTTGACTAATATACCATCATCCCATACATTGGACAAAAGAACCCTATACCATTATCCCAGTGATTATAGAAGCACTTAAACTGCAAAATTGGCTCTTCAGATGATAGTGCACCTAAATCACCTTTCTATCTCTATGAAAGGTGACTCTCAATTAGTTGTTTGCTCTATTGCGGAAAAATTATCTGATTTAAAAAAAAATGGTCGATTCCAAAATTTATATACGCACTCAATGGTATGATAGGCTGTTACTCACTTTGAGTTTGGTAGCATACTCGTAGCTTATATTCTGTCTAGTATTTTGCTTATTAATAGTGGGAAAGACTTTAATTTAATTTAATTTAATTTTTTGTTAAAGAGTAATGTTATACATCACATTACTATCTTATTTTTATTTCATTAAATAAAATGTTACATATTTATTACATCTTATTTAGTGAAATAAAAATAAGATAATAATATGGTATATATAATTTCGTCCGTTGAATGAATGCTTGGTCAGGAAAAGGAAAAGAAGTTATAACCACTTGTCAAATCATAAGAGAGAGTACAATCAAAATGTGCCGGGCAAGGGGGACCCAAGGATTTCGGACCCAAGGATTTCAAGGATCCTTTCCAATGAGAAATATGGTATATAAAATCAATTAAGACCATGTATATTATGTTAACCCTTTCCTGCCTAATTCACTTATGCTGATATAGTGTCCTTACAAAAGTGTGAAGCATGCAAAGCATGAATATAGTATAATCAATCAAGACTTGTATATTAACGCTTGTTTGTTTTTATAGTTTATCTCAATTAATTTTATCTCATATTATCTAATTATTATATTTTTTTTAATTTTTATATAAAATAAAATAAATAAATCAATTTTAAAAGAAATATAATATTATAAAAATATATTCTAATAATATTTTATTCAACTTTTAACTTTAATCATTATAAGAAATTACTTATTTATGATTAATTATTTTGAGTAAAATGATTATTTTTAATTAAAATGAGTATATTTTAATCATAAATAGTCTTTTTCATCGTAATTAACTGATCACAAATTCACTCTATTTTTTGTAGTAAATTTTAACTCATCTCATTTAAATAAAAAAAAAAAAAACCAAACCGTTCCATATAAATTACTTCACGCAGACTTTTTATATTTAAAAAAAAAACTCTATTATAAAAAAAATGTGAAAAGTTAAATTCTTTTTGTTAGACTCATATTTAAAAAAAAAAAATTTACACGCAAAAATTATCCATTTAAAACTTATATCTGCCATTAGTTTTTGAAAAATGATAATTTTGAAAGACCTATACAGTTAATCATTAGATGACTCTATTCGTGAAAAGAATCGTGCGAGCCCAAGACATATCGAGATCATTTGGCCTTTTTATATTTTAATAAATTTTTTATAGTCTTAAATATTTTAAAATTTTTAATATCATTTAAAAAAATTTAAAATAAAAAAAAATTATTGAAACCATTTGTGGTGACAATTTTCTTCGTGAAAAAAACACATGGAAAACACTTATACACGTGAGTGTCAATCGTCATGACCCACCACGAATATTTTTGTAGGAGCGTCAAGTCACCATTATTGCTGGCAGCTGGGTCCTCACAAAATATGAAGAGTTCCCACCAAAGAAATGTTGCCTCCTAATGTACTTTAAATTAAGAGAGAAGTTGGAGTTTGGTTCGACTGAATTTTATGTGATTTGTAGTTTCTATTGTCATTAGTGGTGGTAGGTGACACCGCTCACCTCACTAAGAATGGAGGGAGCTGGCGACCTCACCCCTGCGACGGCGAGCCCCGGAGACTTCTGGTGTGCCCCGGCAGCCTTAAACCTATTTCGAACCCGAACCAGGTTTAAGGCCGCCAGGGCACACCAGAGCTCGCCGGAGCTCACCGTTACAGGGGTGAAATTGCGCCTCTGGCGGCGGCGGGGGTTGGGTGAAGTCGAATTTATCTTAAAAATTTATCTTTATTTTATTTTTTATTGCGTTTTTTATTATATTTTTTATTATGTTTTCTTCATTTTATTATTATATTATATTTTTTATTATATTTTCTAAATTTTCTTTTTTTTTATTGTATTTTTTTTTATATTTTTAAATATTTTTATTGTATTTTTATAAGGGATTAGGGAGATTGCAAAGACGCTAGGGTGCAGCCCAACCAAACCTCAGCGTCACTCTTAAATTAATTACTTTTTTATATGTAATTTATAATATAAAATAAAAGGATAGAGATTCTCCATAATTTTCTAATTGAAACATTTTTATAATTTGAAAAGGACATATAATATGTGATCCCGTAGCATTAAAGACTTATTTGGATATTTACAATATTTAAAAATATCTATAAATAGTAACGAAATAATTTAGAATAATATATTTTTATTGAATTTTGAAAAATAAAAGAAAAAATTTGAAAAAATTATAATAAAAAAAAATGATTGAATATAATATTTTAATATAATTTTTATTTTATGATTTGAAAAAGTTGTATTATCTTTTTATATTTTATTTAGAAATTTGAAAATTTTATAATAATTAAAAATTAATTAAATAAAATGTTAAAGATTTGAAAATTGAAATTATTATTATTATTTTTTATGCTTAAGTGATATTTGAAAATTATTTCAAAATATCTGAAAATACTTTTTGTTACCAAACAAGTTCTAAGTACTTGATTTAATTACTTGTGCATAATGTAAATTACTTTATTTAATACAATGAAATACAAATGTTAGTGTTTATCTATCTCTGAATTATAAAAAGTATTGGGATAAGAAAAAAATTGTAAACATCCTTATCCAAAACAACTAGAGTAGAAGTTGTACTCGTTGGTTCAACCCATTGTCGAAATAAGATCATTCTTGCCTTCTCAAGAGCTTTGGGCTTGGCCATTCTCAAGTCTAAAATTTAGTTAGAATCTCATTTTTTGGCTATAGTATGAAGTTTTAATTAGATGAATTTACATTAAACTAGTTATTTTAAAAGTAAAATAATAACATAATATTATATTTTTAATAATATTTTTATATTTTTATATTTTATAAATACACTTCATATATTAATTAATAATTATATAAAATATTATTTTACTTATCAAAAAGAAATATTAATTAATCATTTGTAGTACTTTTATTATTGTTTAAAAAATCCATTTCATAAAACTAATTAAAATATGAACCAAAAAAACAACATGATCATGTCAGGTGGATGTATAAAATAGATATATTGGACAAACAATAAAATTCAATGGACGGAAGCAATTAGTCAAAAAACAGTACAATATAAAAATTCATAAAATAATCTTTGGGCATGTGAATGATAACTCTTCAATTTTGGACAGAACTCAAGAATTACTGTAATTCAGGTGTCGAGCTTTTGAACCATTGACTAGTTCAAAGTAAAAGTTTTTTCTCACATTTATTTAAAGTTTAGACTTATATTAGTATTTGACTAGGCTATCGTCAATGCTCTTATATCAGTTACATGTTGGTATTAACTTATAAGTACATAGGTGTCTTCTATTACATTTCACTTTTAATAGAAACGTCTTGACCAATATTGTGAATACCGTACTAGTGGACATATTGGTCAAGGTTTTGGAATGAAATATTTCGATATCGATATTGTTTCGTTTACCATTTCGAAATACTCTATATATAAATAAATTATATATAAAAAAATATATCATTTATATTTTAAAATAATAGTCAATATATGAATAAATTATATATATATATATATACGTAATTAATATAGTATAAATCAAGGTAAAAAAATAGGAAAAAAAAAAAGAAATTAAATGGTCGAAATTAAGATAAAATTCGGTACAGATATTTGAAATGTACCGGATGACTGATCAGTACGACATATTTTGACTGTACCGACCAGTACGATACGAATTTTAAAATTGTGATCTTGACACATCTAGATGAAAGATCACTAGAAAAGAGGAAAATATCGAAAGTATTGGGGAGGAAAAATAGTATAACTATAAAAAATATGGATATTTGTGACAAATTATTTATAATGAAATTATAATTTATGATAAAAAACAAACTCATTTATAAATTATTATAAATTAGCAATTTTTTTATAATAAACATATATAATAAAAAAAAGAAAAAACTTGATCTTGTTGAGAATTCAAGGAGAAAATTAAGAAATTAGCATCGCATAGCAACTAATTAACATGTCAAAAAAAAAAAAAACTAATTAACATGTCAAAGTATCTGGCCACACAAGCCAACTCCTTTTTGGAGACATGCGTCTTTTGTACTTGTTACTATCAACAAGAACATACGACGTGTCCTTTAAAAAAAAAAAGAACATACGACAAGTGAAGCAAAGAATAAACCATCCTCCACGTAATGAATCCCCACACCCAATTACTCTGTCTCTCTCTCTCTCTCTCTCTCGCCAAGATTCTGGATAGTGCAAGTGTGGCCGTGGTAGAAGCCTGAGGAAGAGATATCTGGCATCACAACCAGACAAGCCATTTTGTTCTTCATTAATGTCTTGCTCTTCTTCTACTTCGTTTTTGGTTCTATTATTTGTAATTCTACCAATACTTGTTATTATTAGTTTCTTGAGTTTCTATTCTCCACCTTTCTCCATAGAAAGTTCGTCTAAATTGCTTGAACCAGAAACAGCAGTCCCCAGTACTCCTTTTGCATTAATTAGTTCTAATTCACAATATGGTTCTGAAAAACCAAACAACGAAACAACATCAGATCAAGCTGACGAATCTCATACTCCAATATTCAGTTCTTCAGAGCCCACACCAGCTCCATCAGCTTCAATTACTGTAGGAATTACTTCTTCTTTTTTTTCATTCATGAACTATGTTGCACGAATGTTCCGCCGCTGATACTTCTTCTTTTTGGGTGGTTGGTGAACAGGGAGAAGAGAAAGAGGCAAGACTGAAGCATGAAGCTGGGCCCGATCAGGATCATTTTGTCGGCGCTTCTAAGAGAAAGAGCAGTCCTTTAAAGAAAATTGAAGCAAGTTTGGGTAGAGCTCGGTTATCTATAAGAGAAGCTTCTCAAATCCGGAATTGGACGTCAACTTTTCAGGATCCAGATTATGTTCCTCATGGCCCACTGTATTGGAATGCAAATGCTTTCCACAGGTATTATCATATTTATTGCTAAAAGGTATTAAATCTATACAAAAATTTTATATACATAAATTGATAAATTGACGTAGTTTAATGTAATATTTGAATATATTTTATAATAAAAATAATTTCTTAATTTATAAAATTAGAAATTTTACCCAATAAATCTTTTTAGTAGATAAATCTCTATATCTAATTCTATCTTTCAAGAATCAAGTGTTTTTCGGTGAAATAAGAATTAAAAATTCTGATATCTTTTGTGGGTGAGGGTGGCTCGAGACTGAGGCTTTGGCCACCTCCTCCCCCTCTCCCCCTTTATTTTCAGTAGTTTTTCTTCATATTTATAGTCTTTTTTCGTTAGTTTTTTTTTCCTTTCTCTTTGTCAAAGCCATTTCTCTCCAATCTATTGCCTATTGGTTCTTTTCAACCCACACGCACCGATCTTCAAGTCTGTGGAATGACTTTGCAGTTCCAATGGACGCGTGTGCCGCACACACGACTTTGGCCATGTGTGTCACATACGAGTAGTGGCGTTATGGAGTGGCTATGGAGGTCACGCACGTCTTCGGTGGGTTCTATGGCCTTAGATCCCCTTAATTTGGTTGCCTAGTCTCCTCATCTAGTGGCGTGTGGTGTATATGCGCCACCGCTATCTTAGATCTTTCATCAGCGATTTGGTATTGATTCCAGCTTTCATATTTTTTCGTTTTCCTTAATTCAGAATAAATTTCTCAAGTGATTGTGAAAATCTCCTCCAGCTACCCATGGTCGAAAGAATGTAGTGTATTGTCCCCGCTACGACTTTTAGTCACAGCTTTATAGTCTAGTTCTCAGACTGCCTTGAAACCACTTTTTGCAACATCCCCTTATTTAAGATTGGTGGGAATCAAACTTGTGATTTCGAAACTTTTTTTTTTTTTTTACTTTTTATTATTATTATTATTTTTGTGTCTGTTATGTGTTTATCGTATTGAGATGATTGTTAGAAACTCTCACCTCACTAAATTTAGTATACTTGTATCCATTTTTTGTTATATATTTTATGCTTACTTTGGAAAAAAAATAGGGATCAAGTGCTTTCTAAATCTAATCAATTAAGAAACCCCGCCGAGTAGACTCACTAGCTAGTAAGTTGCATTGATCATTTTATTTTAAAGACTAGTTAGGTAACTATATCAATTTTTTTACTATAAAACGTGGATGGTATGTGGTGTAAATTAAGGCATTCGAATGAAATTGTTCTTAACCTATAAGTTGAAGGCTCCTAGGAGTTAGTGATCACATAAAATTAGTATCATAAGTTTACATAGGTTTAAAGTGTGTAAGAGCACTTTTAATGGAGTAGCTAAAATTTTATTTTAAAAATTATATTTTTTGTATAACTTTTCAAAAAATTTGATCATATTTAATAAAAAACTATTAAAAGAATTATAAGAAAATGTCAAAAAAATTTACTATTCACTTTTAAAAATAAAGTGTATTTTTTTATCTTTTCTTACAATTCTTTTAATAGTTTTTAATTAAATATGATCAAATTTTTTAAAAAGTTATGCAAAAAATATAATTTTAAAAAAAAAATTTTAACTACTCCGTTGAAAATACTCTAAGCTTCTTTCAGTCTTTTATAAAAGGTTGGTGTCAATATAAAAAAAAGTTACCTCCTAATTTTTTATCGATGGGGCTTACTTTTTTTTTAAAGGGATTGTACGGAACTCGTAGCTCTATTAATTACTTATAATATCTATCATTGCCTTTCAAATAAACCAAGTATATATAATTGAGTTTTATATTGAGTACTGAAGTTAATTCCTTATTAATTAACTAAAAAAATGATGATTGGATATAAAATAGGAGTTATCTAGAGATGGAGAGGCTGTTCAAGATCTACGTATACGAAGAAGGAGAAGTGCCACTGTTTCACAATGGTCCATGCAGGAGTATATATTCCACAGAGGGACGGTTCATCCATGAAATGGAGAGGGGACAACTTTTTCGTACTACAAATCCTGATGAGGCTCTTGTCTTCTTCCTTCCTTTCAGTGTGGTCATGATGGTTCAGTACCTCTACGTTCCCAATTCTCACAAAGATCATTACTTTCAACACGTTATGGTCGATTATATTGACATCATTTCCAACAGATATCCCTTTTGGAATCGAAGCCTTGGTGCTGATCATTTCATGCTCTCTTGCCATGATTGGGTAAACAATCAAACCCATAGAAGATTTCAAAATATACGCACATTTACAAATTGATCAGCTTGATGGATACGTCAGATTACATTTTTATTTTTATAAATATTTCTCATTTCTTAAATATATATATTATGAGAAGTAATACATACACAAAAAAATTATACAAAAATAATTCTATAAATTGACATTACTTTATGTGAGTCGTTAAATTTGTTTTATAATAAAAATAAGTTTATAACCCGAACCATATCAAAACACATTATATTTGTAGGATTGCTTTAATTTGTATTATTAGTTTGTAGTTAAAGTATTTCTCCTCTATTAATATAGGGGCCGAGGGTGTCTTCCTTTGTTCCACATCTATTCCACAGGTCCATAAGAGTTTTATGCAATGCTAATACATCTGAAGGATTCAAACCATCAAAGGATGCATCATTTCCAGAAATCAATATTCGGACAAACAAAATCACAGGGCTAGCCGGCGGTCTCCACCCATCCCACCGGTCGGTTCTAGCTTTCTTTGCAGGTCGTTTGCATGGCCACATTAGGTATCTACTTCTACAGCAATGGAAAAACAAAGACCAAGACGTGCAGGTTTATGAGGAACTTCCACAAAAAGTATCTTATGACTCTATGTTGAAGAAGAGCAAGTTTTGCTTGTGCCCAAGTGGGTATGAAGTAGCTAGTCCAAGAGTTGTGGAGGCAATCTATGCTGAGTGTGTGCCAGTGTTGATTTCTGATGGCTATATTCCACCTTTTAGCGATGTTCTAAACTTTAAGTCGTTTTCTGTGCAAATCGAAGTGAAGGACATACCAAATATCAAAAGGATTTTGATGGGCATATCTCAAAGACAGTACTTGAGGCTGTACATGAGGGTAAAACAAGTACAGAGACATTTTATGGTGAATGCTACTCCTAAGAGATTCGACGTTTTCCACATGACTCTTCACTCTATTTGGCTTAGGAGATTGAACGTCCAAATTCATGATCAATAACCATTGATGAATGGATAGGGAAAGCTTGGGGTTTCCATTGTATATTAGTCTCCAAACAAGGGAATTAATTACCTGTTGGGGATTGTATAAATGGCACATCAAGAGTACCCATGCATGGTTATGTATGTAAGATTGTAACTATAAATAACATTTTGATCCATTTTTAAAGAATCAAATGTCCTTTTCTGCCATTTATATTTCAAAAAGTATTTTTTAAATTTATTTCCAAATATGTTATCTAGACATATAGTTACTAAACAGTAATAACTTTTTAATAGTAGTGTTTACTACCTTTAAGCTCTACAATTATAAGCCTTAAACTAAAGCTCCGTTACCCACCACAATCCCAAATTAAAAAGCACATAGCATGCAAATTGTTTAAATTCTTCTTTTACACATTTAAAAGGTGAAATATTTTAGCCACAAAGAAATTAATCTCATAAAAATAAACTTAAAATTGATATGGTTTGATATAATACGTTAAATTGTAAAACTAAAGTAGCCGATTCATTTAGAAAGGACGAGGATGATAAGAGGACATTCATCAAATACATTCAAGTTCTCAGATGGTACTAGATTACATGCAAAGTTCTATACTAGTATCCATCATTGTTTTTTTTTTTTTTTTGAGATTATAACATCAATTATTAAATCATACATACAAAGTGATAAATATGCTATGGCCACAACTTTAAACACTTCAATTATGATCTTATGATCAAAGAAGGATGAAACTGCTTAGCTGATTTGAAACTCTCCACTTGCATGAACCTCTTTGACCCTCTTGTCATACTCGTCTTCTTCGCCCTCTTCTTCTTCCACCTCCTCATCTATGTCTTCATCACCTTCTTCTGCGTCTTCTGCTCCCCAGCCAAAGCCCCTGATAGGCTTAGATGATGGAGGTGGGTTTCTTGCCTCTGCTACAATTTTCATGATCTCATCCACACTTTGGAGAGAGAAGCTTGGATTGTCTCTCTGGTAATAGATAGCTTCAGCAGACTCTGTTAGCTCCCTTGGCATATTCTTTACAAACCATGGATGGTTCTTGATTTCTTTAATTGTAATTCTCTGCAAAACCAACAACACAAGGGAAATTACCTATTTTGTAAATGTTATATAAAAATAAATAATAAAATTTATTTTTTTTCATCAACTTAAATTTTTGGATTAAGTGGTGATTTCATAAGGTATCAGAGCATAAATTATGAGTTCAAATCCTAGTTATACAGTCTATGCGGCCCATTTAATTAATTATTACACGTGATATTAGATCACTGATTGAGGGAGAGTTCGACTCACAAGTGAGAGTAAATATTAAGATGTAAAAATAAATAATAAAATCTATTTTTTCTCTTTAGTTTAAATTTTTAGGATAAATAATGATGTCACAATAACATAGTGGTGTAAATTCTAGCCTTCAACACTCAATCAAGGTACTTTATCACAATAGACGTACTCAGTATATTAGGAAGCACCTTTTAATATGGTAATACTCCACCTAAAGTAAAAGGGCTAAAAAGGTAACTATGACAGTATCCTCTCAATATACTCTAGGATCCACTAAAAGAAACAAAGACACAAGTAGTTCTTAGTTATGTTTCAAAAATATGTTGCAATATTGTTGTGCTACATGCCATATTTATATTACTAATCAGAGTAAACCATTCAATATGCATGCATATATATATAATTAAAAAGTCAGGCCCAAAGTCTTCCTTCCATATTAATAAGGCAAGCTTTACTGAGATGAAAAGGGCCAAAATGGTATTTTCTTGAATATTTCAGACATCCTTAAAGCTAGCTGAATAAATCAAAATTTTATTCTGATTTTAATTATCAGAATAAAATTTAGTAACTTCAGAATGGTACATACCCTGGATGGACTTGCAACAAATATCCGAGAGAGTAGGTGCCTGCAATCTTGAGATATATGAACATAGTCGGGGATTTTGTACTGAACAGCCATTATTTTCTGCAGAAGAATATAAAGAGAAAGAAGAATCAAATATAAAAAATAATGAACACATTATTTAAAAAAAAAAAAAAAAAAGAAAAACCATAAAGATGGAGATCAGAGATAATTACTTGAATTGTTTTTCTAAAATTCCTGGGGTCATCTTGGTCTTCAAAAGGATAGGATCCCACCAGCATGACATAGAGAGTTACTCCACAAGACCATACGTCTGCCAACTAAATAAATGAAACAAAAGATTTAATCTTCCTCAAAATGATCAACTTCAAGTTACTCCCATTTGAATGTTGTAATTTTAGCAAGCACATAACAAAATGACTTGATTACTATTTTATTTAGGATGGTGGTGGCTAGTGTCATATGCCGGACAGAAAAGGCTGTTACAGAGCAAGTACTCAACACTCCGAATGCGCCAAAAGCACTTTGATTAGATCAGCCAACACATAAATATAAGAGAAATTAGATTTATAACCATGAAGTGTATAAATATTGCATAGTTATTTTTTAAAAAAAAATGAGTAAATACGAGAACTACATTAAAAAATAAATAAATTTTTTTAATAATAGACTCAACTCTTTTCTAAAGTAATTGTGCGATATTTACATATTTTATAATTAATATTACAAATGACTAGAGAATAGTGAAAGATAGATAATGGCATAATGTTCTAAGGAATGGTCCATCTAAGTTCTATCTAAAGGAATGGTTCGTCTAAGATCTATCTGCCCCCCATCCTTATCATATTTCATTAAATCAAAGATTCGTCCGGAGAAGGCAGGGAAAAATAAATCACAGACGTCATAGCAAAGAAAAAAACGAATTTTTATGTGGTGGTAGCTGATGCTACAAAACTCAAGATTTGATCAACAGCCAGTTAAAGACTAGTGGGGTTAACGAGTACACTAGTAATTATTCTTTTACGAAGACCTAATTAGGCATGCCATCAAATTGCCCAAAATTCAAACCGTACAGCCACATGGAGTGTCTATAAAGTAATTGACTATATTATTTGGTCATTGAAGAAACGTAACCTATATGAAGTAACCAAAGGACAAGCACCTCTTCAAAAACCAAAGGACAAGCAAAGCGCCACTAGCATGTACATCCTAGACAATCCATTCACAATAATTATAAACAATATCCTATTAATAAAGAAAGTTACAAAATGTCTATTATCAAAGGTACCCAATACTTAAAAATATAAATAATAATTGTAACAGTGGAAGATTCAAGTATGGAGTATTCAAATATCGTATATATATTTTTTTAAATTATTAATAAATATGAGATTTACATAAAAGAACTCATTTTTTAATAATCAATTTTGTTCTTTTTCAATACAATTATACAACGTTTACCTACTTAATCACTATAAATACTAATAATATCAACCCTTGCCCACCTAATATCTCGAGCAGGCGAACATATCAATCACCATGGGATAGAGAGGAATAATACCCACACCCATGTGTTTCCAACCTTGATACGTTAAAAAAGCCAAGTAATTTCCGGAAGATAATAGGATAGAGAGGAATGGTACATACACATTATTTTATATAGTACTTTACATAATATATAAGGATATTTTTATAAATTATTTGATAAAATTAATATCATTTTATCAAAATATTCTCACATTATCACTTATATTGTGTACTATATCAAAATATCCTAAGATAAAAGGGAAGAGGGAAATAGTTGACACTGCAATGAGAGATACATTAAAAAAGAGAGAGAGAGAGAATTGTGATTTACAACTTTTTATAATATTCTAGCATTTAATAAAATAATAAATTAAAACATAAAGAAATATACAAAAGCAGGTTGTTGATACAATCAATGTCACTTTCTTAAAATATGTGCTTTATCAATGGAGACCATAATAGGGACAAAGGGCGCACCAGTTCACAAATACAAATGTGATGCAATGGATCACATGAGTTCTAACCCACCCTATGTCACCCCTGAATATTGCAAGAACAGGCTAGAAAACAGATCGATCAAACGTACTTTCTTTTCTACTGAAAATGAGTAATTAAAAATTTCACCTTGCCATCATATTCTCTCCGAGAAAGAACTTCTGGTGCAATGTATGCTGGAGTTCCAACCGTAGATTTGGGTCTTGAATGCAGGAGGGATGACTACACCATGAACAAAAAGTATAACCCAAAAGAAAATAGACAAAATACCATATATATTAAATATAAACAAAAACAAAAAGAAACTAAATAATTTCCACACCTTAGAATAACCAAAATCACAAACTTTTAGCCGTGGCGCAGGGCTTCCATCTAAAAGTGTGTTTTCCAGCTTCAAATCTCTATGACATATTTGCTGCAAGATAAGAGTCAAACATAAACATTTGTTTGAGTAAAGTGAGCGAAAGAGAGAGCTTCTAATAGTGAAAAGGGATGTTACCATGGAATGACAATAATTGACACCAGAGATCAGCTGCTGAAAGAAATATCTAGCCTGGGAAATTAAATGAACAGAAAAACATATGAGAAATACTCCAACATAATCTCACAAACGGTATATCTTGACGTAGTCTGTTAGATTATAAAATTATTTTTATTATAATATAAATTGATTGTTCATATAGATCGAACTACTAAGTCAATTTATGATATTACTAATGGATGTATCACTTCTTAAAACATATTAGCTACATGCAAGAATTGTATAAATTAATAAGTCAAACTCATTTTATAAAATTGGTTCAACAAAAGAGGTTTGCACATTACTTATAAGTATATTCAAAACTTTGTCCACATACAATGTGAGATTATTTCTTAACACTCTCTCTCACGTGCAGGTCGATAATTTTTTAGATCCTTATCACAGGATAAATAGTGTAGATCTCCATTCATCACGTGGCAAGCTCTGATACCACGTAAAAGTTCATGGTTTAACTCATCTCATAAAATTGATTCAACAAAAAAAATTTGTATATTACTTATAAGCATGTCTAAAATATTATTCACAAATAATATAAAATTATTCCTCAACAAGAATAATACCAATCAATCAGACGAGAAAAGAGAGAGTAGCTTTTACCTCATCTTCACTAAATCGACCGGCAGTGCAGATCCGTTCAAAGAGCTCTCCGCCGGCCGCATATTCCATCACAATCGCCAAATGGGTGGGTGTCAAAACCACCTGATTTACCCAAACAACAGAATTAATTAGAAGAGTTTAGCAATACTAGTACTATTCAGAACTACTACTTTAATAACAAAATTCTTGGGATAGGGAAACAAAACTAGCCTCCTTGAAACGGATTATGTTGGGGTGCCGGAGCGATCTGTGGTTGATAATTTCTCTCGCCACATTCTCATCAATCTGAAAATTCAAGAGACAGAATAGAGATCCAGTGATCATGTTAGAAAGGAGCCTTTTAATACTGTTTAGTTTCTGGGAAACGGAAGGAGAGCAAGAGAAAAAAGAAAAAAAAAAAAGACTTAATCCAAATTTAAGTACGAAATATTACAGTTGGGTACATTTTACTTGAATATCTCTTTTCTGGGTCCTCGAAAGAAAGAAAAATCTAAGATTCCAACACTGGAAATCTCTTTTGCTTCCCTGGTACAGAGCCTTAAAAATATTTCCATTTTTGGGAATTAACATAAGCCAGTCCTCCATTCATTTCAGTAAATTAAACACATCCTCCCAAATGTATAAATTCCTAGTAATTAATATCCGCTCTTCGGAACCAACAACCCCAAACGTAAAGCGTACTTACAAAAATCAAAATTTTAATATTGCAAGTTTTCTCGGCAACCAAACAGATCAAAAGCATGACAAACCTTTTGGCCACGCTCGATGTATTTCATGGCGACTAGTTCCTTGGTCTCCTTGTGCCTCAAGAGTCTTGCCACCCCGAAATTCCCAGCTCCCAAATCCTTCATCAACTCGTACTTTTCCATCTTCCTGGAGTATCTCTCTCCTCTCTCTCTCTCTCTCTCTCTCTCTCTCTCTCTCTTGCTGCTACAACTATAATGTCAAAGATGATCTTACAACGAATCTCTATGCATGCGACTAATTTTACAGCCCCAGTTCTCGCATGAAGATAGGCACGAAAACTGAAACCTGCAGGGAAGTGTGCATGTCTGCAAATCTCTGTGGATATATATATATATATATAATGGGGGTGGAAGTGAATTACGGAGAGAGTTGAAGTATGCACGTGGGTGGAAGAGCATGGGAATCACCGAATCAGTAACAACTTGAATCCAATCACTGCCAGTATGATCAGTACTGCAATCGTGTTGCTTCGTCCATACCATGCATCTTACTTTTTTATTTTCTTTGTATATCTATATAAATAAATATTATATATATAAATTATATACGAATTGTTTGCTATCGGATCTCTAAAAACGCCGTTGTGGTAGGAGACAACGCGGAGTCTATTTGACTTTTGGATGCCATTTTGCCAAACGGCCATTCTCAGAAAACAAAGTGTTACACTTTCAGTACCGTTTCACTGCTTTTGAGTTTGCCAAGGTATGTTACCCCATTAATTACTATTTATTTATTTATTTTTAATAATAAATAATAGTAGAGACAACAATTGAAAGTGGATATTTCCACGTGGAAGTGATTATAATAAAATTCTATTGGCTGAAAATCAAATCAATTCTTAAAAAGTATTAATATACTCACATCAATGCTATGAGAAATGATGCTACAAAACTTATTATTTATTTCCATTTCTTTCATTTTAGGTTAGAAAGTTGGATCTGGGTTGTAATTAAAAATATGTAATTTCATTAAGTGGAACGTACATCTCTTTTAAGTTATATATATTATTACCCTCTTAATTGTTAGAATATCTGCTAACGATCAATAATTTCAAAATGCAACATGTCTATTGGTAAATAATTAAATACTCCTAAGGATATCTCAACATTAATTGGACTCAGGTGAAAGTTGATATTGTAGTGATTTGGAAAAAAAAAGAAAAATGCCTTAAAAATCGATAACATACTTATAATTTCAGAAAATCATTTTGGTACCTACAAAGAGTAACATGCATAGCTTTGCATATAGAATTTCAAAAATAAAAAATTTAAAAAAAAAGAAAAAAAAAAGAAGAAGCTATTTTGTGTAGAATTATGTAAATACATGTATCCCACCGTTCAAATATAATATTGTTATAAATAAAGAGAAACATGTACTAAAATATATGGAGATCACGTGAAGCACATGTGCCAAGTGTTCGTTGCCATCTGTAATCATTAATCTAATTAATTGATATTTTAAGCTGATTAATAAGAATTAAAATGCAACTCTTACCAATGCATCCCGCAAATTTTGTTGGGAAATTATAGTAGACAAAAAAAAAAACCTTATTAATTGTAATTGAATAGATCAACGGGAGATCAAAACTAGACTATGGACAAATTGGAAAGGTAATAGCATTAATATGGGCCTGCCCCAAAATTTTATCCTCAGCCCAGTTTGGAATTATAAAACCTATCAAAGACATTTGAGATCCAATCTTTCTAGGATCATAGATTCCCAGTTACCTACAAAAATATATAAATAAACAAGGAATGCAAGTGTACTTCTAATTTAGAGTTATGCAATTGAATAAATTTAGTGTGTAATACACTACTTATTATGTGACCCACTATCCTTATAAACAATAACAAGATACTTGGTATACATTTGACAATCCTTTAGAATGAAATTAACCACTTTTATTTTTATTTTATTTTTTAAAAATATCGATTTTTTAGAAGAAAATTTGGTTGTACATAGTTAGCTTTATTTAATAAAAATTCAAGAATTGGAAAATAAAAAAATAAAGTAGTAATTGCGAGCATTGTATATTACCTAACAAACAAACCGACTTACATAAAATGCATCCCTTTTATGATTTTCGCTTACAAGGGCTTGCCCCTCCTCCCGCAACCACCTCGGATATAGGTTTTTCTAGTGATCAAATACCTGCACACACCCCACCATGCCAGTCCCCAACTGTTGATCTATAGTACGAGGTGAAACTACTGCAAAGCGATCAACATGTGAAGCACATGCATGGCCTATCCTATGTATGGACTTCACCTGTTCTGCTCAGCAGAGTCTCTAGCAATTACACATTGTTATGAAAGATTAGAGAAGAAGTTGAGAAAAAAAGAAATCAATCACACATGAATACAAGACTTATGTAATTTAGCAACATGCTTATACTTATGAAATTGCAGAGTTTTTCTTTCTGAAATGATAGTCGAATACATTGTGCAGCCATACTTCATAGTTCAATATATATGTGTGTATGTATATATATGGCAAAATCGTAATTATGGTTACTAAGGGTAAACCCTAATTAAGGATAGGTCGGATTGGCTTCAATAGATAAAACCAGATGAAGCCTGAGCTCAATGACCCAAACTTCATTGAAAATTTACAAAAAAATCATAATGAATGTTTGTTGAATCAGATCATCAAATTGGGCCGCCATAAAATTTAAAAAAAAAAAAAAAAAAAAAACTCTACATAAAAGGCCCAACACACGTGCCTAATCACAAGACCGACAGCCTTATATGTATCATATCTGAATTCTGACCCATCCCAACCCATTCCTCTTCTACGTGGTCCCCATGTGTCACGACAATGATCATATGTCTAGATTTACGGCCACCGGCGATTAATTGGGTTAGCCGATATTGCTATGTTAAGTACAAATTTCTCTAATTAACGATTTTGAGGAGGGGAAGTTTGTCACTCTAACAAACAGTACTGCGGACGTTAAATAAAATTTAAAAAAAAAAAAGAAAAAAAAACCCACTGATTCCATCGAACATATTATAAAAATAGAGAATTTTTATAAAATAAGATTACGTTTTAAGATATTTTATAAAAATATCCCTCTTACAATATTAATATTGTATAAAGTGTTAAAGAAAGTGACGTGTTTATATATATTTTTAAGAAATCGTGGTTCTAGGTACACCTCTATTATCAAAATCGTGGTTTTAGGTACACCTCTATTAATTTTCGAAAATAGATCGATTATCGAAAGTCTGATCCTCACTTTCTTATATACTCCTAATTAGTCAAACTTTTTATATTATAAAAAAAATTATTTATTTACAGTCAGTTAATTTTAATAAATAATTATTTACAACTAAAATTAATTACAAATAATTTTTTATCATAATTAATTAATCACAAAAATTTATTTTTTTATAGTGCTTGATCGGTATTTTCTTTCTTCTTCTTCTTAATTTCAAAAAGAGGTTGCATGCAATATAAGCATTGAATATGGAATAGAATATGGAATAGTACTAGTAGGATTTGATCATGACAGCCTAGAAGTTGAGAAGGAGCAAATGCAAACGGGTAGTCCCCAAAGTCATGATGATGACATATCTGATATGGGGCCTCCAGCTAGCTTGTTGGAGGGTTCCACATGATGTTTAACGTTGCAGATAAATAGATAGATAGATATATAGTAGCTACAACGAATTAACAGCTAGACAATGAGCAGTGAATGCAATGGATCCTAGGTGTCCAACGTCACCTCGATCAACCTCCTCCTTTATCAACTTCTTTCTTCTTTTTCTTAGCCACTTTGGCCTTTTCCACATGACTCACACCATCCAGGCACACATGCATGTAGGCCCTTAATTCACACTTCATAAATCACACCAAAAACCTTTCATTTCTCAAATTAAAGACAATAATGCCCGGCAAATACGCCTCTGATTGATTCCCATAAAACGCCGTTACAATCTCAAAAAGAGGCAAGCAAATTAGCAAAGCTTGTGATCTGTCTATTTATCTGATGAAAGGAATGTGTTGGACAGATTGGTTTTTAGTCATGGGGTCCCACGATGTGGAATACTCATAGCTGGCTCGTATTGACAGTCTGGTCCTATCCCCACCCCCCAGAGACCGCCACTACCCTGTGAACCCTTTAAAAACTCTCTTCCTTCCCACGACCCTTTCCCACAACCTCTCTCTCTATCTCTCTCTCTCTCTCTCTCTCTCTCTATATCATCATATTTATTTGAGAACGTGCTATCTCTTTCTCATCCCTGTCAAGTTCTAATCTTTAGCGGTTTTCAGGCACTGTGTTTAGAGTTGGAATTAATTATAATCATTCGGCATGGCTGAGGAATCTGTTCAAAAGCAAGGCCAAGAGGCATTGACACAACAACAAGAGGTGGTCGTCACTGATGTTCCTCAGGCTGAGAAAACCTCCACAAAGGTGGAGAAGGAGCCCCAGTCATTAATGCATGTACCAGAGACTGCAGAGGAGCCCGTGAAGCCTAAGGCTGTCGAAGAAGAGCCTGCCGTCGAGAATGACATGTCCGCAAAGCCTGCTGACAATGATGAGAAGATGATCCCACAATCGGTTTCTTTTGAGGAAGAGAGCACCAGAGTTGCTGATCTTCCTGAGACCCAGAACAAGGCACTCGAAGAGCTTAAGCAGCTCATCCAAGAGGCGCTCAACAAGCATGAATTCACTACTCTGGTTTCATCTCCAAACCCGCCATCACCACCCAAAGAAGAAGAAAAGCCAGCCGCTGTAGAGGAAAGAGAGGAGGAGAAACCCGCTGAAGAAAAGCCATCCGAAGTGACTGCTGATGTTCCGCCATCAATGGCCCCGGAAGAATTCACAAAACCAGAATCAGAAACTTTCGAAGAAACTAAGGATGAAACAGAAAAGAAGGCAGAACCAGAAACAGCGGTGGTTACAAAAGTTATTAAAGAGAAGGTGGTTGCGGATTCTGTATATGATGATGGTGCAAAGACTGTGGAAGCCATTGAAGAAACCATTGTGGCGGTCTCTTCTTCAGTACCTCAGGAGCAGACTCCGGAACCGGAAGAGAAAGATGCCGAAGCCCCTCTGTCTCCAGAGGAGGTCTCCATCTGGGGTGTACCATTACTGGCCGATGAGAGAAGCGATGTCATTCTCTTGAAATTTCTCAGAGCGAGAGATTTCAAGGTGAAAGATGCCTTCTCTATGATCAAGAACACCGTACGCTGGAGGAAAGAGTTTGGGATCGATAAGTTGCTTGAAGAAGAGCTGGGCAGGGATTTAGAGAAGGTGGTGTTCATGCACGGCTTTGATAAGGAAGGACACCCCGTGTGCTACAATGTCTATGGGGAATTCCAAAGCAAGGAGCTTTACCAGAAAACATTTTCCGATGAAGAGAAGAGGCAGAATTTCTTGAGGTGGAGAATTCAATTCCTGGAAAGGAGTATCCGGAAGTTAGATTTCACCCCAGGCGGGATTTGCACTATTGTTCAGGTTAATGATTTGAAGAATTCTCCTGGGCCTGGGAAGTGGGAGCTTAGACATGCAACCAAACAGGCCCTTCAACTTCTCCAAGATAATTATCCTGAATTTGTTGCCAAACAGGTATGTTTTGCTCTTTAGATTATCCTTTTCAATTATATGTAGGTTCTAATGTTATTTGGAGTTTTAATTTTCGGTTTGGATTTTGTATTAGGTGTTTATCAATGTCCCTTGGTGGTACCTGGCAGTCAACAGAATGATAAGCCCATTCCTCACCCAGAGGACCAAAAGCAAGTTTGTTTTCGCTGGCCCTTCCAAGTCTGTGGGGACCCTTTCGAGGTGAGTGCCAAATTTTCATCTAACCACTCCACACTCGTGGCTTGGGTTGTATAGCTAAAGAGTAATGCCATTATATAGAAATAATTTTATAAATTGGTGTAGTTTCACCTGATCGCTTAGATTTGTTATAAAATAAAAATAATTTTATAATATGATGAACTATCTCAAATTACATCAGTTTATAAAATTATTTTTATGTAATCCTTTTATGCCTAAAGTATTTTCCATATCTAAATTATTTAGGTTGTCTTTGAATCTAAGTTGTCTTGTAACATGCAGGTACATAGCTCCAGAACAGATACCAATCAAATACGGAGGATTAAGCAAAGATGGTGAATTTGGCACAACTGAAGCTGCCAATGAGATTACCATCAGACCAGCAGCAAAGCACACAGTGGAGTTTCCAGTTACTGAGGTGAATCATTCTATGTCCTTATCCCTCTAAACCAATATAAATTTTGGGTCTTTCTTTTTATGAGCATTGAACAAAGGCCTAATGTGGGGAATTATTGATATGCAGTCCTGCCTTCTCTCTTGGGAGGTCCGAGTAGTGGGATGGGAGGTGAAGTACGGTGCAGAATTTGTGCCAAGTGCTGAAGAAAGTTACACTGTGATCATACAGAAGACTAGAAAAGTTTCCTCATCTGAAGAACCAGTTGTTTGCAATAGCTTCAAGATTGGTGAGCCTGGCAAGGTGGTATTGACCGTAGACAACCCTACCTCTAAGAAGAAAAAGCTCCTTTACCGCTTGAAGACCAAGCCTTCTTCTGATTGAATGAACTGATTGAAGAATGGGGTTCTTTGATTATAGATAGGGAAAGCAAATATATTTGTTGAAAGTGGATTGCGCTTCTTTTCTTTTGTTTTTGTTTACCTTAATGTGGAATTATACAGTCTCGTGTTTTTTTATTAAATATGAGTATTTGATGAATTAAATTTTTTGAAGTGTTGTTGGTCTGAGAAATCTTAAATTGAATTGGAGAACAAAATTCAATGCAAGCATTGATGTTTCTTATGGGCTATATACAGAATGTGCAGGGACAGCAATGAAGCTATGTTACAACTAGGGTGGTTCATTTGGATCTTGATCCGAATCCGGATATCTTCAATTTTTTCAATGTAAATTTTTGTGATTCCCTTACGTAACTTTGTTTTTCCTCACTGTGATTAAGTATTTTTCTTGGAAATATAATGTATAAGGAGTAATTAAAAAAGAAATGTTCTTGTTTTCTTAGGCTGGCCTTTTTTTTTTAAAAGAAAGGACTGCAGTTCATTTCATAACATGAAGTTTACATCTGAAACTGATAAGTACGGAAAAATTATATTACAAGCTTAACTAAATACTGATCTATAGGATCTCCACACATAAAGTGATAGACATTATCTTAACTTCTAAACTCTCATAAAACACATCACATAAATATAGTTTGTCTGAGAGGGTTTCAGAATAACAAAACTTCCACCTCTCAAGGAGGGGAGGAGATCACCTCCATTCTTCAAAAAGAATGAGAGTCAGCCACATCCTCTAAAAGAGGAGTGGAAACCAACAAGAAAATCTATTTCTATTTATTCTTACAAACATACCAACTAAACAAAATAAAATAACAACACAAAAACAGGCCAAAACTTAGATTAAAGGAAACTGGTTCGAGACATGAGCAGAGTCGAGGATGGACATGGCGCATGGGAGACATGCACCCCCAGGGAATGTTGAAACGACGGCCCAACAGCTACCTATGGTGTTGGGTCCAGGACCACCGCTCTAGAAGGCAGTGGAGCTCACGAGTTGGAGGCGCGTGGAAGAGACGCCCCAACCGCGTGTAGCCGAAACACCGCTATATGCAGCAAGACCTTCGACAAACTGGAGCATTGGCGGCTGGTGAAACCCCTGGTGGTGCATGTGCTAGTCAAGGACCACTGTCGAACGTCTCGGCTTCAAAAACTCCACCTCCGCCTACGAGCTCTAAAGAAGAAATACAAAAACCAGAAGGAAAGGAGAAAGGGGGAGGGAGGAGCGGTCCTGTCGACGGCTAGGGTTAGGGAACTTAGGAGAGGATGGTAGTAAAACCACAGTACAAACTTCTTTCAAACACAAAACAAATCACTATACATGCCATTCCCATACAACGCTATTCACAACCTCTAGTCTTATTTGGATAGTGAGATTAAATAAGATAATTTTAGATAAAAGTTAAAAATTTAATAAAATATTATTAGAATATTATTTTTTAAAATATTATTATTTTGATATTTGACAAAATTGAATTAAAAATTGTAATACTGAGATAGGATGAGATGAAATCTAAACGCGACCTAATCTCTCTTGGAGGATCTCCAAAGAACATAAATTCTTGAGACGTGCTCCTTGCACCTAACTTTGCCAACCATCAGCAATTTTCTTGGTTTCTCTAACATATGTTTCAACCGTGCATGCATGACTTCAAAGCAATTAAAAAATCAGTTAAAAAATCAAACAAAGACCAATGAAAATGACCCTTTCCAGACAACTAATTGACTACAAGCTTGGAATCTGATTTAAGTTCAACTTCATGGAAACGAAGCTTACGGCATGATTTCAGACCATCCAAGATAGCACCATTTCTGCCATGTTATTAGGGAAAAACCCATAATGGGAGTTAAATGCAGCCAAAAATACTCCCATCAAAATCTCTAAAAGTTCCTCCATTCCCATAAGAACCAGGATTACCAAAACTGCTCCCCTCTACATTGGGCTTGACCATCCCAGTTTAGGTCTAAACCGAGTCAATTCTTAAGCTGGCCTTCGGTGGTCTTTTTCTTTTTCTTTTTTTCTTTTTTTTGGTGGGGAGCTGTTCTTATTCATGTCTATGGTACTAAAGCTGCAAATTGTGACTACCTTGGCTACTTTTAAGCACAGAAAGTTGAACTGATGTAATGTAGAAAGCCCTAGATTCTGTTCAAATGCAATCTAGCTCTTTCGGAAAGTCATATTTAAGATTTGGGAGGTATGTTTCTTATATTGTCGTCTTCTTCTTATAGTGTAATCTATACTTTCTTCCATTTGGATAAAGCCACTTCCTTCCCTCGAGGCGAGTTTTGGAACTTTAGCGATACACCTCTTTCAAGTTACTGTAAACTAACTTATAATCATGACTAAACAATTATATTTACCTCTCTATGAAGAGTGCTTTTGAAAGTTTCAGTGGCTGCTTTCACAGTTGGATATTCTTTAATAAACGGTCATTTTTAGATCATCACCTTTAGTTTCTAAGACCAACTTAGAACTTGACTGAACTGTGCAAGTCATGGTTGCCCATGCCAAAACAAGGTATTAATTGGTGACATCTGGAACTACTATTTTTTTTTTTTTTTTCTCTTTTCAGCACTGATTTTCATCCTTAAACCCACTTTGCTTTGAATTATACAATCATTTAATTATGCTCCAAACAAATTATTTCCCTTTCTCCCCCATGTTTTGATCCTTTTTAGGCATGAACAGAGGGAATTTCTTTATCTTGCAAAAGCAGTGGATGGTTCATCATTTAGACTATCACTTTACTTTATGAAAGTCAAAAGTGCATGGTTGTTTCCCTTCTTTGTTTTTTAAAGAATGTGAATATTCTATAGGTTTTCATTTCATTTTCTATCAAGATTGCCAACATATTACAAAAAGCATTTCCTCTAGTAAAATCCCTATTTTTCTAAAAACTTTAAAGGTAGATTTTATTATTTTATATCTTAACATTATTCTCACTTGTAGGCCAGATTTTCTCCAATGAATAAGTCCAACAAGTGGATTTAATTGAATCAGATAAAATGTAGAGTTAGGATTCAAACTCAAGACCTCTGTCAAAATACCATATGAAATCACTTTAGATATTATTATTTTCTATCTTAACACTTCCAAAAATGCCAACACAGGATAGTACGATAACTATTAACCAAATGGGAAAGAGGTATCCAAAGTGAAACATGTAATATAGTTTAAACTAGTACCCCCGCCTGAATGGTCCAGCCTTGTCCAACGTCTTCTTTTTTCCCGTTTTCTTGATTTGTTTATGTCAAAAGACATGACAAAAGATCATTCTCAGATCTGGCAAAGTTAAAGTGAGTAGCAAAAGCATGCACCCGGGTTTATAATGTGGTCGGGGGTGGAAAGAGCAGCAATGCAGGGGCTGCGGCAGGCAGCAAGCAAGCAAGCAGGTGTGCCTTCAGTTGGCATCATTATTATTTTGTGCCGTGGTCCAAGGGCAAAGTACAACTTCCCACTCCTGTCTTGCCCCCATTTGTTGCCGGCCTGAGAATTTTGGCTACTGCTCAACACTTTTTCTATGCCATTACTTCATCAATATAGTGGAGTTTCTGTTTCTCTCTATAAAACTTCAAACGAGCACTCAAACATGGGGCCCGGCCGTGCACCTTTCATTCCTGTCCTCGATAGGCATGTAAAGTTGGGTAGATTATTCAAATCTTTGAGAAAGTGGGCTGTACATGCATGCCTGAACACAGGCCCCCCTTTCCTCCTGTGAGTTGCTAATTTGGACCCAATATTACTCCGAGGGGAATCCCTTCAACCTTTATCTACCCCACATTGGATTTAAAAATTTGTCACAATCCGAGGAAATGATAGCCATAACTGCACTATTATAAAGCCTAATTTCACTAAAGTTAAATGTAGAATTTGATTGATAAAATTTATGAGTTTAATTCATCTCATAAAATTAATTTGATAAGAGATGATTGTTCATTTCTTATAAATATGTCTAAAACTTTGTCTACAGGCAATGTAAAATCAACACACTCTCTCACATATAAGTCAATATTTTTTCTAATTCTTGTCACGGAATAAATAGTATAGGCCTTCATTCGTCTTGTGGCAGACTCTAATATTAAATGAAATTATTATTTGTCCCAAAAGCTTAACATGATGAGAAGGGGTAGATTTTTATTATTTATATTATATTTTAATACTTTCTCATTTGTAGGTCATATTTTTTCTCTCTAAGCCTAATAAATAGAATATTTAATTAAATAGGATAGAGTTGAGAATCAGGATATCTACTCTAATACCATGTTAAATTTATGGGACTACCTCATCTCATAAGACTGGTTCGACAAGAGAAAATTGTTCATTCTTATAAATATGCCCAAGACCTTATCTATAAGCAATATAAAATTATTCATTAACATTGAGATTGATATAATCCACTTTAGCACCAATATGAAACTTAACAACTGTTATATTCGGAATTGAATAATGATAATATATTTTTATACCTAACCAATATGATAGTGCCACCTGTAAAAAAGTGCTAAAGTTTTCTTGATATAAATGTTTTAATTTTACATAAATTTCCTCGAAAACCATAAAACAGTTGTAAAAAATGTTGTAGCTGTATAGTTGTTCTCTGACATAAAAAATGCGTAAATGCGGCATATATTTTTACAAATAGGATGGGTTTGATCGCTGCCGTACCGAAAATGATAAAACGCGTCCAACGAGTGGTAATGGATCAAGCCCAATGAAGCTGGTCTTCGGATGGTATCAATGAGCAAGGCCTACTGCCCATTCAAGAAGGGACCAGAGCAAGAGAGTTGGGCCCTTGGGTTATGATCATTTTAATTTATAGAAAACAGAGGTCAGCAGAATTTGACTGCTGAGAGTTGGGCCTTGTTCGGAAATATAACTATTTTCAAATCTTGTCAGATTATTTTAGAATTATTTATAAATAATTTATTATTATTCACAAACTATTTATTATTATTTATAAATTATTTCAATACTATTTATAAATGATTTGAGATATTCTTAATATCCAAACAAAATTCGAAAATAATCATATGTTTCATAAGGAATACAATGGACTCCAATGCCACGTTGCATGTTCCAAAATGGCCACCAACCATATGTCGCTATTAAATTAAAAGTTCTACGTACAGAGGTCATCAAATGCAACATGATATTGCAGGGTTAGAATCAATCAGGCTCAAAACAACAATATAGCTAGAACTGGAATTTAGGAAACTCTTTCACTAGATTTTTGCAAAATATATTAGGATGTGACAATTGACAGGAAACATTACAAGATTGGCATTGGGATTGCAATTAGAGACGAGGAAGGAAATTACCTGGCTATCCCGAGGAAGAATCAAATCCTTTGTCCGGAACCTTTAATAGCTGAAGCAATAGTACTACTAACAACAGCAAATTTTGGAATTGATATGGGAATGAGAAAGATAATATTAGAGCCCAGAGGGTAATTCCAAAAGGGTAGATATGGATATTATTTAATTAAAAGACAAATGACAGATGACAATTATTTTGGAATGATCATCTCGGAGATTAGATAAGGATCAATTGTTTTGATGTTTGTGTTACTAAACATGTCCATAGGAAGGCAATGCAATAGCTCATATATTGCGTAAAAATGCATTGATTGTTTGTAGCAGCTTCAGTTATATGAAATGAGTTCTTTAAAAAAAAAAATTTGAGTGTTTTATTGTATTAAAAAGAATTACAATTTTATCAGGCGATATATGGAGACATTAATAATTTCAGATATCGCTAATTCATTTTGTATTTAATTTTTGTTGTTGTCAAAATATTATGCTAAAAAGTAGGGTATTTTTGCAGTATTATTAATACCGTACCATACCAATTGGTATTGCTAGAATATGTCGTATCAACCGGTCATCCGGTTATCCGGTACGGTTGGAAAATGCCATACCAATCGGTCGTCCAATACAGTTTAGAAGGTTCTTTCGTACCGGTCAATATTTTGACCGAACTGGCCTCATATTGGCCAGTATTTTGACCGTATTGGCCTCATACCGACAGTACCGAATTTTGACCATTCAATGTTTTTTTTTCTTTTTGCTATTTTTTTTACCTCACTTCATACAAGACTATTTATATATATTTATATTTATATATAATTATTCATATATTAACTATTATTTTGAAATATAATTTATATTTATATATATAATTTATTTATGTATAGAATATATCAAAATGGTACCGATATCGAAATATTTCGTTCTACTAATTTGACCAGTATATTTGTCGGTACGATATTTAAAATATTGCATTTTAGGCCCTGTTTAGATAGTGAAAGTATTTAATATCATCATATCTCATTTCATCATTATAATTTTTTTCAAATTCTTTCATAAAATATAATAAATAATTCAATTTTTTTTAAGTTTCAATTAAAATAAGAGTATATTAAAAAATAATCTTTAATAATATTTAATTTAATTTTAATTTTCATCTTAACTTATTATTCAAACGATACTTTAATTCTCCCATTCAAAATTAATTTAAAAAACATCTAATAATATAATATGTGATAATACAAATTGAGTTAAAAGCATAGATGGTCATGTATGAGAATCAACATAATTTGAGAGAGAATTTCCATACTAATTAATCATGTCAATGAGGGAACTCGTGAATGATCATGACAATGACTTTCTAATTTAACCAAACCGACAAAGGTGAGATTTGATCCTTCTGAATGAATGAGTACTAGAGTGGACCTGCTTGAAGATAAGATGCGATTTCGGGTTGGGATAGGTATCTGTGTGAGTTGATTATTTTTTGTCTCTTTCCTTTCATTTTTCTCCGTTTCTTTCCACTTTTGAAATGCATGGCTACTTTGGCCTCTCCAGTTCACACCATCTCTCATACATATCAATTATCATATCTTATAGACTAATTAGTACCGGCTGGATCAAATTAAAGATAATGTATTCATCTTTATCTAACGGCTGAATTTTAATTCACTTTTTTAATAGCCCGATTAATATTCCAGTATGTAGACCATTTTCTAATTACTTTAGTTTTTTCTGATCAACATTCATAAAGAGGGGGCGTGCCTTTTCAACAAAGAGGGGGTCTGGGGAGCAGCCACACTCGGCGCACTCCCCTCACATGAACAGTGTCGCGCACAGTGCGTGGCACTGTTCATGTGAGGGGAGTGCGCTGAGTGTTGGCTACTCCCCTCACTTTTCCTTCAACAAACACCCTGCTAAGAAGGGGCCACCTCATTAAATAATCAGGTTTTTTTTTTAACCATTCGACTTCTGTATAAAGTGTAATAGTTGGAGGCTGACAAGTTGTGTAGTGTTGTGATTTGCTGTTAGAGTATTGATCGATGTCGGAGAGATCATTCACGATGTTTTTATTAAAAAAAATAATAAATTTTTATAATAAATTATTTATGATAAAAAATTATTTATAATTTATTTTAATTAGAAATATTTAGTTTATTAAAATTAATTAACTACAAATAAATAATTTTTTATATTTAATCGGATAAAAAAGTGATAATGGATAGAAATTAAGCATGTATTTGAAATAAAATATGGCCGGCCCCACATGCATGATTTTGACATGTTTTACATGCTTGAGAGCATGTTCACGGTATCAAAATAAATTATTAAATTTTAATAAAAAAAATATAAATTTACACATATATAAAAAATAAATTATGTTTTACATGCTGGATAATAATATAAAAATATTTTTTACCTAATTTTTGAATAGTAAATTATCATAAAATATTTTTATGTTATTTTTTATTTTTTATTTTTATATTTGATTAAATATGATGAAGTTTTTTTTTATATGTATATAAATTTATATTTTTTATTTAAATTTGAATTGATCATGAGACCAACTAATGTTATGAGGAAAAGTGAGGGGTGTAGCCAACACTCAGCACACTTCCTTCACATAAACAGTGTATAATATCATTCATGTGAGGGGAGTGTGCAGAGTGTGGCTGCTCCCCAGACATGCTCAAGGCCTGAAAAGCAGAAGAATTATTTCAATTTCTCCTCGCCGCGATGAGGTTCTATTTAACGACACAAAAAAATCCTGGCCTTGTTCACATCATGTGATTCATGTCAGAGAAAAATTTCCACTCTAACTTTACTCCATGACTTGTGTGTCATACTGTGTCGTTTGGACTGATAATTAGTTCATTATATATCACAGGTACAATTATTGCATGAAAGAGTGTAACAGTTACTTGGCATAATATAGGCATGGCAGGCATGCAAAAACAGATATTTCTGAATAGTCACCGTAGAATATAGAGATAATCTTACCTTATTTTATAATTATAATTATAATTTTTTTAAATCTTTAAATTAAATATCATAAATAAATTTGAAAATAAAATGATATTAAGAATTATTTTTTAATAAAATTATATGATTTTAAATTTCTTTTAATAATTAATGATGTTAAAAAAGTTTTTTAAAAAATAAAAATAAATAAAAATGTTATAAATAATAAAATAATAATAAATAAGATGTAAGTGTACATCACCCAATGGGCGCAAAAGCTGCCGACGTACCATAACATTACAAGTGCACTGTCCTCGATCTTGACAGCACTATGCCATCGAATTAAAAGCATGCTTTTTGGCTCGTGTATCGATGCTCACTCTTTTACAGATCAGTATTTATTTTCTATAAATAAAAATAAGAAAAATTTCAAATAATAAAAAATGATAGGAAGTAATAAGCTTTAGTTATCGTTTGTATTTATATTATATATGCACCGTCCGATCACTCTTTCTCTGGATCGCTGACACGAGAGTGGTACATACTTGTGGCCTCAACTCCACTATATAGGTGGGGGGGGAGGGACTACTAGTATACACTTGGAAGAGGAATTACAAGCATTTGCAGGAATAAAGAGTTGGAATTGAGGAAGAGGAAGAAGAAGATGATGATGGAGAGAAAAACACTTGGGTTTTTCTTGTTACTGCTCATTGTCTTGGCTTCTCGTAAGACTTTCTAGCTTCCTTTCTCCAGTACTATTTCGATCTGTTGGGACATTTAAATTTAGTCTAAATATATATGGAATATCATGATGTACCTGTTTGGGATTGGTTTTCTTTGATTACAGAAGAGATGATTATGCCGAGTGAGGCGAGAGTTTGCGAGTCACAGAGCCACAAGTTCCAGGGACCATGCGTGCGACAGAACAACTGTGCTCTGGTGTGCAAGAATGAAGGTTTCTCAGGTGGCAAATGCCGAGGATTCCGTCGCCGTTGTTTCTGCACCAAAGTTTGTTAATTAATGGTGCTACCCAGAGAGATGAGGATCGTTGGCCGACCCATGATGCAGCATATATATGGTTGTTTTTACTAAGATCATCCAAGTATTAATGAATAATTGTCATGCATATTTGCGGTAGCAGCTCTAGGCCGGTTAGATTAGTTTGGGTTTGTGAGGTAATAAATATTATATAAATCATCATGCATGTATGTTGTTAATGCTGGCATGGATCTTGAAGTGATTACTGTCATCTAGTCATGACTACTTTCTTGCTCCATCGTGTTTGAAATTTGTTTAAATAAAAGTATTGAGTCTAGTGTCTGTCATCTAGTCGTGACTTTCTTGTTTATTAATGGTGTTTAATTACAATTATATGGATCTGTGTATTTTTATTTTTATTTTTGGTTTTCCGACCTAATTAATTATGCAATGCCTTTGACAAGTAGTCTACTCTTTATTATCATGAATGATTAATATAGAAATTATTATTTAATAAATAAGGACGTTTCATTTTATATAATTATTATCATTTTTTGAATTTTATATAAATATAATAAACAATTTAATTTTCTTAAATTTTTACGATATAAAAATAATATTAAAAATTTATATTCTAACAATAATTTATTTAATTTTTTTTCATTACATCTATGTCCAAATTAAAATTTATAACAAGATCATTTGTAAAGTACTGCATAATTAATTGGGAATTTTATTTCAAGCATTATATATTGCTTATAGCTAGCATATGACCAATTAATTTGCTAATTAACATCAAACAATATTCTATTTCTTTTCGATTTATAAATTATTAGAAGTCCTAAACATGAGTATAACTCATCATGCATATATATCAATTGGTTCAACGATGAGAACGAGGTTGGCCTAAGTATGCTATAAAGAAATTATTTATTTGTGATTATTTATTTTTAATAAAATGATTATTTATACTTAAAATAAGTTTATTTTTATTATAAATAATTTATTTTATTATAAATAAATAATTATAAATATTTATTTTTCTTATAATATATATACTGACAGTGAGAAATTAATGAAAAAGGAAGGCAAAGAAAGTTTCAAATAACGATAAAATTGAAGTTACTTACATGCATGATGACGAGATGGGTTAGGTCGAGCAACAAAATCCCAATTAAAGTCACCGACAATTTAACTTTAATTTGGAATGGCAAAAATGGCTTTAATTTGGACGACGATTAGAATCGCCCGACAATTTAACGCACGTCGATAACAAAAGCATGGAGTGGCAACTGGCAACGCATCACGATCACTGCTTTTTTTTTTTTTTTTTCTTTTGAGAAAGCATCACGGCTACTGATCTAAAATGGCTATATATGGACTATCGGTAGCAGAAGACAGAAGTTGTGTTCGTTACAAGTATTAAAAAGAATTGAGTTTTTTAAATTGTGAGTTTTTAATTTGTAAATAATGGCTATATATGAACTTGGCTTTTATCCCATCTTAATTAATACGCTATATATATATATATATATATACCTGTCGGCTCGAAATAGCAGCAGCATCTAGATCTTATAGACACCTTTCTTCGACTCTCTCTCTCCAAGAGATTTTTTCTTTGAAAAGTAGAGTTTCCAATAGTTAGAATTGTGCCGCTAGGGGAACAGCATCTCCACCTCCCTCTCTCTCCTTCATTCCCGTTCTTCTTCTCATTTTTTTGGTTTTTCCATTTTCGCTTCCCTCCCTTTAACTCATCTCCTCCCAACCTTTTCGCATCTCCTCTCCTCGCCTCCTTCCCCTCCACTTGTCTTCTTTATTTTTTGGCTGGCTTTTTTTTTTTTGCAGGAATTGCAAATGTCAGTTTGGATCACGCACGCGTCTCGACGTTCTTCTCCTCAAGTGCCGATCTCTCAACGGCAACAAAATCACGACAATCAAAGCGGCATGTGCTACCCACACACTCATCACAGGAGGAGGTTTTCCTCTCTATGCGCCTCTATCGAAGGGCTATCTTGGCCACCATGCGTATGGACAAAGGGTCCAAGGATTCCGACGGTCCATCTCTATCCATCTCGCTCTCATCCAGATGGTGCATGGCTTTCACATGTCACTGATGGTAGTGGATTCTTATGTTGCATTTTAAATTCAAGGCTAGAAATCAGGATCTGGTTTTTTCAATTAGTTTAATTTCTCTTTATCTTTTAAAAAATTAGTAAAAAAAAAAAAAAAAATCTAGTCTCTAAGACGTTAGGTCTTAAGAATTTGTCCCATAACTCGTCTTAGTTTAAAAGTGGGATTGCTTTTGGGTTGTTTGATTGTTGGTAACTCTATCTTGTACAGAGTTAAGACTGTCTCTCATACCTTGTTTTGGAGAGATTTGTAGTCAGAACTAGAAAATATCAATCACTTTTAATATACTGAAAAGTTATAGATCATTATTTAATTATCTTGTAATTGTATGTTTCAAATTCATTTATAATTTCCGTTATTAATTAATAAAATATTTTTTTCCTCAAAAAAAATACCTGTCGGTTTTAATACAATTAAATATATACAATTCGCATGAGGAGACTCTTAAAACCGTAAAAAAGTAAGAGATAAAATCAATCTAAAATTATGCATATATGTGTAAAAAGAAGTAATATATATATATATATATATATATGAGATGTGCTAGGGAGTATCCACACTCAGGATACTTCCTCTCACATGAACAGTACATAAACATTAAATTAAGAA
The DNA here is from genome assembly GCA_036559045.1 of Platycarya longipes. Classification (NCBI taxonomy): domain Eukaryota; kingdom Viridiplantae; phylum Streptophyta; class Magnoliopsida; order Fagales; family Juglandaceae; genus Platycarya; species Platycarya longipes. The sequence continues at coordinate 2,979,604 of CM071792.1, forward strand.
GAGTGTGGATACTTCCCATAATTTTTCTATATATATATATATATTAAAGTGTCAATCGAATGAACAGTAATTTTGTTCGAATTTTGTGTTCCCGTTTTCTCCCTGCTGTTATAGAAAAATTCCGTTCTGTTTTTTTTCCTATTCGTTTACAGACGGGCTTTTTTGACTTTGTACATTTCTGAAGTTTATCACTTATGTTTTCTGCTTCTCTCATGGTGCTTTCCACGTGTTGTACTTGTGCCAATGTACCATTGTCTCTGGCAGCAGACATGACCACTAGGCTTTTGGCAAAATCCTCCGCTCAATAAACATTTGCCTACTGCCTGTTTTTAGTTAATATAAAACAATTTTAAAATATATTAGTGATAGTTTAGATGTATTTAAGTCTGGATCATTTTAGTGTTAAAAAAAAAAAATTTGGATCGTTTGAATGAATGACGTTATATAAAATCTGGTATTTTCTTATGAATACTTATTTTTGTATATATATATTTTTAATTTATTAAGATGAATTATTTTGTGTAAATTAACATTTTCAAATTTTAAATGAATAGAATTTAATTTACATCATAAAAGATAAGGTTACCATTCCTTTCTTTACTTTTTACAAGTAAACATAGTTAATTTTTTATATTTTTGATATATTTTATTTATTATATACAGTTGTTATTTTTTAAATTCTTTTACATAATTAGATTAACGTGCCTGGCTCGTTGAGTCGATAACTAATATATATATATATATATATATATATATTATATATACAGAAGCAGAATTAGGATTTAATATTTGGGAGACGATCCATTTGATATTTTTTTTCAAATTAAGCTCAACGACGATCTTTCATAGAATAAAATTCTTCTATTATCATTTCTGAAGTAAAATTTTTGACAATTTCTTTTTCAATATAAACTATCAAATGATCTGTAAGAAAATCATCTTCCATTCGAGTGCGTAATTTAGTTTTTACAAGTTTCATAGCAGAAAATGATCGCTCAGTAGTAGTAGTAGAAATAGGAAAAGTTAAGATTAGACGAATTAGCCGGTCAATCAAATAATAAATTTTTTAATTTTTTGAAATTGCTAATCTTCTACATAACTGAGATAATGTAGACATATCTTAAAAATCTGGATGTATCAGCACCTCAAGCTCATAATGCTGCAATTGAATTCTCAAAAGGAATTTTTCTTTCTCAGTAAAGCCTTGTGGATAAAACTTCTCAACTAATTTACATATATAAGCAATCTTAAATTATTTGTATCCACATTTAGGGTTTAAAGCAGCACTAAGAATGAAAAGTTCTATTGCTTGGTCGTTAAATCTTTTGTTCAATTCTTACAACTGAAAATTTAGTGTAGCAGTAAATATATTAATCCTAAAATGATGCTTCATTGTTGTCCTTTCAACTTGACGACGTAATTTTCCTCGAATATATTGAACATTCATATCAGGAATATCAATTTGGTATTTTTCACAAAACGATTCAACATCAATAAGCAAAGACTTCCACCCATCATCTCTTAACTTTTGAATTAGTACTTTTGTAGTTGTAACTAGGCTCATGGCATTCACAACATCTGAAAATTTTTGTTGCAAAGATTGATAAAGTGTATTAGTCCACATCTTTCTTTTAAAAAAATGAATTTTGTTGTAAAGATAGAAGTATCACGTTTTATTGTTACCAAGTACTCTAAATGTATATTATTCTCCGACTTATCCACATCTTTCTTAAAAAAAAAAAAGAATCAATTGTTTTTGGCTTATTCATATTTTTCTATATTTTTAAGTATATTCAAGAAATTGTTAGATTTTTTGTATAGTTTGTAAATTAAGGAATAGTCTCAATTAGTTTTATAATTTAATTATTATATTTTTCTTTAATTTGTTATATGAGAGTAGCAATTTAAGTTGTCTAAATAAATAAGAGTAAATAATAATGCTAAAATCTAAGAGTGATAGTCTAAGTTATCTAAAAGCTAAACTTAATCAAACTAACATTCTAATAATAAATTATTAATTCTAAAATTTAAAAGTAAAAATCTAAACTTAATAATAATAATTATTATTATTATTATAGTAATAATAAAATATTCTAGAACAAGCTATATAATAAAGAAATTTAAATATAATAAACTAAAAGCAGACTTAATAAATAAATTTTTTAAAATAGAAGTTATAATATTCTTAAAGCAGGCGTATGGAATGTTAAAAAAAATAATAAAAACAAAAAAAACAAAAGCAAAAGCTAAGTAGATTCTAGAACATGCTATACACGACAACAAGTTAACATAAAATAATAAAAAGATTAACAATAACACGGCAACATGTTAATTAATTAACGCAGATTAGAATGATAAAACTTGAGGGGGCCAGGGACTGAGGCTGAGAGGCTAGAGCCAGAGCCTAGAGGTGAGATCAGGAAAATGCTTTTAGATTTTTTCAGATTTTCGTAAATGGTGTTTGCCGTTCGGAACTTCGGAAATCCCAGGAGCCAGGCCTAAGCTGCTCAGTATTTGAAAATCGCCCAAGGCCCCAAGCCTTTACAATGGAGGAAATCGCCCAACGAAGTTCGTCATGTTCCAATTAAAATAGCTTAGCAACAAGATTCAAGAATAGGAATCAGGATTAAGAAAAAATAGAGGAAGAAGAAATAAGCGGTAATATGGTATGGTCTCGACTCTCGAGCTCACAAAATTTTTTTTTCATTCTATAATATGAAGAAGTGATTTGTTTTAAGTACAAGCTGGGCAACAACGTTAAGCAACGGTCTTGTAGTTGTAGTTAGAATTTCTAAAGGTCCAAGAGATTGACTTGTAGAGAATTTTCAAAAATTTAAAGAGACCAGTTCATAGCAATTAGCTGGGGCATTGTACATAGAATTATGGAAAGATGCAGCCTGCAATCGTGAAAGTATGCACGCACCTAGTCATTTTTAAGTTACATTTTATATTTTACAATGGAATTTTTTTGACGATATCTGATATATAAGGAAGATTTCAGAGTGTGAGACATAATTTCAGTATTGGGGGGCTGAAGAAGAAATTTTTTTTATAAAATATCATAAAAATGGTAATATCTTATATATTAATTTGTTTTTTCAATTAATTAAGTTCACAAATTAAGTAGGTTTCCGCATGAGTGTACATTAATTTAGAGTATATTAATGTCTCAAAAACTCTTTAACAAAAACAATTCCATCAGTATGTACACTTCTCTCTCTCTTCGATCTCTCTCTCAAAAAGGTCTAAATACAAGCATTTTGGTGCAACCATTAGCCACCAAACATGACTTGGCAAAACAAAACATTATCTTTTGCGTTTTGATGTGAGACTGATAGTTTCACTCCTCTTTCTTCTCTTTCATTTCACCCTTAGTCGAAACACCCTTTCTCCAACCTCTCATTTTCTTCTCTGGTTTTATTTTTTCTATTTTTTTAAATGGATTTGATTGTTTACCCATGAAGAAATCGAAGGAGAAAGAGATTGGGGAGAATCTCAATTAAGGGGTGGTTTGGATTCAGAAATGAGATGAGATGAGTTATGAATAATAATAAAATAAGTAGTTGAAATGAGTTGAAATTTGAAATGAGTGGAAAGTACGAAATGAGTTGTGAATAGTAAAACTCAATTATATTTTGTTTTTTAAGAATGAGGGAGAAGAGGAATCTCAAAGGTTGATTTTTTGTTTTTTGTTTTTTTTTTTCTTCGTATTTCCTTCATTCCCTAAAAAATTAGTATTCGACCATGGTCAGACCCAAAGCATGTTTCATGGATCACATCAGAGCCTGCTTCTCAAAGCATGCAACGTATTTCCTGGAACCAAAACCAAAGAAAAGAAAAAAAAAATCGTACTTTGAATTGCAACCCTATAGTCATACCCAAGTAAAAGAAAATAAATTGAAATTTGAAACTGGGGAGAAACTTCTGTTTTTTTTAAAGTCCATTATAAAATGGAGATCAAGAGTTCATAATTGGACAACTAATTTCTTAATTTTGTCATTCATGACAAGAAATTCAAAATTCCAAACGGTTTTTTTCTTGTCTTTTTCCGATTCTTTTCCCGGATTTCTCAACAACCAAACAAGCATCATATGGAGCAAGCCATGAATTCCTCACACACCAAAAAAAAAACAAAAAACAGAAGAAAACAAAAAAGAAAAAATGATTCCATCAGCCATCTCATGTAGAAAATGAAGAAGATGTAGACGATGAAGATGGAGATTTTGAACTCGCACGCAGATGGGTTTCTCAGGGATGACATTTCTACCTTTTTCTTTCTTCATTTTTTTTATCTGACAATATATCGTTCGATGCCAGGAATTGGTGCGCAATGATTACCCAATATTTCTTGTACATAACAGCACTCATATATATGTCACATGACTCTCTCTCTCTCTGTATATATAAACATCACACACACTCTCTTTCTCTGATCTCCCTCGATCTCTCTCTCAAGTTTACTAAAATATCATAGAGTATCATTTCTCAAAGAACTCACACCAATTAAGCATGGCAATGCTAATTTCCTGATCATTCCGTCATTTCCGCTTCATTTTATATAAAAAGCCAAAGTTTTGATTCTTTGAATAACTTACTTACAACACATATTAAGAGCTAATTGCATTTTATATATTCAAAGACGTGTCAGCCTCACTTTGGTGTGCATCAAACAACACAACGTACAACCGATGAATTCCTTGGAAACCAATTAAAATGTTATTGTCTATATATATATATATATATATATATATCACATCTGCATTAGCAGCGTACGTACAAGATCATCAATACATAAATATGGGACACTACCAGCTAAGAACTAAGTTCTCTCTCTTACTTCACATCTTATTTTCACTTAATTTCTGTTTCAAAGTTTTGTTCATATTGGACTCTGAAGGATTTTTCTTTTTCTTGGTATCTGATTGATACATGAATTGCTTATGTTAAACCATTTTATTCTTATGGTTTGAGTACTAATTCAATGACATTCATTGAAAAATAAGCTTGAAAACTCAAATTCATGTACAAGATCATATAAACTAAGCCCGTGCATAACACAAGTTATAGATCACTTTGTAAGGGGATTTTCCCGTGCGGCCCAAATGATAAGTCCAAGAGGAATAATTAAGGCAATAGGGTCAAAAGGCCCAATCCACCACAAACAAATCTGTCAGCGGCCTAGCTCGTACATGAGCCAACAGAGGCAATGATCGAAGGAGGCTAGACCTACGGGGAAACACATTTCAAGAAAATCTCTATAAAGAGCAGACGACATGGAAGATGAGACTTGCCATCTTGGGGTTCCCCCAAGCGGCGTCGTCAGGCCCATGAGGTTTTGCCCAAGCAGGTGGATGGGAAGCAAGGAGAGTCCTTAATCTTTCGCCAAGGAGATATCGACGAACTGTCAAAGAAGTCTGCTAGGCAATACAAGTCAGGAAATAATTTATATTAATGGCGTCGCAGCTTAGACTGCACACCGCATTAAAAATGCTGTCGTAGAGGTCACTCCACATCAAAGGATCTTGGAACAAGAAACAATAAAAAAAATGAGGGCCCCACAAAGGCAGATACAATCTATCTCCCAAGTTCCAAGTATACATAACAACTTTCATGTATGGAAATACTCTTCGGACTCTCTCATGATTTTCAAACTTCCAAAATACATTAATAATTTAAGCATCATAGGCTCTTTGACCTCCAAGGCCACCATCTCCCAGATTTCTTCTCCATCATCTTAGTAGACCCAACTTAGAAGATCTGAAGTGCTTGAACTTTGCTCAAAGACGTACTAAACAAAATGTTAACAAAGTTTTTACAAAAATTTGTCCCAAATAATCATTTTGGACCTCATACATGCAATAACTTCTCGTAAAAACTGAAAAAGAAAAAGGTAATTTGTGATATTCAAGTTATGGCTACAGTACAAAACCACACAAAGATCATGCATTTATAACAAACTAAGACAGTTTGGGAAATTGCGTTTCAAAGTCATGTCTAGACTCTCACCTAGTTTTGGCCCTTTGGGTAGTACTGAATTTATGGAGGGTAGAGGGAGGGAACTTCTGTTTCTAGATCTCCATCTATCTCATAAGGCTTGGGTACTATTTGGGCTTTCATAGATATCGCACGTTCGAAGACGGCGCAAGCTGCGTCATGCATGGATGATTAGGGCTGTAAAAAGACTGAACTGGACCAGTAGACCGGACTGGACCGGCTGGATTAGACTGAGACCGGACTGGATTGGATGGATTTCGGTCTGGTTCGGTCCAATTTTTTTATGGACCGAAAATTTCCGGTCCAGGGGGAGAACATTTCTCCCCTTGGACCGGACCGAATGCACACATTTTTTTATTTTTATTTTTATATATGTATATATAAGTAATAGTATATAAATTTTAATATTAATATTAATATAGATTAAGAATTGTAGTATAACATATATAATATAGAATATATACTCTTATAATATTAATATATTATAATTTCTAATAATTATAGTATAAAAGTATATCTATATAGAGTATTAGTAATAACTTATAAGTAATAAATGTATTATTATTATTTAATATATTATTACAAATTTATCACTATTCACTAAGACATAAATTTATAATATACTAATGTAAATTATGTAATAGTGTTATTAGTTATAGTTAATCAACTATAATGTATCACTAAATCACTATTAACTAATTAATAATTACTTTTCTTATGATTACATGTAACAATTATAAATATTAATTATTAATGTTGTTTTTAACTATATATGAAATATGATCAATGATCATTAATATCATTCATTAATTGATATGACTTATGAGGATTAAATTAACTAATCAACCTATGGATTATATATAATATAGAATATTAGTTATAACTTATAGTATAAGTATTAAGTCTATAGACTATAAGTTATAACTATATATTTTGTTTAATATTTAGATGAGATTAGAAATTGACAATTGGAAAAACGATTATTTTTTTATAAAAGTAGTACTAGTATATATTTAATAATTTATAAACTTAGGCCAAAAAAATATATTTAATTATTGCAAGATTTTGGATTAAATTTAGCCCATTAAATCAAATAGGGTACTCTTGGACCAGATCGAACTGCCCCTAGACCGAATTGAACTGGACCGGTATGGACTGAATCCTATTTGATCCGGTCCAGGGTGAGAAAATTTTTGGATCAAATAAAACTGATCCACATTTTTTCTGAACCGGATCATTTACACCTCTATGGATGATTGATGTTTTTTGGTAAATTAATTTGGTTGTTCTTTATTATATTTTGTCCGTAGTTCATTTCAATGTCTTCGACGTAGGTGCATATACATTAATAAGGACTAATATTACATGATGGTACTTTTGAGGATATTTTGCTAATCGTGTAGTCATGTTCCTTTCGGCTAGCTAGCACTCGCCATTCAGATGATCACTAATTATTCCCTAGTCCTGCAGTTTATAACTGTGCCAGTTAATTAACCACACCATTCTCGATTAGTCCGATTTTGAACAACTCAAATGTTGTTCTGTAGTTGAAAGGAATCAAATTGGGGCCACTTACTGTTCTGAGACCACGAGCATTTGTTTTTGCGTGCTTAATTCTTATGAAAAAAGTTTGGTCTACAAGAAAACAATCTTTCAATAATAACTTATAAATTAATGTTGTGACTTGATAAAATAAATAATTAAATATCCTTTATTATAAACTAAATTTAACGTATCATATTAAATTATACCAATTTATAAATTTGTAAATCTAATACTACTCCTTTTGGATAGACATAATATATAAGTTTCATCGTATGAATTAAATCATACGAGCCATAAGTCCGACGAATTAATATGAGGTGGGTCATAAGCCCAACAGATTGTGAGGCTTTTTTTTTTAACCTGAGGGATGTACGTTGGCCCAGATGATCAGGCTTCATCTCCCGGCCCGGCCATCTTCCGGCCATTCTTCCCTCTGTGCGCAGCCTAGACAACAGTCTTGGAGCTTTTGAGAGCTTTCCATCTAGCATCGACGAAGTGTGTTTTGCTCTTACCAATCTATATTATATTAAATTCCGTCGGATATCCTCGACTTCGAGGGTACCTCCGATGTGGAGGAAAGTCTCGAACTTTTGCACAAATGGACAGTTGTTTTCATCATAAAGATTCGTGTCAGACGAGCATGCTGCATGTCGTCCACTTTTTGCACGTGAAGAGATAGAATCTCACAGTTACCAACCATGCATTGATCATTCTTTAATGAGATCACCTCGTTATTTACCTCTGATCTCCCTCTATATGTATTGATGAAGGAAACTATTTGGTTTGCAGGTTTCAACAGTGAAGGAAAGAAGATCAGAGAAAGGATTACAGATCATAGACAAGACATGGAGAGGAAAACCTTTGGGCTTTTGTTTTTACTTCTCATTTTCTTTGCTTCTCGTACGCGACTCTCTATCATTAAATATGTCAAAGATTTTTGTTGGGTTTTTCTTCAAGAAGGCTAAACGTATCATTTTGTTTTTTCAATGCAGGAGATGAGATGGTGCTTCGTGCAGAGGCAAGGGTTTGCGAATCGAAGAGCCATGGGTTTAAAGGTGCGTGCGCGAGAGACCACAACTGTGCTCTGGTATGCAGGAATGAAGGTTTCTCGGGTGGCAAATGCAAAGGATTCCGTCACCGCTGCTTCTGCACTAAGCTTTGTTGATCCTACTTACTCGCTAATATCATGAATAAGGATTATCTCTTCTATTTTTAGGAGAGTTGTCGTGCTAGCTAGCTAGCTAGCTAGCTAGCTTGTGTCTTTCTTTGTATTTAGGGTCATATTGTCGTGGAACTTGCTCAGAAAACGAGACAAGCATTGACTGTTTTTGGCAATATCGTTCTTGTTTTTTGAACTGCTCGGCTTTAAGATCAGAAATTCAGAATAATGTATGTTTTGCAACATCTTCAAGGAGCAAGACCCCACTGTTCATGTCATGTGTGCTCTTAGCGTAATGAGATTTCTGTGAAGTGCTTTACTATTCTCCGAACATTTGATTTCTCTATCTTCATAATCTGCTGCATGAAGTCTTATTCACATAGCTAGCTAGAGAGAAGAAATAGAAAGAAAAAGAAGTAATCGGTCGAGTCTGATCATGAAAGAGGTAGGGAGAATCCTTACATCAATGGCCGACGTAGTTGATCAGGAATGGGTGGGTTTTGGCCGCCAGGTACGTGGATGATCTCATCAGAATCTCCTTTACATGATTATAACATTAAGAGTATTAATGGGATCCCGCCTAGTGTTGGAGTTTTATTTATTTTTTTTGCATTTATTTTATATATTTTTTTAACATTTATTAATACTTATAAAAATATAAAAAAATCAAAATATTATAAATATATATTTTTAATTATTATGTAAAAATAAAAAAATTAAATCCCACAAACGGAAATCCAGTCGGGTTTGTGGAGTATCATTTCTCTAACATTAAGGGGCGTGCTACTATGCCGCCCCCATATTGACCGCTCCACTATAGCCAAACAGTTATGGGGTTAAGGGGCGTGCTACTAAACCCTAAACCCTACACAGCTTCTTCAAAGGGAAGAAGTCGGGATTTGTGTAGAGGGTGGCCGTAGAATATATAAAAATTTATATATAATAAAAGTTAAATCATTATTTAAAAGCGTTATTACAAAAACAATTATTTATTTACAACTAATTAATTTCAACAAAATAATTATTTATAACTAAAATTGTTTACAAATAATTTTTTTGTAATTAATTGGTCATAAAAGTTAATTTTTTTATATTTTTAAATATTTTTAAAAAATACAAAAAATATATCAATATATTAATAATTATTTTTTTAATCATTAAATAAAAATCAAAATTAATAAAAATCAAAATATATGAGATGCCAAAAATATATATTAAATAAACTGGACATGCATAATAGACTTATTCTATCATTAAATCCCGGGTTGCATGATCTCTCAGTTACAGGCCATGCACCCAACAAAATGGCTTTTCCCTTAAAGAACTGCGCGCGATGGGAACTACTTGATCGTATAATGATCATAAACCAGCTGCCATATATCATCGATCCTTAATTCGCTCGGCCTAAATGATGGGTAGGATTATTAATTTGTTATTCTTTGTTAATTAATTAGTACATCTTGTCGGACCCGACGCTGTCAATCCACTAAAAATTAATTAGTCACTCAAAATTTTCATTGCATTTGACAATATAAATTTAGATAAATAATATTTGCAACCATAGATGTAGTGCACAAGTTCAAAATGGATAAATATGAGAATTGAGATCCACAATATATATTTTGATAATAGAGTAAGTACCATACCATTTTTTAAAAGAGGGCACAAAATTTGCATATTTGAAAACTACCATATTTAGCATTATTTATAAATATATATAATATTTTAGTTATGTTGGTTTATATAGGCAAACTAAAACAATTTGGGAACCTTAGTGGGCCCTTTTAAAAGATAGTTAAAATATGCCTTTAGCATGGGTTGGTTTTTGGTTGGCCTAGGCTGGCCCATGACATAGGCCATGAGTATAGCTGATGTGATGATGGTGGTGCTGATGGTGGTATGATTCTGGTGGCCTTGGTCGGTCTATAGCATGGGTCATGGGTATGGTCAAGTGCTGGCCATCACTGGTTGCTGGTGTATGCATGGTCTGATGGTGTTGTTGGATTAAATGTGGGACATATGGCTGGTATGGCCCAAGTAGGGGCTGGCATGGCCCAGCCATGGGTATGGGCATGGGCCTAGGTGCTGCGCTACTTACTGGTGCTGCCTGGGCACTGGGTTGCTGCATAGGCCTACTGGTGCCATTGCTGGGCTACTACAACATGCTGGTGCTACTGTGAGCATGCTACTAGGCGTGCTGCTATCCTGGGTGTGTTGGGTTGGTGTTGATGTACTGCTGGGCTGCTGCTTTGGCACACTCGGCTTGCTGGCCTACACCTTGGGGCTGCTGGCCAACACGTTGGGGTTGTTGGCCTACATGTTGGACGTGTCACTGACCTCACTAACTATTAAGGCAAATGTCATGGGACTGTCAAAGGCTATTAGTGACAGTGTCAAGGCATGGCCCATGGGACTGTCCGGGCTTGTTAGAGATGATGTTATGAGCATGTCATGATATGCCTGTGGGGCAAACATGGGCGTGTCATGATATGGGTCATGTCATGCATGTAAGGCTTTCTGGGGCATGTCATGACATGGGTCATGGCATGCCTATAAGACTAACATGGGTGTGTCATGACATGGGCCATGACGGGCTTTTTGGACTGTTTGGAGCGTGTCATGGCATAGGCCATTGCATGGTCTTCGTCGTGTCTCGGGCAGTGCTACAACATGCTCGTGCCTCAACTACGGGGCTATGAAGGCATAGGTTGAGGGCCTATCAAGGCTTGCCAACAACAATGAAATAAGGCTGTCAAGGCTTGTTAGCAGCAGTGTCATGGGGCTGTCAAGGCTGGTTAGCGGCAATGTCATAGGGCTGCCAAGGCATATTTAGCGATAGTATCATGGGGTTGCAAAGGCATGTCAGCAACAGTGTCATGGGGCTACTAAGGCATGTCAGCGATAGTGTTAGGAGGCTGCTAAGGCACATCAATGACAATGTCAGGAGGCTGCTAAGGCACATCAATGACAGGAGGTTGCTAGGGCTGTTAGGGCATGTTGATGACAGTGTCAAAGAGCTGTCAAGGCATATCGATGATAGTGTCAGGGGCTGTCGATGACAGTTAAGGGGCTGTCAAGGCATGTTGATGACAATGTCAGAGGTTGTCAAGGCTCAGTCGTGGCACTCATGTCATGGTGTTGTTAGGGTTGAGACATGACACAGTCAAATGAGAAAAATTGAGTCACATCTCAATTGACATGTGCGTTTCTTTTGAGTTTTCTAGGGCATACTTTAGACTCCTAGAAAAGTATTCCAAAGCTTTGCTTACCCCTAAAAGTGGTCTAATCTTGGTTGTCCTTGCTTGTCTAGGATATTGTCTTTGGGCATTTTTGTTAGAGTATTGTCATTCCTCGTCCCTTCAAGCATATCCTCCCCCTCAAGAATCAATTCTGAAAATCTTGAATCTACATTGTCTTTCTTTGCCACCCTTAAGGTAAAACGATCCACCCTATTGATGCACAATTTTTTGGATGTAATGGCCTCACAAGGCTTGACTTCCTTGACGGCCAAATTTGTCCAAACTCTTTTCTTGTCCCTCATGTATTTCTTGCATTTTCAAGAAGCTTTGGTTTGCAAGAGTTGAGAAAACTTGCTCCATGTGTCCTTAGATTGGCACCAATCCATGGTGGTGCGTTCTTCATGGATCTTCGTCATCTTCATCACCTTTTGGAGTCTTGTAGGTTGCTTCAACTTCATATCCTTGACTATCCAAAGTTTCAAGCCATCAACAAAAGTGTTTTACTTTTGCCCCTTTGGCTTGGGAAAGGACTTATGCTAATTCTATTCCCCAACCCTTCTTTCAATCTCTCAAAGGTTGCCTTGGTCGCCCTTCTCATGGCTTCTATGGCTCTTAGGTTCTCTTTGCTAGCTTGGTATGAGGCATATATGTTCTTCCTCAATTCGACCAAAGTGGTAGTGATAAGATCAGTCTGCATTCACTTCAGCTTCAAATGGGTTGGATATTTGCAATATTAGGCCCAAAATTGACCTGGTAATAGTGGCCTTTTGTTCCTTGCTATATATAGACAGTACTCTTTAACTACTTGACATCAAAACCTGATGTGCTATCATGATGTCATGCCCCGCAATCAAGAAAAAGACAACTCCATGCATGCTGCATGATGATTGCCAGCCTAATATCCAAACTCTACTTTCTTAGTCTTATGTTTGCATTTATCAAATTAACAATAAGGTTAGTAGTATTGTACCATATTAATACAAATTAACTCTCAAGTCAAGTTAATCTCCTAATTTATTTTGTAAGGAGATATTTATTACTAGGTTTCATGGTAATTACTAACAAGTGCCAGTGTTCATGTCTTTTCTTGCACATGCACGCAACGACTGAGTAATAATCACAAGTACTACCGATCAATGCTTGTTTTTTTGTGATATTTGTTATAAGCTTTAATCATAATGACAAAATTAAAAGCAAATAATTTTTGGGGAGGAAGTTCTCCTATATATCTGAAACTTTTGTGTTTTTAAGTGTATTGTTAGAAATTAGCCTTGAAACAAATGGTAAATTCAAAGTATCGCAATAGAAACAAAAACGATAAAATCAACAATCACACAAAGAATATCAAGATTTGAGTGGTTCAGCTCAATGTGATCTTACGTTCACTGTTGGGTTCAGTATTGTCAATCACAAATTCTCACAATCCCAAAGCCCAATTACATCCAATGAACTCTCCAGATTGTTTACAGGAGGCTCATTTTTCTCACAAGTGTTTGGTTGCTCCCAAAAGTGTCTTTCCTCAAAATTACAAAGAAACCCCATGTATTGATAGTGAAACGGCATGGAACCCGAAAAACAAGACAAATTCACTCAAGCAAAGTTAGATTTCGCTTAAGCGACAACTAGGATTTATGTTTCGCTCGAGCTGGACGTTGAGAAAATCTCACTTGAGCAGGATGTTGAGTGAGTGTCAAGCAAACTCTTTACCTTAATCTCGCTCAAGTTAAGTGTCGAGCAAATGTCAAGCCAGAGCTACAATGTCGAGCCATAGTCAAGTCAGAGTCAAGCAACATCAAGCCATGAATCAAAAAATATATTTTTACCAGGAAATCAACCCAAACTTCACATGTATCAACATATATAATTTGTTCAGATTTTTAACTTAATTGCAATTAAAAAGCTCATGAACTTACAAAATTATCTTTAGTGTCCAAAACAATATTCTTATTGAATTAGTCAACATGCAGATCATTGCAAAAATAAGAAGGTATAATATTCTCTTTAGTCAAAGGTTGGCGAAACTATTTACATGAATATGAGGGGGCCAAGCCGAGCAAAAGGTGCCAAAATTTTGGTCATTTCTCTACGTAGCAGCTGATCTTCATTAAGGCAAGAAAATTAAAAGGTATTCTAGCACCTGTTTGGCATATTTAAAAGGTGCCAATAATGCGACCCTTAAACATTTAAATATTAGAACGCATATGTGCTTAAGACCCCGATCGATGGAAAAGAATTTGATATATGGTCATTAATAATCCCCTTTTCTGGTCTGCCTAATGTGGACCCAATTTTGAAATAAAACATTTCATCTGTAAAAAATTATTAGAATCATAATATTTGTGGTCAAACGATCATGATCCTCTTGTATAAGATCAGCAATAAGTTAAGCTAAATCACTAAAAAAAAAAAACCCATATATATTTGCAAATGGGAATATATATATATATATATATATATATATACATGACATGTGAGGTTCAGCAGAAAGCACAAAGGCCCACTTGCTCCAATATCAGATGAAGTTGGCAAAAACATAAAAACATATAATATACATATATATTTGTCTGTATACATGTGTATATATATATATATGTATGTATATATAGGTCTGGAGGTGGGTTACCAACCTGAAAGATTCTTTTCTTCAAACCCTAGCTTCTAGAAGCAACAAAAGCTAAGTTAGGAAGATGGCCCTTACCAACCTTCCCCCATAAAAAAATTTCACAATATGGCCGGTCTAAAATGACATTCTTTTGCTGTGGAATATTGCTGGAATAATATTATGTTGGCAGGATCGGTTGAACAATGAAAATGACAAAAAAAAAAAAAACTTTCAAAATTCAACTAAGTAAAATGAAAAGTAACGTCACATGTTCTAGAAATATTTTCAAGTTCCAGCCCATTTAATACTCAATAATATTTGTGGTGGGTAGGATATATATTCCACGCGTGAAAGGAAGATCTTGATCACCTTAATCAGGGAAGACCAACTTAATTACGTCTATATATATATATATATATATATACACACACACACACACGATATTATTAAATTATGCAAAAATTACTATTATTCTTTATATCACAGTATTATAAAAAATTACTTATTTATGATTAGTCTATTGTTATGAAAATAATTATTTTTTGTTAAAATAAATTAATATGTTAATTTAATAACAAATAGTTTATATTTGCCAAACAATTTGTCACAAATTCTCGTTTTCTTTATAAAATCAATAATATCAGATAAAAACAAATGATTCGATCCTTGTTTTGGGGTTTTATCATTATTGGGACAAAGAAACTATATGCATGATGTGGAAAAATAATAGATATTCATGAAGTTGGAAACAGTAGTTAATCTCAATCATGGCAAGTAGGCAATTAGTGTGTTACATTCATCATCCTGAATTGACAGGAGTAAGTGGAGAGTAAGTGGGAGGTGCTTAAATATTGGTGATCTTCTAGAATCCTTTTATTAGGAATATTATTGGACATATATAATTTTTAATTAAAAATTATTAATGTAGGTAGAAAAGTGTGTGGAAAGAAGGAATACCATAAGGAAAAAGTTAGAAAAAAGAACAAGCTAGCTTTGAATATGGGATGTGTTTTGGTTGGGAAAGTCTAACAAAAAAGTTTGGTAGGACGGCCTCAGTCGTCTCAACCCATGAATGCGAGTATGGAGTCTTATCCTGTTTTATATTTAGAATATCTTTCTAAATATTTTTAATTAAAATATTGTATTAGATTTTAAAAAAAGAAAAAAATTAAATAAAAATATTAGAAAATCAAAAATTTGTTGAAGTATAATTTTTATTTTAAAACTTCAAAAATTAGTGCTAGTGATTTTTATATATTGTTCAAGGGTTAAAAAAAATTGTTCTGATTAGATCATAAAGATTAAAAATTAAAAAGATATTTTATGTCTGAACAATATTTGAGAAAGAAATATTTAAAAATACTTTGACATATATTATGTTGTCAAACCGGATCTTAAATTTTAATTATTTGCTGATTTTGTCATTGATCAGCAGTTCCATCTTTCCAAATTAGGGTTCTATGTACCTACCTACTGTTCATCTTGCATTACATGATTTTAGTTCCTTTTTCCGGTCGCCCAAGCTATGCTTAATTTCTGTCTGCTCATCGGTACTTTTCATAGAAATAATTAGGGTCAATTTTTAAAGATTTCTATAAAAACAACTGTTTTTTTTAAAAAAAAAAAAAATAGGGAGATCATGATTTTGGGATATTATAAAGACAATGTTGGAGTGGGGTGACCAACCTCCGACTCCAGCTATCTGATGTTGAATCTGACCTCTAAATCTTATTTCGATTCGCATAACTTTCAAAATTTACTACAAAAAAAAAAAAAAAATTTGTGATCATTTAATTCCAACCAAATGACTATTTACAACCAAAACTGGCTGCAAATAATAATTTGGTCGCAATTAAATGGCCACAAAAACCTATTGTTCTTGTAGTGATTCTGGCTCCAACTCTAATTTGTCGGAGTAGAGTTGGATATGAAATTTTTTATTAGACTTTTTTTTTACTTAACCTATTTGAAATTTTAATTTAATAATTCTGGGCTCTCACTAATCGGATTGGACTTATTTTAGTTGTTATTATACATTAGTATTACATGGTGGTACTAGTTAATAATAAGATATTTACATATTCTAAATTATTATTAGTCAATTTATATTATAGAATAAGTATATTAATTATAATAATTTGCTCATACTACTATATTATTGAATTTAGCTAACTATATAAGTTATAGTTATATAATATATACACATGATTTATATATTACTATATATACGATATTTACACATCGCCTTTGACTCCCCTCTAACTCCAATGTTTGACTCCGACTTATCATGAACACAAAATCGAGCAACTACAATTACTCAAAATTGCGTTCATGAACACAAAATCAAGCACTACAATTATTAGATCTTATCTACAGACTACCATTGAATAATTGTGTTCACGAAAAATATTAGACCTCGTGAAATCAACGAGTTGGAGTTGGAGTTGGAGTCGAAGTCAGATTTTTAAATATTTACTCAGCTCTACTTAAACTCTCTCGATTGGCCAAGAAAGAAAGAACTATAAGGTTGAGTTTGATTGTTAAAGTGCACTAAGTTCAACTCATGAGCTGAGTCTATTTTAGACTAAGTCTAACATCCAAACATCAGATTCTTAAATTACTAAATAAATTTCAACTCAAAACTTCTTTACAAGTAGGATTCACAACCTTTTTAATTTAACATTACTTTATATATGAGACCCACAATCTTTTTTAACTTTTCATAAATATATATATATATATATATATATATCTAAACTCATCTTAGCCTCTAACTCATTATTATTCATAAATAACTAGTACTCAGTTCGCCCTCATCTAACTAATTACTTTCATCTTAGGTGGACTCCACAAAATTTATTCTACCATCTAAACTCACTATTATTTATAAAGAATTCAACTAAACTCAGTTCAACATCCAAACACAACCTTAGAATCAACACAAAGGTCGCAACCTAGCTATATATAGATAAGGTCTAATATTTTCCATAAACATAATTATTCAATGTTAGATTTGTTTTTCTCGCCTGTCTTTCTCACGGTCTAGCTAGTTCTATACATACACTCTCAACGATTATCAGTAACCAAAAATTAAGATGACTACTATATTAGAAAAATAAAATTTAGATAAATTATTATTTTCTTTTTAGGGCAACCAAAATTATTCAAAAATGGGGATTAATGAATAGCACATTGAAATCGACTGAATTGGCATAAGTACTACTAAAGAGATCGAACGGCCTCACTTTTGATGTCCAGCGATATTGGTGGTCATGATGGTCACTCAAGAATTATTTATTTATTTATTATCATATTTTTAATTTAATATATAACTTGGAAAAAAAATTATGTTTTGCTGATCACGTGTCTAGCTAGGGTATTAACAGATTTTAACTTGGTAATAGATTGGGGATGAAAAGAACAAATTAATATTTGTGAGTGGAAAAGAATTTCCAAAAAAACAACATAAAACATAGAGCTACCTACCAATTCGAGCACTAACTTAATTGCAACCACTCGTCGATCCTCACCAACTCGGTCAAATACACTCTCCCCGCTTTACATCTTATAAGAAAAAAAGGGGTCCCGAGTCAATTGCACCTTCTCCATCCTCACCTCCCGTTTATATTCCTTCTTCCTCCTTTTCCCCCAAGTTCCTTTTCCACCTCCATTCCCCGCAGGTTTCTCTTTTCTCTCTCCCTTTCTGCTAACAACCAACAAAACCATGGGCAGATCTCCTTGTTGTCAGAAAGAACACACCAACAAAGGAGCTTGGACCAAAGAGGAAGATGAACTCCTTATTAACTACATCAAACTTCATGGCGAAGGCTGTTGGAGATCTCTTCCAAAAGCTGCAGGTAACTGTATTAATTCCCACGACCTTCTCTCTCTCTCTCTCTCTCTCTCTCTCTCTCTCTCTCTCTCTCTCTCTTTCTCTCTCTCTCTCTCTCTCTGAGATTTTGGGTTGTTCGATCTAAGGATTATTGCTTGTTTCAACCATGTAGGTTTGCCTAGATGTGGCAAAAGCTGCAGACTGAGGTGGATAAACTATCTCAGGCCTGATCTTAAGAGAGGAAACTTCACTGATGAGGAAGATGAGCTCATCATCCACCTTCATAACTTACTTGGAAACAAGTACGCAATGAGTATTCCCTTCAAACTTTTTTATGTCGTTTTATTTCATTATATATACTTCCCAA
Source organism: Platycarya longipes (assembly GCA_036559045.1). NCBI lineage: Eukaryota > Viridiplantae > Streptophyta > Magnoliopsida > Fagales > Juglandaceae > Platycarya > Platycarya longipes. The sequence continues at coordinate 2,998,342 of CM071792.1, forward strand.
TATATTAATTTCAGAAAACATTAATCCTGCTTTTGAGTTTTTCACTTTTAAAAGTTGGAATACTATTAATTTAATCCCAAACAATGTTGTCTACCTTGCCATGCTTAGTTAAATTAAGCATCTATGGTCTTAAGCCAAGAAAACAGATCAACGAGCAGAATCCATATGGGTTTCGATGATTATTACGATTTTTCTGAATATTTTTACCATGATTTGCATCTTTCAGATGGTCTCTTATTGCTGCCCGCTTACCAGGAAGAACTGATAATGAGATAAAGAATTATTGGAACACACACATCAAGAGAAAGCTTTGCAGCCGAGGAATTGATCCTCAAACTCATCGTCCACTCAACGCAGCCGCCACCACAAACGTTGTCAATGACAAAACAAGTACAAACAACCCCATCATCATCAACAACAACAACAACGATAAGAGTTCTGATCTCTATGAAGTGCAGAATTACATGGCTTCACTCATGCAAGTGCCTGAATTAATCAAGAGTACTCCAATGAATGGCATGACTATTAATAATGTCAACGTAAAAGTCCGAACTCAATCTGCTGAAGAGTCGAATAGTAGTAGTGGAGTGACGACAGAGGAAGTGTTTCCAGAACTCAACCTCGAACTCTCCATAGGGCTGCCCTATCATCAGCCTCAAATCCCGTCTCCCAACATAAACGAGCAGAAGCAGCAACAACAAGAACAACAGGTTTCGATCCAGTGCCAGTGGTATGGGAATGTTAGTCAAAGTGTAGGAAGTCTGTGCTGCCATTTAGGGTTTCAGAATAGTACTACTCAAGCATGTAGCTGCAAATCGATGGGAACAACATTAACAGCTGACAATCTCTACAGACACTAGAGGCCTTTTTCAAGTACTCTTGATGCTTTAGAAGTAGTCTATACAACCTTAATTTGCTCACATGTAATGATGATCTTGTGTTGGTAAAAAGGCTTCTGAAATAGTTGTAAGGTTTTGTTTTTCTCTCTTGGACAAGAAGGGTCGGAAAGCTGTAAGATATCATGAACCTCTGAGGAAGAAAAAAAAAACCTTTGATCATCTCCTCCAAAGTTTGTTTCTTGTCGTTGGGTCTTCATAATTTAATTCTCATTTTATTTGATTGATCATGATTTAATTATATTCTTGCCATTGATCAGTCAGAAATAGGCCAGAATTCCTCTCCTGATCAATCTGGTAGGAACAATTGTCATGTATGTGCGCTACTTCTTGTGATCAAAATACTACCATTATTTAATATGGTGGAACGACCCAATGATCTTAGATCTGTATATATAAAATATCAGGTGTCGTGTGTGTGGATGGGTGACTCAGCGATCGACAAAAAGCCCGATGAAAGTCATTGCGAGTCTTGCTAGCTAGTATAAGATTGGGACGTTATATAACCCAAAAACTTTATTCATTCCAAAGAATAAATCGAAACATGTTGCTCACATGCCAATTATCAGCAGAATATAAAGAAGTTCATCCAATTAATTCAGTAGTACTGTTAGTGCTAATTTATTGCGCATGCACGGTTAGGTGTAACGTCCGACGTTTAAATGAAGGCAAATTATAGCTCTGAGAACAAGAAGATTATTTAGGACTACTCCAAAAATCAGGTTTTTGGGATTTTATATGACAATTATTGAAGTCGTGAGACTTTTCAGCTGCTAATTATAATATAATATTTGACCATTAAACATGAGGTGCTATGCGCATGAATCCTACTTCATTTTCAATTATTTACACACATAATAGAGAATTTAATTATGGGCTCTATTTAAATTTAAAGAGGATAGAGTTGTGAAAGTTAAATAAAATATTATTAAAATATTATCTTTTTTATATTATTATTATTTTAAAATTTGAAAAAGTTAAATTAAAATTCAAAAAAGTGAAATTATTTATTATATTTTATTTAGAAATTTAAAAATATTGTAATGATGAGATTAAAATGAATAGAGCTTATTTTCAAATCCAAAGGAGGGCAAAATTAAATTCAAATATCTGCAGCCAATTGCAATTATTATTTACACGCGTAATCATACGTTTAATATTTCTTAATTAGTGCTTTCTAGTGTTATTTAATTTTACCTTCACAGATTATTGATGTTCAAAGTTCGATTTATGTCTCCTCGTCGAATATGATCTAGTCGATCTGTTGCGAATTACATAAATTATATTAGCTGAAGATGAAAAAAAGAAAGGGCTAAGAATCCTTTCTTTTACTTCATGTACTAAAAGAATATATATATGGCCAACTGAGATATATTTTAGTCATGCACAAAGGGTTATTTAAGAATAAATATAAAAATTAAAATGATTTGATATAATATAAATTATTATATTATTGTGTATCTATTTTATTTTAAAATTGGTAGAAATCACATAAATTTATAATTTTACTTTTATAAAATTTACAGCATTATTCTCTAACCGAATTCAGAATTTCACTGAAAAACTTCCCGTGAAGATCATCTAAGAATAAAGAAGTCTTGGGCATGCAGCCTGATCTTTCTGTTGGACAAAGTGAACCAACTCTGATGATCTGAACCTAACCTAAACATTAAAAACAAAAAAAACCAAACCTAAAGGACATGGGAATTAAGGCAGAATAGACGACCTAAAGGGGGAAGTCATGTTTTGTGGGGTCTCCAGCTTAATATATAGTTAATTTCTTGTCCTTGTAGACAGTTTGGGTTGGTAGATATATATATGAGGAGTGATGTCAGCCAAGAAACCTACCCCTTCAGTATCTGCTCTGCCTCATAAATTTCTTGCATGCTAGCTATATATAACTTCTTTTCAGTGTCCTTTTAACTTTTATTTTAGTATGATCTGTTTTTTTATTCAATGAATGATTTGATTTTTCATGCCCACACAGTTTCCTTTTGAATTTTCTAAGATCAGACTTTTGCTACTTTAGTCCACGAAATTATGATGCAAAAGGTTGCATTGTTTACGAGGCAATTTGAGTTTGGGGTGTCATCATCTAGAAGGTAGGGGCCGGGAGTACTGCAGCATAAAATATTCATAATTCATATATATTTTGCAGAGAGTTTACTCACTCTCTCGCACCTCCCACCTAACTCTTTGGTGTTTTCCGTTCGTCACCTTTTGAGTCTCTTTTTCTATTTTGTCTCGTTAATAGTATCTCCATTTCATTTTTTAATTTTTTTTTTCAAATTTTAATTAAAATTTTCACTTTTTTATAAATTTTTCTTACTTCAAAAAATCTTCTACATCACATTTTTTTTATATTTTTTCACATCTATTATAAAAATATTATTATATTCTTTCTTTATTATTTTTCTATTATTTTATTATACATCATAATATTATTTCTAATAAAACATAACAAATAAATGTATGAATAGTATTTTTAGGAAAATTTGAGAAACTATTATTCACATCTCAACCTAAAACCTTGTTATAAAGAACCGGATGAAATGATGTTTTGAGATAAAACTCTAAAATATCCCCATAATATGAGCATTGAATACATTTGATGCACTCAATACATTTAATGCACTCAATACATGGTGCTCTAACGAGTGCCCCAATAATGCATGGTTACCTGCACCATGACTTCCATGAGATCAAAATGCGCGGAATAAATAAATGAATAAAAGGCAAACTGAAGTTTTTTTCTTCTAACTTAAGCTCTTATTTGAATATTGTTGAGTTGAGTTAAATTTTTTATTAATAATAATTTAAAATCAATTTAAATATACTTAAATATTAAGATAAGTTTAAATGTATTTATAGATATTTAAAAAATATTATAGATCTCACATATAAAAAGGTATTGAGTTAAAAAAAGGTTATGAGTCCTACAGATAAAAAGATTTTAGTTTCAAAATGAAAGGAATCGGAACCGAATCGGATTTTACCGATTTTGTATTTCTAAAAATCGGTTCTAGATTGGACCGGTTCAAACTCAGTCTAACTGGTCCGGTTTGGACCAGTTTGGGCCAATGTTTCGTTTTTTTTTTTTTACACCCCTAAGTTTAATAATTTGAGAATTGGGTATTAGGATGTTAGACTTAACTTAAAATTAAATTGAATTGTAATTATCTCAATTGAGTTGAACATCCAAACGAGACTTAAATGTTTAGTTATACGAAAATTTTATGAAAATAAATTTAGAAATTGACATGATTTAATATGATATATTATATTATAAAATTATAAACTCAATCTAATGTATCATATAAAATCATGTTTGTTTATTATTTTATTTTTATAAGATCTCTTTGTAGTTGTGTAATACTTCTCTTCTCACGGATTTGCTAACATTGTATCCGATTTTTTCACTAAACATTTTCCATTAAAAATAAATGCGCAAGCTAATAACAAGATTTGAAGATCAAAATATTGGTTTTTTCATAATTTGATACTTCAATTAATCTCTTCCATTTTTATGTATTTAATCCTCTCAAATATATAAAAGAAAAAAAATATTCCTATTAAATATTGATCCTAAATTAGTATCGAAGCTGAGATCTTATGCTCTAACTACCCTCCCTCCATTTCCAAATGTTGAAATAATAAAAAATTATAAGTCCTTAAATGGGTGTTGATCAATGTCTCCACTTTAATATATAATTTTAGATAAAACAAAGCACGCTTTTTAAAGATGCTACATTGTACATTAATGGGTAATAATGTTGGGGCCGGGTACGATCGAAGTGCGTTTTCACAAACCATGATAATGCATGATAGAAAGTTGAGGACACGAGAATAATGATTATGAACCCCATTAAAAACTTCCGTGAAGTCTCTTTTCTATTCATCAAATTTGGTTAAGAGCATGTTCTATCATAAGACGCCATGTCAATTAAAATTAGTGCTCAGGTAAACAATCTTAGATTATATGACATGTTGTGATGGGATAAAATTACGTCATTCAAATTCCAGGAATACCTAATAATTTTCAATGAGACAGATACTGTTTAATGGTAATGCCTTATCGGCCACCTTCGATGCAAGATCAACTATCACTTGTTTTGAAAACAATCAAGTATCTACCATGGATTCTAAGAGGTTTCCATCGAACGGACAACATTGTCTCCCCTACTTGCGGATTTCGTAGAATCTTGACAAGTAAGACACCTTTCTTCTTGACTAGTTTATTTGTTATTATGTGCTTGTTGTTTTTCTTCTTGAATTGCAGATTATTTTGTTTGCTCTCAGTTGGTTTTTTCTTATTTTTGGTATTGTAATTGAACGATTGAGGTTTTGTTTTGATTGGTTTTATCTAAGTTGGTTGAGTCCTCGAGTCTTTGGTTGGATGCTTGGGTTTGGGTTTGTTTTTGTATTCTTGTAACTCTCAAATGTTAGATTGTAACCACGGTATTTCTCCGCTATAAATGAGAATAATCAAAAAAATTAGAGAAGAGTCATTATTGGACATGTGGCCCTTATACTTCTTCTAGAAACATATATATATCTACCATGGAAACTTTGTTCTAGACCAAAAGTTGAGACGCATGTAATGTGATGCACTTAAAAGAAGATTAATGTACTTAAAAGAAGATTATCTAAGTTCTACTCTGATCACTTCTCGGCCCTCATCTTAAATTGTAGAGGAATCCAAGATGGTAAAAGGTGTTTTAAATTTAAGAATATGAGACTTAAATCTGACAAATTTGTTGATAGGATCAAACAATAATGACCTTCTTACAATTTTCTAGGCTCTTCAAGTTTGTTAATGGCAAAAAAGTTAAAAAGTGTTGAAACATAATATAAATCAATAAAATGAACAAGTTTTTAACACTCTGGTTCAAATGAGGTGCTCTCTCTTAGAAGAGCTAAAAGGTCTAGAGGGTGAGGAGGCAAGAACACACTCTGAATCCAAAAGAACTTGCAAGAGTCAAGTAGTCACAGAACTTTAAAGAGTAACAATGATGGAAGAGATTTATTGGCGACAAAAATCAAGAGCATTATGGCTCAAAGAGAGAGATAAGTGTACAAAGTTTTTCCATATGGTGACTAATTCTTATAAGAGAAACAACACTATTGATATGTTGATGATAGATGGTGCAAGTTTCCTCGAATCCTAGTCATCAAAAATCACATCGAGTAATATGGTTCAAGGAAGGAGATAAGTGTATGAAGTTCTTCTATATGGTGACTAATTCTTATAAGAGAGACAATACTATTGATATGTTGATGATAGATGGTGCAGTTTCCTCGGATCCTAGTCATCAAGAATCACATCGAGCAATATTACCAACATCTTCTAACGTCTTCTAACTTCACAACACATGGCTACGAAAGTAGATGATATAACCTTTTCAATATTATATCAGCATTGCACAAGGTGGCTAGAGACGCCTTTTAAAAAAAATGAAATGTACAAAGTAATCTGTGGCATGGCTAATGACAAAGCTCTAGGCCCTTATAGTGTTACCATAGGTTTCTTCCAAATTTGTTGGAAAGTGATCAAGAGTGACCTTCTGCAGATCTTTCAAGATTTTCATACTAATGACAAATTTGAAAAAAAAAAGTATTAATAGTACTTTCTTAGCACTCATTCCAAAAAAGATGGGATTTGTAGATGTTAAAGACTATCACCCCTGTTAGTCTTGTGAATAAGATTTTCAATAAATCTCATTCACAAAGAGTACCTTAAATAAGATGAATTGGAACCCTCCAAGAAAGGTAAAGTCACCATCAAATTGTTTTACCCAGTTCTAATAAATCTTGGAATGATCATGTTCCCACAGAAGAGTATATGGTAGACAAAAACCTCATTCAAAAGCAACTTTTTTTGTATGGTCAACTTTATTGGACAAGAAGCTCACCACAAATAATTTAAGGAAATGTCAGGTAATATTATTTGACTGGTATTGCATGTATAAGAATAATAGTGAATCAATAGATCATTTATTTTTACATTGCGAGACAATTAGGAAATGCAAAATGATTTTTTTGTAAGAACTGGATTGTCATAGGTCATGCCTCTTAAACTCGTGGATTCCTTGCAAGCTGGAAAGGCCTCCAAGATAACTCACAAGTGGTAAGTAACACTTTGAAGAATGATTCCTATATGTATGTGTTGATGTATTGACAGGGGAAAAATTATAGAACCTTAGGCCACAAAAGGATAGTGGATGAGCTTATAATTTTCCTTGTAAGTCATTATTTTTTTGGGTGGGGACCTTTTTTGTAATGGACTGAATGTCCATAATTTTCTCATCTCGTTTATAAACTCTATGGAGAGTATTCTTATGTATACTATCGCTATACTTGGATTTTGCCTACTTCTATGACTAAAACTTCTTGATTATCTATCAAAATGTAATGCAATGTTTAAAGAGGAAACTTCCTCTCTAGTTCTGCAATATATTTTACAGCATCATTAGATCAAGGTAAGAAAAAATAATCACACTATGCCTATCTTTATATCAATAAAATATCTTCTTATTTATCAATATAAATAAATAAATAAGCAGACCAATGCGAGTTAGACGACTCGATAGTGTAAATGACTACAAACCAAGTCACCAATATTGTCTAGTCTTGCCAAGAATGATCTGTCAACTCTTGGTACTTATTCTACGTGAGCATAAACTAATGGCATGAAGAATTTTTTCTTACTCTTTTCTTAATTTTTTTGCCATCAGTGTGATGAGTTCAAGCCAATGGAAACAGTGGAAAGAAGATTTTTTTTCTTTTAATTTCCATAACCAAGATTTTATTGACCATAAGGATAAGAAAGAGCCCAAGTACACAAGATATATAATATACAAGAGGAACGCCAAGGCGTGATATTCTAGCATTTGTAGAAAAGAATTTACCAGAAGCCAAACCATTTCAAGATGAAATTGTTATAGAGCGGGTCATTCTAGCACATAAGGACCTTAGTGATGAAAAAAATATATTGATGAAAGTTTGAGGCATATTAAATCATTAATTCTCTTTGCAGTAGAGTTACACCACCATAGTATATACGTACCACAAAGGAAGAAAAATACAACTAAAAGAAATGAGGCTACATCCATAAATAAATATCTTTGAAGGCACGTACATTACATATTAGTACCTCTAGTTGGACGGCAAACATGATTTCTCTTACGAGCATGGTCTTCATTATGATGTTGTGTTCGACATGCATATCCATACCAGCAATCTTCCCTCTTTGATGCATCTGGCGGTAAAAGCTGCGAAAATGGTGCAAATAACCACATTAAAATAAATAATAAAGAAAACTAGAAGGCATTTTTTTTCAAAAATAACCAGTTGGTTGGTTTAAATAAAAGCTGGTTAGTTTAAATGACTCCATTTATATCTGATTAGACCTTCAAATCATTATGGATATTTGAAATTAGCTGCCGTTTGGAATTTAGACTCAATTAAGATCAATTCAGTGCAGTCTAATTTTAACTCATCTTAACAAAAAAACACATTTAAACTCATTTTAGGTTGGGCCCCACAAAACTCACTAAACTATTTCAACTCATTACTATTCATAAAGAACTCATTTATATATATATAAAAAAAAAAAAAAAAAACTATTCATAAAAAACTCAACTCAACATCCAAACGGGACATTAACGACTCTCCAAGGGGAGACTTCTAGAGCTGACTAATGATTGTTACATTAAACCAATTGGTCAGAGGAATCACCCTCGATTCCAGGGAAGAAAAATTTATTGAATGTTTCCACAATAGGAGAACGGATTGAGGAGATAAAAAAAAAAAAAATAGACCATTGCGCAAACCATTTGGAAAGCCACTTTCAGAAAGTTGCCAAGATGAGGCATTTCTTAAGAAAATAAATACAATTCTCAGTTGAATGACAATAAATTAAATTTGGCAAAATATTCTTTGAATTAAATTTGTTCGTGCAAGCTCCTATTGGACATGCGTTCGATAGAAATCATAGCTAGAACTGAACTTTATTTTATAATGATTCGAGTTGATCATACTTACATCCTTGGGCATGGAAATCCGAAACCAGTATAAAAGGAATGAGACCAGTTTTTCATAACAATCGCTGCATCCAAAACAAATATCCATAATAAAAATCTTAGCATTTGATGAGGCAAGATCTATGAACTCAATGTCCTAACGTAGCAGGTAGTTTTGCCACTGCCAGAGCTTCATTCTATAATCCATGGATACAATTTGAATTAACGGGAAATTGACAATAATAAAAGCAGGTGTTCTCAGATTAAAGTTCTATTATGTCCTTCCTCAGTGAGAGCTATTTGGAGCAGAATGGCAGGAAGCTTACTACAAAGCTAAATATCATTTAACAAAAACACAACCTGGCAGAGCTAACTTTATCTTACAAAACTCATGTAAAAGACAGTTTTTTTTAATGTTGGCTGTCAACATCCAGTCAGACAATCATGAGCAAAGGGGCCTTCTAACATTTGATCAGGTCAAAGATTGAGAGCATGATTCGTACGGGATTAGAGCTTAGAATGAATTGGTTACTTGATTATTTATGAGGCCCCACCTATTAACAAATTATTTTTGCGAATAACTCATTTGAATAACTATTCCTCCCTAAATGAGAGAAAAACATATTACCTTCCTGTTGAGAAAAGGGGTTATACTTATCAAAAGGGGAAAGAATTACTCTTATTAAAAGTACTCATTCGAACCTCCCAACTTATTACCTTTCTTTATATCCTTTGCCTGCAGGGGGTGGGAAACTGGATTGAAAAATTATTTCGTACATTTTTGTGAGGTGGAATGGGTGAGGAGTCTAAAATCCACCTAGTTAGTTGGAAAGGTGTTTGTTCTCCTATTTCAAATGGTGGTTTGGGGGTTCCTAATTTGAGTATCTTTAACAAGGCCTTGTTGAGGAAATGGTTGTGGAGGTATCAAATGGAAGGAAAATCGCTGTGGAGGGAGGTCATAGATCAGAAATATGGGTGTAATTGACTCTTTTTTTTTGGGGGGGGGGGGGGGGGGGGGGGGTTTCTAAAGATGCGAGGAGGTTTATGGTGTGAGCCTTTGAAAATTTATTAGAAATGGATGAGAGAATTTTGTCAAATATACAACTTTATCGTTAGTGAAGGTCCAAGGATCTGTTTCTGATTTGATATTTGGTGTGCTGAACGGGCTCTTTTTAGTGTTTTTGGTTAGTTTTCATATAGCAGCTCATCTGAATGCTTCCGTTTCTGATTTTTTAGTCCATTCTAATAGAACCTTGCAGTGGGATGTTTGTCACATAACTTATATTAGAGCTGTACATAACTGGGAACTTGACGACGTAATGAAAGGGATAAAATGATATAGAAGCATACAAGGGGTAGCTAGAAGTTCTCGGTATGGTCTTACTACAAGGTGCTGACTGTTCAGCATTGTTCTCCTTTCCTTGGAAGCGTATTTGGAGGTCTCATGTGATTTCCAAAGTTGCCTTTTTCATATGGACCGCATCATTTGGAAACAGTTTGGTGAACGATAGTTTGAGAAAGCATAGATTTTTTATTATGAAGTGGTGTTTCATGTGTAAGAAACATGGAGAATCTGCAGATCCTTTACTTCTGCACTGAGAGGTAGCAAAGGCATTGTGGTATGGTGTTTTCAGTAGATTTGAGTTGGTTTGGGAGATGCCTATGAAAGCAGTGGATTTGCTTGCGTGCTGGTGATGCCTAATTCCATCACAATGAAGTAAAAGGTGATCCACGGTTACCCCATTTATTTTCACATATACAAGGTAAGAATTTTTCCTAAATCTTCTGTCCATGCAAAAATGTTCACGCTCGGAGGAGTCTTAGGTGGCCAAGTAATCTTCCAAGGTAAAGCAGAGTCGTCATGAGCACATAACATTCTCAAAATAACTTTTACTTAAAACACTCATTTATTAGTGGGGCACCAAACAGTATCTTCACTATCCCATCCCACCCTAACGGATTCCAATCATTTGAAGAACAGGTTGAAGAGATCTACTTCCAGTCAATAGCCACTCTTGACAAAATTAACATATAAAGTGATAGAATCACGTGAGTGCAGAGTGCTGACAATGATCTGCCATAGAAGCATCCTTAAAACGTGCATTTTCAAATAACTTCAGGTAAACACTTTTCAAGATCTGATCTCCACACCACACATGGTGCAAAAAAATGGAGCTTATATCCATCACCCACCTCAATTCTAATAAAGCAGGAAAAATCACCCTAGCCCCTTCTAATGCTCTTGCTAAGACCAGCCGAAAGGATCCATTTAACCTCATGAGAACACCAACCTCCTCCCAAGATCACATACTTTATGTCCATTAGCACCTTCCAAAGGCTCTCTTTCATAGGTCTAATGCCATAGCCACTTCCCCAAGAGACCTCGATTTAAAAGAATTTAAGGAAGCTCATATTTTGACTGGATATTAAAGAGCGACTAGAAATAAGGAGTCACCTTTCGAAGCTCATCGCAAAAAGCTTTCCAATCATTTCCATCTCTTCCTTTTGCAATGAATGACAAGCCTCAACGACCACCAGTAATACCCAGGCAAAGGCTCTCAAAGCCCCAAGTATAGAGCCAATGATGCCGTTTTTGCAATAGTGTTCTTCTTCCACTCAAGTTACTCTCACCCGACGGTTTTTCTTTCGTTCCCTCCCATTTTTAGTTTCTTCCCTGCACCGAGTTTTACTCTCTCAAGTCTCTCGATACCAACGGTTTCTCTTCTTTATTTTGAATGATGTTTCTCTTTCTCTTCACTCTCAAACTCACAGCAGGTGCCTCTCACCCTCTTTCTCTCGTTCTTCCTACGATTCTTGACCGAATCTGTGAGTCCCCACTGGTGTCATCATCAAGCTTGACATCGAGCACCCCTCTCACGCTGTCCTTTGCTCCCTGCCCAGCAAGCCCCCATCGCACATTAGGCCTCTGTTTTCCCTTGCCAAAAACAGAGTATGCTTCAAACATTGCCTCCATGTAAGCCGCCCGGCCACCAACCGTCTGCGTGCCGTAGCCTGGCCACAAATTTTATGTAGACGCTGCTGCAGTTAGAGGCTGACATCATGGGAGCCTCACCCCCTTCCCCTGGTCCATGGTGAACCCACTGTGACCTCCCCTATTCCGCTCGGTTCCACATGGCGTGCTCATAAGTTGTGCTATACACCATCGATCTAGGCCAGTCACTGTTTCCGTCATCCCCAGCCATCTCTCTCAGTGAGTATGGTGTCTCTTTTCTATTATTTTAGTTTTGGGTGGTTGTAAACCCAGAAATCTGCCATTTTATGATCTTTCCCTGTTATTACATGTTTCTAGGTGGGTTCTATCTTGAGTCTTTGCATTTATATTACTCTTACTTTCTGAAGGCTTTGTTTTAACATAAGATCGTATATATACAGAAAATGAATGAGGAGTTGAAATACATTATGTTAATCTTAACCCCTTGGCGTACAGCACTTGAAAGGCATATTGAAGAAATTGTTTTAAGTATATTATATTACTTTCTATAGTAAATAATAATATTCATCTTATTGAATTTAATATAAGCATCTTATTAAATAGTAAATTATAAGTATTCAGTATAATTTTAATTTAAAACATTTTTAAGTCTTTGATATGGAAATGAATCTTTGATGGTTCAAATTAAATGTGATTAGTAGTTTACGATGATTTTAATATATGTATTATTAAGAATGTTTTATGAATGATCATTTCTAAAGAAACTTGTGATTTCTCCTACATTATATATATGGAATATTAAATTATTATTTTTCTACTTAAAAATGATTTTGTTTTACTTATGTTATTTAGTTTTACATTTTATAGTTAAGTCTCAATAGTAAATGATTTAGAATTTTAATATTTTAGTTGGGGGTTAAGTGGATATTGAGGAATTTGGAAGGTGATGATATTTTAGGGATTTAGAGTTTTAGCATCTTAGGCTTAAATCTCGAAATACATATTCGACTGAAAACTTACGGAGTTACATGACTATTTTATAGGTGATGATATATAGTTGTTCGGAATTGTTGAGGATATTCTTGAAAGGCTAAGAAGTCTAAGTAAGCGGAATTCTTATGCTTGGCTTTATACCAATTGTAAACCGAGGTTGACTTTCTGAAAATTGTGCATGTTTTGTTATGAAAAGTGAATTTGGGGGAAAAAAAAACAATCTCAGTCAGTTATTTGCATTACTCATGAAGCTGATACAAAAGAGAAAAAAAAAATTTCTCTCATGCATTGTGTAAACATGAGCTTTATTTTGTCATGCTGTCTTTGAAATGTGAAAAAGAGTGATTTTGCGAATCTGAAAAGTTGTGCATTGATTTGTAAAAATGCTCCAACTCTGTTTTATTATTATGAGAATGATCTAAAAATGTTTTGGAACTCTATGTTATTTTTTCTCTGAAAACCTTTGGCCTAATATACTGATTTTTGTATCTGACTCTGTCACTGCTCTGCTTTGTTTGGGTTGGTACCAACTTCTGTGTCTCTGAGTGCGCCCACTTTGAAAACAAAATAGTTTTATGTGGACTTTCCTGTGTGCACACTCGGGATTCCAAGAACGAATAAGGGAAAAATTCACTTGTCTCTGCCTGGTTTAGCTATTGGGATTAGCACAACCCTACCACGAGAGTTAAACATAGTCTCTGCTCTGTGTAATGCTCTATTTTGATATGATAATGCTCATTTTTGTTATGCTAAAGTATTCTGTGTTTTACATGATTAAAAAGCATCACTCTATTATATTTAAAAATATATTTGTTCTGCATATTAACTTCGAAGAATATTTTTGCTCTGCATACTGTACTTTATAAATGCTCATATTTGCACTCTAGTATATGTCCTCCACTTATTAAGTTGTGGATAACTCATCCCCTATCTTCAAATATTTTTCAGATGGTTTGGATGATTCAGCGAAGATTAAGAAAATAAACCACGTATAAGGCCATGTGATAATAGTGGAATATGTATAAAGAGGGTATCTTTGATATCCAAGAATTTTATCCAATAGTTCTACTTTTTTTTTTTTACTTAGTCGGCATAGTACTTTGGAAGATTGATATTCATTTTGAGATTACATGGTGCTTAGTTAATCATATTGGAGTAGTTGATTTGAAACATTGTTATATGTGTGTCATTGAAAGCTTTTCATTGAAAGCTTTGGAGTCTATGATTACATGATTGAGACATGTTTTTGAGTGAGAAGTAATAACTCTCCAACCTATCTGGGACTAGAGCGTTACAGGATCACCTCCTCCATACTCCACAAGGTCCATTCATTGACCATGGCTTTTGAGAAGCAATGAGCAAGAAGACTCTATTCCCCACCGAGAGAATTTCAAGAACTCTCTTCGCCCCCCACACTCAAATACAATTTGGTGCCCAACAACAACATCAAAGGGGTGGAGGGTGGATCCCAATCACCCTTCCTACAGTTATGAAACTCACCTCTACTTTAGTAGTTGCAAGGTGGATCCCAACCACCCCACAAAGGGGAGGAGACCCCACTGCCAGAGTGCCCACCTTGTTAAAGGTGGCATGCCTATTTTGCCACTCGGAAAAGAGGAAGGTCCCCTCCACATGCTCAACTTTCTTTTTTTCCTCTTTTCAACTTTTTCTCAGCATAATGTTAGTCAAACGCAGAGGCATGCAATCCAAGACACAAGTATACAATAGGGAACAATATAGGGGCTTTTTCCACAATAGCTTTTCTTTTTTCTTTTTAAATTGACTTTATGTTTATTTGGAAGAAACAATAGTTTTTGAAATTTTTGGTTTTATACTTTGACAGTTTTTACTTTTATAAGCACAAGAATAAAACATTGTAAAACTTGAATTAAGATAACAAAGATACATGATTAAATTTGATTATATTGGTGTTCTAGCATGGCTTGAATTGAAAAAAAAAAAAGTTATCAAATAACTATTTATGTAATGAGAAAATAAAGAAAAAATTCCATAAAAATGTAAAATTCTAAGGGTGTTCTAGAAAATATGATTATAATATGATTCCAATCACTAGGTTATTGCACCATACCATCAGAGCACGTGTACAAGATTCTATTCTAGTTCTAAAACAAAATAATACGAAAAACTATTTTTTTTTTATAAGTAAAAATATTATATATATTATATTTATATATCAATAGGAGTAACCAAGTACATTAAATGCATACAAGAAAACACCTAGCCCTTACTAAAGATATCCTAATGACACAAAAAGCCCACCTAAAATACATGAAGCCCGAGTTAGAATAAAATATCCCTCCCCAACCCCCCTTTGTTTCCCGTAAGATTAATACTCCATCCAAAACTCCCTCCACAGGTCGTCTTCATAATGTCTTCCATTTAGTCTTCTCTTGACTTGAGCTACCACCTTTACTGTCGTAGTTGATTGTCTAAGAAAGACGCTTTAACTCCCTACTTTTCTCGAAGCTTGATTTGAAATCACGCGAGTGGCTTGCCTCAATCGCAATGAATAGCGCTTTAAATTGGTCTTCACATCTTCCATATGAGAGTCCCACAATATGATGAATCTCATTAACCTTATGTAGAACCCAATCCAATGGTGAACCCGCTATATTGTTTATTGGAGGAAGATAAACCAAGGCAACATCATTATCCCCAAACACAGCATCCAACTGTACTCCCAACCCTAGACCTCACAAGGCACCAATGACAAATCCATAATTTCCTCCCCGCCATCTCCAACATTCAAATCCCGAACCTCCTCAACAGTTATAGGGTTGCTATCCATCATTGTTGTCACCAATAAAGGTTCCCTCTATTGACAAGGTCATTGATTGTATGTACTCCACTCCCTGACAATCCTTTGTGCCACTTTGTGTGACCCTACTACTCCCTCTAGAGGCATAGAACAAGTAGGGAAAACACTATCTTTTGTTACCCCATTTGCATCTATTAACAGAAGCTCGTCAGTTTCTTCCAAAGTACTCAAGACCCTAGAAGAACCCCCATCTTCAACTGAAAATGAACCTTGTGATAGCATTGAAGCGCCCTTTGCCGGCACACTTAAGGCCTTCGAACCCATAGGATCTACCCCCTACCCACCCTCGTTTGTTTTTGACCCACCACCCAAACCCTCGACTAGGTCCAACCCTTTATCTACTTTATTCATGAGATCACTCACATTCACCATAACTCCTGTCAATTGAGTTTTGACAACCCACAAGACCCCCTCCATGTCTCCCAAGGTCACAAGACAACCTTTGTCTCGGTCTCCTACAAGTACCTTACCCTTTCCTTCCTCCGTGGAGCTATCCTCGATTGGACTACCCGCTAGCAACCTCAACACCAAATCGTACAAAGCACCTTTGATCGAAGAAGGCCTTCCCACTATCTTTCCAACAAACTTCTCTCTATTTGCATGCTTCAAAATAGCGGCTTTATACCCAATAACGTTTGAATGGACTGCAAAAAACATTTCCATTCAATGCCATTTGCACCTTTTGGAATCACCAACAAACCTTTCCTCTTTCCATCCTAGAATTCTAAGAGTTGCATAAAGTTGCCCCTTGCATTAATATGATGTTGAATAATGAAAACTCTAATACCCATCCTTAGCTCCCTAAAAAATCCTTCATGGCAGTTGAGCTCTAAAGTCTAAACAATCTTTATCCCCTTAGCAACCCACAAAGCTGTTGTCCACCTAGACACATAAATTTAACCATCCTTTTATTATGTTCAGATATGCAAAAACTATTTCCTCCCTCTTTCATAAAATCGAAAGCTTTGGGTTCCACCTTCAACCACCTCTCACCTTTCATCTGAGATGAATCAGCATCATGTATCGTAACCTTCTGATCCCAAGTCACAAGATCATCTCAAGAAAAAATCCAGATTAGAATAAACAACTCATCTCAACGAAAGTAGATCATCTCAACCCAGGAACAATCCAGATCATCTCAACAAAAATAAAAAGCAGATCAGAAAAGGTATACCAGATCTGCGCCAGCAAAAAGGTAACCAGATCTCGTCAGAGGGAGACCGATGTCGAAGGGTCCTTAATGGAATCACCAGAGCCTGTCGGTCTTGCCTGTGGCGGTGGCGGTGACAAAGTCACAGCTTCGACAGTCGGATCTTGCGAAAAACCCAGCTTGCCGGCAGGAAGATCTATGTTGGACAGCCCTCAGCAAGGTCATCAAGGCCCATCAACCTTATTAGTGTTAGTGGTGAGATGTCACTTGCCAGTCTAGAGTGGGTGGAGGGTAGCGGCAGGTTTGGCTCTTTAGGGTTTTCTCTCTATGCTAGCGTGTTCTCCCTCTCACGTTCAACAAAAATCAACTCACCCAAATTTACATGGAAAATAAAGAGCTCTCTTCATCTCGAATTGATCATGCAACACAAGTAATTTTTATTTTTTCATCTACTGGAACCCAGCACATTTTAGGTTGTTAAAAGCTACCAATGCCAGTTTTGGGTGTGCTGAATGAAAAACTATTCAATTGACAGTAGTAATGTTCTTTTTCCCAATGGAATAGCCATTCGGTGTACCAAATGCCCTAAATGTGACAGCTGAGGGTTTACAATGGCAAAGAATATACTAAAACGCACTGTACACTTGAGAAGTAAACAAACCAAAAACTATAATTAGCATAGCTTTCTTACACTCTGCACACCAATAATCAAATGACATGCACCCTTTTGGATCCATGTGCACAACCAAATAAAATAAAATGATCTAAGATTTTGTGCCTGTGTATAAATAATGTAGAATCACTAGATTTCATCTATTACAAAGATTACTAAACTTGCTACAGGAAACTGTGATGACAGATGAATTAAATAAGTAGCTGCAGGCAGAAAAATTTAATTCATTTACCCATAACACCATTGATGCAAAATGAACTTACTTGCAAACGTATGTTGAAGCAGTAATCATCTCAGCATGGTTCAGAGGCATCCTTGTTCGATCTGCCAAGACACCAAAAATAACTCCAGATTAAAGAAGGGACCATTCAAAGTGAGAATATTTGGAAGTTTATATCAGACCTCTATGATGGCTGAAGGATAAATGAAAACTTGATTATGTTTTGCTAGAATCGTCTCTCTTTGGATTTGTCTGTGTACTTGGGCTATGGCTATTTTTTGTATTAATAAAAATATGTTTTACTTATCAAACATATGTGTATATATAGCTACATATGAAGGGGTGACAGACGGGGTGACAATCTGTTTACTGGGTATACTTATCCATGGCTTATATATATATATAGAGCTACATATATATCTATAGTTATATAAGCTTATATAAGAGCTACATATGAAGGGGTCAAGGGGTGACAATTTTATTAAAGCCGGATAATTATACCCAGTAAACAATTTAGAAGACTAGTCTTCCTTTGACAATGTAAAAAAAAATACATCAATACAACAGGAAGGTTGATCGACTGCTAACTAGCAGTCAAACCAATATGATATACTCAGCATTCTGGTTACAAATCAGGACTTTCAAGCCCAACAAGTTTACTTTTTCAAACATCAAGCTAAAAGTTAAGAATTCATCAACTTGCCAATTTCTCTGTTGTTGAACTTTGCAATCCAATCAGAGACGACATCCTGCAATGTTCTGCCCATCCGAATAATACACCTCTTTGTGATCTAAGAAATCACTAAGACATGAGTCATGTAAACCATTTATTAATCAGGACAATTACAAGAGTTTGGCATTTTGGTACAAAGAAACCTATACATCTTGTTCGTGCTGATTCTTTTCATGTACAGCCTCAGGAATCCTAGAAATAGAGCAATCTGAGATCTGCAAAGCGTAACAAAGAAGTTTATAATTAAATGTTTAGATAGTGACCATTACATCATCATTTATTATAACATTTGGTAACATAAGAGAAGTCCTTGATTAAACATAGGTACAGTGCATAAAATATCAAATACCAATCTATCTTTCAACTAGGCAGTTTATGTAGCATATGGATGTCTCTTTCAACTCATCCATATGCTCTCGCTCTCAGCTCTGATGGCTAAACCAGGAACTCCTGGGAATGTGAAGATATGAAGCCAATGTGTTTGTTTATGGAATCCTTTTTTTTTTTAAGGCATTTAAGATAGGCAACAAAAATGAGATTAGAACCTATAACTATTCCAAACAAGGAATATAACTTCAAGAGATTTCGTTGACAAAGTTTCACAAGTAGTTAGACAACTGGAATCAACAAACCTAAACAAAGATTTATAAAGTTGCCGAGATTAGTCAGGACACTTCCCGGACAGCTGGTGCCAATTTGAAAAATAGATTAATAAAGTTGAGAAGAGTGTGTGCATAAAAGAGGAGAGTAATGGAATGAGTGTTTTTCAAAAGAGCCACAAAAATGCCCTCTTAGATGGATGTTGATTGGTGATGATCAGCAACATCAGTTGTCTAGTAATAGGAAAGCAGAGTAACAAAAGCAACAAATGCAACTGTGCCCAAATGGTGAACTTCAGGCACAATCCATTTATGTCAAGAAAGGAAGACACAAAATATCAAAATTAGAAAACAAAAGGGAAAAAGAAAAGAAGGAAAAAAGGCTACGTACTGGTCTAAAAGTCTCACAACTGCATATAGGGTGGAAGTTGCTTCCAGTAAACCTTTGAGCATTCCAATAAGCACCACAAAAGGCTCTATCACATCCTAAACCTGCAAGAGAGGAAGAAAATGGAAATTCTAGCTATATAGGATAGATGCCTCATTAGACCTAAACCTAAAAGGGTATGAAAGTGAACATCCCATGGAAAAGTTCATATTCCTGATCTTAACAAATGCTCCCATTTTATGATCAATAAAACTTTGTTAAGAGTCAAAAAAATAAATGCTCTCAATTAGCTCGAATTCCAAGTTTACAGACACAAGTGGTATGGTTCTAAATGTAAAATTAAAAGGGTTTACTTAACTTCTAGGGTGGGTACAGAAAAAGCAAAGTCCAAGCATTTAAACTAGCAGGCTGATTTATGTTTTAACTTGTAACGAGAGTTACATGCTAGAAGACATATATTTCTGCTCTAAAATTCAACTTACAGTGCTGAGGTACACTGATATCAGCTCTGGAAGGCATCATTCCTCCACATGCTTGACATTGAAGATGGACGGTGTTGTGGTTGCAGTGAAACCCCTCCAACTCAGTACCTGGAATAAATGCACTTCTTATATCTTTGTTTTTTATAAGTAAATGCAATTCTTGTAAGTACTCGAGCATTTTAGTAAAACACGTGTAGCTAAAGTAGATAGGCCATATGCATGAAGAGCAAATATTCAATAGTAATGAATTAACTACTTTCACAAATTTCCACCATATCATTAACATGAAAACTTCTTTATAAAAATACCTAAAAGTTGGTGAAAAATACATTTATTGATGGATAACATTGGCAAACCCCTAGGGTTTGGCTCAAGTGGTAAAGGCCTTGGACTTAAGGGTATACTTCCTCTAAGTCTAAGGTTCAAATTCCCTTGGATGCAAACAATCTCTAGGGGCTATTAGACTTGGAGATTTTTCCCTTAAATTAACCTAAGTGCACTTGTAGAAAACTCCTTGTCGAGGGCCTATGCACCCCCAAGATTAGTCAGGATACTGTTCTGGCCACCCAGTGCAAAAAAAAAAAAAAAAACTTCAAAATCTATAATTAGTAAAGAAATGAAAGAGTAAGATAAAGTTGATAGATGGGTGTATAACTAAATTGTCAACCCACAATTTTTAATAGATAGAGGAATAATTCCAAACACGAGATAAACAAATTGTATTTACCACATTGAGGGCATGGAAGGTCTATGTCATCACTGTCTTCGTCCACCAGTAAGTGAGCCCTCTTCCGAGGAAGACTTTTTCCAGACCTAATCACCTAATTTAAGATGCAACTACAATCAACAAAAAAGGGAAAGAATAATAAATCATTTCGAAGTGCAATAATATAGGAACAGCATAAAGCCCAAACAATGATGTGAACACAAAAATAAAAAGATCATAATCTCTTATTTTTCACAAGTCAAAAAGATCAGAACCAAATTATACCCTTTCCAGCTGAAGAAGGAAAGGGGAAAAAAACACATGTAACACTCTGCTCATGTGGATACCAGCTCAGGTTTCATATATTACAGACTAAAAAATAGTAATAATAATAAGAAGCATTTTATAGTAAATAATCGTGGAATTGCTTGACGAACATAAACAAAGGAGGCATTGTAAATTGGTTTGAGCTTTATTTTATTTATAACATATTTCCTTGGATTAATTATGGGATGCATGTTCTACTTCACATTCATATACAAAACTGAGAATTTCCAGGGCACAATTTGATGCTTGTATATATACAATGCATTAACTAAAGATTGTCTGGCTTAGACAAAGTGCTTCCTTATCTCAACAATCCCAGTACCAACTAAAAGCGAAGCTATCCTCATTTGTTTACCCCCTCTTGACCACTTAGTACAGCAAGTTAGAATCACTTGACTACCATCCAACCTTCTATTGGATTACTGTTTATATGATATTTCAAGTTATACGACACAATTTTTTTATTAGGAGATGGTTTACCTCTAAATTTGCCAACAGTGGACTCTACATGTAGTTTCATGCAAAAGAAAGAAAACTCATGGTAGACAAGACTCCCTTAGATAGTGTGGAGGCTTGGTTTGTCGCTGTCCAAAGTAGGCTATGATACTCATATTGAGCAATATGTGGTGAATGAGATCCTGCATTACTTGAGAATGAAAATTTTTGCACTTTATAATAAACTTCAAGGGGCTTCAATTGTGTCATTAACTAATTCTTTTAGAGTATGAGCCCAAATATGGTTTGGACCTCTGGTGACATTACAAATGGTATCAGAGCCACTGTCAACCAAAAATGTGAGACTTACATTGTCACCTATGATGGAATGACTTGACTAGGACATTGGAATTTAATAGTGGAGATCATGATACCCATATTGAGTATGTGGTGAATGGGTTCGTTCTCACAATATTTGAGAATAAGAAATTCTTGCCTTTTATAAACTACTTCACGAGACTCCAATTATACCATTGACTAGTTCTTTTAGAGTATGAGCGCAAATGTGATTGGGCCTCTCTTGAGGCGTTATATAAGCAGACTGGGTTTGTAAGAGGAGCAAAGCCTAAAACACACACTAGATGGTGGACAATCAACAACTACTTGGCGATCATTCAGAAGTTGAGGACTTCATGAGATAATATATTTCTACCTAAGCACTCGGCAGAATATGCAACCAAAATATCAGAATTGGTACCCTTTTTCTAATCCTTTCTGTTCTTTCCTTTGATACCTGCCTTTTTCTCCATTTTCTCTTGCATCAGTCCCTAATCAGATTGGCTTTCAACCTCCCTATGTAGGGGAGTCCCTTCCCCAATTGCTGGTAAATGAAAGTGCACAAGTGTTTTTCCCTTTCAGTCAGTGTGTCATCATGACAGTGAGTAACAAGGCCTTTTTTCTGTTCAAGTGGTTAACCCTTCCCCTTTGTCCCCAGTTCATTGTATTCGCAAATAACTCTGAATCTGTCATATGACCTACCAATACATTTATGACAGATGTTATTTAAAAGAATGGTGAGTGTAGGTGGAGCCAGGTCTCACCCAATGCATCATCCTCCATAAGGTTTTCCATGGGACCTGCTAAACGTTCCAACCCACATGCCATGGGATCACAATTGGAGACATCATATTAGCAGATCACATTGTTACATTACAACCGACAAATCTATTATTTGAATGACTGGGCTGAATACTAAAAGCAATAAAATCAGATTTTTCAGGGAAACACTAGCACTACAGTTGAGCATTGCATTGTCTGTGCAGAAACAACCAAGGAAAAGTTATAGAAAAGTCAATAAATAAAATAGTATCCCTCCCCAAGTGAACTGGAAATAGTTTCTCTTCTCTTTGTTGACACACTGATGCATTAGTCTAACCACACAAGTTGTATCTCTATCCTTCATGTCTTTTTATGCAAGATATTGTACCACACATTATAAAGCACTAACATAGCATTGCTTGATAGTAATAAGACTACTTACGAGATTTGATCGTATCATTGCATAGCAATCTAAAAGTGCAACTTCTTCATCAGAACGCTTTAATGAAGAATCTGTTTCCAGTATATCCTAGACAAAAGCAAGCAGAAGTAGTCAAAAGCGATCAATGAAATTCATAGCACCAGAAATAATGGCATGCTCTTAACAATAAAAAATTCAAACAAATGAATAAGAGGTGCATGAGAAGGCAAAGTGGAGACTGAAACCTCATGTATTAATGTAAGATAACAAGACCTTCAAGAATACCTAATATGATGCTATGTGAATACCTCACCGACTCAAATGCCTATGATGCTCAAAATTTGTGCAAAAACAAGTTGTAGCTGTAACATACATGCCATAAATAGTTAAGCTTTCAAACTAACATTATAATCGAAGAAAACATATAAATTTTAGCACTAATCAATGTTTTTTTCTTTTCCTTTTCTTTTTATAGGTAAACAAACTTTATTACTCGAAGAATAAGTCTAGCCCAGTATATACAAAAAAGAGCCCCAATTAAGAAGGTGCAAGAAAGACAAGGAAATCATGAAAGACCATGCCATTGAAATCAATAGCAATGGCCCAAGTACATAGCGTCCTATGAAATCAAACCAGCAATTCCTCTAGCGATCACCCATTGTCTCAAATGTCTGCTCATTTCGCTCCTGCCATAAACACCACATGATACATAGTGGGATCCTCTTCCAAATCACTGCGATCTAATGCATCCCTCCAATTTTTGGCTAGCAAGCCAAGGCTGCCACCAAGGTCCCCGACATGATCCAAGCCAACTCTACTCTACTAAGCACCTAATCCCATAAAGCATGTGCTATCTCACAATGTAACAAGAAATGATCTACCGACTCTCCCCCTTTCCCACACATACAACACCACTCTGCTAAATAACTCTTCGTTTCCTCAAATTATTAGTAGTGAAGATCTTGCCTAAAGATGCTGTCCACACAAAGAA
Organism: Platycarya longipes; assembly: GCA_036559045.1. Lineage (NCBI taxonomy): Eukaryota > Viridiplantae > Streptophyta > Magnoliopsida > Fagales > Juglandaceae > Platycarya > Platycarya longipes. The sequence continues at coordinate 3,022,267 of CM071792.1, forward strand.
GGCCACCTTGAGAGGCGCCTTGTATCTCCATAACCTTATCCAAGGAAATAAACCGTTGGGATCTTAGGTAAGAGCCCTATAAAATGAGCAAACTGAAAAAGCCCCTTTCCCAGCAAGGACCCACCACAACTCATCTTCGTGTAGATTGCTTGGCCTCATGGAGTATAGGAGATTGTAGAACTCTGCAAAACCGTTCAACTCCCAACCTTGTGCAACCCTGCTAAAATTGATATTCCAATGAAACTGCCCACTCGATAGTCCCATAACATCCAGAACAAAAGCCGCTTGAGACTAGCAATTTGAAAAGGAGAGGAAAATATATCTTGTAAAGCAATATCACCACACCAAACATCTTTCCAAAATTTAATCCTGGTTCCATCTCCCAACTGAAAGCGAGTGTGTCAAAGAAAAACCGCTCAACCTCTTCTAATATGTTTCCATAACTCCACTCCATTAGCTTCTCGAACTTCCTTAGAATTCTACCTCCCCCATATATCACCGTATTTGCACCCAATCACCCCTCTCCACAAGACTTCCGGTTCTTTATTGTATCACCACAACCATTTGCTAAGTAATGCTCGATTGAAAGTCCTCACATTTCTAATACCCAAACTACATTGCATATAGGACGGCAAACCATTTCCTACTTGACCAGATGGTATTTGAACTCCTCCCCCAAACCACCCCACAAAAAATCATGTTGCAGCTTCTCAATTCGACCTGCCACACTTGCAGGAATAGAAAAAAGAGATGAGAAATAAGTCCGTAGGTTAGAAAAAGTACTCTATCAATGTGAGTCTACCACATTTCGACAAGTACATTTTCTTCCAACTCACTAGCCTCTTCGCCATTTTCTCTATCACTGGCTCCCATAAGGGGGATGTCCTTATACCTACCCCCAATGAAAGACCCAAATACGTCAAGGGGAGAGAGCCTTACAACCTAACGCATGAGCCAATTGCCGTAAATTAGGCATCCCTTTGATTGGCACCATCTTAGACTTATCAAAATTCACTTTTAACCCGAACACTACTTCAAAGCACAAGAGCACCGCCTTTAATGCCCGCACTTGGTTCTGATTTAGTTCACAAAAGATAAAAGTATCATTTGCAAACAATAAATGAGAAATGTTAATGATACCCCTCTCCAGGTTTCCATCCGAGAAACCGTTCACAAAGTCATGAAGAGTCAAGGCTGAAACCATCCTACCTAATCCCTCCATCACAACAACAAATAACAAAGGCAACAACAGATCGCCTTGTCTTAGGCCTCGTGAACTATGGAAGAAACCAGCAGAACTACCATTTATCAACACTGAGAATTTGGCCGTTGATATGCACCAACGAATCCATGACCGCCACCTCTCTCCAAAACCACATATCTCAAGAAGATAAGAGTAAGAAATCTCAATTAACATGATCGTATGTCTTCTCCATGTCTAACTTGCAAATGATCCCTATAGCGCTTTCCTTCATTTTACCGTCCACACATTCATTAGCAATAAGAACCACATCAAGAATTTGCCGACCTTTGACAAAGGCATTCTTGGGCTTAGTGATAATCTTTTCCACCTGCTCACTAAATCGGTTCGCTAATACTTTGGATATGATATTGTACACACCACTTGTTAAGCTAATGGAGCGATACTCCTTTACCTTATTAGCCCCCACCTTCTTTGGAATCAGTGCAAGGAAAGTAATATTTAAGCTTTTCTCCATATTTTCCAGCAACATAAAACTCTAAGAACACCTTCATAATGTCATTTTTTACAACATCCCAGCACTTTTAGAAGAAGCCCATAAAGAACCCATCCGGCCCCGGAGCCTTGTCCTCAGCCATTTTCCGCACAACCTCCACCACTCCTCTTCCTCAAAAGCCCGCTCCTATCGAGATACATCACTTGTTTCAATGGATTCAAAAACCAAACCATCAAGGGACAGCAACCAACTCATCGGTTCAATAAGGAGTTGCTCATAGAAGCCAACTACATGGTCCTGAATAACCTGTTCCTCCCTACACTCAACACCATCAATTTTCAGCATCTCAATGTTATCGTTTCTCCGGTGGGAATTTGCAAGGCAATAAAAAAACTTAGTGCTTCGATCTCCTTCTCTAAGCCACAAGGCTCATGATTTTTGCAGCCAAGAAATCTCTTCTAGTAGGATAATTCTCTCAAGCTCCTCACCCAATAATGTCTTCCAAGGTACTTCAAGTTGGGTTAGAGGTCTAGCCTCTTGGATCCCTCTCAATTTCCTAGATCTCCCTTAACTTGCCACTTTTGCTTTCCCCAAGATCACCAAAAAGATTGAGTATTCCAAAGTTTCAGATCTCTTTTTAGCGGTTTCAAGTTAGCACTAATCAATGTTACCCTATCAAGCACACATTCATTGTTGAAATTTATTAATAATATGAGCATTATACATTGAGCAGTCTACATGTACCTATACTTTTATTTGCTTTAATAAACATCTTATCCATATAACCAAAAGCTCATCTGCCTACCTCCGCAATATTATGCAGAAAGTGGTTTCTTCCAACAAATTGTACAACTGCTCTACACTGGGGACAGAGTACACTTGAATGTTTCTCTTGAGATCTCCTTAACCACTCTGAGAAGCACCCATTGCTGAAAATAACAAATAACAACTTCAACAGGAATCTTTAGATAGAAAATAAAATAGGCATAAGGATGGCAGCTATGCTAGTTAGTGAACAAGAGACTCGGGATCAAATCCCTCTTACCCCAAGCAATTAAACTAAATTATAAGCAAAATGCCATAAAGTAAAGTAGTTACAGACCAGAAGTTATGAAGGCAAGGAGCAACGGTAACAACATCATGCCATATATTTAAGCAAATGCTGCATTTTGCATGCTCAACATCAACAGAAATCTGGTAAAACCAAACCAAGAGATCTAAGTCATCAACATCACTACATATGAGAACAACCCTCAAGGGAAATGTAAAGGTGAGAAATACACTAAACAATTAACTCACCTTTAATTTCTTCTTGCAGATTTCCGGGCTAGGCATTACCTTGAATCTGTAGCCAAGATACCCTAGAGCATCAAGAAAACATAAAATAATTTGCTGACACATCCGGGTACAGCACATTAGATAATTTGAACCACAGCCTAAAAATCACAGTACAAAACATGTTTTCAACAAAAAAAGATAATCCCTCCTGCAGCAATACGCTCACAATTCTATCCACTTTTCAGATGCATAAACTAGGCTCATACCCTTTCTTTAAACTAACTGATTGTTCATTCACATGCATTATAACACAATCAGTATGAGTACCACCCAAAGGAACAACACTTCAAGTAGTAAGCAGCAGAGAGTTTAAAATGACACTTTCTCATCGACAAGATCAGCATTAAGAACTACAGAATAACAAATTAAATAGATACTGACCTTCTCTATCAGGGCCTGGAATAATTTCAGTTCCACACTTGATGACAATAGTGTCTTCATCATGGACAACAGTCTCATTAACAAGTATCGTATGGGAACTATATCACCCAAAAAATGATAATAACATAAATTTCAGTCTCCTGCTGCCAAATAAATGAATACAAATGCTCATCCGATAATATCAATAATAAAGCAACTTCAAAAGCGGCCCCTTGATTTTTCAAACAACTTGAGCACAAAAGCAACCAAACGATAAACCAGAATTAATATGTTCACGAAAATTAATATAACATTAATGCCTTTCATGCTTTTAGATAATATATTTTGGCTGTTGATCCACAGGCTATCAGCATCCGGTCCTATAATTACCCAAATTAGTTAGTCATGGAAAGTTCATGAATCCAACCCATTGCTAACTCTAAAATTGAAAGCTGTTATGGCAGATGATTTTTTTATTAGTTGTTTTGGCCAATGATTTAACCATAACCCAACTGGCATACATGTCTTTTACTGAATGTTGACACCCTTCAAGGTATATCCACCGACAGAAATTTAATGTCACCATCATGCGTCCATCATTATCTTACAGGAAAAAAAAATCATTCCATCTTTAAATGAAGGAAAAAAAAAACTGAAAATGAATTACCAATTTTAATATTTGCAACAAAGCATAAATTTTATGTTTGACAGATACACGAAAAATTGAACAGCTGAATATTATTCAATAAAAAAATACCTCACGTTATGCATTGTGGCAGTACATAGATCGGAATTCTGTGATATTTTGCACCACTCTTGTTTATCAGCAGAGGAGGATCTGATCTCTGAGCACACAAGAATCTCATCGGACCTTAGATTAACTTCTGAATATCGTGAATCCAGTGGAACTGCAACATGAAAAAAAAGTTTACCAATATCCTAAATCATAAGCACAATCTCATATTCTACAATTAGTTCACTTTCCTCGTTAGCTTCGTATCTAAACAATAGCCACTAACAAGCTGAAAATTAAAAAAATATATATTTTGACAATATTTTAACTTTATATAATATTTTTATTTAACTTTTTCCTTTTCCTTTCCCAAAACCCAATAAAACATCTTAATTCAAATCATTTCACTATTATTCACAAACCACTATACTAAAATTCACAAATCATTTTACGACTATTCATATATTTCTCATCTCAATCCTCAGACAAGTCCTTAGGATCCACTGGACAACACAATTGATCAAAAACCTCAAAGGGTTGGCCCAAGTGGTGAAGGCCTTGGTCTTAGGGTATCACTTCCCTCAAAGTCCAAGGTTCCACACTTCATGGGTGCAAACAATTATTTGGAGCCACAACCCTGATGAAAAACCAGCGATTTAACCAATTCTGTGTAGAGAAGCTTCCGAGGATACGGAGCTCGGGACCGGGTTTTACTCTACAAGAGTGGGTCCTAAGGGCCCTGCCTTGGAGAGGTTTTCCGACATTTAAAAAAAAATATATATCGAATATTTCCTTCCCAAACATCACTGAAACCCAAAACACTTTTCAATTTCAACTTTTTCACCTAGTCATTATAACTTTCCAAAACTCCCAAACAAAATACAAAAAGCAATATTATCTTATCATATCTCAAAAAAAAATTATATTCAAACAATTTTTTAACTTTATAATACTTTAATTCAACTTTTTCTCTCTCCCTTTTTTAAAATTCAATAAAACACTTTAATTCAAACAATTTCACTGCTATTAATAGATATACAGAGATATTCAAGGAAGACAAACGGGCCCTTAATCCACTCCTTGACTGGCTAATTGATAACATCTTCGAAGACTGAACGGCACATTGGATGGTTTCAACAAATGACTCTTTGGACTATCCTGATTTACTAATGATTGTTTATAAACCAAACCCAAGAAAGATTCAAACCAACTGAAACCCAACTTCAATCCATTAATGCATAACGTTTGAGCCTGGATTCCTTCCATCCAAGCAATAAAATGGAGCGGCGGAAGGAAAGAATATAAAGGGCTATACGGCTAAAATGTGTTGAAAACCCCCAGTAGAAGAACGTACTTTTTTTTTTCGTGAACTTAATCAATGGAGATTTTTCAATTCATGCATGTGCTGCACCACAAAGAAACATCGTAGGGGAAAAAAGAACCAAAAGAGTAAAAGAAGAGTAAATGAAAATACCAAGCTTGGCCCAGATTTCCTCTTCAGAGAGCTTTGCGCCTGAGCTCTCTCCCGCTTCCATTATTATCCGTTGATCTTTTGATCAATCAGTTGTGGAAAGCTTTCTTGCTGTCTCAGGCGTTTGTCCGAGTCATAGCGAAGACGAATCGTGGGACGCACGCAGAGACGTTAAGCATAGGCGTCAAGAATGATAACCCCAAAGTATCCGACCGATTGTTTGTATAAAGTGAGATTTGAAATGAAAAGATCGGCGTAAATCCGATGAAAAAATCGTTTCTTCAAAGCAAAATAATTGAGAGAACTCACACTCACAATACTACATTTTGTATCAACAATAACTATTAATTATAACACTTATTTTTATATAAACAATAATTATATTATTATTTATGTGAAAATGAAAGTTGTAATTGTATGGCTTCTTCCTAACAATACTCTTATTAAAAAAAGATTAACACTTATCAAAGAGCACTCGTTATTGTTTAAGAGCACTTGTAATAAATATTTTATTTTTAAATAAATTTATTCATTATTTTTTAATCATATTTTTATTATTTTACGATGTGTTATTAGATGATAAACTAATAAGTAAAACATAGTAAATAATTTATAATTATTTAATACCACATCATAAAATAAAGAGAGGATGATAAATAGTATTGCTTTTTATTTTTTCTTCAAAATAGATTATTAAAAATTTATTTTTTTTATTTTACTTTTTTATTTTTATATTTTACCATCTATTAACTTATCTATTTTTTTTATATATCATTTAAAATATTCATATTTTATTCTAATTATATTTAATTAAAAAAAACTTTAAAAATGGTTTGAAACTTGTCGAACGTAGAAGTTGAAACCTATTTTCACAATTGGACTCGTGTGGAGAAGAAAGAAGAGTTGCCGAAACTAGAATTATCGGGAGTTGGTTGCCGGTGTTAAGGGATGCTGAAGAAAAGATAGTGTGGCTAATAGTAGTCGGCGGTGGATCAAACGAATGAGGAGTGCTGAAATCCATTTTCACTTTTGGAGCTCGCCTGAGAGATAGATGAAGAGTTGTCAGAGCTAAGATCATCAGGAGTTGGTCACTGGCGTGAGGGGATGCTGGTGAACGGGTGGTGTAGCTAGTGGTGGCTAGTGGTGGGTCAAACATAGAAGACAACCACTGCATGTGAGCTACAATGAACGAATGCAGAAGACGAAAAAAATAATAAAATATGTTTAGCGGTAAATAGTGTCAACGCTAAATGTAACGGATCTACCCTTCAATACTGTAACAAATTCATTTTAACTACTTTATTTAGCTACTCCATTGGAATATAATTTTAAGACTTCATTTATTTTATATAAAATTTCAATTTAGCTATTCCATTGAAAATGTTTTGTTGTTGTGTGAAGTAATGTATATATATCATTTTTCTTTTAAGTCCTTAAAAAAAAAATAAAGAACAAGTTAAAAAGAGTAGTTGCCAAATAATTGATCAAAGAGGTCTACAAACCGTCTATAAATAAAGATTACTCATGCAAATTTATGCAATTATATTTAAAAAAAGTAAATTATAATAATATCATTTTTATAATAATATATATTTTACCCTTATCATCAATGGGACTGCACATACAATCTCATATTCAGGACTATAAACAGAATTTCTCTTGATCAAAACATGTATCATGTAATAAGGTTGTTTCTTTTTCCAACTATAAAAGTATGAGTCGTGCTCAAAGTTCTGAATATCGTTCTAGTTAAAATACTAGAATAAAATATTTTGATATTAGTATCGTTTTGAAATAGTTTATATATAAATAAATTAATTATATATATAAATTATATTTCATACAAGTTTTAAAAAAGTTAAAATACATAATTATAAATGGTTCTGCTAGATACAAGAAATTTTGCGCAAGAACAAGCTTAAAATTTCACATCAACTAAAATTGAAAAAATTAAAAAAATATATAAAAATATAAATAATCGTTTACCCAATATAGATAGAAATAAAAGTTAAAAAAAATTGAAATGCAAAATACAATCAGAAATAAATTATAACCAATTTTCTGCGCAATTTCTGCACAAAATCTCATATAAGTATTATTTTTCAATTATAAAACTCAATAATATTTATAAGTTTTCAATCCAACTATTAAAAAAATAATCACTTGTCTTTATTGTGAAAATGCAATTAAAAATTTGATTTTAAGTACTTGAGAAAAGGAGATTAAAAAAGAGCTAAGAAACTAGTTTTCACATGTAAGAATTGAAGTAAAAATTATGAAAATACATTAAAAATATAAAAATAGAAGTTTTAATCGATACACTGAATTTCGGCTAATATTGATAAAACGGTCAGTATTTAATCGAAATGCACCAAAAAAGCTTGTATCTAATCCAGTAAGAGCATTCTCAATGGAGTAGTTAAAATTTTTTTTTAAAGTTGTACTTTTTGCACAAGTTTCCAAAAAATTTAGTTATATTTGATCAAAAGCTACTAAAAGACTTGTAGAAAAATGTCAAAAAATACACTTGATTTTAAAAAGTGAATAGTAAAATTAAAATTTTCTCTATATTTAAAAAAAAATTTTAATTTTACTATTCACTTTTAAAAATAAAGTGTACTTTTTAACATTTTTCGATAATTCTTTTAGTAGTTTTGATCAAATATGACCAATATTTTTAGGAAGTTGTGTAAAAAGTAAAATTTTAAAGAAAAAATTTAACTACTTTATTAAAAGTGCTCTATAAAATAGTTATTTGTCTTAGTGACCAATACGCTATATATCAATCGGTGCAACACAAAAGTCAAAATTTTGGTCATGGTATGCCATCCCCAAATGTACCCACGAGTTTGCACCTAACATGGCCTTGCCATTATTATTATTTTTATTTTTAAAGAACATTTTCCAAACGTGGGGTGCATTATTTGGAGACATTTGAGAGACAATCGCAGTTTGAAGGGTTGTCAAATAGATTGAAAGGATTCATCTCACTGTATGAATGCTCAGTCCTATTAACCTTAGTGCAACATTTGGATTGGTGAAAATCCAAAAGGAATATATTTTGACATTAAGGACTTGGAGGCAAAATGGGGCTACTGTTGAGAATGGATATTTCGAGACAGTTGGTGAAGGTAGTTGTAAGGTGCAATTGGATAATTTTCCAACCAAAAGTATATTCTCTTCACGGATGGATGAAAAACAGAAAAAAGGCTTTTGTTATCACTGAGAAGAAAAATGAAACCTATCCTATTATATAAGAGACTTGAAGTATATTTTTTATTGGGTCGGCTCAATAAGTTAGGAGCTTAAGATAAAATTTTTGTTAATAACTTTTCTTTTTTGACTAAAGTAAAATTAAATTAATTAATATTAATTTTAATATTACATTTTTATTTAAAAACAATGCCTATTGTTTGCAAAGTAAAATTATTAATTAAAACTTATTATACATTTTCAACTAATAACCAACTAAGTCTTTATTAAAAAAATTAATTTAGATAAGATTTTATCAAATCTAACTAGTTTTATAAGACGTACTGTTGAGTTTTGGGGTCGTTCGAAAATATAACTATTTTTATAATTTTTCACATATTTTCAAATTCAATATTTTTTTTTTCACTCAAAACCCAATAAAATATCTTAATTCAAATTATTCACTATCATACTAGATATTTTGAGGTATTCTTAATATCAAAAAGAGACCTAAAAGCAACTAGAATAATCATCATCAATAAAATTTTATAAAAAAAAAAATGGATCATTGCCTCTTCTAAGGATCATACAAAAATTTTTATGAACATTCAAAAATTAGATTTTGTTATTGATAATTCTCATATTATATATTAAACTAATAATGCTAAAAAATAAATATATTCTTATAAAGAGAGTATTTGAAATAATTATTATATAAAATACTTTTAAAACTAATAATAACATATAATATCTATTTAATAATCTTTTCTCTTATTAGATTAATTAATATTTTTTTAAAAAAATAATTTTACCTTAAACTTTTTGAAAAGAGATATTTTTATTATTAGGGAGCCTTAGACAATTGCCTAACTAGCCTAAGGCAAGAGCCCGGTCTGTCTTATATCTTGAGAATTCTATGGAAGAGGAGTTACAACAAGAAGGATGTGTTGGGACAGTGAAAATATGTGATGAAGCACAAAAGTATAGAGGAGAAGATTTGGAAATTTCAATTCATGTCATCTCTAGTTTTCTTGGCAATAATGCTATGAGACTTTAAGAAGTATTCATAACTTCTTAGCTCCATTAGCGGTTGAAGCAGATAAACTAAGAATTCATAAAGATTGCAATTTGCAAGTTAAAATGGCCAATGGTAATAAGATTCTAAGTCAAGGGAAGTGTGGAAAAGGGAACCAAATTCTTAGTTCCTTTCCATGTGCTGGCTCTTAAGGGTGTGACATCGTCCTTATAAGTTTGCAGTGGCTAAAAAGGTTTAGCGCCTCCCAATCAATTGGGACTTTACAAACATGACTATGCAGTTTGTAGTGGAGGGAAGTAATATGACTCTAAAGGGCCTTTACTAGGAAAACATATCAATGGAAGCCGCTAGAAAACATTTAAAACCTCCATTCTAAGGAAACAAGCATTGTTATTGCCGTTAGTAGCAGTAGAAAATAATAAGAAATGGGATGAAGTACAGACTGAAGTGGCAGAGGTGGTTCATGAGTTTCAAGGTGTTTTGGAGGAATCAATGAGACCACCATCACTAAGACCATTTGACCACTAGATCATGCATTGAAAAGAGGGATTGTTTTTGTGTCACTGAGGCCATATAGATATCACCATTATCAAAAAATGGAGACTGAGAAGACTGTATAAGACTTGTTGAAAAATGGGGTGTTAAGGCCAAGACAAAGTCCATTATCTTCATCCGTTTTCTTAGTTAAGAAGGCTAATAGAAGCTAGATAACGTGTGTGAACTATAGAGTTTTGAATCAAGAAACCATCATCTACAAATTTTGATCATACTTGTTTTTAATGAGTTACTTGATGAACTCTATGGTACTAAGATTTTTTGTATACTTGATTTAATATCAAGCTATTATCAAATCAAAGTGAGAGATGATGACAATCCAAAATAGTACTTAGAACTCATAAGAGCTACTACGAGTTCTTGATGATACCATTTGGACTGACAAATGTATTTACTATAGCCTATATTCCAATGGTTAATATCATTAGGTCTTGTTTGTTTTTATAAATGAGATAAAAATAGATTAGTTGAAATTAAAGTTAAAAGTTAATATAATATTGTTAGAATATATGTTTTTAATAATTTTTTGTTTTAAAAATTGAAAATTGAAAATTATTTATTTTATTTTGTATAAAATTAAAAAAAAATTGTAATGATTAGATAAAATGAGTTGAGAGAAATTAAGAAAACAAACTAAATAAAAAATCTCCTTAAAAAATGTCACCATATGTACAAGTAAACTAGCGCTTTAAAGGTTATCTAAATAGAATAATTTTTTTTTGCAGTCCAGTCCATATTTGATGGCTGTATTGTAGTCTACATAGAAACACTCTTATTTTATGATTAAATGAAATGAATTTTTCAAATTTCTAAAGTTTTTTATCTGTAAATAAGAATATTTTAATCAATTTCATTTAAAAATGAGGATTTTTTTGTTTATTTATGCTTGGATTGTAAAAAGAATTATTCTATTTTGACTATAAAGAAGTTCACTTTTTTGGACTATATGTAAAGAAGTCCACTTTTTTTTATTTATTTATTGTTTGGATTGTAAAAAAAATTTACTTTTTCAGACTATATATAACATTGCTCATACTAATGTGAGGGAAGGGGGATTCGACTGGAATAATCTCATAATACATACGCATGATACTGTATAGCAATATTTTTTTTTTTTTTTTTATACAACCTATAATTTGATACGAAATTAACGACTTATGATTGAAAAGTCTGACATTTAGTTAAATAAACCGGGTTATGGTTAAATTATAAAGAATATAAACATAATTTGACATAATTAAATTTAGAGATAATATTTATCGTTGTAGAATATGTAAATATTACACAATTTTTTAAAAATAAATAAATAAATAAGAAATTTACTTTTTTTAACTTAAAACATGGCTACGTGATCGATGAATCATATTTGAATCCGACGTGAAAACAAAAATAATAATCAATCCATTTCAATCTTATAAGCTTTAAGAAATTAATGACGTTTCACTTGCATGTGATGGAAAAGAGAAAATATATGGGTCTTCGTATTGGAGTCCATTTATGCTTTTATAGAAGTTTTTAAATAAATAAAAAAGTTAAAAAATTAAAAAAATCACATATATTATATTTTCATATATTTTTTTATTGATTTTGTAAAAAAATAAAATAAAATGTAAAATGTAAAGGATCCCAACACCGGAGCCCATAGAATTGCCCGATGGAAAATTCAGAGTACCGATGATTATCTCTCAAGTTGTGGGTATAGATTTTCATTCATGGGTCCGGCGGCCGGTAGCAATTATATATACGACCCGTCGTTGTTGCAACTTTCGTATTAGGCTCACTCCAGCCAACTGAACAATTGCTTTAATTTAACTCAATGTTCATGAGAGATCAGGATGCGCCGCGCGATGCATGATTGGTAGCTTACGAACCTATATTATATATAATTCCTCCACACCTACAGCCAACATGACCAATATATATCAATCATTAAATCGTTATAAAAATGGAAATAAACATGAGCAATTTAGAAAATAAATATTTTTGTTATTATTCTTTTAAGACTCGTTTTATATTAATTAACCCCCTAGCTAGCTAGTATGATAGTACTGTTATTTCATTAGAAATTATTGTAAAATCTTCTTATTTAAATTTTACATGATATTTTTTGATGATTTAAAATTTACATAATTATATATAGACTAGATATCAGAGTACTGCTCACTAATTAACTCGTATTAATTAATTATCAAGGATGCATGATATTGAGGATCCAAATGATTTTCACCCAATAAGAAAAATGAGTAATAATGACTCAACATTAGCGATGAAGAAGATTATTAGTGACTAAAATAAATTATTAACGACTAAAATAAATTATTAACAACTAATAAAAATGTAACAAATAAGTAATTTTCTTGTAGCGTCAGAAACAGATTAATTACAACTAGCTAGCTAGATATAATCATTATTTTTTGAGTTGCTCATCAATTACTAATAATTATTATTTTTTGCAAGCAATATAAAAAGTGTGCCTAACACGTTCCCTTTTGTACTGTATTTTATTGACTATTATTGTAACACATGATGATAATTAGCTGAAAACAACATGAACGTGAAATGTTTTCAGACATATTGGGTTTTTTACGTTAATTTGTTGACGCATTGATACGCCACCTTGTGAGCCATCCACATGGCTCACGTACGTATATCCAGGCAGACCAACTAAAATATTGCTTCGTACTTTGTTATAAATTTTTGTTTTATAGTATTTTACATAATCAAAAGCAAATTAGTGGGAAAAAAAATTTGTAGAATCTTAGAATATGCATGATGAGTTTAGGTGGTGGCTGCCAACTCTGTTCCCCAAATAATTATCAAACCTCATTATAACATTAATTCTCTTGATAAATAATTGGCGCATAACACATACAAAATTCGAGCTGGCACAATCTTTAAAGGTTCGAAGGGGTGTGATCTTGTCTTGTAAAAGTCGAAGATATTTTATTTGTTTTTAGGGATAAGATGAGATGTGATGAGATAAAAGTTAAAAAAAATATTATTATAAAATATTTTTTTAATATTACTTTATTTTAAAATTTAAAAAATATGTTTTGCAATTTGACAAAGCTAAAATTTTTATTATATTTTATATGAGAATTTAAAAAAATATAATAGTAAAATTAAGATATGTTTTGAATTTTTAATTTCATCTCTTAAGCAAACGGATGTTCGATAAAGAATAAAGAGATCGATGCTATTCCTCACGATTGGGGATCACGGAATATTTATAATGATGAAATATTCATGAAAGTCGATAGGAGGTGCATTTGATCTTAGAGAGTACGTACGGCAAGGCAAAAGAAATTTTATTAATCCATATTAGAGCTCGTTTGGTTATACAAACTATTTCACTTGATTCTTATAAATTTATCAAATTCTCATAAAGTATATAATAATCAAAATTCAATTTTTTTAAATCACAAAAAAATATTAAAAAATAATAATTATTCTATTTTCTTCTCATATATAAGAGCATTCTCATGAAATTGACTAAAAATCATCTTTTAAAAAATATATTTTTATATAAATACTAAAAAATAAATATCCTATTTGATCAATTGTGACAATTTGATAATTATTTTAGTTTTTTTATCATTGTCTTAATTTTACTAGTCACAAAAATTATTTTTTACATTTTTTCTCACACACTTTAATATTACAATTGATTAAATATAATATTTATTTTTTAATATTTATATAAAAATAATTTTTAAAAAATAATTTTTAGCTTCGATAAGAATGCCTTAGCGTCTAAATCATGAGATTTTGACGAAAACAAATTCATAGATTACTGCGTCAGGTGTCTTTGGATCCCGATACGGGGTGAAAATCATTAAAAGAACATTTGATGTTGTATACAAAAAACATAAAATTTTTATGTATAAAATTTATTTTTTTTGTATATTTTTTTTTTACATTCAAATTTTAAATTTAGTTTAATCTTCAGTATATTAAAAAATTGACATGTAGAGAAAAATTTTCAGTTTAAAAAAACTTCTAAGTACAGTTAGCAATTTTTTAAATATTTTGTGAGAATATCCCATGAATGATGTCCATATATTGTGGGAAGGCTTTAATGCTTATATTAGGTTCTTTGGACAAAATTTCTCCTATTGTAATTGGTTAACTTATATGCGAGCAGATCAAGTATATAGTTGACATTTGAAACAATACAAACAATTTTCTTCCATATTTCTTAAGATCAAACCGATACATATATAATTTATTGAATGGATAAGCATCAATGAATGATTTATAAATTGTTAAATGACAATTGTTTTCGTAGTTATTAGCTATGAGATAGTTGGAAATTGGAATGCAGGTTTCCTATTATTTATCAAATTAAGTTCCATCTACTTATTTTACAATTACACTGATTGATCTATATCTAGTTTATAAATAGTAACACCGATTTAAAAGGAACCATAAAATATATTTATAACTAATATATTTATGTAAAGATTAAAAATATATTTATAATTATATATATATATTCCTATAATTAGTTTAGAATATAATTTATGATCTATACATATATATTTATACTTATAATATAAATACAAGAAATCATGCACATGCTTTAAAATGTAGTTTTGGATAATGAGTTGAGATGATATAAATTAAAATTGAAATTAAATAAAATAATATCATATTATTATATTTTTAATATTATTATTATTTTAAAATTTGAAAATATTGAAATATTTATTATATTTTATATAAAAATTAAAAAAATTATAATTATAACACGAGATGAAATCGTTTTTCAATCCAAATGAAATTTAAATTAAACACTGAAAATGTTTTTTTTTTTCGGTTTACTCACACATATACTTGAAATTAAAACAAAAACTTTTTCTAAAAATATAATTTTTTTCTTTCCGAGTTTATAGTCAATAAAATTCTAAATAATATTTATTTATATAAATGGAGAGAATCTTGAATTGTAATCTATCTAACGTATCAAAATGAATTGGGTGGAAAATGCAAAACGGAGTCTATTTGATTTCGGCTTCGTTTGGATTCGGAGATGAGATGAGTTGAGATTAGTCGAGATAAGTGTAGTTTATTTTTTAATATTATTATTATTTTAGAATTTGAAAAAGTTGAATTGAGATTTGAAAAAATTGTATTGGAATTTTAAAAAGTTGTATTATGATTTATATTTCATATAAAAAAATTAAAAAAATATAATTATAAAATGAAAATGAGTTGAGATGAGTTGAACTCATCTTTAAATCCAAACTGGGCAAGTTGTGGAGGTTCGGAGGAGTGTAAGAAAGTTGTCCTAGACCGAAGCGGATTGGATTGAATTTTGATATGGTTTGATCCAATCCAAAAAATAAAAGATCAAATACTATTTGGTTTGATCTAATAAATCCATAAGATTTTTTTCTTCTGGACTGGATTGAATATGGCTATTTAATTATAATAAAAAATATATTTTTTAATGTATAATTATATTATATAATACATAAGTACTAACATATAAATTATTAATACTAATGTATAATTATAATACATATAAATTTATAATACTAATATATAAATATTAATATATTGGTATTTGTAATGAAACAGGAATAACGCAGGGTGGAGGGACGGTTGCCGCTCCCTGTCCTACTACTAAAATTATGTGAAGACCCCACCACTATTATTTTAAATCTTGTATAGTGACTTGCATAGTAACTTCAAGGCCTATAAATAGGAGCTTCAGTTGTAATGAAATTCATAAGAAAATATAGAGAGAGAAGAAATTTTCAGTTCTTAAGAGTTCCAAAGAGTTTTTTATTTATCTTTTGCAATAGTAGTTTCTTTCTTTAATTTTATAACACGTTATCAGCACGACGGTTCTACCAATTTTGAAACTAGTGGTCTTATTCTTCTGTAAGTTTTTCAATATATTATTTGTAATTTTTAATATATTTTATTAATGATTATCTGTGTGAATTTATAAATATATTTTCTGAGATACACATATTTATTTCATTATTTATATGTGTAGAAAATGGCAAATCTTATAAAATTGGAATTTGTTGCTCTTGACATATCTGGAAAAAATTATTTATCCTAGATACTTGATGCTGAAATTCATCTTGATGCGATGAATCTGGGTGAAACGATTAAAGAAGGAAATCAAACGTCCCTGCAGGACCGTGCTAAAGCATTGATTTTCCTTCGCCACTATCTTCACGAAGAATTGAAAACTGAATATCTTACAATAAAATATCCCTATATTTTGTAGAACAGTTTAAGGGAGAGGTATGAACACCAGAAGACTGTCATCCTCCCAAGAGCTCGTTTTGATTGGTTGCACCTGAGGTTGCAAGATTATAAAAGTGTTAGTGAGTGTAATTCCGCATTTTTTAAAATAAGCTCAGTACTAAAATTATGCGGTGAGAAAATCACCGATGATGATATGTTAGAGAAGACTTATACTACATTTCATGTCTCGAATGTGCTCCTGTAGCAGCAGTATCGAGAGAGAAAGTTTAAGAAATATTATGAACTTATATCATGTCTTCTAGTAGCTGAGCAGAACAATGAGCTCTTATTAGCAAACCACTAGTTACGCCCTACTGGTTCAATATCATTTCCTGAAATGAATGGTAATAGGTTTGCATCATTCCCATAAGTGAATGGTGTATCCTTTAAAAGAAATCGGGGACGTGGACATAGTAGGAGAAATTATAGAAATGTTGGTTCCAGAAGTGGCAACATTAAAAGGGATAATAATATACCGTATCACCAGAAGTGGTACAATTTAGAAAGGGGTAAAAATTTCCAGAATAATTCTTCAAAGAAAAGTGAAGAGGTGTGCCATAGATGTGGAATGACTGGACATTGGTCACGTACCTGTCATACGGCCAGGCATTTAGTTGATTTATATCAAGTATTTATTAAAGGAAAGAATAAAATGCATGAAACAAATTCAGTAGAACCATCAGATGATTTATTAGATTCAGTAGATGTAGATGTTACTCATCTTGATATATCTGATTTCTTTAATCATCCTGAAGGTAGTATTGACCACTTAATTGGAGATGGAAGTGTTCCACTCAATTAATGTATTTTTGTAGAATCATGGATCACATTAATGAGCTTTTTATCTCTGAATTGAATGATAAAGATATATGTCTGGCTGACAGTGCTACAACTCACACAATTCTCAAAGAAAAGAAATATTTTCAAAATCTAACTTTAAGTAAAGCCTATGTCTATACCATATCAGGTTCATCAGATTTAATTGAGGGCTCCGAAAGAGCTTATATTGTGTTGCCTAATGGCACCAAATTTTATATTGATGATGTTCTATTCTCTTCACAATCCAGAAGAAATTTATTAAGTTTGAAAGATATACGTCGTAATGACTATCATATTGAAACGACCAATGAAGGCAGTAAAGAGCATATTCTTATTACTAAAATAATATCGGACCAGAAGCTCGTATTAGAAAAACTGCATGCTCTATATTCTGAATTGTATTATACAAAGATGAGAACAATTGAATTATATGTGGTAATGCACCAGAAGTGCATTGACCCTAAAGTATTTATGACTTGGCATGATCGTCTTGGATATCCAGGATCTATAATGATGAGACGAATTATTGAAAATTCGCATGGGCATCTCTTAAAGAATCAAAAGATATTTCTACTCAATGAATCTCCGTGTTCTGCATATTCTCAAGGTAAGTTGATTATATGTCATTGTTGAATCTCCATTCTTTTTACAAAGGATTCACGGAGATATATGTGGGTCTATTCATCCATCAAGTGGACCATTTAAATACTTTATGGCTTTGATTGATGCATCTAGTCGATGGTCACATATTTGTCTGCTTTCCACTAGAAATGTTGCATTTGCTAGACTTCTTGCTCAGATAATCAATCTATGAGCACAATTTCCTGAGTATCCAATTAAGACCATTTAATTGGATAATGTGAGATCCCAGATTTACGTGTATTTTTACACGTTATTTTATACTCGGTGTTAATTATTTTAATTTATTTTAATAATATTATTAGTCATATTTTATTTATTTAAGATGTTTATTTGAGCTATTAATTAGTTAATATTGAGTTACGTTATTTTTCTTAATTATTTTAATGAGTTAATTATTTTAATGAGTGGAATTAAATTCCTTTATTTTATTATGTGAATTTATTTTATCTGCTTTCGTTATATTAATTATTGTTTTATAATTAATATTGTGCTTGGGTTTAATTTATTTATATTGTTGGGGTTTTAAATATTTTATTTTATTGATATTAAAATTATTGTATTTAAAGCCTGCTTTTATTTAATTTGTTGTGTTTTTCTGGTTGGACCCTTTTTTTCCCTTCTTTTTCCTTTTTCTCCTTTTTCTTTTCCTTTTCTTTTCTTTTTCCTTTTTCTTTTTTCTTTTTCTTCCCCTTTTTCCTCTGCTTTCCCCGCGTGCACAGCCCCTCCCCTGCCTCCCTCTCTCCCTCTCGCCGTTCCTTCTCTCCCACCCAGGATCGCCGCCGGCCACCCACCGGCGACACCGCCCAGCCCACTACCTTCCCCTCATGCCGACGAGCTCAACGGCACCGGTGGTGTCACCTCCGGCCACCCCACCGCCCCTACACGGCCTCCTACCCGAAATGGCCATTTTTGCTTCCCTTGCATTTTCCGGCCACCGCCGGCTACCCCTTGGCCTCCGACCACCACCACTAGACTCCCCAACCTCCGGCGAGCATAACCCACTGCCCAAAGCCACCCATCGCCGCCGGTTAGCCCCTTCACCCGAAATGGGCCTTAAACGGGTCGTTCTTCGCCGCGCCGCCGTCCGGCCACCGTAGGTCTCACCTCCGCCACCATTCGACTCCCCTCACCCAGCCGGTCAACCCCCTAGCTCAGTTTCCCCAACCGCGGCCTCACCTTCCCGGTACGACCCCAAACCCGAAAATGGGTTTTCACCCCTTTTGGCCCCGATCCGCCACCTTCCGGTGGTTGTGCCGCCACACCACCACCTCCATGAGATTCCCCACCCTTCAATGAGTACCTCCCTAAATTTTGGTGTCAAACTGAGTGTTTTAGCCTAACGTACATGTGACCGCTACAAACGCTGCAGACTGGCGTTGTTCAAGGAAGTGCGTTTTTACCGCTGTAAGTACTTTCCAAACAAGTTTTAAGATTTAAATATATTTTTGGCATCAACAATTATTGTGTTTGATCATTGTTGGTATGTGTTGGTTGATGTTGGTATGTGTTGGTTGATTGGATTATTTAAATGTTGGATAATTGCTGCATGGTTGTCTGCATTGGGTATTTACGCACATGCTTATGAAAATATTTGGAAAGTGGATTTTTGCATGATTTCGGATATTCATGTGTTGGAATTGGAAACTGGGATTTAAATTGAGTTTAACGGATTTTAATGGTTTTGAGCTGAGTCATAACGGGGACGGCGATACGTAACGCCCGTTGTGATCAGCGTGTGAGTGTGTGGATGACATAATGGGGACGGCGATACGTAACGCCCGGTATGAAATGAGTGTGTGTGGATCGTAATGGGGACGGCGATACGTAACGCCCATTATGGTTTCGGGTGTGTGTGTAAATCATATCGGGGACGGCGATACGTAACGCCCGGTATGATCGGTTTTGAGGATATTATTTTATGGAAAATGATGGGTGATTTTATTGTGGATTAAATTGGGATTTTGACGATTGTGGTTATTTCATCGACTTTGAGGAAGATGATTTTTAAGTCTCATGCATATGGTAATTGTTCATGGTCGTCGTTGTGGCATTAATGTATTTCTGTCTTTTGGTTTGGTTGGTTTGTACTTACCTGCGATGCCATCTTGGCGTCGTAGTTTTGTTTGGATGCAGACTTTGGAGAGGCCGAGCCTGAGGAGACGGCTCCGCTATTGAGGTGATGTTATTAATTGATATCTCGGGAAATTTATTTTTCCCTTTTTTATAATTATGTATTTGTTTAAATTGTATTTTTTGGATGACTGTATTAAATCTCCTGCTGGAGAGTTTTTATTAAATGGTTTGTAAAATATTTCAAAAAAAATTCTGGTACTTAGATATTAATTTATTATCCGCTGCGACTTATATTTTTATGTATGTCACGTGTGCACGCACGTTTGACACGTGTTGTTGGGATGTGAGACCCGTGTTGTCATCATCCCGACGCCTCGATTCCCGTGTTATTTTAAGGGAAAATTGGGGGCGTCACAGATAATGTAGGTGAATTTTCATCTCAAGTTTTTGATGATTATTGCATGTCAATAGGAATAGATGTTGAACATCCTGTTGCCCATACACACATACAAAACGGTTTGGCTAAATCTTTAATCAAAAGACTTGAACTAATCGCTAGATCTTTACTTATGAAATCAATATTACCTGTTTCTGCTTGGGGACATGCTATACTTCATGCAGCATCTCTAATTCGCATTATGGTGAATCTAAAGCACGCCTGAAGCGTGGAAGACCTATTGGTGCAAAAGACAAAATCCCCATAAGGAAAAGAATACAAAATGAATTTGGTATTCCTGAAGAACACGTACCCACAATACATGCTACAAATATAATTGGTGCTCCTAAAGAGCTCAAATATTCTATTCTAGAACCTCCTGAAGAGGAAACTCCTGAAGAGTATAAATCTCCTGAAAATGGACCTCCTGAAGAGGTGTGTCATGAAATGTTTTTCCCTGAAGAGGAACAGGTACCTGAAAATAATGAGATCTCAATACATTTCATGAAAACTGGAGAAATCTCGGATATAAATAAAACTGTTGTCGACAACATATTTTCATATAAAATGGCCCTTGACATTACCAGAAGTAATAAAGAAAGTGAGCAAAAAACCGTCGAAGAATGTCGACGTAGAAATGATTGACCAAAATGGAAACAACTATTGAAACTGAATTAAATTCGCTAGTAAAACGAGAAATATTTGGACCTGTTGTCCAAACACCAAAGGATGTAATGCTTGTTGGATATAAGTGGGTATTTGTACAAAAACGTAATGAGAAAAATGAAATTGTGTGGTACAAAGCACGGCTTGTTGCACAAGGTTTCCTGTAGAAATCCGGGATTGATTATGAAGAAACATATTCTCCCATTATGGATGCAATCATATTTAGATTTTTGATTAGTCTGGTTGTTATAAAAGGATTAAAAATGCGGTTGATGGATGTAGTTACTGCATATTTATATGGACCCTTAGACCATGACATATATATGAAAATCCCTGAAGGATATAAAATGCCTAAAGCATCTACAAGTACATCTAGAAATATGTACTCTATCAGGCTACAAAGATTTTTATATGGGTTGAAACAATCCGGACGCATGTGGTATAATCGCTTAAGCGAATATCTATTGAAAGAGGATTTGAGAATAATCCTATATGCCCATGTGTTTTTATTAAGAAATCAAAATCCGGATTTGTCATTATTGCGGTTTATGTTGATGATTTAAATATTGTGGGAACTCCTGAAAAGATCTAAAAAACTGCTATATATTTAAAGAATGAATTTGAAATGAAAGATCTTGGCAAAACAAAACTTTGTCTCGACCTGCAGCTCGAGCACTTGCCAAATATAATTTTTATTCATCAGTCCATGTATACTGAGAAAGTCCTAAAGCATTTTTATATGGACAAATCTCATCCCTTGAGTACTCCAATGATTGTTCGAACACTTGATGTGAAGAATGATTCATTCCGTCCTTGTGATGACGATGAATAAATTCTTGATCCTGAAGTACCATATCTCAGTGCAATTGGAGTTTTGATGTATTTTACAAATTGCACTCGACCAGATATTACATTCTCAGTTAATCTACTTGCAAGATATAGTTCTGCACCAACTCAAAGACATTGGAATGACATTAAACATGTCCTTCGTTACCTTCATGATACGGTTGATATGGAATTATTTTATCAACGTGGATCAAGTCCACAATTGATTGGGTATGCAGATGCAGGTTATCTTTCAGACCCACACAGAAGTAGATCTCAAACTGGATATTTATTTACTTATGGAGATACTGCCATATCATGGAGATCTGTTAAGCAGTCACTGCTGCTACTTCTTCAAATCACCCAGAGTTCATTGTTATTCATGAAGCAAGTCGGGAGTGTATTTAACTGAGATTAGTTATTCACCATATCCAGGAAAAGTGTAGACTTCCCATGATCAATAATAGCCCAACAATTTTATATGAAGATAATACTGCTTGTATCACTCAAATCAGAGGAGGATATATCAAATGTGACAGAACCAAACATATTTCACCTAAATTCTTTTATACTCATAAATTTCAAGAGAAATGTGAAATTGATGTCAAGCAGATATGATCTAGTGATAATCTGGCAGATTTATTCACAAAGGTGTTACCAACTTCGACATTCAAGAAGATTGTGCATAACATTGGAATGCGAAAATTCAAAGATCTATAATCATGCACTTTTCAGGGGGAGTAAAAGACTTGTACTGATTGTACTCTTTTTCCTTCGCTAAGGTTTTGTCCCACTGAGTTTTCCTTTGCAAGGTTTTAATGAGGCAATCTTAAAATACTTGTGGATATATAAGAAGTCTGTACTCTTTTTCCTTCGCCATTAGTTTTTCTTCCTATTAAGTTTTTCATTGGCAAGGTTTTAACGAGGTAGATTTTTTATGGGTGGTCATTCAAGTGGGAGTGTAATGAAATGGGAAGAACGCAGAGTGGAGGGATGGCTGCCGCCCCCTATCTCACAACTAAAATTATGTGAATGACCCTACCACTATTATTTTAAATCTTGTATAGTGACTTGCATAGTGACTTGTATAGTACTTGCATAGTAACTTCAAAATCTATAAATATGAGTTTTAGTTGTAATGAAATTCATAAGAAAATATAGAAAGAGAAGAAAGTTTCAGTTCTTAAGAGTTTTAAAAAGTTTTTTATTTCTCTTTTGTAATAATAGTTTCTTTTTTTTAGTTTTATAATAATATTATAAATTTAAATTATAAGAATTATAGTATAAAATAAATTATAATATATATATATATATATGTATGGATCCTGGAACTAGATCAGATCGAATTAAACCAGGGTTAACTTTGATTCGATGAAAATGACATATTGGTCCGTTGCTTTTTCAGATCGTTTACTTTTCTAATTGTGATGAATTTGCCGTGAGTAGCACACTGATACGTGGAATCTAAACAGCCCCTGTCACAACAGAGCACGGCATACGTGGCGGATCTGCAGAGATCAATTTAAGATCAGATGAAATCAGTGTTCCAAGAAACTGAGTGTGAAATATTAGATTAGTGAACAAAAAAAACAAAAAAGGTTAAAATTTGGTCCCTGTCACCTGTCACCTGTCACCTGTCACCTGTCAGTGTCGCCATCCTCGCCATAACGTTGGATCAGAATCGAACCCAAAACCTTAACTCCGCTCCTGCTGATTAACCAACTCCTCTGGTTTAGTTAAAACTTAAAACTTCCCAAAGCGGTTGTGACCCTGCAACAACACTAAATAATTTTGATATTTTTGCAATTATGTCCCTAATATCTGGCATTTTCGATACTGATATATGCTGACGTGACTGACTGATTTTGTTTTCCTCTTTATTTTAGTTCACGTTCTTGCATTATGTAGATACTTTGTATTTTCTGGTGCTTTTATTCGAAATTCTATTGGTCTAGATACGACGTTACAAAAATTAAATTGATTTTTTTTTGGCGCATTGATTTACATTTCAAACAAAAATTGTTTTAATAATCTATCATAAATTAGAGAACCCTTTTTTTTAAAGCTTTGTTTGCTTATAAGAATGAGATTAAAAATTTAAATATATCTTAAATTTATTATTATATTTTTTTAAATTTTTATATAAAATATAATAAAATATTTAATTTTTTAAAATTCTCATATTATTTTGTCAAATTCTCGTACAAAAATAATATTAAAAAAACATTTTATAATAATATATTTTTTTAATTTTTATCTTATTTTATCTCATTTTTAAAAATAAATAAGGTCTAAGATACTAGTATAAGTGAGTTTCACAATTTATTTAGCTTTTAAACTTATTTAAGATTTTGGATGTTTTATTTGAAGTATGCTTTTTTTTTTTTGGGTAAAAAAATCTTGACATTAGGTATAGTTGACATAAGAGATTTTTTAAAAACAAATGTGTTGCTAAAAAAATAAACATTCCCTTTATTTTACAGTCATACCAAGAGAGGCATAATTTTTAATTCTGATAAATACAGAGGGAACAAAAGAAAGTACTTTGCGGAAGAAATTAAAGGAGGCATAGCCGCATAACCCTAAAATACAAATACGAGGATATTAGAGGGATATCTTCGCAAAAAAATGAATTACTATCCTGAATGACAATATCGGAAAAATTCGATTGTTTTTCAACACTCCCAAGAGCCCGAACTTCAAAACCCTATAAATACATAGCTCGATTGAAACCAGGTTTGCCAAATTACACAGCTAAACACGCACAGCAACGAAATGGCGGCATCTTCTAGAAGATCATCAACAGGACCAGGTGCTCGATACTTCGCCTCTTCCTCTAGCTCCAGTTTCTCCTCCAGATCCACGACCATCTTCACCCGCTCCACTTCCCCGACCCGCGTCAACATGTGCGGAACCTCTCCATCAGTCCCGTCCGTACGATTCTCATGGGACCGGTCTATCTCCCCTAAGCGGTCCATATCTGTCTCCCCGCGCGGTAACGGTGGCGGCAGCAACCAGATCGTGAACCGGCAGAGTCAGAAGCGGACCTGTATGTGTTCGCCGACAACGCACCCGGGTTCGTTCAGGTGCAGCTTACATAAGGGATACGGCTCGCAGTCGGTGTCGACGTACTCGCCGAACAGGCTGAACGCGCGGCGATCGGCGATGACGAACTCACTAGTGAGGATCGGCGGAGTTGAAGGTGATCTGATGAAGCGAGCCTTGTCGGCATTGATTCGTCCCTCTTCGCACCAGCAGCGTAGGCGCGCCGACTTCCGGCCAAGGCCGAGCCGGCTCTCCGTCATGTCAAAAGCCGCGGAGTGATTAGTGTACGTTGTCCAGTAAACTCTTTGTTTGAGTATTCCCGACGGCGACGAAGTCCTTGGATTTCAAATTCTTGGAGATATCAGTTAACGGCGAAATCGCTCGCGATCTGATCTGGTCGGAGAAGCCGGCGATTCTGAAGGGACGTGGATTTATAATTTTTTTTTGTGTAATCCAGTGGCCGAAATTCGTATAGGGTCTATGACACATACACCTATGACCTATATCATCTGTATATATATAAATCATTAATGTATCACTGAATGCAAATTACAAAATAAAAATGCTTAAAATGGAAATTAGAATTTACTTTTAAATTTGTATAAGGAATTTCCCGGGACCGATTTCCATACAAAGAGCAGCTTGTCCCCTTTTCGGTAGGTTACACTGTCTATTTTGTCAGGATTAATGGGCTTCAATAAATTTATTTCTTCAATAATGAGTTTCGACCATTTTTGATGTGCTTTACGGAAGTTTAAACTCAAAATAGATCCGGTATGTCGTTAAAAGGGTAAGTTCGTCGGAATTTATCGGTCTTGATGAGGTAGAAGGTATTGTCCACTGCCTACTAGAGATGGCGGGTTGGAGTTAAGGTGGAATATCTTTTAAATTCTTCTTTATTTTATTTTATTTTTTTATTATATTTTTTTATTTTAATTGTATTTTTTATTATATATAATTCTTTATTAGATTTTTTTTATTGTATTGTATTTTTTATTATATTTTATTTGATTGTAGTTTATTTTTTATCAAAAAAAAAAAAAAAAAGCTTAATTATTGTTGGATTATTTTTGATGCTGGCAACAGTCTGACTGTTTCTCAGCATCGCCCTCTGTACCTTTGTAGAACTATGAACCAACGTATACGGATTCATTGCATTGCGTTCACGCCGGATCTTGAGTTTCGAGAAAAAAAATTTCCTTGTCATTTCATATTTTGATGTTTTTAACCGTCTGTCTGATTTATTATATTTTTAAGTAATTATTATTATTGTTTTTTAAAAACTTTGTAAGTTGTATCTAATTGTCTCATTTTGTGTTTTGCAGGATTAAGTGGGGAGATAATTGAGCATTCAGAGAATAAATATAAGGAAATTGAAAAATGAGACAATGGGACAGGTGGAGACCCCTAATTTGGGATGGAGGATATGGACCAGCTAATTTTGACTATTAATAATGAGAATTTGAACAAGAGTGACATCTTGACAACTCCTTGGATCGGAAGGTTGGATTAATTATCTACAGAATTAATCATAACTTACAACATCCTACTAAAAAATATATAAACTTTAAAAAAAATATTATTGATAATCAAAATTAGAGCAGTCAAAATAACATTATGAATACTTAATTGATTGAGATGAATTAAGGTGACATGAATAAGTATAGTTAGAATTACGGTATTTATTATAGTATTTGAAAATTTTATTTGAAAATTTAAAAAATTGTTTTGAAATTTTTAAAAGTTAAATTATTTATTTTATTTTATATAAAAATTTAAAAAAATAATAATAATAAAATAAGATAAAATAAAATTATTTATAATATATCTGTTGGAACCTAAATTAATTGAGGAAAAAAGAAGGATGTACAGAAAGATTCGGGCAAGGTATTAATTTTTGGTACCATCAAAAGGACAAAAAGCTGTCGACATTGAATTGCATACTTATCCAACCGAGCGGGAGTGTCTATCTTCTAATTGATTAGATAACATATGATGGAAGCCAACTTCAGGGAGAAAATAAAAGATAAGGTTTCGAAAGTGAAAGGCATGAGTGCCGAGTGGATAGAAAGCAGCAAATGGTCAAATCCAAAAACTCACTTGCAACCAGACCAGACCAAATATAGCAAACAGACAAGTCTTGAATTAAGCTAGGACTTTTGAACCATAATTATTAAATTAAATGATTATTTTTGACAAATTATTAGCAACAAAAATAACTATTCATAATGATAATAATTTTATTTAGTAAAAAATAACTAGTTTTTATTAATGCATGATTTGCATATTCTAACTAGTAAACTAATTAGTGCTGATAAATGGATTCAGTGGTCTTGTGTCGAGTGACCACATCATCAATGGATTCAGTGGCATTGCTGCATTAGTAGATAAACCATGCCATGTATAAATGGTTTACATTAATTTATACCCTCTCAACGTAAATATCTCTATTTATTAATGAAAAAACGTTCTTTTTTATTCTATATTTTATCAATTTTCAATTATATATGCAAATATCATACATGATTTCAAGTGATTGTTATTCAAATCAATTAAATATGTCATAATTTTAATTAAGTTTATTAGAAGAAAGTCCCAAATTTTTTACCCTAAAGTTTATCACACGATTACAATAAATAAAATAATAATTAAAAACATAATATTAAAGCAAGTGAAAATATAATGAATAAAAGAATGGATGGATATCCAGGGTATATATCCTCTTTTATAGTAGGGTATATTAGAAGTAAAATGTTGTTTTTACACATGTATTTCATTAAGCTTAGCTTAGCTTGTGTAATTTACTTGTATAGCCCTCTTATATATCCAATATATAAGGCTTCTTTGTTCATTTCTATTCAAGTTAATGAGAACATGCATCTACAGTATTTGCTTTCTCTCGACTACTCTTTACTCTTGATATGGTATCAGCAGAATTTTAGGGTTAGGGTTTCCCACTCTGATCTCTACAAAATTCCTCCTTGATCATGCCTGATCAAAATTCTTCTTCTTCTCCTTCTTCTTTCGCCGTTGAGAATGATCATCGAAGTCCCTATTTTCTCACCAATGCCAATCATCCAGGTGTTCTTCTAGTGAGTGAGAAATTGAATACTAGTAACTACCATTCTTGGTCTTGCTCCTTGTTCCTCTCTCTGAAAACTCGAAATAAACTTGGATTCATTGATGGAACTCTCTTTGCTCTTGCTGAAAGTGATTCTCTGTTTCCTTCGTTGAGTAAATGTGACACCATCATTTTTTCGTGGCTATTTAATTCCTCATCGCTGAAAATCGCACAGAGTGTTATCTATGTCGATTCATTACAGGCGATGTGGAGTGAACTCAAGGAGCGTTTCTCACAAGGTAACGGATCTCGTATCTTCGAATTGCAAGCTACAATATCTACCTTGCGTCAAGAACAAAGTGATGTTAGTACTTATTTTACCGATCTTAAGGTATTTTGGGATGAGCTCCTAAATTACCAACCATTACTTGTTTGCTACTGCCACAGTTGTAAGTGTTATTCTTCTAAGGTTTTGCTGCATATCATCACCAGAATTATGTGATGAAGTTTCTTATGGGATTGACTGATGCTTATGATAATGTTAGAGGTCAAATCTTAATGATGGATCCATTACCTTCCATCAATAAGGTTTTTTCTCTTGTTATACAAGAAGAAAGGCAACGTATGGTTAGCAATCGTAGCTCATCTTTAGTTCTTGTTGAATCTGTTGCCTTAGCTGCTAGGATTGATAATAATTTTAGACCTGTCAAAGGTAATCCTCGAAGTAAAGTCATTTGTAGCCACTGTGGTATTACTGCTCACACAGTAGACAAATATTATAAGGTTCATGGCTATCCACCTAATTACAAGTTCAAGGATAGATCAAAACCTAGTTCTGCTAATATGGTTCAAGAACCTTCTCTGCTTGCTGGTTCTTCTTCTGCTTTACCTTTGACTGTGGAACAATGTCAGCAACTACTAGCTTTGCTCAAGCCTCCCGCATCTTCTCAAGGTCCATCACCTGGTCAGACTTCTTCCGTTAACATGGCACTAATGCCTAAATTTTCAGGTGAGCATCACACTGTCTGTGTTTCTGATTCTTTTGGTTCAGTTTCTTCCTGGATAATTGATAGTGGTGCATCTGATACATGACTTGTTCCTCCACTTTTTATACCAGCACACCTCTTGCTGTTTCTACTTCAATTCAACTTCCTAATGGTTCTTTTGTAGTAGTTACACACATTGGTGATATTGTCCTTAGTTCTACATTGACTTTAACCAATGTTTTGTGTATTCTTGCTTTTTCCTTCAACCTTATATTTGTCAGAAAATTGACTAAAGCTTTGAATTGTACTTTACTAATTCAAGCTGATAAATATTTTCTACACGACCTAGTCAGTTCGATGATGATTGGGATGGGTGAAATGCAAGATGACCTATACAAGCTGGTTCTTTCTCATTCCAACTCTTTTTCTTTTCATTGTTTTTCCATTCAATCTGATGTAGCTCTATGGCATTTTAGATTAGGTCATCCATCTTTTTCTAGAATACAGCTATTGAATAAACACATCCCAAATTTACATTCTCATTACAATTCTTGTAATATTTGTCCTATTGCTAAACAAAGGCGTTTGTTATTTCCTGTTGGTAATCACAATTGTACTGCACCTTTTGACTTAGTGCATTGTGATATTTGGGGCCCTATGACTATTTCTACTGTTGATGGTTTCAAATATTTTCTCTGTGTGGTAGATGATTTTTCTCGGGCCACTTGGGTTTATTTAATGAAATCCTAGTCTGAAGCTGGTCCACTTCTCAAATCATTTTTTACTCACATAGAAACTCAATTTTCAGCCAAAATTAAAGCATGAAGGTCTGATAATGGACGTAAATTTGCTTTAAAAGATTTTGGGGTATTACATCAATTAAGTTGTGTTGCAACTCTACAACAAAATTCTGTTGTGGAGCGCAAACATCAACATATTCTTAATGTGGCCAGATCTATTCTTTTTTAGGTAAAATTATCTCTCTGTTATTGGGGATACAGCATTCTTACTGCTGTTTACCTCATTAACAGAATACCTACTCCACTTCTCTCTAATAAGACTCATTTTGAGCTCTTATATAAAAAAATTCCTTCTTTTTCACATCTGAGAGTATTTGACTGCTTATGTTTTGGCTCAACACTTTCTCATACTCGATCAAAATTTTTGCTAAGAGCTATAAGGTCTGTTTTTCTAGGATATCCTTTTGGTGTTAAAGGATATAAGCTATTAAACCTAGACACTTAGACTTACTACATTTCTAGAGATGTAGTATTTCATGAGGGAGTTTTTCCTTTTGATAATCCTTCATCAACATCAACTTTTCCATTTGAATCATTGTTTTTTTCCCTCTCAAAAGAATTCTCCTAATTCTTCTATGCCTTTTTCCTCTTAATAATACTTCAGTTCCTCATAATTCTGAACCTACTCCAGTGATTACTGGTTCAACTGATCTGCCACAACCCTCCATTATTCCTCCTAGAAGATTTATTCAATCTAGACATCCCCGAACATATCTACATTCTTACCATTGTCAACAGGCTAGCTTTTATTCAGCTTATCCCAACAGTCATTCAACTGCTGGTTCTATTCCCATGGACACTGCTTATCCCTTGGACAATTTTCTGACATACAATAGACTATCTTCTTCCCATAGATCATTTGTCCTTGCTTCAACTGCTGGTTCTATTCCCATGGGCACTGCTTATCCCTTGGACAATTTTCTGACATACAACAGACTATCTTCTTCCCATAGATCATTTGTCCTTGCTTCAACTGCTGGTTCTATTCCCATGGGCACTGCTTATCCCTTGGACAATTTTCTGACATACAACAGACTATCTTCTTCCCATAGATCATTTGTCCTTGCTTCTTCTACTTTAATTGAACCAAAGATATTTTCTCAAGCTATTTTGTATCCTGAGTGGAGGGCTGAAGTGCAAGCTGAAATTTCTACCTTAGAAGAGAATGACACCTGGGATTTAGTTTCTTTACCCCCTGGTAAGCATCCAATAGGGTGTAATTGGGTTTATAAACTCAAACTCAATTCTGATGGGACTGTGGAAAGGTGTAAAGCTCGGTTGGTAGCTAAGGGATACACTTAAATGGAGGGGTTGGACTATCATGAAACTTTTAACCCAGTAGCTAAACTCACAACTGTCTGAGTTTTTTTGTCTATGGCTGCTGTCAAAAACTGGTCCATTATTCAATTAGATGTAAATAATGCCTTTTTGAATGTTAGTCTTCAAGAGGATGTCTATATGTCCATTCCTTCTGGTTTTGACAGCAAGGGAGAGCCTAAAATGGTATGCAAACTCAAGAAATCATTGTATGGCTTAAAACAAGCCTCAAAACAATGATTTTCTAAATTTTCTTCAACACTTTTGGCGGTTGGTTTTACTCAATCTCGATCAGATTATTCACTATTCAACAAATGCAAAGGTTCTTCAATCATCATGTTAGCAGTATATGTTGATGATATACTAATTGCAAGCAATGATGATTTGGCAGTGGAATCATTAAAGGCTTATTTGAATGATCATTTCAAGATGAAGAATTTAGGACCTTTGAAATACTTTTTAGGTCTAGAGGCAGCTAAATCTTCAAAAGGAATTCATTTGTACCAAAGAAAATATTCTTTGGAGATTATAGAGGATTGTGGACTCCTCGGACGCAAACCTGTTTGCTCTCCTATAGAACAAAACCTGACTTTAAGTGCAGACAGTAGTGATGAACTTGAAAATCCTTCACAGTACAGGAGATTAATTGGCAGGTTAATTTACTTAACCATTACTCGACCTGATATAGGTTTTTCAGTCCAAAAGCTAAGTCAATTCATGCATAAATCTAGAAAACCACACTTGGCAGTAGGATATAGAGTAATTCACTATGTGAAAAACTCTATTGGTCTAAGTTTGTTCTTTTCCTCTGCAGCAAACGATTTTCAGCTTAAGATTTATACAGATTTAGATTGGGCAGCTTGTATTGATACCAGGAGATCTATGATAGGCTATATAGTTTTCTTGGGTAATAATCTTGTAAGTTGGAAGTCCAAAAAGTAACATACTGTCTCTAGATCCTCTGTCGAAGCAGAGTATAGAGTAATGACTGCAACTGTATGTGAAATAATTTGGTTAAAGAACCTGTTGGCAGATTTTGGAGTTGTACATTCCAAACCAACTTTGATATATTGTGATAGTCAATCTGCTATTCACATCTCCTCAAATCCGGTCTACCATGAGAGGACAAAGCATATAGAATTAGATTGTCACATTGTGAGGGAGAAGTTGCACGGAGTCATTAAACTTTTTCATAAAGGCTCAAGTAATCAGATTGTAGATGTGTTGACTAAAGCACTTGGCCTATATTAGTTTAATCATCTCATTGGCAAGACGGGACTAGTCAATATATATAGTCCATCTTGAGAGGGAGCATTAGAAGTAAAATGTTATTTTTACACATGTATTTCATTAAGTTTAGCTTAGCTTGTGTAATTTACTTTTATAGCCCTCTGTATATGTCCAATATATCAGGCTTCTTTGTTCATTTCTATTCAAGTTAATGAGAACATTCATCTACAGTATTTGTTTTTTCTCGACTACTCTTTACTCTTTAAAGGGTAAAGTTTTTATTTTGCATGCTGCATGCATATATGGCCATGATCAAAATGAGAGACCATTTGCCACCAAAGCGATAAAACTTAAGACAATGATCACAATATATAAAATCCTATTCTAATCGACAGAAAAGTGTACATATTGCGAAGGATATATAAATGCTAAAAGTTATGATCACATCTTTCATTTATAATTATGCCTCGTTAAATTTAAAAAAGTCTAATGATTGATCCAAAAGTCTTTAAAATGTTAGATATTAATTTTGTTAAAAAACTAGCTGTCATGAGCACAACAATCAACCGTGCTTCAAAATCTGACGTCCATCATGATGGCCTACTCTATTGGCACTGATTATATACCAGTTCTTTTTCTCTTGGCAACTCTAATCATCTATCGATATTTAACATAATTTTAATCCAATCCATAGATTACTCGCTTTAAACTCATGACATTATTTTTATCTCATTTCACCATCCACACATAGCTTAAAAGTCAATACAAGCATTTACATTTCAATCTAACTTTCAACTTTTTCCCAATTCTGAAGATTTAACTTGTTTGAAGAAATTGATTTTAGTTGTCGGTTGGATTAGATGAATGTTTTTTTGAGTGTAGAAAGTCATTGCGTGCATTTACATTTGAATCTTGACTAACATATATGTTGGGAATCGGGCCAACAGACAAACAGTAAATATGGAGCCACGCAGCGGATTCAACCAAGAGAAATAAAACTAAAGACGGAGAACAGAAATGGACACCAGATAAGAAGTGGTTTAGCTCAAACTGAGCCTACATCCACTGTTGGGTCGGTCTAAATCACTATAATGAACAAAGATGGAGTACACTTCTTCGAGGTTACAAAGCTTTCTCTCTCACAAGGCTCTCAAACCCTTCACAAGTAGGCTCTCACTGATCTACAAAATCAAATAAGGAGAAAATGGGAGACGGACGCCTGTGTTCGTAATCTCGCTCAAGCGACCACTTCTCACTCGAGCGAAATCGCCTTCACTCCACAGCCCTCTGCTTCCTCTCTCTTCTGCACAAATGGCCCAGATCCTTATATAGGCTATATCTCGCTCGAGCGAGATCATCTCGCTGAGCGGAACACTATTCCAGATGGCGCTAACCCTAGTTCCTGGAAGCGATGCAACCCTAGGATTGATTCTCGCTCGAGCGGGAGGTCGAGCGAGAGTCGAGCGAAGTCTCTACCTGGATCCAAAACTCTCCGTTTGATGTCTCGCTCGAGCGACTGTTGAGCGAGGGTCGAGCGAAGGTCGAGCGAAGTTACGGGTTGAAAACTCCAAGTGCAATCTGATGTGCTTCATTCAAGCCACATCTCAATAAATCTCCACCTTGGCTTGAATAAGCCCTACAAAATTATTCTGGACAAAAGACCCACAAATTCTTCAACCACAGAAGGAATACCTAACACGAAATACGAAGTCTATCTTTGAAGAACTCACTTTCCACACAAAAGTCTTCAACACCATAGATGATATCTGAAAATTCACTATCTTCACACAAACGACAATGCACCACAATACAGACTGCTTACTTGAACAAACGACTTTTGAATACAAATGAAGACAACCAAATATTCTTCAGCCAAAGTAAGAACCAACAAAAGCCTGCATGAGCATACACAAAAGGTGACCAACTGCCCCCTTTATCTACCAGCTGTAGACCTGCTCTCACTGTGCACTAATGCCAATCAACTATGAAGCTCTCTGCAACTCCACCTTCTTGCTATAACTCTCTCTCCTTTCTGTGGAAACAAAAGAAAAGAAAATTCACCAAATAGCAAGATGCGTTGTCCGCTTCAATGAAGATCTGTAGACAAGTCTGGAAAACTAAAAGCATACTGTAGACTCTGTCACTCAAAGCCTACCTCATTCCATTCAGTTACTCCGTAGAGTGAAACAAAACTGTATGGTCTAAGTAACTCTTTACCTTCTTGTCTGTAGATCACTTATCTTCTCAAAAGTGTTTGAACACCAAACACATCACAAAGAAACAGATAGAGAAAACCAAACTTCCAATGATCATAAAAAAAATATGAGTTTAATACAAAACAAGACTTTACATAAGATGTATCCTGATCAGAAATACTGCAGGAACCCTGATTCTACACAGCTTTCCAAGAATATAATGCAAACAAAAAATCAAGATTACTGTCTTCTGATCACACCAAGCAAAAGCTGCTGACTCATAAATGATCATCCTGTCTGGCGGATTCGCACGTGACACATGCGAATGATATCTGAATCTGGAGCATGTGAAGATACTCCACCTGTCACCACACTGCCCTCAAGGAAGTAGAGACTAACTGTCATCTTCTTCATTGTCATCACTACTAG
Organism: Platycarya longipes; assembly: GCA_036559045.1. NCBI lineage: Eukaryota > Viridiplantae > Streptophyta > Magnoliopsida > Fagales > Juglandaceae > Platycarya > Platycarya longipes. Next base: position 3,057,440 of record CM071792.1, read on the forward strand.
AGGAACTTTCCTCTTCCTCCACATTTTTCAATTGAGGACACTCACTTCTGTAATGACTCAACTTATGGCAGTGGTAACATTTCACTTTTCTCTTGTTAGATCTGGAGCTACTGGAACTGGAACTACCTCTATTCTTTCTTGAACATCCTTTCCCGGATCTATCACCAGAGGAACATTTCACAAACAAACCCTCGGCTTGATTGTTCATGCCTAAACCCCCAAATTTTGTTCTCAATTCCTTAGAATTCAAAGCAGACTTGACATCTACTAAGGAGATTGTATCTCTACCATACAACATTGAGTTTACAAAATTATCAAACGAAATAGGCAATGAACACAAAACAATTAAGGCTTGATCTTCCTCATCAATCTTAATGTCTATGTTCCTCAGATCCATAATAATCTTATTAAATTCATCTAGATGTGCAGAAATAGAAGTACCTTCTTCCATTTTGAGAGCGTATAACTGTTGTTTCAAAAACAACCGGTTAGTGAGAGATTTCTTCAAGTACAAGCTCTCTAGCTTGTTCCACAGACCAACCGCAGTTTCCTTCTCTGCAACTTCCCTCAAAACTTTATCTGATAGTGATAGTAGAATAGTACTGTGAGCCAATTCTTCCTCATTCATTGACGATGCAGGAGACTCACCAGTCACTCCTTCTACAACCTTGAAGAGACCCTGCTGACGCAACAAAGCCTTCATCTTCAAGGGCCATAAACTAAAATTGTTCTGACCGTCAAATTTCTCTACTCCAAAATTTATTGAGGCCATCCCTTAACGCTCTGATACCAGTTTGATGGGAATTGGGCCGACAGACAAACAGTAAATACGGAGCCACGCAGCGGATTCAACCAAGGGAAATAAAACTAAAGACGGAGAACAGAAATGGACACCAGATATGAAGTGGTTCAGCTCAAACTGAGCCTACATCCACTGTTGGGTTGGTCTAAATCACTATAATGAACAAAGATGGAGTACACTTCTTGGAGGTTACAAAGCTCTCTCTCTCACAAGACTCTCAAACCCTTTACAAGTAGGCTCTCACTGATCTACAAAATCAAACAAGGAGAAATTGGGAGACGGACGCCTGTGTTCGTAATCTCGCTCGAGCGACCACTTCTCGCTCGAGCGAAATCGCCTTCACTCCACAGCCCTCTGCTTCCACTCTCTTCTGCACAAATGGCCCAGATCCTTATATAGGCTGTATCTCGCTCGAGCGAGATCATCTCGCTCGAGCGGAACACTATTCCAGACGGCGCTGACCCTAGTTCCTGGAAGCGATGCAACCCTAGGATTGATTCTCGCTCGAGCGGGAGGTCGAGCGAGAGTCGAGCGAAGTCTCTGCCTGGATCCAAAACTCTCCGTTTGATGTCTCGCTCGAGCGACTGTTGAGCGAGGGTCGAGCGAAGTTACGGGTTGAAAACTCCAAGTGCAATCTGATGTGTTTCATTCAAGCCACATCTCAACAATATATATTATAAAGGATGTGTTATGTATTAATCCCAAGTTATCTTGCTTCAGCCTAAAATCAGAAAACAAGATGCGTGTGAGTAGGGGTGTAATCGGTTCGATTTAGTTCGATTTTGACCAAAATATAGAACTGAATTGGTACTATCGATTTTGTAAAATACAAAACCGGGTACAGCCTGATTACTCCCAAAAACCAATAATACCGGTTTTACTGGTTCCGATCCGGTTTTTCGGTTTTAATAAACTATAAAATTCTAAAAAATATATATGTTTTTTCCTTAAAAAATCTAATTTAAAAATCTAATTTATGTTTAAAGCATATGATTGATTAAGTTTTCATATTTGAAATTAAACTTTTATTTTATAAATATTATAAAATTATTTATATATAATTATAATTATATATAATATATAAATATATCATATATTTAATATTTAAAAAATAATTTTAAATATATAAATAATATGACCGGTCCAGTTTGATCTGGTCCGATTTCAAATTGTCTAGAATCGGAACTAGACTGGTTTTTGCTGGTTTTACATTTCTAGGAATCGGTCTCAAACTGAACCAGTTCAAAACCGGTTTAATCGGTCCGATTTAGATCGGTCTAGACTGATTTTTCGATTTTTTTGAACACCCTTACGTGTGATCTTCTTGGTCGAAGGTAGCCTATGATGCCTACATTAGTTTTTTCTAAGAGAGAGATTTTTCTTAATTATTTGAAAGAGAAAGTATAGTGTACTTCCATATGTTCCCTATATGAGAGGAGTACTCTAGCTGACATATTGCTTTCAATAATTTGAAAGTTGTACTTTCCTGGGCGAGTATGTTGTCGTATATAATATGGTAACCTTTTGGGCTTCAAGACTACTCTCGCCGGTCCTGGACTTGCCCTCTCAAGTGGGCGCATTAGTGCATTAGAGTTGGTTTGGAGAGTAAGCTAAAATAAGAATTTTATGAAGAGTACAGTAATAAGATAGTATGCTAATAATAATGAAATTATTTGAGTTGAATATTTTCTGGATTTTGAAAATAGGAGTAAGAAAAAGTTGAATAAAAAATATTATAAAACTAAAATGTTATAATAATATAATTTTATAATATACTTTTTATTTTGAGATTTGAAAAACTTATAATTGTTTTTAATTTTTATTTAAAAGTTAAAAAAATTGTAATAATTAGTTTAAAAATTTTAAATTTAAATTATGTTTGAGAATAAAATGAGATATGATGAAATGAGAGTAGGTTTTATCTGGGCCTCTTTAAGAAAATTAGATGATCCACGTTTATATGCTATCTAAAATATGAAGATCAGGGGAAAAGTGAATATAAAAACATCATCAGTTAAAGCTACAGCTATGGGTCTTGGAAATATATTTATGTAGATGCAGCTTCATCACTGAATGGTAGCCTTTTTCTTGTTTCAGATTTATAAAGAATTTGTTAGTATGATCTGATCTACTCTCTAGTATCGGTTAAATTCGGTTTCAAAACAATAGATAAGGTTTGTTTTTTCACTTCGGCCTGGGGACGTATACATAGATAGATCGGATTATCTATAAAGATAATGGGGTAAGGGTTGATAAAAGATGAACCTCTATTAATTGAGACAAGTTTTGGTATTGGATGAAGATGAAGCTTTGAAGATCTCAAAATTCAAAATTAGATAAAAGGCCACGCCATCCATATGTGGATTTTTGAAGAAGAATTTAGGCGAGATTTAGATAGTAAGTTGATATGAAATGTAAGTTAAAATTAATTCAATATTTAAAATCTTATAAGAATATTACTTTTTAAGATTATTTTTATTTTGAGATTTGACAAAGTTGAATTATTTATTATATTTTATATAAAAATTTGTGAAAATCGTGATAATTATATGAGATGAGATGAGTTAGGATTATTTAAATGTCAGATCATTTTGAATTTTCCGCAATCAAAGAAAAATAGTTTTGAGATGTTTTACAAGAATTATTTCTCTTGAAGTTTTTGTAAACTACACAAACTATATACAAGGATGATAATTTTGTGACTTAAGTTGAGTTCAACCACAGGATGTTCTAAGAAAAGAGACAAAGTTTGTAGATTATTAGAGATTCTGATAACTATTATGGTAAGAATAAAACGGATCATTTTGTGGTGATAAGTAACAGATTCATATTATAAAGAATTTGTAGGAAACTTATTTGTATTAATCTTCAAATAGCGGAATTGATTTAATGTTCTGGATATTTTCGTTACCCCTAAAGGATTTATTAAAAGAGTTTTATTTTCGTTACCAAACAACCTTGTCTTGTGGTTGGCTTATTTTGCTCATCATTCATATTTTTTTGTTTTGTTTTCGATGTTGTGATTTGATGCATGTAGGCTAATTCGGAATTTAATAAATATTGGTATTTTTCTTTTTCATAAATTGAAATTGAATGAAGAATTGTGGTATGCACATATTTACCTCCTCTAGGTGTTATTCAGGACCAATATTATAATTTCAATAATTGGCATAAAATTATTTTATGCACATATTTACCTTCTCTATTGGCCCCATTTGCTTACGGGATGAAACAAAAAATTTAAAATATATCTCAAACTTATTATTACACTTTTTTAAATCCTCATACAAAATATAATAAAAAAATCAAAATTTTCAAATTTCAAAACATATTTTTCAAATCTCAAAAAAGAAAAAAAAATATTTTATTATGTTTTTAACTTTTATCTTATCTAATCACATCTCCGAAAACAAACCTATTTGTTTTGAGAGACAAAACCAAAACTCCAAACTCATTATTAAACTTTTTAAAATTCCTATACAAAATATAATAAAAAATTCAATTTTTTCAAATTCTAAAATTACTTTTTCAAATCCGAAAATAAAATTAATATTAAAAAAATATATTATAATAATATATATTTCTTACTTTTATTTTATTGCATTTCATCTCATCTTTAAAAATAAACAACAATTATATCTGATTTTTGCTGGAGGAAGCTTCCTCCCCCTTCTCTCAGTCATTTTCCTTCACCGTCCATCCATCTTGTAACTGGTCTATCAAGGTAGTTATTTTTCTTTAATTTAATTTTCATTACTTCAAGGCCGAATAAGACGTTACGACTTTCTGACAACTCGAGTCATGCACGATAAAAGTAGACTACGAGGCTAAAAATCGTTAGGAAGAAAGTGGTTGTTTGCAAAAATCACACACGTGTACTACATGCATCATTGTTTCTAGCAGTTATGTTCGCCACATGTGTAAGATTACTGGACTCGCCACCACCAAATATTTCAGATTTAATTTTTATGGCTAAAAAGAGATAAGTGTGTTACCTTCAAATGTCGTCACAGATTTTAAAGTTTACTGAAGTTAGTCCAAGTTATAATCTGTCCTTTTTCACATCTATTTTATTATTTTTTTTTAGTTTCTTTATTGTTAATTAAAATAAAAAAGAGTTCATCACTTGGAGTTTTATCTGTAGAATTTGAGTCATTTCCTTCTGTGAAGGGTGATGAGTCTCTATTTAGACAGAGAGTACTGTCTCTTAGATGTTTTTCTATAGAAAGTATCAGTAGAAGTGAAGACCAGATCAATCACAAAAATAAATTTAGTGGAGGTCCACATGTATTATTTTAATTTATGATGTCATATTTGATATAGAGACATCCCATAATGAGTTCTAAAGATAAGAAAAACGATATTTGTAGTCGTAAAGTATGTAAATACTGCATAATCGTTTTGAAAAAAGAGAGTAAAACATGTAATATACATGAAAAAAATGACTGCATATATCATTTTTCTTTTTGGGTAATGCTATATACAGTCATAGAGTTGCAAACGGCGTGCAGTCGCTTTAGAAAAAAGTTAACTTTTTTTACATGAATCCCATATATATTAATTTTTTTCTAAAGCTTGCAACTCCATGACTGCATCTATTATTTTTCTTTTTGGATAAAATGATTATAGGATACTTACATATTTTACGAATATACGTAATATTACTCTAAATATAATTTTTTGATGAATGAATAATCACAATTTTCATAAAAAAAAAAATATATATTCTGTATGTGATCCTTGACTCGCGTCATCTTGAATTGCAACGCCTAATTAGAAACTATTGAATTCATGGAATTACAAGTCAAAACAACTTTATAATCCTGTATTCGCTTAATAGTTTTTAACCATTTTAAAAAAGATTTCGATGAATTTGATTTGTCTTATGAATATTTATCAGAGCAATGCTATTCATCATCTTATTTTTCATCATCCTCTCATCATTTTATGATGTGATATTAGATGATCGGAGATTATTTATTATGTTTTATTTATTAACTTATCATCTAATATTACATCATAGAATAATGAAAAGATAATAAAAAAGAAAATGATGAATACATTTATTCATATTTACCATGGTTCAGCTTGAATAGCGAGTTGAAAGCAAAGAAAGTTGGCCGGATTAAGAATTTTAAAGCAAAAGTCGATCATACTTAGGGGTGTAAGAAGATCGAACCGAACCGGGACCAGATGGAATTCGGTCTAGTCCAGTCCATTTTTTTTATGGACCGAATATTTTCGGTCCGGTCATTTTCTTCCCCTAAATCGGACAGGACCGGACCAAATGCATACCTTTATATATATATATATGTATATATAAGTAACAGTACATAAATTATAATATTAATATTAATATAGATTAAGAGTAATAATATAACATATTAATATATAATATATACTCTTATAATATTAACATATTATAATTTATAATAATTATAGTATAAAAGTATAGTATATCTATATAGAGTATTAGTAATAACTTATAAGTAATAAGTGTATTATTATTATTTAATATATTATTACTAATTTATCATAATTCACTAACATATAAATTTATAATATACTAATGTAAATTATGTAATAGTGTTATTAGTTATAGTTAACTAACCTATGATGTATCACTAATTTACTATTAACTAATTAATAATTAATTTTTTTATGATTACATGTAGCAATTATAAATATTAATTATTAATATTATTTTTAACTATATATGAAGCATGATCAATGGTCATTAATATCATTGATTAATTGATATGACTTATGAAGATTAAATTAATTAATCAACCTATGGGCTATATATAACATAGAATATTAGTTATAACTTATAGTATAAATATTGAAAATTTAAGACTATAGACTATAAGTTATAACTATATATTTTGTTTAATATTTATATGAGATTAGAAATTAGCAATTGGCAAAAATGATTATTTTTTATGAAAGTAGTACTAGTATATATTTAATAATTTATAAACTTGGGTCAAAAAAGTATATTTAATTATTGTAGGATTTTTGATCAAATTTAACCCATTAAATCATATGGGATACCCCTAGACTGGACCGGACCGGATCGCCTCTGGACCGAATTGGACCGGACTGGTATAGACCGAATATGAGTTCAGTCTGGTCCAGTCCAGGGTGAAAAAATTTTTGGACCTAATAAAACCGGTCCACATTTTTTACGGATCAGACCGGACTGGACCGAACCATTTACACCCCTAAGACTCGTATTATTATCTTCAAAAAAAAAAAAAAGAGTCAGTCAAACTAAAAATCAATGATTCCTTTAAATAATAATAATAAAAAAACTCAATGATTCAAAGGAATTCTCTCTTTGTCCATCTCTATCTCTCTTTATAACCGAGTCAAGGTCCTCTGGTCAAATAATGCAACCATGAAAACTACCTGCTATGGACATTTCATTGATTAGTAATAATGACCGAAGACTTTTAGGAACCCAGTAGGCACGGATGTGTCATCACCATGGAAGACTTTCTGGATGGTCATCGGTGGAAACTGGAAATATGCGTATATGGAGAAAGAAAGAGACGAAATGCAAAACAAATTACTTACATAGAAATTTATTTGGAAATGGCGTCCTATCCAGCCATATGAAGTTCACAAGCCGAGTGTAAATAGCTTGGGAATAATAAAAAATTGTATATATAATTATTGCTTAAACTATAAGATACCGAATAAAATAAATATCTTGCCAAAATCTGAAAAAACCCGGAATAAAAATTATTTCTAAAAATAAACATTACCATAAAAAAAAACTTACAATGAAAAAATAACTTATAAAAATGATGATTGGAAGGGAAAATGACTGATTTTGGATTCGAAATTAAGGTGACCACCAAACAAAGCTGGAGACAATAATGAAGTGCATGCCCAAGAGAATTTTCAGAATTGGAATATATGTATGATTCTAATATTCGTAACTAAAGTTTTCACTAAAATACTCACGTGGGCGTAATCTCGCCCACTTTCCTTGCCCAATCGAGGAATGCTAACCTTCATTTATCGTCTTTTTCATGCTGGTTTTGTGTTAATTTGTCTTCTTGAGGTAATACAAAGCTAGCAATATTGAATCTGTCAGCTAAGCATCATTGGATTCAGATCTTTGCATGATTAGTTGAATTGCATAGCATTTGTGGAACTGATGAAAGAAATATTTTCTCGAATAAAAAAATTCTAATTAATTCCATAATATACTAAAAAATTACATGCAGTAGTTTTCGTTGCGATTTGGCTTGATTTGTTCAAGGGCATGTATATACAATGAAGCATCTCTAATAGGCTTATGTTTGTCTTATGAAAATATTAGGCCTGATTTGAATCGTGAGTTGGAATAAGATTAATTGAAATGATAATTAAATTAAAATATTATAAATTAAAATTATTATTAGAATATAACTTTTTTAACATAATTTTTATTTTAATATTTAAAAAAAAAAATTGATTATGTAATATATTTTATTTAGAAGTTTAAAAAATTCGTAATTATTAGATGATATAGAATAAGATGAAATGAGATATTTCTAAAAACGAGGCCTGACTATTGTACGCATTTCCATGGACTCTGTTGACCATTCATAGAAGACTTGTGCTACCATGTATGCTTACGTTATAGTTATTGTGGTTGTTGCCAAGTGGTTGGGATAAGAACTGCTGGGGACCCAACGTACGAGTGTATAGGTTGCGGGTGGCCTATTTAAACAAAACCTTATACATAGCGAGTCTTATTGTAATTACATCAAGAGTAGAAAGCAATTGGTCGATCATTGGAGATGGCGCGTTTTTGTTGGTGCCTTATTATTTTGTTCTGTGTTCAAGCATATATGCTTTCTGGGTGCTCTGGTTGTTTGGAGGCAGAGCAAAATGCTCTTTTCCTACTCAAAGTCTCCATTATCTATCCAAATCAGTCTGTTTCACCATCTTCCAACTTAATCAATAAAGAGAGTACTACTTCTGATTGCTGCATATGGAGAGGTGTCCGGTGCAGCAACATTACAGGCCGTGTAACCCATATTTATCTTAATTCGTTGTGGGATTATTCTCGGAGTGGATCAAAATATTGGTACTTGAATACTTCTTTGTTTCTTCCCTTTCAAGAGCTCAACTCTCTGAATTTGAGTTTCAGTTATAATTTGAGGGTATCAAAAGAAGGTCTGTGTATATAACTTGTGATAGCATTTCTTCCATTTTTCTTGTGAGATGAGAAATTAGTTGAATATACTTTATTTATTTTGATGTGGATACTCATGAATTTAACCAAAATTGTAGGTTTGGAAAGATTGTCTGGGTTGACCAAGCTGGAGGAGCTTTACTTGGATTCTATTCCCTTCAATGACAGCCTCTTGCCATCCCTTGCCAAGATTGCAACGCTCAAGAAACTATCTTTGAATGGAATCAGGGAAGGTGATTATGAAGTTAATACTATCCAAGGTAAGTATCAACACTAATAATTGCTCTTTTCATTGTAAAAAGGCAAAATATAAATTCAATTCAAAACTTGCCAGTGATCACTTCTCATAAACCTATTCAGTTATACTAACCCACATGATTAATCCGGTTAATTATTGAATATTACATAACTAAATTTTGTCTACTTGTTTTTCAAAACCTATTTTCAAGATAATTAATTAAGTAGCATGATCGATCACTCATTTAAAGCCGAGTTGGCCTTAGATTAAAAGTTGGTCCAAATATATGTTTATACATATATGGAGCGATCAAACAGACATTGGTTTCAACAACCTCAAATCATTGGACACACTCCCTCCCATATATACCAATTATTACATGGACAATTTGTTGTATTTAAGGATTTATTGTACATAACTTTGGATGTATATTGAAAAATCACAGTTGTAGATTTTGAAGTGTTGTCTGGTTTGAGCAAGCTGGAGGAGCTTTACTTGGATTATAATGACTTCAACGAAAGCATCTTGCCATCCCTTGCCAAGATTTCATCGCTTAAGAAACTATCTTTGCGTTTCAATAAGATTAGTGGAAGGGTCCCGATTAATAAAGGTTGGTATATATTGTATTAGCTAGCCACGTAGTATTTCTTCCACTTTCATTAATCGTATATTTATATTATCCAATCTGATTCAGTTTTTACAATTTTTTCTAATGAATAATGGAATATCAAAATTACTCCAGATTTTAAAATGAGCAAGCTAGAGGAGCTTAACTTGGATGGTAATAACTTCACAGACATGAGATTCATTTGTAAGATTGCATCACTCAAGATACTACATTTGGAAGAAGCTAAGCTAAATGGGGGACTTAATATACAGGGTAAGTCTCAAAGTTGAATTACTTATCAATTTGTCACCTTAAGTTGTTGTCTTTTGTGTACCCATAATATTGTCATGTTTTTGGGTGTACTTCATATGTTATGAGATGGTACTGATTCTTAATAATTTCAATGTACATGATAATTATCTAAAAGCACGTGTTATTGTTTTTTTAGAGCTTGGAAAACTAAAGAACCTACGGGAGTTGTATTTGGAATATTCATCCATCGACAAAAGCTTTCTTCATAAAATTGGAGTGATGACTTCTCTTTATGTATTATCAATGAGAACTTGTGGATTCAATGGCAGCTTACCCAACCAAGGTAGAAACGTTTTTTTCCAAGTATGTTGCTAATCATAAACAAGCTGATCTCAGTAGCATAATTAAAAATCTATTTATTTTTCAGGTTGGTGTGAACTCAAGAATCTGCAAGAGTTAGACCTTGGTGGCAATAATTTTGAAGGGAGATTGCCTTCTTGTTTGGCAAACATGACAGCACTTCGAGTATTGAATCTCGCATTCAATAACTTCAATGGAAGCATTTCTCACTCCCCCATACCTAGTTTGTGGTCACTTGAGTGCCTTTCTCTGTCCTATAACTACTTCAACCCAATTACAATTTCCTCCTTTCTTAATCTCTCGGAGATGAAGATATTCATGAGTAATAACAACACACTTGCTGAGGAAACAGAGTCTCAAAGTATGATTCCATACTTTCAATTGAAGGTTCTGTCATTGTCAAGAGGCCTTGCCAGAAGACCCACTAGAACGATTCCCAGATTCCTTCATTACCAATACAAGTTACAAGTAATTGATCTCTCCCACAACAATTTGGTTGGACAGTTTCCCACTTGGTTGCTAGAAAACAATACAAGATTGGAGATTCTTAATTTAAGGAATAACACTTTCACAAATCCTTTCCAAGTACCCTATCATCCTAATCCCCATATTCGGAACATAGATATTTCAAATAATCGCATAGGAGGTTCGATTCCAACAAACTTGGGTTTAGTTTTTCCAAATTTAGAGAAGTTAAACATGTCTCAAAATGCATTTATAGGCATAATTCCATCTTCTTTAGGTAATTTAGTTTCCTTGATAACTTTGGACTTGTCTAGCAATCATCTGTCAAGAACAATACCAGACCATTTGGCAATGGGTTGTTCCAATTTGGGATACCTCAAGTTGTCAAATAATAATTTAAGTGGCCACTTATTTCCTGCCAAAAGCAATCTAACTTCCCTTCGGTTTTTATATTTGGACAACAATCAATTTTCTGGAAAGATCCCATATAGCTTATCGATTAGTGCTTACTTGGTTGGATTTGATTTTAGTAGCAACTCTTTGTCAGGCATGCTTCCAAGATGGATTGGCAACATGACCGATTTGGTTGGAATTGTTATATCCAAAAACCAACTTGAAGGTTCTATTCCGAATGAGTTATGCAAAGTCAAGCAAATTAGATTTCTTGACCTTTCCGAGAATAATGTGTCTGGCAACATATCATCGTGCTTCCATTCATTGGACATCAAACATGTTCATCTGGGAAAAAATAGGCTAAATGGTTCAATTACAAAGGCATTCAAGAATAGCTCTGCTCTGGTAACTTTAGACCTTAGAGATAACCACCTAACTGGCAACATTCCAGATTGGATCGGAAACCTCTCATCATTGAGCATCCTCTTCTTGAAAGATAATCACTTACAAGGAAGGATTCCAATTCAAATATGCCTTCTTAGAAACTTAACCATGCTGGATCTTTCAAATAATAGTTTTACTGGTTCAATACCTCATTGCTTGAGCAACATTAATTTTGGGGCAACTGACCAAAAATCTGATCTAGGAAGTATAGCGAGATATGGTCTTGGCAGTGGACCACCGACATATTTGGAGACAAAAACAGAAATAATGCTTGAAAATGATGACATTTATTATTTCCCATATGTGGATGCACAACAAGAAGTAGAGTTCACAACAAAGAGAAGAATATACTCTTTTAAGGGTGATATCCTCAATTATATGTCTGGGATAGACCTCTCATGCAATTGTTTATCAGGTGAAATCCCACTTGAAATTGGAAACTTGAGCAACATTCGTTCGCTGAACTTTTCGCACAACAATCTAACCGGATTGATCCCCACAACATTCTCAAAACTAAAAGATATAGAGAGCTTGGATCTCTCCTACAATAAGTTGAGTGGCAATATCCCCCCTCAACTTATAGAGTTGTACTTTCTAGCTGTCTTCAGTGTGGCTGCAAATAATCTATCAGGCAAAACACCAGAAAGAAAAGCTCAATTCGGAACCTTCGATGAAAGTAGCTATAAGGGAAATCCTCTTCTCTATGGACCTCCACTACATAATACTTTGAACAAAACTAGATTGCCATCTAATGATAAGGGAGAACAAAGTGGTGGTTTCATGGACATGGATTTTTTCTACATAAGCTTTGGGGTGTCTTACACAACAGTGTTGTTAGCAATTGTTGCACTTTTGTACATAAATCCCTATTGGCGTCAAGAGTGGTTTAGCTTCATTGAAGAGTGCCTCACCAGTTTTTATTTTTCTTTGTTTGTGAAATCTTGTAAGCTGTCTTGTACTTTCTAAATTATGTAGCCTTGCATAATGATGTTTGCATATATCTATATGCTTGTTCTTGATTTTCAAATATGAGGTTTATAACTTTTGGTAAACCTTTATGCATCAATCATTTATCTATTTTATATTAAAATGTAGAAGCAGTTTGTCATGTATTTCTATTGAAGTTTAAAAATTTGTAAGTATATAGGATGTTATTATTTGTTATTCGCTAGAGTTAAAAAAAGTTTTGACAAATGAAGAAACAATAAGCATGACTTGTTTGCAGACCCAAAGACACTGGAAAGAAAGTTCAGCAAAATTTTCCTAGAAAGTGGCTCATTTGTGATATTGACTATGGCCATCATGAATTTCCATTTGATACAGCCAGCTGACTAATTCAATTTATTGCGAGCATATTATGCACCTTCTCCAAACCTCAATGCATTGGAAAGTACAAAAACAATTTATTACAAAATTGATATGCACATTCATAGGCCAATACACAGCCACCAAAATTTCAATTTAGAAGCATACCACTCACCACAAGATCCCAGGTCCTGGATTTCCAGAGCTAGCAATAAAGATTCCCTTTATTTTGGTTTGTAATAAACTTGATTTTTATTTTTTTATAATATATGTTTAATATGATCTTAAAAGTAGAGAAAAGGGAAGAAAGGAGAGGAGGTTATTAATATTGTTCATAGAGTAAACTTGGTAAACAATTAATCATGTTTGGGAAAATCTATAACAACTAAAATCCTGATATCATTGAAAGAATCAAATTGATGAAGGAATCCTAATACTAATACGGCAATTAGCAGGTTTTAAAAAGAAAAATGGCAATAATTAGCAGAAGAATATGGGCCTCGCTCAGAACTTAAACTCAATTGCGATTAACTTAGTTTAGTCTAATTTTAAGTTGATTCAACATCCAATACTAACTCTCGAATTACTAAACTTCTCTCAAGTCAAAACCTTTTTACATGTGAGACTTGTAACATTTTTCAACTTAACACCTATTTACACCCTGGACCCACAACCTTTTTTAACTTTTTTATAAATATATCTAAATTTGTCTTAACATAAATGACTGCCTACAAGAGGGAGAAAAGTCTTGAAATCAAAGTTTTAAATACCGTACCGGTGAACGTACTAGTCAAGGCACTGGAACGAAATATTTCGGTACCGGTACCGTTTCGTGTACCATTTTGGGATAGTCTACGTAAAAAAATATATATATAAATACATATATAAATTATATTTCAAAATAATAGTTAATAGATGAATAATTATATATAAATATATAAATGTAATTAGTCTAGTGTGAATTGAAGTAAAAATTAGTATAAAAAAGAAAAAAAAAATAAATAAATTGTAGGGCCGAAATCGAAAATCCAATACGGCCGGTACCGGCCGAAATATTGACCGGTACAAGGTCGGTATCGGCTGAAATATTGACCGAAATAGCCGGTACAGTCCGGTACGACTGGTATTTTGGCCGTAACAACATATCCCTAAAATATGTACCGGAGAATCGGCTGGTATAGAATGTTTCGATCGTACCGGCCGGTACGGTATGAAATTAAAATCTTTGCTTGAAACTCTAGAAAATAGATATAAGGTTAAATATTTCTAACCACTCACCAGCCCTCCAACAAAAAATTATTCGTGTAAGATCGATAATTACTCTTGCAAAAACTATTTTGTGTGAGTCAATCACTCTTTCCATTGTGGGTCATCAAACGAAGTGGAGAAAGGTCTCCATTTTATCTAATTGTAGTGTTTCACTAGATTCTCAAACGCGTGACGAAGCTCATGATTGGCTGCATATGACCACTTAGGAGCATTGTCGGTGTGTTCCAACCCAAGACACTACTCCCAAGCACACATTTACTATGAAAGACCCAATTGTAGTTTACAAAAAAAAAAAATTAGCAAAATCTAAACCATGCATATGAGTCCAGAGTACTGTAATTCCAAATTAACGGCTTCATAAACCCATATAAGATCATTGAAACACAAAATAGAGAACTACCCTTGTAAAATATCACTTATCACAAAAGTAAGCTGATGAGAGGAGGTAGATATTATAATTTTATATCTTAAAACTTCTTCTCACTTGTGAGTCAGAATTTTCTCAATTAGTAGGCCAACAAGTAAAATATTTAATTAAAAGGAAGAGATTGTTGACTTAGGATTTGAACTCAGAACCTCTACTCTGATACTATATGAAATCAGCACTTGTCCCAAAAGCTTAAACTGATAAAAGAATGCATATTTTATTATTTTATATTTTAACCCCCTCACATAAACTAGAAAAGAGCGAGAGAGAGAACCTACGAGAGGCCGGCGACATTGGTAGTTCCACCGAGTTATTTGGGATTGAATGTGGTGGATGCAAGCCGTGGGAGTCCCTCCAACTCGTGGATGCTGATGCACTCCTCTGTGCGAAATTATCTTCCCCAAGCCCTAATTTGCCCACCACACGAGCATCAATTGTAGGATTATTGAGTGAAATGAGAGAAAATATCAGACCTTTGAGAAAGTCTTTTGGTAGATTTTGTCTAAGGAGAAAAGAGATTTTACCGTGGAAAATCTAGGGAAAGGGAGAGAAAACAATTCCCAAGAGTGTTTTTCATTTGAATGTGCTCGTGTGGAGAGTCGCAGGAAGAGAGAGAGAGAGAGTATCATGTCGGGAAGAAATAAAAACTATTTGCACAACATAAAATCCCCGCAAAATATAATAATCATCGGCACAAATACCAAAAGTTTAAAGAACAACAAACGAATTTTACTGTAAGTTTATTTGCAGCGACCAAACATCACTGCAATAAACTGGTTTTTACTACAAAATAGGCATTGTTCATTTTCACAAACATTCTTATCTCGTTATTATTACTTTTTTAATTTTTATGTAAAATAAAATAAATAATTGAAATTTTACAAATCTCAAAACAAAACTAATATTAAAAAAATAATTTATAAAAATAATTTATTTAATTTTAAACTTTTATCTCATCTTATCTATGAAAACAAACTAAGTCTTAAATTTCCACAAAGTTTTACCTTGTCGCAAAAACTACCATGCCGAAAGATAGGACTATAACCGACCTGGTTTGGTCCGATATTGGAGAAAATTTAAGACCGAACCGATATTTCAAAAATCAATTACGTAAATCGATTTTCCCCTAAATCGATACTTTTGATTTTATCAGTTCCAGTCTGGTTCAATCTTATTTATTGGTTTTAATATTAGTCTATTAGACTATTAGTATTAGTATATATATTAGTAGTAATTATGATGATTAGAATAATTATATATTAGTATTTGTTACAATGGATTTAATTTTTTATAACTATATCATTGATAGTAATAATATTAATATACTGTCATTATTTAGTTTAGTATTAGTATTATTATATCATTATTTCATATGTAATTATTTAGTTTAGTGATTTATATAGTAATTAATATATAGACTTAAAGTATATTACTAATAGTAATATAGTATTAGAACATTAGTATTAGACCATAAAACGTAAATTATAATTAATATACATTTGATACTAATGTATAAAATATTATATATAATATGAAAAATATATATAATATTAAAAAAATAATTTAAAATATATAATATATCGAACTGGTTTGGTTCAGTATCGTTCGATTTTGACATTATGAAAATTGCTTCCGAACCGGATCGATCTAAAACCAGACCGATTCTACCAATTCGGCTCTAGCAGTCCAGTTTCTTCTTACAACCAATTCCTTCTTACAATTAGTTTGCAGGTCCCCATTTCCAACATCCGCGAGTTCGCATCTCCAACAACGTCCCTTCTCCCTACCGATCGTCGGGTATTTTGTGCAGACACACTCTTCCTATCTTAACTCATATAGGCCAACATACAAAACCATCAAAATACATATTGAATCGGTGCAGGAAAGATGTTAAGCGAAAATACACACTCGTGAAAAGTAGTTATGACATTAGTAGCATTAACGATACGTGAAGGTATGATAAGATCCAAAATTCCTTTTACGAACTGTGTTCCAATGCTTCAAAGATCGAGAGTAATTGTGTTAAATTGATTAGCCAGAGAGAACATTTGTCAAGAAAATAATTCTTTGTATTGTGGAACTTAAATTTACATTGAGAAATCTGTCCAATATATAGACACAAGAGACAAATCTATCTAAGGTAACTAATTCTAGTGCGGTATAATTTTACAATTACAAAAATCATGCTAATTTCCTAAAATCATGGTGCTACTACAAATTTGGAGGGAATTTTTACTTGATTTGTGGAGAAGAATATGTCAATATCAATTGAAGACACAGTACCTTGATATTGCGATCATGATACTAGCAACATAGTTCATATATCTACTTTCATGGAGGGCACAGCATATAAAGTTCTTAGTCTACTGGTAGTTCAAAGTAAAGGAAGACCACCGTCTAAGAGGAAAGTGCACCCTAATGAGAAGAGTATTAAGAAATATAGTACTAAAAGACAATTGCACCACAACATCTTTGAGGTTCCTTTTTATTAATATTGAATACTAAATTTACGATTCACTTATTATAGAAGTGCAGAGCTAAATTATAATGGTTATTCTAATGCGCAGCTGAGTAGTCACACTCCAAATGCATGCATTGTAAGTGGCACACAACTTCTCAAACACTGGTAAATTTTTGGGCATATTATTTGGTTTGAATGTTTTTTTGTTTCTTATTTAATTTATTTTTAAATTATACTTTTAACACTAGGATCAACAAAGTTAGATTTGGACACATGCGCCAGTTTTTTTGCAACTCCTTCGATTGGTCATCACTCACAAGTAATGCAAAACTAAATTATTTTTGGTAATCTTTTTAGTGAATTGCATTGCCACTTTTAACATTTTTTTATGCCCTTGTAGGAAAAAACTGATATTGGACACACTAGGATCTTCATCAGGATTTCAGTGATTGGTAGATGCCATATTGGACACACTATGGATCTTCATTAGGACCATTTTCTTTTGTGATTGATAGACGCCATGAGCTAGTTTTGTAATCTTTGTCACAATGATGTGTTTAGATAATTAATTATGCTTTTTTTAGTGATCTTTGAGTTGTTTAGATCATTAATTAAACATTCATTGAACCTGTTTTGGGGATTTTATTGAACCTGCTTTTGTAACTCTTTGTTTATGTAAGCACTCATGGTTTTTGTAACTCTTTGTTGATGCAATATCATAATTGCAAAAAATGCAATTTGGATTACAATAACAATACTAAACTGCGAAATGGTTAGGAGTGCTATTAAGTTATCTAGTACTACACGAACTAACAAGATTACATGAAATTAACTTCGTACATTACATATTGTCTTAGAATTTTCCAAAAAACATGCCCAAACAAAGTACGCATGATATTGAAATTGCTAAAACTACAATGACTCTCAACCTTTCACTTGCACCTCTCAATCTCTATTTATAGTCGAGGTCGAGTTGTTTGGACATCCATTGCTAATAGTAACTTTTGAATTTTAAACGGTTGATTCTCTTCTCGCCACATAGTGGTATTTTTGGGTCATACCAACAAAAATATCCACAAGAATGCCCAACCTGCAAAATCAACCAGCATATTAGCAAATAAGGATTGCCATTCACTTCTTAGCAAACAAGAGTAAAAGAACATACCTCAAAGGTTTGACAACTGAAAAGTCGATGCTTGTCATTAAAGCATGTAGATCGAATTGCGCATACAGAGGATAATGACGAGCGTCGACTTTTCAGTTGTCAAAACTTTGAGGTATGTTATTTTACTCTTGTTTGCTAATGTGCTGGTTGATTTTGCACAAAAGCATACTGGATATTCATTTTGCCAAGATTTATTTGAGCATGAGATATCACTGGTGCTACTACGTGCTTCAGACATTATGTCAATATTTATAGCCCTGTGTACGAATTGATGCTGACCCTAAAAATATCTACCCTCGTGTGGGAAGAAAGCATTTTATTCATCATGTGCATAATCAACAGTCGTGAAGTATGAGAAATGATAATTATATTACTCGATCAGTGATGGGCTTGGTTTATGTAGTAGGTCTTAAAGAAAAACATTAGAAATGGCATACAAAAGCTGCTTTTTGATAAGCAACTACAACCCCTTAAGCAAGAATGGGATCGAGATGGTGTAAGTTGTACCTGTTTATTGCCAAATAATGTTCTTGCACAATTTTTTGTTTTACAGTTATAGATCTAAGTACAATTTCTTAAAATGATCCAGTGAACAAAATGTTATGGCTAATTTCTATATGCTTACATTTAAGAATTGAACCAGTGAGTCATTGAATCGGTTCTAGTCCAGAAGCCAGTGAACTTGGACTTGGTAACAATGTAACCCAATCCAATTCCTTCTTATACAGAGAAAGTAGATCAGTTCTACGAAATAGAAGATTAAATTGCCTGATAGGTGTTAATAGTGGCAGACTCATGTATCAGATTCTCAAGGGGTTATCGCGTATGAAATGTGATATAAAATTCAAACTAGCCTACCTCTGCACAACCACTAAAAAGTGCAACTAGTAAACATGACTAATTTGGATACAACGATGAAGATTACAATAGCAGCACAGCCATGACAAATGAAATTGCATATGGCCTCTATTGGTACTTAAAGTATTGGTGTGGTGCTCATGTTTCGTGGGACAAGACCTGTGGCATTCAAATAGCTTCAATCCCCAAGCCAGGATCACTGGCTCTTTTAGAAGATGAGAGGGAGTGACGATTCAGTGACCCATCCATGGAACTATTATAGAAATGTTGTTGCATTATATTCCATCTGATTTCGTTGTGGAATTCTGTCGAGCGTAACAACATTATATTCCATCTGATTTTGTTGTGGAATTCTGTCGAGCATCAAGTGCTCGACAAAGTCATTTCATCAATTTAACACCACATTTACGAGGACTCAAACACAACAACAATACAACCACGAGTCATCCCCACAAACCCAACAACCAAATCAGAGAGATGAACAAATAATGTCGCAAATTCCAGAGAAACTAAAAAAAATTTTAAAAAAAAGTTCTAGAGAAACCCAGCAAGTTCTAGATGAACAAAAAAAGGATAATTCTATAGGGAGTCTTCTTTAGGTTGGAGTCGATGGAGTCGGATGACATGGCATCAGATGATTTTAAAAAAATAAATGGAGGGGCAAAACGCGGGAGAAAGGAGAGTGATTTCATTTTGAAGCAGCCGTCTTTGAGATTGCGCATGAAGAGAGAGAAAGTGTTGAGGTTGTCCCCAATCTCACGAAGAGAGAGAAAGTTCCGTCCTGTCGTCCCCAACCTTTCACACGAAGAGAGAATCGCATTTCGAAGAGAGAGAAATTCCCGTCCTTTTTTCCCCAACCTTTTGCCGTCCCCAACCTTTAGCACGAAGAGAGAGAAAGGCTCAAGGTCATCTCTGTTGGGAATCTTGGATCTCCCAAAATTCCCCCCACCAGGATCTACTTGTAACAGAATAACAAGAAAAATAGAGAAATAAACACAACACAAGAATTTACGTGGAAAACTCCAAAACAGGAGAAAAACCACCAGACCCAAAGAAGAAAATATACTATGTGAAAAATTGTTACAATCACACAATTTTTCTCTTCACCCCAACGACATCCACAAAAATTGCTCCCACTAGTAAAACTTTAACTTTCACCTCTCTTCCTTTTACATACAAAAAAGACAATAGAGGAATTTTACTAAAGTCAAAAGTTACTAGATAAGTTTCTAACTGGTGTAATTAACTAAGGAGGCTAGGCCTCATTTTATAACCACATGGCCCTGCCCATTTTCCAAGTCTCACAGATGTGGGACTTTCAAAAGGAGCAAAAAACTAACAATCTCCACCTTGCGACTTTGACTGATCCCACAGCTACGCTCCACCGCAATGAAGATATTCATAGCTTTCGCTATCATACTCCACCATAAAAGTATAACCACTCAGAATAAACCAATTCCAAGCATTTCACTTCGGCCCATGTCGAAAATAACCTTACTGAAAAATTATGGTGCAACTTCCACGTTTGGCTTTCTTGAAAGTTCATCAGCCATCGACATGAATTTCCACCACACACCCTGCATCAATGCCAAACCAATATCCATGTGCAAACTTGTGGAACAACTAACATTAACATATCCTCTATCATGGAAACTTTGGGATTAGCAGCATGCCATAAAGATGTACATGTCTCTTTTTCTATGGAGTGAGACACAACGTTAGCATCAATATTAGTATCTCCATTTACTAACTTGGAACCATTTGCTGAACCGGCTCCACCTCTTGTTGACAACTTTTCTTGACGTGCCCAGGTTATCCACACCTCCAGCTAATTGCTGACTTCATGGGTTGGTCGACGCATTATGTAATCCTGATGGAATCAAAATATCCTTGACTTGTACTTGCCACAAGTCAAAATTGATTCTCCCATCAACTT
Organism: Platycarya longipes; assembly: GCA_036559045.1. Classification (NCBI taxonomy): domain Eukaryota; kingdom Viridiplantae; phylum Streptophyta; class Magnoliopsida; order Fagales; family Juglandaceae; genus Platycarya; species Platycarya longipes. The sequence goes on from CM071792.1 coordinate 3,078,616, forward strand.
TCTCTACCTCCATTCTTGATATTGCCTCGATGAATTTTATCGTAGAAATGAATAGTACCCACTAAGTAAGTTCCCAGGAAAGACCGATCTTTCCTAAACATAACTTCAAGATTCTCAGAAAAGATTAGAGGGTCACAACGGACACATTTAAAATTTCCAATCTCCTAGACAGAACCTCCTTAGACTGTATGTATCCACACTACCACACCAAAACTCCACCCCGCCAAAAGAACCTAGTGGCTTTGATACCACTTGTTGGGAATCTTGGATCTCCCAAAATTCCCCCTCACCAGGATCTACTTTTGACACAATAACAAGAAAAATAGAGAAATAAACACAACACAAGAATTTACGAGAAAAACTCCAAAACAGGAGAAAAACCACCAGACCCAGAGAATAAAATAAACTATGTGAAAAATTATTACAATCACACAATTTTTCTCCTCACTCCAATGACACCCACAATAACTTTTCCCACTAGTAAAACTCTAACTTTCACTTCTCTTCCTTTTACATACAAAAAGGACAATAGAGAAATTTTACTAAAGTCAAAAGTTACTAGATAAGTTTCTGACTGGTGTAATTAACTAAGGAGGCTAGGCCTCATTTTATAATCACATGGCCCTGCCCATTTTCCAAGTCTCACCGATGTAGGACTTTCAAAAGGAGCAATAAACCAATCTCCAACACTTTCTCTCTACCAGAGATCTGCTGCATCGCAGTTTGAAGGGAGAGAAGCCCTCAATCGTATCAAAATTTTTCGCATGAAGAGAGAGTGAGGAAAACCCAACTTCAAATCAGCCGCAACATGCGAAATCAAGAGCTTATTCTCATCGGTAATGTGATTCTGGGAATGAGCTCAAGTTTTCCGACCAGTTACTCACCGTCTGAAGCCCCTTCTTGGTATGCTCACACCAAGACCCTTTCTCACAAAGTCTGTTCTTCTCCTTTGTTAAATTAGTTAACGGTTTTGAGAATGAACTTTTGTGATCAGCACTGCAACGCTTCGCATATATGATTTGGTTTTGTGGTAGAGATGCATTTATTTTCGTTTGGTGGTAGAGATGCTTATTTATGTATTCCGGTTACTGATATTCACCAAGCAGATGCATGCAAGATTACTCCGGCCAAGATTTCTGGTTCTAAAGAAGTAGTGGCTCTTCATTTTCGTAAATTAGTAAGTCAATCTGTCTTCTCAAAATTCATCTCCCTAATTATAAAGAAATATTTCAGTTTTCTACTTCTTAAGGACTTTCTAATTATAAAAAAAAAAAAAAAACTTTATAACTCACCTCTGTCTGTTAGGTTTTAGAGATTAATTTTGGTTGCTTCTTTTGTTGCAAACATAACTATGTGGAAGTTTTCTTATAGTTGGTATTGTGTACAATAGTTTCTGCAATTGATTGTTATGTTTGTTGGGCAATAGCCGATAATACAAACAAGTATAAGAAATAAACCGCAGCGGATGCAACAATGAAAAATAAAACAGTAAATAAAGAAAGAACACAACGATTTAAGTGGTTCAGCTCAAAATGAGTTTACATCCATTGTGAGGTTGGTTTTAAAGTTTCACTAGATCAATAGAGGTTACAGAGAGAGAATCAGAAGATTCTTACAAAAGAGAAACATTAACCTCACGTATATACGCTCAATCCTCACAAATTTGACTTAATATAGTGGAGAAATGGAGAAGAAATGATCTAGGGAGGAGCTCTATTGTTTGTCGTCAAAACAGGGGCCGCTGCGCTTCAGTTCGTCCGTGCTCACGAAATGACTTTGCGATATTTATAATATGCAATCTCGCTCGAGCTAAACTTAAACTTGCTCGAGCGAGGACTTCTAGGTCAAACTCGCTCAACTAGCAAACGGACACCTAGCACTTCGCTCGAGCGGGAGGTCGAGCGACTGTCGAGCGAAGTCACTGCCTGATCCTCGCTCGAGCTGGAGGTCGAGCGAGGGTCGAGTGAACTCTCGGGTTGAGAAGTCTGGAAGTCTCACTCGAGCAGCGCTAGAGCGAGGGTCGAGCGAAATAGGTCTGAGGCGTGTATTCACAAGCCATACTCAACAAATCTCTACCTTGCTTGAATACCTAAAAGCCTCATAAAATCCAGATCAACCCAAGAATGTAAAATGCAGCAACTAAAGAAACCAACCCCATCTTAGTTTCCTAAGGAACTTAGAAACCCCGAACCCCTATTAAGTCCAAACAAAATTTGAACTTGTATACTGCAACTGGCTTGGTCATTATATCTGCTGGATTCTCTGAAGTAACAATATTCTGAATACTAACTATACCATCTGCAACTACTCCTCTGATAAAATGATACCTGACATCAATGTGCTTCGTCCTCTCATGATACATCTGATTTTTAGTCAAATGTATAGCACTCTGGCTATCACAAAACACTGTCATCTCTATCTGCTGAAAACCCAAGTCACTGATCAGCCCCCTCACCCAAATGGCCTCCTTAACAGCCTCAGCTGCTGCCATGTATTCTGCCTCTGTAGTTGATAAAGCAACAGTTGATTGAAGTGTTGCTTTCCAACTAATAGCAGAACCACACAATGTGAAAATATAGCCTGTCAATGATCTTCTCTTGTCTAAATCCCCAGCATGGTCAAAATCAACAAAACCAACAACAAGATCTACATCTCTATCAAATATCAAGCCCACATACGAGGTTCCCTTCAAGTACCTCAAAATCCATTTCACGGCCTGCTAGTGAGTTCTACTAGATTTAGCCATATATCTGCTAACAACACTCACTGCCTGTGAAATATTTGGACGGGTACACATCATGGCATACATAATGCTACCTACAGCATTAGAGTAAGGAACATTTGCCATGGACTGTTCCTCCTCATCAGTCTGGGGAGATAGAGAAGCTGAAAGTTTGAAATGCAACGCCAGCGGCGTGCTGACAGGTTTGGAGTTAGACATTCCAAACCTGTCTAGAACCTTCTCTATATACTTTCTTTGGGACAAGTATAACTTCCCAGCCTTCCTATCCCTATGGATCTCCATCCCCAATATTTTCCTAGCATCACCTAAATCTTTCATCTCAAACTCATTTTTAAGTTGAGTTCTCAACGAATCAACTTCAACCATGCTTTTAGCAGCTATAAGCATGTCATCAACATAAAGTAATAAGTGAATGAAAGACTTATCAGGCAATTGTTTATGATACACACAATAATCATAATTACTTCTCAAATAACCATGATCTATCATAAACAAATCAAAACGTTTATACCATTGCCTAGGTGACTGCTTCAACCCATACAAAGACCTCTTCAGTCTGCATACACGGTCTTTTTTTCCTTCAACTGTGAACCCTTCTGGCTGACGCATATAGATAGTTTCTTCAAGCTCACCATGTAAGAATGCTGTCTTCACATCAAGCTGCTGAAGCTCCAGATCATACAACTCTGTGATGGCTAGTAAAACTCTGATTGAGCTGTGTTTTACCACTGAAGAGAACACTTCATTGAAGTCGATCCCCTCTCTATGACTGTAGCCTTTAGCAACTAGACGAGCTTTGTATCTTGCATCAGACTGGATTCCCTTTTTTCTCTTGAAAACCCACTTGCTGCCCACAACTCTGGTCTTCACTGGTAACTTAACCAAATTCCAGGTTTGGTTCTTGTGAAGAGACTCAATCTCTTCAGTCATCGTTGAACACCACTGTGCAGACTCAGTACTCTTCACAGCCTCTGAGTAACTGGAAGGCTCCTACCCAACAATTTCTTCCGCTGTAGTGAGTGTATAACTGATCATATCTGCATAAGCATATATCTGAGGTGGTTTGATCTGCCTCCTCTGTCTACCAGTAGCTATACTGTATTTCTCCTCAACTGGTGTCTCAGTCTCTGATTCAGAATCATGCTCATCAGCTATAGCATGATTCTGAGTCTCAGGGGGTGTCTCATGTGAAGCCTGCAACTCCATCTTCTTCCCTATAGACAAGGGAATCTGATTTGTCGGATTAAGCATGGATTTCTCATCAAATACTACATCCCTGCTTATCACAAACTTGGGTGACTTGGGATCAGTACACCACAATCTATATCCCTTCACCTTAGAAGCATATCCCATGAATATACACTTATTTGCCCTAGGTTCTAGCTTACCATTATTCACATGAAAGTAAGCAGGACAACCAAATATCTTCAAATTCAAATAATCAGTAGGTTCATCAGACCATACCTGATTAGGTGTCTTCAACTCAATAACTGTGGCTGGAGAGCGGTTCACCAGAAAGCAGGCTGTATTGACTACTTCCGCCCAAAAGTCCTTAGACAGCTCGGCATTGGAGAGCATACTACGTGCTCGTTCTAGGAGGGTTCGGTTCATCCGTTCAGCCACTCCATTTTGCTGTGGAGTGTACCTGACTATACGGTGCCTGACAATTCCTTCATTCTTGCAGAACTCATCAAAGTCACTGTCGCAAAATTCCATCCCGTTGTCAGTTCGAAGCCGTTTAACCTTCTCACCGGTCTGATTCTCTATCAAAACTTTCCACTGCTTGAAGTTCTTGAAAACATCACTTTTCTGTTTCAAAAAATAAACCCACACTTTCCGTGAGTAATCATCAATAAATGTAAGCAAGTAAATAACTCCACCTTTCGATGGAACTGAAGACGGACCCCAAAGGTCGGAATGAATGTAGTCCACTGTACCTTTTGTTCTGTGGACCCTTATTGCAAACTGAACTCTGCTCTGAGGCAGGTAATGAACACAACACAATTAAAGCTTGATCTTCATCATCAAGCTTGATGTCAACATTTCTAGGATCCATAACAATCTTGTTAAACTCATCTAGGTGTTCAGTAACTGAGGAACCCTCAGTCATTTTGAGTGTATACAACCGTTGTTTTAAATATAACCGGTTAGTGAGAGACTTCTTAATATACAAGCTCTCAAGTTTGTTCCAGAGACCCTCAGCAGTCTTCTCCTCCGCCACCTCTCTCAACACTCCATCAGACAATGACAATAAAATAGTACTATGTACCTTTTCTTCATCGTCCTTAGACAGTACAGGAGAATCTGCCGTCCTTTCCTCTAGAACTTTGAAGAACCCCTGTTGGCGCAACAATGCCTTCATCTTCAAACGCCATAAGCTGAAACTGTTCTGACCATCAAATTTCTCAACTTCAAATCTTGCTGTAGCCATCCCTTCAAATATTCACAAAGCCTGAAACGCTCTGATACCAGTTTGTTGGGAAATAGCCGATAATACAAACAACAAGTATAAGAAATAAACAGCAGCGGATGCAACAATGAGAAATAAAACAGTAAACAAAGAAAGAACACAACGATTTAAGTGGTTCAGCTTAAAATGAGCTTACATCCACTGTGGGGTTGGTTTCAAAACTTCACTAGATCAATGGAGGTTACAGAGAGAGAATCAGAAGATTCTTACAAAAGAGAAACACTCACCTCACGTGTATACGCTCAATCCTGACAAATTTAACTCAATATAGTGGAGAAATGGAGAAGAAATGATCTAGGGAGGAGCTCTATTCGTCGTCATCAAAACAGGGGCCGCTGCGCTTCAGTTCGTTCGTTCGCGCGAAATGACTTCGTAATATTTATAATATGCAATCTCGCTCGAGCGAAACTTAAACTCGCTCGAGCGAGGACTTCTAGGTCAAACTCGTTCAACTAGCAAACGGACACCTGACACTTTGCTCGAGCGGGAAGTCGAACGACTGTCGAGCGAAGTCACTGCCTGATCCTCGCTCGAGCTGGAGGTCGAACGAGGGTCGAGCGAACTCTCGGGTTGAGAAGTTTGGAAGTCTCGCTCAAGCCATGTTCGAACGAGGGTCGAGCGAAACAGGTCTGAGGCGTGTATTCACAAGCCATACTCAACAATGTTCCTTGTGGATGAAGCATGCATTGGGTGAGATTAATTAGGAGTCTTGAGGCTGTCATATTCCTTATTAAAATTATGAGATTGCTAAAACTGAAAGTGCATACATCTAAATGCATAACACCGCTGGGTTAGGACTGTGATGCAGATGTAATATATATTTCCTAAATTTGCTTGTATAGGCGCTAAGCCTTTCACTTTGGCATGTTATTTCTCTGCAGTCGATCGTCTGGTCGTGCTAGAAAACCTATTGTTAAGTGGACTAAGGTTATTTCATTTTTTATTCCCCTCCCCGCCCCCCAAAAGAAATGTACATCTACTGTAGATTATTACTATTTGATTGCTGCCATCAAGGCTTGTTTTGTTTTTGTTTTATTTTCTGGGTGTCACCTCTCTGCTTGATAATGTCTTAGGTACATAGTTGGTTCCAAAATCGACAGAAAGATGCACCCAAAAACATGTGCTCCCAAATGTTAGCCCTTCAAATGGGACTAATGGAATCTCTCAAATGCCAAAAGGTTTGTTGCATAAATGCTTACTGCTTCTTTTGTCCAATAATTATGCAAGGTTCATTTATTTGTTTGCTTTTGAAGAAATGGGTTATGGAAAGCATGTGGACTAAATTAGTATTTTTGATAAGTATGTGGACTAAGTTAGTATTGAACTCATGATGCCTTGATATCAGAAATATTATTGGTGCATGTAATGCAATATCTTCTAACTCCGAAAAAAGGATTCAAGAAGATATAATAATAAATGCAAATTGAAGCAAAGAAACATTGAAGGCTTAATCACTTTTAATAATTATATGTGACCGAACTGAAGTACTTCTTTCATTATTTTGTATTTTTCTAGACCTTAATCACTTTTCAAAGTTGCTTGCTATGAGCAGATAGAGACAGGAATAATAAATAAAAGATCATCATCATCAATTATCAACCAACAAATGGCCACTTTACTTCCCAACGACCAGAATATTGCTCCTTATGGTTCTTTCCCTTCATTGGGGTATATTACTTCTCATAGTCTTAATAATCCACAAGTATATGTTACTATTTGAATATCTATGTATATATGCATGCTGGGTTTCTTGGTTCTTTGGTCTATATCCGTATGCTGGGAAGCAATGTGGACTCAATGGCAGATGGAGGAAAGGGGGTTATCGAGTATGTACAAATTGCTTCTTGACAAGCCAAATGTTTACTTTTTTTTCTTTATAATTGTCTTGTTATGTACATAATTCTTATTACATCTCTTTACCTAAACAAGATGCTCTAACTCTTCTTAAAAACTCCATATGGCATGGCTTTTATTTGACGTTAGAGTAGAATAATGATTATTAATCTAATGGCTGGCTAAACAACAGACGATAGGGATTGAGAGAAACACAAACAAAGAGAACACTTTGAGATAAACTCTGAGATTAGGGTTTTTTTTTTATAAAAATCAAATATTCATAAAAGCTCACAAGCCAGACTTAAATAGACCAAACCAACGCTAAATATATAGATGCGTTTAATTTATTATATAAAATATATTATCAATTTTTAATTTTTATTCTATATATGTATATATTATAAAATTAATATAACATGAAATTTTAATATATAGGGCTTCATATTAATGACATGAGATGGATGCCATGATTTCCATATAACTTTTTATGTGTATAATTTTTTTTATTTTTTTGTCTCTTCCTTTTAATTTTCATACATGTATATTTACACCTATTACTATCTAGAAAAGTCTTCCATGGTGATATTGGCATATCTGTGCAAACTGGGGTTCCTAGCTAGCAGTCTTCGATCTTTAGTAATGACATGTCCTTATAGCTGGTAGTAATTATGGTTCCATTATTTTAGAAGACCTGGACTTAGTGATAATGGTGATGATAGAGATGGACAAAATGAGCAAGCTTTGATTATTGATTTTTAGCCCATGCCATGAATACCACCATGGAAGACTTTTCAAGATAGTAATAGGTGTAAATATGCATGTATGGAAATTAAAAGGAAGAGACAAAAATGCAAAAAACAAAAAATAATTATCGAGTGGAGGTCTTCTAAAATAATGGAACCACGATTACTATCTCATGCTATAAGGACATGTCATGACTGAGGAATATCGAGGACTTCTTGGAACCCAATATGCACGGATATACATGTCATCACCATGGAAGACTTTTAAAGATAGTAATCGATAGGTGGAAATATGCATATATGGAAAAAGGAAGAGACGAAAATGCAAACAAATTATACATATAAAAAATTATATGGAAATGGCATCCATCTATCATTAATTTGCAGCTATAGTATGATGCTAGCAGCTTATTATATGAATAAGTATATGTAACTTAATTATCTATAAGAATAAATAATAATTAATAGGTTTATAATAACTTAATATTCATATTCATATTTAAGAACATATAAGTTTATATAAGGAGACGTAAAGAATAATTTTTAAATTTCATGTTATATTAATTTTATAATGTGTACTATATATATATCATAAAAATTTAAGAAGTTATAATATATTTAATATAAAAAATTAGATATATATTTCGCTTTAATTTAGTCTAATTCGCTTTTCAAATCTTAAAAACTAATGTCGAACTAGTTTTAAATTGGTTTTGATTTCTAGGAGTTGAAATCGAGAGAACTGATTGACCGTCCTGTTCAATCGGTTTGATCATTGCTTTTTTCTTAAAGTCCTAGTTTTTAACCATTTAAAAAATGATTTTAGGGTAAGTGGCCGACTAGATTTATTTTATCTTATTTCAATCATATATATATGTTACTTGGAAATTCTAGATTGGGCAAGAAAAGAGAAGCGGCATGGCACACACATCAGTATTTGGGCCATAATTTTGTTTACAGATATCAGAATCACATGATAACCTAATATATATAAGCTCTTTTTGAAGTGCACATCAGCTCACCACGCTACACCTGCTAGTTTCCTTAGCCATTTAAGTCCAACTTGTAGGTTTCATAAGATATATTCAATTTTTACAAAGAAATCATAATCTTAGAATTTATCTCAAAGTTTTCTCTCCATGTACGTTTCTCTGAATCTCTAGCTTCTGTTATTTAGCTAGTCGTCATAATAATCCTTAATTTGCTCCAATGTCAGATAAAAAGTCATGCTATATATGAGATTTTGAAGAAGAGTTAGAGCATCATATTTGGGTAGTGAGATGTGATGAAAATTTTGTGAATAGTAATTAAATAATTTGTGAGTACTAGTGAGATGATTTGAGTTAATATGTTTTATTTGATTATGAAAAAAGAGTTAAAAAGTTGAATATAAATATTATAAAGTTAAAAAGTTGTTTTGAGTATAATTCTTTAATATTATTTTTATTTTGAAATTTGAAAAAGTTGTATTATTATTTTTTATTTCGGAATCGAGAAAGTTTTAATAATTAAGTAATGATTCGATTAAAATTAGGTTAGGGATTTGAAATTAAATTGTGTTTTATGATTGAATGATGTTAAGGAAGGATATCACAAAAAGTTTTGAGGTCATCATCTAATCTCATCTAAGTGTCGAGACATGGGTTAAAAATCAATAATCAAAGCTTACTCATTTTTTCCATCTCTATCATTACCATTATCACTGAGTCAAGGTCTTCTAAAATAATGCAACTATAATTACTACATGCTATAAGGACATGTCATTACTAAGGATTGAAGACTTCTAACTAGGAACCCCAGTATGCACGGATATGCCAATATCACCATGAAAGACTTTTTTAGATCGTAATAAGTGTAAATATCTATGCATGTATGGAAATTAAAAGAAAGAGACGAAAATGCAATCAAAAATAAAAATTATACAAATAAAAAGTTATATGGAAATCAGGGCATCCATCTCATGTCATTAATATGTATGAAGCCCTATAATATAGAAATTTCATGTTATGTTAATTTTATGATATATATATAAATGTATGGATATATAGAATAAAAATTAAAAATATGTAATATATTTAATATAATAAATTATACGTATATATATTTCTCGTTGGTTTGGTCTAATTCGGGTTTTAAATTTTGAAAACCGATACCAAACTAATTTAAAATATTTAATTGGGTATTAGGAAGTAAGGGAGAAAGATTAAATAAAAGTATTATAAAATTCAAATATTTCTAAAGTTTTTAATATAATTTGTATTGCTTTAGTATTATATTTGATAGTTTTAGAAAATTGTAATGATTATGTAAGAGTAGATGGAAAAGTTAAAAATCTGAAATTGAAGAATATTTGTATTTGAGAAGGAAATTACAAATATTGTGATAAGAGATCATTTAGCTTTATAAACAAGCCCCAAATCCAACGAGACTTTCATTCATGTTGATTGTCATAATTTAATTTGTAAGAGATGTGGGAAATTAAATCATTTTCTAAATTAACCAAAATTTGACGTATCAATAGTTTGATGATGCATCTCTCAGTCTCTTACACCAACTTATAAATACATTTTTTTCTTAAAATTTCAGAATTATATAAAAATGTTCGAAATTCCTCTTTCACCCCCACCTTGATTGGCCCACTCTTAACTCGAGTCGCGCAAGATGAAAGCAAAGGAAGTTTGGCCAGGTTATGAATTTTATAGCAAAAGATTTAAAACAGAGTCAGTCAGTGATACTAAAAATCAATGATTCAAAAGCTACCTCTCTTTTTCCAATATCTCTATCTCCAATAATGCAATTAACCTTGAAGTAGGAACCCATGCAGTAGGCAAATGGATATATACTTCATCACCATGGAAGACTTTCTAGATAGTCATTACTAGACATATGCGAATATCATGAAGAGACGAAATGCAAAACAAATTACTTAATAAAGGGAAAAGGTTGAGACCGGATGGATGTGAAATTAAGTTTCACACAGGCCAATCATCAAGTACCACATCAGCAATTCAAAAAAACTAAGCGGCACTCGCATACACCAATACTTTCTCCCTCTTCTTCTTTCTCTTCCTCTTCCTCCCCCTGCCATTTGCAAACGCCGAGAAAATCCCCGGTCCATCTCCCTCTCATTTTCGTTTTCTTTCACCTCTACACTTTCCTGCCTCTTCTTCTTCTCTCTCCAGCTCCCTCTTTCTCCTATTGTTTTGATATTTCTTTTCTTTATGGATTTTGTGAGCAAAGCTTCTGGTGTCAAACCTTGATTTTAACTTCCCTCTTACATTTCATGTTCACGGCTTTCTCACCCTTTACTTCAGTTACTTTGTTTACCTATATCCTGCAACTCATAAATTCTGTTTTGATTTTCCTTGCTTTGGTTGATGATGCATCCAGATCTGGTAGACTAACAATTACTGGAGTGCAGATGGGGGAGGCAGTGGATGAGAGAAGGAGAAGAAGACTCTCGGGTGTATGCGGGTCCAGTTAATCTTTTTTTAAAATATCTCTGTGGCATTTGGTGATTGGCCCATCTGGCTCGTAGCGCCACCCTGGCGTCCATATGTCGCTATTTGGAAATGGTGTGTCCATATGCAGCCATATGAAGTTCACAAGCGAGTTTATAATTATAAGGAAAAAATTATAAGTTATAATTATTTGTTGAAATATAGGATACTGAAAAAAAATAAGTATCTTGCGACAAAATCAAGAACAAAACAAAGAAATAACTTAAAATGATGATTCAGAGGAGAAATAATTGATTTTGAGGTTGAAAAGGTGACCACCAAGCAAAGCTGGAGACCAATATATACGTGCGTGCCAAATTAAACTAACAAATGGGAGTCATATGCATGATTTTAATATATACATGTAGCTAAAGTTATGACCAAATTAGAGCAATAGCTTTGGAGACTTGCGAATGTATAAGAATTTTCATATAAAACAGCTCTTATTATTCCATAATATAGAGTATAAAACATGCTGTAATTATAAGTGGCACCATTGGGATCCCGTGTCTCCTTGATAGCCAAGAGTGGGCCCGGATCCAGAATGTACGTAATACGTATTATCTTTTCGTGGGTCAACCACTTTACGTGATATATGCGTGTCAATTAAACATTTTCGACACATCCTCCAATCTCCATCCAGCCGGGTATCTAAAATCAAAATAAAATTTCAGTTTGAGACTTTGAGTTAGTAGTATACACTATAACAAAAATGAGATTTTTGGACTCTTTCTTTGGACGAAAGAAAAATCATCCCAAAAAATAAGTTGTAACTAATTAACTTGCATTTAGCCATTCATAGATCTTAATGTTATGGACATTATTTTTTTGCTATTTAACTTCCTCTTGCTGTATCAAAAAGAAATTAAACTTTCCTCTAGCAGAAATAAAGCAAACAAATCAAGAAGAAATTAAAACGGTGTCGTGCATTTTATATATATAACAGAATCATGTCAGTTTAATTGTAGTTTCAGATCAATATAGTATTATTGTATTTTGACCTAAGCTTAATTGCTTGTAGAAAAAAAATAACTGACCTATTTATAATATTTATTATTATTTAAGTTAATAGCGGAATGGGTATGCGTGACCTATATTTTGAGCATGTTCGCTATTATCGAAGTCTTGATGTGCTAAAAGATTGATGTCTATTAATTTCATTTTCATTCTGTTTTTTTGGAAGTTATGGGCTTGTATTGTTTGTTGAAAATATCCATGCTTAAAGTTGTACATGATTTTTTACTTAATTATATGGTTTGGTTTGGTTTGTTGTGTTTTGTTACTCAATAACAGATGGAAGAAGATTCTACAAGTTGGAATCTTGGTACGACTCAAGGGGTTAGTGGTGACTCCTCCTCTTTTCCAGTGGATGTGGATGAGTATGGGAGTCTTCTATCCCATTCATCCACACATACCTATTCCGTTCCACCTGTACCCAAAAAATCTAGGAACCACACCTAGTAACCAATCGGTGTCTTGGAAACACTTTGAGAAAGTGCTACCTATTGACCCTGATGAACCAAAAGCTCGATGCAAATATTGTGATAAGTTGTTTAATTGTCATTACAAGAATGACACTTCTTCTATGAATCACCACCTTTATTATACATGTGAAAAATCCCCTCTTTATCGTAAACATCCTGGAAAAAGTAAATCATCTAGTAGTAATAGGGATGTGGAGGGAAAAACATGTAGCCCAAGCTCACAAGGTCTAGTTAACTATGATGCTGAAAAACTTAGGGTGTCTACCGCTAAGTTTTTTATTAGGTATGAATTGCCTTTTAGGCTAGTAGGGCACGAAGGACTGATTGAGTATGTGGTTGATCTAGAGCCTCGATTTATTTTACCATCTCGAACCACTCTGAAAAGGAACTGTATGAAGTTGTATGTTAAATAGAAAATACAACTAAAGAAATTATTAGAGGGTCAAAGAATTTGTCTAACCACCGATACTTGGACATCGGTACAAAATGTGAACTACATGTGCATTACTGCACATTTTATTGATTGTAATTGGAGATTGCATAAGAAAATACTAAAGTTTTGTCAAATTCCCAACTGTAGGGGAAAAATTATTGGGAGGGTGTTAAACTTGGGCTTGCTTGATTGGAATATTAATAAGATTTTGACCATCACCATTGATAACGCCTCCTCTAATGACGTTGGTGTCGATTATATGAAGAGGAGGATAATAGATAGTGATTCTACCATATTGAATGGTGAGTTCCTTCACATGCGGTGTGCTGCCCATATACTAAATTTGATTGTTAATGACGGTTTGGAAGATGTTAAACATTTAATATCAACGATTAGAGAAGTCATCAAATATGTGAAATCTTCACCGTCGAGATTTTTCAAGTTCAAGGCTTGTGCATTAGAGGAAAATATTAGTGGGAGGATGTTGTGCACGGATGTTTCTACTAGATGGAACTCCACATATTTGATATTGAGTACCGCTATAAAACACAAACAAGCCTTTGAACGTTATAATATGTATGTGGATCATGATTTCGTTAACCCCAGTAGTGATGATTGGAAAAAAGCACAGATTTTTGTAGAGTTGCTGAAAATATTATACGATGTCACATTGAACATTTTTGGGTCTTTGTATGTGACGGCTAATGTATATTTCCAAGAATTGTGCACAATTGAAGATACAATAAATGATATGTGCACGAGTGAGGATAGCATCACTAGGACCATGGGCAAAAACATGAAAGAAAAGTGTGAAAAGTATTGGGGTAATACTGATATGTTCAACTTACTGATATATGTTGCTCATGTGCTTGATCCACGTTACAAAATGGTGTCATTGAGATTTTGGTTGGAACAATGCAAAGGGGATGAGTTAGCAGATAAGATAGACGCCAAAGTCAAACTCTTGTTAAGCCGCTTGATTGAGCAGTATAGCAGATTTCGTGTGGCTAGTGGGGGAAGTTCTATTGTGGCTCAAAGGAGGCCAAGCACTACTTCTACTTCTTCTAGTAGCTCAAGTAAATTTGACATGAAGTTAGAAAAATATCTTGAGCAGCATAGATTTATGGAGTTTAGATCAGAACTAGATAAGTATTTGTCGGAGGAACGTGCAGGAAAATCACCCAATTTTGATATCTTGGATTGGTGGAGAGTTAATGCCGCCAATTATCCTATTCTTGCTGAGGTAGCACGTGATGTATTAGCCACCCCCATTTCCACTGTTGCCTCGGAATCTGTATTCAGTACTGAAGGACGTATCTTGGATCCTTTTAGGAGTTCATTGTCTCCAGAGTCTGTCAAAACTCTTATTTGCACCCAAAATTGGTTAAGGAACAAACCTGTCGACATCCAAGAGTTGGAAGAATATATAGAGTTGATACAGCTTGAAGGTAAATTTGAAACATGAAATATATATTTTATTAATATATACCTGACTTAGCTTATTATATATCTAACTCAGTTTTTTTAATTTTTTAAGATGATTATTTAGTAGCTTTATCTGGAATTGAGGCTGGTATGAGTCAACCTTCCCATTCATGCTAAAAAAATTAGAGTAAGTATGTTATTACTTTAGTGTGCATTACTTACAAAGCTTTTGAAATAGTTTTTGTTTTATATATTCTTTTTGTTTTATAAGTTGGACTGGAAATGACAATGTGAGCATAAAAGGTGATACTTGTTGCGCATTGTTTGGTCTTGAAATGTTTTTGCAAAATATAATATGAGATGCTATGATTTTTTATGCTTTTATCAACTTTGTATGTCTAGTTGGGTTGATCATTCAATTTTCCCATTGGGGACTCTATGGAGTTTTGTTCTGTGCAAATTCTTTATGAATTTGGATGGAATGGAATGCTTTCTGTTGTCATGTTTAATAATACCATAAACATATACACAGTATGTTTTAAGTAATTACTGGTTTATGCATGCTTAAATAATTTTTTGAGAACTGAAAAGCTTTGGGACTTCTGACGATTTGTAGAGTTACAATACAGGTTAATGTGGTTTGGTTTCTTAATTGCAGACTGGTATAATGTCTCCAAGTAAATTGAGGATGAAGCTCATTGGGCCTCACCATCATAGAAAAACGGGTGGATCAAATGGTAACTCTGCAAGAACTTCTCCTTCCAGGCTTGAGGAAAAGTGGGGATCGCAAAAGCTGAGGCTTCTATTTCTAGGAATTTAGGAGGTTTTAAATTGTAACTAATAGATGTAGGGAAATCTTGCGCCGAATAACACTTGTATGGGTTTTGTGTTTTCTTACTTTATATAGTTCCAAGAAGTTCGATTCGATACCGTTTGGTTGCTAGATTTTTGTTCCTCTTTTTTTCTTCAGTTTGCTGTAATCTTCTCTAATTTTTGAGAGTATAGATATGCTCTTCCAGGTGAGTCAACATGCATGACCACATTAATTGTTTCTAACTAAAAACTACCTGTGGATCTTGTTCCCTTGATCGTGATGAATACACTGATTTCCAGATATTTTGGTCCAATGAAGTATTGGTCATGTGACCCCAATGACAAATTTTAAACCGTTTTGGGCTGAATGAATCTTGGGGCATGTGACCCGATGACTATTTGTGAATTGTTTTTGGCAAAAACGAACTGATCGCATCCCATGTGACCAATTAATAAAATAAAACTCAATCCACTCGTATTGTTTGACATCCGAAAAGATGTTAACGGATATATTTATTAAAAATTAAAGCCCATTTGTGTATTCAAGGGCTTGGTATTTTTTTTTGGAGGAAGCAAAATGGAAGAAGTTTCTAGGATCACAGGCGCCAAGCGGTAATGACGAAATTAGAGCAGAAAAAAAAGGGTTCAAATCCGGAATCCGGATCTGGAATCTTATGGGATCCGGCCCGAATTTCAAATCTGGATCTAGTTCTAAATATCCGGATTTCCGGTCAAGATACCCGAGTTTCCGGATCCGGAACCCGGGTGCACAACCCTAGTTGTAAGGTCCAAATTGAAATTTTGTCCCAAAAAATGACTAAAGTCTTCAACCGTTTGAATGGTACTAGAATTTTTGTTCGAAACGTATATGTAAGGAAGAGAAATTTTGTCCCTAATAAAGTATCCATTTGAAGATTTACTAAAACATTTGAACGTAATAAAATAAAAATTTGAAAGGATATTATGTATATATGGTCAAAAGAGAAATTAGTGTGCTAAGTGACTAAATTTAGTGGGACATTGACCTATAGTTCAAACAATTTACTGTACTGTTTGAATATTGTTTGAGAAAATTTGAAAAAATTTTAATAATTAAAAATTAAAAAGTAATTTGTATTTAAATATGGTTTGAGAAGAAAATTATGAAAAGTTTTGAGATCATCATCTCATCTCATCTCATCTAAGTGCCCAAACATAGCCTAGAAATCAATGATTGGAAAGTTCCATCTTTAATTTTGTCCATCTCTATCCAAAATCACCATTATCATTGAGTCAAGGTCTTCTAATGGGTCCGTATTTTGCATGTACTCCATCTCTACCACCATTATCATTGAGTCGAGGTCTTCTAAAATAATGGAACCATGATTACTACCTGCTATAAGGACATAGCATCATGACCAAGGAATATCGAGGACTTCTTGGAACCCATAATACACGGATATACACATCATCACCATGGAAGACTTTTTAAGATAGTAATCCGTGGAAAAATGCATAAATGGAAACCCTAGCAAAATTATTATCTCGAACACTTAATTATTATCTCGAACACTTTTTGGAACCCGAAGACCCAAGTCTTTTAATGTCCATCTCTATCACCATTATCATAGAGTCGAAGACTTCTTGGAACCCAGTATGCACGTAAGACTTTTCAAGATAGTAATCCATGGAAATATGCATAAATGGATAAATGAAGAGACGGAAATGCAAACAAATTATACATATAAAAAGTTATATGGAAATGGCGTCCATCTATCATTAATTTGTAGCTATACGATGCCAGCTTATTATATATATATGTGTGTGTGTAAGTATGTAACTTAATCTATAAGAATAAATAATAAATAATATGTTTATAATAAGTCAATATTCACATTCATATTTAAGAATATATAAGTTTATATCGGGAGACACAAAGAATGATTTTTAAATTTCATGTTATATTAATTTTATAATATGTGTACTATATATAGCATACAAAATTAAAAAATTAAATATATATTTCGCTTTGATTTAGTCTAATTAATTCGGTTTTGAAGGCTCGCTTTTCAAGTCTTGAAAACTGATATCAAACCAGTTTTTAATCAGTTTTGATTTCTAGGAGCCGAACTAATTGGGCGAACCGGTCCGGTCCAATCAATATGTTTGGTTTTTTTCTTAACTGTCCATGATTTTAACATTTAAAAAACGATTTTAGGGTAAGTGGACTAGCTATATTTTATCTTTTTTCAATCATATGTGTTACTTGGAAATTCTAGGTTGGGCAAGGAAAGATGAGCAAAATGGCGCACACAGCAGCATTTTGGCCATAATTTTGTTAACATATACATTCATAATCGCGTGTATGACCCTAATATATATATATATATATATATATATATATATATATATAAGCTCTCTATGAAGCACACATTGTGCCCACCACGCTACACCTAGTGGTCTCCTTGGCTATTTAAGTCTAGCTTGTAGGCTTCATAAGATATATTCAATTTTTACAAAACATCGCAATCTTAAAATTTATCTCAAAGTTTTCTTTCTGTTTGTGTTTTTCTCAATCTCTAGCTTCTATTGTTTAGTTAGTTATCTAAATAATCCTTAATATTGGGCTCCAGTATCGGATAAAAGCCATGCTATATGATATTTTGAAGGAGAATTTGAGCATCATGTTTAGGTAGTGAGATGTGAAGATTTTGTGAACAGTAATTAAATAATTTGTGAATAGTAGTGAAATTATTTGAAATAATATGATTTATTTGATTTTAGAAAGAGAGAGAGAGAGAGAAAGTTGAATGCAAATATTATAAAGTTAAAAAGACGTTGTTTGAATATAATATAATTCTTTAATCTTATTTTTATTTTGAAATTTAAAAAGGTTTTATTATTATTATTTATTTTGAAATTGAGAAAGTTTTAATAATTAAGTAATGATTAGATGAAAATCAGATTTGGGATTTGAAATTATAATGTGTTTTATGTTTGAATGATGTTTAGGAAGGATATTACAAAAAATTTTGAGTTCATCATCTCAACTATTAATCTAAGTGCCGAAACAAGGCTAAAAATCAATAATCAAAGCTTTCTCATCTTGTCCATCTCTATCATTACCATTATTACTGAGTCAAGGTCTTCTAAAATAATTGAATCGTGATTACTGCCTATTGTAAGTTGTGAGAAGTTTTGAAAATTTTGAGAATGATGTATATTCAAATGAGTCTTTAAGGGCATGTTTGGCAATGAGATGATATAAGAATTCTGTTGTGAATGGTAGTAAAATGGTTTGATTTAAAATATTTAATTGGGTATTAGGAAATCAGGGAAAATGAATGAATAGAAATATTATAAAATTTATATATTGCTAAAGTTTTTAATATAATTTGAAAAAGTTATGTTGTTTTTGTATTTTATTTGATAGTTTTAGAAAATTGTAATGATTACGTAAAGACTAGATGGAAAGGTTAAAAATTTGAAATTGAAGAGTATTTGTGTTTTAGAAGGAAATTAGGAATGTTTTGATCAAACAAGTCCCAATGAGACTTTCATTGATGTTGATTGTCATAATTTAATTTGTAAAAAACGTTGAAAATTAAATTCTTTTCTAAATTAACCAAAATTTGACGTATTAATAATTTGATGATGCATCTCTCAGTCTCTTACACCAACTTACTAATACAAATTTTCTTAAAATTTTATAATCATATAAAAATGTTTGAGATTTCGTTCACCACCACCTTGATTGGCCCTCTCTTAACTCGAGTCGAGATGAAATTAAGCAAAGGAAGTCGGCGGGGGTTATAAGAATTTTAAAGCAAAAGATTGAAAACAGAGTCAATCATACTAAAATTCAATGATTCAGAAGCTACCTCTCTTTTTCCAATATCTCTATCTCCATTATTTTGACTGAGTCAAGGTCTTTCCAGTCAAATAATGCAATTAACCTTGATTACTACAGGCGATAAGGACATGTCATTAATAAAACCGAAGACTTCTAGGCTGGAAATATGCGTATATGAAGAGAGGAAATGCAAAATAAATTACTTAAAAAAAAAAATTATTTGGAAATGGCGTCCATATGTCGCTATTTGAAAATGGTGGGTCGATATGCAGCCATATGAAGTTCACAAGCGAGTTTAAATAGTTAGGAAAAAATGATAACTTATAATTATTGCTTGAAATATAGGATACTGAAAAAATTAAGTATCTTGCGACAAATCATGAATAAAACAAAGAAATAACTTAAAATGATGATTCAGAGGAAAAATAACTGATTTTGAGGTTGAAAAGGTGACCCACAAAGCAAAGCTAAATTGGAATCATATGCATGATTTTAATATCTGTAGCTAAAAGTTACAAGCAAATGAATGGGGAGTTGAGATGTGATTAGTCGAGATGAAAATAATTAAAATATTAATATAAAGTTCTAATATTCTTAAAATATTATTTTTTAATATTATTTTTACTTTAAGATTTGAAAAAGATTAATTATTTAATGTATGCTTTACGTTATTTTAATTGTGGTTGTAGTCAATGCACTATTACTTTATTGAAATAGTTGGGATAAGAACTTATGGGGACCCAACAAGAGTGTATGGGGATGCGGGTGGCCTATTTAAACAAAGCCTTATAGCGAGTTTATTGTAATTACATCGAGAGTAGAGTTGATCAATAGAGATGGAGCGTTCTTGTTGTTGCCTTCTTATTTTGGTGTGTGTTCAAGCTGCATGTATGCTTTCTGGGTGCTCTGGTTGTTTGGAGGCAGAGCAAAATGCTCTTTTCCTACTCATAGCCTTCATCAACCACCCAAATCAATCTTTTTCACTACCATCTTCGGCCAACTTAATCAACAAAGAGAGTACTACTACTACTGATTGCTGCAATTGGACATATGCGATCCAGTGCAGCAATATTACAGGCCGTGTAACCCATATTACTCTTTATGAGTTAATGTGGTATTATGGGAGAAGTACTAGTACTGGATCAGAATATTGGTACTTGAATACCTCTTTGTTTCTTCCATTTTTCTTGTGAGATGAGAAATTAGTTGAGTATACTTTATTTTGGCGTTGATATTACGCATGAATTTTACCAAAAATTGTAGGTTTGGAAACACTGTACTAGTACTGATGGGGAAGAAACAAAGAGGTTGAGCAAGCTGGAGGAGCTTTACTTGGATTATAATACCTTCAATGATAGTCTCTTGCCATCCCTTGCCAAGATTGCAACGCTCAAGATACTATCTTTGAAAGGAATCAGGGAAGGGGATTATGAAGCTAATAACATCCAACGTATATATAATTGAAAAAAGGCAATATAAAGTCATTTAAAATTTTCGAGAGATCACTTTTAATTTCATAAATATTTAATAACTAAATTTTGTCTAATTTGTCTTTAGTGTTGCAAGAAACAAATAAATAATGAAATTAGCTAGAGCATCCAAATTAAAACCTATTTTCAAGATAATTTGCAGCCATATATATGTCGTTAATTTGCAGCCATATATATATCGTTATTTGGAAATGGTGTCCATATGATGTTCACAAGCGAGTTTAAATGGTTAGGAAAAAATGAAAAGTTATAATTATTACTTGAAATATAAGATACCGAATCAAATAAAAATTAAAATTATTCTTAAAAATAAAACCTTAGAGTTGGGATAAGAACTGATGGGGACCCAACGAGTGTATAGGGGTGTGGGTGGCCTATTTAAACAAAGCCTTATAGCGAGTCTTATTGTAATTACATCAAGAGTAGAAATCATTGGACACACTCCCATATAAACCAATTATTACATGGACAATTTGTTGTATTTAAGGATTTATTGTACATAACTTTGGATGTATATTGAAAAATCACAGTTGTAGATTTTGAAGTGTTGTCGGGTTTGAGCAAGCTGGAGAAGCTTTACTTGGATTATAATGACTTCAATGAAAGCATCTTGCCATCCCTAGCCAAGATTGCGTCACTCAAGAAACTATCTTTGTATGGCAATAAGATTAGTGGAAGGGTCCTAATTAATAAAGGTTGGTATATATTGTATTAGCTAGCTATACGTTGTATTTCTTCCATTTTCATCCACCTTATATTTATGTATTAATCTAACCTGATTTATTTTTTACTAATTTTTCTAATGAATAATGGAAGATGATCAAAATTATTGCAGGTTTTAAAATGAGCAAGCTAGAGGATCTTGACTTGGGTTATAATAACTTCATAGACATGAGATTCATTTGTAAGATTGCATCGCTCAAGAAACTACATTTGAGAGAAGCTAAGTTGAATATTGGGGGAATTAATATCCAGGGTAAGTCTCAAAGTTGAACTACTTATCAATTTGCCACATTAAGTTGTTGGCTTTTGTGTGCACATAATATTGTCGTGTTTTTGGGTGTCCTTCATATGCTATAAGATGGTACTGGTTCTTAATAATTCCAATGCACATGGTAAATATCTAAAGTATGTGTTATTGTTTCTTTAGAGCTTGGAAAACTAAAGAGCCTACAGGAGTTGTTTCTTCAGATAATCTTGAGCAACAATAACACACTTGTTGACGAAGTAGAGTCTCAAAGTTGGAGTCCATACTTTCAGTTGAAGGTTCTGGCGTTGTCAAGTTGCCTTGCTAGAATGATTCCCAGATTCCTTCATTACCAATACAAGTTACAAGTAATTGATCTCTCCCACAACAATTTGGTTGGACAGTTTCCCACTTGGTTGCTAGAAAACAATACAAGATTGGAGATTCTTAATTTAAGGAATAACACTTTCATAAGCACTTTCCAACTACCCTATCATCCTAATCCACAT
The DNA here is from genome assembly GCA_036559045.1 of Platycarya longipes. Lineage (NCBI taxonomy): Eukaryota > Viridiplantae > Streptophyta > Magnoliopsida > Fagales > Juglandaceae > Platycarya > Platycarya longipes. The sequence continues at coordinate 3,100,861 of CM071792.1, forward strand.
ATTCGAAAAATTGATATTTCGAATATTGATCTAGGAGGTCTGATTCCAACAAACTTGAGTTTAGTTTTTCCAAATTTAGAACAGTTAAGCATGTCTCGAAATGCATTTGTGGGAAAAATTCCTTCTTCTTTAGGTAATTTAGTTTCCTTGAACTTTCTGGACTTGTCTAGCAATCATCTCTCAAGAACAATACCAAACCACTTGGCAATGGGTTGCTCCAATTTGGGATACCTCAAGTTGTCCAATAATAATTTCAGTGGCCACTTACTTCCTGCCAAAAGTAATCTGATTGTCCTTGAGTTTATATATTTGGACAACAATCAATTTTCTGGAGAGATCCCATATAGCTTATCCAACAGTGTTGGCTTGATTGCATTTGATTTTAGTAGCAACTCTGTTTCAGGCATGCTTCCAAGATGGATTGGCAACATGACACAATTGGTTGAGATTGTTTTGGCCAAAAACCAACTTGAAGTGCCCTATTCCGATTGAGTTATGCAAAATCAAATACATTAGATTTCTTGACCTTTCCAAGAATGATTTTTCTGACTTCATACCATCGTGCTTCAATTCATTGGACATCAAACATGTTCATCTAGGAAAAAATAGGCTGAGTGGTCCCATTACTAGTGCATTCAAGAATAGCTCTGCTCTAGTAACAATAGATCTTAGATATAACCTCCTAACTGACAATATTCCAGATTGGATCGGAAACCTCTCTTCATTGAGCATCCTCCTCTTGAAAGCTAATCACTTACAAGGAAGGATTCCAAATCAAATATGCCTTCTTGGAAACTTAACCTTGCTGGATCTTTCAAATAATAATTTTTTTGGTCCAATACCTCATTGCTTGAGCAACATTAGTTTTGGGACAATTGAGCAAAAATCTGATCCAGGAAGTACAGGGTATTATGGCTTTGGCAGAGAACCATCGTCATATGTGGAGGTAAAGACAGGAATAAGGCTGTAAAATGATGATGATGATTTTTTCCCGAATGTGGATGCACAACAAGAAATAGAGTTCACAACAAAGAGTAGAAGTTACTCTTATAAGGGTGAAATTCTCAATTATATGTCTGGAATAGATCTCTTATGCAATTTTTTATCAGGTGAAATCCCACTTGAATTTGGAAACTTGAGCAACATTTGTGCGCTGAACTTGTTGCACAATAATCTAATTGGATCAATTCCCACAACGTTCTCGAAACTAAAAGTAATAGAGTTTGGATCTCTCCCACAATAAGTTGAATGTCAGCATCCCCCCTCAACTTATAGAGTTATACTGTTTAGCTGTCTTCAGCGTGGCTGACAATAACCTATCGGGCAAAACACCAGAAAGAAAATTTCAATTCGCGACCTTCGATGAAAACAGCTATAAGGAGAATCCTCTTCTGTATGGACCTCCACTATCTAATACTTGGGACAAAACTGAATTGTCATTTATTGACAAGGAAGAAGAAAGTGATGGTTTCATAGACATGGATTTTTTCTACATAAGTTTCAAGGTGTCTTACACAACAATGTTGTTGGGAATTGTTGCAGTTTTGTATATAAATCCTTATTGGCGTCAGGTGTGGTTTAGCTTCACTGAAGTGTGACTCACCAATTTTTATTTTTCTTTGTTTGTGAAATCTCATTAGTTGTCATGTACCGTGTAAATTATGTAGCCTTGCATGATGATGTTTGGTTATGCTTGTACTATTGATTTCCGAATATGAGTTTTACAACTTTCAATATAACCTTTATGGATCGATCATTTATCTATTTTCTACTAAAATGTATGGACTTTTTATGTGTGTTTCTATTAAAATTTAAGCATTTGTAAATATACACACACACACACACACACACATAGGATTGTTATCATTTGCTATTCGCTAGAGTTTTTGACAAATGAAGAAACAATAAGCACAACTCGTTCACATTGCACATCTTCTGTTTAATTTTAAAACATAATCACTTTTTAATACTATCTAATTCAACCCTCCTTTCTTTAGTTTTTAAGAGCTATAATGGGACATTGCTTTAGGGAGCAACTCATCACACTGAATAAAATACACCCTATCAGCCACTTACACAAATTAATGATAGACTTACAATTTCATGGTTCATACTATTCATGGTTCATACTATCCATTTACTATTAGCTGCTTACACAAATTAATTTAACATTAACCCAAATAGCCATAGTCAAACCCCAATATGACAAGAAATTAATTAGCTGTATTAGCATGATTGTAAAAAAAAAACACTATGTACACCAAGGACTACAAATAACACATGCTTGCTGCCCACGTAATCCAATCCAACACCAATGTAGCTATTTTATCCATCTAACACATGAGTTCAACACAATAAATAACACAACCATATAATACTGATGTATATGGTACTTCATACAAATTTGGGAAAAGTGATGTATATAATACTTCATACATAGTCTATTAGCTGCTCAATGCCATCAAGAGAAAAAGTGATACAAGCCATACGTAGTCTATTAGTTGCTCATACATAGTTTCTATGTCCAGAACTATTTACCTCAATTCTTCCATCACATCTCATATTGATAGCAGCAACCTCAACTATGTTGAGCTATGCACCAACCATGCCATAGGTCATACCAGCAACAACAATTAGTCCACATGTTATATATCGTAAACTCATCAAATCATATGAAATAGCAAACCTACATGTATAAGAAAATTCATTTTTTTTTAGAAGTAAAAAATGAGAATTACATGTATCACTAACCGATTAAAAAAGAAAAAGAATTGCACAAAGAGATGGTAGAATAATAATTGATTCTGAGTTGGCCTTCACCCATGAATATTTTTAGAAGTAAAAAATGAAAATTACACGTATCACTAACATATTAAAAAAGAAAAAGAATTGCACAAAGAGACTGTAGAATAATAATTGTCTCTAGGTTGGCCTTCACCCATGAATAATTTTCCGTTGGAATCAAAATATAAGTAGTTTGAGGGGACTTCAAGATCCTAGAATGTTGATTTTCCTGCACAATTATTACCAGATGCTCTTGAAGTGAGTTTCCTATTTCAAATTCCTCATTTTAGGTTAATTTTTCATTTTCACAAAACTCCAACGTACTTCACAGAGAGAGATATCATCATAATATATGATGAAAATCCAGTCCTAAAAAACATTTTAAACAAGATCTTTACAAATATAAAGCACTACATTGTTATTGGCATAATCATCCAGATACCTTATCTCCAACATTATCTTGTTGTTCCTTCACTTCCTAGCGATTAATCAAAACATGTCATATAAAAAAAAAAAAATCAAAGCATAGAACAGAGTAATAGGATTTAAAAGAAGTTGTAGAGGATTACTTTTTTGCTTTCATTTTAATGCTTTGCCTATGAGTGTTCTTTCTAACTTGATGGAATGTCTATCACAACAGGGCAGCTGCCACTGCACCGGCCAAAAGGCATGCAGATGGTTCACTACCAGTTGAAGACTTTATAACATAGAGGTTGAAGATCAAATTGGACAGATTGTACAGTAGGGATCTGAAACTGATCAGCAGTATGGTAAATAGTTAAGTTTTGCGCATAATATTTTGGAAGTGCTATTTGAACGAACTTTCATGTTACAGGGCAGTAATGATGGGACTGTTGCTTCATGCAACTAATTGGGAGTGAGAACTACAAAGATGCATTAGAAGTGCTCACCATTAGAGAGGTCAGTGGCCGTCCAGTTTTTGCAAGTGGAATAATACATTTAAATCAGTTACGTAATTGATTATTTGATATTGTAAGGTTTTCTTGGAATAATTGATTTAACCCCATATGTTTTCACCATTGTAATTTTGGAATTTCAAAATTAGCCACTTTATAGAAAAATAATAGTGTAAAAATATTTTAATTTTATAATATTATTTTATTCAATTTCTTGTCTTATTTTCCAAAACCCAATAATACTTAATTGAAACTATCTCACTACTATTAATAAATTTCTCACTTCATCTTATTTCCCAAGCATCCACTTATTAGAGTTAGTCCAAATATATGGAGCATGTATTTAAAATCCAGGTTAAGTCTCAAAGTTCAATTACTTATCAATTTGCCACCTTAAGTTGTTGGGTGTACTTCATATACTATAAGATGGTAGTGATATCTTAGGTCCTGTTTGAATTCGAAGTTTATCTCATCTCATCTCATCTTAAATTTATCATTATATTTTTTTTAAAATTCTCATAGAAAATATAATAAAAAATTCAACTTCTTCAAATCTGAATTGAAATTTTTAATGTGAGATCCCAGATTTACGTGTATTTTTACACGTTATTTTATGCTCGGTGTTAATTATTTTAATTTATTTAAATAATATTATTGGTCATATTTTATTTATTTAAGATATTTAATTGAGCTATTAATTAGTTAATATTGAGTTACGTTGTTTTTCTTATTTATTTCAATGAGTGGAATTAAATTCCTTTATTTTATTATGTGAATTTATTTTATCTGCTTTCGTTATATTAATTATTGTGTTATAATTAATATTGCGCTTGGATTTAATTTATTTCTGTTAGTGGGCTTTAAATATCTTATTTTATTGATATTGAAATTGCAGTATTTAAAGTCAGTTTTTATTTTATTTATTGTGCTTTTTCTAGTAGTCTCCTTTTCCTTCCTTCTCCTTTTTCTTTTTCTTTTCTTTTCTTTTTCTTCTTTCTTTTTCTTTTTCTTCTCCCTTTTCCTCTGCTTTCTCGCGTGCAGCCCGCGCGATCCTTCTCCCCCTCCCCTGTTTGGCCGTTCGGCCTTAGGCAGCCCAGCCCTCCACCGCCGCCCACCGCCCGTCACCGCCCATACCGCCGGCACCCTTACCTGCCGGCGAGTCTACCTGCACCGGTGGTGTCCCCTCCGGCCACCCCACCGCCCCTACACGGCCCCCTACCCGAAATGGGTATTTTTGCTTTCCTTCCATTTTCCGGCCACCTCCGGCCACCCCTTGGCCTCCGACCACCACCACTAGACTCCCCAACCTCCGGCGAGCATAACCCACCGCCCAAAGCCACCCATCGCCGCCGGTTACCCCCTCCACCCGAAATGGGCCTTAAACGGGTCGTTCTTCGCCACGCCGCCGTCCGGCCACCGTAGGTCTCACCTCCGCCACCATTCGACTCCCCTCACCCAGCCGGTCAACCCCCTAGCTCAGTTTCCCCAACCGCGGCTTCACCTTCCCGGTACGACCCCAAACCCGAAAATGGGTTTTCACCCCTTTTGGCCCCGATCCGCCACCTTCCGGTGGTTGTGCCGCCACACCACCACCTCCATGAGATTCCCCACCCTTTAATGAGTACCTCCCTAAATTTTGGGGTCAAACCGAGTGTTTTAGCCTAACGTACATGTGACCGCTACAAACGCTGCAGATTGGCGTTGTTCAAGGAAATGCGTTTTTACCGCTGTAAGTACTTTCCAAACAAGCTTTAAGATTTAAATATATTTTTGGCATCAACAGTTGTTGTATTTGATTATTGCTGATATGTGATGGTTGATGTTGGTATTTGTTGGTTGATTGGATTATTTAAATGTTGGATATTTGCTGCATGGTTGTCTGCATTGTGGATTTACGCGCATGCTCATGAAAATAATTGGAAAGTGGATTTTGACATGATTTTGGATATTCATGTGTTGAGAATGGAATCTGGGATTTAAAGTGAGTTTAATGGATTTTAATGGTTTTGGGCTGAGTCATAACGGGGACGGCGATACGTAACGCCCGTTGTGATCAGCGTGTGAGTGTGTGGGTGACATAATGGGGACGGCGATACGTAACGCCCATTATGGTCATCAGGGTGTGCATTTCATATCGGGGACGGCGATACGTAACGCCTGGTATGAAATGAGTGTGTGTGGATCGTAATGGGGACGGCGATACGTAACGCCCATTATGGTTTCGGGTGTGTGTGTAATCATATCGGGGACGGCGATACGTAACGCCCGGTATGATCGATTTTGAGGATATTATTTTTATGGAAAATGATGGGTGATTTTATTGTGGATTAAATTGGGATTTTGACGAGTGTGGTTATTTCATCGATTTTGAGGAAGATGATTTTGAGCCTTATGCATATGGTAATTGTTCTTGGTTGTTGTTGCGGCATTAATGTATTTTTGTCTTTTGGTTTGGTTGGGTTGTACTTACCTGCGATGCCATCTTGGCGTCGTAGTTTTGTTTGGATGCAGACTTTGGAGAGGCTGAGCCTGAGGAGACGGCTCCGCTATTGAGGTGATATTATTAATTGATATCTCGGGAAATTTATTTTCCCCTTTTTATAATTATGTATTTGTGTAAAGTGTATTTTTGGTTGACTGTATTAAATCTCCTGTTGGAGAGTTTTTATTAAATTTGGTTTGTAAAATATTTCAAAAAAATTCTGGTACTTAGATATTAATTTATTATCCGCTGCGACCTATATTTTTATGTATGTCACGTGTGCACACACGTTCGACACTGGTTGATGGGATGTGTGACCCGTGTTGTCATCATCCCGACGCCTCGATTCCCGTGTTATTTTAAGGGGAATTTGGGGGCGTCACATTTAAAATTTTAAAACAATAATAATATTAAAAAAATAATATTCCGATAATATTTTATTTAATTTCCAAAACCTATCTCAACTCATCTCAATGCATCTTTCAATCGAAACGGGCCTTAATAATTTCAGTGCACATGATAAATATCTCAAGCTTGTGTTATTATTTTTTTAGAGCTTGGAAAGTTGAAGAACCTACAAGAGTTGTATTTGGATTATTCATCCATTGACAAAGGCTTTCTTCATTAAGTTGGAGTTATGACTTCTCGTATTGTATTGACAATGAGAACTTGTGGACTCAATGGCAGCTTATCCAACCAAGGTAGAAACTTGTTTTTTCCAAATATGTTGCTGATCATAAACAAGTTGATCTCTGTAGCATAAATTAAAACTCTCCTCATTTTACATGCTGGTGTGAACTCAAGAATCTACAAGAATTAAACCTTCGTAATAATCATTTTGAAGGGAGATCATTGCCTTCTTGTTTGGCAAACATGGCAGGAATCTCGCATTCAATAACTTCAACGGATCTCTCTCTCATGTGTAGCTTGCGGTCACTTGAGTACCTTTCTTTGTCATACTTCAACCCAATTACAATTTTCTCCTTTTGTTAATCTCTCGAAGATTAAGATAATCTTTGAGTAATAATAACACACTTGTTGATGAAACAGTCTCAAAGTTGGACACCATACTTTCAGTTGAAGGTTCTATCGTTGTCAAGTAGCCTTGCTAGAAGATCCAAGATCAAAACGATTCCAAGATTCCTTCACTACCAATATAAGTTACAAGCAATTGATCTCTCCCACAACAAGTGGAAAACAATAAAAGTTTGGAGATTCTTAATCTAAGGAATAACTCTTTCACAAACCCCTTCCTAGTACCCTATCGTCCTAATTCCCATATTCAAAAAATAGATATTTCGAATAATTATCGTACGATTTTGACAAACTTGAGCTTAGTTTTTTCAAATTTATTGCATTTAAACATGTCTCAAAATGCATTTATAGGCATAATTCCATCTTCTGTAGTTAATTTATCTTGATGACTTTGGACATGTCTAGCAATCATTTGTCAGGAACAATACCGTACCAGTTGGCAATGGGTTGCCGCAATTTGCCAAGATGGATCAAACTGATTACGGCTCCGAGCCGATCAACAAATAATCGAGTATTAATAATGAGAATTTGAACAAGGGAGACAACTGGACACCTCCTTAATTGGAGCGGAAGGTTGGATTAATTATCTACATAATTAAAAAAGATGAACTTTGAAAAGAAATTATTATTGATAACAAAAATTAAAAAAACCATCAAAGGATGTACAAAAAGAATTGGTAGGAAGTATTGTGATTTGAACAACGCTACCTAGCTACTTCTTTAACGAAGGACGTAGAATATTGTCTTTAATGGAGTTGAAAAAACCATCAAAGGATGTACAAAAAGACCTGGACAACTAGTAATAGACGTGATGTTAAGTTCATGAAGTGAAGGAAGTTATGAGGAACATAGGAAGTTATAAACAAAGGAATGACGTACGAAATGCTAGGAATATATAGTTTTTAATTTAGCCTAATCATTAATTCTGGAGCTCCGAAAATAATATAGTTTTGTAAATACATATCATGTAATAAATTCTAGTATTTCCCTTAGAAATTGTACTTATTAAAAGCTATCATTTTATTTAATGTTAAAACTCTATTTATTTAGATGAATTTAGTTATCATATAAATATTTGCTAAAGCTCATCATTTTATTTTATAATGAAATATATTAATTTTGGGTTGAGGAAATAAATTCGGATTCTGAAACCTAGTCACATTCCATATTTCTTGTTTTCATTTCTCTACTTATTTCTTTAGTTTTTCTTTTTCTTTTTCTTTTTCTCTATATGTCATTTAAGATCCCAACCCTTGGATTAAAGTTAGGCACAAATGTAAGGGTAGGATCAGTTTGGCAACAACCCTAATTCCCCACCCCCTCTCTTTCTTTTCTCTTTTCCTTTTCTCTCCCTTCCCACGTTGTCTCTCACTCATGACCCCTGCTCACCTTGTCATGTTAAAAATCCAATCATTAATCTAAAAGCCTTAGGACAGTTAGATATTAATTTGGTTAAACTTTTAACCTTTGAAATCATAACATTCCACCATGTTTCTGAATATGACGTTCACGATAGCCCACTCTATCGACATCGACGCTTTTGGTAAGTTCCATCACCTATCAGTATTTATAAATGACTCATCGCTATACTCATATATAGTATCAAGTCATTTTAATGCAGCCTATAGTTTGGACCCTACGTGACTTGAATGCGTGACTGCTTCATACCCTGTGTTACGATCTCACATCGACTAAGCATGTGATTGGTTGGTAGTTCATAAATTCTTAGGCACCCTTTCCTTGTAAACCAGTTTTAAAAGGTGAGTTCTACCTAACAGAATTGGGAATAAGAGATGTATGAAATTCTGTAATTTATGTATATTTCACACTGTTTCATTTACACAAGTAGATTGCCTTTTATAGACTAAGGCACAGTTCATGTACACACAAAAATGTATGGGATAAAAGCAAAAATAAAATTGGTTACAAAACAAACAGGCAATAACAAAATTATTCTTGAACCTTCTGTGCTACGGTGGAGATCTCCAAATCATCAGTTGAGTCATTATCCTTGAGTGATGATTTGGCTAGATGACTATTGCTGATACTACCTAGTAGGTTCATAACGAACGGTATCAGAGCCGCCCCACATTTAAGGCCATGTTGCGACGATTGCAATCGTGCAACACAAGAGGCGATGTTGGCATGACAATGTTTGTCCAGGGTTAGAAAAGACTTAGCGCACAGCTAATCTGTGTGAGCGTAGGGTCCTCGTGGAGATTGGCTGCGGAGCGTGGTTGATGTTACAATCCCACATCGACTAAGTATGAGATTGGTTGGTGATTTATAAGCCCTTAAGCACACTTCCCTTAAGACAATTTTTAAGGGTGACTTTTACCTAATGAATTCATACCACCCTGATATCAATATTTAAAAACCCAACCATAGATCCAAACGCTTTTAGACTCTTAGGGCACTCTCAATGGGATAGCTAAAATACAACTTTATGTAAAATAAATAAAAGAAGTGTTAAAACCATGCTCCAATGAAATAGGTAAAAGAGTAGCTAAAAATGAAAATGCTACAGTAATGAAGGGCGGACTCTTCAAATGTAGCGCAATACTGTTAAACGCTAAATGAATATTTTATTATTTTTTCATCTTCTTCTTCGTCCGAGCTACGCTTCCTGCAAATGCCATGGATGACCAACTAAGTTCTCAGACAACCACTAGCGACCTCGCATGTCTTAGTCGTACCATCTCACGCCGGCGATCAACCTCTGCCGATCTCATCTTCGACAACTCGCCCTGCATCTCCCATGCGAGCTCCAAAGCAAATCCTAGTTTCGGATTACAATAGTTTCAACCCAGCCATCGTCGGCCACCACTGGTCACGTTGCCGCACCAAAAACCGTCCAGTACTCCGACGAGTACCTCCAACCACCAAATCCAGCCTCCCTCCTCCCCTCTCGGTCGGATCTTCAAACCCTAGAAACAGTTTTAGATTATTTCGGTCTGCTGGATCTACATTTCGGCATTTTTAAGTTTGTAAAATAAATATAATTAAAATAAAATATGAATATTTTAAAAGATATAGAGAAAAAATAAAGATGTTGATCGATGATAAAATGTAAAAGTGAATAGTTAAAATAAAATAAAAAAATTTTGATAGCTAAATTATATAAAGATGTTAATCCGTTGAGAGTACTCTATACTAATTTTGTTAAATTTTTAACTCTCAATACGATAACACCGTGTCGTCAGCAACACTAGCTTAGACCACCACCCCCACGCTTCTCTTGCCGACTACCCCCCACCTACACTGAATGCCTCATTTGCCACCTCTCTGTTTCATTCCTCTCTCCATCGTAGCCCCATGATCTCACTACACCACCTTAAGCACGGTGTTGTCAACAATCACCACTACCACAGCTCCTTTGTAAGCCGCCAGTGTTTCTCCTAGCAAAACCTCCCCTCTTTGGTCCCTTCTTGATCTCTCTCTTCTCTCGCTTTGTTCCTTTCATTTTTTATCACACCCATAGCCACTTGCGGCATCGTCAGATGCCACCCCAAACAACCATCATGAGACTAGAATCGAAGCACCTCCAGCAACCGAAAACTCACAAGCCACTGTCACATGGCCTTACCGTTCAAACTCAATTCCGCCATCTGTTTTCTAATATCATTAGTCCGCTTGTTGATCAAGAGTTATCCTCAGAGACGAAATTCCGGAGGCAACGCAAGTCCAAGTGATAGATTGTCTTGGAAAAAGGCGGGTCAGACTTGCAAGATACTTATAATATGAGGGAGGCCGGAACAATACTCCGGCCAGAGCTCCAACTTCTTCTCTTAAAAAGGGAATTAGATGAATGGAGTTCTTCAAGGTGGGAAGTCGTTAGCATGTCTGACACTCAGGACAATATTCAGGCTTCCCTAACTACTGAAAATGAAATGCCTTAGAAGTTAGAACTCCTTGTAGAATGCAATACATAGGAAAGCTAAAGATGAGACAGAATTATATTTGCCAATCAGAACCTTGGCTGTAAATATAATGCGGTGCAAAAGAAAATAACCGTAGATTTTTTTTTTATTATTCTTTAGAGAAGGAAATTAAATTCTTATTGATTTTGAGCTTTCAACTTGATTATTTTCAAGTTGTTAGAATTGTAATATTCTTCTGTCCAATTTTCACAAAATTGTAATATTCTTGAATATCTTCAAGAATGTAGGAAGGTAGGCAAATAATTAAGGGCCTTACAATTAGCATAATTTGGTTGAAGCTCATGAGAGCAAATTAATGAAGGGACCTACAAGCATTTTGGAAGAGCTTGTTTGCAAATTAATGATGTAAACAGGAGGGGCGCCCAAGTGGGCAGCCCCCCCTCCCTTGCTAGTAACGTATGGCATTTAATGCCATACGTTACATAACTTGTAACGTTTGGCTTAAATGCCATACGTTACAAAATAAATATTTATTTTGTAACTGCAATTCTAATTGTAGTGTAATGGCTGGTTTTTAAAGCCAGCCATATGTGGGTTGACTATAAATAGTCCCCACTAGTTTGGTTTTGGTGACCAATCTGAAAAACCAAAAAATCTCTCTCTCTTTTTGTTCTCTCTTAAAATTGTTCTTAGGCTGTGGATTGTTAAGTGTTACTCTAGTTTTATAACTACGTAGTACACTTCACCACTAAAAGAAAACGCTTGTTTTTGTCGTGCTGGAAAAACTTGTGGAGCAATTTTTGAAGCTGAACTTGAGGTATTTTTCCGCTGTAATATTTTGCTAACATTGGTATCAGAGCATTCGTAATTGCTTCCAGTTTTTTTTATTTTGCATATGCATGCAAATTATAAATGTGCCATTTTTTTGCTGAATGCTGCTGCGTTAAAAAAAAAAAAAAAAATTTGGCCGAAGCCGGTGCGGTGGTGCAGCGCGCACCACCTGAGCGCGGTGGTGCAGCGCGCACCGTAGGGTGCTGCGCAGCACCCCTGAAATGGTGCTGCGCACACCACGGTGCCGCATGCACCGACTGGAGCCCACGGTGCATGGTGCACCATGGGGCACCCAGCGGTGCTGCAAGCACCGCCTCGGTGCTGCGCTCACCAGGACGGTGCTGCGTGCACCAGAGGGGTGCTGCTAGCACCACCGTGGTGCTGCGCGCACCACCCAGGTGCTGCAAGCACCTCCCTAGGTGCTGCAGCAGCACCCAGCCTCCTCCGGAGGTTGTTTCCGGTGATGGGGCGGCAGTTTCCGGCGATGGGCAGCGGCCTGGGGCGCTGTTCTTGGTTTCTGGAAATTGGGCACTGTTCATGTGAACAGTGCCCTGGCCGAAGGTTGAAGAAGAGAGTTGAGTCTCTTCTATTATCCTGTGCCGGACTTGGGCCTTGCGGCCCATGTGTTTTTTAAGTCCGGTTTTGGGCTGGGTTTTTATACGGCCCAGCCCCAATTGATTAAAAAAAAAAAAAAGGGTGTTATGTCCGGCCGTGGGTTTCGAACCCAGGCCGGATGACTAACTCCTTAGTCCCCCCACCACTGGACCTTGAGGGTCATCTGGTGATAATGTGTTTTTTTTTTATATATATATATATATTTTAATAATGATTAAAAAAAAAAAAAAAAAAGAGGCATGTTTTAATAAATGCTTAGATATATTTCCTGTTATAACATGTGATATTTTTATTTAATGCTTTAGATTAAATATGATTACATGTGGATATTTGATGATATTCATTTTTTTTATTGATAAATTACATGTGATATTATGTTTAATTTTTTGTTGATTAAATGTGATAACATGTATGTATACAACATGTGAATGTGTTATTATTTTATCATATATAAATGTTAGGCTTGTATGATTAGACATTAGCCTTTATTTATTCTAGTGATAAAATAGGAAATTCCCACTAAGTAGTCTTAGTTAGGGTTGTCAGTGTAGATTGATAGGCTGAAAGAATTGCAGTGACCCCAGTAAGAACTGTAAATGCACTGTATAGCGACAACACCATGGTAGCCCCAGTAAGAACTGTAAATGCACTGATGGAATAAGAAAAATGGACTGTAATGGTCTTATATGAACCATCTTTGTAGACTGGCCCAACAGGCTGCTGTGGTTGTTGTAGCTGTCTTTGTAGACTGGCCCAACAGGTTACTACGATTTTAGTAGGATCTGTCTCTACGCGTGACTAGGACTAGGTGACTACTTTTAGATAGTTGGAGTATGGTTGAGATTTATGATTAAATCTCCCATATTTTTTTAAATTTGCGCGGGAATTAGGTTAGAAATTTAATAATTGGATATTGTGGCGCAAGAGATGATTCTGAAGCCTAGCGATTTTTCAATCTTGCGACATGTCTAAATTATTTTTTTTTCTAGCTTGAATGGATGCGGCAGATTTCTTAGGTGTGTGTGTAATATCCCTCCTTTGCGTTTTGTAGTGAAATGGCATCCAAGAGTATTGTTGCCGATTTAAACAAAGGGGAGAAATTGGATGGGGAGAACTATGACATATGGCATCGCAAGATCCAGTATGTCTTAGATGAGCAAGAAGTCGTAGAGGCCTTGTCTCACTCCCTGACTAAGCCCAAGGAAGGGGACTCAGAACAACACAAATGAGATGAATTAGCCTATTCTGAATGGGCTAAGAAAAATCGGTGCGCGCGCATAATAATGTTAAGCAGCATGCACAATGATCTAATGTGTGAGTTCGAGACCTATGACACTGCCCAAAGCATGTGGGAGGCTTTGAAGTTGAAGTTTGGTGGAACTTCGGCCACTAGGTTACGTGGATTAACCATGAGGTTTGACTCCTATAAGATGCGCTCTGACCATACGATGAAGCAGCATCTTAGGGCTATGTCAACCATGATCCACGAACTTAAGACGGCAGGAAACGACCTGACTGATGAACAACAAGTCCAGGCAGTGATAAGATCACTACCAAGTTCTTGGGAGAACATGAGCTAGAATCTGACGCATAATGAGAACATAAAAAATTTTGATGATGTCTCGCGTCACTTAGAATTGGAGGCTGAGCGCCTAGAGGCTGCTAAGCCCAATCATTCGGCCTATGTGGCTAATTCTGGTTCACGCAAGGCTTCAAGGCCTAAGCGTTGGAAGTCCAAGAATGAGGTAGCTGCTGGACAAGTTAAGAAGGTGTTAGGAACTTCTCAGCGCAGCAAAAGGGGCAAGCGTGGGAAGAACAAGTCAAAATTAAAGTGTTACAACTGCGGAAAGAATGGCCACTTCGCTCGTGACTGCACTGAGCCGAAGAAGGTATACTTTAACTTCTCTCGTATTGTTTTTGTAACTAGCCATGTGATGGTTGCTCATTCCTATCCTGTGTGGACTGTTGATTCAGGAGCGACCGAGCACATAGCGCGAGATAGAGTCGGATTTGTGGAATATCGCCGGATTCCAGCTGGGAGTCGTGATATCAAGGTGGGGAATGGAGCTAGCGTGGAGGTGCTAGGACTTGGTACCTACAAGCTGGACTTGCGGTGTGGCCGCACTCTTTTCCTCCACAATGTGTTATACGCTCTCGAAATCCGACGAAATTTACTTTCAGTTGTTACTCTATTAAAACTTGGTTTTCGAATTGTTTTTGAAAACAATAATGTTTCCTTTTATTTGGGCCATGTGTTTTATGGCAATGCTTTTCTGCAAGACGGTTTTATGATATTAGATTTGGTTTATTCTAATATAAATGAATCTATTGCTTTTCTTTCTTCATCTGTTGATAATTTGGATTCACATACATGGCATGCTAGGCTTGGCTATATAGGACAAGATAGATGACTCGGTTAGCTAGAGAAGGCCTGATAGGCAATCTCGCTATGGTCATCTTGCCCACATGTGAACATTGTCTTATGGGAAAAGCTAAGAGAAAACCGTTTGAAAAATCCACTAGGGCATCTTTTCCACTGCAATTAGTCCACTCAGACATCTGTGGTCCAATGAGTGTGAGGGCATGACACGGGGGTGTCTACTTCATCACTTTTATAGATGATTTTTCACGTCATGGTCATGTCTACTTAATCTCCCATAAGTCTGAAGAATTGGAGTGCTTTAGACGATATCTAAGAATGGTTGAGAATCAGTTAGACAAGAGTTTAAAAACTCTAAAAACTGACCGAGGACGAGAATATCTCTCTGAGCAATTTAAAAGGCTCTGTGATGAAAAAGGAATCAAAAGACAGTTAACGATGCCGAGTACGCCGCAACAAAATGGCGTGGCGGAAAGGAGAAATCGAACACTGCTTGAGATGGTTAGGTCAATGATGGCGCAAGCAAACCTACCAATTTCTTTTTGGGGAAATGCACTTTTGACTGTTGCCTACATTCTTAAAAGAGTGCCATCCAAATCAGTAACTTCCACCCCATATGAACTATGGACCGGTGAGAAACCCAATTTGAGTAACTTGCGGCCATGGGGTTCAACGGGTTTTGTTCATGATCTTTCTCATAAGTATGGGAAATTAGGCCCTAGAGGGAAGAAGTGTATCTTCATAAGGTACTCAGAACACTCTAAAGGGTATGTGTTAATAGGTGAACAAACTGATGGAAGTATGACTGAAATTGAATCACGAGATGTGGACTTTATTGAAAATGAATTTCCAAGTAGAGGTGAGGTTGATAGGAGTTTAGAACTTCATGAGATTATGGAACAAGAAGAAAGTGCTCCAAGGAATTTAGTTGAGAATGAGGAAGAAATTCTTCAAGCTCCTACAAATAAGGAATTAAATCCGAGTGGGAGCACACCACTTGTCAATCAATCACAACAACCTCAGCCGCGTAGAAGCACACGTGAAAGTATTCCCCGTCGTCGTTTTGAGATTGAAGGGGAAGCTTTTATGGTAGCTCCGCATGATGATGATGAGCCTAGGACAATTCATGAGGCTCTCTCATCTTCTACTAAAGATGAGTGGATGAAAGCTCTTAATGATGAAATTGAGTCTATGAAAACTAACCAGGTCTGGAATCTGGTTGATCTACCGACAGGGCGTAAGACTATTGGGAACAAATGGGTTCTTAAAGTCAAACGCAAGTCAGATGGATTGATAGATAAGTACAAAGCTCGCTTAGTGGCGAAAGGATATACCCAACAGGAGGGTATAGACTATGAAGAAACTTTTTCACCAGTCGTGAGGTTTGCTTCAATTCGTCTGATTCTAGCTATAGTAGCAAACATGGATTTGGAATTCTACCAGATGGATGTTAAGACAGCATTTCTCAATGGAGAACTAGATGAGGAGATCTATATGGACCAACCAACGGGTTTTGTGGTCAAAGGTCAAGAGCGCAAAGTGTGCAAGCTCAAACGATCTATATATGGCCTAAAACAATCATCTAGGCAATGGTACCTCAGATTCCATCGAGCCATTCTTTCGAATGGGTTTATGATGATCACAGAGGACCATTGTGTCTATGTCAAAAGATCCAAGAAGAGTTTCATTATGTTGTCATTATATGTTGACGACATACTACTAGCTGGAAATGATAAAGGGTTGATAGTCGCCACAAAAGAATGGTTATCCTTCAATTTTGAGATGAAGGATATGGGTGAGGCAGAATACATTCTGGGAGTTAAGATCTACAGAGATCGCTCAAAGAGAATATTGTGTTTGTCCCAACAGACTTACATAAAGAAAGTTCTCGAACGCTTCCTAATGAGTGAATGTAAACCCATTGACACCCCTGTCACAAAAAGCGAGAACTTATCTAAAGAGTTGTGTCCTAAGACTCAAAGAGAAAAGGAAAAGATGGCCCGTGTCCCTTATGCTAATGCTGTGGGTAGTCTGATGTACGCAATGATGTGTACTCGGCCTGACATATGCTATGCAGTTGGCTTAGTAAGTAGATTCCAATCTAACCCCGGACTGGCTCACTGGAAAGCAGTCAAGAGGATTATGCGATATCTGAAGGGAACTGCAGACTATGTGCTGTGCTATCAAGGTTCAGATTTGCAGCTAAGAGGTTACAGCGATGCCAACTGGGGCAGTGACCTAGATGAGCGTAAATCAACCACTGGGTATGTCTTTCTGCTCAACAATGGCGCCATTACATGGAGCAGCAAGAAACAACCCTGTATAGCTTTATCCACCATGGAGGCAGAATATATAGCTTGTTCTGTAGCAGTTCAAGAAGCTGTTTGGTTACGGAGGTTCCTTAAGCATTTAGATATTGGCACGGATACTTCAGATCCGGTGACAATATTCTGCGATAGCACGGCTGCTCTTGTATATGCTAAGGACTCTAAGTACCATGGAAGAACCAAACACAGATATCAGATATCACTACATCAGAGACATGGTAGCGCAAAAGGAAGTGGTTCTGAAACACCTCTCTACAAGTCGCATGGTTGCTGATCCCTTAACGAAGCCAATAGCAAGAGATGTCTTTGAGGCTCATGTTAGGAATCTAGGACTACGTAGATTGTAAATGTAATTTGTATTTCAAATAACATTGAGATGTAACATTTCCTTTGGGATATTAATACAATATGATTCAGTTCTTGTCTTTATCGTATTGTCTTTTACTAATACACACACACAAGATATGTCAACAGGCTAAGATTGGCTCACTCACACGAACAATCGCCTCTAGCGCTTAAGTAGCGAGAAGAGATGAGACATTGTGTCCCTAAGTACTTGTCCAAAGGGATAAGTTAGTTAACACAAAGATATGTCGCCTTAGTGGGAGCTAAGATGAGGTTTTTTGAGAAGACTGTGAATGGATTACCCACCATCCATGTAGCCTGAGATTAGCCAGATGCGAGATTCTCTTTGACGCCTTGGAGGCGTGCAAATAGAGAAACTTGAGTTAGACGCTTAATGAGCGCCTAGACTAAGATCTGTACGGTATTGATATAGACATATACTCTTTGAGAAAGAGAAATCCACCGTAGCATGTGTTTCATACTACATGTGCTTATTCGACCATATGAGTAAGTGAGTAAATGGTTCCCCTCTTTCTCACTGTGTGAGTCTCATTTTTTAGGTGTCCTTCACTTTTGACTATGTCACAAGATAGAGGTTATAACGTCTGCTACTTTAGCATGCTGTCTATGGCCATGATTGATTCGGTCTAAAGAGGTATTGCTAGGAAAGCGGTTTAACCAAAGTTGAATGATATGAGTGCAAAAGGAAGATTTTTTCGATATCGTATCTTCGATAGTGTTTGCTGACGTCAAACTATGACGCTGCATATTGGTAGCGGCTAAAGTTGTGAACACATTGAAATGATTTGGAAAAAGTCAAGCATTGTTCTGAGTTTATTAAACTCAAGAGGGTTCGAAAATACTTGACTTGATGCGATCGAATAAGTCTAGGACATGACCATACACTTCGGGGATGTTACTATGCTGGTCTTCTCTGGGAGAGATTTGGTGTATATACTCCCATTTTTTTTGTAGATGTGCTTGGTGGTCGCACGGCCTATTTACTTGTATGAACAAGATTGAGAACATAAGAGAGATGCAGACCTGGGGTCATGCCCACTGTGTGCGAGTGGGAGATGTAAACAGGAGGGGCGCCCAAGTGGGCAGCCCCCCCTCCCTTGCTAGTAACGTATGGCATTTAATGCCATACGTTACATAACTTGTAACGTTTGGCTTAAATGCCATACGTTACAAAATAAATATTTATTTTGTAACTGCAATTCTAATTGCAGTGTAATGGCTGGTTTTTAAAGCCAGCCATATGTGGGTTGACTATAAATAGTCCTCACTAGTTTGGTTTTGGTGACCAATCTGAAAAACCAGAAAATCTCTCTCTCTTTTTGTTCTCTCTTAAAATTGTTCTTAGGCTGTGGATTGTTAAGTGTTACTCTAGTTTTATAACTACGTAGTACACTTCACCACTAAGAGAAAATGCTTGTTTTTGTCGTGCTGGAAAAACTTGTGGAGCAATTTTTGAAGCTGAACTTGAGGTATTTTTTCGCTGTAATATTTTGCTAACAAATGAGTTAGCTAGCTTCCGTTAATATCCAAGCCCCCATATATAAAAATAGAGATGCTAATGCTGCAAGGGACATAATCAGATCGAGGAGTCTTCACTACAATGAGAATAATCAGTGGAAGTACTACATCTCATTACATAATCTTTCATACTAATTTAAATCTCTATAAAAAAGAGGAATTCTTAATTCCATATATATATATTATATGAATTTGTATAAAAAGCTTGATCCATGATCAACTGATCTTTAAAATCTGTAGAAACAATAAACGCGTTCCTTTGCCTTCTTTCTCTGCTTTTTGTTTTCCAGCTTGGACTTTTGATTCTAGGAAGAGTTTTAGATGTAAAAAATATAGCTCAATCGACCTCATTGGGTTTGAAAGCAACGAGCCGAATCCAATCTATTACTACCCTAGCTAGTGAATTCGTATAGATGGTTCTCCTTAAATTTTCATAAGAATACAGAGAAGGACGTATAAAGACTTGAGAAAGATATTGCTCCACTATTATTTATTTAATGATATTCCAACGTTTAATTTACTATCAGTTGCCTGTTTTGTGACGTATATCAGCCTCCATGGGAGACACAAGTTGGGGAGACGTTCATAATTCATTACACTTATGGATGTGACTACACCATGAAGGTAGTTTTCTTTTGTGACTCGATTTCCACAAATTTTTTCAGGTTAATGTTTCTTTGGAGAGAGCACGTGTAGATGCTTTGTGTGTGTGTGTGTTTGGATTTTTTTTAGCACACGTATATCAGCTTTGGATTTTTGGGTGATTTATCTGTTCAAAATCACCAACCGTACTTCAAAATCAACCCTTACAATTAAGTTGCAAGAGTTGATGCAAGCTGTTGAACTTTCATAATGGTGCATTCATCCTGGCATACTCATCATTGGTGAGATCTTCATGGTACCTTTGTTTTTTATTTAGCTGACAAAATGTTGCAACTGTTTGAAATAATTAAACACAAGATGCTTTTAAAAAATCATAATATTGTATTTTACTTTTCTGGACCACCAAGTATAGCATTTTGTGGATCAGAGGCAAAGAAGCAAAAGTATCTACCATCTTTGGCACAGTTAAGGACAGTAGGTTGTTGGGTAAGTAGCCTTTTTTGGCATTTTGTTATAGTACAGGGTTTCAAAAAGATGTTTGATATGTGCCTGTGTCAAAAGTACTTAAGGGCACATATCAGCTGGAAGAAAGTTGGATAGTTAAGGGCCAAAAGCGCTGGATTGGAAACAGTACCTTTGCAGATATGTGGGTTATTTTCGCCAGGAATGGGTATGTGATATGCTGGACATCTGTTTGCACTCAGATTATTTTTCATGCACAAACATTCAATTTCTTTTTTTTTTATAAGTAATAAAAGGAAACATTCAAATATACATATATCTTCTGGATACAAATATATAGTCTTCTCTTGTTGCTGTCAAATATTTTTTCCTCACATAAATCTGTTTGAAAGCTTCTAGTTTGCTTTTTCTATATGCTAGTGTAAGTTGGCCAATCTTTTTGTTGCATGCAGACTGGACCTCTGTTTTAAAGAACAGGGGATGTAAAAGCTGAGACATGTTTGTAACGCCCCAATGGAAGGCCCAAACCACATGGCCTATACTCCAAAAGGACTAGTCAATGATACAATTGGAGCATCATTAGAACCTTATAAAGAGCAAGAACTTCTCCTTCCCAAGCAATGTGGGATCCCATACACCACCTACCTTATCATTCTCATATGGGGTATCACAATCTACCCCCCTTAAAGGCCCGACGTCCTCGTCGGGTCTGTCCATTGTAGGTGGCACGGCTCAAGTCCCACATTTCTGGTTGGGATAGGCTCTGATACCATTTGTAACGCCCCAATGGAAGGCCCAAACCACATGGCCTATACTCCAAAAGGACTAGTCAATGATACAATTGGAGCATCATTAGAACCTTATAAAGAGCAAGAACTTCTCCTTCCCAAGCAATGTGGGATCCCATACACCACCTACCTTATCATTCTCATATGGGGTATCACAATGTTAGTAAAGTTGGACCTCTGTTTTTTAACAAGCTTGGATTTGATGAGGCTTTCAATTATAAAGAAAAGCATGACTTTGATGCAGCTCTGAAAAGGTTAGTACTATACAATTTGCATCTAAACAGCAGTCAGAAACAAAGATGTTTTTATGTAGATTCTCCATATTTATCTCTATACTTAAATAAATGAACTGTATGTGAAGAATCTGATATTTCTGTAGTTCATTTCCAAACATCATTTTTTTTTAAACATCAACTTAGTTGTTGACAAACACTCTATGTATATTAATGACAAACACTTCCAAGTAACAGTGACATTAAACAATCCATCATGAGAGTTTCGAAAATTGGCATATTATTACTATCCACTCTATGTATATTAATTAAACCCAAGGCTATTCCAATGCTAATCCTCTGAATATGTAATAACGGTTTATCCATGTTAGAAACATTTTTATTCATTTGTTTCTCTTTTAAAACTCAATAAAATATCTTAACTTCCCTGTTTGGATGTTCAAAAAATCCTATTTTCAAATGAAAAAAAATACTAATATCAGTTAATAGTTACCTATTTCCATGCCAAGATTGTTCTCAATCCAATTATATACACCTCTCGATCTTCACTACAACATAAATGCTGATTTTGTGAGTACTATAAATGATTTGGCCACTGTTTTTTGTTTGTCTGCAGTCATTCATAATACCGTCTTACACCATTGTGATAGGGACCAATCTGAGTCAATTCATCTGCATAGGAAGATTTACAGCCGTGTCATTCCTGGGTACCTTATACTTAAGATTTTGTTTAGAACTTTTGAAACATAGAACACCAAAGCAGAGGATTTCATCATCAATTTTCAGTAGCCAAAGCTTTGAGGTTCGGATTCTCAATCTTTGATTATAGCAACTTTTTTTTTAAATTTTTTTCTTGGGTATTCCAGTTTAGATATTGGTTTTGATTTCAATTATTTATGATCATGTTAAACAAACTATCCACGGTATGTATCTACTTCTACAAACTCTGTTTTTCTCACTATCACCTGGACCTTCACTTTGCTGCACCTAGGATGACACTTAACAGATTGCTGCTTTTCTAATTGTAACTCCTAAAACCAATACCCTAGTACCAGCATAGATAGAACATAATTTTGAAAAAGAAGAAGAGAAACTAATTCCTTAGGGAAACTTGATGTACCTATGTGGTATTAAGGAAGATCAATCAAAAGTCAAACAACAAATACAAAGCCAAGAATCAAGCTCCAAATCATTCCAGAAATCACGCTGCACATAATATTTGCTGCTTATTTCATATCAATTGTACATTTATTTCATATCCTTTGTAATTTTGCAACAGCTGTAATTATTTCCTAAATTAGCCTAGAATAGCGTAGAACAAACTTGTATATACTATACTGTGCACGGTCAATGAAATTAGAGGAAAATTTCCATTGAAAACCATTCCATTGTGTTCTGTTTTTCTATATGGTATCAGAAGAACAAAACTCTAACGAGTCTACGATCCTACCTCCAGAAATGTCCTCTTCCCCCCAACCCCAATCCCCAACCGAAACACCATTGGTTGCTCTCAATATTACTTCTCAAATCAATGAGAAATTTGAGAGTAATTGGAATCATATGCATGATTCTAACGCCCGTAACTAGATTATGATCAAAATACTCACGTGATCGTAATATTGCCCTCTTTTCCTAGTCCAAACGAGAAATGCGGACCTTCATCTGTCATCTTTTCTCGAGATAATCTAATATTAGTAGTAATATCGAATCTGTTACGCTACAACACATAAGACTTTTTGCTGCGTTTGATAAATCACTATAAAAAATTTCAAAATCGTCATAAAAAGCCTTAAAATCACCACAAAAACCTCAAAATGGCGGCAAAAAGTCATTTGCTGCATTTTGAAGATTACGGGTTAACTGCGGCTATTTGAGCATGATAATAACCTAATTTCTCGTCACAAATACTTAAGTTCTCTCCGTAATGCGACTATTTGCGACTAGAAAACGAAACAGATACTATTATTTGCGATAGAAATTAACTTTTAGCTAAACAAAACGCAACAAAAAATCTAATTTGTTGTAATTGGACTCGAATCTTCTGCATGATTAGTTGATTGCATAGCATTTGTGGAAATTATGAAAGAAATATATTTTAAAACCCTATTTTTGAGCGATATTAACGAGTGTTGTACGTGGTTGCTCAAAACAATAGTTTTGGAGACTCGCTTATATAAACTTATTGCAAGACTGTAACATCAAATGGATGTGAATTGGGAGAGTTAAAAATGGGCAGTTTTTAATTCTCGAATAAAACAGTTCTTATTAACTCCATAATTAATATGGTATAGAATATGCAGTAACTTTCGTTCGATTTGGTCTGATTTGTTCAATTGCATGTATATATAGCGAAGGATGATCTCCAGTTGGCTTATGTTTGTATGTAAAAAATTATTAAAATATAATTTGGATAGTGGGTTGAGATAAAAATTAAATTAAAATATTATTTGAATAATTTGAAATTTTGAAAATTTGAATTTTTTTAATATATTTTAATTCACTTGGAGATCATGATGATTATCATAATTATTATATGACGTAGAATAAGAT
The DNA here is from genome assembly GCA_036559045.1 of Platycarya longipes. NCBI lineage: Eukaryota > Viridiplantae > Streptophyta > Magnoliopsida > Fagales > Juglandaceae > Platycarya > Platycarya longipes. Next base: position 3,124,633 of record CM071792.1, read on the forward strand.
GAGATGAAATATCGAGGCGTAGATATTGTACACATTTCCTCGGAGTTTGGAATTTATTTGACCATTCAGTGCATTCACACCATAGAAATTCAGAAAAGACTTGCGTTATTTTTTATAGTCAATGAACTATTACGTTATTCAAATAGTTGGGATAAGATTAAAAAAAAAATAGTTGGGATGAGAACTGATACTTGTAGGAATCTAACGAGCTGAGTCAAGGTCTTCTTAAATAATGGAATGACGATTACTACCTACCGTAAGGACATTTAATTAATTATAAAGAAATAATTGTAGTTGACCATTTTCTCTTGTAAACTTGTCGTCAACGGTTTGCATCAAAATTTAGAGGGTAGTACATTTCAAGATAGTCATTATGTAAATAAATTATATATATATATATAATAGAATTGTAGTGTATCTTTATGTCAAGAGCATGATGACATAAGTATCTTTATTCTCTCTTAGCTTTATGGAGCAATGTGTACTCCTATGAATGAAAAGAAGCTCTATACTTTTTATCATGTTCACTTTCAAACCACTTTCTTTGAGAGAAAGTTTAAGAGAGAGGAAGAAAGATGAGTGGCTTTGCTTTTTTTAGGTGGCCAAGTTTAAGAGGTGGTTTGGATTCAAAAATAAGTTTTATTATTTATAATTCATTTCAATTCATTTTAACTAATTTCAATTCTACTATTTATAACTCATTTCATCTCATTTTTAAATTCAAGCAAAATCTAAAACATAGAGGAAGTTAGACGTACGTGCATTCGGCGCTATTTTTTCCAATATCTCTATCTCCAATAATGCAATTAACCTTGAAGTAGGAACCCATGCAGTAGGCAAATGGATATATATTTCATCACCATGGAAGACTTTCTAGATAGTCATCGCTGGACATATGTGAATATCATTAAGAGACGAAATGCAAAACAAATTACTTAATAAAGAGAAAAGGTTGAGACCGGATGGATGTCAAATTAAGTTTCACACAGGCCAATCATTAAGTATCACATCAGCAATTCAAAAAAATTAAGCGGCACTCGCATACACCAATACTTTCTCCCTCTTCTTCTCTCTCTTCCTCTTCCTCCCCCTGCCATCTGCAAACGTCGAGAAAAGCCCCGGTCCATCTCTGTCTCATTTTCGGTTCCTCTCACCTCTACACTTTCCTGCCTCTTCTTCTTCTCTCTCTAGCTCTCTCTTTCTCCTATTGTTTTGATATTTCTTTTTTTTATGGATTTTGTGAGCAAAGCTTCTGGTGTCAGACTTTGATTTTAACTTCCCTCTTACATTTCATGTTCACGGCTTTCTCACCCTTTACTTCAGTTACTTTGTTTACCTATATCCTGCAACTCATAAATTCTGTTTTGATTTTCCTTGATTTGGTTGATTGATGCATCCAGATCTGGTAGACTAACAATTACTGGAGTGCAAATGGGGGAGGCAGTGGATGAGAGAAGGAGAAGAAGACTCTTGGGTGTATGCGGGTCCAGTTAAACTTTTTTTAAAATATCTCTGTGGCATTTGATGATTGGCCCATCTGGCCCGTAGCGCCACCCTGGCGTCCATATGTCGCTATTTGGAAATGGTGTGTCCATATGCAGCCATATGAAGTTCACAAGCGAGTTTATAATTATAAGGAAAAAATTATAAGTTATAATTATTGGTTGAAATATAGGATACTGAAAATGATGATTCAGAGGAGAAATAACTGATTTTGAGGTTGAAAAGGTGACCACCAAGCAAAGCTGGAGACCAATATATACGTGCGCGCCGAATTAAACTAACAAATGGGAGTCATATGCATGATTTTAATATAAAACAGCTTTGGAAACTCGCTTTGGAAACTCGCGAATGTATAAGAATTTTCATATAAAACAGCTCTTATTATTCCATAATATAGAGTATAAAACATGCTGTAATTTTCGTTTCGATTTGGTCTGATTTGTTCAATTTATTTTATGTATATACAGCGAAGCATGATCTTCAATAGGCTTCTATTTGTTAGGATGTAAGCATTAAGAATTCCCTGTCTCCACAACTAGGAATAGAGCAAATGCCTCAAGCCACCAGCAAATGCCTCAAGCCACCAGGATAGTCTATAGAAGTATAGATCAACTATATATTATAAGTGGCACCCTTGGGATCCCGTGTCTCCTTGATAGCCAAAAAATAAGTTGTAAGGTCCAAATTGAAATTTTGTCCCAAAAAAAGACTGAAGTCTTCAACCGTTTGAATAGTACTAGAATTTTTGTTCGAAACGTATATGTAAGGAAGATGAATTTTGTCCCTAATAAAGTATCCGTTTGAAGATTTACTAAAACATTCGAACGTAATAAAATAAAAATTTGAAAGGATATTATATATATATGGTCGAAAGAGAAATTAGTGTGCTAAGTGACTAAATTTAGTGGGACATTGACCTATAGTTCAAACAATTTACTGCACTGTTTGAATATTGTTTGAGAAAATTTGAAAAAATTTTAATAATTAAAAATTAAAAAGTAATTTGTATTTGAATATGGTTTGAGAAGAAAATTATGAAAAGTTTTGAGATCATCATCTCATTTCATCTAATCTAAGTGCCCAAACATAGCCTAGAAATCAATGATTGGAAAGTTTCATCTTTAATTTTGTCCATCTCTATCCAAAATCACCATTATCATTGAGTCAAGGTCTTCTAATGGGTCTGTATTTTGCATGTACTCCATCTCTACCACCACTATCATTGAGTCGAGTTCTTCTAAAATAATGGAACCACGATTACTACCTACTATAAGGACATGGCATTATGACTAAGGAATATCGAAGACTTCTTAGAACCCAGAATGCACGGATATACACGTCATCACCATGGAAGACTTTTCAAGATAGTAATCCGTGGAAAAATGCATAAATGGAAACCTAGCAAAATTATTGTCTCGAACACTTAATTATTATCTCGAACACTTTTTGGAACCCGAAGACCCAGGTCTTCTAATGTCCATCTCTATCACCATTATCATCGAGTCGAAGACTTCTTGAAACCCAGCATGCACGTAAGACTTTTCAAGATAGTAATCCATGGAAATATGCATAAATGGATAAAGGAAGAGAAGAAAATGCGAACAAATTATACATATAAAAAGTTATATGGAAATGACGTCCATCTATCACTAATTTGCAGCTATATGATGTCAGCTTATTATATATATATATATATGTGTGTGTGTAAGTATGTAACTTAATCTATAAGAATAAATAATAAATAATAAATAATATGTTTATAATAAATCAATATTCACATTCATATTTAAGAATATAAAAGTTTATATCGGGAGACACAAAGAATGATTTTTAAATTTCATGTTATATTAATTTTATAATATGTGTACTATATCTAGCATAAAAAATTAAAAAATTAAAAAATATTTAATATAAAAAATTAAATATATATTTTGCTTGGATTTAGTCTAATTAATTCGGTTTTCAAGACTCGCTTTTCAAGTCTTGAAAACCGATATCAAACCAGTTTTTAATCAGTTTTGATTTCTAGGAGCCGAATTAATTGGGCGAACCGGTCCGATCCAAACAGTATGTTTGGTTTTTTTCTTAACTGTCCTTGTTTTTAACATTTAAAAAACGATTTTAGGGTAAGTGGACTAGCTTTATTTTATCTTTTTCAATCATATGTGTTACTTGGAAATTCTAGGTTGGGCAAGGAAAGATGAGCGAAATGGCACACACATTAGCATTTTGGCCATAATTTTGTTAACATATACATTCATAATCGCATGTATGACCCTAATATATATATACATACATATATATATATATATATATATATATATATATATAAGCTCTCTATGAAGCATACATTGTGCTCACCACGCTACACCTAGTGGTCTCCTTAGCTATTTAAGTCCAGCTTGTAGGCTTCATAAGATATATTCAATTTTTACAAAACATCGCAATCTTAAAATTTATCTCGAATTTTTCTCTCTGTTTGTGTTTCTCTCAATCTCTAGCTTATATTGTTTAGTTAGTTATCAAAATAATCCTTAATATTGGGCTCCAGTGTCGGATAAAAGCCATGCTATATGATATTTTGAAGGAGAATTAGTGCATCATGTTTAGGTAGTGAGATGTGATTATTTTGTGAACAGTAATTAAATAATTTGTACATAGTAGTGAAATTATTTAAGATAATATGATTTATTTGATTTTAGAAAGAGAGAGAGAGAGAGAGAGAGAGAGAGAGAGAGAGAAAGTTGAATGCAAATATTATAAAGTTAAAAAGACGTTGTTTGAATATAATATAATTCTTTAATCTTATTTTTATTTTGAAATTTAAAAAGGTTTTATTATTATTATTGTTGAACCCAAGGTTTCAAGTCTCGTATTTACGTATAAATTTTGATGATAACAAATAATATTGAAAACTCAAGCTCAAGTTGTCTATGCATGAAGGGAGCTAAACACATCAAGAAATCAAGCATGAGCAAGAAAGATATCAAGTCTACAAATGAAGCTCATAGATTATTTTTGTACATCTCTTGATAAAATTAGAAATTGGATTAAGGCTCCAAATTACTCTTTTTTCTCATAAAACATCAAATTACTTTTTCCACATATGCAAGACATTTTTAAATGTCTTAGTTTTGAAAATTATGTTTTTCACATGTGCATAACACCATCAAACAAAATAATTTCGAAAATTATATTTTTTTATAAAAACTTGATTTTATAAGATGATTGATTATCATATTTGACATGTGCATATTTTGTTTGAAAGTCTTGAAGGGAGGTGGTGTGTTTTTTTGACTAATGCAAAAGGTAGATGATTTTGTTTGAGAATCTTAAAGGGTGGTTGTGTGTTTTTTTGACAAATATAAAAGATAGATGATTTGTTTGAAAATCTTAAAGGGTGGTTGTGTGTTTTTTTGACATATGCAAAAAGAAGATGATTTGGTTTGAAAAATAAATCATGCTCATTTTGTCTTGTATGAAAAGCAAAAGATTAGGTTTGATTTCTTTGAAAAATGAATGGAGTTGTCTTTGACAAATGCAAAAAGGAAATGTTTTTATTTGAATTTTTTGAAAAGTGAATAGTGCTCTTATTTGACATGGGAATCTTTTCAAATTTGAAATTGAAGACTCATTTACCTATAAATAGCTCACTTGAGTTTTGCAAAAATGACAACAAGAGCTTACACATCTATTGCTAAATTTTGCATCATTCTTTCAAAGCTCTCATTCTCTCTTTTCTAAAGTTTTGAGCCTTAATTCTTGTTCTTGTTGAGAGAGATATAGTTTGTGCTGTATTGTTCTTATTTCACTCATTGAGGAGTGTTTTCTGATAGCCTACCCACTATCAATTCTTGTATCAGTAAGAGGGTGTGTATAACCCTTGTGTGTGTAGAAGGTGTTCTACACGGGGAATAGTTAAATCACCAAGTGTGAGGTGATTGGAAGTAAGAGGGTGTGTATAACCCTTGTGTGTGTAGAAGGTGTTCTACACAGGGAATAGTTGAATCACCAAGTGTGAGGTGATTGGAAGTGTAGAGGGTGTTCTACACGAAATCTTTGGAGCGGTGCTGCTCAAAGGTGTAATAGGTTTCTATCTCCACCTAAAGGAGATTGAATAGTGGATTTGGGAATCCTCAAGGGGTAGCTTGAGGCGAGGACGTAGGCAGTGGGGCTGAACCTCGTAAAAATACTGAGTTTGCTTTCTCTTACCCTACTCTTTATATTTCCTACTGCTTTACATTTTGGTTATATTTTATATTGTATATTTAGTTTATAAGTATTAATTTTTTAATATAACCCAATTCACCCCCCCTCTTGTGTTAGTCATCTGGGCAACAAGTGGTATCAGAGCTAGAGCTCTATTATAAGATTAACTATCTTTTGAGTTAAGATCTTATGGCTAACATTGCAGCTTCATTTGGTGAAGGTCAATCTAGCAGTCGGCCTCCACTCTTTTGTGGAGACAATTACTCATTCTGGAAAGTTAGAATGAGAATATTCCTTCAGGCTCAAGGTCGAGAAATCTGGAAATGTATTGTAAATGGACCTTATATTCCAACAAAAGTAGTTGATGGAGTAAAGGTCAAAAAGGAAGAAGAAGAGTTTAATCGTGAAGACGATAGACTTTATACTTTGAATTTAACTGCTATGAATTTATTATATAATGCTCTCAATGGTAATGAATTTAATAGAGTAATGACTTGTGCTACAGCAAAGGAAATTTGGGATAACTTGGAAGTTACTTACGAAGGAACTTCTCAAGTCAAGGAATCAAAAATTTATATTCTTACTCATGAATATGAAATGTTTAAGATGAATGATGATGAATCTATTTCTAGTATGTACACTCGTTTTACTAACATCATAAATAGCTTGACAGCTCTTGGCAAAGTTTATTCCAAAGTGGAGCTAGTAAGAAAAATTCTCAACTCTCTACCAAAACGTTGGGAATCAAAAGTGACAGCGATTCTTGAAGCTAGAGACCTCAAGAAGCTCGAAATGAATGAACTCATCGGGTCACTTATCACCCATGAGTACACATTGAAAAGAGGAGAAGAAGAAGGAAAGTCAAAGAAGAGCTTGGCACTTAAAGCTGTTCCACATGAAAGTAAAAGTGATGAAGATGAGGAAAATGACGACAAAGATGAAGAAGTTGCGATGATAACAAGAAGAATTCAGAGGTTCTTAAAGAAAAATAAAACTCCTCCAAGGAAATCCTTCAATAAGTTTTCCAAGAAAGATTCAGGTAAAAATGACACTTTAATTTGTTATAAATGCAATAAACCCGGTCATATCAAGTCAGATTGTCCTCTGCTAAAGAAAGATCGAAACAAAAGCAAAAAAGCAATGAAAGCTACGTGGAATGATGATTCAAGTAGCTCAGATAGTGAAGCAAGCAATGGAGAATCAGGAAATCTTTGTCTTATGGCTAAAGATGACATTGAGGTAACAAATTTTGATAATATTGAAGATCCTTCATATGAAGAATTGCAAAATGTTTTAGAAGAAGTATATGAGGAATTTGAAAAATTGGGTATCAAGTATACTGTTTTGAAAAAGAAAAATTCTTCTTTAACAAACGAAATTGATATTTTAAGAAAAGAAAATATTGTTTTGAAAGATGAAAATTTTGAGTTGAAGAAAAAGAAAACTGATTTAGAAAATATTATTGAAAACTTTACGAATGGAAAAAGAAATTTTGAAAAACTTCTTGGTAGTCAAAGATGTGTTTTTGATAAGGCAGGCTTGGGATATATGCCAAAACAAAAATATAAACCTTATAAAAACTTCTTTGATAATCCTTCTACATCAAAGTCCAATATTCAAAATTCTTTTCATAAAAATAATTTTGTTAAAAAAAGATACTATTATAATCACTCAAGTTCTTCATATATGTCACATGCTATTTGCAATTTTTGTAATAGAAATGGTCATAATTATCTTGTTTGTCCTATTAGAAGAAAACATACAATGACTATTAGGGCCATATGCGTACCTAAATATCTTGTTTCTTCTAATACTAATAAATAAAGGACCCAAAGAACTTGGGTACCGGAAATTGTTTTTAATTGCTTTTGTAGGTATGCATGAAGTATTCTACAGGTAAAAATAAATGATTTTTAGACAACGGATGCTCAAGATACGTGACAGAAGACAAAACTAAATTCATTGACTTCACTTCTAAAGAAAAAGGATGTGTGATATTTGAAGACAATTCAAAAGAGAAGATCATGGAAATAGAAGGAAAGATCATCAAGACTTAGTACAAGATGCAACCAAATAGTGGAAACATGTGAAAGATCATCCAGCGGAATAAATTCTAGGAGAACCTTCACGAGGTGTAAGTACTCGATCATCTCTTAGAAATATTTATAATCACACTGTTTTTCTATCTCAAATTAAATCCAAAATATTGATGAAGTACTTATTGATAAATCATGGATTCTAGTTATGCAATAAGAGTTAAATCAATTTGAAAGAAATAATGTATGGACATTTGTTCCTAGACCTAAAAATTATGCTGTTATTGGAACAAAATGGGTTTTTAGAAATAAGAAAGATGAGTCTAAAATCATCACTAGAAACAAGGCTCGACTTGTAGCCCAAGGTTTCAATCAAGAGGAAGAAATCGATTATGATGAGACATATGCACCAGTCACAAGATTAGAAGTTATTCGAATGCTACTTGCATATGCTTGTTATAAAGATATCAAATTTTTTCAAATGGTTGTTAAAAGTGTTTTCTTAAATAGTTTTTTTTAAAAGGTTTTTCAAGAAGAAAAATCGATATAACTCTTTTAATCAAATATATTCTTCTAGTTCAAATTTATGTAGATGATATAATATTTGGTGCTACTAATGAAAATATGTGTCAAGATTTTGCTAAGAATATGCAGAAAGAATTTGAAATGAGCATAATGGGAGAACTTAATTTCTTTCTCGGATTGCAAATCAAGTAATTGGAACATCAATGAGTCCAACCACTAAACTTGATAAAGATGAAAGCGGTAAGCCAGTTGACTCAAAGGTATATTGAGGTATGATTGATAGTTTATTATATTTGATAACTAGTAGACTTGATATTATGTTCAATGTATGTTTATGTGCACGTTTTCAATCATTTCCGAAACAATCTCATTTGATTGCAGTCAAGCGGATTTTTAGATATTTTGCCAGTACCATTGACTTAGAGTTATGGTATCCTAAACACACTTCTTTCGATCTTATTAGTTATTCAGGTACCGATTATACTAGTTGCAAAGATGATCGAAAAAGTTTTAGTAGAACATGTCATTTCTTAGGTCATGCACTAGTTTCCTGGTTTAGTAAAAAACAAAATTCTGTTGCACTATCTACTGCTGAGGCAGAATATGTTGCTGCGGGTAGTTGTTGTGTCCAAGTTCTTTACATGAAGCAACAACTTGAGGATTTTAAACGTATGTACAATCACATTCCAATCAAATGTGATAATACAAGTGGTATAAATCTTTCAAAGAATCCAATACAACAATCTCGGACCAAAGTGCAGAAGGGCGATATTGCATTAGAATTCACTAGTACACATGATCATTTGGCAGACATTTTTACAAAACCCCTACCAGAAGATAGACTACGCATGATTAGAAGAGAAATAGGAATTATGCATGCCATCAATATCTGCTAGATACTTTTATTCCATTAACTCAAATGACCTACAGAAACTTGAGACATTTAGCCTCATCATTCAAATGCATTTGCTCCTCATAAATCATCATGCCATCCTTATCTAAAGGATTAGGCAATCGAAATGCAGAGGCAAGTAAGGATTTTAAATCCTTATTCTGTTGTTTTAAGTCTACTATTTTTTTATTAGACTCTTGAACAAGTCGTTGAAGAATATCGATCTTCTCATTAAGCTTCTCTATCTCGCGGGTTTTGGACTGCAACTGAGCAGAAAAAGAAACTATGGAAGATGAGTATCGAGTCCCGAGACCCACAAGCTCGTAAATGGCGTCATGATCTGATTTATTAGCTAAATCAGTCTCTTGTTGCTTCATGGCACCCACGACAGATGCAGAAATAGATTGAGACTGAGGTGAAGGATACCTCAAATCTTGATCAAGAGAATCACTGAAGGGAAATCTACGAGCCATTGAAAATTTGTAAAGTGAGAATGAAGATGAACTACAACAATGAGAAGAAGATTTGATGCGGATTAGATAAAGCTAAGTATTGCTTTTATAAAGATGGAAATAAGTAAAAGACAAACTGACATCTCTTCAAATCTTACTTAGTCAAGCTTACAAGATATGCCGGATGCATATTGTCAAAAGTTACCGAACTTAGCTAGCGAGATTAATTATAATTGTCCCCGTTTCTCTCGTGAAACGCTGCCATTATCTGCTGATGTTGACTCTGTGCTTGAACTCTTACTCGTTCCGATTCCTCTATTTGAAGTTTCAGAAAACGAGCCAATTCCGTCAAATCTTTATTTTCTTGCTTTAACCTCTTATTCTTTCTGCCTTTATTTACAAGCTTTTGATGCAGAACAGATATTTGATTGTTAAGTCGATCAACCTCATTTGCCCTCGCTAGTAATCTCCGAGACATGGTCGTAACAGAGGCAGCATATTGAGCACTGAGAGTTCTTGATGCTGCAACAACCTCAGAATCAGTTTTATTTGAAAAATGCATCTCTGCTTCTATCATGGTATTGACAACCTCATGAGATAAAATGACTGGTTGAGACGGTTCCTGATTCAAATCCGGAAGATTATTAGATAAAATTTTCTCCGCCATTCTATCGTTTTGAATAAACAGAAACCGGATCAATGAGTGGGGTGAAAATTTATTTGAGTATCCAATAGGTGAAAACGGTCTTTTAAACGACAACTTTCAAATCTCGATAATATTTAATTTTTCAACAATATCACGCGGATTTGAATCTGCTTTCGCACCGACTGCTAGAGCTAGGCCACCTTTGTAGGTTTTATCAGACACGCGTGGCTCCTGCACCGAACTGTCAGAGTTAGACTTCCAACATTTGCAGGTTTTGTCGGACATACATGGCTCTGCACCGCATTGCCAGAGCTAGGCTTGCAGCTTTTGCTGTCTTTGTCGGACACGGATAATTTTAATTATTCAACTTCAAATCTCTGGAATATCTAATTCGTCAATAACATCAAGCGGATTTAAATCTTCTTCCGCACCGAGATGATAAAATTCGGCTTCAACCTTTGCAGGTTTTGTCGGGCACGGGTGGTTCCAACTTCTACTCTCTAACGTACCGTTTTATTTGATTATTGCTTATTACGAAAAAAAAAAAAAAAAAATTTATTGAAACTAATTACGGTTCCTTTTTAATGATGCCAAAAGGGGGAGAAGTCTTATACTAGTATTATACTACCCTGTTATATATGCTAGAATCATGTTTATATTTTTCTTGAAATACTAACGCATATTTTCAGGGGGAGCTTAAGTATTACTGCAGGTCGCAGATTTCTACTAAGTATTTGTCATCATCAAAAAGGGGGAGATTGTTGAACCCAAGGTTTCAAGTCTCGTATTTACGTATAAATTTTGATGATAACAAATAATATTGAAAACTCAAGCTCAAGTTGTCTATGCATGAAGGGAGCTAAACACATCAAGAAATCAAGCATGAGCAAGAAAGATATCAAGTCTACAAATGAAGCTCATAGATTATTTTTGTACATCTCTTGATAAAATTAGAAATTGGATTAAGGCTCCAAATTACTCTTTTTTCTCATAAAACATCAAATTACTTTTTCCACATATGCAAGACATTTTTAAATGTCTTAGTTTTGAAAATTATGTTTTTCACATGTGCATAACACCATCAAACAAAATAATTTCGAAAATTATATTTTTTTATAAAAACTTGATTTTATAAGATGATTGATTATCATATTTGACATGTGCATATTTTGTTTGAAAGTCTTGAAGGGAGGTGGTGTGTTTTTTTGACTAATGCAAAAGGTAGATGATTTTGTTTGAGAATCTTAAAGGGTGGTTGTGTGTTTTTTTGACAAATATAAAAGATAGATGATTTGTTTGAAAATCTTAAAGGGTGGTTGTGTGTTTTTTTGACATATGCAAAAAGAAGATGATTTGGTTTGAAAAATAAATCATGCTCATTTTGTCTTGTATGAAAAGCAAAAGATTAGGTTTGATTTCTTTGAAAAATGAATGGAGTTGTCTTTGACAAATGCAAAAAGGAAATGTTTTTATTTGAATTTTTTGAAAAGTGAATAGTGCTCTTATTTGACATGGGAATCTTTTCAAATTTGAAATTGAAGACTCATTTACCTATAAATAGCTCACTTGAGTTTTGCAAAAATGACAACAAGAGCTTACACATCTATTGCTAAATTTTGCATCATTCTTTCAAAGCTCTCATTCTCTCTTTTCTAAAGTTTTGAGCCTTAATTCTTGTTCTTGTTGAGAGAGATATAGTTTGTGCTGTATTGTTCTTATTTCACTCATTGAGGAGTGTTTTCTGATAGCCTACCCACTATCAATTCTTGTATCAGTAAGAGGGTGTGTATAACCCTTGTGTGTGTAGAAGGTGTTCTACACGGGGAATAGTTAAATCACCAAGTGTGAGGTGATTGGAAGTAAGAGGGTGTGTATAACCCTTGTGTGTGTAGAAGGTGTTCTACACAGGGAATAGTTGAATCACCAAGTGTGAGGTGATTGGAAGTGTAGAGGGTGTTCTACACGAAATCTTTGGAGCGGTGCTGCTCAAAGGTGTAATAGGTTTCTATCTCCACCTAAAGGAGATTGAATAGTGGATTTGGGAATCCTCAAGGGGTAGCTTGAGGCGAGGACGTAGGCAGTGGGGCTGAACCTCGTAAAAATACTGAGTTTGCTTTCTCTTACCCTACTCTTTATATTTCCTACTGCTTTACATTTTGGTTATATTTTATATTGTATATTTAGTTTATAAGTATTAATTTTTTAATATAACCCAATTCACCCCCCCTCTTGTGTTAGTCATCTGGGCAACAATTATTTATTTTGAAATTGAGAAAGTTTTAATACTTAAGTAATGATTAGATGAAAATCAGATTTGGGATTTGAAATTATAATGTGTTTTATGTTTGAATGATATTTAGGAAGGATATTACAAAAAGTTTTGAGTTCATCATCTCAACTATTAATCTAAGTGCCGAGACATAGGCTAAAAATCAATAATCAAAACTTTCTCATTTTGTCCATCTCTATCATCACCATTATTACTGAGTCAAGGTTTTCTAAAATAATGGAATCGTGATTACTGCCTGCTATAAGTTGTGAGAAGTTTGGAAAATTTTGACAATGATGTATATTCAAATGAGTCTTTAAGGGAATGTTTGGCAATGAGATAATATAAGAATTCTGTTGTGAATGGTAGTCAAATGGTTTGATTTAAAATATTTAATTGGATATTAGGAAATCAGGGAAAAGGAATGAATAGAAATATTATAAAATTTAAATATTGCTAAAGTTTTTAATATAATTTGAAAAAGTTATATTGTTTTTGTATTTTATTTGATAGTTTTAGAAAATTGTAATGATTACGTAAAGACTAGATGGAAAAGTTAAAAATTTGAAATTGAAGAGTATTTGTGTTTTAGAAGGAAATTAGGAATGTTTTGATCAAACAAGTCCCAATGAGACTTTCATTCATGTTGATTGTCATAATTTAATTTGTAAGAGATGTTGAAAATTAAATTCTTTTCTAAATTAACTAAAATTTGACGTATCAATAATTTGATGATGCATCTCTCCGTCTCTCACACCAACTTACAAATACAAATTTTCTTAAAATTCTAGAATTATATAAAAATGTTTGAGAATATTCCTCGTTCACCCCCACCTTGATTGGCCCTCTCTTAACTCGAGTCAAGATGAAATTAAGCAAAGGAAGTTGGCCGGGTTTATAAGAATTTTAAAGCAAAAGATTGAAAACAGAGTCAGTCATACTAAAAATCAATGATTCAAAAGCTACATCTCTTTTTCCAATATCTCTATCTCCATTATATTTATGACTGAGTCAAGATCTTCTAGTCATACTCAAATAATGCAATTAACCTTGATTTCTACACGCTATAATAAGGACATGTCATTAATAAGATCGAAGACTTGGAGGAACCCATGCAGTATGCGTGGATATATACTTCATCAACATGTAGGAAGACTTTCTAGATAGTCGTCGCTGGAAGTATGCGTATATGAAGAGAGGAAATGCAAAACAAATTACTTAAAAATAAATAAATAAATGGCGTCCATATGTCGCTATTTGAAAATGGTGTGTCCATATGCAGCCATATGAAGTTCACAAGCGAGTTTAAATAGTTAGGAAAAAATGATAACTTATAATTATTGCTTGAAATATAGGATACTGAAAAAATTAAGTATCTTGCGACAAAATCATGAATAAAACAGAGAAATAACTTAAAATGATGATTCAGAGGAAAAATAACTGATTTTGAGGTTGAAAAGGTGACCACAAAGCAAAGCTAAATTGGAATCATATGCATGATTTTAATATCTGTAGCTAAAAGTTATGAGCAAATGGATATGAATTGTGGTCTGTTTAGAGCAATAGCTTTGGTGACTCGCGAATGTATAAGAATTTTCATATAAAACAGCTCTTATTATTTCATAATATAGAGTATAAAACATGCTGTAATTTTCGTTTCGATTTGGTCTGATTTGTTCAATTTATTTTATGTATATACAGCGAAGCATGATCTTCAATAGGTTTCTATTTGTTAGGATGTAAGCATTAAGAATTCCCTGTCTCCACAACTGGGAATAGAGCAAATGCCTCAAGCCACCAGGATGGGCATTACGACAAATGATCTCCAATAGTCTATAGGACAGATAATTTATAAAAGCCAAAAACAAAAAACAAAGAGATATAGAAGTATAGATCAACTATATATTATAAGTGGCACCCTTGGAATCCCGTGTCTCCTTGATAGCCAAAAGTGGGCCCGGATCCAGAATGTACGTAATACGCATTATATATCTTTTCGTGGGTCAACCACTTTACGTGATATATGCGTGTCAATTAAACATTTTCTACACAGCCTCCAATCTCCATCCGGCCGGGTATCTAAAATCAAAATAAAATTTGAGTTTGAGACTTTAGGTTAGTAGTATACATTATAACAAAAACGAGATTTTTGGACTCTTTCTTTGGACGAAAGAAAAATCATCCCAAAAAATAAGTTGTAAGGTCCAAATCGAAATTTTGTTCCAAAAAATGACTGAAGTCTTCAACCGTTTGAATAGTACTAGAATTTTTGTTCGAAACGTATATGTAAGGAAGATGAATTTTGTCCCTAATAAAGTATCCATTTGAAGATTTACTAAAACATTCCAACGTAATAAAATAAAAATTTGAAAGGATATTATATATATATATGGTCGAAAGAGAAATTAGTGTGCTAAGTGACTAAATTTAGTGGGACATTGACCTATAGTTCAAACAATTTACTGCACTGTTTGAATATTGTTTGAGAAAATTTGAAAAAAATTTAATAATTAAAAATTAAAAAGTAATTTGTATTTGAATATGGTTTGAGAAGAAAATTATGAAAACCTTGAGATCATCATCTCATCTCATCTAAGTGCCCAAACATAGCCTAGAAATCAATGATTGGAAAGTTTCATCTTTAATTTTGTCCATCTCTATTCAAAATCATCATTATCATTGAGTCAAGGTCTTCTAATGGATCCGTATTTCGCATGTACTCCATCTCTACCACCTCTATTATTGAGTCGAGGTCTTCTAAAATAATGGAATCACGATTACTACCCGCTATAAGGACATTGCATCATGACTAAGGAATATCGAAGACTTCTTGGAACCCAGAATGCACGGATATACACGCATCACCATGGAAGACTTTTCAAGATAGTAATCCGTGGAAAAATGCATAAATGGAAACCCTAGCAAAATTATTGTCTCGAACACTTAATTATTATCTCGAACACTTTTTGGAACCCGAAGACCCAGGTCTTCTAATGTCCATCTCTATCACCATTATCATCGAGTCGAAGACTTCTTGGAACCCAATATGCACGTAAGACTTTTCAAGATAGTAATCCATGGAAATATGCATAAATTGATAAAGAAAGAGACGAAAATGCAAACAAATTATACATATACAAAGTTATATGGAAATGGCATCCATCTATCATTAACTTGCAGCTATACGATGCCAGCTTATTATATATGTGTGTGTGTAAGTATGTAACTTAATCTATAAGAATAAATAATAAATAATAAATAATATGTTTATAATAAATCAATATTCACATTCAAATTTAAGAATATATAAGTTTATATCGGGAGACACAAAGAATGATTTTTAAATTTCATGTTATATTAATTTTATAATGTGTACTATATATAGCATAAAAAATTAAAAAATATTTAATATGAAAAATTAAATATATATTTTGCTTTGATTTAGTCTAATTAATTCGGTTTTCAAGACTTGAATCAAGACTCGCTTTTCAAGTCTTGAAAACCGATGTTTTTAATCAATTTTGATTTCTAGGAGTCGAATTAATTGGGGGAATCGGTCCGGTCCAATCATTATGTTTGGTTTTTTTCTTAACTGTCCTTGTTTTTAACATTTAAAAAACGATTTTAGGGTAAGTGGACTAGCTTATTTTATCTTTTTCAATCATGTGTTACTTGGAAATTCTAGGTTGGGCAAGGAAAGATGAGCGACATGCCACATACATCAGCATTTTGGCCATAATTTTGTTAACATATACATTCATAATCGCATGTATGACCCTAATATATATATATATATATATATTTATTTATATGTATATAGAAGCTCTCAATGAAGCACACATTGTGCTCACCACGCTACACCTAGTGGTCTCCTTAGCTATTTAAGTCCGGCTTGTAGGCTTCATAAGATATATTCAATTTTTACAAAACATCGCAATCTTAAAATTTTTCTCAAAGTTTTCTCTCTTTTTGTGTTTCTCTCAATCTCTAGCTTCTATTGTTTAGTTAGTTATCAAAATAATCCTTAATATTGGGCTCCAGTGTCGGATAAAAGCCATGCTATATGATATTTTGAAGGAGAATTAGAGCATCATGTTTAGGTAGTGATTAGATGTGAAGATTTTGTGAACAGTAATTAAATAATTTGTGAATAGTAGTAAAATTATTTGAGATAATATGATTTGTTTGATTTTAGAAAAAGAGAGAGGGAGAGAAAGTTGAATGCAAATATTATAAAGTTAAAAAGACGTTGTTTGAATATAATATAATTCTTTAATCTTATTTTTATTTTGAAATTTAAAAAGGTTTTATTATTATTTTTTATTTTGAAACTGAGAAAGTTTTAATAATTAAGTAATAATTAGATGGAAATCAGATTTGGGATTTGAAATTATAATGTGTTTTATGTTTGAATGATGTTTAGGAAGGATATAACAAAAAGTTTTGAGTTCATCATCTCAACTATTAATCTAAGTGCTGAGACATAGGCTAAAAATCAATAATCAAAGCTTTCTCATTTTGTCTATCTCTATCATCATCATTATTATTGAGTCAAGGTCTTCTAAAATAAAGGAATCGTGATTACTACCGGCTATAAGTTGTGAGAAGTTTTGAAAATTTTGAGAATGGTGTATATTCAAATGAGTCTTTAAGGGCATGTTTGGCAATGAGATAATATAAGAATTCTGTTGTGAATGGTAGTAAAATGGTTTGATTTAAAATATTTAATTGAGTATTAGAAAATCAGAGAAAAGGAATGAATAGAAATATTATAAAATTTAAATATTTCTAAAGTTTTTAATATAATTTGAAAAAGTTATATTGTTTTTGTATTTTATTTGATAGTTTTAGAAAATTATAATGATTACGTAAGACTAGATGGAAAAATTAAAAATTTGAAATTGACTGAGTCAAGGTCGTCTAGTCAAATAATGCAATTAACCTTGAAATTGAAAATTAAATTCTTTTCTAAATTAACCAAAATTTGACGTATCCATGATTTGATGATGCATCTTTCAGTCTCTCACACCCACCTTACAAATACAAATTTTCTTAAAATTTTAAAATTATATAAAAATGTTTGAAATTCCTCGTTCACCCCCACCTTGATTAGCTCTCTCTTAACTCGAGTCGAGATGAAATTAAGCAAAGGAAGTTGGCCGGGTTTATAAGAATTTTAAAGCAAAAGATTGAAAACAGAGTCAGTCATATTAAAAATCAATGATTCAGAAGCTACTTCTCTTTTTCCAATATCTCTATCTCCATTATATTTATGACTGAGTCAAGGTCTTCTAGTCATACTCAAATAATGCAATTAACCTTGATTTCTACACGCTATAATAAGGACATGTCATTAATAATATCGAAGACTTGTAGGAACCATGCATTAGGCGTGGATATATACTTCATCAACATGCAGGAAGACTTTCTAGATTGTCATCGCTGGAGATATGCGTCCATATGTCGCTATTTGGAAATGGTGTGTCCATATGCAGCCATATGAAGTTCACAATCGAGTTTAAATAGTTGGGAAAAAATGATAAGTTATAATTATTGCTTGAAACATAGGATACTGAAAAAAATTAAGTATATTGGGACAAAATCAAGAATAAAACAGTGAAATAACTTAAAATGATGATTCAGAGGAAAAATAACTGATTTTGAGGTTGAAAAGGTGACCACAAAGCAAAGCTACATTGGAATCATATGCATGATTTTAATATCTGTAGCTAAAAGTTATGAGCAAATGGATATGAATTGTGGGCTGTTTAGAGACTCGCGAATAATTATAAGACTTGCTGTAATTTTGGTCTGTTTAGAGCAATAGCTAGCTTTGGAGACTCGGGAATGTATAAGAATTTTCATATAAAACAGTTCTTATTATTCCATAATATATTATAAAACATGCTGTAAATTTCGTTTCGATTTGGTCTGATTTGTTCAATTTATTTCATGTATATACAGCCCAGCATCTTTAATAGGCTTCTATTTGTTAGGATGTAAGCATTAAGGCCTGGTTTGAATTGGGAGTTGAGATATGATTAGTCGAGATGAAAATAATTAAAATATTAATATAAAGTTCAAATATTTTTAAAATATTATTTTTTAATATAATTTTTTATTTTAAGACTTGAAAAAGATTAATTACTTCATTTATGCTTTACATTATTTTAATTGTGGTTGTAGTCAATGCACTATTACGTTATTGAAATAGTTGGGATAAGAACTTATGGGGACCCAACGAGAGTGTTTGGTGGTGCGGGTGGGGGTGCGGGTGGCCTATTTAAACAAAGCCTTATAGCGAGTCTTATTGTAATTACATCGAGAGTAGAGTTGATCAATAGAGATGGAGCGTTCTTGTTGTTGCCTTCTTATTTTGGTGTGTGTTCAAGCTGCATGTATGCTTTCTGGGTGCTCTGGTTGTTTGGAGGCAGAGCAAAATGCTCTTTTCCTACTCAAAGCCTTCATCAACAAGGAGAGTACTCCTCCTACTACTGATTGCTGCAATTGGACATATGCGATCCAGTGCAGCAATATTACAGGCCGTGTAACCCATATTACTCTTTATGTGTTAATGGCGTATTATGGGAGAAGTACTAGTACTGGATCAGAATATTGGTACTTGAATACCTCTTTGTTTCTTCCCTTTCAAGAGCTCAACTCTCTGGATTTGAGTGGTTTGGGTTACATTAATAATTTGAGGGTATCAAAAGAAGGTCTGTGTATATAACTACTTGTGATAGCATTTCTTCAATTTTTCTTGTGAGATGAGAAATTAGTTGAATATACTTCATTTATTTTGACGTTGATATTACTCATGAATTTTTACCAAAAATTGTAGGTTTGGAAAGATTGTCTGCTTTGACCAAGCTGGAGGAGCTTTACTTGGATGAGAATAACTTCAATGAAAGCATTTTTCCATCCCTTGCCAAGATTTCATCACTCAAGAAACTATCTTTGCGTTGGAATAAGATTAGTGGAAGGGTCCCAATTAATAAAGGTCGGTATATATTGTATTAGCTAGCTATACGTCGTATTTCTTCCATTTTCATCCACCTTATATTTATGTATTAATCTAACCTGATTTATTTTTTACTAATTTTTCTAATGAATAATGGAAGATGATCAAAATTATTGCAGGTTTTAAAATGAGAAAACTAGAGGAGCTTGACTTGGGTTATAATAACTTCACAGACATGAGATTCATTTATAAGATTGCATCACTCAAGATACTACATTTGGAAGAAGCTAAGCTGAATGGGGGACTTAATATACAGGGTAAGTCTCAAAGTTAAACTACTTATCAATTTGCCACATTAAGTTGTTGGCTTTTGTGTACACATAATGTTGTCATGTTTTTGGGTGTACTTCATATGCTATAAGATGGTACTGATTCTTAATAATTTCATTGTACATGATAATTATCTAAAAGCACGTGTTATTGTTTTTTTAGAGCTTGGAAAACTAAAGAACCTACAGGAGTTGTATTTGGAATATTCATCCATCGACAAAAGCTTTCTTCATAAAATTGGAGTGATGACTTCTCTGTATGTATTATCAATGAGAACTTGTGGATTCAATGGCAGCTTACCCAACCAAGGTAGAAACGTTTTTTTCCAAGTATGTTGCTAATCATAAACAAGCTGATCTCAGTAGCATAATTAAAAATTTATTTATTTTTCAGGTTGGTGTGAACTCAAGAATCTGCAAGAGTTAGACCTTGGTGGCAATAATTTTGAAGGGAGATTGCCTTCTTGTATGGCAAACATGACAGCACTTCGAGTATTGAATCTCGAATTCAATAACTTTAATGGAAGCATTTCTCACTCCACCATACCTAGTTTGCGGTCACTTGAGTACCTTTCTCTATCCTATAACCACTTCAACCCAATTACAATTTCCTCCTTTCTTAATCTCTCGGAGATGAAGATATTCATGAGTAATAACAACACACTTGTTGAGGAAACAGAGTCTCAAAGTATGATTCCATACTTTCAATTGAAGGTTCTGTCATTGTCAAGAGGCCTTGCCAGAAGACCCACTAGAACGATTCCCAGATTCCTTCATTACCAATACAAGTTACAAGTAATTGATCTCTCCCACAACAATTTGGTTGGACAGTTTCCCACTTGGTTGCTAGAAAACAATACAAGATTGGAGATTCTTAATTTAAGGAATAACACCTTCAGAAGCACTTTCCAACTACCCTATCATCCTAATCCACATATTCAAAAAATTGATATTTCGAATAATGATCTAGGAGGTCTGATTCCAACGAACTTGAGTTTAGTTTTTCCCAATTTAGTGCAATTAAACATGTCTCAAAATGCGTTTGTAGGCACAATTCCATCTCCTTTAGGTAATTTAGTTTTCTTGATGACTTTGGACTTGTCTAGCAATCATCTCTCAGGAACAATACCAGACCATTTGGCAATGGGTTGCTCCAATTTGGGATACCTCAAGTTGTCAAATAATAATTTCAATGGCCACTTACTTCCTGCCAATAGTAATCTAATTTCCCTTGACTTTTTATATTTGGACAACAATCAATTTTCCGGAAAGATCCCATATAGCTTATCCAACAGTGCTTCCTTGGTGGCATTTGATTTTAGTAGCAACTCTTTGTCAGGCATGCTTCCGAGATGGATTGGCAACATGACACAATTGGTTGAGATTGTTTTGGCCAAAAACCAACTTGAAGGCCCCATTCCGATTGAGTTATGCAAAATCAAATACATTAGATTTCTTGACCTTTCCGAGAATGATTTTTCTGACTTCATACCATCGTGCTTCAATTCATTGGAGATCAAACATGTTCATCTGGGAAAAAATAGGCTCAGTGGTCCCATTACTAGTGCATTCAAGAATAGCTCTGCTCTAGTAACAATAGATCTTAGCTATAACCTCCTAACTGACAATATTCCAGATTGGATCGGAAACCTCTCATCATTAAGCATCCTCCTCTTGAAAGCTAATCACTTACAAGGAAGGATTCCAATTCAAATATGCCTTCTTGGAAACTTAACCTTGCTGGATCTTTCAAATAATAATTTTTTTGGTCCAATACCTCATTGCTTGAGCAACATTAGTTTTGAGGCAATAGACCAAAAATCTGATCCAGGAAGTACACAGAGTTATGGTTTTGGCGGAGAACCATCGTCATATATGGAGGTAAAGACACCAATAAGGCTTGAAAATGATGATGATGATTTTTTCCCGAATGTGGATGCACAACAAGAAATAGAGTTCACAACAAAGAGTAGAAGTTACTTTTGTAAGGGTGAAATTCTCAATTATATGTCTGGAATAGACCTCTCATGCAATTTTTTATCAGGTGAAATCCCACTTGAATTTGGAAACTTGAACAAAATTCGTGCATTGAACTTGTCGCACAACAATCTAACCGGATCAATCCCCCCTACGTTCTCGAAGTTAGAAGTAATAGAGAGCTTGGATCTCTCCCACAATAAGTTGAGTGGCAGCATCCCCTCTCAACTTATAGAGTTACACTTTCTAGCTGTTTTTAGCGTGGCTGACAATAATCTATCGGGCAAAACGCCAGAAAGAAAAGCTCAATTCGGAACCTTCGATGAAAGCAGTTATAAGGGAAATCCTTTTCTGTATGGACCTCCACTACCTGATACTTGGAACAAAACTAGATTGTCATCTAATGACAAAGGAGAAGAAAGTGGTGGTTTCATTGACATGGATTTTTTTTACACAAGTTTCTGGGTGTCTTACACAATAGTGATGTTGGGAATTGTTGCAATTTTGTATATAAATCCTTATTGGCGTCATGAGTGGTTTAGCTTCATTGAAGTGTGCCTCAATAGTTTTTATTGTTCTTTGTTTGGAAAATCTCGTAAGTTGTCCAGTTTTTTCTAAATTATGTAGCCTTGCATAATGATGTGTGCATATGTCTATATGCTCGCTCTTGATTTCAAATCTAAGGTTTATAAGTTTCGATAAATCTTTATGGGTCGACAGTGTATGTATATATATATACACATAGGATTATTATTATTTGCTATTTGCTAGAGTTAAAAAGTTTTGACAAATGAAGAAACAATAAGCATGACTCGTTTGTGTTGACAATGAGTCTATGGCATCATGAATTCCCATTTGACACAAGCTTGACTTCTTCAATTTAGTGTAAGCATATTATGCACCTTCTTCAATCCTGAATGCATTGGAAATTAGAAAAACAATTGATTCCAAAATTGATATGCACATTGACACCACGCACCACTAAGATCCCGGTCTTGAATTTCCAAGGAAATTAAGATACCCTTTATGTTAGTTTGTGACAAATTTATTTTTTATATAATAAATGTTTAATTTGGTCTTAAAAGAAGAAAAGGGGGAAGAAAGAAGAGGAGATCGTAAATACTGTTCATAGAGTAAACTTGATAAAGATTAATCATGTTTGGGAAAATCTATAACAACTAAAATCCTACTAGATTGTAGATTACATTTTGAAGTCTGCTACATACACAAAATAATTACACAAACAATTTCACAATCTGACTTGATTTTATCTGATTTGTTAGATCTTTTTTATAAAATTATAATAAAAATAATTTTATGTTGGAAATATTTTCAAAATAATATATATTATATTAATAATATGTTTGAGAAATTATTTTTGGAAGTTGTGAATTATTTTGAAAAGAGAGAAATAAGAAAAGTTGATAAGCTATTGCTTATATTTATAAAAATTTGGTCCTTGTATTTAATCAAGTCCATTGGTGGCTAAGTGGTATTGTGGCTTTATATTTACCACATGGGCTTGGTTCGAGCCACCTATCTATCAAAGGAGGAGTTTTTTGTTGAATTATTTGAAGAGCCCACGCAGCCCGCCCTTTAGGGCTCAAAGGGAGCGCATGATGCGCTGCCTGGGCAATGCGACAAGGGGCGCGACGCACACGATGGGGCGTGTGTGAGGCGCTGCAACGCATGCGAAATTGGAAATAGCATGCCAAAAGTCGCACCTGCTGGGTTTCAAACCCGTGCAAAATGGTTGGCAGCGGCATCATGACCACTGGATCATGTCCAACCTACATGTTGGTTGGCAACCAGTTTAATACATATACCGGTTTGGATCAGATTACATAAAATGAAAAGTAAATCACTTTTCATTCACATCCTTTGATTCTCTATAAATAAATCCAATGCCATACGAATTTTCAGACATTCTAGAAGGAAATTTCAAAATTCTCTCTTTTAAAAAGATTTCATTTCTTTAAAACTCTTTATTAGGATATATTCGTTTTGAAGAGAATAAATTTCTAATCTCTTGGTTGAATAGCAAAATCTAAGGGTATTTAGAATTTAATTTTGTTGGTGCACAACGCAATTAGTCACAAGCGACTTATTCCGGGTTTCATGTATCTTGAATGCAAATTTACTTGTAATTCGTGTGCATACCAATTACTATTATTGATGGGAGTGAATATTGTCTTAAGGAAAGCGACATTTGTAACGCGATTTGAAGCAAACTTTTTTCTCACTATTTTCTATTTTGCAGTCCCATTGCACAACACTATATAATCTAACAAATCACATAAAGTCACATCAATTTGTAAGATTATTTTTGTATAATTACGTTGTGGTTAGAGTATTTATCTTACCTTAATCATTCAACATCCTAATAATTAACACGACAATAATTAGCACGTTTCAGAAAGAAAAATGGTAATTAGCAAAAGATATTAAAATTAGATATATATATATATATACACACTATATTAAAGGAGAATTCCATTTATCATCCATTTACTATCATTCTCTCAACTGTTACGACATGGTGTGAAATGATTAGTCCATAACTTGGATATAACAAATAATCTCAATCAATATTTTTTCTCAAAAGAAAATTACATCTTCATTGATAATAAAAGTCGCAATATAGATAGATAAGCTATTATACAAATGAGATTGGTGGATCTTTTTCATTATGAAAATCCAATAAACACGATGAAATTTTAATAAGGGATATGCTTCCAGTTACATTGTTGGAGGCTGTTTATTGTGCAATTAATTGCATGTGCAAATTGATTTTGAAATTCATGATGTATTTTAATAGCTTCCCCAATCTCAAGATTATTGTGTCTCTAATGATGCCTTCTGCAATCCAGTATTAACTTCTTTTTTATACCTTCAAAGTTGTTAATGTTCTCTGAGGGTCTCCTTCATTTATAATATTCTTTAGTTGCTTACGTTGAGCTTCTTTCACACTCATGAATGCTACCATTGTTTCTCCTTGATTTAGGTTGCAGCTTCCTAAGTGGACTGCTACTATGAAGGAGATTTTTTGTTATGTGATCTATATATTGCAACTAAGGTGCTACCACTTGCTTTCACTGCAACCTCTAAAGCTATTGAATTTTTTTCTGGGGGAAGGACCAAAGTGATGTTTTGGTTTTGCTCAATCCATTCCCATGCAATATGATTTGACTGATCCTTGCATCTGGATGGGTGTAAAGGTGTAAAAACATGTTTTACACCCATCCAATAATATAGTGCCATATAAGCATTCTAGGGAAACCAAAATTACAGCTGCATTCACCCGATTCAACCCCCCTCTAGCCCACAGAATTCAATTCTCCTACGGTTCTCCTTGCTGCCGACGAACTCCTACGATCTCCTTGCTTGCCGCCAACAATGAGCAACGGCCCCGATTCCAAAAATTTCAAATCGAACAACATTTTCTTTTGACATCACAGAAAACCCATTGCCATGAGCAAACAGGAGGAGAAATAGTAGACTTGAGAAGAAGCCAAACCCATCTTTCTCAAGAAGTTGGAGACAAAGAACCCATCTGTGTTGGGTTGTTGAGAAGCCAAAATTTTGAAGAAAAGTGTGAGAACTAAAATGGAGCCAAAGAAATCGTAACCCATTTGGGAATGAGGTCAAAGATTGAGAAACAATAGAGACTAAATATTGAATACAAAGTCTCCCCAGTTCAAACTCCTCTCTGAAATCTTTCAAACTACCATCACTCGATATAAATGTTATGAGTCTATCCGAGAAAACCAGAAAACAAGTTACTAGTTTCGGCAACTACAAAACCAACACGCCCAAGTCTATTGTGGATATGGAGTTTAAAAAAAAAAATAGTGGAGATCGCAGGAGCTAGTTAGTTTGAAGCTTCTGGAATGCGTATTATCACTTCAGACTGGTTACAGCTTTCCTCTCCATCAATTACTTCGATCATTTCCTCTCCTCCCAATCTCTACACCGATAGGAGTATTTTCCAAGGGAAAAATCATATTTTTCGGGAAGAAGTGATCTGACAATGACAGCTTTGCTTCTTCTTTTTTTCTACCTCGATCCTCAGCAACCAAATGGGTGGCCTTTTCAGCTGTTATTAGTGGTGTGTTTGTCTTTAGCGGCGAAAATGGAGGAGCCCCAGGTCCCACTCCTGTTCGATCTTCAAGTATTTGAGCCCAAGTTCATCTTCGAATCAAAAACAGTACAGCGGATGGAGTTATGGGTCATGACCATTCTCGGATGGAGATTACGCTGTCACGCCCTTTGATTTCCTTGACTCTTTCATCTCCAAACATATTCAACCGCAACGATGCAGTGGTTCGTGTTTCGCAGGTGGTCTTCAACGATAGGGACGGTTGGATTGAGTGAGGAAGTCTGTTAGGGATTTCGAATTGAGAGAGACGAAATTGCAAGCGTTCACGCTGAGATCTGATGCGGGCGAGATCATGGATGTTTAAGCCAAAATGCTGACGTGGCGTTTTTTCATTGGTTGTGTGTAAAAGAGCTTTTCCCCTATGGTTTTTATAGGACTAACTGGCTTATGCTACAAATTGACCCATGGACATTCTTTTGTAAGTGTGAACAATTTGATTTTTGTAATACCAGAGATTATATCTGGCAACAACAGAAAATACTTGGAATTTGTGAGTCTCAACCGTGTCAATTTGGAGTTTGACTTCATAATCTAAGATGTACATAATTCAAGAATTTATATCTTGTCCTCCAAGAGAGGAGATGTTGAGACGCTGAAGAGATTTTAAATGGGTATCGCCCACACTCATTTCGGATTTAAGGCTACGTGGGGAAGGTGACAGGCTGTGTGGGGTTACCATTACAGGAGTAAGGCTGCCAAAGGGAAGCGGTTTCGGGTGGTGTGAACGGTGACATCTCCGGTGGCCGGTGGCGGCTAGGTTTGCGTTGAGCCCGAGTTGCATTTCTTGGTTGGGTTTTTTCCTACGTCGCATCACCTAATTTGAGGGTTGTTCTTCTCATTTAAATAGACCGACCACTCTCCAACGTCTTCCTTATTATAAACATACTATAATAAAAGAGTTGATTTTATAATCAGTCCATCTGTTTTTCTACAAATAGTAGCCCTCAAATCGATGAAGTTCCACATAGCTTCTCACTTTATCTATCATGTACTCCCACTGCATGAGATCACGCACGTTTTCCATTTGCATTCTCTCCTAGGAAACCTAGAAGACAAACTCTTCCCTCTCCGCCACGGTCAACGACGGCCCCCTTCTCCACCACTCTTCCCTCCCTCTTTGTTGATTCTCGCACGGAAACCCCCATTTCCAGAAACCTCCTCATTGTCAAAGGTTTTTTTGGGATTTTGAGGTGTAAAGTTCTTCAATTCAAGATTTTCTCAGAGGGAAAGAACCCAAATGAAATCCAATAGTCAAAGAGAGAGAGAGAGAGAGAGAGAGAGAGAGAGAGAGAGAGAGAGAAGAGCTGAGAAAGATAGAGACGAAATCCATGGAAATGACCATTACCAGAGAATTATCCAATTTTTTTTTTGAGAAAGAGAATTATCAACTCTGGTTCAAAAGATATGTTAGGGTTCCGTTTAAAATCCTCAAAGCAACAGTAATATTCACGGCAATATTCAACAAAGTCACCACAATGCATAAACTCTTAAGAAAACACATGGATGAATAACACACTGATCTCATTAGTAAAAGCTACGATGAAAGGGATTCGATGCCCCTTTTTCTCCAGTCTCTTGCTACTAGCTACAGTACCCAGCCATTCTAGAATAATCATTCCCTATCCTTCGATAAAGACATATACTCTACTAGTGAATGGTACGCTACTAAGAAGGACAAACACCTCGTTTTGGTGAGTCACCAAAACGGGCCGCATTACAATTTATTACCAAGGCCCCCCCATAATGGTAAGACCAGACCATTATGTTAACAAATAGACTAATGCAGACCCATCGACCCACATTCTACGTCGGCCTAGCATCCTAGAGCCTCTTATTTGAAACGGTGTTATTCCTGCATTGAAACGGCATCGTCTAGAGTCAGAAATTAACTTCACTTTAGTTCACTTGTAACTGTACTTGTCGAGCTTCACTCCGGTTCTAGACCTCTAACACTTCGCACCCTTACATTGGCGATCTAGAGTTCCTTACAACTTTCTCTCCCTTTAAAGCACCTTGCCCTCAAGGTGGGGATAGAGTTGCCTTAAGCTCCTTTCCCAAGTATTCTCTTCTTCCTTCAACCCATTCCATTTGACTAGCACTTCGGTGATGGCTCGATTTCCATCTCTTTTCAGTCATCGGGCGATAATGAGCTCTGGCTCGGGTTGCACTTCGTCGTCTGCATCTACTGGTGGTAGAGTAGCTATAGGTTGTATTGTCTTGCCTAGCTTCTTCTTCAGGCAAGACACGTGGAAGGTAGGATGAATCTTGGAGGAACTCGAGAGTTTGAGTCTGTACGCCACTTCTTTGATCTTCATCTCCACCTAGAATGGGCCATAGTAGCGGGGAGCTAACTTCAAATTCTGGTGATGGGCTACAGTTTTCTGACAATAAGGTTGTAACTTAAGGAAAACCCACACTCCTCAAAAGCTCTCTCGGACTTGTGTTTGTTTGCTTGGCTTTTCATCCTGTCTCTGATATGTTTTAGATTCTCTTTCAATAACTTGATTACCCTATCCCGCATCTGTAATATCTGATCAGTTGCATTGTTTGCTAAGAGCCCTGGAATGTAAGAGGTTAACTGGGGTAGGGGATACCCATATAGAGCCTGGAAAGGCGACTTTCTTATTGCAGAATGGTAAGAAGTGTTATACCACCATTCAGCAAAAGGGAGCCAATCTGACAATTTCTAAGGTTTCACACTCACATGTCATCTTAAATTCCCTTCCAGACATTTATTTAACGCCTCAATTTGATCGTCGAATTGGGGGTGGTAAGCTGAACTATGATAAGCGTAGATCCATGTAAAGAGAAGAAGGCTTGCCAAAAAGAACTTAGAAACACTAGATCACGATCTGTCACCACTGTTTAGGGTAATCCATGTAACTTAAACACGTGCTTTAAGAACAAATTAGCGACCCCCACTGCTGTGTAAGGATGTGAAAGGGGTATGAAATGTCCAAACTTAGTGAACCTATCCACAACCATTAGGATCACTTTATACCCATTTGACCTTGGCAAACCCTCTATGAAATCCATAGAAATGTCGGACCAAACTTGCTGTGGTATTGGTAGGGGTTGCAACAACCCCATAGGTGGGCTTGTCTTGTACTTCATGGACTGACAAATTTCACACTCTTTAACCAGCTTTTTTATGTCCTTCTTCATGCCCTTCCACCAAAAATATCTCTTGGAACATTGATAAGTTTTTTAATACCCTGAATGACCCCCTAAGGGGCTGTCATGAATATGCTACATGACTTTAGCCTTAAATTGAGAATCCGTCGCAATAACAATCATCCCCTTTTTCAAAATGATGCATTGCTGCCATTGGAAGCGTTCGGGATAAATAGTGCCAAATTTCAATTTACATAGGAGGTCCTTTAGTTCATGGGACATTTCGTAGCTTGACTTGAGTTCCTCTACCCATTCGGGTGTTGGAAATGAAATTATAGCTAAAGTGCCTTCTTTTGTGACTTCCTCTTCCTCTTTCCTTGATAATGCATCCGCCACCACGTTTTCTTTTCCCTTTTTATACAAAATTGCAAAATCATACTCCATCAATTTACTCACCCATATTTGTTGGGCCAAGGTACCCACCCGTTATTCCAAGAGGAACTTAAGAGTTTGTTAGTCGGTTTTTACTACAAAAGCCCTCCCAAGCAAGTAGCGTCGCCATTTCCTCATTGCAATTACCAATGCCAACAACTCATTCTCATAGGTGGAGAGAAGGAGGGCCTTGCTCATATAAGTAATGGGCTATCCGATTTGCATCAAAACTGCCCCTATACCCTTACCGCTTGCATCACATTCAATTGTAAAAGGTAACGAAAAATCTGGAAGTCTAAGGACCGGAGGTTGTGTCACAGCCCTCTTGAGGTTGTTAAAGGCCTCTATAGCTACCCCATTCCACAAAAAAAGTATTTTTCTTGAGCAAATCTATCAAAGGTGCAACAATCACCCCATATCCCTTAATAAACTTATGATAGTACTCCATTAGACCCAAAAAAACCCCTTAGGGACTTCACGTTGACTAGAGTGGGCTAGTTCCGTTTGAAATCCTCAAAGCAACGGTAATATTCACGACAATATTCAACAAAGTCACAGCAATGCATAAACTCTTAAGAAAATACATGGATGAATAACATATTAATCTCATTAACGAAAGCTACGATAAAGGGGATTTGAGGTCCATTCTTTCTCCAATCTCTTGCTACAAGCTACAGTACCCCAACATTCCAAAATAATCCTTCCCTATCCTTCGATAAAGACATATACCCTATTAGTTGAATGGTACGCTACTAAGAAGGAAAAACGCCCCACTGCCTTACAATTTATTGCCAAGGCCCCCCATAACAATAAGACTAGCCCACTATGTTAACAACTAGACTAATGCAGACCCATCGTCTCACATTCTACGTCGGCTCAGCTTCTTGGAGCCTCTTATTTGAAACGGTGCAATCCCCCATTGAAATGGCATCGTCTTGAGTTAGACATTAACTTCACTTCAGTTCACTTGTAATTGTATTTGTCGAGCTTCACTTCGGTTCTATACCTCTAAAAGCATCCTCATTGGTCTCATCTTTTTTTATCGTTAAAAGTGTACTTTTTGCACACATACAAAAAAAATAATGTCATATTTGATCAAATATGACTAAAAGAAAGTGTGAAAAATAGCATAAAAATACTTTTTGCTTACTTTTTGTTTAACTTTTGAATAGTAAATCATCAAATAAAAAGTATACTTTTGATGATAAAAAAAGATGAGGCCAATGAGGATGCTCTAACACTTCACACTCTTGCATCAGCAATCTAGGGTTCCTCATAAGATAAAAGTCCTAAGTCGGAATTACTTTCCCAAATAAAATCCAGAGTTGGAAGTTGCTTTGTGGAATGGTTGTAATCAGGTAATGCAATGGTTGAAACGAAGCTACGGTGATGAATTAAAAAGAAAGCACGGCAAGTATTTGAACAAAAGCTCGAGTGAGCCATCAGGTTGCTTCTTCCCGTAACAAACTACCTACAGCCATGATAAACTTCCTCAAGCTGGGTTTGGGTATCTGCAAAATAACTGGTTCCTGATCATCTAGGCAATGATTCGTGAAATTTGGAACCAAGTTAATTGCATGAACTTAAAGTAGTTTTGCTGCAATATTAAATTACATTTTGTAGTCGGTACGTAGTTCCAACTTCTACTTTTCATATTTAATGACATTAACATACCAAAGAAAGAAGAAAATATAGTAATTTGTAGGAGTTTGCAGAGAGAACAAACGGAAGAAGGGCATGAAGAGCATGAGTTTAAAGATTTTGGTCCGAGTCCAGAGGAGGAGGATACGGGAAGAAGAGAACGAAGCCAACGACAAATTAGAAAACATACCATCAACAAATTACCCAGCAAACGACGGTGGATGGGTGGCAGAGTTGGGCGACGGCGGAGATGGTGGGCGACGGAGATGGGCGACTGCGATAGGAATCTAGGAGAAGAGGTGATTGGGTCTGGGGCTTTTTTGGCTTAATAATCTAGCGTGATACACTTGTTTTTGCTTGATACCAGCTCGACTGCCCCAAATCGTTCCTCCAATAAAAATAACTTGTAAAACGAGTAATTTATTTACGTAAAAGTCAAAATTTGAGTTGTGAAGAATTTTAGAAGTTGCACAAAATATTTTTAAAATATTATTTTAAAATATTATTATTATTTTAAAATTTTAAAAAATTAATCTAAAATTTTAAAAATTAATTATTTATTATATTTTATATAAAAATAATAAAAATATTAAAATATATTAAAATAAGTTTAACACATTTTTAAATGCCAAGGTAGCTTACAAAAATTCACCAATTTTTAAGTTACTTACTTAAAAGTTAAAATAAAGCATATTCTCGTTAGCTTTGAGGAAAGCAAAGTCATTAGTTAGGCGTTTCCAACCCAATCGAAACCCAACTCTTTCTTTCTCCCCAAGCAAAATCTCCTCGTCTCTTTGTTTCCTCGACCTGTAAAGCAAATTCATTAGTTTAACATCCATCGGAGCCGCAACCTATGATCTGTATCTTTTTTTCTCAATGGCGAAGCTGAAGATAGGAGGGACATGGGCTGGTGTGATAGAGGTGGTACTCGAGGAATGGACTGTACCCATTTTGAGGATAGCGATAGAGGTGGCAAAGCGGTCAAACTGGGGCCCCGATTCGATCAATTTAATTTGCGCAGGAAAGGTCTTGAGAGATGGCAATGGCACTGAGATGCTGGCCCAACTTGGCGTCAAGAACAACGCTAGGATTCTCGCCACTTGGGGCAACGCCGAGGAGGGAAAGTCCTTGGAGGAGGGGTTGCTGGCCGAGGAGGAACGCTCTCGGAGACTCAGCCGAGTCAAGTGAGTCTTGCAACTCTTTATGCATGCTTTCCCTCTTCTAGATTCGCTTTTTTGTTGTTTTTACTTGCGAAGAAATAGAAGCAGGTTGGTTTTTGATTATTCCTTTTAGTGACTTTGATGAGAGGTTCGTTGTTCCTCATAAGCAATGTATGTTGTTGAGTCTTTGTGCTTGTTTAAGTTTGTGTCTTTTGATCGTGGGTTTGCTAATTTTTTTGTTTTGATCGTGGGGTTGTTAATTGATTTAGGAAGGATCCTTTTGATGTACTTTCTCTGTAATGTAGTTCGTTGGTATGATGGATTTCAAGGGTTTTGATAAGTAATGTGTTTGATGTTAAAAATTTAATTGTAAATGCAATATGATAAGAAAGTTGAGTTATAGGGCAAAACTTTAATACGGTTTTTTTCTGAATGTAATTTCTGAGATTTTCTTTTTGGTTTTTTCCCCTTGGGGGGGGGTGTTCAAGTTAATGTATTTTCATCATATTCTAATTTGGTTCCACGGAATCTGTCTAAATAGAAATTCAGATTTAATGTTATTTTAGTTCAAACTGTTAGAAACACATCACTATCGGGTCTAATTCTTATTATGCTCGGCTGAGTCATTTTTTGATATCATATATGCCCTCATATAATGGCTTCAGAAAATCAGAGGAGCTGGTTAAGTGGTTATTCTAGTGCCCAATTTATATATCTCTCTGGCGTACCAAACAGGGCCTGCTGTTTTATCATTGTTCATAAATGAAGTTTTCTATCCAAGTGAAGGGATGAGGGAGTGGTTGTTTTTCTGTAGTTTGCATATCCAACTTGGTGAAGGCATGCATGAAAAGCCCAAAAAGAGTACCAAGCAAGCAGCCATTGGATTGACCATGTTCTGTAGTTTGTGAGTAGTTGTTTTTCCAATTGGCTTCTATTCTATTATTTTTTGCTTGGTCCATGATGATTGAGATTAGTATAAATAAGGAGCAAAGGGGCTATAGAAGTTATTGATTGTTCCCTTTGAAATATAAATACTCTGGGTTTTTATAAAGACTTGCTTTTGCACTCTTTTATCTCCACTTCTTGATCATGTTTTGACAACCAATATTTCAGAATCAAGTTGTATCCTTTGTTGGTTTTTCTAGTTTGAGCAGGCACTTGATAGATATATGTACCTTGGGAGAAGTTCATGAAGCAATCCCTACCAAAAATGAAATTAATTATCACACCTACAATGTCATTGGGCTCTGTAGGCGCAGATGAGATCTTTTAATAAGGTTAACTATTCATCTTAGTTGGGTTTACTTATTAATGCAATAACTATTCATTTAATAGACCTGCATTGTATTCCACATGAGTGATGTCGATTGCCTTGGTAAAGGATTACTGTTTTGCTTTCATTTTAATGCTTTGCCTTTGAGTCTGTTCTTCTAACTTGATCATGGAATGTCTATCACAACAGGGCAGCTGCCACAGCACTGGCCAAAAGGCATGCAGATGGTTCACTACCAGTTGAAGACTTTAACATAGAGGTTGAAGATCAAAGTGGACACATTGTACAGTTGGGATCTCAAACTGATCAGCGGTGTGGAAAATAGTTGAAGTCTTGCACATAGTATTTTGAAAGTGCTGTTAGATAGTGAGCATGCAGATGGTTCCCTTTTCTCAGTGCTGATGATTGTAACGAACTTTCATGTCAGAATGACAACTACTAATAGTTTTTAGGAATATATAGTTTTTAATTTGGCCTCTTTAATTTTAGAGTCCCAAAAATAATATAATCTTGAAAATCCATATCATGTAATTAATTTTATTTTATTTCCTTTAGAAATATTTATGAAAAGCTATCATTTTATTTTATGTTAAAACTGTATTTATTTAGATGAATTTAATTATCTTATAATAAATACTTATTAAAGCTGATGATCGTTTTATTTTATAATGAAATATATTGATTTTGGATCAAGGAATTAAATTCGGATTTTAAAACTTAGTCCCATTCCATTTATCTACTTATAATTTCTTTAGTTTCTTTTTGGGGACGAAATAAAAATCATCCCAAAAAATGAGTTGTAGGGTCCAAATTCAAACTTCATCCAAAAAACCAATGGAAGTCGTCAACTTATCGAATAGTAGATCTTTTGTCCAAAAGGTATAAACTTTTTGAACGGATATTAAATAGGATCGAATACGGAGTCTATCTGCATATACGAAAGTTTTTCGGAAATGGACTTGATTCTTGAATCCAGCGAAATGGCCACGGATTTAAACTTTGAAATCTAAATCGCTTCATTTTTGTTTAACAACAGCGAAAGTAATATCTTTTGATACCAAAAGTCAGCTCTTTTCATATTTTTGAAGTGGTTTTCACTCTTTTCTAAAATAGTTTTCATTTCAGAGACATCAGAGCATTTTTATTGACTTAGATAAATTCATCTTCAAATTTTAGTTGATATCCTACTATTTTAGCTAATATCTTACTATTTTACATTTGTCTAATCAATTTAAATTTAGGCTCCGTTTAGATTCAAAGATGAGATGAGTTTAGTTTATTTTTTAATATTATTATTATTTTAAAATTTTTGAAAAAAATATATTGAAATTTGAAAAAGGTGTATTGAGATCTGAAAAATGTGTATAGGAATTTGTGTTTTATATAAAAAATTATAAAAATATAATGATGAAATGAAGATGAGTTGAGATGAATTTTAAATACAAACGAGACTTAATGTGTACATTGGATTAACTATTTATTTTCTATATAATAATAAAATATTATTAAATTAATATCCTTTCACATTTGTTGAATAAAATAATAATACTTAATTTGAATTCAAATAACTATTTACCAGAAGAGATGAATCTAAAACAACAGAGAAAGAAAGCGAGAGCTAGAGAGAGAGATCGGCGCCACCGACCGCGTTTGGTTTATTTGTGGAAGGTAAAGAGGGTATTTGCCCAGCAGCGAAACTGAGACGGAAACTGTATCATCCTGATAGTTATTTGCAGGCTAGCATTATCAGTACGGATAATGCACTAATCGCTGCGTATCGCATCCTGATCACGTTTATACTAGGGACAGTCGGGACGTGCAAACGGGTTGGGAGTCAGCTGACGTGGCATTAATTTTAATTTTTAAAAAAATGAATTCATAACAAACAAATTAGAGACATCTTGCATTGCTCGTTGACTTGTTCTTCAAACTGAAACCCGTGCTTGTTCTTCACATCTTTCGTCTTTGGCTTGCTGTGTTCTGCATTGGCGTCGTCTTCTTCGTCTGGATCTGGAAGTTTTGGTCGGTTTGCAAATAAAAACCTGGAGCTTACTCTCAATCGCCTGATGCCCAGGCTACTCCTCCTCCCCCATCCATGAAGTCTTTTATTGCAGAAGCTGCGTCATATGGCAACAATGAGAGTGAGTCTCTTTGATGGAAAGGCTCAGAAAGCATTAGAATGCTCTTGCATTGCTGACTTGCCAAATGGTCAATGTGGGATCTCATTTTCAAAGGCATTCCTTTGTTGCTTCAAGACTACTACTTCAAGACTATGTGCATCGATGTCGATCTTTTTTTGTTTTTATTTGAAATCGCGAAGATGGAAACAATGTTGGGACATTTTTTCCTATTTCAAAACATCTTCATTTTTTCCTTATAATATAATTTGGCCATTTGGATCATGGCTGGATGCTGCACGTATAACATATAAAGGGTCTTGTCTCTTTTCATGCTTGGATGCCGCAAGACACAATGACACCACCATACATATATATATGCTTGTTTACTGCATATTTTTTATTACGGCATTCTTACAGCATATAAATCATCTAATGGGCCAATACCTTGTGACCAGATTATTTGGTTGATGATCGATTATTTGATGAAATAATATCATTATAGATTAATATATTGTTATGTTGTCATGATTTTATTTATTTATTTGTGATGCTATATTAGAATAAATATTATTGTGTATTGAGAATGGCCACGTACAACATCTCGTAACATTATACTATTTTAATATATTTGATTGTATGACTTTATAATGGCATTTTAAATTGTAATTAAATCATTATAATAATTATTTGATCTTACAGGGAGGTAATTATTATAAAAGATGATGATTTAATTGGAATAAGATAATAAAAAGATATTAGAAAAAAAAAATTTCTTATACTCACAGGTGTGAAATTTCTTTTTCTTAGATATTCATAAATATTTAATAACTAAATTTTGTCTATTTGTCTTTAGTGTTGCAAGAAAAAAATATTAATGAAATTAGCTAGAGCATCCAAATTAAAACCTATTTTCAAGATAATTAAGTAGCATGATCAGTGGGTGCTCTGGTTGTTTGGAGGCAGAGGAAAATCCTTTTTTCCAACTCAAAGCCTCCGTCAACTACCCAAATCAATATTTTTCACCTTCTTCCAACTCTATCAACGAAGGAAATACCATCTTTGCTTGCAATGAAAGAGTGAAAATATGAAGCTAATAATATCAAAGGTAAGTCTCAATAATAAATTGATCTTTTCATTGTAAAAAAAAGGCAATATAAATTCACTTAAAATATGCCAGTTTTCACTTCTCATAAACATATTCAATTATAGTAACCCATATGATTAATCCTAGACCTGTTCATCTAGGTTCCAGATTTTGAATCCGTAATTTTTTTGAATCTCTTAAATAAAAATGTCAAAACTATTGAAAAATAAGATAAATTTTAGATTTGGACTGGGTAAAAACCCGGCTTGGATGAATAGGCCTAATTAATCCGGTAAATTTTTATTGACTATTTTGGAAGAAATATTCAATAACTAAATTTTGTCTATTTGTTTTTATTGTTGCAAGAAACAAATCATGAAATTAGCTAGAGCATCCAAAACCTATTTTCAAGATAATTAATTAAGTAGCATGATCGATCACTCATTTAAAGGCGACTTGGCCTTGGATTAAAAGTTGGTCCAAATATATGTTTATACATATGGAGCGTGGCATCAAATAGACATTGGTTTCAAATCATTGGACACACTCCCATATAAACCAATTATTACATGGACAATTTGTTGTATTTAAGGATTTATTGTACATGACTTTGGATATATATTGAAAAATCACATTTGCAAATTTTTAAGTGTTGTCTGGTTTGAGCAAGCTGGAAGAGCTTTATTTGGATGAGTAAGCTAGAGGAGCTTTGGTTGGATGGTAATGACGTCACAGACATGAGATTCATTTGTAAGATTGCATCGCTCAAGATACTATATCTTACAAATGCTCAGTTGAATATTGGGGGAATTAATAAATAGGTAAGTCTCAAAGTTCAATTACTTATCAATTTGCCACCTTAATATCCAGGGTGTTACTTCATATGCTATAAGGTGATACTACTGATTCTTAATAATTTCAATGCACATGATAAATATCTAAAAGCGTGTGTTATTGTTTTTATTTTAGAGCTTGGAAAACTAAAGAGCCTACAGGAGTTGTATTTGGATTATTCATCCATTGACAAAAGCTTTCTTCATAAAGTTGGAGTGATTACTTCTCTGAATGTACTTTCAATGAGTTATTGTGGACTCAATGGCAGCTTACCCAACTAAGGTAGAAACTTGTTTTTATCAAAATGTGTTGCTGGTCGTAAACGAGGTGATCTCAATAGCATAATTAAAAATCTATTTATTTTACAGGTTGGTGTGAACTTAAGAATCTACAAGAGTTGGACCTTCATCACAATAACTTTGAAGGGAAATTACCTTCATGTTTGGCAAACATGACAGTACTTTAACTCTTGGATCTCGAATTCAATAACTTCAATGGAAGCATTTCTCACTCTCTCATGTCAAGTTTGCAATCACTTGAGTACCTTCTTTTGTCCTATAACCACTGCAACCCAATTCCAATGTCCTCCTTTTTTAATCTCTCGTAGATGAAGATATTCTTAAGTAATAACAACACACTTGTTGATGAAACAGAGTCTCAAAGTTGGACTCCATACTTTCAATTGAAGGTTCTGTCGTTTTCAAATGCCTTGCTAGAAGACCCACTAGAACGATTCCCAGATTCCTTCATTACCAATTCAAGTTACAAGAAATTGATCTCTCCCACAACAATTTGGTGGGAGATTTTCCCACTTGGTTGCTAGAAAACAATACGAGTTTGGAGACTCTTAATTTAAGGAATAACACTTTCACAAGCACTTTCCAACTACCAGATCGTCCTAACTCCCATATTCAAAAAATAGATATTTCGAATAATGATCTAGGAGGTTCGATTCCAACAAACTTGGGTTTTGTTTTTCTAAATTTAGTGCACTTGAACATGTCTCAAAATGCATTTGTAGGCATAATTCCAGCTTCTTTAGGTAATTTAGTTTCCTTGTTGACTTTGGACTTGTCCAGAAATAATCTGTCCGGAACAATACCAGACCATTTGGCAATGGGTTGCTCCTGTTTGGAATACCTCAAATTGTCAAATAATAATTTGAGTGGCCACTTATTTCCTGCCAAAAGTAATCTAATTTTCCTTTGGGTTTTATATTTGGACAATAATCAACTTTCCGGAAAGATCCCAAATAGCTTATCTAGTAGTGCTAACTTGGTTGGATTTGATTTTAGTAACAACTCTTTGTCAGGCATGCTTCCAAGATGGATTGGCAACATGACCCGCTTGGTTGGAATTGTGATGGCCAAAAACCAACTTGAAGGTCCTATTCCGATTGAGTTATGCAAAGTCCAATACATTAGATTTCTTGACCTTTCTGAGAATAATTTGTCTGGCTCCATACCATCGTGCTTCAATTCATTGGACATTAAACATGTCCATTGGGGAAAAAATAGGCTGAGTGGTCCCATTACAAGTGCATTTAAGAATAGCTCTTCTTTGATAACATTAGATCTTAGAGATAACCACTTGACTGGTAACATTCCAAACTGGATCGGAAACCTCTCATCATTAAGCATCTTCCTCTTGAAATCTAATCACTTACAAGGAAGGATTCCAATTCAAATATGCCTTCTTGGAAACTTAACCAACCTGGATCTTTCAAATAACAATTTTACTGGTTCAATTCCTCATTGCTTGAGCAACATTAGTTTTGGGGCAACTAACCTGAAATCCGATCTAGGAAGTATAGAGGGATTTGGTTTTAACATTATTGAAGTATCAACATACATCGAGGCAAGGATATATATAAGGAGTGAAACTGATTATTCTAGTATGTTCATGAATGTGGATGCTCGACAGGAAGTAGAGTTCACAACAAAGAGCAGACTCTTATATGCGTAATATCCTCAATTATATGTCCAGCATAGACCTCTCATTCAATTATTTATCAGGTGAAATCCCACTTGAGATTGGAAACTTGAGCAACATTCGTGTGCTAAATTTGTCGCACAACAATCTAATTGGATCAATTCCCACAACATTCTTGAAACTAAAAGTAATAGAGAGCTTGGACCTCTCCCACAATAAGTTGAATGGCAGCATCCCCCCTCAACTTATTGAGTTATACTCTCTAGCTGTTTTCAGTGTGGCTGACAATAACCTATCGGACAAAACACCAGAAAGAAAATTTCAATTCGCGACCTTTGATGAAAACAGCTATAAGGAGAATCCTCTTTTGTATGGACCTCCACTACCTAATACTTGGGACAAAATTGAATTGTCATTTATTGACAAGGGAGAAGAAAGTGATGGTTTCATAGACATGGATTTTTTCTACATAAGTTTCAAGGTGTCTTACACAACAATGTTGTTGGGAATTATTACAGTTTTGTATATAAATCCTTATTGGCGTCAGGTGTGGTTTAGTTTCATTGAAGTGTGCCTCACCAATTTTTATTTTTCTTTGTTTGTGAAATCTCATTAGTTGTCATGTACTGTGTAAATTATGTAGCCTTGCATGATGATGTTTGGATATGCTTGTACTATTGATATCCGAATATGAGTTTTACAACTTTCGATATAACCTTTATGGATCAATCATTTATCTATTTTCTACTAAAATGTATGGACTTTTTATGTGTGTTTCTATTAAAATTTAAGCATTTGTAAATATATATATATACACACACATAGGATTATTATCATTTGCTATTCGCTAGAGTTTTTGACAAATGAAGAAACAATAAGCACGACTCCTTCACATTGCACATCTTCTGTTTAATTTTAAAACATAATCACTTTTTAATACTTAAACATAATCACTTTTTAATACTATCTAATTCAACCCTTCTTTCTTTAGTTTTAAGAACTATAATGGGACATTGCTTTAGGGAGCAACTCATCACACTGAATAAAATATGCCCTATCGGCCACTTACACAAATTAATGATAGACTTACAATTTCATGGTTCATACTATCCATTTACTATTAGCCGCTTACACAAATTAATTTAACATTAACCCAAATAGCCATAGTCAAACCCCAATATGACAAGAAATTAATTAGCTGTATTAGCATGATTGTAAAAAAAAAAAACACTATGTACACCAAGGACTACAAATAACACATGCTTGCTGCCCACGTAATCCAATCCAACACCAATGTAGCTATTTTATCCATCTAATACATGAGTTCAACACAATAAATAACACAACCATATAATACTGATGTATATGGTACTTCATACAAATTTGGGAAAAGTGATGTATATAATACTTCATACATAGTCTATTAGCTGCTCAATGCCATCAAGAGAAAAAGTGATACAAGCCATACGTAGTCTATTAGTTGCTCATACATAGTTTCTATGTCCAGAACTATTTACCTCAATTCTTCCATCACATCTCATATTGATAGCAGCAACTTCAACTATGTTGAGCTATGCACCAACCATGCCATAGGTCATACCAGCAACAACAATTAGTCCACATGTTATATATCGTAAACTCATCAAATCATATGAAATAGCAAACCTACATGTATAAGATAATTCTTTTTTTTTTAGAAGTAAAAAATGAAA
This sequence comes from Platycarya longipes, assembly GCA_036559045.1. NCBI lineage: Eukaryota > Viridiplantae > Streptophyta > Magnoliopsida > Fagales > Juglandaceae > Platycarya > Platycarya longipes. Next base: position 3,165,893 of record CM071792.1, read on the forward strand.
ATTACATGTATCACTAACCGATTAAAAAAGAAAAAGAATTGCACAAAGAGATGGTAGAATAATAATTGATTCTGAGTTGGCCTTCACCCATGAATATTTTTAGAAGTAAAAAATGAAAATTACACGTATCACTAACATATTAAAAAAGAAAAAGAATTGCACAAAGAGACTGTAGAATAATAATTGTCTCTAGGTTGGCCTTCACCCATGAATAATTTTCCGTTGGAATCAAAATATAAGTAGTTTGAGGGGACTTCAAGATCCTAGAATGTTGATTTTCCTGCACAATTATTACCAGATGCTCTTGAAGTGAGTTTCCTATTTCAAATTCCTCATTTTAGGTTAATTTTTCATTTTCACAAAACTCCAACATACTTCACAGAGAGAGATATCATCATAATATATGATGAAAATCCAGTCCTAAAAAACATTTTAAACAAGATCTTTACAAATATAAAGCACTACATTGTTATTGGCATAATCATCCAGATACCTTATCTCCAACATTATCTTGTTGTTCCTTCACTTCCTAACGATTAATCAAAACATGTCATATAAAAAATAAAAAAAATCAAAGCATAGAACAGAGTAATTGGATTTAAAAGAAGTTGTAAAGGATTACTTTTTTGCTTTCATTTTAATGCTTTGCCTATGTGTCTGTTCTTTCTAACTTGATGGAATGTCTATCACAACAGGGCAGCTGCCACTGCACCGGCCAAAAGGCATGCAGATGGTTCACTACCAGTTGAAGACTTTGTAACATAGAGGCTGAAGATCAAATTGGACAGATTGTACAGTTGGGATCTGAAACTGATCAGCAGTATGGTAAATAGTTAAGTTTTGCGCATAATATTTTGGAAGTGCTATTTGAACGAACTTTCATGTTACAGGGCAGTAATGATGGGACTGTTGCTTCATGCAACTAATTGGGAGTGAGAACTACAAAGATGCATTAGAAGTGCTCACCATGAGAGAGGTCAGTGGCAGTCCAGTTTTTGCAAGTGGATAAATAGTATTAAATACATTTAAATCAGTTACGTAATTGATTATTTGATATTGTAAGGTTTTCTTGGAATAATTGATTTAACCCCATATGTTTTCACAATTGTAAGGCACAGTACATGTACACACGAGAATGTATGGGATAAAAGCAAAAATACAATTGGTTACAAAACAAACTAGCAATAACAGAATTATTCTTGAACCTTCCGTGCTGTGGTGGAGGTCTCCAAATCATCGATTGGGAATTTCACAAAATCACGATTCATGATCGACTCCAAACAATCTCAACTTCAAGGGCAAAATTCCCAAATTGTGGCATACACGAAACCCTAAAATTAAACATTCAAACGATCAAAGTCAACTAAAATTAACGATATTTCAGGAAAGATCAGGTCAAGAAAAATACTCAAATATTCGATTTGATTTGATGGGAATTTTGGTTCAATAATTTTCGGAGAAATTTCCTGCCAAATCACTGGCGGCTTACCCAAATGTGAGGGAGAAGTTGAATAAAGTTGCTGAGGTATTTTCTGGCACCCTTTGCTTAAATGAAAAATAAACTGTGATAATTAAATTTGCTTTTTGGTAGCAGAGACATTCTTTGCTTTTCGTGATACTTCTATGCCATATATATATATATATATATATATATATATATATATATATATTATATGAATTTGTATAAAAAGCTTAATCCATGATCAACTGATCTTTAAAATCAGTAGAAACAATAAACGCGTTCCTTTGCCTTCTTTCTCTGCCTTTTGTTTTCCAGCTTGGACTTTTGATTCTAGGAAGAGTTTTAGATGTAAAAAATATAGCTCAATCGACCTCATTGGGTTTGAAAGCAACAAGCCGAATCCAATCTATTATTAGCCTAGCTAGTGAATTCGTATAGATGGTTCTCCTTAAATTTTCATAAGAATACAGAGAAGGACGTATAAAGACTTGAGAAAGATATTGCTCCACTATTATTTATTTAATGATATTCCAACGTTTAATTTACTATCAGTTGCCTGTTTTGTGACGTATATCAGCCTCCATGGGAGACACAAGTTGGGGAGACGTTCATAATTCATTACACTTATGGATGTGACTACACCATGAAGGTAGTTTTCTTTTGTGACTCGATTTCCACAAATTTTTTCAGGTTAATGTTTATTTGGAGAGAGCACGTGTAGATGCTTTGTGTGTGTGTGCGTGTGTGTTTGGATTTTTTTTTTTAGCACACGTATATCAGCTTTGGATTTTTGGGTGATTTATCTGTTCAAAATCACCAACCGTACTTCAAAATCAACCCTTACAATTAAGTTGCAAGAGTTGATGCAAGCTGTTGAACTTTCATAATGGTGCATTCATCTCTGGCATACTCATCATTGGTGAGATCTTCATGGTACCTTTGTTTTTTATTTAGCTGACAAAATGTTGCAACTGTTTGAAATAATTAAACACAAGATGCTTTTAATAAATCGTAATATTGTATTTTACTTTTCTGGACCACCAAGTATAGCATTTTGTGGATCAGAGGCAAAGAAGCAAAAGTATCTACCATCTTTGGCACAGTTAAGGACAGTAGGTTGTTGGGTAAGTAGCCTTTTTTGGCATTGTGTTATAGTACAGGGTTTCAAAAAGATGTTTGATATGTGCATGTGTCAAAAGTACTTAAGGGCACATATCAGCTGGAAGAAAGTTGGATACTTAAGGGCCAAAAGCGCTGGATTGGAAACAGTACCTTTGCAGATATGTTGGTTATTTTCGCCAGGAATGGGTATGTGATATGCTGGACATCTGTTTGCACTCAGATTATTTTTCATGCACAAACATTCAATTACTTTTTTTTTATAGTAATAAAAGGAAACATTCAAATATACATATATCTTCTGGATATAAATATATAGTCTTCTCTTGTTGCTGTCAAATATTTTTTTCCTCACATAAATCTGTTTGAAAGCTTCTAGTTTGCTTTTTCTATATGCTAGTGTAAGTTGGCCGATCTCTTTGTTGCATGCAGCCTGGACCTCTGTTTTAAAGAACAGGGGATGTAAAAGCTGAGACATGTTAGTAAAGTTGGACCTCTGTTTTTTAACAAGCTTGGATTTGATGAGGCTTTCAATTATAAAGAAGAGCATGACTTTGATGCAGCTCTGAAAAGGTTAGTACTATACAATTTGCATCTAAACAGCAGTCAGAAACAAAGATGTTTTTATGTAGATTCTCCATATTTATCTCTATACTTAAAAAATGAACTGTATGTAAAGAATCTGATATTTCTGTAGTTCATTTCCAAACATCATTTTTTTTTAAACATCAACTTAGTTGTTAGTTGGCTTTTTTTTTTTTTTTTTCTGGGTTGTTAGTTGGCTTATAGCGTTAACATGCTCTACTTAATCATTCGATAGTTTCAATATTTTCGTCAAATTTGATTTGATAATAACATCCTTTCAAATCGCAATTGAAGGTCGAGTAATGCATGAAGTTTCAATTGGCTCAAGAGAAGAGGCTGCAAAATGCATGTAGAAGGTTCTGAGGCAAACAGTCATGGTTTCAAGTGCAAGGCAGGCTGTCTCTGGTCTACTAACTGTCGGTGCAGTTAACGCTGTTAGATATCTTTCTAACAAAATGTGAAAGGCTTGGAAATCCTTGAGATGGGGCTACCTTTGATTTTTATGAGAAATTTTATTTATCAACCTCTCAAGCCTATTCCTTTGTGGCTGGCCCCTGCACTTTATGGTAGAGTTCTGCTAAATAACGACAATTAATCACTGTTTGTACATGATTTTTGTTCGTAAAAGTTTGAGATAAATGAAAAACTTTTATTTTCTTTGAGTTGGGAATCTTTATATTTAACCACATATATACGATTAAATAATTAAATATATACATATATGTACAGCCCAGAAAAATCTGTCCAACCAGTTTCATGATTAAAATAAAAAATAGCCCAGGGTCGGCGAATTAAAATCGCCTTTTAAACGCAAAATCTATTGAATGCATATTTTTTATGGCGAAAATTTACCTTATTTGCGGCGAAAAATAGTCGCCGAAACAATATTAATATTTCTGCCTACCCAGATTTTTGCTGCAAATAAGGTATTTTGGCTCAAAACTAACGGCGAAAAAAACTTCCAAACATAATAAAATAAACTTTCAAACGAATATTATATAGGATCGAACAAGAAATTGGCAGGTTAACTCACTAAATTTAGCGAGACCTTGACTTGTCCTTCGAATAAATTATTACACCGTTTGAATGTCTAGATTAATCGTTGCTCCAACGGAAAATAAAAGGTTCCAACAGAAATTTATTGGAGAAATATTTGGCTAGAATGGGAAAATGTTTGAATGCTTATACATTAGGTTCGAAATAAATAAGCAGATTGGACTATTTTTATTCATTTGTTTCTCTGAATATGTAATAACGGTTTATCCATGTTAGAAACATTTTTATTCATTTGTTTCTCTTTTATTTCTCAAAACTCAATAAAATATCTTAACTTCCCTGTTTGGATGTTCAAAAAATCCTATTTTCAAATGAACAAATACTAATATCGGTTAATAGTTACCTATTTCCATGCCAAGATTGTTCTCAATCCAATTATATACACCTCTCGATTTTCACTACAACATAAATGCTGATTTTGTGAGTACTATAAATGATTTGGCCAATGTTTTTTGTTTGTCTGCAGTCATTCATAATACCGTCTTACACCATTGTGGTAGGGACCAATCTGAGTCAATTCATCTGCATAGGAAGATTTACAGCCGTGTCATTCCTGGGTACCTTGTACTTAAGATTTTGTTTAGAACTTTTGAAACATAGAACACTAAAGCAGAGGATTTCATCATCAATTTTCAGTAGCCAATGCTTTGAGGTTCAAATTCTCAATCTTTGATTATAGCAACTTTTTTTTTTCTTTTTTTCTTGGGTATTCCAGTTTAGATATTGGTTTTGATTTCAATTTTTTATGATCATGTTAAAAAACTATCCACGGTATGTATCTACTTCTACAAACTCTGTTTTTCTCACTATCACCTTGACCTTCACTTTGCTGCACCTAGGATGACACTTAACATATTGCTGCTTTTCTAATTGTAACTCCTAAAACCAATACCCTAGTACCAGCATAGATAGAACATAATTTTGAAAAAGAAGAAGAGAAACTAATTCCTTAGGGAAACTTGATGTACCTATGTGATATTAAGGAAGATCAATCAAAAGTCAAACAACAAATACAAAACCAAGAATCAAGCTCCAAATCATTCCAGAAATCATGCTGCACATAATATATGCTGCTTATTTCATATCAATTGTACATTTATTTCATATCCTTTGTAATTTTGCAACAGCTGTAATTATTTCCTAAATTAGCCTAGAATAGCGTAGAACAAACTTGTATTATAATATACGGTGCACGGTCAATGAAACTAGACGAAAATTTCCATTGAAAACCATTCCACTGTGTTCTGTTTTTCTATATGGTATCAGAAGAACAAAACTCTAACGAGTCTACGATCTTACCTCCAGAAATGTCGTCTGTTGAGTATGGCTTGTGAATACACGCCTCAGACCTATCTCGCTCAACCCTCGCTCGAGCGAGACTTTGAGACTCCAGACTTGCCTCAACCCGATACTTCACTCGACCCTCGCTCGACTTCCAGCTCGAGCGAGGATCAGGCAGTGACTTCGCTCGACCCTCGCTCGACCTCCCGCTCGAGCGAGATGCCACATGTTGCCAGATGTCCGTTTTCTAGTTGAGCGAATCTGACCTAGATGTTCTCGCTCGAGCGAGTTTAAGTCTCGCTCGAGCGAGATTGATTATATAAATATCGCGAAGGCATTTCGCGCGGAAGCAAACAACGAATGCGCAGAGCTCTGTTTTCGGCGCCAGTGAGCAGAGCTTCCTCTTTGATCATTTCTTCTCCATTTCTCCACTATTCTGAGTGAAACTTGTGAGGATTGAGTGTATACACGTGAGGTGAGTGTTCTCTGTTGTAAGAATCTTCTGATTCTCTCTCTGTAACCTCCATTTGATCTAGTGCAGTTCTGAAACCAACCCCACAGTAGATGTAAGCTCATTTTGAGCTGAACCACTTAAATCGCTATGTTCTTTCTTTGTTTACTATTTTATTTCTCATTGTTGCATCCACTGCGGTTTATTTCATATCTTTGTTGTTTGTTTCATCGGCTATTTTCCAACATCGTCTTCCCCCCAACCCCAATCCCCAACCGAAACACCATTGGTTGCTCTCAATATTACTTCTCAAATCAATGAGAAATTAACTCCCTCCACCTTTCCCCAATGGCGTGCCCAATTTGAAGCTCTTCTCGTTGGGTATGACCTAATGGATTATGTCACTAGAACCTTGGTATGCCCATCATCTGATGGCACACCACCCTTTGTTCTGCGCAAAAACCACTGGGTTCAGCAAGACAAATTGATTCTTAGTGCCATCCTTACCTCCACATCTCCCACCATTAGTCCCCTTATAGCCACCGCAAAAACCTCACAAGAGGCATGGAAGAAATTGAAAACCTTGTATGCCAGCATATCAAGAACACGTGCTATGCAATTGAAGGAGGAGCTCACCTTAATCCAACGAGGAAATCGGTCCATCACCGATTATTTGCATGTTGTGAAGGCTTTGGCAGATGAAATTGCCATAAAAGATCATCCAATTTCGGATGATGACCTAGCCCTGAATGTGTTGAATGGGTTAGGTACCGACTTTAGAGAAATCGCAGCACCAATCAGGGCTCGGGAGAAATCCCTTGCCTTTGAGGAACTACATGATCTCCTAGTCGGTCATGAGAATTACTTGTGCCGGCTCGAGACAGCTACTCAACAATTGGTAGCCTCTGCAAACTACTCCGTGAAGAAGACGACCCCCTCTGGAGATCAACACCAACGCTTCAAAACTGGGCCCTCATTTAACAACAAGTTAGGCCAAGCCCGCAATAACACTCAACAGGATGGAAAACGAGGTCATGGGTCAGGCAGGCCCAATAATAATCAACGCCCCTACAAGCCCAAATGCCAACTTTGTGAGCAATTGGGCGATACGGCCAAGACTTGTCCCAAGCTGAAGTCCACGGATTTTTTAGCAAATTGTGCCACAACTTCTTCAGGGAATGAACACAAATGGCTTCTCAATTTCGTTGCCTCTCATAATATCACTGGTGATCTCCGAAATTTGTCCATTCACTCCGAATATGATGGCACTGACGAAGTTGTCCTGGGTGGCGATTCAGGTTTGACTATCTCATACGTTGGTTCCTCAGCCATAAACTCTCCAAAACGAGCCTTCAATTTACATGATACACTCTGTGTTCCCAATATCAAAAAAAAAGAAATTTATGTTCATCATTTTACTTTGCAAAATAATGTGTATGTTGAATTTCATCCATTCTATTTTCTTGTGAAGGAACCAACCATGGGGGCGATCCTACTTAGTGGTTTATGTGAAAATGGTGTCTACAACTTTCTGGATTCACTAGTGGGCACCTCTTCAAAAATGATTGCGAACGTGCATGAAAGGACATCGCTTGACGGATAGCACAAGCGGATTGGAGATCTCTCCCTCAAATTGTTCAAAATCTTGTTTCTACTTTTTCTCTTCCCACCACAAACAATAAATTTTCATCATTATGTAGTTCTTGATCTATCAATAGAGTGCATCAACAAGAATTTCGAACCACTAGTCTTCAAAGTAATGGTCTACTTGATATTATCTATACCGATGTTTGAGGACCCACGCATATAACTAGACTAGATGGTTCACACTACTATCTTATTTTTGTAGACCATTACACTAAATATATATGGTTTTTCCCAATGGCTACAAAATCCAAGGTGTCAATCATTTTTCATTAATTCAAAATTGTTGAAAATCGGTTTCTAAAAACCATAAAAAGTCTTTACTCTGACAATGGTGGTGAATTTGTTACTTTCAAATCCTTTTTATCTCGTCATGGAATCACCCACTACACCACTGCACCTTATACATCCCAACAAAATGGAGTTTTTGAACGTCGACACCATCACCTTGTTGAAACCGGTCTCACTCTACTTCATGACCCTTTCCTACCTCTTTCATATTGGCCTCATGCATTTCGAACCGCTGTCTATCTCATAAATAGACAACCTACTCCCATTCTCCATAACAAATCACCATTTGAAAAACTTTTTAGCCAAACACCTAATTATCTCAAATTAAAAAAAAAAAAAAGGTCTCTTTGCTATCCTCTTACAAAACCTTATAACACATAAATTGCATCCAAAATCCATTTTTTACATTTTTTTGGGCTACTCACATACCCAAAATGCCTAAATTTGTATGGCCCCAAAAACGTAAAAAATTTACACTTTACGATATGTTTTCTTTGATGAGACCCACGGTTATCCTCCCTCACCTGAAGCCCAAAATCAAACGCACAACCTCAACCCATCGCATATGTGCCCTAATTCCCTTCCAGTACCTTCATCCCCTCATGTGCGTTTTCCCGCCGTGCGTGTCCCTCTGCAAGTAACCTTGATGCCATGGCCAAAAGAGCAGCAATCACCATAGGTGTCTCCGGATGGTGTTCCAGCCGCGATCGCTGAACCTCCAGGTATCCCTTGTTCCTCCTCTTTTCCTTTCCACTCATCGATTAATCCTTCTGTTGATTCTCTTAATGATGAACATGCTTTGCCCGAAAACCCAGGAACTTCTTCACCAAATTACACCCACACACTCACCTCTTCCAGCTTAGGTCAACCCGAAACCACACAATCCTCACAAATTGAATCCGAACCCCACCGTGTTCATCAGATGATCACATGGTCGATGAACAACATCTTTAAACCCAAACAGTTGAATCTGATTTCCAAACATCCTCTACCCCAGTCCATTGAACCAACGTGTGTCACACAAGCTGTGAATCATCCTCAGTGGCGTGAGGCAATGTCCAATGAGCTTACAGCTTTGATGAGGCATGGAACATGGGAGTTGGCTCCATTACCTCCAACGTGCAAACCTGTAGGCTGCAAATGGGTATTTCGAGTGAAAAGGAAACCAGATGGGTCTGTGGATAAGTTTAAGGCCCGATTTGTTGCCAAAGAGTATAACCAACGCCCTGGCCTAGACTATAAAGAAACTTTTAGCCTAATGGTCAAACCTACCACAATCCGATCTGTTCTAAGCATAGATGTTATGAATAAGTGGAGATTAAGACAAATGGACTTCAATAATGCTTTTTTGCATGGAAATTTAACTGAGACGGTTTATATGTTGCAACCTCTTGGCTTCAAAGACGAGTCTAATCCCAATTATGTGTGCAAATTGAGGAAAGCAATATATGGGCTCAAGTAAGCTCCTAGGGCCTGGTATACAGTCCTAAAAAATGCACTGCTGGAATTTGGCTTTCAAAACTCTAAAGCTGACTCATCCCTATTCTTCTACAATAATGACTCAATCACCTGTTATCTTTTGGTGTATGTTGATGACCTAGTTATTACAGGAAGTGAATCTACCTTTGTGGATTTTATTATAAATAAATTGAGTGAAAAATTCTCTCTAAATGGGTATTCTAAGTTACTTTCTCGAGGTGGAAGTTATTCCTACACGGGCTGGTATTTTCCTATCACAACACAAGTACATCAGAGATTTACTATCCAGCACCAATATGAGTGGTGCCAAGGAAGTTGCAACTCCTATGTCAACAACAATTCTCATTTGCTGTCAATAAATTGTCGCAATTTATGCATAGGCCAACCACAACTCACTGGACAACAACCAAGTGACTACTTCGATACTTGAAACAAACCATCTTCTTTGGAATTCAGATTAATCAAAGTTCAAATTCAGCTTTAACAACATTTTCTGATGCGGACTGGGTTGGAAATGTGGATGAATGGAAATCTACATCCGCCTACATATGTTTCCTTGGTTCAAATCCTATTTCTTGGAGCTCAAAGAAACAACGAGCGGTTGCACGATCCTCAACGGAAGCTGAAGATTGAGCTCTTGCCAATGCAGCCTAAAAAACAATGTGGCTTAAAGCTCTATTTGAGGAGATTGGTTTCAAACTCACAGCTCCACCATTGTTGCTATGTGACAATCTTGGAGCCACACACTTAAGCTACAATCCAATTCAAGATTCAAGGAAGAAACACATTCAAATTGATTTGCATTTTATCAGAGAATTGGTTCAAAGTGGTTCACTACAAGTTAGACACGTCCATACTCAAGATTAGCTGGCTGATTTACTAAGTAAGGCTTTGTCAAAACAACGAACAGAATTTCTGCGTAACAAGATTGGACTTGCCGATGGAAGCCCAATCTTGCGGGGGCGTATTAAGGAAGATTAATCAAAAGTCAAACAACAAATACAAAGCCAAGAATCAAGCTCCAAATCATTCCAGAAATCACGCTGCACATAATATTTGCTGCTTATTTCATATCAATTGTACATTTATTTCATATCCTTTGTAATTTTGCAACAGCTGTAATTATTTCCTAAATTAGCCTAGAACAGCGTAGAACAAACTTGTATATAATATACTGTGCACAGTCAATGAAAGTAGAGGAAAACTTCCATTGAAAACCATTCTATTGTGTTCTGTTTTTCTATATGTGGGAACTGATGATGCAGTCCTCCTAGTTGAAGTTCGCATTGTCAAATATATCAGATTCATTTAACATCATACTTCAACAATTAATGTGTTTGCCTACTAATAATGATGATCATATGAGCCAAGCATTCAGCCATACTCTTAATTATAACTGCTGCTCCCTACTTTTAGCTCAAAGATCAAAGACCTTGTCCACCTTTGACCTTTGGTCTGCCTTTGTGAACAGAGGACAATCCTCTGTCTCTAAAACCCTTGTATGGTCTGGCTAAATGACTGACTTCTTTAGTTGAGAAACCTCTCAGGAGTTTTCTTTTGTAATTTATTGACATCTCTGTTTCTAGCTAGATGACTTTCTTGCAGGCATCTTTTTGGTACTTGGACTGTGCTCTTTATGCGCTTTCAAAATGAAATTCTTTTTACTTGTCCAAAAAAAAAAAAAAATTAGATGTACAAGAGGCAACTTCTAAGCTGTTAGATAATTCAAAATAAGATTTCTTTTTGGTTCTTGTTTGCTCAAATGAAGTAATATCTAGTCACACATGAGATTCCTAAATTTGAAGTAGATCATTAATTAAAGTTCTTTGTAGCATGTTGTTGAAGGTTCAGGGATTTAGATGCTTTATTTTTGTAGCAGAAAATGGGGACTCTGAGCAAGGTTTTATCAAGTATTTTTTTAGTTTTAGTTTAAGGAGAGAGATTTCAATTAAACAGGATGTCGTCCTCTTGATAGTAAAATATAACAAGAGATTGTCTAGGCATTTGTGGCGTTTTCCCCTTCCAAGTTTCAGCTTTCAACGATTTATTTGCCAATTATTGGGTATTAAAAAAATATATAATTGGATGTTGAATGTGATTCATTGATTTTGTTTATAAATAAACCTCCTGAGTTGAGCATAGAACACCAACCAGTACTGCTTGGTTCGAATTACTCTGAAAGCTAGCATTCCCAGCAGAATCACAACCTGACCTTTTGATAAAAGCCCCTCGATCGCTAGCCCCATATATCTTTGACAAACCGATCGAGATGGCTGGCCGGGAAGTTGAAAATAATGCCATTTCCGACCAACCCCAAATAAGAAGTACTATTGTGGATTTTGATCCTCCAAAGAAACCCAAGAGGAACATGTACGCTATTGCTTGTTCTGTTTTGGCCTCCATGACACCCGTCTTACCAGGTTATGGTTAGTTAATTAGTATACCTTTCATCTCTTAGTACTGTATATTTCTAATATCCCTTTGGAAATAAATTTGTTTTCTTTATTACACAGAGAGATAAACAATGGCGGCCACTAGTATATCCTTAATTAAACACGTATAAGTAATTCTTCAGGGATTTTTTTTATAATCTTTTAAGCACGATTTGATTATTGCATGGTCTATCAATGTTTTAAAGGGATATCCATTGGCTCTTATTTGATTGATATTTCTTATCTATAGTTTGTGGTCATGGTCGTGGAATGCTTATGGTCGTGAAGCTGCTGGATTTGCCTGGATTTTCTTGTACATGTGGTTCGTTTTTCACTTAGAGACGAGAAGGAATTCGTTAAATAAACTCATGAAAGGACTGCTCAAGTCAAAGATCTTTGCTAGCTTGTGGTCTAGCAAAGGGGGAAATGCTAACAATAGTGGCTTGTATTCATCAGATACTCTTGGTTCTGCAAATTCAGAGGAAGTAAAATCAACACCTTCTAGAAATAGGAGGTAGTTTGTATCTTAGATACAATTGAAAGAAATAAGTGTTGGTGGGCTCTTTTGAGCCTTTTGCTTTTCTTAATAACATTAGAAAACTTCAAAAGTAGTGCTTATTATTTATAGATTTTATAAACTTAAAAAATGAAGTACATATAGATTTTAGATGAGAAGTTCAGAGTTTGTTTTGTTGAAATATTTACTATTAGTCAAGAAAACTTTTATCTGCTAGGAATGAGACCCATAAAATTTCAATTAATTCTCGAGTGTTTGTGAGAAAAAGACACATTTTAGTTGCTATGAAGAAGGAAAAGTCATTTGATATGAGTGGATAAAAATCAATATAATTAAAAAAAAACCCAAAAAAAAAATTATGAATAGCGATGGACAGATACAGTTGTGGCGAATTTTTATACTTTTTGCAGCGACTAAACGTCGCCGAAAATTGTGAAATATTTCTGTCAATTGCTACAGTAGCTGGGAAAAATCCTTCACGGCTCAAAATTTCAAGCGATTTCTGGGCAGCAATTTTTAACCAGAAATATGTTTTTAAGGTAAAAATAAGATTATTTTCAGTGACTTTTGGTCGTTGAAAATAATTAGATTATAATTTGTTGTAGTGTCACCAAGTGGAATGGGGTCTTTAGGAAAAGATCCGCCTTATTTTGATGTCTGTGTGTTGTTTAAAATATCAAAGGGGAAAAAAATGAATACAAAACCAGTTGAAGCAATAAACTATGGGAAAGATAATTATCTAGGTGCAGCTTAGTCACCTGAATGGTAGCCTTCTTCTTGGTTCAGATTTGTAGGATATATAATTAATTGTTAGTATTGGCTAAACTCCGTTTCAAAACAATGGATAACGTTGTTTGTGTTTTGGGTTTGGGTTGATAGGTGATATTTATGATTTATCTATAAAGATAATGGGTAAATTTAGGTTGATAAGAGATCAAGTTTATCTATCAATACTCTAGCCCCTATTTGTTGAAATAAATTTGAGTATTAAATGAAGATGGAGGTTTGAAGATTTCAAAATTCGAAATTTGGATAATGATGCAGGAAGATTAATCGGGTATGAAAATATCGAGCTTGAAGTCTCGGCATTGATAGCATTGGACTACCTCAAGAAGGTAGGTTAGTGCAAATATGGCGAAAAAATAAGAAGATTCCCCAAGGGAGGTCTAGGAAAAAGGGCAAAGGCAAAAAATAGTGAAGTAAAAAGAAAGATTCCTCAATTAAGAACGGAAAGGTCAGGATTCTCTAGTTGGGGAAGAAAGGTCGGGATTCCTCAATTTGGAGAGGAAGAAAGGTCGGGATTTCTCAGTTGGGTGAGGAAACAAGGGTGACATTGCACACGCGTTAGTATCTTGGTTATAACTTTGGTTACTAATATCAAAATCACAAGTAAAATCTTAATTCGAAAAGCTTGTTCGACACATACGTCGTTGTCATGCAACAACTCTATGCCTAGTGGTCCTACTCTAAATCCTATTTTAGCGAGATATCAATCATTCCTACATTTTATTATTTATCCATAATGGAAATTTTACTTTCTTTCCCTTAATTATTTACGTTCAGTTTGTGGATTCATAAGATATATTTGATTTATACAAACAAAAACAAAAAATAAAAAAGACTTAATTTCAGATGTTATCTCAAAGTTTTCTCTTTGTTTGTTTTTTATTTTAATCTCTAACTTCTATTATTTAACCAATCGTGAGAACAATCATCGTCAGATAAAAGCATGACTTATGAAATTTTGAAGAAAAGTTAGAGCATCATGTTTAAGCTGTAAAGAGATGTGATGGGAATTCTGTGAATAGTGATGAAATAAATTGAGCTAACATGTTTTATTTGATTTTAGAAAACGAGAGAGATAAAATTGAGTAAAAATATTAAAATAAGTTAAAAGGTTGTTAAAATAGTTTTTTCAAAACTTGAAAAATTTAATATTATTATTTTTTATTTGATGGACATTTTTTTCATATATTATTTTTTTATTTGAAAAGTTAAGGTCAACTTCCTTTGCTTTCAAGCTGGGTGAACGAGGAATGATGAATCTCTTAACATTTTTATATATCTCAAATTGAAGTAGGATCTGGGCCGCATAATTCTAAAATTCTAATATCATCTCATCGCCATGATGAAAACAGTCAACCAGAGCTACCTCTCTTTGTCCAAAACAGTCAACGACTCAAAAGCTACCTCTCTTTGTCCGATATCTCTATGAGTCAAGGTCTTTCACTAAAATATTAATCATGCAACCGTGAAAACTACGGCCCGCTAAGTGCTACATTTAAGGACACGTCATCAATTAATAAGGATAGAAGACTTGTAGGAACCCAGTAGGCACGGATCTGTCATCACCATGGAAGACTTTCTAGATGGTCATCGGTGGAAATATGCGTATACTGTGGAAAAGGAAGACAAGAAATGCAAAAAAAAATTGCTTAGAAAATAAAAATGAAAATCCTGACCTTTCCTTTCACAAGCCTATCTTAAATAGTTAAGAAAAAATAAAAAGTTATAATTATTGTTTAAATGATATAATACCAAATAAAATAAGTATCTTGTCAAAACAATTCAAAATAAAAACCGTTCTTAAATATTAACATTATCATAAAAAAAATTAAAATTAAAATTAAAAAATAACTTAAAGTGATGATTCAAATTAGTCTCGTTTGAGTTGGAGAGTCACTTGAGCTTATCTTAACTCATTTCCATTTATCATTATATTTTTTCAATTTTCTATACAAAACATAAATTTCAATGTCATTTACAAATTCCAATACATATTTTTCAAATTTTAATTCAATTTTTTCAAATTTTAAAATAATAATAATATTAAAAAATAAACTAAATTAAACTCATTTCAACTTATTTCATCTCCTTATCCAAATAGAGCAAGATGATTTGGAGTTGAAAATTGACAAGTAAGAGTGGAGAGCAGGATGTGCATGCCGAAAAGAATTTTCAAAAATTGGAATCATATGCATGATTCTAACGCCCGAAACTAGATTATGATCAAAATACTCACGTGATCATAATATTGTCCCCCTTTCCTTGTCCAAATGAGAAATGCGGACCTTCATCTGTCATCTTTTCTCGAGATAATCTAATATTAGTAGTAATATCGAATCTGTCACACTACAACACATAAGACTTTTTGCAGCGTTTAATAAATCGCCACAAAAAACTTAAAAATTGTCGTAAAAATTTTCATAATCGCCACAAAGGCGTCAAAATCGCGGCAAAAAGTCATTTGTGGGTTAACTGCGGCTATTTGAGCGTGACAATAAACTTAATTTCTCGCTGTAATGCTACTATTTACTGTTAGAAAACGAAGTAAATGCTATTATTTGCGTCAGAATTTAACTCTCAGTTAAATAAAATATAGCAAAAAATCTTATTTGTTGTAGTGTCAGCTAAGCATAGTAATTGGACTCGAATCTTCTGCATGATTAGTTGATTGCATAGCATTTGTGGAACTTATGAAAGAAATATATTTTAAAACCCTATTTTAGAGCGATATATATTAACGAGTAACAATTCTTATTAACTCCATAATTAATATGGTATAGAATATGCAGCAACTTTCGTTTCGATTTGGTCTGATTTGTTCAGTTGCATGTATATATAGCGAAGGATGATCTCCAGTTGGCTTATGTTTGTATGTAAAAAATTATTAAAATATAATTTGGATAGTGGGTTGAGATGAAAATTAATTTAAAATATTATTAAATTAAAATATTGTTCCAATATAATTTTTATTTGAAAATTTAAAAAATTGAATGTTTTTAATATATTTTAATTCACTTGGAGATCACGATGATTATCATAATTATTATATTGTACACGTTTCCTCGGAGTTCGGACTTTAATTGACCATTCAGTGCATTCACACCATATAAATTCAGAAATGACTTGCGTTATTTTTTATAGTCAATGAACTATTACGTTATTCAAATAGTTGGGATAAGATTAAAAAAAAAAATAGTACACGCTATATTTCCACTTTCCATCTATTATTAATAATCTTTACAACATGCATACAGAGGCGGCAGAGGGACCGCGTAGACGTGTAAACGCGGTTTCGAAGACCCACATAGATTAGTCATTAGCGTGATCGGTGCCAAAGGTAGGTGCGGACGGTGACTTGAGATATAACCTCCACGATTTTTAGGATAATGTTATGTTTTTTGTTTTTAAAATATTATTTAAAAATTTTAAACATTTAAGATAAAGTAAAAAATTCATAAAAAAAAGAATCACTTTCTTAATTTTCAAATAAAAAATCAATAAACTTGATCGAGCTCTCTCTCGTTCCAGTTCTTCTACTCGTGTTTTCAGATCACGAGAATACTAGTTTACAAGTTTCTTCAACTCCTTGTTTTTTTGTCTTAAATTTTTATTTTTTCTATCTTTAGTTGCAAGCGTTTGATGCAATTTAAATATTTGATTTTTAAGATAATCAACCTCACTCGTTCTCACCAGTAACCTCTGAAACATGGTTGTAAGAGAGGCAGCATATTGAGCACTAAGGGTTCTTGATGCTGTAACAATTTCAGGATCAGATTTACTAGAAAGATATATCTCTGCTCCTATCATAGTATTTAAAGCCTCAGGAAAAAATATAAGTGGTTGAGGTATAAAAGGTTCATAGTTCAAATATGGGACATTAGAATTTCTATCAGACATAATATCGTTCTAGATGAACAACAACTGAATCTATGAGGAATGCGAGATCTTTTTGCTGGAGTAAACTAATGGTAAAATTGGTTATATTTAAAACGCAATCCGAAGCCTTTAAATCTCTTCAAGATCTCGTTTGTCAACAATGTTAAGCGGATTTGATTTTCTGCCGAACTGATAATATTAGAGTTCAAAGCTTTTACAGCTTTTATCATACATAGATGGTTTCCAATGCTATTTTCGTCGTATATAAACAAGTTTTCTCTAATAACGCTGAATGAGGGGGATAAACTTTTAAATGAAAATATTATCATGCTCTCTAATGCATTATTTAGATGGAAATCATGTTTGAATTTGTAATCTGTTATATATGCTGAAATAATGTTTGCTTATTACTTGAAACACTAATGCATATTATCAGGAGGAGTTTAAGTATTACTACAGGTATCAGATTTCTATTAAGTCTGTCAATCAGATATTATTTTTCATATTTCAAATCACTCAGAAATTATTGCAATTCATAAAACAAGTCGAGAGTATATTTGGCTGAAATCAATAACTCAACATATCCAAGAAAAGTGTAGTATTTTATAATCAATGATAGCTCAATAATTTTATACGAAGATAATGCTACTTGTATCATTCAAATCAAATGAGGATATATCAAAGATATGATCAAGTGATAATCTAGCAGATTTATTCACGAAAGCATCACCAACTGAGACATTCAAGAAAATTGTGCAGAATATTAAAATGTGAAGACTCAAAAATTTATCATTATGCACTTTCCAGGGTGAGTAAAAGTCGTGAAGACTTGTACTGATTGTACTCTTTTTCCTTTGCTAAGGTTTTGTCCCACTGGATTTTCCTTTGCAAGGTTTTAATGAGACAATCTTAAAGCATTTGTGGATACATAAGAAGACTGTACTCTTTTTCCTTCGCCATTGATTTTTCTTCCCACTGGATTTTTCTTTGGTAAGGTTTTAACGAGGCAGATTCTTTATAGGTGGTCATTCAATGGGAAGTGTTATGAATTATTGAGGGCGGCCCCTGCCCCCTTAATTATTTTGTGAATGACTCCACCACTATTATTTTAAGTCTTGCACAGTAACTTGCATAGTAATTTTAACGCCTATAAATATGAGATTTAGTTGTTATGAAATTCATAAGAAAATATAGAGAGAGAAGAAAGTTTTAGTTCTTAAGAGTTGTAAAGAGTTTCTTATATATTTCTCTTTGTAATAATAGTTTATTTCTTTAATTTTATGACATATTTCCCTGTTATTTTTAACCCTCAAAAAGCACATTATCATTTTGTACGGGTAATATATTAAAGATTTGCATTTTTCTTGACTTCAATAAAATCTTTAATATCACTTTCCATCTATTATTATTGTTTGTGACTTTGTGCTTTAAATAATCCTAATTTAAAAAATTAATAAATAAAGTGACGGAGAAATTAATGGAAAGCGTGATAATGGACCAGCAATCCTATCAAACAACAACCAGATCTTTACAACATGCATAAACGCGGTTTCGAAGACCCACGTAGATTAGTCATTAGCGTGATCGGTGCCAAAGGTAGGTGCGGACGGTGACTTGAGATATAACCTCCATGATTTTTAGGACAATGTTATGTTTTTTGTTTTTAAAATATTATTTAAAAATTTTAAACATTTAAGATAAAGTAAAAATTCATAAAAAAAAAAATCACTTTCTTAATTTTCAAATAAAAAATCAATAAACTTGATCGATAGAAATATTATTTCCCTTTTTTTTGTACGGGTAATATATTAAAGATTTGCATTTTTCTTGACTTCAATAAAATCTCTATCTCCAATATTATGACTGAGTCAAGGTCTTCTAGTCAAAGAATGCAACCTTGATTACTACACGCTATAAAAACATGTCATTAATAAGATCGAAGAGTTGTAGGAACCCATGCAGTAGGCAAATGGATATATACTTCATCACCATGAAGACTTTCTAGATAGCCATCGCTGGACATATGCGAATATAATGAAGAGACGAAATGCAAAACAAATTACTTATAATTATAAGGAAAAATGATAAGTTATAATTATTGGTTGAAATATAGGATACTGAAAAAAAATAAGTATCTTGCGACAAAATCAAGAACAAAACAAAGAAATAACTTAAAATGATGATTCAGAGGAGAAATAACTGATTTTGAGGTTGAAAAGGTGACCACCAAGCAAAGCTTGAGACCAATATATACGTGCGCGCCGAATTAAACTAACAAATGGGAGTCATATGCATGATTTTAATATATACATGTAGCTAAAGTTATGACCAAATTAGAGCAATAGCTGTGGAGACTCGCAAATGTATAAGAATTTTCATATAAAACAGCTCTTATTATTCCATAATATAGAGTATAAAACATGCTATAATTATAAGTGGCACCATTGGGATCCCGTGTCTCCTTGATAGCCAAGAGTGGGCCCGGATCCAGAATGTACGTAATACGTATTATCTTTTGGTGGGTCAACCACTTTACGTGATATATGCGTGTCAATTAAACATTTTCTACACATCCATTAATCTCCATCCAGCCGGGTATCTAAAATCAAAATAAAATTTGAGTTTGAGACTTTGGGTTAGTAGTATACACTATAACAAAAATGAGATTTTTGGACTCTTTCTTTGGACGAAAGAAAAATCATCCCAAAAAATAAGTTGTAAGGTCCAAATCGAAATTTTGTCCCAAAAAATGACTGAAGTCTTCAACCGTTTGAATAGTACTAGAATTTTTGTTCGAAACGTATATGTAAGGAAGATGAATTTTGTCCCTAATAAAGTATCCATTTGAAGATTTACTAAAACATCCAAACGTAATAAAATAAAAATTTGAAAGGATATTATATATATATGGTCGAAAGAGAAATTAGCGTGCTAAGTGACTAAATTTTGTGGGACATTGACCTATAGTTCAAACAATTTACTGCACTGTTTGAATATTGTTTGAGAAAATTTGAAAAAAATTTAATAATTAAAAATTAAAAAGTAATTTGTATTTGAATATGGTTTGAGAAGAAATTTATGAAAACCTTGAGATCATCATCTCATGTCATCTAAGTGCCCAAACATAGCATAGAAATCAATGATTGGAAAGTTTCATCGTTAATTTTGTCCATCTTTATCCAAAATCACCATTATCATTGAGTCAAGGTCTTCTAAAATAATAGAACCACGATTACTACCTATTATAAGGACATGGCATCATGACTAAGGAATATCGAAGACTTCTTGGAACCCAAAATGTACGGATATACACGTCATCACCATGGAAGACTTTTCAAGATAGTAATCCGTGAAAAAATGCATAAATGAAAACCCTACCAAAATTATTATCTCAAACACTTTTTGGAACCCGAAGACCCAGGTCTTCTAATGTCCATCTCTATCACCATTATCATCGAGTCGTAAACTTCTTGGAACCCAGTATGCACGTAAGACTTTTCAAGATAGTAATCCATGAATTATGCATAAATGGATAAAGGAAGAGACGAAAATGCAAACAAATTATACATATAAAAAGTTATATGGAAATGGCTTCCATCTATCATTAATTTGCAGCTATATGATGCCAGCTTATTATATATATATATATGTGTGTGTGTGTGTAAGTATGTAACTTAATCTATAAGAATAATAATAAATAATAAATAATATGTTTATAATAAATCAATATTCACATTCATATTTAAGAATATATGTAAGTTTATATCGGGAGACACAAATAATGATTTTTAAATTTTATGTTATATTAATTTTATAATATGTGTACTATATATAGCATAAAAAATTAAAAAATATTTAATATAAAAAATTAAATATATATTTTGCTTTGATTTAGTCTAATTAATTCAGTTTTCAAGACTTGCTTTTCAAGTCTTGCAAATCGATATCAAACCAGTTTTTAATCAGTTTTGATTTCTAGGAGCCGAACTAATTGGGTGAACCGGTCCGGTCCAATCAATATGTTTGGTTTTTTTCTTAACTGTCCTTGTTTTTAACATTTAAAAAATGAATTTAGGGTAAGTGGACTAGCTTTATTTTATCTTTTTTAATCATATGTGTTACTTGGAAATTCTAGGTTGGGCAAGGAAATATGAGCGACATGGCACACACATCAGCACTTTGGCCATAATTTTGTTAACATATACATTCATAATTGCATGTATGACCCTAATATATATATATATATATATTTATATATATGTATGTGCATTTTATATATATATATATATATATATGTATATATATAAGCTCTCTATGAAGCACACATTGTGCTCACCACGCTACACCTAGTGGTCTCCTTAGCTATTTAAGTCCAACTTGTAGGCTTCATAAGATATATTCAATTTATACAAAACATCACAATCTTAAAATTTATCTCAAAGTTTTCTCTCTGTTTGTGTTTCTCTCAATTTCTAACTTCCATTGTTTAGTTAGTTATCAAAATAATCCTTAATATTGGGCTCCAGTGTCGGATAAAAGCCATGCTATATGATATTTTGAAGGAGAATTAGTGCATCATGTTTAGGTAGTGAGATGTGAAGATTTTGTGAACAGTAATTAAATAATTTGTGAATAGTAGTGAAATTATTTGAGATAATATGATTTATTTGTAGAAAGAGAGAGAGAGAGAGAGAGAGAGAGAGAGAGAGAGAGAGAGAGAGTTGAATGCAAATATTATAAAGTTAAAAAGACCTTGTTTGAATATAATATAATTCTTTAATCTTATTTTTATTTTGAAATTTAAAAAGGTTTTATTATTATTTTTTATTTTGAAACTGAGAAAGTTTAAATAATTAAATAATGACTAGATGAAAATCAGATTTGGGATTTGAAATTATAACGTGTTTTATGTTTGAATGATGTTTAGGAAGGATATTACAAATAGTTTTGAGTTCATCATCTCAACTATTAATCTAAGTGCCGAGACATAGGCTAAAAATCAATAATCAAAGCTTTCTCATTTTGTCCATCTCTATCATTACCATTATTACTGAGTCAAGGTCTTCTATAATAATGGAATCGTGATTACTGCCTGCTATAAGTTGTGAGAAGTTTTGAAAATTTTGAGAATGATGTATATTCAAATGAGTCTTTAAGGGCATGTTTGGCAATGAATAGAAATATTAAAATTATATTAAAATTTTAAAATTATATTAAAATTATATTAAAATGGTTTGATTTAAAATATTTAATTGGGTATTAGGAAATCAAGGAAAAGGAATGAATAGAAATATTATAAAATTTAAATATTGCTAAAGTTTTTAATATAATTTGAAAAAGTTATTGTTTTTGTATTTTATTTGACAGTTTTAGAAAATTGTAATGATTACGTAAAGACTAGATGGAAAAGTTAAAAATTTGAAATTGAAAAGTATTGGTGTTTTAGAAGGAAATTAGGAATGTTTTGATCAAACAAGTCCCAATGAGACTTTCATTCATGTTGATTGTCATAGTTTAATTTGTAAGAGACGTTGAAAATTAAATTCTTTTCTAAATTAACCTAAATTTGACGTATCAATGATTTGATGATGCATCTCTCAGTCTCTTACACCTACTTACTAATACAAATTTTCCTAAAATTTTAGAATCATATAAAAATGTTTGAGATTCCTCGTTCACCACCACCTTGATTGGCCCTCTCTTAACTCAAGTCGAGATGAAATTAAGCAAAGGAAGTTGGCCGGGTTTATAAGAATTTTAAAGCAAAAGATTGAAAATAGAGCCAGTCATATTGCGGTACTCTATTACTGATCTACGTTGTTTCTGTTAATAATAGATCGGAAAATGGATGGAGCTGGAATGATGAATATATATATATATATATATATATATATATGTTTTTTTTAGTAAACACGTAATATTATAGGATGTTATTGTTAACAAAAGCACATGTGCTATATCAAAATATGTCAAAGTAAAAGGGGGATGTAGTATTGAAATTTTCTTAAATGATATTAGAAGAGTTAAAAATAGGAAAGCTGAAAAAATAAGTGACGCGAAAGCACTTAGATAAAACATTTTATTTTCTCTCTATTTAATAAATAATCATAAATGGTAGAAATATTTTCATCTTCAAACTTTTCTTTTTCAGTTATAATGTAAATAAATCAATGAGTTTGTTGTGAATAATAAATACAATTTTCTAAAACAATGTAGTTTTAGAAAAGAAAACTAAATGAGTTTATTGTGATAATTATTAAAGACAATACAAGAAAATGTTTTTTTAGCATGTAATTAGGAGTTGAGATTGGGCAATAAGGTAAAACGAAAAATGATATAAACGACGATGGGGCTGGATAAAACATAGAGATAATGACGTTCCATGGATGATATGCAGAGCACTCTCAATGATTAATTCTTCACCATATTTTTTAAATTATATTACTAAAATCTCTTTTTTTTTTTTTTTTTGTTTACATACTTACTTTTATAATATGTCTTTCATCAACTTATCTATTTTTATTTTTTATATTATCTATATTTTTTTATTTTTACTTTTAAATATTTTCTCAAAATTTTCGTATCTTTTAATATTAACGGTATCTTCGATTTTCAATATCTTCATTATTTGAAAACTGATATGAAACAAAAAAATCATCATTCGAATGGGTGTTCATCCGGATTTCAAATTTATTAATCCGAATTCTATATCCAATTTTTTTTTTAATTTTTAAATAAAATTATTAAAATTATAAAAAAATAAATACAATTTCAAAACAATGCCGAATTTGCAGGGATGAACAGGCCTAATCATCCGAGTTGCACAGCCCTCGGAAAATTTGTGCTGCAAAACCAGATATAACTCAAACAGTATATCACTAAACTGCATTAGCACACATTTCACGACTATATCATGATCTACAAGTAAACAGATAGCAATAAATTTTATTTTTATTTTCTACTTTTTTACTTTTCGCACATTTCTGTTTAGTTATTATAATCTCAGCGCAGCTTTGGAATGATTTCTGGCATTTAACACTAGGTCAAGTATGGATGAAGAATCTGCTGCTTTTGGAGATACAGGAATGATCAGAAAAAGAAAACAGGTGAGAAAGGGATAAGAAGACGAAGAAAACCTCTCTTTTTACAATATCTCTATCTCCATTATATTTATGACTGAGTCAAGGTCTTCTAGTCAAATAATGCAATTAACCTTGATTTCTACACGCTATAATAAGGACATGTCATTAATAAGATCGAAGACTTGTAGGAACCCATGCAGTAGGCGTGGATATATACTTCATCAACATGCAGGAAGACTTTCTAGATAGTCATCGCTGGAAATATGCCTCCATATGTCGCTATTTGGAAATGGTGTGTCCATATGCAGCCATATGAAGTTCACAAGCGAGTTTAAATAGTTAGGAAAAAATAATAAGTTATAATTATTGCTTGAAATATAGGATACTGAAAAAATTAAGTATCTTGCGACAAAATCAAGAATAAAACAGAGAAATAACTTAAAATGATGATTCAGAGGAAAAATAACTGATTTTGAGGTTGAAAAGGTGACCACAAAGCAAAGCTAAATTGGAATCATATGCATGATTTTAATAATTATAGCTAAAAGTTAGAGCAATAGCTTTGGAGACCCGCGAATGTATAAGACATGCTGTAATTTTGCTATCGATTTGGTCTGATTTGTTCAATTTATTTCATGTATATACAGCGAAGCATCTTCAATAGGCTTCTATTTGTTAGGATGTAAGCATTAAGGCCTGGTTTGAATGGGGAGTTGAGATGTGATTAGTCGAGATGAAAATAATTAAAATATTAATATAAAGTTCGAATATTCTTAAAATATTATTTTTTAATATTATTTTTACTTTAAGACTTGAAAAAGATTAATTATTTAATGTATGCTTTACGTTATTTTAATTGTGGTTGTAGTCAATGCACTATTACGTTATTGAAATGGTTGGGATAAGAACTTATGGGGACCCAACGAGAGTGTATGGGGGTGCAGGTGGCCTATTTAAAGAAAGCCTTATAGCGAGTCTTATTGTAATTACATCTAGAGTAGAGTTGATCAATAGAGATGGAGCGTTCTTGTTGTTGCCTTGTTATTTTGGTGTGTGTTCAAGCTGCATGTATGCTTTCTGGGTGCTCTGGTTGTTTGGAGGCAGAGCAAAATGCTCTTTTCCAACTCAAAGCCTTCATCAACCACCCAAATCAATCTTTTTCACTACAATCTTCGGCCAACTTAATCAACAAAGAGAGTACTACTACTACTGATTGCTGCAATTGGACATATGCGATCCAGTGCAGCAATATTACAGGCCGTGTGACCCATATTACTCTTTATGAGTTAATGTGGTATTATGGGAGAAGTACTAGTACTGGATCAGAATATGGGTACTTGAATACCTCTTTGTTTCTTCCCTTTCAAGAGCTCAACTCTCTGGATTTGAGTTATATGGATTACAGTTATAATTTGAGGGTATCAAAAGAAGGTCTGTGTATATAACTTGTGATAGCATTTCTTCCATTTTTCTTGTGAGATGAGAAATTAGTTGAATATACTTTATTTTGACGTTGATATTACTCATGAATTTTACCAAAAATTGTAGGTTTGGAAACACTGTCTGGGTTGAGCAAGCTGGAGGAGCTTTACTTGGATTCAATTCCCTTCAATGACAGCCCCTTGCCATCCCTTGCCAAGATTACAACGCTCAAGATACTATCCTTGCGTGGAATCCAGGAATGGGATTATGAAGCTTATAATAACATCCAAGGTAAATATAATTGAAAAAAGGCAATATAAAATCATTTAAAATTTTCGAGAGATCAATTTTAATTTCATAAATATTTAATAACTAAATTTTGTCTATTTGTCTTTAGTGTTGCAAGAAACAAATAAATAATGAAATTAGCTAGAGCATCCAAATTAAAACCTATTTTCAAGATAATTAATTAGCATGACCACTGGGTGCTCTGGTTGTTTGGAGGCAGAGGAAAATGCTCTTTTCCAACACAAAGCCTCCAAATCAATATTTTTCACCATCTTCCAACTTTATCAACGAAGGAAAATACTATCTTTGCTTGCAATGAAAGAATTGGGATTATGAAGCTAATAATATCAAAGGTAAGTATCAATAATAAATTGCTCTTTTCATTGTAAAAAATGCAATATAAAATAAAATCACTTAAAATTTGCCAGTTTTCACTTCTCATAAGCATACGAGTATAATAACCACCTTGATTGGCCCTCTCTTAACTCGAGTCGAGATTAAAGCAAATTTGGAAGTTGGCCCGGTTCAGAATTTTAATGCAAAAGATTGAAAACAGAGTAAGTGATAATTTAATCTGTAAGAGACGTTCAAAGTTAAATTCTTTTCTAAATTAACCAAAATTTGACATATCAATAGTTTGATGATGCATCTCTCAGTCTCTCACACCAACTTACAAATTACAATTTTTTCTTAAAATTGGCCCTCTCTTACCTCAAGTCGAGATGAAAGCAAAGGAAGTTGGCCGGGTTAAGAATTTTAAAGCAAAAGATTTAAAACAGAGTCAATCAATGATACTCTATTTGTCCAATATCCCTATCTCCATTATGATTGAGTCAAGGTCTTCCAGTCAAATAATGCAATTAGCCTTGATTACTAAAATCGAAGACTTGTAGGAACCCATTCAGTAGGCATGGATATATACTTCATCACCATGGAAGACTTTCTAGATAGTCATTGCTGGAAATATGTGTATATGGAGAGAGGAAGAGATGAAATGCAAAACAAATTACTAATTATATAAAAATTTATTTGGATATGGGGTGGCATATGTCGTTAATTTAAACAAAGCCTTATAGCAAGTCTTATTGTAATTACATCAAGAGTAGAAAGCAATTATGCTCTCTGGGTGCTCTGGTTGTTTGGAAGAAATATTCATTAACTAGATTTTGTCGATTCTTAATAATTTTTCTTTTCATTGTAAAAAAGGCAATATAAAATCACTTAAAATTTGCCAGTGATCAGTGATCGCTCCTCATAAACCTATTCAGTTATATTAATCCATATGATTAATCCGGTTATTGACTATTTTGGAAGAAATAGTCAATAACTATATTTTTTCCATTTATTGTTAGTGTTGCAAGAGACAAATCATGAAAGAGCCTCCAAAACCTATTTTCAAGAAAAATTAAGTAGCAGTATGATCACTCATTTAAAGGCGACTTGGCCTTCCAATGAATCAAACAGACCTCGGTTTCCAAAAGCTCAAAATCATTGGGCGCACTCCCATATGTTTATCATTGTTGTATTTATGGATTTATTGTACACAACTTTGGATATTGAAAAATCACAATTGCAGGTTTTGATAGTTTGTCTGCTTTGACCAAGCTGGAGGAGCTTTACTTGGACAATAATAACTTCGATGAAAGCATTTTTCCATCTCTTGCCAAGATTTCATCACTCAAGAAACTATCTTTACTTGGGAATAAGATTAGTGGAAGGGTCCCAATTAATAAAGGTCGGTATATATTGTATTAGCTAGCTATACGTCGTATTTCTTCCATCTTCATCCACCTTATATTTATGTATTAATCTAACCTGATTTATTTTTTACTAATTTTTCTAATGAATAATGGAAGATGATCAAAATTATTGCAGGTTTTAAAATGAGCAAGCTAGAGGAGCTTGACTTGGGTTATAATAACTTCACAGACATGAGATTCATTTGTAAGATTGCATCGCTCAAGATACTCTATCTGACAAAAGCTAAGTTGAATATTGGGGGAATTAATAAGCAGGGTAAGTCTCAAAGTTCAATTACTTATCAATTTGCCACCTTAATATCCAGAGTGTTACTTCATATGCTATAAGGTGATACTACTGATTCTTAATAATTTCAATGCACATGATAAATATCTAAAAGCGTGTGTTATTGTTTTTATTTTAGAGCTTGGAAAACTAAAGAACCTACAAGAGTTGTATTTGGGTCGTTCATCCATCGAGGACAAAAGATTTCTCCATAAAGTTGGAGTGATTACTTCTCTGAATGTACTTTCAATGAGTCATTGTGGACTCAATGGCAGCTTACCCAACCAAGGTAGAAACTTGTTTTTTCCAAAATGTGTTGCTCGTCGTAAACAAGGTGATCTCAATAGCATAATTAAAAATCTATTTATTTTAAAAATCTATTTATTTTTCAGGTTGGTGTGAACTCAAGAATCTGCAAGAGTTAGACCTTGGTGGCAATAATTTTGAAGGGAGATTGCCTTCTTGTATGGCAAACATGACCGCACTTCGAGTATTGAATCTCGCGTCCAATAACTTCAATGGAAGCATTTCTCACTCCCCCATACCTAGTTTGTGGTCACTTGAGTACCTTTCTCTGTCCTATAACCACTTCATGAGTAATAACAACACACTTGTTGAGGAAACAGAGTCTCAAAGTATGATTCCATACGTTCAATTGAAGGTTCTCTTATTGTCAAGAGGCCTTGCGAGAAGACCCACTAGAACGATTCCCAGATTCCTTCGTTACCAATACAAGTTACAAGTAATTGATCTCTCCCACAACAATTTGGTTGGACAATTTCCCACTTGGTTGCTAGAAAACAATACAAGATTGGAGATTCTTAATTTAAGGAATAACACTTTCACAAGCACTTTCCAACTACCCTATCATCCTAATCCACATATTCGAAAAATTGATGTTTCGAATAATGATCTAGGAGGTCTGATTCCAACGAACTTGAGTTTAGTTTTTCCCAATTTAGTGCATTTAAACATGTCTCAAAATGCATTTGTAGGCACAATTCCATCTTCTTTAGGTAATTTAGTTTCCTTGATAACTTTGGACTTGTCTAGCAATCATCTCTCAGGAACAATACCAGACCATTTGGCAATGGGTTGCTCTAATTTGGGATACCTCAAATTGTCAAATAATAATTTAACTGGCCACTTATTTCCTGCTAAAAACAATATATCTTTCCTTTGTTTTTTATATTTGGACAACAATCGATTTTCCGGAAAGATCCCAAATAGCTTATCCAGTAGTGCTGACTTGGTTGGATTTGATTTTAGCAACAACTCTTTGTCAGGCATGCTTCCAAGATGGATTGGTAACATGACCAGCTTGGTTGGAATTGTTATGGCCAAAAACCAACTTGAAGGTCCTATTCCGATTGAGTTATGCAAACTCAAGCAAATTAGATTTCTTGACCTTTCCGAGAATAATGTGTCCGGCAACATACCATCGTGCTTCCATTCATTGGACATCAAACATGTTCATCTGGGAAAAAATAGGCTAAATGGTTCAATTACAAAGGCATTCAAGAATAGCTCTGCTCTGGTAACTTTAGACCTTAGAGACAACCACTTAACTGGCAACATTCCAGATTGGATTGGAAACCTCTCATCATTAAGCATCCTCCTCTTGAAAGCTAATCACTTACAAGGAAGGATTCCAATTCAAATATGCCTTCTTGGAAACTTAACCTTGCTGGATCTTTCAAATAATAATTTTTTTGGTCGAATACCTCATTGCTTGAGCGACATTAGTTTTGAGGCAACATATCAAAAATCTGATCCAGGAAGTACAGGGAATTATGGTTTTGGCAGTGAAGCATCGTCATATGTGGCGGTAAAGGCACGAATATGGCTTGGAAATGATGATGATGATGATTCTTTCCCGAATGTGGATGCACAACAAGAAATAGAGTTCACAACAAAGAGTAGAAGTTACTCTTATAAGGGTGAAATTCTCAATTATATGTCTGGAATAGATCTCTCATGCAATTTTTTATCAGGTGACATCCCACTTGAATTTGGAAATTTGAACAAAATTCGTGCATTGAACTTGTCGCACAACAATCTAACTGGATCAATCCCCCCTACATTCTCGAAGTTAGAAGTAATAGAGAGCTTGGATCTCTCCCACAATAAGTTGAGTGGCAGCATCCCCCCTCAACTTATAGAGTTATACTTTCTAGCTGTCTTTAGCGTGGCTGACAATAATCTATCGGGCAGAACGCCAGAAAGAAAAGCTCAATTCGGAACCTTCGATGAAAGCAGCTATAAGGGAAATCTATTTCTGTATGGACCTCCACTTCTTAATACATGGAACAAAACTGAATTGTCATTTAATGACAAAAGAGAAGAAAGTGGTGGTTTCATTGACATGGATTTTTTTTACATAAGTTTCTGGGTGTCTTACACAATAGTGATGTTGGGAATTGTTGCAATTTTGTATATAAATCCTTATTGGCGTCATGAGTGGTTTAGCTTCATTGAAGTGTGCCTCCATAGTTTTTATTGTTCTTGGTTTGGAAAATCTCGTAAGTTGTCCAGTACTTTCTAAATTATGCAGCCTTGCATAATGATGTGTGCATATTTCTATATGCTCGCTCTTGATTTCAAATCTAAGGTTTAAAAGTTTCGATGAATTTTTACGGGTCGACAGTGTATGTATATATATATACACATAGGATTATTATTATTTGCTATTTGCTAGAGTTAAAAGGTTTTGAGAAATGAAGAAACAATAAGCATGACTCGTTTACAGACGCAAAGACATTGAAAAGGAAGTTTGGCAAAATTTGCCTAGAAAGCGACTCATTTGTGTTGACAATGAGTCTATGGCCATCATGAATTCCCATTTGACACAAGCTTGACTTCTTCAATTTAGTGTAAGCATATTATGCACCTTCTTCAATCCTAATCCTGAATGCATTGGAAATTAGAAAAACAATTGATTCCAAAATTGATATGCACATTGACACCACGCACCACTAAGATCCCAGGTCTTGAATTTCCAAGGCAATTAACATACCCTTTATGTTAGTTTGTGACAAATTTTATTTTTTATATAATAAATGTTTAATTTGGTCTTAAAAGAAGAAAAATGGAAGAAAGAAGAGGAGATCGTAAATACTGTTCATAGAGTAAACTTGATAAAGATTAATCATGTTTGGGAAAATCTATAACAACTAAAATCCTACTAGATTGTAGATTACATTTTGAAGTATGCTACATACACAAAATAATTAGACAAAAACAATTTCACAATCTGACTTGATTTTATCTGATTTGTTAGACCTACTTTATAAAATTATAATAAAAATAATTTTATGTTGGAAATATTTTCAAAATAATATATATTATATTAATAATATGTTTGAGAAATTATTTTTGGAAGTTGTGAGTTATTTTGAAAAGAGAGAAAAAAAGTTGATAAGCTATTGCTTATATTTATAATAAATTTGGTCCTTAAATTTAACCGCAGCCATTGGTGGCTAAGTGGTATTCTGGCTTTATATTCACCGCATGGGCTTGGTTCGAGCCACATATCTATCAAAGTAGGTGTATTTTGTTGAATTATTATTTGAAGAGGCCACGCAGCCCGCCCTTTAGGGCTCAAAGGGAGCGCATGATGCGCTGCCTGGGCAATGCGACAAGGGGCGCGACGCACACGATGGGGAGTGTGTGAGGCGCTGCAACGCATGCGAAATTGGAAATAGCATGCCAAAAGTCGCACCTGCTGGGTTTCAAACCCGTGCAAAATGGTTGGCAGAGCGGAATCATGACCACTGGATCATGACCAACCTATATGTGGTTTGCAACCAGTTTAATACATATACCGGTTTGGATCAGATTACATAAAATGAAAAGTGAATCACTTTTCTTTCACATCCTTTGATTCTCTATAAATAAATCCAATGCCATACGAATTTTTAGAGATTCTAGAAGGAAATTTCAAAATTCTCTCTTTTAAAAAGATTTCATTTCTTTAAAACTTCTTATTAGGATCTATTCGTTTTGTAGAAAATAAATTTCTAATCTCTTGGTTGAATAACAAAATCTAAGGATATTCAGAGTTTAATTTTGTTGGTGCACAACGCAATTAGTCACACGTGACTTATTCCGAATTTCATGTATCTTGGATGCAAATTTACTTGTAATCCGTGTGCATACCAATTCTTATTATTGATGGGGGTGAATATTGTTTAAGGAAAGCGACATTTGTAATACGACTTGAAGCAAACTTTTTTCTCACTATTTTCTGTTTTGCAATCCCGTTGCACAACACTATATAATCTAACAGATCACATAAAGACACATCAATTTGTAAGATTATTTTTGTATAATTACGTTGTGATTAGAGTATTTATCTTAGCTTAATCATTCAACATCCTAATAATTAGCACGTTTCAGACAGAAAAATGGTAATTAGCAAAAGATATTAAAATTAGATATATATATATATATATATATGTATGTATGTATATATATACTATATTAAAGGAGAATTCCATTTTTCATCCATTTACTATCATTCTCTCAACTGTTATGACATGGTGTGAAATGATTAGTCCATAACTTGGATATAACAAATAATCTCAATCATTTTTTTTTTCTCAAAAGAAAAATACATCTTCATTGATAATAAAAGTCGCAATATAGATAGATAAGCTATTATACAAATGAGATTGGTGGATCTTTTTCATTATAAAAATCCAATAAACACGATGAAATTTTAATAAGGGATATGCTTCCAGTTACATTGTTGGAGGCTGTCTATTGTGCAATTAATTGCATGTGCAAATTGATTTTGAAATTCATGATGTATTTTAATAGCTTCCCCAATCTCAAGATTATTGTGTCTCTAATGATGCCTTCTGCAATCCAGTATTAACTTCTTTTTTATTCCTTCAAAGTTGTTAATGTTCTCTAAGGGTCTCCTTCATTTATGATATTCTTTAGTTGCTTACGTTGAGCTTATTTCACACTCATGAATGCTACCATTGTTTCTCCTTGATTTAGGTTGCAGCTTCCTAAGTGGACTGCTACTATGAAGGAGATTTTTTGTTATGTGATCTATATATTGCAACTAAGGTGCTACCACTTGCTTTCACTGCAACCTCTAATGCTATTGAATTTTTTTCTGGAGGAAGGACCAAAGTGATGTTTTGGTTTTGCTCTTTCCATTTCCCATGCAATATGATTGGAGTGATCCTTGCATCTGGATGGGTGTAAAAACATGTTTTACACCCATCCAATAATATAGTGCCATAAAGGCATTCTAGCAAAACCAAAATTACAGCTGCATTCACCCGATTCAACCCCCCTCTAGCCCACTGCATTCAATTCTCCTACGGTTCTCCTTGCTGCCGACGAGCTCCTACGATCTCCTTGCTTGCCGCCGACAATGAGCAACGGCCCCAATTCCAAAAATTTCAAATCGAACAACATTTTCTTTTGACATCAATGAAAACCCATTGCCATGAGCAAACAGGAGGAGAAATAGTAGACTTGAGAAGAAGTCAAATCCATCTTTCTCAAGAAGTTGGAGACAAAGAACCCATCTGTGTTGGGTTGTTGAGAAGCCAAAATTTTGAAGAAAAGTGTGAGAACTAAAATGGAGCCAAAAAAACCGAAACCCATTTGGGAATGAGGTCAAAGATTGAGAAACAATAGAGACTAAATATTGAATACAAAGTCTCCCCAGTTCAAACTCCTCCCTGAAATCTTTCAAACTACCATCACTCGATATAAATGTTATGAGTCTATCCGAGAAAACCAGAAAACAAGTTACTAGTTTCAGCAACTACAAAACCAACACCCCCAAGTCTATAGTGGATATGGAGTTAAAAAAAAAAAAAAAAAATAGTGGAGATCGCAGGAACTAGTTAGTTTGAACCTTCTGGAATGCGTATTATCACTTCAGACTGCTTACAGCTTTCCTCTCCATCAATTACTTCGATCATTTCCTTTCCTCCCAATCTCTACCGATAGGAGTATTTTCCAAGGGAAAGTTCATATTTTTCGGGAAGAAGTGATCTGACAATGACAGCTTTGCTTGTTTTGTTTCTACCTCGATTCTCAGCAACCAAATGGGTGGCCTTTTCAGCTGTTATTAGTGGTGTGTTTGTCTTTAGCGGCGAAAATGGAGGAGCCCCAGGTCCCACTCCTGTTCGATTTCAAGTATTTGAGCCCAAGTTCATCTCCGAATCAAAAACAGTACAGCGGATGGAGTTATGGGTCATGGCCATTCTCGGATGGAGATTACGCTGTCACGCCCTTTGATTTCCTCGACTCTTTCATCTCCAAACATATTCAACCGCAACGATGCAGTGGTTCGGGTTTCGCAGGTGGTCTTCAACGATAGGGAGGGTTGGATTGAGTGAGGAAGTCTGTTAGGGATTTCGAATTGAGAGAGACGCAATTGCAAGTGTTCACGCTAAGATCTGATGCGGGCGAGTTCATGGATGTTTAAGCCGAAATGATGACGTGGCGTTTTTTCATTAGTTGGGTGTAAAAGGGATTTTTAAAACCCATCTGGTCTACAGCTTTTCCCATATGGTTTCTATAGGACTAACTGGCTTATGCTACAAATTGACCCATGGACATTCTTTTGTAAGTGTGAACAATTTGATTTTTGTAATACCCGAGATTATATCTGGCAACAACAGCAAATGCTTAGAATTTGTGAGTTTCAACTGTGTCAATTTGGAGTTTGACTTCATAATCTAAGATGTACATAATTCAAGAATTTATATCTTGTCCTCCAAGAGAGGAGATGTTGAGACGCCGAAGAGATTTTAAATTATTTAATACCCTATAATGCTAGCATTTGTGAGTTTTCAAACCATTTATTTATTTATTTATTTATTTGGTCACCGTAGCGCTACAATAACAAAAAAATAAGAAATCATAAAATAAGCACACGTTAGCTTTGAGGAGATAGACTTTCAAATCATTTATTATAAGAGAAAAGTTGGGGTCCGGTTGACTTATTTAAATAAGAAGAATAACCCTCCAATGAGATGATGGCATGTAGGAAAAAAATACAACAAGAAAATGAAAATGAAATCCCATTTTCACGAGTGATGCACTCCCTCATCGCCGAATCTTCTCATTCAAGCGTCATCGCTAGCCACCTGCACTATCATTGGTCAACACCTCACTCCAAGAGCACCTCTCCTTGCTAGCGAACCAAACCCAATCATCGGTCAAACCCAATCGCCGGTGAACCCCACATAGCCCCCTTGTGCGTGAGAAACCCACAAGTTTGAGATGGGTTTCTCTCATCTTCCAGCCATCGCAGCTCTGTTAGGAGCCACCCAATGGCGTCATCGCCCTCTCACCAACACTCCCCTCATGCCGACGAACATAATCTGTTGTCGGCAGCCTTCAAACGCATGGTTTACCCCTTTTCCAGAAATGGGTATCGCTCACACTCATTTCGAATTTAAGACTGTGTGGAGAATGTGGGAGGCTGTGTGGGATCACCATTACAGGAGTAAGGCTGCCAAAGGGAAGTGGTTTCGGGTGGTATGGGCGGTGACATCTCCAGTGGCCAGTGGCGGTTGGGTTTGCGTTGAGCCCGAGTTGCATTTCTTGGTTGGGTTTTTTCCTACATGGCATCACCTAATTTGAAGGTTGTTCTTCTCATTTAAACAGATTGACCACTCTCCAGCGTCTTCCTTATTATAAACACACTATAATAAAAGAGTTGATTTTATAATCGGTCCATTTGTTTTTATACAAATAGTAGCCCTCATATCAATGAAGTTCCACATAGCTTCTCACTTTATCTATCATGTACTCCCACTGCATGAGATCACGCACGTTTTCCATTTGCATTCTCTCCCAGGAAACCTAGAAGACAAACCCGTCCCTCTCTGCCACGGTCAATGACGGCCCCCTTCTCCACCACTCTTCCCTCCCTCTTTGTTGATTCTCGCATGGAAACCCCCATTTCCAAAAACCTCCTCATTGTCAAAGGGTTTTTTGTGATTTTTGAGGTGTAAAGTTCTTCAATTCGGGATTTTTTCAAAGAGAAAGAACCCAATTGAAATCCAATAGTCAAAGAGAGAGAGAGAGAGAGAGAGAGAGAGAGAGAAGAGCTGAGAAAGATAGAGATGAAATCCATGGAAATGACCATTACCAGAGAATTATCGAAATTTTTTTTTTGGAGAAAGAGAATTATCAACTCTGATTCAAAAGATATGTTAGGGTTCCGTTTAAAATCCTCAAAGCAACAGTAATATTCACGGCAATATTCAACAAAGTCACAACATTGCATAAACTCTTAAGAAAACACATGGATGAATAACACACTAATCTCATTAGTGAAAGCTACGATGAAGGGGATTCGAGGCCCCTTTTTCTCCAGTCTCTGGGTACTAGCTACAGTACCCAACCATTCCAAAATAATCCTTCCATATCCTTCGATAAGGACATATACTCTACTAGTGAATGGTACGCTACTAAGAAGGAAAAACACCCCGTTTTGGTGACTCACCAAAACGGGCCGCATTACAATTTATTGCCAAGGCCCCTCCATAATGGTAAGACCAGACCATTATGTTAACAAATAGACTAATGCAGGCCCATCGACCCACATTCTACGTCGGCCCAGCATCCTAGAGCCTCTTATTTGAAACGGTGTAATTCCTGCATTGAAACAGCATCGTCTAGAGTCAGAAATTAACTTCACTTTAGTTCACTTGTAATTGTACTTGTCGAGCTTCACTCCAGTTCTAGACCTCTAACACTTCGCACCCTTGCATTGGCGATCTAGAGTTCCTTACAACTTTCTCTTCCTCTAAAGCACATTGCCCTCAAGGTGGGGATAGAGTTGCCTTAAGCTCCATAGCCTTTCCCAGGTATTCTCTTCTTCCTTCAACCCATTCCATTTGACTAGCACTTGGGTGATGGCTCGATTTCCATCTCTTTTCAGTCATCGGGCGACAATGAGCTTCGGCTCGGGTTGCACTTCGCCGTCTGCATCTACTGGGGGTAGAGTAGCTATAGGTTGTATTGTCTTGCCTAGCTTCTTCTTCAAGCAAGACACGTGGAAGGTAGGATGAATCTTGGAGGAACTCGAGAGTTTGAGTCTGTACGCCACTTCTTTGATCTTCATCTCCACCTAGAATGGGCCATAGTAGCGGGGAGCTAACTTCAAATTCTGGTGATGGGCTACAGTTTTTTGACAATAAGGTTGTAACTTAAGGTAAACCCACACTCCTTCAAAAGCCCTCTTGGACTTGTGTTTGTTTGCTTGGCTTTTCATCTTGTCTCTGATATGTTTTAGATTCTCTTTCAATAACTTGATTACCCTGTCTCGCATTTGTAATATCTGATCAGCTGCATTGTTTGCTGAGAGCCCTGGAATGTAAGAGGTTAACTGGGGTAAGGGATACCCATATAGAGCCTGGAAAGGCGACTTTCTTATTGCAGAATGGTGAGAAGTGTTATACCACCATTCAGCAAAAGGGAGCCAATCTGACAATTTCTAAGGTTTCACACTCACATATCATCTTAAATTCCCTTCGAGACATTTATTTAACGCCTCAGTTTGATCGTCGGATTGGGGGTGGTAAGCTGAACTATGATAAGCGTAGATCGCTGTAAAGAGAAGAAGGCTTGCCAAAAAGAACTTAGAACCACCGGATCACGATCTGTCACCACTGTTCAGGGTAATCCAAGTAACTTAAACACGTGCTTTAAGAACAAATTAGCGACCCCCGCTGCTGTGTAAGGATGTGAAAGGGGTATGAAATGTCCGAACTTAGTGAACCTATCCACAACCATTAGGATCACTTTATACCCATTTGACCTTGGCAAACCCTCTATGAAATCCATAGAAATGTCGGACCAAACTTGCTGTGGTACTGGTAAGGGTTGCAACAACCCCGTAGGTGGACTTGTTTTGTACTTCATGGACTGGCAAATTTCACACTCTTTAACCAGCTTTTTGATGTCCTTCTTCATGCCCTTCCACCAAAAATATCTCTTGGAACATTGATAAGTTTTTAAATACCCTGAATGACCCCCTAAGGGGCTGTCATGAATATGCTACATGACTTTAGCCTTAAACTAAGAATCCGTCGCAATAACAATGATCCCCTTTTTCAAAATGATGCATTGTTGCCATTGGAAGCCTTTGGAATAAATAGTGCCATCTTTCAATTTACATAGGAGGTCCTTTAGTTCATGGGACCTTTTGTAGCTTGACTTGAGTTCCTCAACCCATTCGGGTGTTGGAAATGAAATCATAGTTAAAGTGCCTTCTTCTGTGACTTCATCTTCCTCTTACCTTGATAATGCATCCGTCACCACGTTTTCTTTTCCTTTTTTATACAAAATTGCAAAATCATACTCCATCAATTTACTCACCCATATTTGTTGGGCCAAGGTACCCACCCGCTATTTCAAGAGGAACTTAAGAGTTTGTTAGTCGGTTTTTACTACGAAAGCCCTCCCAGGCAAGTAGTGTCGCCATTTCCTCATCGCGATTACCAATGCCAACAACTCATTCTCATAGGTGGAGAGAAGGAGGGCCTTGCTCATATAAGTAATGGGCTATTCGATTTGCATCAAAACTGCCCCCATACCCTTACCGCTTGCATCACATTCAATTGTAAAAGGTAACGAAAAATCTGGAAGTCTAAGGACTAGAGGTTGTGTCACAGCCCTCTTGAGGTTGTTAAAGGCCTCTATAGCTATCCCATTCCACAAAAAAAGCATTTTTCTTGAGCAAATCTATCAAAGGTGCAACAATCACCCCATATTCCTTAATAAACTTATGATAGTACTCCGTTAGACCCAAAAATCCCTTTAGGGACTTCACGTTGACTGGAGTGGGCCATTTCCGTTTGAAATCCTCAAAGCAACGGTAATATTCATGACAATATTCAACAAAGTCATAGCAATGCATAAACTCTTAAGAAAATTCATGGATGAATAACATACTAATCTCATTAATGAAAGCTACGATAAAGGGGATTCGAGGTCCATTCTTTCTCCAATCTCTTGCTACAAGCTACAGTACCCCAACATTCCAAAATAATCCTTTCCTATCCTTTGATAAAGACATATACCCTATTAGCTGAATGGTACGCTACTAAGAAGGAAAAACGCCCTCCGCCTTACAATTTATTGCCAAGGCCCCCCATAACGATAAGACTAGCCCACTATGTTAAAACCTAGACTAATGCATACCCATCGTCCCACATTCTACGTCGGCTTAGCTTCCTGGAGCCTCTTATTTGAAACGGTGCAATCCCCCATTGAAATGGCATCGTCTTGAGTTAGACATTAACTTCACTTCAGTTCACTTGTAATTGTATTTGTCGAGCTTCACTTCGGTTCTATACCTTTAAAAGCATCCTCAATGGTCTCATCTTTTTTTATCATTAAAAGTGTACTTTTTGCACACATACCAAAAAAATAATGCCATATTTGATCAAATATGATTAAAAGAAAATGTGAAAAATAGCATAAAGATACTTTTTGCTTACTTTTTGTTTAACTTTTAAATAGTAAATTATCAAATAAAAAGTACGCTTTTGATGATAAAAAAAGATGAGGCGAATGAAGACTAACACTTCGCACTCTTGCATCGGCGATCTAGGGTTCCTAATAAGATAAAAGTCCTAAGTCGGAATTACTTTCCCAAATAAAATCCAGAGTTGGAAGTTGCTTTGTGGAATGGTTGTAATCAGGTAATGCAATGGTTGAAACGAAGCTACGGTGATGAATTAAAAAGGAAGCACGGCAAGTGTTTGAACAAAAGCTCGAGTGAGCCACCAGGTTGCTTCTTCCCGTAACAAACTACCTGCAGCCATAATAAACTTCCTCAAGCTGGGTTTGGGTATCTGCAAAATAACTGGTTCCTGATCATCTAGGCAATGATTCGTGAAATTTGGAACCAAGTTAATTGCATGAACTTAAAGTAGTTTTGCTGCAATATTAAATTACATTTTGTAGTCGGTACGTAGTTCCAACTTCTACTTTTCTTATTTAATGACATTAACATACCAAAGAAAGAAGAAAATATAGTAATTTGTAGGAGTTTGCAGAGAGAACAAACGGAAGAAGGGCATGAAGAGCATGAGTTTAAAGATTTTGGTCCGAGTCCAGAGGAGGAGGATACGGGGAGAAGAGAACGAAGCCGACGACAAATTGGAAAACATACCATCAACAAATTACCTAGCAAACGACGGTGGATGGGTGATAGAGTTGGGCGACGGCGGAGATGGTGGGCGACGCAGATGGGCGACTGCGATAGGAATTTAGGAGAAGAGGTGATTGGGTCTGGGGCTTTTTCGGCTTAATAATCCAGCATGATACGCTTACTTTTGCTTGACACCAGCTCGACCGCCCCAAATCGTTCCTCCAATAAAAATAACTTATAAAACGAGTTATTTATTTACGTAAAAGTCAAAATTTGAGTTGTGAAGAATTTTAGAAGTTGCACAAAATATTTTTAAAATATTATTTTAAAATATTATTATTATTTTAAAATTTAAAAAATTAATCTAAAATTTGAAAAACTAATTATTTATTATATTTTATATAAAAATTTTAAAAATTATAATAAAAAAATTAAAATCTATTAAAATAAATTAAAATAAGTTTAGAAAATTTTTAAATGCCGAGGTAGCTTACAAAAATTCACCATTTTCAAGTTACTTACTTAAAAGTTAAAATAAAGCATATTCTCGTTAGCTTTGAGGAAAGCAAAGTCATTAGTTAGGCGTTTCCAACCCAATAGAAACCCAACTCTTTCTTTCTCCCCAAGCAAAATCTCCTTGTCTCTTTGTTTGCTCGACCTGTAAAGCAAATTGGTTAGTTTAACATCCGTCGGAGCCGCAACCTATGATCTGTATCTTTTTTTCTCAATGGCGAAGCTGAAGATAGGAGGGACATGGGCTGGTGTGACAGAGGTGGTACTCGAGGAATGGACTGTACCCATGTTGAGGATAGCGATAGAGGTGGCAAAGCGGTCAAACTGCGGCCCCGATTGGATCAATTTAATTTGCGCAGGAAAGGTCTTGAGAGATGGCAATGGCACTGAGATGCTGGCCCAACTTGGCGTCAAGAACAACGCTAGGATTCTCGCCACTTGGGGCAACGCCGAGGAGGGAAAGTCCTTGGAGGAGGGGTTGCTGGCCGAGGAGGAACGCTCTCGGAGACTCAGCCGAGTCAAGTGAGTCTTGCAACTCTTTATGCATGCTTTCCCTCTTCTAGATTCGCTTTCTTGTTGTTTTTTCTTGCTAAGAAATAGAAGCAGGTTGGTTTTTGATTATTCCATTTAGTGACTTTGATGAGAGGTTCGTTGTTCCTCATAAGCAATGTATGTTGTTGAGTCTTTGTGCTTGTTTAAGTTTGTGTCTTTTGATCGTGGGTTTGCTAATTTTTTTTGTTTTGATCGTGGGGTTGTTAATTGATTTTGGAAGGATCGTTTTGATGTACTTTCTCTGTAATGTAGTTCGTTGGTATGATGGATTTTAAGGGTTTTGATAAGTAATGTGTTTGATGTTAAAAATTTAATTGCAAATGCAATATGATAAGAAAGTTGAGTTATAGGGCAAAACTTTAATACGGTTTTTTTCTGAATGTAATTTCTGAGATTTTCTTTTTGGTTTTTTTCCCCTGGGGGGGTTCAAGTTAATGTATTTTCATCATATTCTAATTTGGTTCCACGGAATCTGTCTAAATAGAAATTCAGATTTAATGTTATTTTAGTTCAAACTGTTAAAAACACATCACTATCGGGTCTAATTCTTATTATGCTCGGCTGTCATTTTTTGATATCATATATGCCCTCATATAATGGCTTCAGAAAATCAGAGGAGCTGGTTAAGTGGTTATTCTAGTGCCCAATTTATATCTCTTTCTGGCATACCAAACAGGGCCTGCTGTTTTATCATTGTTCATAAATGAAGTTTTCTATCCAAGTGAAGGGATGAGGGAGTGGTTGTT
This sequence comes from Platycarya longipes, assembly GCA_036559045.1. NCBI lineage: Eukaryota > Viridiplantae > Streptophyta > Magnoliopsida > Fagales > Juglandaceae > Platycarya > Platycarya longipes. The sequence continues at coordinate 3,207,648 of CM071792.1, forward strand.
TTTCTGTAGTCTGCACATCCAACTTGGTGAAGGCATGCATGAAAAGCCCAAAAAGAGTACCGAGCAAGCAGCCATTGGATTGACCATGTTCTGTAGTTTGTTCGTAGTTGTTTTTCCAATTGGCTTCTATTCTATTATTTTATTGCTTGGTCCATGATGATTGAGATTAGTATGAATAAGGAGCAAAGGGGCTATAGAAGTTATTGTATATATAAAGACTTGCTTTTGCACTCTTTTATCTCCACTTCTTGATCATGTGTTGACAACCAATATTTCAGAATCAAGTTGTACCTTTGTTGCTTTTTCTAGTTTGTGCAGGCACTTGGTAGATATATGTACCTTGGGAGAAGTTTATGAAGCAATCCCTACCAAAAATGAAATTAATTATCACCCCTACAATGTCATTGGGCTCTGTAGGCGCAGATGAGATCTTTTAATAAGGTTAACTATGCATCTTAGTTGCGTTTACTTATTAATGCAATAACTATTCATTTAATAGACCTGCATTTTATTCCACATGAGTGATGTCGATTGCCTTGGTAAAGGATTACCGTTTTGCTTTCATTTTAATGCTTTGCCTTTGAGTCTGTTCTTCTAACTTGATCATGGAATGTCTATCACAACAGGGCAGCTGCCACAGCACTGGCCAAAAGGCATGCAGATGGTTCACTACCAGTTGAAGACTTTTAACATAGAGGTTGAAGATCAAAGTGGACAGATTGTACAGTTGGGATCTCAAACTGATCAGCGGTGTGGAAAATAGTTAAGTCTTGCACATAGTATTTTGAAAGTGCTGTTAGATAGTGAGCATGCAGATGGTTCCCTTTTCTCAGTGCTGATGATTGTAACGAACTTTCATGTCAGAATGACAACTACTAATAGTTTTTAGGAATATATAGTTTTTAATTTGGCCTCTTTAATTTTAGAGTCCCAAAAATAATATAAACTTGAAAATCCATATCATGTAATTAATTTTATTTATTTCCTTTAGAAAAATTTATTAAAAGCTATCATTTTATTTTATGTTAAAACTCTATTTATTTAATTAGATGAATTTAATTATCTTATAATAAATACTTATTAAAGGTCATGATCGTTTTATTTTATAATGAAATATTTTGATTTTGGATCAAGGAAATAAATTCGAATTTTAAAACTTAGTCCCATTCCATTTTCTATTTTCATTTATCTACTTATAATTTATTTAGTTTCTTTTAGGGGACGAAATAAAAATCATCCCAAAAAATGAGTTGTAGGGTCCAAATTCAAACTTCATCCCAAAAAAACAATGGAAGTCGTCAACTTATCGAGTAGTAGATTTTTCGTCCAAAAGGTATAAACTTTTTGAACGGATATTAAATAGGATCGAATAAGGAATTGGCGGGTTAAGTCACTAAATTAAGCGGGGTATTGATTTACCATTCGAACAAATTATTACACCGTTCGAATGTATAGGCTAATCGCTGTTCGAATGCAAAATAAAAGATTCAAACAGATATTTATTGCAGAAATGGTTGACAGGAATGGAAAAATGTTTTACTGCCTATACATACGTTGGAATGAAAGACAAGATTTTTACAACTTTTGATGACACCACAATACCTTACCTAATTATGGAGAAATATCATAAAAATTTAAAAATTTATAATATATTTAATATAAAAAATGAAATATATGAAAGAACACGTCTCTTTGTAAGAGACTTAAGGGTGGCTTACGTGTCACATCATTTTAGTATATATTATATATATTTATTTATTTTAATAGTTTTATATTTGTATTAAAACTTTTGGTAATTAAAAATAGAGATACTACTCATTTAAAAGTTTAAAGTTATATTTCTTGATAGAAGGAAATAACACTTAGTGAAAATTGGTCTTAGTCTATCTATAAATAGGGTCTGTGATTCTCTATCAGTCACATCCATCAACGTAAAGAAAGATAGACTGAAAACCTCTCTCCTATACTCTCCATATTTTAATTTGTGAGGGTTCACAATTAAGAAGTAATCGATTCTTACGCATACTTGATCAATAATGGCCCAAAGTAAGCATTCTAACGATTATTTTATTATAAAATATTTTTCCAAATTCTTACATTAGTAGTGTCAGAGCAATCTTTTATGCTATGTTGTTTAGTATGAATTTTGATTCTTACGTGCATTATTTATTAGTGAAAAAACATTGATTAAAATATATTACAGTTCATCTTCCTTGAAATATGAACATTGACTATACGGAGTCTATCTGCATATACGAAAGTTTTTCGGAAATGGACTTGATTCTTGAATCCAGCGAAATGGCCACGGATTTAAACTTTGAAATCAAAATCGCTTCATTTTTAGTTGACATCAGAGCACTTTTATTGACTTAGATAAATTCATCTTCAAATTTTAGTTGACATCCTATTATTTTAACTAATATCTTACTATTTTACATTTGTTCAATCAATTTAAATTTAGGCTCTGTTTGGATTTAAAGATGAGATGAGTTGAGATGAGTTTAGTTTATTTTTTAATATTATTATTATTTTAGAATTTGAAAAAAGTATATTGTAATTTGAAAAAAGGTGTATTGAGATTTGAAAAATGTGTATAGGAATTTGTGTTTTATATAAAAAATTATAAAAATGTAATGATGAAATGAAGATGAGTTGAGATGAGTTTTAAATACAAACGAGGCTTAATGTGCACATTAGATTAACCATTTATTTTCTATATAATAATAAAATATTATTAAATTAATATTCTATCACATTTGTTGAATAAAATAATAATACTTTAATTTGAATTCAAGGTACTATAGTGTTTTGTTAGATAGAATAATAATATTTTAATTTTTAGCCAAATAACTATTTATTTTCCATCTTTAGAGAACTACTATTCACATTAGCTAAATATTTTTGAACTTGGCTAATCCCAATGTAGTCATTTTTTTTATTGAAATTCTTTAAATTTTAACCAAGTCAACGAGAGTGCTCTCAAAAGTTTTTTTTCAGAGAAGTAGTAGTTTTCTCATATTAAAATAGTTATTTTTCAAGATAAATTGTTTTTAAATTTACTGAGGTAGCGATTTTCTCTTGATTTTCTGTTGCGGTAGTTTGATTGTCCAATCAGTTTAAATCTGCATGAATTTTGGGCATTTAGTTTCATTAAAAAAAAAAAAATTATTATTAAAACACACGATTTGGTGTTTAAATATAATGTAATTTGGCCATTTGGATCATATAAAGGGTCTTGTCTCTTTTCATGCTTGGATGCCGCAAGACACAATGACACCACCATACATATATATGCTTGTTTACTGCATATTTTTTATTACGGCATTCTTTCGGCATATAAATCATCTAATGGGCCAATACCTTGTGACCAGATTATTTGGTTGATGATCGATTATTTGATGAAATAATATCATTATAGATGAATATATTGTTATGTTGTCATGATTTTATTTATTTATTTGTGATGCTATATTAGAATAAATATTATTGTGTATTGAGAATGGCCACAACATCTCGTAACATTATACTATTTTAATATATTTGATTGTATGACTTTATAATGCATTTTAAATTGTAATTAAATCATTATAATAATTATTTGGCCCTACAGGGAGGTAATTATTATAAAAGATGATGATTTAATTGGAATAAAATAGTAAAAAGATATTAGAAAAAAGATATTTCTTATACCCACAGGTGTGAAATTTCTTTTTCTTAGATATTCATGAATATTTAATAACTAAATTTTGTCTATTTGTCTTTAGTGTTGCAAGAAACAAATAAATAATGAAATTAGCTAGAGCATCCAAAACCTATTTTCAAGATAATTAAGTAGCATGATCACTGGGTGCTCTGGTTGTTTGGAGGCAGAGGAAAATCCTCTTTTCCAACTCAAAGCCTCCGTCAACTACCCAAATCAATATTTTTCACCTTCTTCCAACTCTATCAACGAAGGAAAATACTATCTTTGCTTGCAATGAAAGAATGAAAATATGAAGCTAATAATATCAAAGGTAAGTCTCAACAATAAATTGCTCTTTTCATTGTAAAAAAAGGCAATATAAAATCACTTAAAATTTGCCAGTTTTCCCTTCTCATAAACATATTCAATTATAGTAACCCATATGATTAATCCTAGACCTGTTCATCTAGGTTCCAGATTTCAAATCCATAATTTTCTTAAATCTCTTAAATAAAAATGTCAAAATTATTGAAAAATAAAATAAATTTTAGATCTGGGCCGGGTAAAAACCCGGCTTGGATGAATAGGCCTAATTAATCCGGTAAATTTTTATTGATTATTTTGGAAGAAATATTCAATAACTAAATTTTGTCTATTTGTTTTTATTGTTGCAAGAAACAAATCATGAAATTAGCTAGAGCATCCAAAACCTATTTTCAAGATAATTAATTAAGTAGCATGATTGATCACTCATTTAAAGGCGACTTGGCCTTGAATTAAAAGTTGGTCCAAATATATGTTTATACATATGGAGCGTGGCATCAAATAGACATTGGTTTCAAATCATTGGACACACTCCCATATAAACCAATTATTACATGGACAATTTGTTGTATTTAAGGATTTATTGTACATAACTTTGGATATATATTGAAAAATCACATTTGCAGATTTTTAAGTGTTGTCTGGTTTGAGCAAGCTGGAAGAGCTTTACTTGGATGAGTAAGCTAGAGGAGCTTTGGTTGGATGGTAATGACGTCACAGACATGAGATTCATTTGTAAGATTGCATCGCTCAAGATACTATATCTTACAAATGCTCAGTTGAATATTGGGGGAATTAATAAATAGGTAAGTCTCAATGTTCAATTACTTATCAATTTGCCACCCTAATATCCAGGGTGTTACTTCATATGCTATAAGGTGATACTACTGATTCTTAATAATTTCAATGCACATGATAAATATCTAAAAGCGTGTGTTATTGTTTTTATTTTAGAGCTTGGAAAACTAAAGAGCCTACAGGAGTTGTATTTGGATTATTCATCCATTGACAAAAGCTTTCTTCATAAAGTTGGAGTGATTACTTCTCTGAATGTACTTTCAATGAGTTACTGTGGACTCAATGGCAGCTTACCCAACCAAGGTAGAAACTTGTTTTTTCCAAAATGTGTTGCTGGTCGTAAACAAGGTTATCTCAATAGCATAATTAAAAATCTATTTATTTTACAGGTTGGTGTGAACTTAAGAATCTACAAGAGTTGGACCTTCATCACAATAACTTTGAAGGGAAATTACCTTCATGTTTGGCAAACATGACAGCACTTCGACTCTTGGATCTCGAATTCAATAACTTCAATGGAAGCATTTCTCACTCTCTCATGTCAAGTTTGCAATCACTTGAGTACCTTCTTTTGTCCTATAACCACTTCAACCCAATTCCAATGTCCTCCTTTTTTAATCTCTCGAAGATGAAGATATTCCTAAGTAATAACAACACATTTGTTGATGAAACAGAGTCTCAAAGTTGGACTCCATACTTTCAATTGAAGATTCTGTCGTTTTCAAGTTGCCTTGCTAGAAGACCCACTAGAACGATTCCCAGATTCCTTCATTACCAATTCAAGTTACAAGAAATTGATCTCTCCCACAACAATTTGGTGGGAGATTTTCCCACTTGGTTGCTAGAAAACAATACGAGTTTGGAGACTCTTAATTTAAGGAATAACACTTTCACAAGCACTTTCCAACTACCAGATCGTCCTAACTCCCATATTCAAAAAATAGATATGTCGAATAATGATCTAGGAGGTTCGATTCCAACAAACTTGGGTTTTGTTTTTCCAAATTTAGTGCACTTGAACATGTCTCAAAATGCATTTGTAGGCATAATTCCAGCTTCTTTAGGTAATTTAGTTTCCTTGTTGACTTTGGACTTGTCCAGAAATAATCTGTCCGGAACAAGACCAGACCATTTGGCAATGGGTTGCTCCAGTTTGGAATACCTCAAATTGTCAAATAATAATTTGAGTGGCCACTTATTTCCTGCCAAAAGTAATCTAATTTCCCTTTGGGTTTTATATTTGGACAATAATCAACTTTCCGGAAAGATCCCAAATAGCTTATCTAGTAGTGCTAACTTGGTTGGATTTGATTTTAGTAACAACTCTTTGTCAGGCATGCTTCCAAGATGGATTGGCAACATGACCCGCTTGGTTGGAATTGTGATGGCCAAAAACCAACTTGAAGGTCCTATTCCGATTGAGTTATGCAAAGTCCAATACATTAGATTTCTTGACCTTTCCAAGAATAATTTGTCTGGCTCCGTACCATCGTGCTTCAATTCATTGGACATTAAACATGTCCATTGGGGAAAAAATAGGCTGAGTGGTCCCATTACAAGTGCATTTAAGAATAGCTCTTCTTTGGTAACATTAGATCTTAGAGATAACCACTTGACTGGTAATATTCCAGACTGGATCGGAAACCTCTCATCATTGAGCATTTTCCTCTTGAAATCTAATCACTTACAAGGAAGGATTCCAATTCAAATATGCCTTCTTGGAAACTTAACCAACCTGAATCTTTCAAATAACAATTTTACTGGTTCAATTCCTCATTGCTTGAGCAACATTAGTTTTGGGGCAACTAACCTGAAATCCGATCTAGGAAGTATAGAGGGATTTGGTTTTAACATTATTGAAGTATCAACATACATCGAGGCAAGGTTATATATAAGGAGTGAAACTGATTATTCTAGTATGTTCATGAATGTGGATGCTCGACAGGAAGTAGAGTTCACAACAAAGAGCAGACTCTTATATGCGTAATATCCTCAGTTATATGTCCGGCATAGACCTCTCATTCAATTATTTATCAGGTGAAATCCCACTTGAGATTGGAAACTTGAGCAACATTCGTGTGCTGAACTTGTCGCACAACAATCTAATTGGATCAATTCCCACAACATTCTTGAAACTAAAAGTAATAGAGAGCTTGGACCTCTTCCACAATAAGTTGAATGGCAGCATCCCCCCTCAACTTATTGAGTTATACTCTCTAGCTGTTTTCAGTGTGGCTGACAATAACCTATCGGACAAAACACCAGAAAGAAAATTTCAATTCGCGACCTTCGATGAAAACAGCTATAAGGAGAATCCTCTTTTGTATGGACCTCCACTACCTAATACTTGGGACAAAACTGAATTGTCATTTATTGACAAGGGAAAAGAAAGTGATGGTTTCATAGACATGGATTTTTTCTACATAAGTTTCAAGGTGTCTTACACAACAATGTTGTTGGGAATTGTTGCAGTTTTGTATATAAATCCTTATTGGCGTCAGGTGTGGTTTAGCTTCATTGAAGTGTGCCTCACCAATTTTTATTTTTCTTTGTTTGTGAACTCTCATTAGTTGTCATGTACAGTGTAAATTATGTAGCCTTGCATGATGATGTTTGGATATGCTTGTACTATTGATATCCGAATATGAGTTTTACAACTTTCGATATAACCTTTATGGATCGATCATTTATCTATTTTCTACTAAAATGTATGGACTTTTTATGTGTGTTTCTATTAAAATTTAAGCATTTGTAAATATATATATATATACACACACACATAGGATTGTTATCATTTGCTATTCGCTAGAGTTTTTGACAAATGAAGAAACAATAAGCACGACTCCTTCACATTGCACATCTTCTGTTTAATTTTAAAACATAATCACTTTTTAATACTATCTAATTCAACCCTTCTTTCTTTAGTTTTAAGAACCATAATGGGACATTGCTTTAGGGAGCAACTCATCACACTGAATAAAATACGCCCTATCGGCCACTTACACAAATTAATGATAGACTTACAATTTCATGGTTCATACTATTCATGGTTCATACTATCCATTTACTATTAGCCGCTTACACAAATTAATTTAACATTAACCCAAATAGCCATAGTCAAACCCCAATATGACAAGAAATTAATTAGCTGTATTAGCATGATTGTAAAAAAAAAAAAACACTATGTACACCAAGGACTACAAATAACAAATGCTTGCTGCCCACGTAATCCAATCGAACACCAATGTAGCTATTTTATCCATCTAACACATGAGTTCAACACAATAAATAACACAACCATATAATACTGATGTATATGGTACTTCATACAAATTTGGGAAAAGTGATGTATATAATACTTCATACATAGTCTATTAGCTGCTCAATGCCATCAAGAGAAAAAGTGATACAAGCCATACGTGGTCTATTAGTTGCTCATACATAGTTTCTCTGTCCAGAACTATTTACCTCAATTCTTCCATCACATCTCATATTGATAGCAGCAACTTCAACTATGTTGAGCTATGCACCAACCATGCCATAGGTCATACCAGCAACAACAATTAGTCCACATGTTATATATCGTAAGCTCATCAAATCATATGAAATAGCAAACCTACATGTGTAAGAAAATTCATTTTTTTTAAGAAGTAAAAAATGAAAATTACATGTATCACTAACCGATTAAAAAAGAAAAAGAATTGCACAAAGAGATGGTAGAATAATAATTGATTCTGAGTTGGCCTTCACCCATGAATATTTTTAGAAGTAAAAAATGAAAATTACACGTATCACTAACATATTAAAAAAGAAAAAGAATTGCACAAAGAGACTGTAGAATAATAATTGTCTCTAGGTTGGCCTTCACCCATGAATAATTTTCCGTTGGAATCAAAATATAAGTAGTTTGAGGGGACTTCAAGATCCTAGAATGTTGATTTTCCTGCACAATTATTACCAGATGCTCTTGAAGTGAGTTTCCTATTTCAAATTCCTCATTTTAGGTTAATTTTTCATTTTCACAAAACTCCAACATACTTCACAGAGAGAGATATCATCATAATATATGATGAAAATCCAGTCCTAAAAAACATTTTAAACAAGATCTTTACAAATATAAAGCACTACATTGTTATTGGCATAATCATCCAGATACCTTATCTCCAACATTATCTTGTTGTTCCTTCACTTCCTAACGATTAATCAAAACATGTCATAAAAAAAAAAAAAAAATCAAAGCATAGAACAGAGTAATAGGATTTAAAAGAAGTTGTAAAGGATTACTTTTTTGCTTTCATTTTAATGCTTTGCCTATGAGTCTGTTCTTTCTAACTTGATGGAATGTCTATCACAACAGGGCAGCTGCCACTGCACCGGCCAAAAGGCATGCAGATGGTTCACTACCAGTTGAAGACTTTATAACATAGAGGTTGAAGATCAAATTGGACAGATTGTACAGTTGGGATCTGAAACTGATCAGCAGTATGGTAAATAGTTAAGTTTTGCGCATAATATTTTGGAAGTGCTATTTGAACGAACTTTCATGTTACAGGGCAGTAATGATGGGACTGTTGCTTCATGCAACTAATTGGGAGTGAGAACTACAAAGATGCATTAGAAGTGCTCACCATTAGAGAGGTCAGTGGCCGTCCAGTTTTTGCAAGTGGAATAATACATTTAAATCAGTTACGTAATTGATTATTTGATATTGTAAGGTTTTCTTGGAATAATTGATTTAACCCCATATGTTTTCACCATTGTAATTTTGGAATTTCAAAATTAGCCACTTTATAGAAAAATAATAGTGTAAAAATATTTTAATTTTATAATATTATTTTATTCAATTTCTTCTCTTATTTTCCAAAACCCAATAATACTTAATTGAAACTATCTCACTACTATTAATAAATTTCTCACTTCATCTTATTTCCCAAGCATCCACTTATTAGAGTTAGTCCAAATATATGGAGCATGTATTTAAAATCCAGGTTAAGTCTCAAAGTTCAATTACTTATCAATTTGCCACCTTAAGTTGTTGGATGTACTTCATATGCTATAAGATGGTAGTGATATCTTAGGTCCTGTTTGAATTCGAAGTTTATCTCATCTCATCTCATCTTAAATTTATCATTATATTTTTTTAAAAATTCTCATAGAAAATTTAATAAAAAATTCAACTTCTTCAAATCTGAATTGAAATTTTTAAAATTTTAAAACAATAATAATATTAAAAAAATAATATTCCAATATTATTTTATTTAATTTTCAAAACCTATCTCAACTCATCTCAATGCATCTTTCAATCGAAACGGGCCTTAATAATTTCAGTGCACATGATAAATATCTCAAGCTTGTGTTATTATTTTTTTAGAGCTTGGAAAGTTGAAGAACCTACAAGAGTTGTATTTGGATTATTCATCCATTGACAAAGGCTTTCTTCATTAAGTTGGAGTTATGACTTCTCGTATTGTATTGACAATGAGAACTTGTGGACTCAATGGCAGCTTATCCAACCAAGGTAGAAACTTGTTTTTTCCAAATATGTTGCTGATCATAAACAAGTTGATCTCTGTAGCATAAATTAAAACTCTCCTCATTTTACATGCTGGTGTGAACTCAAGAATCTACAAGAATTAAACCTTCGTAATAATCATTTTGAAGGGAGATCATTGCCTTCTTGTTTGGCAAACATGGCAGGAATCTCGCATTCAATAACTTCAACGGATCTCTCTCTCATGTGTAGCTTGCGGTCACTTGAGTACCTTTCTTTGTCATACTTCAACCCAATTACAATTTTCTCCTTTTGTTAATCTCTCCAAAATTAAGATAATCTTTGAGTAATAATAACACACTTGTTGATGAAACAGTCTCAAAGTTGGACACCATACTTTCATTTGAAGGTTCTATCGTTGTCAAGTAGCCTTGCTAGAAGATCCAAGATCAAAACGATTCCAAGATTCCTTCACTACCAATATAAGTTACAAGCAATTGATCTCTCCCACAACAAGTGGAAAACAATAAAAGTTTGGAGATTCTTAATCTAAGGAATAACTCTTTCACAAACCCCTTCCTAGTACCCTATCGTCCTAATTCCCATATTCAAAAAATAGATATTTCGAATAATTATCGTACGATTTTGACAAACTTGAGCTTAGTTTTTTCAAATTTATTGCATTTAAACATGTCTCAAAATGCATTTATAGGCATAATTCCATCTTCTGTAGTTAATTTATCTTGATGACTTTGGACATGTCTAGCAATCATTTGTCAGGAACAATACCATACCAGTTGGCAATGGGTTGCCGCAATTTGCCAAGATGGATCAAACTGATTACGGCTCCGAGTCGATCAACAAATAATCGAGTATTAATAATGAGAATTTGAACAAGGGAGACAACTGGACACCTCCTTAATTGGAGCGGAAGGTTGGATTAATTATCTACATAATTAAAAAAGATGAACTTTGAAAAGAAATTATTATTGATAACGAAAATTAAAAAAACCATCAAAGGATGTACAAAAAGAATTGGTAGGAAGTATTGTGATTTGAACAACGCTACCTAGCTACTTCTTTAACGAAGGACGTAGAATATTGTCTTTAGTGGAGTTGAAAAAACCATCAAAGGATGTACAAAAAGACCTGGACAACTAGTAATAGACGTGATGTTAAGTTCATGAAGTGAAGGAAGTTATGAGGAACATAGGAAGTTATAAACAAAGGAATGACGTACGAAATGCTAGGAATATATAGTTTTTAATTTAGCCTAATCATTAATTCTGGAGCTCCGAAAATAATATAGTTTTGTAAATACATATCATGTAATAAATTCTAGTATTTCCCTTAGAAATTGTACTTATTAAAAGCTATCATTTTATTTAATGTTAAAACTCTATTTATTTAGATGAATTTAGTTATCATATAAATATTTGCTAAAGCTCATCATTTTATTTTATAATGAAATATATTAATTTTTGGTTGAGGAAATAAATTCGGATTCTGAAACCTAGTCACATTCCATATTTCTTGTTTTCATTTCTCTAATTATTTCTTTAGTTTTTCTTTTTCTTTTTCTTTTTCTCTATATGTCATTTAAGATCCCAACCCTTGGATTAAAGTTAGGCACAAATGTAAGGGTAGGATCAGTTTGGCAACAACCCTAATTCCCCACCCCCTCTCTTTCTTTTCTCTTTTCTCTTTTCCTTTTCTCTCCCTTCCCACGTTGTCTCTCACTCATGACCCCTGCTCACCTTGTCATGTTAAAAATCCAATCATTAATCTAAAAGCCTTAGGACAGTTAGATATTAATTTGGTTAAACTTTTAACCTTTGAAATCATAACATTCCACCATGTTTCTGAATATGACGTTCACCATAGCCCACTCTATCGACATCGACGCTTTTGGTAAGTTCCATCACCTATCAGTATTTATAAATGACTCATCGCTATACTCATATATAGTATCAACTCATTTTAATGCAGCCTATAGTTTGCACCCTACGTGACTTGAATGCGTGACTGCTTCATACCCTGTGTTACGATCTCACATCGACTAAGCATGTGATTGGTTGGTAGTTCATAAATTCTTAGGCACCCTTTCCTTGTAAACCAGTTTTAAAAGGTGAGTTCTACCTAACAGAATTGGGAATAAGAGATGTATGAAATTCTGTAATTTATGTATATTTCACATTGTTTCATTTACACAAGTAGATTGCCTTTTATAGACTAAGGCACAGTTCATGTACACACAAAATTGGTTACAAAACAAACTGGCAATAACAAAATTATTCTTGAACCTTCTGTGCTACGGTGGAGATCTCCAAATCATCAGTTGAGTCATTATCCTTGAGTGATGATTTGGCTAGATGACTATTGCTGATACTACCTAGTAGGTTCATAACGAACGGTATCAGAGCCGCCCCACATTTAAGGCCATGTTGCGACGATTGCAATCATGCAACACAAGAGGTGATGTTGGCATGACAATGTTTGTCCAGGGTTAGAAAAGACTTAGCGCACAGCTAATCTGTGTGAGCGTAGGGCCCTCGTGGAGATCGGCTGCGGAGCGTGGTTGATGTTACAATCCCACATCGACTAAGTATGAGGTTGGTTGGTGATTTATAAGCCCTTAAGCACACTTCCCTTAAGACAATTTTTAAGGGTGACTTTTACCTAATGAATTCATACCACCCTGATATCAATATTTAAAAACCCAACCATAGATCCAAACGCTTTTAGACTCTTAGGGCATTCTCAATGGGATAGCTAAAATACAACTTTATGTAAAATAAATAAAAGAAGTGTTAAAACCATGCTCCAATGAAATAGGTAAAAGAGTAGCTAAAAATGAAAATGCTACAGTAATGAAGGGCAGACTCTTCAAATGTAGCGCAGTACTGTTAAACGCTAAATGAATATTTTATTATTTTTTCATCTTCTTCTTCGTCCGAGCTACGCTTCCTGCAAATGCCATGGATGACCAACTAAGTTCTCAGACAACCACTAGCGACCTCGCATGTCTTAGTCGTACCATCTCACGCCGGCGATCAACCTCTGCCGATCTCATCTTCGACAACTCGCCCTGCATCTCCCATGCGAGCTCCAAAGCAAATCTTAGTTTCGGATTACAATAGTTTCAACCCAACCATCGTCGGCCACCACTAGTCACGTTGCCGCACCAAAAACTGCCCAGTACTCCGACGAGTACCTCCAACCACCAAATCCAGCCTCCCTCCTCCCCTCTCGGTCGGATCTTCAAACCCTAGAAACGGTTTTAGATTATTTCGGCCTGCTGGATCTACATTTCGGCATTTTTAAGTTTGTAAAATAAATATAATTAAAATAAAATATGAATATTTTAAAAGATATAGAGAAAAAATAAAGATGTTGATCGATGATAAAATGTAAAAGTGAATAGTTAAAATAAAATAAAAAAATTTTGATAGCTAAATTATATAAAGATGTTAATCCGTTGAGAGTACTCTATACTAATTTTGTTAAATTTTTAACTCTCAATACGATAACACCGTGTCGTCAGCAACACTAGCTTAGACCACCACCCCCACGCTTCTCTTGCCGACTACCCCCCACCTACACTGAATGCCTCCTTTGCCACCTCTCTGTTTCATTCCTCTCTCCATCGTAGCCCCATGATCTCACTACACCACCTTAAGCACGGTGTTGTCAACAATCACCACTACCACAGCTCCTTTGTAAGCCGCCAGTGTTTCTCCTAGCAAAACCTCCCCTCTTTGGTCCCTTCTTGATCTCTCTCTTCTCCCGCTTTGTTCCTTTCATTTTTTATCACCACCCATAGCCACTTGCGGCATCGTCAGATGCCACCCCAAACAACCATCATGAGACTAGAATCGAAGCACCTCCAGCAACCGAAAACTCACAAGCCACTGTCACATGGCCTTACCGTTCAAACTCAATTCCGCCATCTGTTTTCTAATATCATTAGTCCGCTTGTTGATCAAGAGTTATCCTCAGAGACGAACTTCCGGAGGCAACGCAAGTCCAAGTGATAGATTGTCTTGGAAAAAGGCGGGTCAGACTTGCAAGATACTTATAATATGAGGGAGGCCGGAACAATACTCCGGCCAGAGCTCCAACTTCTTCTCTTAAAAAGGGAATTAGATGAATGGAGTTCTTCAAGGTGGGAAGTCGTTAGCATGTCTGACACTCAGGATAATATTCAGGCTTCCCCAACTACTGAAAATGAAATGCCTTAGAAGTTAGAACTCCTTGTAGAATGCAATACATAGGAAAGCTAAAGATGAGACAGAATTATATTTGCCAATCAGAACCTTGGCTGTAAATATAATGCGGAGCAGAAGAAAATAACCGTAGATTTTTTTTTTTAATTTCTTTAGAGAAGGAAATTAAGTTCTTATTGATTTTGAGTTTGTAATATTCTTCTGTCCAATTTTCACAAAATTGTAATATTCTTGAATATCTTCAAGAATGTAGGAAGGTAGGCAAATAATTAAGGGCCTTACAATTAGCATAATTTGGTTGAAGCTCATGAGAGCAAATTAATGAAGGGACCTACAAGCATTTTGGAAGAGCTTGTTTGCAAATTAATGAGTTAGCTACCTTCCGTTAATATCCAAGCCCCCATATATAAAAATAGAGATGCTAATGCTGCAAGGGACATAATCAGATCGAGGAGTCTTCACTACAATGAGAATAATCAGTGGAAGTACTACATCTCATTACATAATCTTTCATACTAATTTAAATCTCTATAAAAAAGAGAGGGATTCTTAATTCCATATATATATATATATATATTATATGAATTTGTATAAAATCTGTAGAAACAATAAACGCGTTCCTTTGCCTTCTTTCTCTGCTTTTTGCTTTCCAGCTTGGACTTTTGATTCTAGGAAGAGTTTTAGATGTAAAAAATATAGCTCAATCGACCTCATTGGGTTTGAAAGCAACGAGCCGAATCCAATCTATTATTAGCCTAGCTAGTGAATTCGTATAGATGGTTCTCCTTAAATTTTCATAAGAATACAGAGAAGGACGTATAAAGACTTGAGAAAGATATTGCTCCACTATTATTTATTTAATGATATTCCTACGTTTAATTTACTATCAGTTGCCTGTTTTGTGACGTATATCAGCCTCCATGGGAGACACAAGTTGGGGAGACGTTCATAATTCATTACACTTATGGATGTGACTACACCATGAAGGTAGTTTTCTTTTGTGACTCGATTTCCACAAATTTTTTCAGGTTAATGTTTATTTGGAGAGAGCACGTGTAGATGCTTTGTGTGTGTGTGCGTGTGTGTTTGGATTTTTTTTTTTAGCACACGTATATCAGCTTTGGATTTTTGGGTGATTTATCTGTTCAAAATCACCAACCGTACTTCAAAATCAACCCTTACAATTAAGTTGCAAGAGTTGATGCAAGCTGTTGAACTTTCATAATGGTGCATTCATCTCTGGCATACTCATCATTGGTGAGATCTTCATGGTACCTTTGTTTTTTATTTAGCTGACAAAATGTTGCAACTGTTTGAAATAATTAAACACAAGATGCTTTTAATAAATCGTAATATTGTATTTTACTTTTCTGGACCACCAAGTATAGCATTTTGTGGATCAGAGGCAAAGAAGCAAAAGTATCTACCATCTTTGGCACAGTTAAGGACAGTAGGTTGTTGGGTAAGTAGCCTTTTTTGGCATTGTGTTATAGTACAGGGTTTCAAAAAGATGTTTGATATGTGCATGTGTCAAAAGTACTTAAGGGCACATATCAGCTGGAAGAAAGTTGGATACTTAAGGGCCAAAAGCGCTGGATTGGAAACATTACCTTTGCAGATATGTTGGTTATTTTCGCCAGGAATGGGTATGTGATATGCTGGACATCTGTTTGCACTCTGATTATTTTTCATGCACAAACATTCAATTTCTTTTTTTTTTTTTATAAGTAATAAAAGGAAACATTCAAATATACATATATCTTCTGGATACAAATATATAGTCTTCTCTTGTTGCTGTCAAATATTTTTTCCCCACAAAAATCTGTTTGAAAGCTTCTAGTTTGCTTTTTCTATATACTAGTGTAAGTTGGCCGATCTTTTTGTTGCATGCAGCCTGGACCTCTGTTTTAAAGAACAGGGGATGTAAAAGCTGAGACATGTTAGTAAAGTTGGACCTCTGGTTTTTAACAAGCTTGGATTTGATGAGGCTTTCAATTATAAAGAAGAGCATGACTTTGATGCAGCTCTAAAAAGGTTAGTACTATACAATTTGCATCTAAACAGCAGTCAGAAACAAAGATGTTTTTATGTAGATTCTCCATATTTATCCCTATACTTAAAAAATGAACTGTATGTAAAGAATCTGATATTTCTGTAGTTCATTTCCAAACATCATTTTTTTTTAAACATCAACTTAGTTGTTGACAAACACTCTATGCATATTAATGACAAACACTTCCAAGTAACAGTGACATTAAACAATCCATCATGAGAGTTTCGAAAATTGGCATATTATTACTATCCACTCTATGTATGTTAATTAAACCCAAGGCTATTCCAATGCTAATCCTCTGAATATGTAATAACGATTTATTTATGTTAGAAACATTTTTATTCATTTGTTTCTCTTTTAAAACTCAATAAAATATCTTAACTTCCCAGTTTGGATGTTCAAAAAATCCTATTTTCAAATGAAAAAAATACTAATATCAGTTAATAGTTACCTATTTCCATGCCAAGATTGTTCTCAATCCAATTATATACACCTCTCGATTTTCACTACAACATAAATGCTGATTTTGTGAGTACTATAAATGATTTGGCCACTGTTTTTTGTTTGTCTGCAGTCATTCATAATACCGTCTTACACCATTGTGGTAGGGACCAATCTGAGTCAATTCATCTGCATAGGAAGATTTACAGCCGTGTCTTTCCTGGGTACCTTATACTTAAGATTTTGTTTAGAACTTTTGAAACATAGAACACCAAAGCAGAGGATTTCATCATCAATTTTCAGTAGCCAAAGCTTTGAGGTTCGGATTCTCAATCTTTGATTATAGTAACTTTTTTTTTCTTTTTTTCTTGGGTATTCCAGTTTAGATATTGGTTTTGATTTCAATTTTTTTATGATCATGTTAAACAAACTATCCACGGTATGTATCTACTTCTACAAACTCTGTTTTTCTCACTATCACCTGGACCTTCACTTTGCTGCACCTAGGATGACACTTAACAGATTGCTGCTTTTCTAATTGTAACTCCTAAAACCAATACCCTAGTACCAGCATAGATAGAACATAATTTTGAAAAAGAAGAAGAGAAACTAATTCCTTAGGGAAACTTGATGTACCTATGTGGTATTAAGGAAGATCAATCAAAAGTCAAACAACAAATACAAAGCCAAGAATCAAGCTCCAAATCATTCCAGAAATCACGCTGCACATATTATTTGCTGCTTATTTCATATCAATTGTACATTTATTTCATATCCTTTGTAATTTTGCAACAGCTGTCATTATTTCCTAAATTAGCCTAGAATAGCGTAGAACAAACTTGTATATAATATACTGTGCACAGTCAATGAAACTAGAGGAAAATTTCCATTGAAAACCATTCCATTGTGTTCTGTTTTTCTATATGGTATCAGAAGAACAAAACTCTAACGAGTCTACGATCCTACCTCCAGAAATGTCCTCTTCCCCCCAACCCCAATCCCCAACCGAAACACCATTGGTTGCTCTCAATATTACTTCTCAAATCAATGAGAAATTAACTCCCTCTACCTTTCCCCAATGGCATGCCCAATTTGAAGCTCTTCTCATTGGGTATGACCTAATGGATTATGTCACTGGAACCTTGGTATGCCCATCATCTGATGGCACACCACCCTTTGTTCTGAGTAAAAACCACTGGGTTCAGCAGGACAAATTGATTCTTAGTGCCATCCTTGCCTCCACATCTCCCACCATTACTCCCCTTATAGCCACCGCAAAAACCTCACAAGAGGCATGGAAGAAATTGAAAACCTTGTATGCCAGCAAATCAAGAACATGTGCTATGCAATTGAAGGAGGAGCTCACCTTAATCCAACGAGGAAATCGGTCCATCACCGATTATTTGCATGCTGTGAAGGCTTTGGCAGATGAAATTGCCATAATTAATCATCCAATTTCGTATGATGACCTAACCTTGAATGTGTTGAATGGTTTAGGTACCTACTTTAGAGAAATCGCAGCACCAATCAGGGCTCGGGAGAAATCCCTTGCCTTTGAGGAACTACATGATCTCCTAGTCGGTCATGAGAATTACTTGCGCCAGCTCGAGACAGCTACTCAGCAATTGGTAGCCTCTGCAAACTACTCCGCGAAGAAGACGACCCCCTCTGGAGATCAACCTAGACTATAAAGAAACTTTTAGCCTAATGGTCAAACCTACCACAATCCGATCTGTTCTAAGCATAGATGTTATGAATAAGTGGAGATTAAGACAAATGGACATCAATAATGCTTTTTTGCATGGAAATTTAACCGAGACGGTTTATATGTTGCAACCTCTTGGCTTCAAAGATGAGTCTAATCCCAATTATGTGTGCAAATTGAGGAAAGCAATATATGGGCTCAAGTAAGCTCCTAGGGTCTGGTATACAGCCCTAAAAAATGCACTGCTGGAATTTGGCTTTCAAAACTCTAAAGGTGACTCATCCCTGTTCTTCTACAATAATGACTCAAATCACCTGTTATCTTTTAGTGTATGTTGATGACCTATTTATTACAGGAAGTGACTCTACCTTTGTGGATTTTATTATAAATAAATTGAGTGAAAAACTCTCTCTAAATGGGTATTCTAAGTTACTTTCTCGAGTTGGAAGTTATATCTACACGGGCTGGTATTTTCCTATCACAACACAAGTACATCAGAGATTTACTGTCCAGCACCAATATGATTGGTGCCAAGGAAGTTGCAACTCCTATGTCAATAACAATTTCACTAAACTTGGCTGAAGGTACTGCACCAGTTGATAACACAGAATTCCGGCGTATCATTGGAAGCCTCCAATACCTCTCCTTGACACGCCCAGACATCTCATTTGTTGTTAATAAATTGTCGCAATTTATGCATAGGCCAACCACAACTCACTGGACAACAACCAAGCAACTACTTCGATACTTGAAACAAACCATCTTCTTTGGAATTCAGATTAATCAAAGTTCAAATTCAGCTTTAACAACATTTTCTGATGCAGACTGGGCTGGAAATGTGGATGACCAGAAATCTACATCCGCCTACATATGTTTCCTTGGTTCAAATCCTATCTCTTGGAGCTCAAAGAAACAACAAGCGGTTGCACGACCCTCAACGGAAGCTGAAGATTGAGCTCTTGCCAATGCAGCCTCAAAAACAATGTGGCTTAAAGCTCTATTTGAGGAGATTGGTTTTAAACTCACAGCTCCACCATTGTTGCTATGTGACAATCTTGGAGCCACACACTTAAGCTACAATCCAATTCAACATTCAAAGATGAAACACATTCAAATTGATTTGCATTTTATCAGAGAATTGGTTCAAAGTGGTTCACTACAAGTTAGACACAGCCATACTCAAGATCAGCTGGCTGATTTACTAACTAAGGCTTTGTCAAAACAACGAACAGAATTTCTGCGTAACAAGGTTGGACTTGCCGATGGAAGCCCAATCTTGTGGGGGCGTATTAAGGAAGATCAATCAAAAGTCAAACAGCAAATACAAAGCCAAGAATCAAGCTCCAAATCATTCCAGAAATCACGCTGCACATAATATTTGCTGCTTATTTCATATCAACTGTACATTTATTTCATATCCTTTGTAATTTTGCAACAGCTGTAATTATTTCCTAAATTAGCCTAGAATAGCGTAGAACAAACTTGTATATAATATACTGTGCACAGTCAATGAAAGTAGAGGAAAACTTCCATTGAAAACCATTCTATTGTGTTCTGTTTTTCTATATGTGGGAACTGATGATGCAGTCCTCTTAGTTGAAGTTCGCATTGTCAAATATATCAGATTCATTTAACATCATAATTCAACAATTAATGAGTTTGTCTTCTAATAATGATGATCATATGAGCCAAACATTCAGCCATACTCGTAATTATAACTGCTGCTCCCTGCTTTTAGCTCAAAGATCAAAGACCTTGTCCACCTTTGACCTTTGGTCTGCCTTTGTGAACAGAAGACAATCCTCTGTCTCTAAAACCCTTGTATGGTCTGGCTAAATGACTGACTTCTTTAGTTGAGAAACCTCTCAGGAGTTTTCTTTTGTAATTTATTGACATCTCTGTGCTCTTTTTTGTACTTGGACTGTGCTCTTTATGCGCTTTCAAACTGAAATTCTTTTTACTTGTCCAAAAAAAAAAAAAAATTAGATGTACAAGAGGCAACTTCTAAACTGTTACTTAGATAATTCAAAATAAGATTTCTTTTTGGTTCTTGTTTGCTCAAATGAAGTAAGATCTAGTCACACATGAGATTCCTAAATTTAAAGTAGATCATTAATTAAAGTTCTTTGTAGCATGTTGTTGAAGGTTCAGGGATTTAGATGCTTTATTTTTGTAGCAGAAAATGTGTGACTCTGAGCAAGGTTTTATCAAGTATTTTTATAGTTTTAGTTTAAGGAGAGAGATTTCAATTAAATAGGATGTCGTCCTCTTGATAGTAAAATATAACAAGAGATTGTCTAGGCATTTGTGGCGTTTTCCCCTTCCAAGTTTCAGCTTTCAACGATTTATTTGCCAATTATTGGGTATTAAAAAAATATATAATTGGATGTTGAATGTGATTCATTGATTTTGTTTATAAATAAACCTCCTGAGTTGAGCATAGAACACCAACCAGTACTGCTTGGTTCGAATTACTCTGAAAGCTAGCATTCCCAGCAGAATCACAACCTGACCTTTTGATAAAAGCCCCTCGATCGCTAGCTCCATATATCTTTGACAAACCGATCGAGATGGCTGGCCGGGAAGTTGAACATATTGCCATTTCCGACCAACCCCAAATAAGAAGTACTATTGTGGATTTTGATCCTCCAAAGAAACCCAAGAGGAACATCTACGCTATTGCTTGTTCTGTTTTGGCCTCCATGACACCCGTCTTACTAGGTTATGGTTAGTTAATTAGTATACCTTTCACCTCTTAGTACTGTATATTTCTAATATCCCTTTTAATCTGCTCATGCTTTTCCATTCATTGGTACTGGTTGATTACAAATTACAAGGAGTATTTTTGGAAATAAATTTGTTTCCTTTATTACAAAGAGAGATAAATAATGGAGGCCACTAGTATATCCTAAATTAAACACGTATAAGTAATTCTTTAGGGATTTTTTTTATAATCTTTTAAGCATGATTTGATTATTGCATTATCAATGTTTTAAAGGGATATCTATTGGCTCTTATTTGATTGATATTTCTTATCTATAGTTTGTGGTCATGGTCGTGGAATGCTTATGGTCGTGAAGCTGCTGGATTTGCCGGGATTTTCTTGTACATGTGGTTCGTTTTTCACTTAGAGATGAGAAGGAATTCGTTAAATAAACTCATGAAAGGGCTGCTCAAGTCAAAGATCTTTGATAGCTTGTGGTCTAGCAAAGGGGGAAATGCTAACAATAGTAGCTTGTATTTATCAGATAGTCTTGGTTCTGCAAATTCAGAGGAAGTAAAATCAACACCTTCTAGATATAGGAGGCAGTTTGTATCTTAGATACAATTGAAAGAAATAAGTGTTGATGGGCTCTTTTGAGCCTTTTGCTTTTCTTAATGACATTAGCAAACTTCAAAAGTAGTGCTTATTATTTATAGATTTTATAAACTAAAAAAATGAAGTGCATATAGATTTTAGATGAGGAATTCAGAGTTTGTTTTGTTGAAAAATTTACTGTTAGTCAAGAAAATTTTTATCTGCTAGGAATGAAACCCATAAAATTTCAATTAATTCTTGAGTGTTTGTGAGAAAAAGACACATTTTAGTTGCTAGGAAGAAGGAAAAGTCATTTGATATGAGTGGATAAAAATCAATATAAAAAAAAAAACAAAACAAAACAAAAAATTATGAATAGCGATAGACAGATACAGTCGTGGCGAATTTTTGTACTTTTTGCAGCGACTTTTTGCAGCGGCTAAAGGTCGCCGGAAATAGTGAAATATTTCTGTCAATTGCTACAATAGCTGGGAAAAATCCTTCACGGCTCAAAATTTCAAGCGATTTCTGGGCAGCTATTTTTAACCAGAAATATGTTTTTAAGGTAAAAATGAGATTATTTTCGGTGACTTTTGGTCGTTGAAAATAATTAGATTATAATTTGTTGTAGTGTCACCAAGTGGCATGGGGTCTTTAGGAAAAGATCCGCCTTATTTTGATGTTTGTGTGTTGTTTAAAATATCAAAGGGGAAAAAAATGAATACAAAACCAGTTGAAGCAATAAACTATGGGAAAGATAATTATCTAGGTGCAGCTTAGTCACCTGAATGGTAGCCTCTTCTTGGTTCAGATTTATAGGATATATAATTAATTGTTAGTATTGGCTAAACTCCGTTTCAAAACAATGGATAACGTTGCTTGTGTTTTGGGTTTGGGTTGATAGGTGATATTTATGATTTATCTATAAAGATAATGGGTAAATTTAGATTGATAAGAGATCGAGTTTATCTATCAATACTCTAGCCCCTATTTGTTGAAATAAATTTGAGTATTAAATGAAGATGGAGGTTTGAAGATTTCAAAATTGGAAATTTGGATAATGATGCAGGAAGATTAATAGGGTATGAAAATATCGAGCTTGAAGTCTCGGCATTGATAGCATTGGACTACCTCAAGAAGGTAGGTTAGTGCAAATATGGCGAAAAAATATGAAGATTCCCCAAGTTGGTTTAGGAAAAAGGGCGAAGGCAAAAAATAGTGAAGTAAAAAGAAAGATTCCTCAATTAAGAAAGGAAAGGTCAGGATTCTCTAGTTGGGGAAGAAAGGTCGGGATTCCTCAATTTGGAGAGGAAGAAAGGTTGGGATTTCTCAGTTGGATGAGGAAATAAGAGCGACATTGCACACGCGTTAGTATTTTGGCTATAACTTTGATTACTAATATCAAAATCACAAGTAAAATCCTAATTCAAAAAGCTTTTTCGGCACGAACGTCGTTGTCATGCAACAACTCTATGCCTAGTGGTCCTACTCTAGATCCTATTTTAGCGAGATATCAATTATTCCTACATTTTATTATTTATCCATAATGGGAATTTTACTTTCTTTCCCTTAATTATTTACGTTCAGTTTGTGGATTCATAAGATATATTTGATTTATACAAACAAAAAACAAAAAACAAAAAAGGCTTAATTTCAAACGTTATCTCAAAGTTATCTCTTTGTTTGTTTGTTTTTTTTTTATCTCTAACTTCTATTATTTAGCCAGTCGTGAGAACAATCATCGTCAGATAAAAGCATGACTTATGGAATTTTGAAGAAAAGTTAGAGCATCATGTTTATTAAGTAAAGAGATGTGATGGGAATTATGTGAATAGTGATGAAATAAATTGAGGTAACGAGAAAGATAAAGTTGAGTAAAAATATTAAAATAAGTTAAAAGGTTGTTAGAATAGTTTTTTTAAAATTTGAAAATTTTAATATTATTATATTTATTTGATGGACATTTTTTGATATATTATTTTTTTATTTGAAAAGTTAAAAGGTCAACTTCCTTTGCTTTCAAGGTGGGTGAACGAGGAATGATGAATCTCTTAACATTTTTATATATCTCAAATTTAAGTAGGATGTGGGCCGCATAATTCTAAAATTCTAATATCATCTCATCGCCATGATGAAAACAGTCGACCAGAGCTACCTCTCTTTGTCCAAAACAGTCAAGGACTCAAAAGCTACCTCTCTTTGTCCGATATCTCTATCTCCATTATGACTAAGTCAAGGTCTTCTACTCAAATATTAATCATGCAACCGTGAAAACTACGGCCCGCTAAGTGCTACATTTAAGGACATGTCATCAATTAATAAGGATAGAAGACTTGTAGGAACCCAGTAGGCACGGATCTGTCATCACCATGGAAGACTTTCTAGATGGTCATCGGTGGAAATATGCGTATAATGTGGAGAAAGGAAGACAAGAAATGCAAAAAAAAAAAATTGCTTAGAAAATAAAAATGAAAATCCTGACCTTTCCTTTCACAAGCCGATCTTAAATAGTTAAGAAAAAATAAAAAGTTATAATTATTGTTTAAAAGATATAATACCAAATAAAATAAGTATCTTGTCAAAACAATTCAAAATAAAAATCGTTCTTAAATATAAACATTATCATGAAAAAATTAAAATTAAAATTAAAAAATAACTTAAAGTGATGATTCAAATTAGCCCCGTTTGGATTGGAGAGTCAATTGAGCTTATCTCAACTCATTTCCATTTATCATTATATTTTTTCAATTTTCTATACAAAGCACAAATTTCAATGTCATTTACAAATTCCAATTCAACTTTCTCAAATTTTAAAATAATAATAATATTAAAAAATAAATTAAATTAAACTAATCTCAACTCATTTCATCTCCTTATCCAAATAGAGCAAGATATTTGAAGTTGAAAATTGACAAGTAAGAGTGGAGAGCAGGACGTGCATGTCGAAAGGAATTTTCAGAATTGGAATCATATGCATGATTCTAACGCTCGTAACTAGATTATGATCAAAATACTCACGTGATTGTAATATTGCCCCCCTTTCCTTGTCCAAACGAGAAATGCGGACCTTCATCTGTCATCTTTTCTCGAGATAATCTAATATTAGTAGTAATATCAATTCTGTCACACTATAACACAGCAGACTTTTTGTGACATTTGATAAATCGCTACAAAAAACTTTAAAATCGTCGTAAAAAGCCTCAAAATCACCACAAAAGACTCAAAATCGCGACAAAAAGTTATTTGCGGGTTAATTGCAGCTATTTGAGCGTGACAATAAACCTAATTTCTCGCCGCAAATGTTTAATTTCTCTCCGCAATGCTACTATTTGCGGCTAGAAAACGAAGCAAATGCTTTTACTTACGGCAGAATTTAACTCTCAGCTAAACAAAACGCAACAAAAAATCTTATTTGTTGTAGTGTCAGCTAAGCATGGTAATTGGACTTGAATCTTCTGCATGATTAGTTGATTGCATAGCATTTGTGGAACTTATGAAATAAATATATTTTGGTACCCTATTTTAGAGCAATATTAACGAGTGTTGTGCGTGGTTGCTCAGAACAATAGTTTTGGAGACTCGCGTATATAAACTTATTGCAAGACTGTAACATCAAATGGATGTGAATTGGGAGAGTTAAAAATGGGTAGTTTTTAATTCTCGAATAAAACAGTTCTTATTAACTCCATAATTAATATGGTATAGAATATGCAGTAACTTTCGTTTCGATTTGATCTGATTTGTTCAATTGCATGTATATAGCGAAGGATGATCTCCAGTTGGCTTATGTTTGTATGTAAAAAATTATTAAAATATAATTTGGATAGTGGGTTGAGATAAAAATTAAATTAAAATATTGTTTGAATATAATTTTTATTTGAAAATTTGAAAAATTGAATTTTTTAATATATTTTAATTTACTTGGAGATCATGATGATTATCATAATTATTATATGACGTAGAATAAGATAAGATGAAATTTCGAGGCTTAGATATTGTACATGTTTTCTCGGAATTCGGACTTTATTTGACCATTCAGTGCATTCACACCATAGAAATTCAGAAAAGACTTGCGTTATTTTTTATAGTCAATGAACTATTACGGTATTCAAATAATTGGGATAAGATTTAAAGAAAAAAAAAATAGTTGGGATAAGTACCGATACTTATAGGACCCAACGAGCTGAGTCAAGGTTTTCTTAAATAATGGAACGACGATTACTACCTACCTACTGTAAGAACATTTAATTAATTATAAAGAAATAATTGTAGTTAACCATTTTCTTTTGTAAACTTGTCATCAACAGTATGCATCAAAAAATCTCAATCTTATATATAATTATGTAAATAATTTTTTGTTGAACTAAGACTTGCCAATTAGCTATATATAATAGAATTATGTAAATAAATTATATATATATATAATAGAATTGTAGTGTATCTTTATGTCAAGAGCATGATGACATAAGTATCTTTATTCTCTCTTAGCTTTATGGAGCAATGTGTACTCCTATGAATGAAAAGAAGCTCTTTACTTTTTATCATGTTCACTTTCAAACCACTTTCTTTGAGAGAGAGTTTAAGAGAGAGGAAGAAAGATGAGTGGCTTTGCTTTTTTTAGGTGGCCAAGTTTAAGAGGTGGTTTGAATTCAAAAATAAGTTTTATTATTTACAACCCATTTCAATTTATTTTAACTAATTTCAATTATACTATTTGTAACTCATTTCATCTCATTTTTAAATTCAAGCAAAATCTAAAACATAGAGGAAGTTAGACGTACGTGCATTCGGCGCTATTTTTTAAGGTGGGTGTGTTTTTTTCTCTTTGATTATTTCTTCCTTTCCGGTTTCACCTTTTATTGTTATGCCTTTTCTTTTGTATGCAATTTTTGTTTGTTTAAATCGTGTTAGTTTCTGAAATTTTATATTTTAAGCCTGGTTTGTTTTCAGAGATAAAATGAGATGAGATGAGATAATAGTTAAAAAAAGAGTAAAATATTATTGTAATATATAATTTTTTAATATTACTTTTATTTTAGAATTTGAAAAGGGTATTTTAGAATTTAAAAAAGTTAAGTTTTTTATCATAGTTTATATCAAACTTTCTCTTTATTTGTGTTTCTCTCAATTTCTAACTTTGTTGTTTAGCTAGTCGTTAGAATATTCATTATTTTGCTCCAATATCAAATAAATCACGTTTAGGTAAAGAGATGTGACGAGAATTTTATAAATAATAGTGAAATTATTTGAGTTAATATATCTTATTTGATTTTAGAAAATGAGAGAGATAAAGTTGAATAAAAATATTAAAAAATTTAAAAGGTTGTATGAATTTTTGTGTTTTGTATAAAAATTTGAGAAAATGTTAATGATTAGAAATTAAAAAGTAATTTGTATTTTAATATTGTTTGAGAAGAAAATTATGAAAAGTTTTGAGATCATCATCTCATCTCATCTAAGTGCCCAAACAAAGCCTAACAATCAATGATTGGAAAGTTTGATCTTTCATCTTGTCCATCTCTATCACCATTATCATCGAGTCGAGGTCTTCTAAAATAATGGAACCACAATATGGGCTATAAATACATGTAATTACTAAGGATTGAAGACATCTAGGAACCCCAGTATGCATGGATATGCCAATATCACCATGGAAAACTTTTCTAGATAGTAATAGGTGTAAATATGCTTGTATAGATATTAAAAGGAAGAGACGAAAATGCAACCAAAAAAAAAATTATCATCGAGTCAAGGTCTTCTAAAATAATAGAACCACGATTACTACCTCATATTATAAGAACATGTCATGTCACAGCCAGAGTCATGAGAAGACTTCCAAGTTGCTAAATTAAGATATCCTCCAAGCAACTTTCTAAGTGGATCATGTCAAGCACTCAACTGTCAACAATATATCCTAATTTATGTTATCACTTTTGTAAGATTAACAATATTTATTGATTAATTATGAAGTATTTGTTTTTGTCTTAATGAATTTTTCGTTAAATTGTATGATGGTATTGTTTGTTAGTGAAAATATTGAAATGCAAATCATTTGCATTTGGGCTTGTTTGGACACTGGGTATCTCATAATTTTGTAAAAAGTAGTTAAATGTTTTGAACTAACATGTTTTGAGGGATTTTGGGAGCTAGAAGAGAGAGAAAAAAATTATTAAAATATTTTAAGTTATGAGAAGTTTTGAGAATGATGTCCATCCAAACGGGCTTTTAAGGGCATGTTTGGCAATAGGATAATATGAGAATTCTGTGAATGATAGTAAAATAATTTGATTTAAAATATTTAATTGGGTATTAGGAAGTAAGGGAGAAAGATTAAATAAAAATATTATAAAATTCAAATATTTCTAAAGTTTTTAATATAATTTGTATTGCTTTTGTATTATATTTGATAGTTTTAGAAAATTGTAATGATTATGTAAGAGTAGATTGGAAAAGTTAAAAATCTGAAATTGAAGAATATTTGTATTTGAGAAGGAAATTACAAATATTGTGATAAGAGATCATTTAGCTTTATAAACAAGCCCCAAATCCAATGAGACTTTCATTCAAGTTGATTGTCATAATTTAATCTGTAAGAGACGTTCAAAGTGAAATTCTTTTTTAAATTAACCAAAATTTGACGTATCAGTCGTTTGATGATGCATCTCTCAGTCTCTTATACCAACTTATAAATACATTTTTTTCTTAAAATTTTAGAATTATATAAAAATGTTTGAAATTCCTTGTTCACCTCCACCTTGATTGGCCCTCTCTTAACTCGAGTCGCGCGAGATGAAAGCAAAGGAAGTTGGCCGGGTCAAAGAATTTTAAAGCAGAAGACTGAAAACAGAGTCAGTCATACGTCTAAAAATCAATGATTCAAAAGCTCTCTCTCTTTTTCCAATATCTCTATCTCCAATAATGCAATTAACCTTGAAGTAGGAACCCATGCAGTAGGCAAATGGATATATACTTCATCACCATGGAAGACTTTCTAGATAGTCATCGCTGGACATATGCGAATATCATGAAGAGACGAAGTGCAAAACAAATTACTTAATAAAGGGAAAAGGTTGAGACTGGATGGATGTGAAATTAAGTTTCACACAGGCCAATCATCAAGTACCACATCAGCAATTCAAAAAAATTAAGCGCCACTCGCATACACCAATACTTTCTCCCTCTTCTTCTTTCTCTTCCTCTTCCTCCCCCTGCCATCTGCAAACGCCGAGAAAAGCCCCAGTTCATCTCCCTCTCATTTTCGGTTCCTCTCACCTCTACACTTTCCTGCCTCTTCTTCTTCTCTCTCCAGCTCTCTCTTTCTCCTATTGTTTTGATATTTCTTTTCTTTATGGATTTTGTGAGCAAAGCTTCTGGTGTCAGACTTTGATTTTAACTTCCCTCTTACATTTCATGTTCACAGCTTTCTCACCCTTTACTTCAGTTACTTTGTTTACCTATATCCTGCAACTCATGAATTCTGTTTTGATTTTCCTTGGTTTGGTTGATTGATGCATCCAGATCTGGTAGACTAACAATTACTGGAGTGCAGATGGGGGAGGCAGTGGATGAGAGAAGGAGAAGAAGACTCTTGGGTGTATGCGGGTCCAGTTAAACTTTTTTTAAAATATCTCTGTGGCATTTGATGATTGGCCCATCTGGCCCGTAGAGCCACCCTGGCGTCCATATGTCGCTATTTGGAAATGATGTGTCCATATGCAGCCATATGAAGTTCACAAGCGAGTTTATAAATTATAAGGAAAAAATTATAAGTTATAATTATTGGTTGAAATATAGGATACTGAAAAAACAATAACTTAAAATGATGATTCAAAGGAGAAATAACTGATTTTAAACTAACAAATGGGAGTCACATGCATAATTTTAATACATACATGTACCTAAAGTTATGACCAAATTAGAGCAATAGCTTTGGAGACTCGCGAATGTATAAGAATTTTCATATAAAATAGCTCTTATTATTCCATAATATAGAGTATAAAACATGCTGTAATTTTCGTTTCGATTTGGTCTGATTTGTTCAATTTATTTTATGTATATACAGCGAAGCATGATCTTCAATAGGCTTCTATTTGTTAGGATGTAAGCATTAAGAATTCCCTGTCTCCACAACTAGGAATAGAGCAAATGCCTCAAGCCACCAGGATGGGCATTACAACAGATGATCTCCAATAGTCTATAGGACAGATAATTTATAAAAGCCAAAAAAAAAAAAACAAAAAGGGTGATCCAAAGAGATATAGAAGTATAGATCAACTATATATTAGAAGTGGCACCATTGGGATCCCGTGTCTCCTTGATAGTCAAGAGTGGGCCCGGATCCAGAATGTACGTAATACGTATTATCTTTTCGTGGGTCAACCATTTTACGTGATATATGCGTGTCAATTAAACATTTTCTACACATCCTCCAATATCCATCCAGCCGGGTATCTAAAATCAAAATAAAATTTGAGTTTGAGACGTTGGGTTAGTAGTATACACTATAACAAAAATGAGATTTTTGGACTCTTTCTTTGGACAAAAGAAAAATCATCCCAAAAAATAAGTTGTAAGGTCCAAATTGAAATTTTGTCCCAAAAACAGACTGAAGTCTTCAACCGTTTGAATAGTACTAGAATTTTTGTTCGAAACGTATATGTAATGAAGATGAATTTTGTCCCTAATAAAGTATCCATTTGAAGATTTACTAAAACATTCCAACGTAAAAAAATAAAAATTTGAAAGGATATTTATATATATATGGTCGAAAGAGAAATTAGTGTGCTAAGTGACTAAATTTAGTGGGACATTGACCTATAGTTCAAACAATTTACTGCACTGTTTGAATATTGTTTGAGAAAATTTGAAAAAATTTTAATAATTAAAATTTAAAAAGTAATTTGTATTTGAATATGGTTTGAGAAGAAAATTATGAAAAGTTTTGAGATCATGATTATCTCATCTCATCTCATCTAAGTATCCAAACATAGCCTATAAATCAATTATTGGAAAGTTTCATCTTTAATTTTATCCATCTCTATCCAAAATCACCATTATCATTGAGTCAAAGTCTTCTAAAATAATGAAACTACGATTACTACCTGTTATAAGGACATGGCATCATGACTAAGGAATATCGAAGACTTCTTGAAACCCAAAATGCACGGATATACACGTCATCACCATGGAAGACTTTTCAAGATAGTAATCCGTGGAAAAATGCATAAATGGAAACCCTACCAAAATTATTATCTCGAACACTTTTTGGGACCCGAAGACCCAGGTCTTCTAATGTCCATCACTATCACCATTATCATCGAGTCAAGACTTCTTGGAACCCAGTATGCACGTAAGACTTTTCAAGATAGTAATCCATGGAATATGCATAAATGGATAAAGGAAGAGACGAAAATACAAACAAATTATACATATAAAAAGTTATATGGAAATGGCGTCCATCTATCATTAATTTGTAGCTATACAATGCCAGCTTATTATATATATATGTGTGTGTGTGTGTGTGTGTGTAAGTATGTAACTTAATCTATAAGAATAAATAATAAATAATAAATAATATGTTTATAATAAATCAATATTCACATTCATATTTAAGAATATATGTAAGTTTATATCGGGAGACACAGAATGATTTTTAAATTTTATGTTATATTAATTTTATAATATGTGTACTATATATTGCATAAAAAATTAAAAAATATTTAATATAAAAAATTAAATATATATTTTGCTTTGATTTAGTCTAATTAATTTGGTTTTCAAGACTCGCTTTTCAAGTCTTGCAAATCGATATCAAACCAGTTTTTAATCAGTTTTGATTTCTAGGAGCCAAATTAATTAGGCGAACCGGTCCAGTCCAATCAGTATGTTTGGTTTTTTTCTTAACTGTCCTTGTTTTTAACATTTAAAAAATGAATTTAGGGTAAGTGGACTAGCTTTATTTTATCTTTTTTAATCATATGTGTTACTTGGAAATTCTAGGTTGGGCAAGGAAATATGAGCGACATGGCACACACATCAACATTTTGGCCATAATTTTGTTAACATATACATTCATAATTGCATGTATGACCCTAATATATATATATATATATATATATGTACATATATATATATATATGACCCTAATATATATATATATATATATGTACATTTTATATATATATATATATATGTATATATATAAGCTCTCTATGAAGCACACATTGTGCTCACCACGCTACACCTAGTGGTCTCCTTAGCTATTTAAGTCCAACTTGTAGGCTTCATAAGATATATTCAATTTATACAAAACATCACAATCTCAAAATTAATCTCAAAGTTTTCTCTCTGTTTGTGTTTCTCTCAATCTCTAGCTTTTATTGTTTAGTTAGTTATCAAAATAATTCTTAATATTGGGCTCCAGTGTCGGATAAAAGCCATGCTATATGATATTTTGAAGGAGAATTAGTGCATCATGTTTAGGTAGTGAGATGTGAAGATTTTGTGAACAGTAGTTAAATAATTTGTGAATAGTAGTAAAATTATTTGAGATAATATGATTTATTTGTAGAAAAAGAGAGAGAGAGAGAGAGAGAAAGTTGAATGCAAATATTATAAATTATTTGAGATAATATTAGTTAAAAAGACCTTGTTTGAATATAATATAATTCTTTAATCTTATTTTTATTTTGAAATTTAAAAAGATTTTATTATTATTTTTAATTTTGAAACTGAGAAAGTTTTAATAATTAAATAATGACTAGATGAAAATCAGATTTGGGATTTGAAATTATAATGTGTTTTATGTTTGAATGATGTTTAGGAAGGATATTACAAAAAGTTTTGAGTTCATCATCTCAACTATTAATCTAAGTGCCGAGACATAGGCTAAAAATCAATAATCAAAGCTTTCTCATTTTGTCCATCTCTATCATCACCATTATTACTGAGTCAAGGTCTTCTAAAATATGATTACTTCTTGCTATAAGTTGTGAGAAATTTTGAAAATTTTGAGAATGATGTATATTCAAATGAGTCTTTAAGGGCATGTTTGGCAATGAATAGAAATATTAAAATTATATTAAAATGGTTTGATTTAAAATATTTAATTGGGATTAGGAAATCAGGGAAAAGGAATGAATAGAAATATTATAAAATTTAAATATTGCTAAAGTTTTTAATATAATTTGAAAAAGTTAGATTGTTTTTGTATTTTATTTGACAGTTTTAGAAAATTGTAATGATTACGTAAAGACTAGATGGAAAAGTTAAAAATTTGAAATTGAAAAGTATTTGTGTTTTAGAAGGAAATTAGGAATGTTTTGATCGAACAAGTCCCAATGAGACTTTCATTCATGTTAATTGTCAAAATTTAATTTGTAAGAGACGTTGAAAATTAAATTCTTTTCTAAATTAACCAAAATTTGACGTATCAATGATTTGATGATGCATCTCTCAGTCTCTTACACCTACTTACTAATACAAATTTTCTTAAAATTTTAGAATCATATAAAAATGTTTGAGATTCCTCGTTCACCACCACCTTGATTGGCCCTCTCTTAACCCGAGTTGAGATGAAATTAAGCAAAGGAAGTTGGCCGGCTTTATAAGAATTTTAAAGCAAAAGATTGAAAACAGAGTCAATCATATTGCGGTACTCTATTACTGATCTACGTTGTTTCTGTTAATAATGGATCGGAAAATGGATGGAGCTGGAATGATGAATATATATATATATATATGTTTTTTTTAATAAACACGTAATATTATAGGATGTTATTGTTAACAAAAGCACATGTGCTATATCAAAATATGTCAAAGTAAAAGGGGGATGTAGTATTAAAATTTTCTTAAATGATATTAGAAGAGTTAAAAATAGGAAAGCTGAAAAAATAAGTGACGCGAAAGCACTTAGATAAAACATTTTCTTTTCTCTCTATTTAATAAATAATCATAAATGGTAGAAATATTTTCATCTTCAAACTTTTCTTTTTCAGTTATAATGTAAATAAATCAATGAGTTTGTTGTGAATAATAAATACAATTTTCTAAAACAATGTAGTTTTAGAAAAGAAAACTAAATGAGTTTATTGTGATAATTATTAAAGACAATACAAGAAAATGCTTTTTTAGCATGTAATTAGGAGTTGAGATTGGGCAATAAGGTAAAACGAAAAATAATATAAATGACGATGGGGCTCGATAAAACATAGAGATAATGACGTTCCATGGATGATATGCAGAGCACTCTCAATGATTAATTCTTCACCATATTTTTTAAATTATATTACTAAAATCTCTTTTTTTTTTTTTTTTGGTTTACATACTTTCTTTTATAATATGTCTTTCATCAACTTATCTATTTTTATTTTTTGGTTTACATACTTTCTTTTATAATATGTCTTTCATAAAATTATTAAAATTATAAAAAAAATAAATACAATTTCAAAACAATGCCGAATTTGCAGGGATGAGCAGGCCTAATCATCCGAGATGCACAGCCCTCGGAAAATTTGTACTGCAAAACCAGATATAACTCAAACAGTATATCACTAAACTGCATTAGCACACATTTCACGACTATATCATGATCTACAAGTAAACAGATAGCAATAAATTTTATTTTTATTTTCTACTTTTTTACTTTTCGCACATTTCTGTTTAGTTATTATAATCTCAGCGCAGCTTTGGAATGATTTCTGGCATTTAACACTAGGTCAAGTATGGATGAAGAATCTGCTGCTTTTGGAGATACAGGAATGATCAGAAAAAGAAAACAGGTGAGAAAGGGATAAGAAGACGAAGAAAACCTCTCTTTTTCCAATATCTCTATCTCCATTATATTTATGACTGAGTCAAGGTCTTCTAGTCAAATAATGCAATTAACCTTGATTTCTACACGCTATAATAAGGACATGTCATTAATAAGATCGAAGACTTGTAGGAACCCATGCAGTAGGCGTGGATATATACTTCATCAACATGCAGGAAGACTTTCTAGATAGTCGTCGCTGGAAATATGCGTATATGAAGAGAGGAAATGCAAAACAAATTACTTTAAAAAAAAAATTATTTGGAAATGGCGTCCATATGTCGCTATTTGAAAATGGTGTGTCCATATGCAGCCATATGAAGTTCACAAGCGAGTTTAAATAGTTAGGAAAA
This sequence comes from Platycarya longipes, assembly GCA_036559045.1. Classification (NCBI taxonomy): domain Eukaryota; kingdom Viridiplantae; phylum Streptophyta; class Magnoliopsida; order Fagales; family Juglandaceae; genus Platycarya; species Platycarya longipes. The sequence goes on from CM071792.1 coordinate 3,242,830, forward strand.
AATGATAACTTATAATTATTGCTTGAAATATAGGATACTGAAAAAATTAAGTATCTTGCGACAAATCATGAATAAAACAAAGAAATAACTTAAAATGATGATTCAGAGGAAAAATAACTGATTTTGGAGGTTGAAAAGGTGACCCACAAAGCAAAGCTAAATTGGAATCATATGCATGATTTTAATATCTTACCTAAAAGTTTAGAGCAATAGCTTTGGAGACTCGCGAATGTATAAGACATGCTGTAATTTTGCTTTCGATTTGGTCTGATTTGTTCAATTTATTTCATGCATATACAGCGAAGCATCTTCAATAGGCTTCTATTTTTTAGGATGTAAGCATTAAGGCCTGGTTTGAATGGGGAGTTGAGATGTGATTAGTCGAGATGAAAATAATTAAAATATTAATAAAAAGTTCAAATATTCTTAAAATATTATTTTTTAATATTATTTTTACTTTAAGACTTGAAAAAGATTAATTATTAAATGTATGCACTATTACGTTATTGAAATAGTTGGGATAAGAACTTATGGGGACCCAACGAGAGTGTATGGGGGTGCGGGTGGCCTATTTAAACAAAGCCTTACAGCGAGTCTTATTGTAATTACATCGAGAGTAGAGTTGATCAATAGAGATGGAGCGTTCTTGTTGTTGCCTTCTTATTTTGGTCTGTGTTCAAGCTGCATGTATGCTTTCTGGGTGCTCTGGTTGTTTGGAGGCAGAGCAAAATGCTCTTTTCCTACTCAAAGCCTTCATCAACCACCCAAATCAATCTTTTTCACTACCATCTTCGGCCAACTTAATCAACAAAGAGAGTACTACTACTACTGATTGCTGCAATTGGAGATATGCGATCCAGTGCAGCAACATTACAGGCCGTGTAACCCATATTACTCTTAGGGAGTTGAGTAATAATTGGTGGAGGAGTAGTACTAGTGGATCAGAATATTGGTACTTGAATACCTCTTTGTTTCTTCCCTTTCAAGAGCTCAACTCTCTGGATTTGAGTTATATGGATTACTATCATAATTTGAGGGTATCAAAAGAAGGTCTGTGTATATAACTTGTGATAGCATTTCTTCCATTTTTCTTGTGAGATGAGATATTAGTTGAATATACTTTATTTATTTTTACGTTGATATTACTCATGAATTTTACCAAAAATTGTAGGTTTGGAAAGATTGTCTGGGTTGAGCAAGCTGGAGGAGCTTTACCTGAATTATACTACCTTCAATGACACTAGCCTCTTGCCTGCATCCCTTGCCAAGATTGCAACGCTCAAGATACTATCTTTGAAAGGAATCAGGGAAGGGGATTATGAAGCTAATAACTTCCAAGGTAAATATAATTGAAAAAAGGCAATATAAAATCATTTAAAATTTGACAGAGATCACTTTTAATTTCATAAATATTTAATAACTAAATTTTGTCTATTTGTCTTTAGTGTTGCAAGAAACAAATAAATAATGAAATTAGCTAGAGCATCCAAATTAAAACCTATTTTCAAGATAATTAATTAGCATGACCACTGGGTGCTCTGGTTGTTTGGAGGCAGAGGAAAATGCTCTTTTCCAACACAAAGCCTCCAAATCAATATTTTTCACCATCTTCCAACTTTATCAACGAAGGAAAATACTATCTTTGCTTGCAATGAAAGAATGGGATTATGAAGCTAATAATATCAAAGGTAAGTATCAATAATAAATTGCTCTTTTCTTTGTAAAAAATGCAATATAAAATCACTTAAAATTTGCCAGTTTTCACTTCTCATAAGCATACAAGTATAATAACCACCTTGATTGGCCCTCTCTTAACTCGAGTCGAGATGAAAGCAAATTAGGAAGTTGGCCCGGTTCAGAATTTTAAGGCAAAAGATTTAAAACAGAGTCAGTGATAATTTAATCTGTAAGAGACGTTCAAAGTTAAATTCTTTTCTAAATGAACCAAAATTTGACGTATCAATAGTTTGATGATGCATCTCTCAGTCTCTCACACCAACTTACAAATTACAAATTTTCTTAAAATTGGCCCTCTCTTACCTCAAGTCGAGATGAAAGCAAAGGAAGTTGGCCGGGTTAAGAATTTTAAAGCAAAAGATTTAAAACAGAGTCAGTCAGTGATACTCTATTTGTCCAATATCCCTATCTCCATTATGATTGAGTCAAGGTCTTCCAGTCAAATAATGCAATTAGCCTTGATTACTAAGATCGAAGACTTGTAGGAACCCATTCAGTAGGCATGGATATATACTTCACCACCATGGAAGACTTTCTGGATAGTCATTGCTGGAAATATGTGTATATGGAGAAAGGGAGAGATGAAATGCAAAACAAATTACTAATTATATAAAAATTTATTTGGATATGGAGTCCATATGTCGTTAATTTAAACAAAGCGTTATAGCGAGGCTTATTGTAATTACATCAAGAGTAGAAAGCAATTATGCTCTCTGGGTGCTCTGGTTGTTTGGAGGCAGAGCAAAATGCTCTTTTCCTACTCATAGCCTTCATCAACCACCCAAATCAATCTTTTTCAGTACCATCTTCGGCCAACTTAATCAACAAAGGGAGTACTACCACTACTGATTGCTGCAATTGGACAAATGCGATCCAGTGCAGCAACATTACAGGCCAGTGATCACTTCTCATAAACCTATTTAGTTATATTAACCCATATGATTAATCCGGTTAGCTATTGACTATTTTGGAAGAAATATTCATTAACTAGATTTTGTCGATTTGTTTTTAGTGTTGCAAGAAACAAATCATGAAATTAGCTAGAGCATCCTAAACCTATTTTCAAGATAATTAATTAAGTAGCATGATCGATCACTCATTTAAAGGCGACTTGGCCTTAGATTAAAAGTTGGTCCAAATATATGTTTATACATATATGGAGCGTGGCATCAAACATACATTGGTTTCAACAACCTCAAATCATTGGACACACTCCCATATAAACCAATTATTAATTGTATTTAAGGATTTATTGTACATAATTTTGGATGAATATTGAAAAATCACAGTTGCAGATTTTGAAGTGTTGTCTGGCTTGACCAAGCTGGAGGAGCTTTACTTGGATGCTAATGACTTCAACGAAAGCATCTTGCCATCCCTTGCCAAGATTTCATCGCTTAAGAAACTATCTTTGTCTAGCACTAAGATTAGTGGAAGGGTCCCGATTAATAAAGGTCGGTATATATTGTAATAGCTAGTTAGGTAGTATTTCTTCTATTTTTATTTCCCTTATATTTATGTTTTCTCAAAGGTCAGTATATGTTGTCTAATTCTTTTTTTACATATTTTTCTAATGAATAACGGAATATCAAAATTATTGCAGGTTTTGAAATGAGTAATCTGGAGGAGCTTGACTTGAGTTATAATGACATCACAGATATGAGATTCATTTATAAGATTCCCTCGCTTAAGAAGCTATCTTTGTCTGGCACTAAGATTAGTGGAAGGGTCCCGATTAATAAAGGTCGGTATATATTGTAATAGCTAGTTAGGTAGTATTTCTTCTATTTTCATTTCCCTTATATTTATGTTTTCTCAAAGGTCAGTATATGTTGTCTAATTCTTTTTTTACATATTTTTCTAATGAATAATGGAATATCAAAATTATTGCAGGTTTTGAAATGAGTAATCTGGAGGAGCTTTGGTTGGATGGTAATAACATCACAGATATGAGATTCATTTATAAGATTCCCTCGCTCAAGATACTGCATTTGGAAGAAGCTAAGCTGAATGGGGGGCTTAATATACAGGGTAAGTCTCAAAGTTTAATTACTTATCAATTTGCCACCTTAAGCTGTTGGCTTTTGTGTACTTCATATGCTATAAGATGGTAGCGATTCTTAATAATTTTTCTTTTCATTGTAAAAAAGGCAATATAAAATCACTTAAAATTTGCCAATGATCAGTGATCGCTGCTCATAAACCTATTCAGTTATATTAATCCATATGATTAATCCGGTTATTGACTATTTTGGAAGAAATAGTCAATAACTATATTTTTTCCATTTATTGTTAGTGTTGCAAGAGACAAATCATGAAAGAGCCTCCAAAACCTATTTTCAAGAAAAATTAAGTAGCAGTATGATCACTCATTTAAAGGTGACTTGGCCTTCCAATGAATCAAACTGACCTCGGTTTCCAAAAGCTCAAAATCATTGGGCGCACTCCCATATGTTTATCATTGTTGTATTTATGGATTTATTGTACACAACTTTGGATATTGAAAAATCACAATTGCAGGTTTTGATAGTTTGTCTGCTTTGACCAAGCTGGAGGAGCTTTACTTGGACAATAATAACTTCAATGAAAGCATCTTGCCATCCCTAGCCAAGATTGCGTCGCTCAAGAAACTATCTTTGTATGGCAATAAGATTAGTGGAAGGGTCCCAATTAATAAAGGTCGGTATATATTGTATTAGCTATCTATACATCGTATTTCTTCCATTTTCATCCACCTTATATTTATGTATTAATCTAACCTGATTTATTTTTTACTATTTTTCTAATGAATAATGGAAGATGATCAAAATTATTGCAGGTTTTAAAATGAGCAAGCTAGAGGAGCTTGACTTGGGTTATAATAAGTTCACAGACATGAAATTCATTTGTAAGATTGCATCGCTCAAGATACTACATCTGACAGAAGCTAAGTTGAATATTAGGGGAATTAATATCCAGGGTAAGTCTCAAAGTTGAACTACTTATCAATTTGCCACATTAAGTTGTTGGCTTTTGTGTACACATAATATTGTCGTGTTTTTGGGTGTACTTCATATGTTATGAGATGGTACTGATTCTTAATAATTTCAATGTACATGATAATTATCTAAAAGCACGTGTTATTGTTTTTTTAGAGCTTGGAAAACTAAAGAACCTACAGGAGTTGTATTTGGAATATTCATCCATCGACAAAAGCTTTCTTCATAAAATTGGAGTGATGACTTCTCTTTATGTATTATCAATGAGAACTTGTGGATTCAATGGCAGCTTACCCAACCAAGGTAGAAACGTTTTTTTCCAAGTATGTTGCTAATCATAAACAAGCTGATCTCAGTAGCATAATTAAAAATCTATTTATTTTTCAGGTTGGTGTGAACTCAAGAAACTGCAAGAGTTAGACCTTGGTGGCAATAATTTTGAAGGGAGATTGCCTTCTTGTTTGGCAAACATGACAGCACTTCGAGTATTGAATCTCGCATTCAATAACTTCAATGGAAGCATTTCTCACTCCCCCATACCTAGTTTGCGGTCACTTGAGTACCTTTCTCTGTCTTATAACGACTTCATGAGTAATAACAACACACTTGTTGAGGAAACAGAGTCTCAAAGTATGATTCCATACTTTCAATTGAAGGTTCTGTCATTGTCAAGAGGCCTTGGGAGAAGAGCCACTAGAACGATTCCCAGATTCCTTCATTACCAATACAAGTTACAAGTAATTGATCTCTCCCACAACAATTTGGTTGGACAATTTCCCACTTGGTTGCTAGAGAACAATACAAGATTGGAGATTCTTAATTTAAGGAATAACACTTTCACAAGCACTTTCCAACTACCCTATCATCCTAATCCACATATTCAAATAATTGATATTTCGAATAATGATCTAGGAGGTCCGATTCCGACAAACTTGAGTTTAGTTTTTCCAAATTTAGAACAGTTAAGCATGTCTCGAAATGCATTTGTGGGAAAAATTCCTCCTTCTTTAGGTAATTTAGTTTCCTTGACCCTTCTAGACTTGTCTAGCAATCATCTCTCAGGAACAATACCAGACCATTTGGCAATGGGTTGCTCCAGTTTAGAATACCTCAAATTGTCAAATAATAATTTGAGTGGCCAATTATTTCCCGCCAAAAGTAATCTAATTTCCCTTTGGGTTTTACATTTGGACAATAATCAACTTTCCGGAAAGATTCCTAATAGCTTATCCAGTAGTGCTAACTTGGTTGGATTTGATTTTAGTAACAACTCTTTGTCAGGCATGCTTCCAAGATGGATTGGCAACATGACAAAATTGGTTGAGATTGTTTTGGCCAAAAACCAACTTGAAGGTCCTATTCCGATTGAGTTATGCAAAGTCAAACAAATTATATTTCTTGACCTTTCCGAGAATAATTTGTCTGGCTCCATACCATCGTGCTTCAATTCATTGGACATTAAACATGTCCATTTGGGAAAAAATAGGCTGAGTGGTCCCATTACAAGTACATTCAAGAATAGCTCTTCTTTGGTAACATTAGATCTTAGAGATAACCACTTGACTGGTAACATTCCAGAGTGGATCGGAAACCTCTCATCATTGAGCATCTTCCTCTTGAAATCTAATCACTTACAAGGAAGGATTCCAATTCAAATATGCCTTCTTGGAAAGTTAACCCTCCTGGATCTTTCAAATAACAATTTTACTGGTTCAATTCCTCATTGCTTGAGCAACATTAGTTTTGGGGTAACTAACCTGAAATCCAATCTAGGAAGTACGGAGGGATTTGGTTTTGGCAGAATTGAAGTATCAACATACATCGAGGCAAGGATATATATAAGTAGTGGAACTGATTATTCTGAAACGTTCATGAATGTGGATGCCCGACAAGAAGTAGAGTTCACAACAAAGAGCAGAACTGACTCTTATATGGGTAATATCCTCAATTATATGTCTGCAATAGACCTCTCATACAATTATTTATCTGGTGAAATCCCACTTGAGATTGGAAATTTGAGCAACATTCGTGCGCTGAACTTGTCGCACAATAATCTAATTGGATCAATTCCCACAACATTCTCGAAACTAAAAGTAATAGAGAGTTTGGATCTCTCCCACAATAAGTTGAATGGCAGCATCCCCCCTCAACTTATTGAGTTATACTCTCTAGCTGTCTTCAGTGTGGCTGACAATAACCTATCAGGCAAAACACCAGAAAGAAAATTTCAATTTGCAACCTTCGATGAAAACAGCTATAAGGGGAATCTTCTTCTGTATGGACCTCCTCTATCTACTACTTGGAACAAAATTGGATTGTCATCTAATGATAAGGGAGAAGAAAGTGGTGGTTTCATAGATTTGGATTTTTTTTTCATAAGTTTTGGGGTGTCTTACATAACAGTATTGTTGGGAATGGTTGCAGTTTTGTATATAAATCCTTATTGGCGTCAGGTGTGGTTTAGCTTCATTGAAGTGTGCCTCAACACTTTATATGTTTCTTTGTTCGTGACTTATCGTAAGTTGTCCAGTACTTTCTAAATTATGTAGCCTTGCATAATAATGCTTGCATATGTTTGTATGCTTGTTCTTGATTTTCAAATATGAGTTTTATAACTTTCGATAAACCTTTTACATGGATCGATGATTCATCTATTTTATACTAAAATGTATGGACTTTTTATGTGCATTTCTTGTGAAATTTAAGCAATTGGTTGTTCTTATTTGTTATTAGAAAGTATAAAAGAAAAAGATTCCAAAATTGATATGCACATTCATAACGCAATATACAGTCATCAGATTTCCATTTACAAGCATATATACCGCCCACCCACCATAAAGATCGATTCCAGATATCATATTGAATTTCCAAAGCAATAAAGATCCCCTTTGTATCGGTTTGTAATAAACTTAATAATTTTTTTATAATATATGCTTAAGATGATCTTAAAAGAATAAAAGAAAATATAGTTCATAGACTAAACTTGATAAATATTAATCATGTTTGGGAAAATCTAGGAGAGCTAATAAAATCTTGTATATTACCTTAATCATTCAATTTCCTAATAACTAACACGGCAATTATCACTGTTGAGATGTGGCTTGAATGAAGCACATCAGATTGCACTTGGAGTTTTCAACCCGTAACTTCGCTTGACCCTCGCTCGACAGTCGCTCGAGCGAGACATCAAACGGAGAGTTTTGGATCCAGGCAGAGACTTCGCTCGACTCTCGCTCGACCTCCCGCTCGAGCGAGAATCAATCCTAGGGATGCATCGCTTCCAGGAACTAGGGTTAGCGCCGTCTGGAATAGTGTTCCGCTCGAGCGAGAAGGTCTCGCTCGAGCGAGATACAGCCTATATAAGGATCGAGGGCATTTGTGCACAGAGAGAGCGGAAGCAGAGAGCTGTGGAGTGAAGGCGATTTCGCTCGAGCGAGATTACGAACACAGGCGTCCGTCTCCCATTTTCTCCTTGTTTGATTTTGTAGATCAGTGAGAGCCTACTTGTAAAGGGTTTGAGAGCCTTGTGAGAGAGAGCTTTGTAACCTCCAAGAAGTGTACTCCATCTTTGTTAATTATAGTGATTTAGACCGACCCAACAGTGGATGTAGGCTCAGTTTGAGTTGAACCACTTCATATCTGGTGTCCATTACTGTTCTCCGTCTTCAGTTTTATTTCTCTTGGTTGAATCCGCTGCGCGGCTCCGTATTTGCTGTTTCTGTAACAACGGTCGTTTCCCAACAAACTGGTATCAGAGCGTTAAGGGATGGCCTCAGTAAATTTTGGAGTAGAGAAATTTGACGGTGAGAATAGTTTCAGTTTATGGCGCTTGAGGATGAAGGCTTTGTTGCGTCAGCAGGGTCTGTTCAAGGTTGTAGAAGGAGTGACTGGTGAGTCTCCTGCATCGTCAAGGAATGAGGAAGAATTGGCTCACAGTACTATTCTACTATCACTATCAGATGAAGTTTTGAGGGAAGTTGCGGAGGAGGAGACCATGGTTGGTCTGTGGAACAAGCTGGAGAGCTTGTACTTGAAGAAATCTCTCACTAACCGGTTGTTTTTTAAACAACGGTTATACACTCTCAAAATGGAGGAAGGTACTTCTATTTCTGCACATCTAGATGAATTTAATAAGATTATTATGGATCTGAGGAACATAGACATTAAGATTGATGAGGAAGATCAAGCCTTAATTGTTTTGTGTTCATTGCCTATTTCGTTTGATAATTTTGTGAACTCAATGTTGTATGGTAGAGATACAATCTCCTTAGTAGATGTTAAGTCTGCTTTGAATTCTAAGGAATTGAGAACAAAATTTGGGGGTTTAGGCATGAACAATCAAGCCGAGGGTTTGTTTGTGAAATGTTCCTCTGGTGATAGATCCGGGGAAGGATGTTCAGGGAAGAATAGAGGTAGTTCCAGTTCCAGTAGCTCTAGATCTAACAAGAGAAAAGTGAAGTGTTACCACTGCCATAAGTTGGGTCATTACAGAAGTGAGTGTCCTCAATTGAAAAATGTGGAGGAAGAGGAAAGTTCCTCTAGTAGTGATGACAGTAAAGAAGATGACAGTTAGTCTCTACTTTCTTGAGGGCAGTGTGGTGACAGGTGGAGTATCCTCACATGCTCCAGATTCAGATATTCATTCGCATGTGTCACGTGCGGATCCGCCAGACAGGATGGTCATTTATGAGTCAGCAGCTTTTGCTTGGTGTGATCAGAAGTCAGTAATCTTAGTTTTTTGTTTGCATTGTATTCTTGGGAAGCAGTGTAGAATCAGGGTTCCTGCAGTATTTCTGATCAGGATACATCTTGTATAAAGTCTTGTTTTGTATTAAACTCATATTGGTTTTATGATCATTGGAAGTTTGGTTTTGTCTATCTGTTTCTTTGTGATGTGTTTGGTGTTCAAACACTGTTGAGAAGACAGTGATCTACAGACAAGAAGGTAGAGCGTTACTCAGACCATACAGTTTTGTTTCACTTCACGGAGTAACTGAATGGAATGAGGTGGGCTTTGAGTGACAGAGTCTACAGTATGCTTTTAGTTTGCCAGGCTTGTCTACAGATCGTCAGTGAAGCGGACAACGCATCTTGCTGTTTGGTGAATTTTCTTTTCTTTTGTTTCCACAGAAAGGAGAGAGAGTTATAGCAAGAAGGTGGAGTTGCAGAGAGCTTCATAGTTGATTGGCATTGGTGCACAGTGAGAGCAGGTCTACAGCTGGTAGATAAAGGGGGCAGTTGGTCACCTTTTGTGTATGCTCATGCAGGCTTTTGTTGATTCTTACTTTGGCTGAAGAATATTTGGTTGTCTTCATTTGTATTCAGAAGCCGTTTGTTCAAGTAAGCAGTCTGTATTGTGGTGCATTGCCGTTTGTGTGAAGATAGTGAATCTTCAGATGTCGTCTATGGTGTTGAAGACTTTTGTGTGGAAAGTGAGTTCTTCACAGGTAGACTTCGTATTTCGTGTTGGGTATTCCTTCCGTGGTTGAAGGATTTGTGGGTCTTTTGTCCAGAATCATTTTGTGGGGCTTATTCAAGCCAAGGTGGAGATTTGTTGAGATGTGGCTTGAATGAAGCACATCAGATTGCACTTGGAGTTTTCAACCCGTAACTTCGCTCGACCCTCGCTCGACAGTCGCTCGAGCGAGACATCAAACGGAGAGTTTTGGATCCAGGCAGAGACTTCGCTCGACTCTCGCTCGACCTCCCGCTCGAGCGAGAATCAATCCTAGGGATGCATCGCTTCCAGGAACTAGGGTTAGCGCCGTCTGGAATAGTGTTCCGCTCGAGCGAGAAGGTCTCGCTCGAGCGAGATACAGCCTATATAAGGATCGAAGGCATTTGTGCACAGAGAGAGCGGAAGCAGAGAGCTGTGGAGTGAAGGCGATTTCGCTCGAGCGAGAAGGGCTCGCTCGAGCGAGATTACGAACACAGGCGTCCGTCTCCCATTTTCTCCTTGTTTGATTTTGTAGATCAGTGAGAGCCTACTTGTAAAGGGTTTGAGAGCCTTGTGAGAGAGAGCTTTGTAACCTCCAAGAAGTGTACTCCATCTTTGTTAATTATAGTGATTTAGACCGACCCAACAGTGGATGTAGGCTCAGTTTGAGCTGAACCACTTCATATCTGGTGTCCATTACTGTTCTCCGTCTTCAGTTTTATTTCTCTTGGTTGAATCCGCTGCGCGGCTCCGTATTTGTTGTTTCTGTAACAACGGTCGTTTCCCAACAATCACATTTCAGAAAGAAAAATGGCAATTAGCTGAAAAAAAATTAAAACTTAATATGTGTGTATATATATATATATATTATTTTAGAGGAAAACTCTATTAATCATATATTTTTCTATGATCATCTTCTCAACATCTTATTACATGGTATCAAATTAGCCCACAAGTTGGATATAAAAGATAGTATGACATCATTTAATACCCCATAAGAGGATGGTGGCATTGACGACAAAAAAGATAATGGATGGTGTTAATCATATGAGAAATGCTAAGTCATCTTATAAAATCTCCCGACTAAATCTCCCAATGCAGAAAAATAAACTTAATTTTTTGATTTAATGATTAAGAAAGTGTGTTTTAATAATGTTGTTTCAGTTTCGCTTTCTGTATGATTCAGAAGACGACACCCAACTCACGCACGCACCCAACTCCCAATGGCATTGACATCATTTGTTAATTGATTTTGGAAGGATCGTTTCGATGTCCTTTCTCTGTAATGCAGTTGCATAACTCACCCTTTCTTTGCCTTTCTCTGTAATGCAATTCGTTGGTATGACCATGTTCAACTGCATTACACACCAAGCTACAGATCACCAAGCATTCAACTGCATTCCAATGGCTGCATAAGCCTTTCTCTGTAAGAAGCTGGCCCAAAGTACAGCACACCAAGCAAGCAGCCATTGGAATGACCATGTTCTGTAGTTTGTTAGGAGTTATTACATAGTATACTATATTTTCCAATTGACTTCTATTCTATTATTTTATTGCTTTGTCCGTGATGATTGAGATTAGTATAAATAAGGGGCAAAGGGTCTATAGAAGTTATTGATTGTTCCCTTTAAAATATAAATACTCTGGGTTTTTATAAGGACTTGCTTTTTGTTAAGGAAATTAAAGCCGTTGCAAAGCATGACATGGCACAAGAAGAAGACAAAACCATTGCTGCAGGATCACCATCTCGGCAGCAGCTCATGGCAGCAGGACCACACATAAAACAAAAGACCATTGCATTTCAAGAGACAGAGCAGCACTAAGGCTGTCGAGGGATATTTGTGTAACAATTTATATTCCAATAGAAACTTGTCAATATCTGAAAGAGAGAGAGTGTCAATATCTGATAATAAAATTTTGTCTTTTCAATATTCTTGGTAGGCATGCATAGTTTTGTTGGTGCTTTGGGTTTGTCGATTGCTTGGTAAAGGATTACTTTTTTGTCTTATTTTAGTGAATATATAGGGTGTTAAATATGTTCATACCTATATAGTTTTGCTTTGGGTTTGGAGAAATATAATTGACCCTTATTTTAGTGTATTAAGTGATTAAATTTAGCAAGACATTGACTTATCATTCAAACAACTTACTACACCGTTCGAATGTTAAGGCTAATTGCTGTTTGAACGTAAAATAAAGAAATTGAACGGAAATTAGTTGTAGAAATTTATTTGAATAGAATAAAATAAACTTTTCAAATAAATATTAAATAGGATTGGATGAGGAATTGGCCGGTTAAGTCACTAAATTTAGGTCATTGATTTACCATTGGAACAAATTATTACACCGTTTGAATGTCTAGGCTAAATTCGCTGTTGGAACGCAAAATTAAATGTTCAAATAGATATTTATTTGACAGGAATAAAAAAATGTTCGAATGCCTATACATTTCGTTTGAATGAAGACAAGATTTTTACAATTTTTGATGGCACCACAATATCTTACCTAATTATGGAGAAATATTTAATTTATATAAAAATTAGCAGTTAAATACATACACACACATATATATATACTAGGAGTGATGCAACGTGCGAGGCACGTTGCCCTGTATCACTATAAAATAAATTAAAAATATATAATTTAATGTAAAAAAAAAACTTAAAGTGAATAAGAATAACAGATTTCATTCAAGTTACAAATTACTAATTCAATCAATAATAAGTTTAAACAAACTATAGATAGAAATGATGGTTGACAAGAAAAGCTCATGATAATTAAAGAATATACACATAAAATCAAAAGATAGAAATGATGGTTGTCCAAGTCCTTAGAAAGCTCCACTTCAAAATAAACACTTATCTAGTAAACCATTGCCTTGAAAAAATAAAACATAGCAAACTTCGCCAATATTATGAATTAAGAAAAAGTTAAAAAATAAAAAATACCTTAAACATAACTCTTTTTTTGTGATATCAACTAAATACAATAATAACACCTGAAAAATATCAACAAAATTAATTACAATTTTTTAACTATTAACATTATTAGATTAGACCTGCTGATAAAAAATGTGGCCAAGAAGTAATAATAACCTAAATTACATAAAGTAAAAAGATCATATTACAGCCTCAAGTTAGACTCCTTAAAAGAATTCAAGTATACATTCCAACAGGCCAAAACCAATCATCAAAATAGTGGTTATCTTGGGCCTAGATTATATTACATAACCTAAATTACATAAAGTAGAAAGATCATATTACAGCCTCAAGTTAGACTCCTTAAAAGAATCCAAGTATACATTCCAACAGGTCAAAACCAATCATTGAAATAGTGGTTACCTTGGGCTATTGGAAGTAGAATAAAGAAGTCCCACCGAATTAGCAAACTCAACAAAACTGAAAAGAATGGAGAATAAAAATTAGACATGGACTACCAACAAGCATAAAAATATTATCAATTAATTTCACAAATCACATACAATTAAGAGAGTCGGTTAAGTCTTTTTCCACTTGAGTTGTGGGATTTGCTGATTAAATGTTTCAAATACAAAAAGAGAAAAAAAAAAAACAAATCAGGAAAAACCAATTTAGATAGATATTCCAAGCATTATGAAGCTTATAAATAATAAAATAAGTGACAATGAAGCAAAAACTATAAATATCAAAGTGATGACCATATAATGAAAAATTCAACACCATCTCTAATTTTTGCATAAGCCTTGCATATTTATATATAAACCTAAAAAGTAAAGATATAAACAGCTAAATGCAATCCTACATGAAAACATGCATAATTTTTTTTTTTGGTAAGTATGAAAACATGCATAATTATGATGTATGGGAGTATTCTTTTTTTCAATACTTATTTGAGTATTTCAATTTAGAAGACAAACGATTGCTTCTCATAAGAGTCTTTGTTTTTTTCTCACTACATGAAGTTGAGAAAAACCTTCAGTCTATAATGATGTTAAGGGCATATAATCTTACTCCTTTGATGAGGGACGAGGAATGAACAATTATAAACATAATCGATTTGCAACTTTATGTACTATACCTATTAAACCTACCCATCACCCAAACAGAAGCCATATACCACATGGTAGTTTAGAAGAAACCATGTTTTATATGTACTTACCAGAGACAAAATGCAACTTTAAATGAGAACAGTTCACCAAAGAAAAGAAAAAAGAACAAATTCATTATCCACAAGACTACAAAACTCATAAGAGACCAAATCTACCATCCAAAAGTAAAACACATTGACCATTTCAACATATCATTCAAAAACTATGAAACTATTAGAAGACATAGCATATGTACTCAAAAAGAGCATAACCTACATCAAATATTCATTTCAAATTTAAAATAGCATGAACAATTTTAAAATAACTGTCCCATTTCCACAAGCTCTTAATGTTTCTAGCTACTTCTGTTTTCTAGAAGCAATTTGGTGGGTATGTATCTCTCAAAGCCTTGTAAAAATTAAAGTCCAAAACTTTCAAACAAAGCCCATCATTGAAAGCTAGAAAAATAAACCTACTATAAAATCATGGTAGTAAGTATGGCTAGCACTACTTATTTTATAAGTATAGCAAGAACTACTTTTTAAGGCCTTGTTTTTTATTTTGACAGAATAAATTTTCTTTGAAGCTTACCATAAATTCTTCTTCAAAGAAAAAAAACCTATTTCATAATTTATTTTTTTTTAATTTATACACAAAGTTACATGTACCCTCACATGCCAAACCTTGTCTCCTGGCGTACAAAGTCAGAAACACAATTTTTCCCAACTGAACCGTAGCTCTAGATAAAAAAAAAATTAAGTCTTCATTCAATATGCCTTGTTTTCAACTAAAATAGATTACATTTATAAACTATACCTTGGTTTCAACCGAAATAAATTATGCTTTTAAACTTCCATCCTGTAATCACAAGACAAATAAGTTGAAGTGACAAATTTAGAAAAAATATAAAAGCATAAACCTAAACATTTCAAACTTAAAAAAAAAATAGAACCACATGTTTTTTTCAAAAAAATTGTAGAGAAGTAACAATCACATAAAAATATGAACAGAAACCAAACTACAATCCAAATTCGTTGTACCAAAAAAACCACCTAAATCAGATCGATTAAACTAAGCAAATAGTAGTATTTGAGAAGTTACCCAACTTGGTGTTAGTAACTTAGTACTGGTTTACAAGCTGGGAGCTTATGCTATATAAATTAATAAAAAGCTTTTACTACCACTGTATCTGCTGTAGTACTAAATTCCAAATTTGATTTGTCAATATCATCCATGACATCAGAAGAAAGGAACCAAGGCTACACTAATATTTTTCGCTAGGGATAGTTATTGTGTGATATTTCTGAAGAGTCTTCATAGTGTTGTCTAACTGGTTTACAACATAGTTCAAAGTTCGCAAAATTTCACCATGAAATTCATCATGCTAACAAAAAGAAGGATGCATCCAATCCTGTATGATAAAAGGGCCAGACACCATTAGCACGAGCTATGAAAGAAATGAATTTGTCAAACTTGTCATCCTGCCAAACAGAAACGGACATAAATATGTTCTTATATGCAAGTTTGAAATAAACTCTAGTTCTATCCATAATGTAAAGAAAGAACTTTAATAAAGTATCAGCAAGAAAATGGGATAATGCAAAAGAAAGAGAAGTAAAACCTCCAATCACAAAAATAATAACAATAGTCGAAAACGTTTGAACTTTAGCATATTGCGCTGCAGGACAGGTGAATACTATAAGCAGAATTAAGACAAATTTTTTGTGTATGGTGCGATTCTTTTCCTTTTATGTTTATCCTCCAACCATAGTAATGATGAACCACAAGATACAGCCGAAAGAAATAAACCATAGGACAGCATGAAAGAAAAAGGGAGCACCTATAAACCCAACAGACTGCAAATGGAATGGTTAATAAAGTACTGATAAATAAAAGTTATCGATATCAATGAAACTACAAGAGTGATATGATGATAAATATTATAATTGAATTTATAGTTATAATCTCAACTCAGTACACGAGCATGCAGAAAATAGAAACTGAAAATAGAAGAGGAGCCACCGAAGGAAAAGATTCAATAAAACGAGTAAAATAATAGTTAAAGAACGTAATCTAACTCAAACCTTGAAGGTAATACGTATCAAGTTTCACATAAATTGGGCTATATCAACCAATATTTTACATGCTTCTACTCAACAAACTCTTGCAAAACTACATGAACATGTTTCTTTTTCTCTAACAATTAATAAGGAAAAAAATAAAACTAAACGCCTCTATGCACATTAAAAATAAATAAACATCCACATGTACACAGCAATAGAGGTGACGGTTAATATGTCGCATTTTTACCTATATTTGCATGTACATCATCATCAATTTCGAAATAGAAATCTGCATCCCACAAAGCAACACCACTCGGGATTATTTTTTTTTAACAGTACCACTTGAGATATTAATTGAATATCGGATTGTTGGAAGTTTTCATTCAAGTACATCAAAAGTTTTAGAAGCTTTACAATTACTTTTAGTTGTTGTTAGTTAATAATAGTTTATAGGAATTAAAATCTAAATAGCAAAAACCATGACATTTATACACCTTTCAGTTTATACAATTGAATAACATAGAACACTTTCCAAAATAAACAATTTTCAAGTTGGAAATAAAAGAATATGAAGAAATCAAGTGAACTGGACTATCATGACTCGCGCCAAATCTGTCCTGCATTTTAAAAAAATGGTAAATAAATCATGATAATTGATTAGACTCTATTATTCCATTGTCTCACTTCTATCCATTGAGTCTCAAATAATGCGAGAGGAAGTTGAATTTTCAACCAAATAAAATATTACAAATATTAAAAAAGAAAAAAAAAAGGAAAATACATGAAATAAATAAAGTTCCTGGAACACTTTTGACTTTGTGAAATTATGGTATGGTTGATGGATAAAATTCCCAGCTCTTCACCATTTACCATATCAACCAAATAAAGAAGATAAAATCAGCAAAAAAAGATGAAGTGGGGAAATGTCTTTGCTTTATTTTTAGTTTTAGTTTTAGTTTCTCTTTTTTCACATGCAATAACTATGGGTGGAGACAGGAATTAAAGTTTATTCAATAATAAGAGCAAGAAAGCATATATAATTACCGAGAAAATTTGGTATCTTTCAAAGCCCAAAAGAATATCACTGTCATTAGTGCCAAGTAACCTCCAAGCACGATGCCAACTACAAAAAGTTATCTCAGCTTCTAGCTGTCAAGCTGTGGAGATGGTTTTACCCAATCCTTTGATATTGTCATTATTGTACCTAGAGAGAGTAAAATGATTTTACTAAAATCAGACTCATGATCCTGCTAAGTAAGCAATGCTATATTTTATGAAGAGACATGTTCACATTTGCTTAAAACATGTCTTACCTTCATTTAGGATGGCAATGATTAGAACCATGAATGGTGCGAAGTAGAACTTCCATATCAAAGCAATAAACAGGAAGCCAAACTGCCAGATTGAGAATAATTGGCAAATGTATTAGAATCTATGATGAACTTGCTAAATTACATTGTAACTCTCATAATTCAAATTATTAGTACACTTGTCAGTATACGAATAGTGATTGAAACTGCATATATCTAAAAAGAAAGTAAACAAAACAAGTGAGCTTAGACACCTCTCAAACATAAATGAACCTTAACTATCAGCAATCAAAGATTTAGAAATGAGAGTTTAAAAAAAAAACCTGGACTCTGATATCTACAGTTTCAAGATTCTCTACAGTCTTGAACTGCTTTAAAGTCCCCTTAAGGGCACAAGATGTCAAGTTCAAACACTGGATCCCCACAGATGGATCTTTAGGCACTGGCAAGTTGGCACCATACTTTGAGGGCATGATAAAAGACATTTGCCACTTATCTTGATCTTCCAGTTAATACATTAGCAAGAATATCAGATCATATTAAAAAAAAAATACCAGATGCAACAATTAAAAAAAAATCTACTAACAATTGAGCTTTTTGTACTATACAACTTCTCTTAGACAAAGCAAAGAGACATTCATGGCTTAAAAAAAACCAAACAATATAATTTCTAACTAAAACACAGAACTGGGAAATTCCTATAATTATAATCAACCGAAAGAAGTAAACAGATTGTAAGCGCTCGAGAACAATGTTAGAAATATTTTTTTTGATAAGTCAATGTTAGAAATATGAAAGTAGTAATTTCATAAGCAACAAAAACTAAAAATATATATATATGCCAATAGACTAAATATTCAGAGTGTCTATAATAATGCCAAACAGAAATATAAACATCAAAAGAATAGAATATAAAATATAAAGAAAATTACATTGCCTAACCAGATTTTTACCTCTTTTAATGCTATTGTGGGATTTTTATAGTTCATGCTTTAGTCTTGTTAGCCTTGCTTGTTGAATGAAATTATTTGGATTTCTGTTTTTGAGCATTTTGAATGGTTGGACTGATTGGAATGAGAAAGAGGAATATAAATATAAAATTTATAATTTTTTTGAGAATGAGGAATATTAAAGTTGTTGATACTTACCATTTTGAATGCTTCCAATAATGTGAGATACTTAACAATACTAAAGTTGTTGATACCCATCAAGTTGATAAAAGTAGTAGTTGTCTTATTTTTCTAAAGAACATATTCTTTATAATGGTAAGGAGATCTAACCAACAAAAGAAGAAATTGAAAAAAAAAAAGTAGAAGCAAGAATTTCAATCCGGATCTCCCAAAAGATAACTTCCAAAGAGCCAAATTGTGACAAATAAGCATAAATTAAAAACTCATTTGTTAAAACCTATTTATTCAAGGTTAAAACCCATATGTTATTTTAATATGGCTTTAAATGACTTGGTCATCAAACTAAGCACTGAATCAAATTTGCACATTGGTTTTAAGCATGAATTAAAACCCAAACTAAGCATCAAATGAAATAAAGAAATAAGGATGCTTAATTTGTTAATACAAATGAGTTTTCATTTCTCTATATCACCTGTACTACTGAATTATCCCCTCAAGAAGCATCAAACTAAGCATGAATTATCCCCACAAGAACTTCTTTCTGAAAATATAAAAAACCTAAACTAAGCAACAAGCAACAAAAAATAAAAACAAATTTATGCCAATAGACTAAATATTCGAAGGGTGTGCAATAATGCCAAACAAAAATATAAACAAACAAAAATATAAACATATTAGACAGCTCAAGCCCTAGGAGTATGTAATAACATTGACTTTATTCAAAAAGGCACAATAGGCATCACAAATGAATTTAGAACACACAAGAATGAGTAAAAATTCTAAAACCTGCGAACTAAATAACCATTGATATATAATGCATACAAAACATCATACCCTCTTTGTTATCATTGGAGTTGTCATCTCCATTTTCTCCCCAACAAATTGGGCCTTACGCGTTAAACCAGGTGTAGTAATTGGATACCCTCTTTGTTATCACTGAAGAAAAAAAAATTAAAAATTTCAGTAAAACGAAAAAAAGCGAAAGAATTAAACATGAAAACCAAAAGAAGAAACCTATACAGGGGGGAGGGGGAGGTCGCCGGTGAGAGGAGGTGCTACTGGTGGTGGTTGGAGGCCGTGGGTGGCAGCATACGGTGGCAAAGGTGAGGAACCCGTGCCCATGGGAGATTGGTCCGTGCGTGAGGGAAGAGTGGAGAAGCTAGTGGCTTCGTGTGCGAAGCGGGAGGTGCAAGGAGGCTGGGGGAGGTCTTTAGTGGCTGCTGGGCTATTGTACGGTGGCGGTAGGAGCCGAACGACGGTGGAGAGTTTATGGGAAAACCCATTTCGGGAAGGGCTCGCGTGAGAGAGAGGTGGGATGCCGTGAGGGGTTGTGGTGGCTGGGGTATGGTCGCCGGGGTGAGAGAAGTTGATGGTGGCCGGAGGCAAGCTCAAGGGCTGAAGACGGCGGCGTAAGCTATGGAGAAACCATGGGGAACCCGTGTGGACTCGAGAGAAATCGGTTTTGAAAGGGGATAGCCGAATCAGTGATTTTGGAAGGGGATAGCCGGGCTGGGGTATGGTTGTCGAGGTGAGAGAAGCTGATGGTGGCCGGCGGCGAGCTTGGGGGCTGACGACGGCGGCGTAAAGTATGGAGAAACCATGGAACTCGTGCGGACGCGAGAGAGCTCGATTTTGGAAGGGATAGCCGACTGAGGTATTTTGAAAGGGATAGCCGAATGAGTAGGGGTAATTTCGGAATACAAAAGTTAAACAAATTGAATTCTCTGTCACTGTTTAATCCGGGATAGATGTTTTTTAAGTATAAAGATATATATATATATATATATAATAGACCCTAATAATTAATTTAAAAAAGTAAAAGACGATTTATAAAAATTAAATTAATATTACAAAACAAAAAATACTGTCTATACATAAAAATATATATAAAAAAAAAAAACAAATAAAAATTCACACTTCTCCATACCCGCCGGCCGAATATCTAATCACATCCTAGACTCTAGACAGGCCTGGCTCTAGAGCCGAGTACTACTCGTCACCTAAATTTAGGTCATATTTAAATTTAAAAATGAGTTGAATTTATTTTAATTTTATTATTATATTTTTATAATTTTTTATATAAAATATAAATTTCTATATATTTTTTTAAAATTCTAATATATTTATATTAAATCTCAAAATAATAATAATATTAAAAAATAAATTAAACTCATCTCAACTCATCTCATCTTTAAATTCAAACGAAACTTTAGTGATGAGATGTGTCGAGTACAACACATTTCGTATTTTAAAGCCCTCTCAACCAGTTTAGATTTTGAAATAAATTATAAATAGTAATATAATAAATAATTAAAATGAATTAAACTTTAAAATAAATAATTAAGATGAATTAAAAATATGAAATGAGTTGTAAATAATAAAATTAAATTTATTAAATAAATAGAACATGAGATATGTAAAATATCATCTTGAATGTAAAATATTTAAATGGGGTTTGGATTGGAGAATAGTTGAACTTATTTTAACTAATTTTTATTTTATTATTATATTTTTTTAATTTTTATATAAAATATAATTTTTAATATAACTTTTTTAAATTTTAATTTATTTTTGTAAATTTTAAAATAATAATACAGTAGTTACAGGCAAACGTCAGTAGCAAGCGGGAGACAAACGGCTGAAATTAAATTATGCCACATCAGCCGATATTAAAAACAAAAACATGAAATTAGATTTCTCTGCCCATTTCGTTCCATTTCGTGTTGCTTTTTCCCCGCTTCATCTCTCGTCAGCTCCATTCCAAGGGTTCGAAATCGACCGTCGGCGCTAGAACTCTCGTCGGAGACATCTTCATCCCTCGCCGGCGCCAGACATCTTCGTGTTTTGTTTCTCATTGTTGGATTTCGAAAAGGTAAGATTTTTCGTAGTCTCATAGTCTCCATCTCCTAGTCTCCGTTAGGTCTTCGATTTCTGCAGTTGGTTATCGTCTCCTAGTTTCTGTTACGTTTTCGTTAGGTAGATCGCTTTCTATGTTAGGTTTTGGGGTTGATCTGGGGACAAAACCCATCAGTTTTGTCCCCAGGAGTAGCTGCTGAAAATGTTATTTGTGCCTTCTTTTTTACGGTGTTGTTTGCATTGGCATCTAAAATTCCTCCAGAGGCTTCAAAGTTAACCAATGGTATGAAGTATTTAGTTTTGTTATGACATAATTTAGTGTAAATTCGCGTGTGTCCATTTCCTCTTGAAATGAAGTCCGTTACTTCATGTTGCGCTATGTTTTCAGGTGTATATCAGGGTAAGACAAGAACCATGATTTTTTGGAGTAGTTTATATCAGGAAAAATATTATTTGTTAATTAGGTCATTTCAAATGAGTTGTAGCACCTGCTGGTGATACTATTGCCCTGGTTTTGATGCAGGTATAAGATCAATTTTGTGGCATTGATTTGAACATATTACCTAAGACACCCACAATTATAAAGACTCTGAAATTCTTAGCATCGATAAGTGATCTACCAAATTAAAACCAACCAAAGCTACCTAATAAAAACTGGAAGAAGTGGCTCACAGCAAGATTGCAAGTAGAATAATGATAAGCATAAGATTTGGATATTCTGCATTGGCGGAAGAATATCCATCTTGAAGTCGTTGTCCATTTATGATTTTTTCTCCATTGATTTATTCGTGTCTAGGTTGTAAAGGACATGGAAAATTGTTGACATCTCATATCTCTAGGACTGGCATGCTTGTATTTATTGTGGTAAATGGTGCTTTATTTATTGTGTCTATTGTGGTAAACTGTTGACATCTCATGTATCACATCTCACTGTGACAGATTGAAGGAATATGAGCTTATAGATGGAATTGTGAAATCCTCTCAAAGCTCTTCAGGACTGGCTGCAATAGCAGAGACGATAGACGAGTCTAGTACGTGACCACCTCTCAAATGACCTTCTTCGAGTGCCTTATAATTCCTGTAACTTTGCAGTGTCGGTGTTGCACAGAAACAAGAACCCGAAATTTTGCTGTTGGAACTATCTGAACTTTTTGTATATTTTGTATTGTGTATTGGAACTGTGTATTGTGTATTGGAAGTGAGTTTGATGGCTGTATTTTGAGGAATATATAGCAAGTGTGGTATAAGATGGCTTGTTTGTTGTAATTTGATGTATGATCTGAATATTCAAGTGGCTTGTAGCGTCATTGTGTAGCTCAGTTTCAAGAGCCAACTTTGGCACATAAGGTGACGTTTCTTTAGGCATTAGTCCATCCACTCAAAAGCAATATTGAAGCATAAAGATGCTAATTAAAACATGAAAAAGTTTACTATATTTGCAAAATAATTACTGGAATCATTCATTGATTACTCGATCCCACATCACTTCAGAACCGTAAGCTAAGTACAAATTTCACAAAACTCATTGATCTCTGGTAAGTAATACTCATAAAAAAAAAAAAAAAAATTAATACCATAGAATGTTTAGATGTACATAAGAATAATAACTTAGATGCCCCAACTCCTTCACAACCTCATCACTTCGTGGGAATGCTTATCATTTCGTGGCCTTGGTTGAGTGCAATTACGCATACTGTAAGTTGTTCTAAATAAAAAAAATTGACACTCTCACAGCTAAGGCAGGTTCAATCATCTTTCCTAGGACTTCCTGCAAACCAAATATCAATGGACACATCCCATTATCAGTACCAAAAAAGAAATAATAATTTAAGATGTAAAACATAATAATTTAAGATGAAAACATCTTTAACCCTTTAATTTATACAAATAATAATAATAATAAAATTAATTTAAACCATTTGTTATTAGAACCATGTCCTTTATTCAGGGGAAAGGGCTAAGCTTTTGGAATTGTAATACCCCTTGTTTGGCAAGAGCTCAGTTATGGTTAACTACTGTCCATAACCTTGGATCATTTTGTTTCAAATTTCCAGTTTCCATTTCTACTACAGAAAAAGCATCAAATTCTAAGGAAAGATGGATTACACTTACGTAATGAACTGGATCCGAAAGATCTGAATTCCTTCCCTATCTATTTATTAAAGCTACTCCACACATGATATGTTTCATGTGAGTACGAGTACAACAAATGTGAAGCAGCAAGTAGAAAAGATCAAAGTTGGCAAAGAAAAGTTCCCACAAGCCTTATTGGCAATGCCTATTGACCTAAGTGGGGAATTATAAAACATGCAGTGATAAAGATGGGTCATCTACGGCACCTTGTAGATATGAAATAGGGCATCCAAAAGTATAACAAGATCCTTATCAGAACAGATTCCTCTGTTCACAGGAAGATCCAAGTGCAAGGTGACAACCTACATGCAGTGATAAAGATGTATGTTCAATATATACATGCATAGATGTACACAAATATATTCCGTATATTTGAAACTATAAAATGAATTTCCGTAGTAACAAAGGGTTAAGTGAATGAAAACAGACATTCAATTAATTCTCAAGCACATCAGCAAAATGCTAGGAAACGACATTCATTAACCCAGATATACACCCTGATAATAATAGAGGAACCATTTTCCCACAAATAGAGTTTATATATAATTGAAATATTTTGGTCTTCACCGCTGCAAGCCAAGTTCCATGGGTAAATATTTAATTTTTGAATCTAGCTTAAAGAATCGCTCGAATCCGTATATATGTATCTAATAATACCGAACCTTATCCATAATAAAGAAAGGGAAATTTGTAAATATATTCTTACCATTATTCTAAAGAAGCTCTTCGATACCTTTAAGGTTTCTAAACATGTTTGCTTGGATTTTAGGGTTTCGAAATGGGGGAAAATCTCATTTAGCGCCAAACAACTTTCCGTTGAGGGGGAATGATCTCTTTGTGGTTTGGGTTCGCCGATAAACTCGTGGGGGAGGGAAGTCGATGTTCACCGATAAACCCGTGAGGGAGGGAAGTCGACTGGGAGAGAATCGCTCGTGGGTGAGAACCAGATTTCGAAATGAGGGGGGAGGGGAATCACCGTTCGAATGAAACGGTGCGTTTTTCTTACTTATGCCACATCAACGGGCCACGTAGTCCGTTTGTCTCCCGTTTGTGTATAGCCGTTTGTATCATTTTACTTTCACAAATTATGGTATTTATTTTTTGATATTGGTATAAAATTATATTTTTTAAAAGATAATTTTTAGTCAATTCATTAAAAATGCTCTTATAGTGCTCTCATTATATTTGCTAAAAGTCATATTTCAAAAATATACTTTCACACAAATATCAAAAAATAAGTGTCATATTTAATAAAATATGATAATAAAGTATGTGAAGAAATATTTAAAAAGTATTTTTTGTAAATAGTAAATCTAAAACTTTATCCAAAAAATCAAAACAATTTTTTTAGTTTTAATATTCACAATAAGTATTTTTTGAATTTTTTCTATATATTTTATTGTTATATTTAATCAAATATGATATTTACTTTTTAATATTTATGTAAAAATGTATTTTTTAAAGGATGATTTTTAACTAATCTAATAAGAGTGCTTTTAGACTTACATATACATATCAAAGTTTAAATCATTAAATATGACTCAGGTGGACAACACAAAGAAATATAATATAGTGCAGATAATGAGTAATGATTATATATAAAGAATTTGATTTGTAATTGATCAACCAAAGTGATAGGGGGTCTGAGGAAAAGATCCGCCTTATTATCATGTTTGTGCGTGCTATTTAAAACATGAAATTAAGAGGAAGAAAGTGAAAATAAAACCAGTTGAAGCTAGAAGCTATGGGTTTTGGAACTGAGAGAGCTTGAGACCAAGCCCATCTAAAGATGAACAAAAATGCCCTCCACTTATGTTAAGACACGTAAGAAATATGAGTGAATATCAATTACAAAACACTACACTTGATTAAAGCCCTCCCCTCCCCAACCCGTGAACAAATCCCTTCGGCTTCTACCCCTGAAACATTGTTTTCTTTTTCGATAAAGAGCTTGCCTTCTCTCGCAAAATACTCGCGTTGCTCCCGCGAGGAATGGTTGCTTCGGGTTGGATAAAGTGTTATCGGGACGCATTGATGCTTGGGTTTGGATTTTCACAAGCTCAGATGGGTTTGGGTATTTTTGGTTTCAGATTTGGGGTGGTTATGGTTTCAAAATGGGGCATGGAAAAAGATAGATGAGAAGAAAGGACGATTTAAGCCCTGCTTGGATTGGGAAGTGGGTTGAGCTCATCTCAACTCACTTCTATTTCATCATTATATTTTTATAATTTTTTATACAAAACACAAATTCTTATACACATTTTTCAAATCCCAATACACCTTTTTCAAATTCCAACACACCTTTTTCAAATCCCAACACACCTTTTTCAAATCCCAACACACTTTTTTCAAATTCCAAAATAATAATAATATTAAAAAATAAACCAAACTCATCTCAACTCATCTCATCTCCGAATCCAAGCGAGGCCTAGTTTCATGGTAGCTTTCAGAGCAGTAGCAGCAGTAGAAGAATATTAAGAACAAGCTCCAAAATATTAAGAAAAAATCAAAAGTTGTGGAAAAGTTAGAAATTCAGTAAAATTAAAATAAAATATATAAAATATTTTTTATTTTATTTATATATAATTTTTTATACGGTATAAAATAATTTGAGAGTAAGATTTATAATAGAAATAAAAAACGATTGTTTAATACAACTTATGTATTAAAAAAGTATATAATATCATAAGAACATATCATCATAATAAAAATATATTAAAAATACATTATAAATCATCAAACTTCTTTTCTATTTTTATTTTTATTTATAATAAAAATATGTCATCATATTATTATATCATCTTATTTTATATGAATTGTATTTTATTTTTAAATTAGATTAATTTTATAGAGGAAGATCAAAATAATTTTTAAACAGGAGGCTAACACAAAATAAAATTAATATTATCTTACAAAATCATAAAAAAAAATATTTTTCAATTTTTTAATTTTTATTAAAAAAACACATATTATATATTTTTAAATTTTTTTTTTTTTTAAATAAAGGTGGAGCTCGTGAGGAGGGGGCATGGCCACTTGCCCAACGTGGCTCCGATCAAAGGTTTTGACAGCGAAAGTTATTGGTTTCTCTCACAAAAATCAATCACGAGCTCTAAAATATTAAGAAAAAAATAATGGTAGAAAATCAAAGGCTTTTGGGCATTGTAAACTGCTACCACCTTCTTTATCTCTCTCATCCGTGGCCTTTTTCTTCTTTCTTCCTCTTTCTAGCATCACATTTTCTGCAATGGAAGAGAAGAAAGGGTAAGGGATCTGTGCGAAAGGTTCCCAAAAATAATCTAAAGCAATTTTTAAAAAAAGAAAAAATTAATTAAAAATAATAATTAACTCAATAAGAATATAAAAAATATCAAATAGATATATATGATATTATTAATTAAAAATATTAGTTGAAAAGCTAGTATAAAATTTTAAATAGTAATTTACTTGACAAATGAGAAGAATTATTTTTAAATAAAAATTTCATGTAAAAATAAAAATAATTTTTTTTAAAATATAAAAAAAAAACCTCAATCAAAATTTAGCCTTAGATCCGCTAACATATTGAGCCGCCCTGCCACAAGGTCCATTGAGTGGGATACGTGGCCAAAAAAATCATTGACGGCTATTTTAAGCCTCTAAACAGTTTGACTGGTTAGAAGATGTTTTCTTTGGGAATATATTTTTTCTAGATGGAGCTTCATCACTTGAATGGTAAGCCTTCTTAATTCTTGTTTCAGATTTATAAAATATATAATTCATTAATGTTAATATTCGCTAAACGCCGTTTAAAAACAATGGATAGCGTTTTTTGTTTTTTGGGTTTGGGTTTGGGTTTGGATTGATAGATGAGATTTATAATTTAACTATAAAGATAATGGGTAAGTTTAGGTTGAGAAGAGAACAAGTTTATCTATCAATCCTTGCTCTACCCTGTATTTGTATTTGTTGAAATATATTTGAATATTAATGAAGATGGGTGTTTGAAGGTTTCAAAATTCAAAATTCAAAATTTGGATAAGATTTGAGTATGAAGATGTTTGAGTTAGTAGACTCGACTTTGATAGCATATCTACAAGAAATAATGCAATTAAAAACGACGCCAAAGTATGGTTATAGCGGCACTAATTTGATGTGGGGCGAATTGAAATCGTAACCGGGCGGAAATTCTTAATTTGGGTTTCTTGCGGCGAATTTTATATTATTTGCGGCGCTTTCTAAGCGCCGCAATAGTATTTTAAAATTTTACAAACCCACACTCTCCCCCTCCTTTTTCTCCAAAAATCCCTAATCTCTCTCTCTCAGCGCGATAAACCCGACCCCCGGTACCCCCTCTCTCCTCCCCTCTCGCCGACTGCATCATTCGAAGCTCACCTAGCTGTCTCTCTCTCTCTCTATTTATTTATTTTCCGACTGCAATCAATTTTTTTTTCTTTCTTATACAAAAACTTAATTTTTGGGAGGTTGAGATTGATACACGGCTGTGCTGGTTTGATGGCGCTTGGGATGGTTTCAGGCTCTTGGGATGGTTTTTTTCCTGACTCTTGGGATGGTTTCAGGCCGTTGGAAGGGCTCTGTTTAGGGCACATGTTGAAGGTCAACTTAAGGTACATATAACCTAATGTTGGAGGGCACATGTTGAGCAAGAGAGAGACACTAGCCATGGAGATTGGATGTATGTATGGCCCTTTGCTATTATTTATGTTGTGTGGTTAACCATCATTGTTCCTAGCATAGATATTGGGGATGCTGCCATTGTTTTGGGTGGACTTGTAGCTCTTCACATTCTGGTCTGGCTCTTTACGGCTTGGTTTGTCGATTTTCAAATGCTTTGTCAAATATAGTAAGGTATGCATTATTCCTCATATCTCAATCAATAAAAATGTATGGCGTATATAATATATGTAATTGTGTGTGTATGAGACTCATTTGAGTACTCGAGGAAGTGAATTGAAATTACAATCCTTCCAACCTATGTAATGGTATTATGAAATTTCTTACAAATGAATTTTTCAGTTTCACGTTGTTGTCTATTGGTTGAAAGCATGCAAGATTCAGTTGCTTGATTTTGGGATTCAAGTTTTGGGATTTTATTGGGGCTTATTTATGTATTCAGGTTGCTGATATTCACCAAGCAGATGCATGCAAGATTACTCCGGCCAAGTTTTCTGGTTCTAAAGAAGTAGTGGCTCTTCATTTTCGTAAATTAGTAAGTCAATCTGTCTTCTCAAAATTCATCTCCCTAATTATAAAGAAATATTTCAGTTTTCTACTTCTTAAGGACTTTCTAATTATAAAAAAAAAAAAAAAAAAAACTTTATAACTCACCTCTGTCTGTTAGGTTTTAGAGATTAATTTTGACTGCTTCTTTTGTTGCAAACATAACTATGTGGAAGTTTTCTTATAACTGGTATTGTGTACAATAGTTTCTGCAATTGATTGTTATGTTCCTTGTGGATGAAGCATGCATTGGGTGAGATTAATTAGGAGTCTTGAGGCTGTCATATTCCTTATTAAAATTATGAGAGTGCTAAAACTGAAAGTGCATATATCTGAATGCATAACACCGCTGGGTTAGGACTGTGATGCAGATGTAATATATATTTCCTAAATTTGCTTGTATAGGCGCTAAGCCTTTCAGTTTGGCATGTTATTTCTCTGCAGTCGATCGTCTGGTCGTGCTAGAAAACCTATTGTTAAGTGGACTGAGGTTATTTCATTTTTTATTCCCCTCCCCGCCCCCCAAAAGAAATGTACATCTACTGTAGATTATTACTATTTGATTGCTGCCATCAAGGCCTGTTTTGTTTTTGTTTTATTTTCTGGGTATCACCTCTCTGTTTGATAATGTCTTAGGTACATAGTTGGTTCCAAAATCGACAGAAAGATGCACCCAAAAACATGTGCTCCCAAAAGTTATCCCTTCAAATGGGACTAATGGAATCTCTCAAATGCCAAAAGGTTTGTTGCGTAAATGCTTACTGCTTCTTTTGTCCAATAATTATGCAAGGTTCAATTATTTGTTTGCTTTTGAAGAAATGGGTTATGGAAAGCATGTGGACTAAATTAGTATTTTTGATAAGTATGTGGACTAAATTAGTATTGAACTCATGATGCCTTGATATCAGAAAATATTATTGGTGCATGTAACACAATATCTTCTAACTCCGAAAAAAGGATTCAAGAAGATATAATAATAAATGCAAATTGAAGCAAAGAAACATTGAAGGCTTAATCACTTTTAATAATTATATGTGACCGAACTGAAGTACTTCTTTCATTATTTTGTATTTTTCTGGACCTTAATCACTTTTCAAAGTTGCTTGCTATGAGCAGATAGAGACAGGAATAATAAATAAAAGATCATCATCATGAATTATCAACCAACAAATGGCCACTTTACTTCCCAACGACCAGAATATTGCTCCTTACAGTTCTTTCCCTTCATTGGGGTATATTACTTCTCATAGTCTTAATAATCCACTAGTATATATTACTATTTGAATATCTATGTATATATGTATGCTGGGTTTCTTGGTTCTTTGGTCTATATCCGTATGCTGGGAAGCAATGTGGACTCAATGAAAGATGGAGGAAAGACTTGAGTATGAAGATTGAAGATGTTGAGTTAGTAGACTCGACTTTGATAGCATATCTACAAGAAATAATGCTTATAGGGGAGTCTTTCAACCAGCTGCAATTAAAAATGACGCCAAAGTATGGTTATAGCGGCACTAATTTGGTGTGGGGCGAATTGAAATCGTAACCGGGCGGAAATTCTTAATTTGGGTTTTTTGCGGCGAATTTTATATTATCTGCGGCGCTTTCTAAGCGCCGAAATAGTCTTTTAAAATTTTACCCGACCTTACAAAATACAAACCCACTCTCCCCCTCCTTTTTCTCCAAAAATCCCTAATCTCTCTCGTCTCTCTCACAGCGCGATAAACCCGACCCCCGGTGCCCCCTCTCTCCTCCCCTCTCGCCGACTGCATCATTCGAAGCTCACCTAGCTGTCTCTCTCTCTCTATTTATTTATTTTCCTACTGCAATCAATTTTTTTTTCTTTCTTATACAAAAACTGAATTTTTGGGAGGTTGAGATTGATACACGGCTGTGCTGGTTTGATGGCGCTTGGGATGGTTTCAGGCTCTTGGGATGGTTTTTTTCATGACTCTTGGGATGGTTTCAGGCCGTTGGAAGGGCTCTGTTTAGGGCACATGTTGAAGGTCAACTTAAGGTACATATAACCTAACGTTGGAAGGTGCTTACAAAGAGGTTTTTTTCTTCTTATTTCTCTGTTTTTTTTTTTTTTGCATTTCCCTTATACCATATGGGAAACCAAAGACTGAGGCTAGTTCTCTGCCATTCTAGTGTCCTACGAACTGAACAGTACAATGTTTGGAATCCTGTTTCTTTTTTCTTCTGTTTTCCTGCAGTTCTGTTCACGATCTCATTATCATCATCATATCCTTTGTGTTATACATTTTCCTGTCTTGTGTAGTTGGTAGGAGGCAAGATATGTCGAGGTTCCATGTGGAAGGGAAAATGGTGGAAAGTGTTAATTTGTTGAGGAAGAGAGAGACACTAGCCATGGAGATTGGATGTATGGCCCTTTGCTATTATTTATGTTGGTGGTTAACCATCATTGTTCCTAGCATAGATATTGGGGATGCTGCCATTGTTTTGGGTGGACTTGTAGCTCTTCACATTCTTGTCTGGCTCTTTACGGCTTGGTTTGTCGATTTCAAATGCTTTGTCAAATATAGTAAGGTATGCATTATTCCTCATATCCCAATCAATAAAAATGTATGGCGTATATAATATATGTAATTGTGTGTGTATGAGACTCATTTGAGTACTCGAGGAAGTGAATTGAAATTACAATCCTTCCAACCTATGTAATGGTATTATGAAATTTTCTTACAAATGAATTTTTCAGTTTCACGTTGTTGTCTATTAGTTGAAAGCATGCAAGATTCAGTTGCTTGATTTTGGGATTCAAGTTTTGGGATTTTATTGGGGCTTATTTATGTATTCAGGTTGCTGATATTCACCAAGCAGATGCATGCAAGATTACTCCGGCCAAGTTTTCTGGTTCTAAAGAAGTAGTTGCTCTTCATTTTTGTGAATTAGTAAGTCAATCTGTCTTCTCAAAATTCATCTCTCTAATTATAAAGAAATATTTCAGTTTTCTACTTCTTAAGGACTTTCTAATTATTAAAAAAAAAAAAAAAAACTTTATAACTCACCTCTGTCTGTTAGGTTTTAGAGATTAATTTTGGCTGCTTCTTTTGTTGCAAACATAACTATGTGGAAGTTTTCTTATAACTGGTATTGTGTACAATAGTTCTGCAATTGATTGTTATGTTCCTTGTGGATGAAGCATGCATTGGGTGAGATTAATTAGGAGTCTTGAGGCTGTCATATTTCTTATTAAAATTATGAGATTGCTAAAACTGAAAGTGCATATATCTGAATGCATAACACCGCTGGGTTAGGACTGTGATGCAGATGTAATATATATTTCCTAAATTTGCTTGTATAGGCACTAAGCCTTTCAGTTTGGCATGTTATTTCTCTGCAGTCGATCGTCTGGTCGTGCTAGAAAACCTATTGTTAAGTGGACTAAGGTTATTTCATTTTTTATTCCCCTCCCCGCCCCCAAAAGAAATGTACATCTACTGTAGATTATTACTATTTGATTGCTGCCATCAAGGCCTGTTTTATTTTTGTTTTATTTTCTGGGTATCACCTCTCTGTTTGATAATGTCTTAGGTACATAGTTGGTTCCAAAATCGACAGAAAGATGCATCCAAAAACATGTGCTCCCAAAAGTTAGCCCTTCAAATGGGACTAATGGAATCTCTCAAGTGCCAAAAGGTTTGTTGCATAATTGCTTACTGCTTCTTTTGTCCAATAATTATGCAAGGTTCAATTATTTGTTTGCTTTTGAAGAAATGGGTTATGGAAAGCATGTGGACTAAATTAGTATTAGTATTGAATTCATGTTGCCTTGATATCAGAAAATATTATTGGTGCATGTAATGCAATATCTTCTAACTCCGAAAAAAGGATTCAAGAAGATATAATAATAAATGCAAATTGAAGCAAAGAAACATTGAAGGCTTAATCACTTTTAATAATTATATGTGACCGAACTGAAGTACTTCTTTCATTATTTTGTATTTTTCTAGACCTTAATCACTTTTCAAAGTTGCTTGCTATGAGCAGATAGAGACAGGAATAATAAATAAAAGATCATCATCATGAATTATCAACCAACAAATGGTCACTTTACTTCCCAACGACCAGAATATTGCTCCTTACAGTTCTTTCCCTTCATTGGGGTATATTACTTCTCATGGTCTTAATAATTCACAAGTATCTATTACTATTTGAATATCTATTTATATATGCATGCTGGGTTTCTTGGTTCTTTGGTCTATATCCGTATGCTGGGAAGCAATGTGGACTCAATGGCAGATGGAGGAAAGAGGGTTATTGAGTATGTACAAATTGCTTCCTGACAAGCCAAATGTTTACTTTTTTTCTTTATAATTGCCTTGTTATATACATAATTCTTATTACATCTCTTTATCTAAACAAGATGCTCTAACTCTTCTTAAAAACTCCGTATGGCATGGCTTTTATTTGACGTTAGAGTAGAATAATGATTATTAATCTAATGGCTGGCTAAACAACAGAAGATAGGGATTGAGAGAAACACAAACAAAGAGAACACTTTGAGATAAACTTTGAGATAAACTCTGAGATTAGGGTTTTTTTTTATTTATAAAAATCAAATATTCATAACAGCTCACAAGCCGGACTTAAATAGACCAAACCAACGCAAAATATATATATGCGTTTAATTTATTATATAAAATATATTATAAATTTTTAATTTTTATTCTATATATGTATATATTATAAAATTAATATAACATGAAATTTTAATATATAGGGCTTCATATTAATGACATGAGATGGATGCCATGATTTCCATATAACTATTTGTGTATAATTTTTTTTTTTTTAGCATTTTTGTCTCTTCTTTTTAATTTCCATACATGCATATTTAAACCTATTACTATCTAGTAAAGTCATCCATGGTGATATTGGCATATCCGTGCAAATTGGGGTTCCTAGCTAGCAGTCTTCGATCCTTAGTAATGACATGTCCTTATAGCAAGTAATAATTATGGTTCCATTATTTTAGAAGACCTGGACTTAGTGATAATGGTAATGATGAGATGGATAAAATGAGCAAGTTTTGATTATTGATTTTTAGCCCATGCCATGAATACCACCATGGAAGACTTTTCAAGATAGTAATATGTGTAAATATGCATGTATGGAAATTAAAAGGAAGAGACGAAAATGCAAAAAAAAAAAAAAAATTATTATCGAGTCGAGGTCTTCTAAAATAATAGAACCACGATTACTACCTCATGTTATAAGGATATGTCATGATTAAGGAATATCGAAGACTTTTTGGAACCCAATATGCGTGGATATACATGTCATCACCATAGAAGACTTTTGAAGATGGTAATCGATAGGTGGAAATATGCATATATGGAAAAAGTAAGAGACAAAAATGCAAACAAATTATACATATAAAAAGTTATATGGACATGGCATCAATCTATCATTAATTTGCAGCTATAGTACGATGCTAGCAGCTTATTTTATGAATAAGTATATGCAACTTAATTATCTATAAGAATAAATAATAATTAATAGGTTTATAATAACTTAATATTCATATTTAAGAATATATAAGTTTATATAAGGAGATGTAAAGAATAATTTTTAAATTCATGTTATATTAATTTTATAATATGTGTACTATATATGTATATATCATAAAAATTTAAGAAGTTATAATATATTTAATATAAATAAGTCGATATATATTTCGCTTCAATTTAGTCTAATTCGCTTTTCAAATCTTGAAAACTAATATTGAATCAGTTTTAAATCGGTTTTGATTTCTAGGAGTTGAAATCGAGAGAACTAATTGACTGTCCTGCTCAATCGGTTTGATCATTGCTTTTTTCTTAAAGTCCTAGTTTTTAACCAATTAAAAAATGATTTTAGGGTAAGTGGCCGAGTAGATTTTTTTTTATCTTATTTGAACCATATATATATATGTTACTTGGAAATTCTAGGTTGGGCAGGAAAAGAGAAGTGGCATGGCGCACGCATCAGCAATTGGGCCATAATTTTGTTTACAGATATCATAATCACATGATAACCTAATATATATAAGCTCTTTTTGAAGTGCACGTCATACTCACCACGCTACACCTGCTAGTCTCCTTAGCTATTTAAGTCCAGCTTGTAGGTTTCATAAGATATATTCAATTTTTACAAAAAACTCCTAATCTTAGAATTTATCTCAAAGTTTTCTCTCCATGTACGTTTCTCTGAATCTCAAGCTTTAATTATTTAGCTAATCTTCATAATAATCCTTAATTTGCTCCAATGTCAGATAAAAAGTTATGCTATATATGAGATTTTGAAGAAGAGTTAGAGCATCGTATTTGGGTAGTGAGGTGTGATGAAAATTTTGTGAATAGTAATTAAATAATTTGTGAGTACTAGTGAGATGATTTGAGTTAATATGTTTTATTTGATTATGAAAAAATAGATAAAAAGTTGAATATAAATATTATAAAGTTAAAAAGTTGTTTGAGTATAATTTTTTAATATTATTTTTATTTTGAAATTTGAAAAAGTTGTATTATTATTTTTTTATTTTGGAATTGAGAAATTTTTAATAATTAAGTAATGATTAGATGAAAATTAGTTTAGAGATTTGAAATTAACATGTGTTCTGTGTTTAAATGATGTTTAGAAAGGATATTACAAAAAAATTTGAGGTTATCATCTCATCTCATCAAGTGCTGAGACATAGGCTGCTAAAAATCAATAATTAAAGCTTTCTCATTTTGTCTATCTCTATCATCACTATTATCATTGAGTCAATGTCTTCTAAAATAATAGAACCATGATTATTGCTCGCTATAAGCCTGTCATTACTAAGGATCGAAGACTTCTAGTAACCCCAGTATGCACGGATATGCCAACATCACCATGGAAGACTTTCGTTGATAATTGAAAAGTATTTATGTTTAAGAAGAAAATTATGAATGTTTTGATAAGAGATCATTTGGCTTTAGAAACAAGCCCCAATGAGACTTTCGTTGTTGATTTGTCATAATTTAACTTGTAAGAGACGGTCAAAATTAAATTCTTTTATAAATTAACCAAAATTTGACGTATCAATAGTTGATGATGCATCTCTCACACCAACCTTGCAAATACAATTTTTGTTATTGAGATTCCTTAACTTGAGTCGAGATGAAACTAAGCAAAAGAAGTTGGTTGGGTTTATAAGAATTTTAAAGGAAAAGATTGAAAACAGAATCAGTCATGCAAAAAATCAATGATTCAAAAGCTAGCCTTCTTTGTGATCCAATTAGTATCTCTATCTCCAATATTATGACTAAGTCAAGGTCTTCTACTCAAATAATGCAATTAATCTTGATTACTACACGCTATAAGGACATGTCATTAACAAGATCGAAGACTTCTAGGCATGGAAATATACTTTTTCACCAAGGAAGACTTTCTAGATAGTCATCCGTGGAAATATGCGTATATGGAGAAAGGAAGAGACGAAATGCAAACAAGTTATTTATGTAAAAGTTTATTTGGAAATAGTAAGGAAAAAATAAAAAGCTATAATTGTCATTGGAAATGGGACCCAATGAGTGTATAGGGGTGGCCTATTTAGACAAAATCTTGTAGAGTCTAATTGTAATTACTGTTATGCACAAACAATACTATCTAAAATCACACACGACGATATTTAAGTGGTTCAACAATTTGCCTACGTCTACTGGTGTCAAATTCAATATATTTGTATAAGATTACAAATATTCAAACAAATTTCATGTTCTTCTCTGATTTGCACATACACCACTTCAAATTCTACTGCTCTTTTAATACATATCAGAGCTCTCCTTTTATAGGAGAGGCTTTACAACAAATATAGCAGCTAAAAAAGACTGAGATGGTAGGTGTGGTTGGTGCAACAATGGTGGACTGCAGCAATAGTGGGTGAAGACGGTGTTGCCAAGTTTGATTTTCTCCATTCAAACTTGGATGGTATCTTGGACGGTGCAGTCATTCCCTTAGGTATTCACACTAAGGTGGTTCACTTCAACAATTACATCAAGAGTAGATTTGATCAATGGAGATGGGGCATTTTTGTTGTTGCCTAATTATTTTGTTGTGGTGTTCAAGCATGTATGCTCTTTGGGTGCTCTGGCTGTTTGGAGGAAGAGCATAATGCTCTTTCGCTTCAATTTAGTCTAATTCGCTTTTCAAATCTAGAAAACTAATATCGAACCAGTTTTAAATCGGTTTTGATTTCTAGGAGTTGAAATCGAGAGAACTGATTGACCGTCTTGTTCAATCGGTTTGATCATTGCTTTTTTCTTAAAGTCCTAGTTTTTAACCATTTAAAAAATGATTTTAGGGTAAGTGGCCGACTAGATTTATATTATCTTATTTCAATCATATATATATGTTACTTGGAAATTCTAGATTGGGCAGGAAAAGAGAAGCGGCATGGCACACACATAAGCATTTGGGCCATAATTTTGTTTACAGATATCAGAATCACTTGTTAACCTAATATATATAAGCTCTTTTTGAAGTGCATGTCATGCTCACCACGCTACCCCTGCTAGTCTCCTTAGCTATTTAAGTCCAGCTTGTAGGTTTCATAAGATATATTCAATTTTTACAAAAAAATCATAATTTTAGAATTTATCTAAAAGTTTTCTCTTCATGTACGTTTGTTTCTCTGAATCTCTAGTTCTGTTATTTAGCTAGTCTTCATAATAATCCTTAATATGCTCCAATGTTAGAAAAAAGTCATGCTATATATGAGATTTTGAAGAAGAGTTAGAGCATCATATTTGGGTAGTGAGATGTGATGAAAATTTTGTGAATAGTAAGTAAATAATTTGTCAGTACTAGTGAGATGATTTGAGTTAATATGTTTTATTTGATTATGAAAAAAGAGATAAAAAGTTGAATATAAATATTATAAAGTTAAAAAGTTGTTTGAGTATAATTATTTAATATTATTTTTATTTTGAAATTTGAAAAAATTGTATTATTATTTTTTATTTCGGAATCGAGAAAGTTTTAATAATTAAGTAATGATTCGATCAAAATTAGGTTAGGGATTTGAAATTAAATTGTGTTTTATGTTTGAATGATGTTAAGGAAAGATATCACAAAAGGTTTTGCGTTCATCATTTCATCTCATCTAAGTGCCGAGACATTGGCTAAAAATCAATAATCAAAGCTTACTCATTTTTTTCATCTCTATCATCACCATTATTACTGAGTCAAGGTCTTCTAAAATAATGGAATCATGATTACTACATGCTATAAGGACATGTCATTGCTAAAGATCGAAGACTTCTAGCTAGGAACCCCAATATGCACGGATATGCCAATATCACCATGAAAGACTTTTCTAGATCGTAATAAGTGTAAATATCTATGCATGTATGGAAATTAAAAGGAAGAGGCAAAAATGCAACCAAAAAAAAAAAAATTATACAAATAAAAGTTATATGGAAATCAGGGCATGCATCTCATGTCATTAATATGAAGCCCTATAATATAAAAATTTCATGTTATGTTAATTTTATAATATATATATGTATGTACATATAGAATAAAAAATAAAAATATATACTATATTTAATATAATAAATTATACATATATATATTTCGCGTTGGTTTGGTCTAATTAGGGTTTTAAATTTTGAAAACCGATACCAAACTAGTTTTAAACCATTTTGATTTCTAGCTAGAAAACTGACGAAATGGGTTTGATTCTGTTCAGTTCAATCAGTTTGATCGGTTTTGTCTTACAACACTCCCAATTTTTAACAACATAAATTAAAAAGATTTTAGGTCTTATCAACTAAATCAATTGGGTAATGCATGGAAAGGCCATTGGTTTGTTTGACAGTATATATCACTGCTTTGTGTAATCACGTCATGTCACAGCCAGAGTCATGAGAAGACTTCCAAGTTGCTAAATTAAGATATCCTCCAAGCAACTTTAGGTAATGCATTTTTTCTTAAAATTTTAAAATTATATAAAAATGTTTGAAATTCTTCTTTCACTCCCACCTTGGTTGGCCCACTCTTAACTCGAGTCACGCGAGATGAAAGCAAAGGAAGTTTGGCCGGGTTATGAATTTTATAACAAAAGATTTAAAACAGAGTCAGTCAGTGATACTAAAAATCAATGATTCAAAAGCTACCTCTCTTTTTCCAATATCTCTATCTCTAATTATGCAATTAACCTTGAAGTAGGAACCCATGCAGTAGGCAAATGGATATATACTTCATCATCATGGAAGACTTTGTAGATAGTCATCGCTGGACATATGCGAATATCATGAAGAGACAAATGCAAAACAAATTACTTAATAAAGGGAAAAGGTTGAGACTGGATGGATGTGAAATTAAGTTTCACACAAGCCAATCATTAAGTACCACATCAGCAATTCAAAAAAATTAAGCGGCACTCGCATACACCAATACTTTCTCCCTCTTCTTCTTTCTCTTCCTCTTCCTCCCCCTGCCATCTGCAAACGCCAAGAAAAGCCCCTATCCATCTCCCTCTCATTTTCGGTTCCTCTCACCTCTACACTTTCCTGCCTCTTCTTCTTCTCTCTCTAGCTCTCTCTTTCTCCTATTGTTTTGATATTTCTTTTCTTTATGGATTTTGTGAGCAAAGCTTCTAGTGTCAGACTTTGATTTTAACTTCCCTCTTACATTTCATGTTTACGGCTTTCTCACCCTTTACTTCAGTTACTTTGTTTACCTATATCCTGCAACTCATAAATTCTGTTTTGATTTTCCTTGGTTTGGTTGATTGATGCATCCAGATCTGGTAGACTAACAATTACTGGAGTGCAGATGGGGGAGGCAGTGGATGAGAGAAGGAGAAGAAAGACTCTTGGGTGTATGCGGGTCCAGTTAAACTTTTTTTAAAATATCTCTGTGGCATTTGATGATTGGCCCATCTGGCCCGTAGCGCCACCCTGGCGTCCATATGTGGCTATTTGGAAATGGTGTGTCCATATGCAGCCATATGAAGTTCACAAGCGAGTTTATAATTATAAGGAAAAAATTATAAGTTATAATTATTGGTTGAAATATAGGATACTGAAAAAAAATAAGTATCTTGCGACAAAATCAAGAACAAAACAAAGAAATAACTTAAAATGATGATTCAAAGGAGAAATAACTGATTTTGAGGTTGAAAAGGTGACCACCAAGCAAAGCTGGAGACCAATATATACGTGCGCGCCGAATTAAACTAACAAATGAGAGTCATATGCATGATTTTAAGAATTAATATACATGTAGCTAAAGTTATAACCAAATTAGAGCAATAGCTTTGGACACTCGCGAATGTATAAGAATTTCCATATAAAACAGCTCTTATTATTCCATAATATAGAGTATAAAACATGCTGTAATTTTCGTTTCGATTTGGTCTGATTTGTTCAATTTATTTTATGTATATACAACGAAGCATGATCTTCAATAGGCTTCTATTTGTTAGGATGTAAGCATTAAGAATTCCGTGTCTCCACAACTAGGAATAGAGCAAATGCCTCAAGCCACCAGGATGGGCATTACAACAGATGATCTCCAATAGTCTATAGGACAGATAATTTATAAAAGCCAAAAAAAAAAAACAAAAACAAAACAAAACAAAACAAAAAGGGTGATCCAAAGAGATCAACTATATATTATAAGTGGCACCATTGGGATCCCGTGTCTCCTTGATAGTCAAGAGTGGGCCCGGATCCAGAATGTACGTAATACGTATTATCTTTTCGTGGGTCAACCACTTTACGTGATATATGCGTGTCAATTAAACATTTTCTACACATCCTCCAATCTCCATCCAGCCGGGTATCTAAAATCGAAATAAAATTTGAGTTTGAGACTTTGGGTTAGTAGTATACACTATAACAAAAATGAGATTTTTGGACTCTTTCTTTGGACGAAAGAAAAATCATCCCAAAAAATAAGTTGTAAGGTCCAAATTGAAATTTTGTCCCAAAAAAGACTGAAGTCTTCAACCGTTTGAATAGTACTAGAATTTTGTCCCTAATAAAGTATCCATTTGAAGATTTACCAAAACATTCGAACGTAATAAAATAAAAATTTGAAAGGATATATATATATATATATATGGTCGAAAGAGAAATTAGTGTGCTAAGTGACTAAATTTAGTGGGACATTGACGTATAGTTCAAACAATTTACTGCACTGTTTGAATATTGTTTGAGAAAATTTGAAAAAATTTTAATAATTAAAAATTAAAAAATAATATGTATTTGAATATGGTTTGAGAAGAAAATTATGAAAAGTTTTGAGATTATCATCTCATCTCATCTCATCTAAATGCCCAAACATAGCCTAGAAATCAATGATTGGAAAGTTTCATCTTTAATTTTGTCCATCTCTATCCAAAATCACCATTATCATTGAGTCAAGGTCTTCTATCGGGTTCGTATTTCGCATGTACTCCATCTCTACCACAACTATCAATGAGTCGAGATCTTCTAAAATAATAGAACAACGATTACTACCTGCTATAAGAACATGGCATCATGACTAAGGAATATCGAAGACTTCTTGGAACCCGGAATGCACGGATATACACGTCATCACCATGGAAGACTTTTCAAGATAGTAATTCGTGTGAAAATGCATAAATGGAAACCCTACCAAAATTATTATCTCGAACACTTAATTATTATCTCGAACACTTTTTGGAACCCGAAGACCCAGGTCTTTTAATGTCCATCTCTATCACTATTATCATCGAGTCGAAGACTTCTTGAAACCCAATATGCACGTAAGACTTTTTAAGATAGTAATCCATGGAAATATGCATAAATGGATAAAGGAAGAGACGAAAATGCAAACAAATTATACATATAAAAAGTTATAAATGGCGACCATCTATCATTAATTTGCAGCTATACGATGCCAGCTTATTGTATATATGTGTGTGTAAGTATGTAACTTAATCTATAAGAATAAATAATAAATAATATGTTTATAATAAATCAATATTCACATTCATATTTAAGAATATATAAGTTTATATCGGGAGACACAAAGAATGATTTTTAAATTTCATGTTTTATTAATTTTATAATATGTGTACTATATATAGCATACAAAATTAAAAAATTAAAAAATAATTAATACAAAAAATTAAATATATATTTTGCTTTGATTTAGTCTAATTAATTTGGTTTTCAAGACTCGCTTTTCAAGTCTTGCAAATCGATATCAAACCAGTTTTTAATCAGTTTTGATTTCTAGGAGCCAAATTAATTGGGCGAACCGGTCCTGTCCAATCAGTATGTTTGGTTTTTTTCTTAACTGTCCTTGATTTTAACATTTAAAAAACGATTTTAGGGTAAGTGGACTAGCTTTATTTTATCTTTTTCAATCATATGTGTTACTTGGAAATTCTAGGTTGGGCAAGGAAAGATGAGCAAAATGGCACACACATCAGCATTTTGGCCATAATTTTGTTAACATATACATTCATAATCGCATGTATGACCCTAATATATATATATATATATATATAAGCTCTCTATGAAGCACACATTGTGCTCACCACGCTACACCTAGTGGTCTCCTTAGCTATTTAAGTCCAGCTTGTAGGCTTCATAAGATATATTCAATTTTTGCAAAACATTGCAATCTTAAAATTTATCTCAAAGTTTTCTCTTTGTTTGTGTTTCTCTCAATCTCTAGCTTCCATTGGGCTCCAGTGTCGGATAAAAGCCATGCTATATGATATTTTGAAGGAGAATTAGTGCATCATGTTTAGGTTGTGAGATGTGAAGATTTTGTGAACAGTAATTAAATAATTTGTGAATAGTAGTAAAATTATTTGATAATATGATTTATTTGATTTGAGAGAGAGAGAGAGAGAGAGAGAGAGAGAGAGTTGAATGCAAATATTATAAAGTTAAAAAGACGTTGTTTGAATATAATATAATTCTTTAATCTTATTTTTATTTTGAAATTTAAAAATGTTTTATTATTATTTTTTATTTGAAATTAAGAAAGTTTTAACAATTAAGTAATGATTAGATGAAAATCAGAGTTGGGATTTGAAATTATAATGTATTTTATGTTTGAATGATGTTTAGGAAGGATATTACAAAAAGTTTTGAGTTCATCATCTCAACTATTAATCTAAGTGCCGAGACATAGGCTAAAAATCAATAATCAAAACTTTCTCATTTTGTCCATCTCTATCATCACCATTATTATTAAGTCAAGGTCTTCTGAAATAATGGAATCGTAATTACTGCCTGCTATAAGTTGTGAGAAGTTTTGAAAATTTTGAAAATGATGTATATTCAAATAAGTCTTTAAGGGCATGTTTGGCAATGAGATATTATAAGAATTCTGTTGTGAATGGTAGTAAAATGGTTTGATTTAAAATATTTAATTGGGTATTAGGAAATCAGGGAAAAGGAA
This sequence comes from Platycarya longipes, assembly GCA_036559045.1. Taxonomy (NCBI): domain Eukaryota; kingdom Viridiplantae; phylum Streptophyta; class Magnoliopsida; order Fagales; family Juglandaceae; genus Platycarya; species Platycarya longipes. The sequence continues at coordinate 3,286,184 of CM071792.1, forward strand.
TGAATAGGAATATTATAAAATTTAAATATTGCTAAAGTTTTTAATATAATTTGAAAAAGTTATATTGTTTTTGTATTTTATTTGATAGTTTTAGAAAATTGTAACGAGTACATAAGACTAGATGGAAAAGTTAAAAATTTGAAATTGACTAACTTAAGGTCTTCTAGTCAAATAATGCAATTAACCTTGATTATTACATGTTATAAGGACATGTCATTAATAAGATCGAAGACTTGTCGGCAAGGAAGTTGGCCCTCTTTTAACTCGAGTCGCGCGAGATGAAAGCAAAAGGAAGTTGGCTGGGTTTATAAGAATTTTAAAGCAAAAAATTGAAAACAGAATTAGTCATACTAAAAATCAATGATTCAGAAGACACCTCTCTTTTTCCAATATCTCTATCTCCAATATTTTGACCGAGTCAAGGTCTTTCTAGTCAAATAATGCAATTAACCTTGATTACTACAGGCGATAAGGACATGTCATTAATAAGACCGAAGACTTCTAGGCTGGAAATATGCGTATATGAAGAGAGGAAATGCAAAACAAATTACTTTAAAAAAAAATTATTTGGAAATGGCGTCCATATGTCGCTATTTGAAAATGGTGTGTCCATATGCAGCCATATGAAGTTCACAAGCGAGTTTAAATAGTTAGGAAAAAATGATAACTTATAATTATTGCTTGAAATATAGGATACTGAAAAAATTAAGTATCTTGCGACAAATCATGAATAAAACAAAGAAATAACTTAAAATGATGATTCAGAGGAAAAATAACTGATTTTGGAGGTTGAAAAGGTGACCCACAAAGCAAAGCTAAATTGGAATCATATGCATGATTTTAATATCTTACCTAAAAGTTATAAGCAAATGAATGGGGAGTTGAGATGTGATTAGTCGAGATGAAAATAATTAAAATATTAATATAAAGTTCAAATATTCTTAAAATATTATTTTTTAATATTATTTTTACTTTAAGATTTGAAAAAGATTAATTATTTAATGTATGCTTTACGTTATTTTAATTGTGGTTGTAGTCAATGCACTATTACGTTATTGAAATAGTTGGGATAAGAACTTATGGGGACCCAACAAGAGTGTATGGGGGTGCGGGTGGCCTATTTAAACAAAGCCTTATAGCGAGTCTTATTGTAATTACATCGAGAGTAGAGTTGATCAATAGAGATGGAGCGTTTTTGTTGTTGCCTTGTTATTTTGGTGTGTGTTCAAGCTGCATGTATGCTTTCTGGGTGCTCTGGTTGTTTGGAGGCAGAGCAAAATGCTCTTTTCCTACTCAAAGCCTTCATCAACCACCCAAATCAATCTTTTTCACTACAATCTTCGGCCAACTTAATCAACAAAGAGAGTACTACTACTACTGATTGCTGCAATTGGACATATGCGATCCAGTGCAGCAATATTACAGGCCGTGTAACCCATATTACTCTTTATGAGTTAAGGTGGTATTATGGGAGAAGTACTAGTACTGGATCAGAATATTGGTACTTGAATACCTCTTTGTTTCTTCCCTTTCAAGAGCTCAACTCTCTGGATTTGATTAATATGGATACCGAATATAATTTGAGGGTATCAAAAGAAGGTCTGTGTATATAACTTGTGATAGCATTTCTTCCATTTTTCTTGTGAGATGAGAAATTAGTTGAATATACTTTATTTATTTTGACGTTGACATTTCTCATGAATTTTACCAAAAATTGTAGGTTTGGAAAGATTGTCTGGGTTGAGCAAGCTGGAGGAGCTTTACTTGGATTTTATTCCCTTCAATGACAGCCCCTTGCCATCCCTTGCCAAGATTACAACGCTCAAGATACTATCTTTGAATGCAATGAAAGAATGGGATTATGAAGCTAATAACATCCAAGGTAAATATAATAAAATTATTTAAAATTTGACAAAGATCAATTTTAATTTCATAAATATTTAATAACTAAATTTTGTCTATTTGTCTTTAGTGTTGCAAGAAAGAAATAAATAATGAAATTAACTAGAGCATCCAAATTAAAACCTATTTTCAAGATAATTAATTAGCATGACCACTGGGTGCTCTGGTTGTTTGGAGGCAGAGGAAAATGCTCTTTTCCAACACAAAGCCTCCAAATCAATATTTTTCACCATCTTCCAACTTTATCAACGAAGGAAAATACTATCTTTGCTTGCAATGAAAGAATTGGGATTATGAAGCTAATAATATCAAAGGTAAGTATCAATAATAAATTGCTCTTTTCATTGTAAAAAAGGAAATATAAAATCACTTAAAATTTGCCTGTTCATATGACTAATAACCCATATGACTAATCGTAGGCCTGTTCATCCGGGTTATGGATTCTGGATCTGAAATTTTCTTGAGTATTTTAAGTGAAAATGTCAAAATTATTGAAAAATAAAATAAATTTCAGAATCAGGCCAGGTAAAAACCCAGCTTAGATGAACATGCCTAATTAATCCAGTAAATTTTTATTGACTATTTTGGAAGAAATATTCAATAACTAAATTTTGTTTGTTTGTTTTTAATGTTGCAAGAAATAAATCATGAAATTAGCTATAGCATCCAAAACCTATTTTCAGATAATTAAGTGGCGTGATCGATCTCAAATTTAAAGGCGACTTGGCAATGAGGACCTTATAATATTTTATGTTTATAAGAGCATGTTTGGCAATGAGATAATATAAGAATTCTGTGAATGGTAGAAAAATGGATTGATTTAACATATTTAATTGGGTATTAGGAAATAAGGGAGAAAGATTGAATAAAAATATTATAAGATTCAAATATTGTTAGAATTTTTAATATAATTTGAGAAAGTTACATGGTTTTTGTGTTTTATTTGATAGTTTTAGAAAATTGTAATGATTATGTAAGAGTAGACGAAAAAGTTAAAAATTTAAATTGAAAAGTATTTGTGTTTCATTGTTGATTTGTCATAATTTAATTTGTAAGAGACATTGAAAATTAAATTATTTTCTAAACCAAAATTTGACGTATCAATGATTGGATGATGCATCTCTCAGTCTCTCACACCAACTTACAAATTATAATTTTTCTTAAAATTTTAGAATTATATAAAAATGTTTGAGAAAATTCGTCGTTCACCCCCACCTTGATTGGCCCTCTCTTAACTCGAGTCGAGATGAAAGCAAATTAGGAAGTTGGCCCGATTCAGAATTTTAAAGTAAAAGATTTAAAACAGAGTCACTCAGTGATACTCTATTTGTCCAATATCCCTATCTCCATTATGATTGAGTCAAGGTCTTCCAGTCAAATAATGCAATTAGCCTTGATTACTAAGATCGAAGACTTGTAGGAACCCATTCAGTAGGCATGGATATATACTTCATCACCATGGAAGACTTTCTAGATAGTCATTACTGGAAATATGTGTATATGGAGAAAGGAAGAGATGAAATGCGAAACAAATTACTCACATAAAAATTTATTTGGATATGGAGTCCATACGTCGTTAATTTGCAGCCATATATATATGTCGTTATTTGGAAATGGTGTCCATATGCAGCCATATGATGTTCACAAGCGATTTTAAATGGTTAGGAAAAAATGAAAAGTTATAATTATTACTTGAAATATAAGATACCGAATCAAATTAAAATTAAAATTATTCTTAAAAATAAAACCTTAAGAGTTGGGATAAGAACTTATGGGGACCCAACGAGTGTATAGGGGTGTGGGTGGCCTATTTAAACAAAGCCTTATATATAGCGAGTCTTATTGTAATTACATCAAGAGTAGAAAGCAATTATGCTCTCTGGGTGCTCTGGTTGTTTGGAGGCAGAGCAAAATGCTCTTTTCCTACTCATAGCCTTCATCAACCACCCAAATCAATCTTTTTCTGTACCATCTTCGGCCAACTTAATCAACAAAGAGAGTACTAGTACTACTGATTGCTGCAATTGGACAAATGCGATCCAGTGCAGCAACATTACAGGCCAGTGATCACCTCTCATAAACCTAATTAGTTATATTAACCCATATCATTAATCCGGTTAGCTATTGACTATTTTGGAAGAAATATTCATTAACTAGATTTTGTCAATTTTTTTTTTAGTGTTGCAAGAAACAAATCATGAAATTAGCTAGAGCATCCTAAACCTATTTTCAAGATAATTAATTAAGTAGCATGATCGATCACTCATTTAAAGGCGACTTGGCCTTAGATTAAAAGTTGGTCCAAATATATGTTTATACATATATGGAGCGTGGCATCAAACAGACATTGGTTTCAACAACCTCAAATCATTGGACACACTCCCATATAAACCAATTATTACATGGACAATTTGTTGTATTTAAGGATTTATTGTACATAACTTTGGATGTATATTGAAAAATCACAGTTGTAGATTTTGAAGTGTTGTTGGGTTTGAGCAAGCTGGAGGAGCTTTACTTGGATTATAATGACTTCAATGAAAGCATCTTGCCATCCCTAGCCAAGATTGCGTCGCTCAAGAAACTATCTTTGTATGGCAATAAGATTAGTGGAAGGGTCCCAATTAATAAAGGTCGGTATATATTGTAATAGCTAGTTAGGTAGTATTTCTTCTAGTTTCATTTCCCTTATATTTATGTTTTCTCAAAGGTCAGTATATGTTGTCTAATTCTTTTTTTACATATTTTTCTAATGAATAATGGAATATCAAAATTATTGCAGGTTTTGAAATGAGTAATCTGGAGGAGCTTTGGTTGGATCGTAATAACATCACAGATATGAGATTCATTGGCAACATTGCATCGCTCAAGATACTATATTTGAGATATGCTCAGTTGAATATTGGGGGAACTAATATCCAGGGTAAGTCTCAAAGTTCAATTAAAATGTTTGAGAATATTCCTGGTTCACCCCCACCTTGATTGACCCTCTCTTAACTCGAGTCAAGATGAAAGCAAATTAGGAAGTTGGCCCGGTTCAGAATTTTAAATCAAAAGATTCAAAACAGAGCAGTCAGTGATACTCTATTTGTCCAATATCCCTATCTCCATTATGATTGAGTCAAGGTCTTCCAGTCAAATAATGCAATTAGCCTTAATTACTAAGATCGAAGACTTGTAGGAACCCATTCAGTAGGCATGGATATATACTTCATCGCCATGGAAGACTTTCTAGATAGTCATTGCTGGAAATATGTGTATCTGGAGAAAGGAAGAGATGAAATGCGAAACAAATTACTTACATAAAAATTTATTTGGATATGGAGTCCATATGTGGTGTGGGTCGCCTATTTAAACAAAGCCTTATAGCGAGTCTTATTGTAATTACATCAAGAGTAGAAAGCAATTATGCTCTCTGGGTGCTCTGGTTGTTTGGAGGCAGAGCAAAATGCTCTTTTCCTACTCATAGCCTTCATCAACCACCCAAATCAATCTTTTTGAGTACCATCTTCCAACTTAATCAACAAAGTGAGTATTACTACTGATTGCTGCAATTGGACATATGCGATCCAGTGCAGCAACATTACATTATCATTGTATTTAAGGATTTATTCTACATAGCTTTGGATATATATTGAAAAATCACAGTTGCAGATTTTGAAGTGTTGTCTGGCTTGACCAAGCTGGAGGAGCTTTACTTGGATCATAATGCCTTCAACGAAAGCATCTTGCCATCCCTTGCCAAGATTTCATCGCTTAAGAAACTATCTTTGTGTTACAATAAGATTAGTGGAAGGGTCCCAATTAATAAAGGTCGGTATATATTGTAATAGCTAGTTAGGTAGTATTTCTTCTATTTTCATTTCCCTTATATTTATGTTTTCTCAAAGGTCAGTATATGTTGTCTAATTCTTTTTTCACATATTTTTCTAATGAATAATGGATTATCAAAATTATTGCAGGTTTTGAAATGAGTAATCTGGAGGAGCTTTGGTTGGATGATAATGACATCACAGATATGAGATTCATTGGCAACATTGCATCGCTCAAGATACTATATTTGAGATATGCTCAGCGGAATATCCAGGGTAAGTCTCAAAGTTCAATTACTTATCAATTTGCCACCTTAAGTTGTTGGCTTTTGTGTACTTCATATGCTATAAGATGGTAGCGATTCTTAATAATTTTTCTTTTCATTGTAAAAAAGGCAATATAAAATCACTTAAAATTTGCCAGTGATCAGTGATCGCTCCTCATAAACCTATTCAGTTATATTAATCCATATGATTAATCCGGTTATTGACTATTTTGGAAGAAATAGTCAATAACTATATTTTTTCCATTTACTGTTAGTGTTGCAAGAGACAAATCATGAAAGAGCCTCCAAAACCTATTTTCAAGAAAAATTAAGTAGCAGTATGATCACTCATTTAAAGGCGACTTGGCCTTCCAATGAATCAAACAGACCTCGGTTTCCAAAAGCTCAAAATCATTGGGTGCACTCCCATATGTTTATCATTGTTGTATTTATGGATTTATTGTACACAACTTTGGATATTGAAAAATCACAATTGCAGGTTTTGAAAGTTTGTCTGCTTTGACCAAGCTGGAGGAGCTTAACTTGGACGATAATAACTTCAATGCAAGCATTTTTCCATCCCTTGCCAAGATTTCATCACTCAAGAAACTATCTTTGCGTTGGAATAAGATTAGTGGAAGGGTCCCAATTAATAAAGGTTGGTATATATTGTATTAGCTAGCTATACGTCGTATTTCTTCCATTTTCATCCACCTTATATTTATGTATTAATCTAACCTGATTTATTTTTTGCTAATTTTTCTAATGAATAATGGAAGATGATCAAAATTATTGCAGGTTTTAAAATGAGAAAACTAGAGGAGCTTGACTTGGATTATAATAACTTCACAGACATGAGATTCATATGTAAGATTCCATCGCTCAAGAAACTACATTTGAGAGAAGCTAAGTTGAATATTGGGGGAATTAATATCCAGGGTAAGTCTCAAAGTTGAACTACTTATCAATTTGCCACATTAAGTTGTTGGCTTTTGTGTACACATAATATTGTCGTGTTTTTGGGTGTCCTTCATATGTTATCTAAAAGCACGTGTTATTGTTTTTTTAGAGCTTGGAAAACTAAAGAACCTACAGGAGTTGTATTTGGAAGATTCATCCATCGACAAAAGCTTTCTTCATAAAATTGGAGTGATGACTTCTCTGAATGTACTATCAATGAGTTATTGTGGATTCAATGGTAGCTTACCCAACCAAGGTAGAAACGTTTTTTTCCAAGTATGTTGCTAATCATAAACAAGCTGATCTCAGTAGCATAATTAAAAATCTATTTATTTTTCAGGTTGGTGTGAACTCAAGAATCTGCAAGAGTTAGACCTTGGTGGCAATAATTTTGAAGGGAGATTGCCTTCTTGTTTGGCAAACATGACAGCACTTCGAGCATTGAATTTCGCATTCAATAACTTCAATGGAAGCATTTCTCACTCCACCATACCTAGTTTGCGGTCACTTGAGTACCTTTCTCTGTCCTATAACCACTTCAACCCAATTACAATTTCCTCCTTTCTTAATCTCTCCGAGATGAAGATATTCATGAGTAATAACAACACACTTGTTGAGGAAACAGAGTCTCAAAGTATGATTCCATACTTTCAATTGAAGGTTCTGTCATTGTCAAGAGGCCTTGCCAGAAGACCCACTAGAACGATTCCCAGATTCCTTCATTACCAATACAAGTTACAAGTAATTGTTCTCTCCCACAACAATTTGGTTGGACAGTTTCCCACTTGGTTGTTAGAAAACAATACAAAATTGGAGATTCTTAATTTAAGGAATAACACCTTCAGAAGCACTTTCCAACTACCCTATCATCCTAATCCACATATTCGAAAAATTGATATTTCGAATAATGATCTAGGAGGTCTGATTCCAACGAACTTGAGTTTAGTTTTTCCAAATTTAATGCATTTAAACATGTCTCAAAATACGTTTGTAGGCACAATTCCATCTTCTTTAGGTAATTTAGTTTTCTTGAGGACTTTGGACTTGTCTAGCAATCATCTCTCAGGAACAATACCAGACCATTTGGCAATGGGTTGCTCCAATTTGGGATACCTCAAGTTGTCAAATAATAATTTCAATGGCCACTTACTTCCTGCCAATAGTAATCTAATTTTCCTTGCCTTTTTATATTTGGACAACAATCAATTTTCCGGAAAGATACCATATAGCTTATCCAACAGTGCTTCCTTGGTGGCATTTGATTTTAGTAGCAACTCTTTGTCAGGCATGCTTCCGAGATGGATTGGCAACATGACACAATTGGTTGAGATTGTTTTGGCCAAAAACCAACTTGAAGGCCCCATTCCGATTGAGTTATGCAAAATCAAATACATTAGATTTCTTGACCTTTCCGAGAATGATTTTTCTGACTTCATACCATCGTGCTTCAATTCATTGGAGATCAAACATGTTCATCTGGGAAAAAATAGGCTGAGTGGTCCCATTACTAGTGCATTCAAGAATAGCTCTGCTCTAGTAACAATAGATCTTAGCTATAACCTCCTAACTGACAATATTCCAGATTGGATCGGAAACCTCTCATCATTGAGCATCCTCCTCTTGAAAGCTAATCACTTACAAGGAAGGATTCCAATTCAAATATGCCTTCTTGGAAACTTAACCTTGCTGGATCTTTCAAATAATAATTTTTTTGGTCCAATACCTCATTGCTTGAGCAACATTAGTTTTGAGGCAACAGACCAAAAATCTGATCCAGGAAGTACAGGGAATTATGGTTTTGGCATAGAACCATCGTCATATATGGAGGTAAAGACACCAATAGGGCTTGAAAATGATGATGATGATATTTTCCCGAATGTGGATGCACAACAAGAAATAGAGTTCACAACAAAGAGTAGAAGTTACTCTTATAAGGGTGAAATTCTCAATTATATGTCTGGAATAGACCTCTCATGCAATTTTTTATCAGGTGAAATCCCACTTGAATTTGGAAACTTGAACAAAATTCGTGCGTTGAACTTGTCGCACAACAATCTAACCGGATCAATCCCCCCTACATTCTCGAAGTTAGAAGTAATAGAGAGCTTGGATCTCTCCCACAATAAGTTGAGTGGCAGCATCCCCCCTCAACTTATAGAGTTACACTTTCTAGCTGTCTTTAGCGTGGCTGACAATAATCTATCGGGCAAAACGCCAGAAAGAAAAGCTCAATTCGGAACCTTCGATGAAAGCAGCTATAAGGGAAATCCTTTTCTATATGGACCTCCACTATCTAATACTTGGAACAGAACTAGATTGTCATCTAATGACGAAGGAGAAGAAAGTGGTGGTTTCATTGACATGGATTTTTTTTACATAAGTTTCTGGGTGTCTTACACAATAGTGATGTTAGGAATTGTTGCAATTTTGTATATAAATCCTTATTACCGTCATGAGTGGTTTAGCTTCATTGAAGTGTGCCTCAATAGTTTTTATTGTTCTTTGTTTGGAAAATCTTGTAAGTTGTCTAGTACTTTCTAAATTATGTAGCCTTGCATAATAATGTGTGCATATGTCTATATGCTCGCTCTTGATTTCAAATCTAAGGTTTATAAGTTTCGATAAATCTTTATGGGTCGACAGTGTATGTATATATATATACACATAGGATTATTATTATTTGCTATTTGCTAGAGTTAAAAAGTTTTGAGAAATGAAGAAACAATAAGCATGACTCGTTTACAGACGCAAAGACATTGAAAAGGAAGTTTGGCAAAATTTGCCTAGAAAGTGACTCATTTGTGTTGACAATGAGTCTATGGCCATCATGAATTCCCATTTGACACAAGCTTGACTTCTTCAATTTAGTGTAAGCATATTATGCACCTTCTTCAATCCTGAATGCATTGGAAATTAGAAAAACAATTGATTCCAAAATTGATATGCACATTGACACCACGCACCACTAAGATCCCAGGTCTTGAATTTCCAAGGCAATTAAGATACCCTTTATGTTAGTTTGTGACAAATTTTATTTTTTATATAATAAATGTTTAATTTGGTCTTAAAAGAAGAAAAAGGGGAAGAAAGAAGAGGAGATTGTAAATATTGTTCATAGAGTAAACTTGATAAAGATTAATCATGTTTGGGAAAATCTATAACAACTAAAATCCTACTAGATTGTAGATTACATTTTGAAGTCTGCTACATATACAAAATAATTACACAAAAACATTTACCCAATCTGACTTGATTTTATCTAATTTGTTAGATCTACTTTATAAAATTATAATAAAAATAATTTTATGTTGGAAATATTTTCAAATTAATATATATTATATTAATAATATGTTTGAGAAATTATTTTTGGAAGTTGTGAATTATTTTGAAAAGAGAGAAATAAGAAAAGTTGATAAGCTATTGCTTATATTTATAATAAATTTGGTCCTTCCACTTAACCAGGGCCATTGGTGGCTAAGTGGTATTGTGGCTTTATATTTACCGCATGGGCTTGGTTCGAGCCACCTATCTATCAAAGGAGGAGTTTTTGTTGAATTATTTGAAGAGGCCACGCAGCCCGCCCTTTAGGGCTCAAAGGGAGCGCATATGATGCACTGCCTGGGCAATGCGACAAGGGGCGCGACGCACACGATGGGGCGTGTGTGAGGCGCTGCAACGCATGCGAAATTGGAAATAGCATGCCAAAAGTCGCACCTGCTGGGTTTCAAACCCGTGCAAAATAATTGGCAGAGCGGCATCATTGACCACTGGATCATGTCCAACCTATATGTTGGTTTGCAACCAGTTTAATACATATACCGGTTTGGATAAGATTACATAAAATGAAAAGTGAATCACTTTTCTTTCACATCTTTTGATTTCTATAAATAAATCCAATGCCATACGAATTTTTAGAGATTCTAGAAGGAAATTTCAAAATTCTCTCTTTTAAAAAGATTTCATTTCTTTAAAACTTCTTATTAGGATCTATTCGTTTTGTAGAGAATAAATTTCTAATCTCTCGGTTGAATAACAAAATCTAAAGGTATTCAGAGTTTTATTTTGTTGGTGCACAACGCAATTAGTCACACGTGACTTATTCCGGATTTCATGTATCTTGGATGCAAATTTACTTGTAATCCATGTGCATACCAATTCCTATTATTGATGGGGGTGAATATTGTCTTAAGGAAAGCGCCATTTGTAACGCGACTTGAAACAAACTTTTCTCTTACAATAATTAGCACGTTTCAGAAAGAAAAATGGTAATTAGCAAAAGATATTAAAATTATATATATATATATATACTATATTAAAGGAGAATTCCATTTATCATCCATTTACTATCATTCTCTCAACTGTTATGACATGGTGTGAAATGATTAGTCCATAACTTGGATATAACAAATAATCTCAATCATTTTTTTTTTCTCAAAAGAAAAATACATCTTCATTGATAATAAAAGTCGCAATATAGATAGATAAGCTATTATACAAATGAGATTGATGGATCTTTTTCATTATAAAAATCCAATAAACACGATGAAATTTTAATAAGGGATATGCTTCCAGTTACATTGTTGGAGGCTGTCTATTGTGCAATTAATTGCATGTGCAAATTGATTTTGAAATTCATGATGTATTTTAATAGCTTCCCCAATCTCAAGATTATTGTGTCACTAATGATGCCTTCTGCAATCCAGTATTAACTTCTTTTTTATTCCTTCAAAGTTGTTAATGTTCTCTGAGGGTCTCCTTCATTTATGATATTCTTTAGTTGCTTACGTTGAGCTTCTTTCACACTCATGAATGCTACCATTGTTTCTCCTTGATTTAGGTTGCAGCTTCCTAAGTGGACTGCTACTATGAAGGAGATTTTTTGTTATGTGATCTATATATTGCAACTAAGGTGCTACCACTTCCTTTCACTGCAACCTCTAATGCTATTGAATTTTTTTCTGGAGGAAGGACCAAAGTGATGTTTTGGTTTTGCTCTTTCCATTTCCCATGCAATATGATTGGAGTGATCCTTGCATCTGGATGGGTGTAAAAACATGTTTTACACCCATCCAATAATATAGTGCCATATAGGCATTCTAGCAAAACCAAAATTACAGCTGCATTCACCCGATTCAACCCCCCTCTAGCCCACTGCATTCAATTCTCCTACAGTTCTCCCTGCCGACGAGCTCCTACGATCTCCTTGCTTGCCGCCGACAATGAGCAACGGCCTCAATTCCAAAAATTTCAAATCGAACAACATTTTCTTTTGACATCACAGAAAACCCATTGCCATGAGCAAACAGGAGGAGAAATAGTAGACTTGAGAAGAAGTCAAATCCATCTTTCTCAAGAAGTTGGAGACAAAGAACCCATCTGTGTTGGGTTGTTGAGAAGCCAAAATTTTGAAGAAAAGTGTGAGAACTAAAATGGAGCCAAAAAAACCATAACCCATTTAGGAATGAGGTCAAAGATTGAGAAACAATAGAGACTAAATATTGAATACAAAGTCTCCCTAGTTCAAACTCTTCTTTGAAATCTTTCAAACTACCATCACTCGTATAAATGTTATGAGTCTGTTAAGGACGTATTCTGCAGTCTGATTTATCAAATCCCGATTGACCGGAACCTGCAAAATAAGAATAAGGAAGATCGGGGTCCGGGACCGCTCCGACGATCAAGTTAGTTTAGAGAGAAAATATATGAAAGTTTGTTTGGGAGAATTGTCAGAATGTACCCCTTTTCGGTTTCGGTTCAATCTTATTTATAGGTGTCCCTCCTGAAGGAGGGTTTGATGGTGAAAGATCTATTAATTGGGACATCACTCGATCGTCATCCTTGAGAAGGGGAAACCTGATCTGATCCTGTCTGTCATATCGCATTAATTGGATATCTCCTTAATTAATGCTCAATTAGACCTTTTTTGAGAGGGACATTAAATGTTGCTCTTCCTCCCTCTAATCTAGCAATTAATGATGCGTGTCTATAGTATCTCCACATTTAAGAGGGAAAATCTGTAGACCGGCTGTTTTCTGGTTGCTCATAAATGCGGGAATGATCATGAGGTGGGGTGGATCCAAGAGATATGTCAATAAATGAGCCGTCGTTCCTGGCCTTAGCGTATCCTCGAAGCTGATTTGTTTTCTTCTTCTCTATTCGGGATAACCAGTTACTCGGATCGTTTCTGATTTTGGTATTCCTGGTTGAATTCGAACACCGCATCATCTGGGTTTAGATCACGGGCCTCGGGCCCAACTTTGCTTTTGGGGCTTAGGGTTGTTGCCGACCACCCTTTCAGTACCTCGTGAATTTTCATCGAAGGTACTTCGATGAAGATTCTAAATGCTTTATGGTTAGAGTCTTTCTTTTGTTTACGTTCTCCATCAGTACTGGACAATGTTATTTTAACTCTCCTTCTGAGCGGAAATACTTGGTCGAATATACTCGGGTGGTTCCAGTTGGCATGACGTTTCGTTTACTGGCCAGACTCCAGGGGGACGATTTGAATTCTGATCAATTAATGCTAGGTCATAACTTGTCATATTCCGTATCAGGCATTCAATGCTTTTCAAAATTTATTTATGCCGTTATTCCGATTTCCGAACCGTCAGTGAAGTTTATGGTTGTGCTGTTGATTCGCAATTAGCTCGTGATATGCACGCGCGTGATCATCATTAACTGATCTGTCATTTCGGCACACGCTTCTTACCTCTGATTGGTCAATTTCGAGCGTGCCTCCTGTTCCCAAGGGTCACGTCTGAGGTTATGGTTCCGGTGTCGCCTCGTTTCCCGTTTGCTTTAAATTTGGCTTTTGGGTATAAATTACCCAGAGACTTTCTCACTGTCCTTCCTTCTTTGTTTGCTTTCTCACACTTGCTCTTCGTCGCTTCCCTATTCTTCTGTTGCCATTCTTTCTTGCCTTCGCTTTTTGCTGCTTTCCTATTCTCCTTCCACTCCTTATTTTTCTTTCTATTTGCTCCCATGGCTTCTTCTGATCCATGCCCTTTCTTCACCGGTAATGGCTGGACCTCCTCTATGCAGTCCTATGATGTGGACGGGCTCAGGAAGAAACATCGTGTTTCCTGGCGGCATACCCTAGAGGCCCCAGGGGATGGCGTTAGGGCTTGTGAACGCGATGGGAGGGCACAGAAAGTTGTCCTCTTCTATCTCATATTTTCGAAGGGTTTCCGCCTCCCCTTCATCCGGCCTGTTCGAGAGGTTCTTCATTTCTTGGGTTTGGCCCCTGCCTAACTCATGCTGAACGGGTGGCGTATTCTGTTGGCCACTTGCGTGGCGTTCCGGATCGTTCTTTCTGGGAGGAACGATCCCTACCCCAACTTGACTGCTCGAGAGTTCTTGTCGATGTACCGGCTCCTCCGTCGGGACGGGAATGTTGCTGGTTTCCAAATAAAGCCGAAGTGCAGACTGATTCGAATGGAAGAGAGGCATTCGAGTGCCCGAGACTATCATAAAAATTTTTTCTTTGTCTCGGGCAGGGACTGGGAATTCCCAGAAGGAGAGGGGACTGAATTCCTTGTTCCAAAAGATTGGGGTTTCCTCCCTTCCCCGACGCACATGGAAATTACCCTTACAGCCCAAGAAACTGAGAGGGTGAAGGCTGTCCTTTCCTGGGGGGCAAAAGATCTCGACCGGCTGTGGTCCGATGCTCTTCTGACCGAAGAGAACATTGAGGAGTTTCTGACCCTACGAGACCGGTTTTATGCTGAGGGTCAAAACTTCTTCAATATTTCGAAAGAGCCCCCTACTTCCTCTCGCAAGCAGGCCTCCGATCGGGAGGTAGGGAGGGAAAGACGTACCAAGAGCCGAGCCGGTGAAGCCACTTCGAGCCGTGGTGCCCGTCCTAAGAAACAGAAGAAGGGGAAGGGTTCACGTACCGAAGATCAAGGCGAATGCATTCCCCCCACGGACTCTCCCGTTCGCAGTCCCGAGCAGGCCTCCTCGTCGTCGTCTTCGGATGGGCTCCGATTCCTGCAGACTGAGGGGATAAGGGCTGAGGCCAGGAGGGTGGTCATCGAAGCCCAGATAGAAGCGACCGATCTGGCAGGGGTCGAGTCATCGGATGGAGAAGAGATCGACCGTGCCTTTCAAAAGGCTCTGGATCGCGCCGCCGACCTGTCCTCGGGTGCTATGCCCTTCGTGCAAGTCTTCCGACAGGAGTCAGAAGAGCGAGTCGCCAGGGCGAACCAATTGCCCACTCCCCATCCCTCATCTTCCGAGCGTCACTCGGATGCTTCCGAGGGGGAGGATGAAGTTGTTGGTGGATCCGACTCCGAGGGCGATCGTGGGGGAGTCGGTCAGCAAGGAGGCTCAGATGAAGGACGCCAGGGAGAGGTCAGCCCCGAAAGGTCAGGCGAGTTTGGCGCTCCGGTGGAAGGGATCCATGTGGAGGCCTCGAATGAGGGCGGGCGACCTGTCGTCGAGCCCGATGAATCTCCTGAGCGTCCACCCCTTACCTTTGAGAGGGGGTCGACTTCAGGGGTCCAATTCGAGGATGGGCACTCATCTCCGAACTCGGAAGTCCCTCCTTGACCCCCGTCCCCGTTTCAATCTCGAAGTGGGGTTACGGTGCTCGGTCGATTCTTCGAGCCGGATTCGGAAGGAGGGCATCAAGCGGGTGAAGCTGGTTTAGAGCGCCCCTCGTGCTTTGAACAAGCCAAGGCGGACGCTTCCGAGTGAGTGGCCTTGATGCTGGAGCCCTTACTGACACAGGTTTGACTTGTAGATTTTGTCAAATTTCGGGTAGTCTTTTGGTTCCGAGTTGCTATGTTCTTTTCCTTGTGTTCAGATTGCCAAGGAGATATCCCAGACTGTGGGTTCCGAGTTGGTAGAGCTCGCCGAATTCAACAATGAGCTCAGAACCATCTGCAAGTTTGGGCTCTACAAGTTACAGCAGGCGAGGGATCAGCTCGAGCTATCGCAGGAAACTTGCGAGGGGCTGATCAAGACGGTCGTGGAGCTAGGGGCGGATAAGAGCAGGCTAGAGAAGGCCAACGCTTCTCTTTGGGCCGAATTGGAGGCGACCCGGGATTTGCTGGCGACCGCCCATCGGAGGAACGCCCGCCTTGTAGATGCCAGATCGGCCACCGAGTAGGACAAGATCCTCCTTTAGTCTGAGTTAACTGCTCGGACGGCGGAACTATCCGCTTCTTCCCAAATTCTTTCATTGAGGGAAGAAGAGCTGGCAGTTTCTAAGCAGGCTCGGATTGCGCAGAATGAGGAATTGGCCAGTTCGGAGCGCGCCCGAGAGGCTTTAGGGGTGGAGTTGGCACGGTCTGAACAAATCCGGGCTGCTCGAGAGTCCGAGCTGGAGGGGACTCATCATGTTTTAGAGGAGGTCCATTCGAGAATTGCTGACTTTGAGCAGCAGATATCTCGAGTGGTGGCCATTTGCAACTCCGCCCGGGGGGATGGTTATGCTGAGGGTCTCCGTCAGATAGGAGCCCAGCTTTTGGTGGACCCTCATCTCAACCCCCGCAACATAGGTCCGAAGTCTCTTCGTCCGAACCGGGTTGCGAAGAGATTTGTGAAAAAGATCAAGAAGCGTGGCTACCCACCTTTTGATGACTTGAATCCTCCTCCTCCCCCTCCTGAGGCTTGACCTTGTCACTGGATCGATGTATATGTTTTTTTTTTTTTTTATATAACTGAATATATGACATTCGAGATATTGTAACTGACTATAACATTCAAGTTTGATCTAAGCGAGTTCGTATAACTGAATATATGACATTCGAGATATTGTAACTGAATATAACATTCAAGTTTGATCTTTCTTTAGATGTTTTGTTCGCTCTGTATACCTCGCGAAATTTTTGGTTAAGTGTAAACTTGAGAAAAAATTTTATCGAGCGTAATATGCGTTCTTGAGATCGAGATTTAGGAGTTGTGAATTACTTCGCGTGGGTGGGTTGACCGACCCTGGGGGATTTCGATCATTTACTTCGCGTGGGTGGGTAGACCGACCCCGCGGGATTCCGATCGTTTACTTCGCGTGGGTGGGTAAACCGACCCCGCGGGATTTTGAATGTTACTTCGCGTGGGTGGGTGGACCGACCCCGCGGGATTCCGATCGTTTACTTCGCGTGGGTGGGTGGACCGACCCCGCGGCACTTTGAATGTTTACTTCGCGTGGATGGGTAGACCGACCCCGCGAGATTTTGAATGTTACTTCGCGTGGGTAGGTGGAACGACCCCGCGGGATTCCGATCGTTTACTTCGCGTGGGTGGGTGGACCGACCCCGCGTGATTTGGCGTTGAGAACTTTATAATTTATAATGCATTGGATATCAATAACAACGGGCTTTTTATAATTTCAAGAAGTGAAATACATCGATAAACATTATACATAGTACCTCTTAAGCCTCTCACTATTCCAGGGGTGCGGTAGGTCGGTTCCGGAGCTGTCCCTAAGTCGGTAAGATCCGGACCTGTTTGTTGCTGTCACTATGTAGGGCCCTTCCCATTTTGGTCCTAGTTTTCCTTGTGCTTGTGTCGTAATGCCCGTTTGTCTTAGTACTAAGTCCCCGACTTTGAAGTTGCGCGGCTTTACTCTTTTGTTGAAGTATTGTTCTGTCTTGCGTTTGTTGTTGGCAATTCGGATGCAGGCCTCTTCTCTTTGTTCTTCTAAGGAGTCTAAGCGTTCCATCATTTTAGCATCATTGGTAGCAGCGTCATAATGCTGGATTCGCAGCGTAGGTATCCCGATTTCGACTGGAATTACTGCCTCGCAGCCATATGTAAAGGCGAACGGCATTTCGCCCGTGGGAGTTCGGACTGTTGTGCGATATGCCCAAAGGACTCCCTGCAGTTCATCGACCCAAGCCCCTTTGTGCATTCCGAGTCTTTTCTTCAGCGCATTGAGGATCGTTTTGTTGGTCGCCTCAGCTTGCCCGTTAGCCTGCGGGTGGCCGGGAGAAGAGTATTTCACTTTGATTTTCAACTTAGAGCACCACTCTCGGTAATGATTACAATCGAACTGCTTTCCGTTGTCTGATATAAAGCTCTAAGGTATCCTGAATCGGCAAACAATTGATTTCCATAAGAATTTTGTGATGGCTTGAGAGGTGATGCTGGCGAGGGCTTCGGCTTCTACCCATTTCGTGATATAATCCACTGCTACTACAATGAATTTAGTTCTACCCCTCCCGACTAGGAATGGCCCTATAAGATCTAGCCCCCATTGATCAAAAGGCCAAGGGGATGTTATCGAAGTGAGTTCCTTCGACAGGGAATGTAACATTGGGCTATATTCCTGACATTTTGGACACTTCTTAACGAACTCTTTCGCTTCCTGGAACAAACACGGCCAGTAATACCTTGCATGGGCTGCGCGGGCGGCTAATGTCTTAGCCCTCGTGTGAGCCCTGCAGATTCTTTCATGGATTTCAGCTAGTATATACTGTCCTTCTTCTTTTGTCACACAACTGAGTAATGGTTCAGAGAAACCCTTCCTGTATAACGATCCGTCAATCAGAGTGAACCTGGGGGATCTATTCTTTATCTTGCGAGCCTGACCTGGGTCAGGAGGTAATGTGCTTGTCCGGAGATATTCTGTAATATCGGTTGCCCAGTCGGGATCTGCGACGGCCACCATTCTAACTTCGCTACCAGTGGAGGGGGTGTCTACTATTCTGATCTCTGTGTTTTCTAGAGGCGGATGTTCGTCTTTTCCCAACGCTATTTTTGTCAATCGATCTGCTAAATGATTTTCTTCCCTTGGGATCCGCAGCAGACGGAAGTATCTGAATCGATCTCTCTCGATGCATACTTGCTCCAGATATTTTTTCAATTTTTCGCTCTTTGTGATGTATTGGCCGAGTACTTGATGAAATACTATTTGAGAATCGGTTCGGGCCTCCAGCTCCATTGCCCCAAGGACCCGAGCAATTGTCATCCCAGCTATGAGGGCCTCATATTCTGCTTCGTTGTTGGTCACTTTGAAAGTTAGGCCTATGGCGTAGTTGTGCTGGGCACCCTGGTCGGTGATGATATGTACTCCTGCTCTACCCTGAACCCGACACGAGGACCTGTCAACATATAGCTGCCATGTTTGTCCCTGAGGTTTACCGGGGATCTCCTCTGGAAACCCGGTGTACTCTGCTACAAAATCCGCCAGTGTTTGTGCCTTCATCTCTACCCTGGGCTGGAACATTAGATCAAACTCGCTCAGCTCGATTGCCCATTTGGCCAATCGACCGGAGGTATCAGGCTTCCAGAGAATGGTTCCAAGGGGCTGATCGGTCATTACTTTTATGGTGTGAGCTTGGAAGGACGCAGTCGGCGCGCTGCCGTCAGTAGGGCGAATACCATCATCTCCGTACGGGGGTACCTGGCTTCTGCTCTTTGAAGTACCCTGCTAACATAGTAAACAGGCTTCTGACCCTGATCAATTTCTCTTACTAGAACTGCAGACGTTGCATGAGGTGAGACTGCCAAATAGGCCACCAGAGTTTCTCCGGGAGCCATCTGGCTAAGTAATGGAGGACATGTCAGATAGTCTTTGAGTTGTTCAAATGCCTGCTCACACGACGTGTCCCACTCATGTGCTTTCTGGAGGACTTGAAAAAAGGGAAGGCATCGGTCGGTTGACCTTGCTATGAATCGGCTGAGAGCGGCGACTCGCCCAGCTAATCGTTGAACTTCCTGCAGGTTCCTCGGGGAAGCCATTCCGAGGATAGCCTGTATTTTCTCGGGGTTGGCTTCAATTCCTCGTTCAGAGACCATGTATCCTAAGAATAGAGAAGGCCTCTCTTAGGTCCGCCAAATGGTCGTTAGGGAAGCGGCTCTTGACTAGGAGGTCATCGACATAAACTTCCATGTTTCTCTCGATTTGGTTTTTAAACATACGATTGACCAACCGTTGATAAGTAGCCCCTGCGTTCTTGAGTCCAAAAGGCATGGCGGTGTAGCAATAGGGTCCGTGATCTGTAATGAACACCGTTTTTTCCTCATCGTCTGTGCTCATTTTGATCTGATTATAACCCGAATAGGCGTCCATGAAACTGAGGAGAGAGTGCCCAGCAGTTGAATCTACAATGAGGTCGATACGAGGCAAAGGGAAGCTATCTTTAGGGCAAACCTTGTTCAAATCGGTGAAGTCTACGCACATACGCCATTTCCCGCTTGTCTTCCTTACCAACACTACGTTAGATAGCCATTCCGGGTAATGAACTTCTCGGATGAACCCGACGGTCAGGAGTCTGTCAACTTCTTCTGCTATGGTGGCATATTTTTCGGCACAGAAGCTTCTTCTCTTTTGTTTAACTGTCCAGGCTGTTGAGTTGACACATAGCCGGTGTTCTATTATGGACCTATCGATTCCGGGTATGTCAGCATGCGTCCAAGCGAATACGTCTTTGTGCTCAATGAGAAGATTATTGAGCTCTGCGTGTACTCCCGGATCTATTTTGGTTCCCACTCGCATCGTCCGATCCGGGTTGTCATGATCGACCGAATCAGTTCCAAAGGTTCGTTGGTTTTCGCTTGACGTAGTGTCCTTTCGTCCCTAATTTCATCGTCCCAAACCGCTCGGGGAGGAGCAGGCGGGAATTCGGTACGCTTGCCTCCCAGGGAGATCGTAGCCATGGAATTGACTTTGTGTTTCAATTCCCGAGCATAGCATTCCTTGAAGGTGACTTGTTCTCCTCTGACTTCACCTATTTCTCTATCGGTCGGAAACTTCATTTTGAGGTAGTAGGTAGAAGTGACTGCCCTCAGGTTATTTAGGGTCGGCCTCCCTAAGATGGTATTGTATGAGGAGGGGGCTTTCACTACCAGGAATTCGGTCATGACTGACATGGTTCTAGGTGTGGAACCCATCAAGATCGGGAGTGTTATCACGTCTTCGGGGTGTATTGCTTCACCCGTAAATCCTTTAAGGGGGGCTTGGATGGGCTGGAGTTGGTGGGATCGATCCCCATCTACATAAAAGCCTTCTAGAACAAGATATCGGCTGAACTCCCGTTGTCAACCAGTATCCTTTTGACTGTAAAATTGGCCACCAATACTGATATTACCAATGCATCATCATGCGGAAAGGCGATGCCCTTTTCATCCTGTTCGTTGAAAACGATTGATTCTCCTTTAGGGCCCGGGTTGCCCTGTCTCGGTGTTCTTCCCAGTGTGTAAACTTCTCCATACCTGGCTCTTCGTGCGTGCGCCCTTTGAGAGGAGGATGTAGTCCCTCCTCGGGAAGGTCCTCCAATGATGGTTCTGATCTCGCCTGGCGAGTGGCTAGATGCGGGCTCCCCTCGGTGTCAGCTTGACTCTCGTTCCCGAAGGGGGGGGACCTCGACCGGGTTCTGTCTCTTCGATCGCTTAGCTGTTCATCCCTTTGTCTATTCTTCAAAGCCTGGCAGTCTTCAGTGTTGTGGCCCGTAGTCTTGTGATATTCACAGTACATACTCCCCCTCTTTCTTCTAATGGATTCTCGTCTTGATTCAGATCGGTTCTGGTTTTCCACCGCCAAGTTAGATTGAGGCCATGATGATGGTTTGTGTTCCCGTGGGGGGTCTCTTCTCCTCGTTTCATCTGGGAACTTCCTCCTCCCCCGATGCTGGCTAGAACTTTCTCCAGCATTGGTTGTTTTTCGGTCATGCTGTCGGAGTTCTCCTCGTCGTAGGGCTACTAGGGCTTCGAGCATGTCTTCGGCATTGATGAACCCGTCAACTTGATCCACAAACCCATTTAAAGTAGTGGGAGTCTTGCGAGCTATCTCTGCCATGAAGGGACTCCTGGGCCATATGCCGCCCAGGAGGGCCGTTAGGGTGAATTTTTCGTCTTGGTTGTCGGTCGTCATTCTTTCTTTGTTGAACCTGGTCAGGTACCCTTTCAGGTTCTCTTTCTCTCCTTGTTTGACTGTCAATAAGTACGCCGCGGGGCGCCTTCTTTTCCTACTGGCCATGAATTGGGTGGTGAAGAGTCGGGCTAATGTCTCGAAGCTACTGACTGATCCCGGAGAAATAGTTCCGAACCATGTCCTAGCCATCCCCTTCAGTGTGAGAGGGAACGCTCGACATACTACTTCGCCGGGATAGCCATGCAGGCTAATATGTGCTTTGAAGGCTTCTAGGTGTTCCACGAGATCCTGAGACCCATCATACGGTTCCACTTACGGGACCTTGAATCTGGACGAGAGAGGGACGGCCAGAACGTCTGCACTGTAGGGTGTCCATATGCTTCCTTGCGAGGAGACGTGCCCTGCGGCCGGGCTGATTAGTTTTTCCATTTCAGCATACTTGTCCCCTAACTCCTTTAGCTCGGTGTGCATCCGGCGTCGTTCTCCTTCAGAGGCCTCGCTCTCCTCAGGATGCCGGGAGCTCACATTCTCCTTAAGATTGATCTCGCCACGGGCCGATATTTCTTCGCGGGGTTGCCGAAGGGCGGCGTTCTCCTCTTTTAGCTTCCTCACCATTTCTTCTAGCACTTCTAGTTTTTCTTCCATGGCTGGGTCCAAATGCTGGTCGTATTCGGTCGTTTGGGATAATGGTAGGGTAGACATGCAAAAAGTACGTTTATCAAAAACAAGATCCCACAGACGGCGCCACTGTTAAGGACGTATTCTGCAGTCTGATTTATCAAATCTCGATTGACCGGAACCTGCAAAATAAGAACAAAGAAGATCGGGGTCCGGGACTGCTCCGACGATCAAGTTAGTTTAGAGAGAAAATATATGGAAGTTTGTTTGAGAGAATTGTCAGAATGTACCCCTTTTTGGCTTCGGTTTAGTCTTATTTATAGATGTCCCCCTTGAAGGAGGGTTTGATGGTGAAAGATCTATTAATTGGGACATCACTCGACCATCATCCTTGAGAAGGGGAAACATGATCTGATCCTGTCTGTCTCATCGCATTAATTGGATATCTCCTTAATTAATGCTCAATTAGACCTTTTTTGAGAGGGACATTAAATGCTGCTCTTCCCCCCTCCAATCTAGCAATTAATGATGCGTGTCTATAGTATCTCCGCATTTAAGAGGAAAAATCTGTAGACCGGCTGTTGTCTGATTGCTCATAAATGCGGGAATGATCATGAGGTGCGGTGGATCCAGGAGATATGTCAATAAATGAGCCGTCGTTCCTGGCCTTAGCGTATCCTTGAAGCCGATTTATTTTCTTCTTCTCTATTCGGAATAACCAGTTACTCGGACTTTCACTCAAACCGTTAAACTTACTGCATAAACCAATTTAACAGTTATAGCAATTCGTAAATCTCGCTGGAAACGCTAATAAAATTGCGGCGTTGCCCCACATATTCATACCGCTTCTTTCTATTGTTCATATGAGAGGTTGCAGCTGCAGCTAATATTTTTTCTTTTTTTTTTCTCTTTTGCGTACATCTTCTCTCTTCTTTTCGTTTCGATGAGATGGGTAGGTTGGGACCGTTACGAACTCATCCAAAAAATCAGTGGATGCAACGCCATGATCTCATCCGGTAAATCTATATATTAGGTTTTTAATCCATTTTTTGCCCATTTCCATGACTGAATCACAATCAATTTTCTAAGCAAAAATCCCATTGAGACGTTCTCCAAAATTGGTGACCCCTTGCAGTAGTCATAGAGCGTGAAATCACATCTTTCTCATAAGCCATCGGCTTGAATTTTGCAGATAACACCCAAATTTAAGGATCATGATTCTACTAAGAGGAGTAGTTAATTTTGGAAGCTTTCAGATTTTGATGTTGTCTTCCACTCCACACGTCGGTAACCTCTCTCTAGATCTCTTCTCTGTCTCGCTCTCTCTTTTATTATCTGGGTGTTAATTTTACATTTGTGTCGTGTTATTGGAATTAACCCTAGGTTTCACCATTACAGCAGATTGCGTCGTGCTCTATAAGTGTGCTTCGCGACATCGCTACTGCTACAAGTGAAACCACTTACAAAATGCTGCACTGAAAAAAGAGAAGGAGAGAGGAAGAGAATCTACTGAGAGGAAAAGGAATGTGAGTTGAGTAATTGTATGGAAACGAAAAAGGAAGTGAGTGGGGATGATGTGGTTCGGTTAAGAGAAAAGCCAGAGAGGAGATTAGGGATCAGGTTAGTCTCTGCTATACATTATTGTTGTTGTTTAATTCTTTGAAAATAGACATTCATTCAAATAGGAAAAAAATGGGCTTTTGGTTTTCACCCATGATAGCTTTCCTCGCCAACTTCACCATTACGCTTTTGTTTATGCTTTCTTGTACTTATTTCACTTCAACAGATTGTCAAATATGGTATGTTTTGCCTTTTATTGTTTCCATCCATGTATACTTTTTCAGCCTTAAATCACTTACAAATAACAATAGTCTTGCCGTTAATACAACTTCATTTCTTGGGGATGTGGACCGTTATTGACTGATTAGAATAATTTTTTCAGAATTTTTTCAGGATTTGCTAATTGCATGAAATGACTGAGGCGGTTTTTTCTCCTTTGGTCATATTAAATTTCCTGTATTTTTCATATTCATTTACCATGTTTAGCTTGATGATGAAACCGAGCTATAATTCTAAATTTTCAAGATTTTATAAAATCATTTATATAGAACATGCTGCATTATCAAATTGAGATTATGTTGTTCTTTATATAATCATTCAAGTCAGTTTTCAAGTATAGAAAATGCTGCTAAAACAAAGATAATTTGATGGAGTAATTCAAGATTCTCTATCTTTAGAAAAACTACAAAGACACCTAGAAACAATAGAGAAAGAGAGAATTTATGGTGGGAATGAGACATATACAAAATTTGAAGTCGAAAATACTCTGCATTAGGATTTGAATGAAACTAATAGTTGAACTTGATTATTCCTCTTGAGTTTGAATGAAATATGATTCTACAATCCATGGTAACTTCCTATACTAAATTTACAAAAAAAAAAAAAAGAACATAATAAAAAAAGAAGGAGAAAGAATGTGATATGTACGTTTGGTTTGGTTTTGGGGTTTGTATTTTGAGAAAATGTTGTTTTCATTGATTTCTCAACTTTATTCTATGATCTGTTCTCATAAATTTGTTTTAAATCGTGATTTCCCCAATTGATTGGTTTTTTTGTTTAACAGTCACTACCAAAAGCATAAAGATTGGTGCTTTTTGCTAATGTCCATGTGATGGAGAATTTGAAGAATATGCTCTTGTAGGCAACACGATATACAAGCATTGCCTTTGTGTGAAATACTTTTTCCACTAGCTATTTAGTGCCTGAGTATGCAGTTGAACATTTGAGCAACTAAATACTTTGCCTTTTTATCTAATAAATGCATGGAAATTTTGAGAACATTGTAATTAATTTTGTAGGGCTTCTTTCTATACCTGCTGCAAAAGTTACGAAAGTTACCTTAGTGAAAATTGGATCCTATTTGAAACTTTGGTGTTAATTTTCCTGAAATTTATTCCAGTACATTTGTTGAATTTCTGTTTAGGTTTCTAATTTGCATCTTGATTAATGTTATGACGGTTTGCTATGGCTCACTTCCTAGGTATAGAAATGGTGCTAAAACAATGATAATTCGGTGGAGTAAGTTGATTTAACTATTCTATTTTTTTATTTTTATTTTTTTGTGAATGAAAATAGTAGAAAGAAGTCTAATATATCTTTCAAGTTTCATCCCAAAATAGTTACTGTTTAAATCTTTAGGCGTTTTTACTATTAGAACAAGATTAAAAATTGCTTTTGTTTCTTAATTTATCCTTTTTCTTTTCCTACATCTCATTCCATTTTTTAGAGTTGACAATTATTTTTCTTATTTATCATGTTTTGGGTGGATTTTTCTTCTTAAAATGCCTATGATGCACTTGACCCATATGGAAATATCACAATCAAATGGGATATAATGAGTTGGACACCTGATGGATATGTTGTGAGTATTAGTTTGTTGATATCATGTATACTTTCCATAATGGAAACCAAGACCTAATAATTCATAATCTCAACTGTTCATACACATGACCAAACTTCTAATCTAGACCTTTTGAGCACAGAATTATCTTTTGACATAAAAAAGCCAGAGTTATTTTTCTGTTTAGGTTTCTAATTTACATCTTCATTGGAGTCATGAAGGTTTGCCATGGCTCACTTTCTAAGTATAAAAAATGGTGCTAAAGCAATGATAATTCGGTGGAGTAGGTTGATTTAGGGTTTTTTTTTTCTTTTGGTGAATGAAAATAGTGGAACGAGTTTAAAAATTGCTAGAACAAGTTAAAAAAATTTACTGCTAGAACAAGTTTAAAAATCGCCTCTTTTTCTTAATTTATCTTTCTCTTTTCTACCTCTGATTCTCAATTTTTAAATAAAGTTGACAATTCCTTTTCTTATTTATCATGTTTTGGCTGGGTTTTTCTTCTTCAGATGCCTATGCTGCACTTGACGCACATGGAAATATCACAATCAAATGGGATATAATGAGTTGAACACTTGAAGGATATGTGTGAGTATTAGTTTGTTGATATGTATATATACTTTCTATATAAATGGAAAGTATATAATCTAGAAAGTATATAATGTGAGTATTATAGAAAGTATATAATCTCAACTATTTATGCACATGATCAAGCCTCTAATCTAGATCTTTTGAGCGCCCAAGAGATTGAGATTGAATACAATCTGGAAGAGAGGAGATAATTAGTGGTGATCGATGGAAGAAAGCTGTGATCTGAGAGGAGGTGAAAAGAACAAAGTTGTTTGTCTGAGACACAAATCTAGACTTCAGAGAAATAAAATGACAAGAGAGTATAGATTGGAGAGAATTAAGATTGGTTGGTTTACTTGAGTTTGAACTTCAAATGAGTAGAGCCTGTAAAGCCAACAAAATACGTCGTTCTGTTTTATATGTATTTTTATTAATATATATATGTATTTTATTTTGGATGATTCGCATTAATATATCAAACCAGTGCGTATCTATAATTAAATATAGGAAAATTAAAAGCAGCCATGTGGGGATGAAAACCAGTTTGTATCGATGCATTTTGTAGGGTTAATCGTTTGAACACATTAAAGATAGAGAGGTAATTTATTATAGGTGATTTGATATGATGGAATATTCAAAAGTGGTTTTTAGAAAGTTTAATTTGCAAGAGGATATACTAAGCTTACCTTGCCAAAGTAAGCAACTTCTGAAATATTGTAAATTGATTATGAAATATTTATTGATAAAATGAACTCTTTTTTATATATGCATTCTCTATTTTATAAATATTTGATATATAATTTTTTAATAATTATCATAGTGATTATGTAGATAAATTATTTAAATTTATAAAATTTAGCAAAAATAACCGTCCGCGCATTGCGCGGGTTATAGGCTTATTCTTTTGTAAGTGTGAACAATTTGATTTTTGTAATACCAGAGATTATATATGGCAACAACAGCAAATACTTAGAATTTGTGAGTTTTCAAATCATTTATTTATTTATTTGGTCACCGTAGCGCTACAATAACAGAAAAAAGAAATCATAAAATAAGCACATGTTAGCTTTGAGGAGATAAATTTTCAAATAATTTATTATAAAAGAAAAGCTGGGACCGGTTGGCTTATTTAAATAAGAAGAATAACCCTTCAATGAGATGATGGCACGTAGAAAAAAAAATACAACAAGAAAATGAAAATGAAATCCCATTTTCACGAGTGATGCACTCCCTCATCGCCGAATTTTCTCCTTCAAGCCTCACCGCTAGCCACCTGCACTATCGCAGGTCAACACCTCACTCAAGGAGCACCTCTCATTGCTGGCGAACCAAACCCAATCATCGGTCAAACCCAATCGCCGGTGAACCCCACATAGCCCCCTTGTGCGCGAGAAACCCACAAGTCCGAGATGGGTTTCTCCCATCTTCCAGCCAATGTAGCTCTGCCAGGAGCCACCCAATGGCGTCACTGCCCCCTCACCAACACTCCTCTCATGCCGACGAACATAATCTGTTGTCGGCAGCCTCCGAATGCATGGTCTACTCTTTTTCCAGAAATGGGAATCGCCCACACTCATTTCGGATTTAAGGCTGCGTGGGGAAGGTGGGAGGCTGTGTGGGGTCACCGTTACAAGGATAGGGCTGCCAAAGGGAGGCGGTTTCGAGTGGTGTGGGCGGTGACATCTCCGGTGGCCGGTGGCGGTTGGGTTTGCGTTGAGCCCGAGTTGCATTTCTTGGTTGGGTTTTTTCCTACGTGGCATCACCTAATTTGAGGGTTGTTCTTCTCATTTAAACAGACCGACCACTCTCTAGCGTCTTCCTTATTATAAACACACTATAATAAAAGAGTTGATTTTATATATAATCGGTCCATTTGTTTTTCTACAAATAGTAGCCCTTAAATCGATGAAGTTCCACATAGCTTCTCACTTTATCTATCATGTACCCCCACTACATGAGATCACGCACATTTTCCATTTGCATTCTCTCCCAGGAAATCTAGAAGACGAACCCCTCCCTCTCCGCTACGGTCAACGATGGCCCCCTTCTCCACCACTCTTCCCTCCCTCTTTGCTGATTCTTGCACGGAAACCCCCATTTCCAGAAACCTCCTCATTGCCAAAGGTTTTTTTGGGATTTTTGAGGTGTAAAGTTCTTCAATTCAGGATTTTTTCAGAGAGAAAGAACCCAAATGCAATCCAATAGTCAGGGAGAGAGAGAGAGAAGAGTTGAGAAAGATAGAGATGAAATCCATGAAAATGACCATTACTAGAGAATTATCAATTTTTTTTTTTTTGGAGAAAGAGAATTATCAACTGTGATTCAAAAGATATGTTAGGGTTCCGTTTAAAATTCTCAAAGCAACGGTAATATTCACGGCAATATTCAACGAAGTCACAACAATGCATAAACTCTTAAGAAAACACATGGATGAATAACACACTGATCTCATTAGCGAAAGCTACGATGAAGGGGATTCGAGGTCCCTTTTTCTCCAGTCTCTTGCTACTAGCTACAGTACCCAAACATTCCAGAATAATCCTTCCCTATCCTTCGGTAAAGACATATACTCTACTAGTGAATGATATGCTACTAAGAAGGAGAAACACCCCGTTTTTGTGACTCACCAAATCGGGCCGCATTACAATTTATTGCCAAGGTCCCCCCATAATGGTAAGACCAGACCATTATGTTAACAAATAGACTAATGCAGACCCATCGACCCACATTCTACGTCGGCCTAGCATCCTAGAGCCTCTTATTTGAAACGACATCACCTAGAGTTAGAAATTAACTTCACTTTAGTTCACTTGTAATTGTACTTGTCAAGCTTCACTCTGGTTCTAGACCTCTAACACTTCTCACCCTTGCATTGGCGATCTAGAGTTCCTTACAACTTTCTCTCCCTTTAAAGCACCTTGCCCTCAAGGTGGGGATAGAGTTGCCTTAAGCTCCATAGCTTTTCCTAGGTATTCTCTTCTTCCTTCAACCCATTGCATTTGACTAGCACTTCAGTGATGGCTCGATTTCCATCTCTTTTCAGTCATTGGGCGACAATGAGCTCCGACTCGGGTTGCACTTCGCTGTCTGCATCTACTGGGGGTAGAGTAGCTATAGGTGGTATTGCCTTGCCTAGCTTCTTCTTCAGGCAAGACACGTGGGAGGTAGGATCAATCTTGGAGGAACTCGAGAGTTTGAGTCTGTACGCCACTTCTTTGATCTTCTTCTCCACCTAGAATGGGCCATGGTAGCGGGGAGTTAGCTTCAAAAATTCTGGTGATGGGCTACAGTTTTCTGACAATAAGGTTGTAACTTAAGGTAAACCCACACTCCTTCAAAAGCCCTCTCGGACTTGTGTTTGTTTGCTTGGCTTTTCATCCTGTCTCTGATATATTTTAGATTCTCTTTCAGTAACTTGATTACCCTGTCCCGCATCTATAATGTCCGATCAGCTGCATTGTTTGCTAAGAGCCCTGGAATGTAAGAGTTTAACTGGGGTAGGGGATACTCATATAGAGCCTGGAAAGGTGACTTTCCAGCATTCAGCAATGGTGGGAAGTGTTATACCACCATTCAGCAAAAGGGAGCCAATCTGACAATTTCTAAGGTTTCACACTCACATATCACCTTAAATTCCCTTCGAGACATTTATTTAACGCCTCAGTTTGATCGTCGGATTGGGGGTGGTAAGCTGAACTATGGTTAAGCATAGATCCCTGTAAAGAGAAGAAGGCTTGCCAAAACGAACTTAGAAATACCGGATCACAATCTGTCACCACTATTCAGGGTAATCCATGTAACTTAAACACGTGCTTTAAGATCAAATTAGCGAACCCCGCTGCTGTGTAAGGATGTGAGAGGGGTATGAAATGTCCGAACTTAGTGAACCTATCCACAACCACTAGGATCACTTTATACCCATTTGACCTTAGCAAACCCTCTATGAAATCCATAGAAATGTCGGACCAAGCTTGTTGTGGTACTGCTAGGGGTTGCAACAACCCCGCATGTAGACTTGTCTTGTACTTCATGGACTGGCAAATTTCACACTCTTTGACCAGTTTTTTGATGTCCTTCTTCATGCCCTTCCACCAAAAATCTCTCTTGGAACGTTGATAAGTTTTTAAATACCCTGAATGACCCCCTAAGGGGCTGTCATGAATATGCTACATGACTTTAGCCTTAAAGAATCGGTCGCAATAACAATCATCCCCTTCTTCAAAATGATGCATTGCTGCCATTGGAAGCCTTCGGGATAAATAGTGCCATCTTTCAATTTACATAGGAGGTCCTTTAGTTCATGGGACCTTTCGTAGCTTGACTTGAGTTCCTCTACCTCTTCGGGTGTTGGAAATGAAATCATAGCTAAAGTGTCTTCTTCTGTGACTTCCTCTTCCTCTTTCCTTGACAATGCATCTGCCACCACGTTTTCTTTTCCCTTTTTATACAAAATTGCAAAATCATACTCCATCAATTTACTCACCCATATTTGTTGGGCCAAGGTACCCACCCACTAGTCCAAGAGAAACTTAAGAGCTTGTTGGTCGGTTTTTACTACGAAAGCCCTCCCAAGCAAGTAGTGTCACCATTTCCTCACCACGGTTACCAATGCCAACAACTCATTCTCATAGGTGGAGAGAAGGAGGGCCTTGCTCATATATGTAATGGGCTATCCGATTTGCATCAAAACTGCCCCCATACCCCTATCGCTTGCATCACATTCAATTGTAAAAGGTAACGAAAAATCTGGAAGTCTAAGGACCGGAGGTTGTGTCACAGCCCTCTTGAGGTTGTTAAAGGCCTCTATAGCTACCCCATTCCACAAAAAAAAGCATTTTTCTTGAGCAAATCTATCAAAAGTGCAACAATCACCCCATATTCCTTAATAAACTTATGATAGTACTCCGTTAGACCCAAAAATCCCTTTAGGGACTTCACGTTGACTGGAGTGGGCCATTTCCGTTTGAAATCCTCAAAGCAACAGTAATATTCATGACAATATTCAACAAAGTCATAGCAATGCATAAACTCTTAAGAAAATACATGGATGAATAACATACTGATCTCATTAACGAAAGCTATGATAAAGGAGATTCGAGGTCCATTCTTCCTCCAATCTCTTGCTACAAGCTACAGTACCCAAACATTCCAAAATAATCCTTCCCTATCCTTCGATAAAGACATATACCCTATTAGCTGAATGGTACACTACTAAGAAGGAAAAACGCCCCGCCGCATTACAATTTATTGCCAAGGCCCCCCGTAACGATAAGACTAGCCCACTATGTTAACAACTAGACTAATGCAGACCCATTGTCCTGCATTCTACGTCGGCCCAGCTTCCTGGAGCCTCTTATTTGAAACGGTGCAATTCCCCCATTGAAATGGCATCGTCTTGAGTTAGACATTAACTTAACTTCAGTTCACTTGTAATTGTATTTGTCGAGCTTCGCTTCGGTTCTAGACCTTTAAGAGCATCCTCATTGGTCTCATCTTTTTTTTTTATCATTAAAATGGTACTTTTTGCACACATACCAAAAAAATAATGTCATATTTGATCAAATATGACTAAAAGAAAGTGTGGAAAATAATATAAAGATACTTTTTGCTTATTTTTTGTTTAACTTTTGAATAGTAAATCATCAAATAAAAAGTACACTTTTGATGAAAAAAAAAGATGAGGCCACTGAGGATGCTCTAACACTTTGCACCCTTGCATCGGCGATCTAGGGTTCCTAATAAGATAAAAGTCCAAAGTCAAGTAAGTCTTGCAACTCTTTATGCATGCTTTCCCTCTTCTAGATTCGCTTTCTTGTTGTTTTTACTGGCTAAGAAATAGAAGCAGGTTGGTTTTTGATTATTCCTTTTAGTGACTTTGATGAGAGGTTCGTTGTTCCTCGTAAGCAATGTATGTTGTTGAGTCTTTGTGCTTGTTTAAGTTTGTGTCTTTTGATCGTGGGTTTGCTAATTTTTTTGTTTTGATCGTGGGGTTGCTAATTGATTTTGGAAGGATCGTTTTGATGTACTTTCTCTGTAATGTAGTTCGGTGGTATGATGGACTTCAAGGGTTTTGATAAGTAATGTGTTTGATGTTAAAAATTTAATTGCAAATGCAATATGATAAGACAGTTGAGTTATAGGGCACAACTTTAATACGGTTTTTTTCTTAATGTAATTTCTGAGAGTTTCTTTTTGGTTTTTTTTGTCCCGGGAGGGTTCAAGTTAATATTATATAACTACTATAAATTATAATATGTTAATATTATAAGAGTATATATTATATATTAATATGTTAGTATATATTATATATTAAGTATATTAATAAATTATAACTAAAAACACTATTATATTAATATAATATATATTTATATGTTAGTAAATAGTGATAAATTAGTAATAATATATTAAATAATAATAATACACTTATTACTTATAAGTTATTATTAATATTCTATATAGATATATTATAATTTATATTTTTATACTACAACTAATCAACTAATAAATAATAATATGTTAATATTATAAGAGTATATATTATATATTAATATATTAATATATATTATATATTAATATTATAATTTATATTAATATTAATATTATAATTTATATAGTATTTTTATATATACATATATAAATATATATATATATATATATATATATATGTGGGGTTTGGTCCAATCCGGTCTGGTCCAGGGGGAGAAATCCTTTGAATCGGGATTGGATCGAAATTAATCGGTCCATGTAAAATTTGGACCGAACCATTCGGTGCGGTCCGGTCTCGGTCCGAGACAACCGGTCTGGTCCACCAATCCGATCCGGTCTTTTTACAGCCCTAGAAACCAGCTCGACCATCCCCAATCGTTCCTTCAATAAAAATAACTTATAAAAAGGGTTATTTATTTACGTAAAAGTCAAAATTTGAGTTATGAAGAATTTTAGAAATTGAACAAAATATTTTTAAAATATTATTATTATTTTAAGTTTTAAAAAAATTAATTTAAAATTCAAAAAATTAATGATTTATTATATTTTATATAAAAAAATTTAAAAATTACAATAAAAAATGAAAATATATTGAAATAAGTTTAGCACATTTTTAAATGCCGAGGTAGCTTACAAAAATTCACCAATTTTTAAGTTACTTAAAAGTTAAAATAAAGCATATTCTCGTTAGCTTTGAGGAAAGCAAAGTCATTTGTTAGGCGTTTCCAACCCAATCGAGACCCAACTCTTTCTTTCTCCCCAAGCAAAATCTCCTCGTCTCTTTGTTTCCTCGACCTGTAAAGCAAATTCATTAGTTTAAAATCCATCGGAGCCGCAACCTATGATCTGTATCTTTTTTTCTTAACGGCGAAGCTGAAGATAGGAGGGACATGGGCTGGTGTGATAGAGGTGGTACTCGAGGAATGGACTGTACCCATGTTGAGGATAGCGATAGAGGTGGCAAAGCGGTCAAACTGCGGCCCCGATTGGATCAATTTAATTTGCGCAGGAAAGGTCTTGAGAGATGGCAATGGCACTGAGATGCTGGCCCAACTTGGCGTCAAGAACAACGCTAGGATTCTCGCCACTTGGGGCAACGCCGAGGAGGGAAAGTCCTTGGAGGAGGGGTTGATGGCCGAGGAGGAACGCTCTCGGAGACTCAGCCGAGTCAAGTGAGTCTTGCAACTCTTTATGCATGCTTTCCCTCTTCTAGATTCGCTTTCTTGTTGTTTTTACTTGCTAAGAAATAGAAGCAGGTTGGTTTTTGATTATTCCATTTAGTGACTTTGATGAGAGGTTCGTTGTTCCTCATAAGCAATGTATGTTGTTGAGTCTTTGTGCTTGTTTAAGTTTGTGTCTTTTGATCGTGGGTTTGCTAATTTTTTTGTTTTGATCGTGGGGTTGTTAATTGATTTTGGAAGGATCGTTTTGATGTACTTTCTCTGTAATGTAGTTCGTTGGTATGATGGATTTTAAGGGTTTTGATAAGTAATGTGTTTGATGTTAAAAATTTAATTGCAAATGCAATATGATAAGAAAGTTGAGTTATAGGGCAAAACTTTAATACGGTTTTTCTCTGAATGTAATTTCTGAGATTTTCTTTTTGGTTTTTTTCCCCTGGGGGGGGGGGGGGGGGGGGGTTCAAGTTAATGTATTTTCATCATATTCTAATTTGGTTCCACGGAATCTGTCTAAATAGAAATTCAGATTTAATTTTATTTTAGTTCAAACTGTTAGAAACACATCATTATCGGGTCTAATTCTTATTATGCTCGGCTGAGTCATTTTTTGATATCATATATGCCCTCATATAATGGCTTCAGAAAATCAGAGGAGCTGGTTAAGTGGTTATTCTAGTGCCCAATTTATATCTCTTTCTGGCGTACCAAACAGGGCCTGCTGTTTTATCATTGTTCATAAATGAAGTTTTCTATCCAAGTGAAGGGATGAGGGAGTGGTTGTTTTTCTGTAGTCTGCACATCCAACTTGGTGAAGGCATGCATGAAAAGCCCAAAAAGAGTACCAAGCAAGCAGCCATTGGATTGACCATGTTCTGTAGTTTGTTCGTAGTTGTTTTTCCAATTGGCTTCTATTCTATTATTTTATTGCTTGGTCCATGATGATTGAGATTAGTATGAATAAGGAGCAAAGGGGCTATGGAAGTTATTGATTGTTCCCTTTGAAATATAAATAGTCTGGGTTTTTATAAAGACTTGCTTTTGCACTCTTTTATCTCCACTTCTTGATCATGTGTTGACAACCAATATTTCAGAATCAAGTTGTATCCTTTGTTGCTTTTTCTAGTTTGTGCAGGCACTTGATAGATATATGTACCTTGGGAGAAGTTTATGAAGCAATCCCTACCAAAAATGAAATTAATTATCACCCCTACAATGTCATTGGGCTCTGTAGGCGCAGATGAGATCTTTTAATAAGGTTAACTATTCATCTTAGTTGGGTTTACTTATTAATGGAATAACTATTCATTTAATAGACCTGCATTGTATTCCACATGAGTGATGTCGATTGCCTTGGTAAAGGATTACTGTTTTGCTTTCATTTTAATGCTTTGCCTTTGAGTCTGTTCTTCTAACTTGATCATGGAATGTCTATCACAACAGGGCAGCTGCCACAGCACTGGCCAAAAGGCATGCAGATGGTTCACTACCAGTTGAAGACTTTTAACATAGAGGTTGAGGATCAAAGTGGACAGATTGTACAGTTGGGATCTCAAACTGATCAGCGGTGTGGAAAATAGTTAAGTTTTGCACATAGTATTTTGAAAGTGCTGTTAGATAGTGAGCATGCAGATGGTTCCCTTTCTCAGTGCTGATGATTGTAACGAACTTTCATGTCAGAATGACAACTACTAATAGAAGTGATGTTAATTAAGTTCATGACGTGAAGGAAGTTATGACGAACAATATAGAAAGTTACAATTAAACAAAGGAAGAGCTACGGAATGTTAGGAATATATAGTTTTTAATTTGGCCTCTTTAATTTTAGAGTCCCAAAAATAATATAATCTTGAAAATCCATATCATGTAATTAATTTTATTTCCTTTAGAAATATTTATTAAAAGCTATCATTTTATTTTATTTTAAAACTCTATTTATTTAGATGAATTTAATTATCTTATAAATACTTAATTAAAGCTCATCGTTTTATTTTATAATGAAATATTTTGATTTTGGATCAAGGAAATAAATTCGAATTTTAAAACTTAGTCCCATTCCATTTTCTATTTTCATTTATCTACTTATAATTTCTTTAGTTTCTTTTTGGGGACGAAATAAAAATCATCCCAAAGAATGAGTTGTAGGGTCCAAATTCAAACTCCATCCCAAAAAAACAATGGAAGTCGTCAACTTATCGAATAGTAGATTTTTTGTCCAAAAGGTATAAACTTTTTGAACGGATATTAAATAGGATCGAATAAGGAATTGGCGGGTTAATTCACTAAATTAAGCGGGGTATTGATTTACCATTCGAACAAATTATTACACCGTTCGAATGTATAGGCTAATCGCTGTTAGAATGCAAAATAAAAGGTTCAAACAGATATTTATTGCAGAAATGGTTGACAGGAATGGAAAAATGTTTTACCGCCTATACATACGTTGGAATGAAAGACAAGATTTTTACAACTTTTGATGACACCACAATACCTTACCTAATTATGGAGAAATATCATAAAAATTTAAAAATTTATAATATATTTAATATAAAAAATGAAATATATGAAAGAACACGTCTCTTTGTAGGAGACTTAAGGGTGGCTTACGTGACACACTCTTTTAATATATATTATTTATTTATTTATTTTAATAGTTTTATATTTATATTAAAACTCTTGGTAATTAAAAATAGAGATACTACTCATTTAAAAGTTAAAAGTTATATTTCTTGATGAAATGAAACAACACTTAGTAAAAAGGGGTCTTGGTCTATCTATAAATAGGGTCTGTGATTCTCCATCAGTCACATCCATCAATATAAAAAAAGATAGATTGAAAACCTCTCTCCTATACTCTCCATATTTTAATTTGTGAGAGTTTACAATCAAGAAGCAATCAATTCCTACACATACTTGATCAATAATGGCCAGAAGTAAGTATTCTAACGATTATTTTATTATGAAATGTTTCTCCCAAATTTTAACATTAGTAGTATTAGAGCAATCTTTTGTGTCATGTTATTTAGTATGAATTTTAATTCTTACGTGCATTGTTTATTAGTGAAAAAACATTGATTAAAATATATTATAGTTCATTCATTGAAATATGAACAGTGACTATACGGAGTCTATCTGCGTATGCGAAAGTTTTTCGAAAATGGACTTGATTCTTGAATCCAGCGGAACGGCCACGGATTTAAACTTTGAAATCAAAATCGCTTCATTTTTGTTTAAAACCAGCGAAAGTAATATCTTTTGATACCAAAAGTCATCTCTTTTCATTTTGAAGAGGATTTCACTCTTTTTTAAAATGGTTTTCATTTCAGAGATATCAGAGCACTCTCATTAGCTTAGGTAAATTTATCTTCAAATTTTAGCTAATATCCTACTATTTTAGCTAATATATTACTATTTTACATTTGTCCAATCAATTTAAATTTAATGTGCACATTAGATTAACCATTTATTTTCTATATAATAATAAAATATTATAAAATTAATATTCTTTCACTTTTGTTGAATAAAATAATAATATTTTAATTTGAATTCAAGGTACTCTAGTATTTTATTAGATAGAATAATAATATTTTAATTTTTAGCTAAGTAACTATTCAGTTTCCATTTTTGGAGAATTACTATTCACATTAGTTAAATATTTTTGAATTTGACTAACCCAATGTAGTCATTTTTTTGTTAAAATCTTTTAAATTTTAACCAAGTATCTTATTTGGTCAAGTCAATGAGAGTGCTCTCAGAATATTTTTTTAGAGAAGTAGTAGTTTTCTCATATTAAAATAGTTATTTTTCAAGATAAAATGTTTTTAAATTTACTGAGGTAGCGATTTTCTCTTGATTTTCGGTTGCGGTAGTTTGATTGTCCAATCAGTTTAAATCTGCATGAAATTTGGGCGTTTAGTTTCATTAAAAAAAAAAAATTTATTATTAAAACACACGATTTGGTGTTATATATATAATGTAATTTGGCCATTTGGATCATGGCTGGATGCTGCACGTATACATATAAAGGGTCTTGTCTCTTTTCATGCTTGGATGCCGCAAGACACAATGACACCACCATACATATATATGCTTGTTTACTGCATATTTTTTATTACGGCATATAAATCATCTAATGGGCCAATACCTTGTGACCAGATTATTTGGTTGATGCTCGATTATTTGATGAAATAATATCATTATAGATGAATATATTGTTATGTTGTCATGATTTTATTTATTTATTTGTGATGCTATATTAGAATAATATTATTGTGTATTGAGAATGGCCACAACATCTCGTAACATTATACTATTTTAATATATTTGATTGTATGACTTTATAATGGCATTTTAAATTGTAATTAAATCATTATAATAATTATTTGGCCCTACAAGGAGGTAATTATTATAAAAGATGATGATTTAATTGGAATAAAATAGTAAAAAGATATTAGAAAAAAGATATTTCTTATACCCACAGGTGTGAAATTTCTTTTTCTTAGATATTTATAAATATTTAATAAATAAATTTTGTCTATTTGTCTTTAGTGTTGCAAGAAACAAATATTAATGAAATTAGCTAGAGCATCCAAAACCTATTTTAAAGATAATTAAGTAGCATGATCAGTGGGTGCTCTGGTTGTTTGGAGGCAGAGGAAAATCCTCTTTTCCAACTCAAAGCCTCCGTCAACTACCCAAATCAATATTTTTCACCTTCTTCCAACTCTATCAACGAAGGAAAATACTATCTTTGCTTGCAATGAAAGAATGAAAATATGAAGCTAATAATATCAAAGGTAAGTCTCAATAATAAATTGCTCTTTTCATTGTAAAAAAAGGCAATATAAAATCACTTAAAATTTGCCAGTTTTCCCTTCTCATAAACATATTCAATTATAGTAACCCATATGATTAATCCTAGACCTGTTCATTATAGTAACTAAATTTTGTCTATTTGTTTTTATTGTTGCAAGAAACAAATCATGAAATTAGCTAGAGCATCCAAAACCTATTTTCAAGATAATTAATTAAGTAGCCTGATCGATCACTCATTTAAGGGCGACTTGGCCTTGGATTAAAAGTTGGTCCAAATATATGTTTATACATATGGAGCGTGGCATCAAATAGACATTGGTTTCAAATCATTGGACACACTCCCATATAAACCAATTATTACATGGACAATTTGTTGTATTTAAGAATTTATTGTACATAACTTTGGATATATATTGAAAAATCACATGTGCAGATTTTTAAGTGTTGTCTGGTTTGAGCAAGCTGGAAGAGCTTTACTTGGATGAGTAAGCTAGAGGAGCTTTGGTTGGATGGTAATGACATCACAGACATGAGATTCATTTGTAAGATTGCATCGCTCAAGATACTATATCTTACAAAGGCTCAGTTGAATATTGGGGGAATTAATAAATAGGTAAGTCTCAAAGTTCAATTACTTATCAATTTGCCACCCTAATATCCAGGGTATTGCTTCATATGCTATAAGGTGATACTACTGATTCTTAATAATTTCAATGCACATGATAAATATCTAAAAGCGTGTGTTATTGTTTTTATATTAGAGCTTGGAAAACTAAAGAGCCTACAGGAGTTGTATTTGGATTATTCATCCATTGACAAAAGCTTTCTTCATAAAGTTGGAGTGATTACTTCTCTGAATGTACTTTCAATGAGTTATTGTGGACTCAATGGCAGCTTACCCAACCAAGGTAGAAACTTGTTTTTTCCAAAATGTGTTGCTGGTCGTAAACAAGGTGATCTCAATAGCATAATTAAAAATCTATTTATTTTACAGGTTGGTGTGAACTTAAGAATCTACAAGAGTTGGACCTTCATCACAATAACTTTGAAGGGAAATTACCTTCATGTTCGGCAAACATGACAGCGCTTCGACTCTTGGATCTCGAAT
Source organism: Platycarya longipes (assembly GCA_036559045.1). Taxonomy (NCBI): domain Eukaryota; kingdom Viridiplantae; phylum Streptophyta; class Magnoliopsida; order Fagales; family Juglandaceae; genus Platycarya; species Platycarya longipes. The sequence goes on from CM071792.1 coordinate 3,326,117, forward strand.
TCAATAACTTCAATGGAAGCATTTCTCACTCTCTCATGTCAAGTTTGCAATCACTTGAGTACCTTCTTTTGTCCTATAACCACTTCAACCCAATTCCAATGTCCTCCTTTTTTAATCTCTCGAAGATGAAGATATTCCAAAGTAATAACAACACACTTGTTGATGAAACAGAGCTCAAAGTTGGACTCCATACTTTCAATTGAAGGTTCTGTCGTTTTCAAGTTGCCTTGCTAGAAGACCCAGTAGAACGATTTCCAGATTCCTTCATTACCAATTCAAGTTACAAGAAATTGATCTCTCCCACAACAATTTGGTGGGAGATTTTCCCACTGGGTTGCTAGAAAACAATACGAGTTTGAAGACTCTTAATTTAAGGAATAACACTTTCACAAGCACTTTCCAACTACCACATCGTCCTAACTCCCATATTCAAAAAATAGATATTTCGAATAATGATCTAGGAGGTTCGATCCCAACAAACTTGGGTTTTGTTTTTCCAAATTTAGTGCACTTGAACATGTCTCAAAATGCATTTGTAGGCATAATTCCAGCTTCTTTAGGTAATTTAGTTTCCTTGTTGACTTTGGACTTGTCCAGAAATAATCTATCCGGAACAATACCAGACCATTTGGCAATGGGTTGCTCCAGTTTGGAATACCTCAAATTGTCAAATAATAATTTAATTGGCCACTTATTTCCTGCTAAAAACAATATATCTTTCCTTTATTTTTTATATTTGGACAACAATCAATTTTCCGGAAAGATCCCAAATAGCTTATCCAGTAGTGCTGACTTGGTTGGATTTGATTTTAGCAACAACTCTTTGTCAGGCATGCTTCCAAGATGGATTGGCAACATGACCCGCTTGGTTGGAATTGTGATGGCCAAAAACCAACTTGAAGGTCCTATTCCGATTGAGTTATGCAAAGTCCAATACATTAGATTTCTTGACCTTTTCGAGAATAATTTGTCTGGCTCCATACCATCGTGCTTCAATTCATTGGACATTAAACATGTCCATTGGGGAAAAAATAGGCTGAGTGGTCCCATTACAAGTGCATTCAAGAATAGCTCTTCTTTGGTAACATTAGATCTTAGAGATAACCACTTGACTGGTAACATTCTAGACTGGATCGGAAACCTCTCATCATTGAGCATCTTCCTCTTGAAATCTAATCACTTACAAGGAAGGATTCCAATTCAAATATGCCTTCTTGGAAACTTAACCAACCTGGATCTTTCAAATAACAATTTTACTCGTTCAATTCCTCATTGCTTGAGCAACATTAGTTTTGGGGCAACTAACCTGAAATCCGATCTAGGAAGTATAGAGGGATTTGGTTTTAACATTATTGAAGTATCAACATACATCGAGGCAAGGATATATATAAGGAGTGAAACTGATTATTCTAGTATGTTCATGAATGTGGATGCTCGACAGGAAGTAGAGTTCACAACAAAGAGCAGACTCTTATATGCGTAATATCCTCAGTTATATGTCCGGCATAGACCTCTCATTCAATTATTTATCAGGTGAAATCCCACTTGAGATTGGAAACTTGAGCAACATTCGTGTGCTGAACTTGTCGCACAACAATCTAATTGGATCAATTCCCACAACATTCTCGAAACTAAAAGTAATAGAGAGCTTGTTGCTGTCAAATATTTTTTTCCTCACAGAAATCTGTTTGAAAGCTTCTATCTAGTTTGACTTTTTCTATATGCTAGTGTAAGTTGGCCGATCTCTTTGTTGCATGCAGCCTGGACCTCTGTTTTAAAGAACAGGGAATGTAAAAGCTGAGACATGTTAGTAAAGTTGGACCTCTGTTTTTTAACAAGCTTGGATTTGATGAGGCTTTCAATTATAAAGAAGAGCATGACTTTGATGCAGCTCTGAAAAGGTTAGTACTATACAATTTGCATCTAAACAGCAGTCAGAAACAAAGATGTTTTTATGTAGATTCTCCATATTTATCTCTATACTTAAATAAATGAACTGTATGTGAAGAATCTGATATTTCTGTAGTTCATTTCCAAACATCATTTTTTTTTAAACATCAACTTAGTTGTTAGTTGGCTTTTTTTTTTTTTTTTTTCTGGGTTGTTAGTTGGCTTATAGCATTAACATGCTCTACTTCATTATTCGATAGTTTCAATATTTTCGTCAAATTTGATTTGATGATAACATCCTTTCAAATCGCAATTGAAGGTCGAGTAATGCATGAAGTTTCAATTGGCTCAAGAGAAGAGGCTGCAAAATGCATGTAGAAGGTCCTGAGGCAAACAGTCATGGTTTCAAGTGCAAGGCAGGCTGTCTCTGGTCTACTAACTGTCGGTGCAGTTAACGCTGTTAGATATCTTTCTAACAAAATGTGAAAGGCTTGGAAATCCTTGAGATGGGGCTACCTTTGATTTTTATGAGAAATTTTATTTATCAACCTCTCAAGCCTATTCCTTTGTGGCTGGCCCCTGCACTTTATGGTAGAGTTATGCTAAATAACGACAATTAATCACTGTTTGTACATGATTTTTGTTCGTAAAAGTTTGAGATAAATGAAAAACTTTTATTTTCTTTGAGTTGGGAATCTTTATATTTAACCATATATATACGATTAAATAATTCAATATAGCCCAGAAAAATCTGTCCAACCAGTTTCATGATTAAAATAAAAAATAGCCCAGGGTTGGCGAATTAAAATCGCCTTTTAAACGCAAAATCTATTGAATGAATATTTTTTATGGCGAAAATTTACCTTATTTGCGGCGAAAAATAGTCGCCGCAAAAATATTAATATTTCTAGATTTTTGCCGCAGATAATGTATTTTGGCTCAAAACTAACGGCGACATTGGGGCGATCAGTTCTAGCCGCAACCACATTTTCCGGCGACTTATGGACCTTTTCCAGTGAATTTTGGTCGCTGCAAATAGTGCTTTTTCTTGTAGATTACATCGTTCGAATGTCAAGGTTAATCGTTGTTTGAATGTAAAATCATGAGATCGAATGGAAATTAATTGCAGAAATCTTTCCAAACATAATAAAATAAACTTTCAAACGAATATTATATAGGATCGAACGAGAAATTGGCAGGTTAACTCACTAAATTTAGCGAGACCTTGACTTGTCATTCGAATAAATTATTACACCGTTTGAATGTCTAGATTAATCGTTGCTCCAACGGAAAATAAAATGTTCCAACAGAAATTTATTGGAGAAATATTTGGCTAGAATGGAAAAATGTTTGAATGCTTATATTCTTCTATGTCATTCCTGGGTACCTTGTACTTAAGATTTTGTTTAGACTCTAACTCGGCATGTCTCTAGAGCCGAGTACTAATGGTCAACTGAGTGAGAGAGAGATGGTAGCAATGATCAGAAAATCATTAAAGCCCAATAAATTTGTCTGAGTTGGCAATAAGAGTAAAAGATCGGTAGGCTGTATTCGTTTATCGTTTGTCCATTGGTGAAGAAATTGGTTTGAAGGAATTGATATAATGGTCGGATTAGATGAATCTTTTTAAGTGTTATATATCAAGTGATGTTTTGTTTCAATAGTGACCAACATATGTATCATGTATTTGATTTATAGTTGATCCGCTCTATGTATATTAATTAAACCCAAGGCTATTCCAATGCTAATCCTCTGAATATGTAATAACGGTTTATCCATGTTAGAAACATTTTTATTCATTTGTTTCTCTTTTATTTCTCAAAACTCAATAAAATATCTTAACTTCCCTGTTTGGATGTTCAAAAAATCCTATTTTCAAATGAACAAATACTAATATCAGTTAATAGTTACCTATTTCCATGCCAAGATTGTTCTCAATCCAATTATATACACCTCTCGATTTTCACTACAACATAATTGCTGATTTTGTGAGTACTATAAATGATTTGGCCACTGTTTTTTGTTTGTCTGCAGTCATTCATAATACCGTCTTACACCATTGCAGTAGGGACCAATCTGAGTCAATTCACATGCATGGGAAGATTTTCAGCCGTGTCATTCTTGGGTACCTTGTACTTAAGATTTTGTTTAGAACTTTTGAAACATAGAACACCAAAGCAGAGGATTTCATCATCAATTTTTAGTAGCCAAAGGTTTGAGGTTCGGATTCTCAATCTTTGATTATAGCAATTTTTTTTTTAATTTTTTTCTTGGGTATTCCAGTTTAGATATTGGTTTTGATTTCAATTTTTTATGATCATGTTAAACAAACTATCCACGGTATGTATCTACTTCTACAAATTCTGTTTTTCTCACTATCACCTGGACCTTCACTTTGCTGCACCTAGGATGACACTTAACATATTGCTGCTTTTCTAATTGTAACTCCTAAAACCAATACCCTAGTACCAGCATAGATAGAACATAATTTTGAAAAAGAAGAAGAGAAACTAATTCCTTAGGGAAACTTGATGTACCTATGTGGTATTAAGGAAGATCAATCAAAAGTCAAACAACAAATACAAAGCCAAGAATCAAGCTCCAAATCATTCCAGAAATCACGCTGCACATAATATTTGCTGCTTATTTCATATCAATTGTACATTTATTTCATATCCTTTGTAATTTTGCAACAGCTGTAATTATTTCCTAAATTAGCCTAGAATAGCGTAGAACAAACTTGTATATAATATACTGTGCACAGTCAATGAAAGTAGAGGAAAATTTCCGTTGAAAACCATTCCATTATGTTCTGTTTTTCTATATGGTATCAGAAGAACAAAACTCTAACGAGTCTACCATCCTACCTCTAGAAATGTCGTCTTCCCCCCAACCCCAATCCCCAACCGAAACACCATTGGTTGCTCTCAATATTACTTCTCAAATCAATAAGAAATTAACTCCCTCCACCTTTCCCCAATGGCGTGCCCAATTTGAAGCTCTTCTCATTGGGTATGACCTAATGAATTATGTCACTGGAACCTTGGTATGCCCATCATCTGATGGCACACCACCCTTTGTTCTGCGCAAAAACCACTGGGTTCAGCAGGACAAATTGATTCTTAGTGCCATCCTTGCCTCCACATCTCCCAACATTACTCCCCTTATAGCCACCGCAAAAACCTCACAAGAGGCATGGAAGAAATTGAAAACCTTGTATGCCAGCAAATCAAGAACACGTGCTATGCAATTGAAGGAGGAGCTCACCTTAATCCAACGAGGAAATCGGTCCATCACCGATTATTTGCATGCTGTGAAGGCTTTGGCAGATGAAATTGCCATAATTGATCATACAATTTCGGATGATGACCTAACCCTGAATGTGTTGAATGGGTTAGGTACCGACTTTAGAGAAATCGCAGCACCAATCAGGGCTCGGGAGAAATCCCTTGCCTTTGAGGAACTACATGATCTCCTATTCGGTCATGAGAATTACTTGCGCCGGGTCGAGACAGCTACTCAGCAATTGGTAGCCTCTGCAAACTACTCCAAGAAGAAGACGACCCCCTCTGGAGATCAACACCGACGCTTCAAAACTGGGCCCTCATTTAACAAGAAGTTAGTCCAAGCCCGCAATAACACTCAACAGGATGGAAAACGTGGTCATGGGTCAGGCAGGCCCAATAATAATCAACGCCCCTACAAACCCAAATGCCAACTTTGTGAGCAGTTGGGCCATACGGCCAAGACTTGTCCCAAGCTGAAGTCCACGGATTTTTCAGCAAATTGTGCCACCACTTCTTTAGGGAATAAACACAAATGGCTTCTCAATTCCGTTGTCTCTCATAATATCACTGGTGATCTCTGAAATTTGTCCATTTACTCCAAATATGATGGCACTGACGAAGTTGTCCTGGGTGACGGTTTAGGTTTAACTATCTCACACGTTGGTTCCTTAGCTATATCAAAAAAAAAAAATCCGTGGACTTCATTTTACGTGATACACTCTGTGTTCTCACTATCAAAAAAAAAAAAAAAAATTATGTTCATCATTTTACTTTGCAAAATAATGTGTATATTAAATTTCATCCATCCTATTTTCTTGTGAAGGAATCAACCACGAGGGCAATCCGACTAAGAGGTTCATGTGAAAATGGTGTCTACACTTTTTGGGATTCACTAGTGGGCAACTCTTCCAAAATAATGGCAAATGTGCATGAAAGGACATCACTTGATGGATGGCACAAACGGCTTGGACATCCCTCTCTTAAAATTGTTCAAAATCTTGTATCTACTTTCTCCCTTCTCACAACCAATAATAAACATTTTTCTTTATGTAGTTCTTGTTCTATCAATAAAGCGCATCAACAAGAATTTAGAACCACTAGTCTTCAAAGTCATGCTCCACTTGATATTATTTATGCTGATGTTTGGGGACCTGCACATATAATCGGACTAGATGGTTCACGCTACTATCTCATTTTTGTAGACCATTACACTAAATGTATATGGTTTTTCTCAATGGCTATAAAATCCAAGACTCAAGCATCTTTCCTCAATTCAAAAAACTTGTTGAAAATCAGTTTCAAAAAATCATAAAAAGTCTTTACTCTGACAATGGTGGTGAATTTGTTACTCACTCCCTTCTCTACAACAAATCACCATTTGAAAAACTTTTTGGCCAAACACCTAATTATCTCAAATTAAAAAAAAAAAATTGGTTCTCTTTGCTATCCTCTTACAAAGCCTTATAACACATAAATTGCAGCCAAAATACATTTTCTACAATTTTTTGGGCTACTCACAGATCCAAAATGCCTATATTTGTATGGCCCCAAAAACCTAAAAAATTTACACTTCACGACAAGTTATCTTTGATGAGGCCCACGGTTATCCTCCCACACCCGAAGCCCAAAATCAAACCCAGCACAACCTCAACCCATCGCATATGTGCCCTAATTCCCTTTCAGTACCTTCATCCCCTCATGTGCGTGTTCCTGCCGTGCGTGTCCCTCTGCAAGTAACCTCGATGCCATGGCCAGAGGAGCAGCCATCACCATAGGTGTCTCCAGATGGTGTTCCAGCCGCGATCGCTGAACCTCCAGGTATCCCTTGTTCCTCCTCTTTTCCTTTTCACTCATCGTTTAATCCTTCTGTTGATTCTCTTAATGATGAACATGCTTTGCCTGAAAACCCAGGAACTTCTTCACCAAATCACACCCACACACTCACCTCTTCCAGCTTAGGTCAACCCGAAACCACAAAATCCTCACAAATTGAATCCGAACCCCATCGTGTTCATCAGATGATCACATGGTCGATGAACAACATCTTTAAACCCAAACAGTTGAATTTGATTTCCAAACATTTTCTACCTGAGTCCATTGAACCAACGTGTGTCACACAAGCTGTGAATCATCCTCAGTGGCGTGAGGCAATGTCCAATGAGCTTACAGCTTTGATGAGGCATGGAACATGGGAGTTGGCTCCATTACCTCCAACGTGCAAACCTGTAGGCTGCAAATGGGTATTTCGAGTGAAAAGGAAACCAGATGAGTCTGTGGATAAGTTTAAGGCCCGACTTATTGCCAAAGAGTATAACCAACGCCCTCGCCTAGACTATAAAGAAACTTTTAGCCTAATGGTCAAACCTACCACAATCCGATCTGTTCTAAGCATAGATGTTATGAATAAGTGGAGATTAAGACAAATGGACGTCAATAATGATTTTTTGCATGGAAATTTAACCGAGACGGTTTATATATTGCAACCTCTTGGCTTCAAAGATGAGTCTAATCCCAATTATGTATGCAAATTGAGGAAAGTAATATATGGGCTCAAGTAAGCTCCTAGGGCCTGGTATACAGCCCTAAAAAATGCACTGCTGGAATTTGGCTTTCAAAACTATAAAGCTGACTCATTCCTGTTCTTCTACAATAATGACTCAATCACCTGTTATCTTTTGGTGTATGTTGATGACCTAGTTATTATAGGAAGTGACTCTACCTTTGTGGATTTTATTATAAATAAATTGAGTGAAAAATTCTCTCTAAATGGGTATTCTAAGTTACTTTCTTGAGGTGGAAGTTATACCTACACAGGCTGGTATTTTCCTATCACAACACAAGTGCATCAGAGATTTACTGTCCAGCAGCAATATGAGTGGTGCCAAGGAAGTTGCAACTCCTATGTCAACAACAATTTCACTAAACTTGGCTGATGGTACTGCACTGGTTGATGACACAGAATTTCAGCATATCATTGGAAGCCTCCAATACCTCTCCTTGACACGCCCGGACATCTCATTTGCTGTCAATAAATTGTTGCAATTTATGCATAGGCCAACCACAACTCACTGGACAACAACCAAGCGACTACTTCGATACTTGAAACAAACCATCTTCTTTGGAATTCAGATTAATCAAAGTTCAAATTCAGCTTTAACAACATTTTCTAATGCAGGCTGGGCTGGAAATGTGCATGACCGGAAATCTACATCCGCCTACATATGTTTCCTTGGTTCAAATCCTATCTCTTGGAGCTCAAAGAAACAATAAGCGGTTGCACGATCCTCAACAGAAGCTGAAGATTGAGCTCTTGCCAATGCAGCCTCAAAAACAATGTGGCTTAAACCTCTATTTGAGGAGATTGGTTTCAAACTCACAGCTCCACCATTGTTGCTATGTGACAATCTTGGAGCCACACACTTAAGCTTCAATCCAATTCAACATTCAAGGATGAAACACATTCAAATTGATTTGCATTTTATCAGAGAACTGGTTCAAAGTGGTTCACTACAAGTTAGACACGTCCATACTCAAGATCAGCTGGCTGATTTACTAACTAAGGCTTTGTCAAAACAACGAACAGAATTTCTGTGTAACAAGATTGGACTTGCCGAAAATCAAAAGTCAAACAGCAAATACAAAGCCAAGAATCAAGCTCCAAATCATTCCAGAAATCACGCTGCACATAATATTTGCTGCTTATTTCATATCAATTGTACATTTATTTCATATCCTTTGTAATTTTGCAACAACTGTAATTGTTTCCTAAATTAGCCTAGAATAGCGTAGAACAAACTTGTATATAATATACTGTGCACAGTCAATGAAAGTAGAGGAAAACTTCCATTGAAAACCATTCTATTGTGTTCTGTTTTTCTATATGTGGGAACTGATGATGCAGTCCTCCTAGTTGAAGTTCGCATTGTCAAATATATCAGATTCATTTAACATCATAATTCAACAATTAATGAGTTTGTCTACTAATAATGATGATCATATGAGCCAAGCATTCAGCCATACTCTTAATTATAACTGCTGCTCCCTGCTTTTAGCTCAAAGATCAAAGAACTTGTCCACCTTTGACCTTTGGTCTGCCTTTGTGAACAGAAGACAATCTTGTGTCTCTAAAACCCTTGTATGGTCTGGCTAAATGACTGACTTCTTTAGTTGAGAAACCTCTCAGGAGTTTTCTTTTGTAATTTATTGACATCTCTGTTTCTAGCTAGATGACTTTCTTGCAGGCATCTTTTTTGTACTTGGACTGTGCTCTTTATGCGCTTTCAAAATGAAATTCTTTTTACTTGTCCAAAAAACAAAAAAAAAAAAAAAAAGTAGATGTACAAGAGGTAACTTCTAAACTGTTAGTTAGATAATTCAAAATAAGATTTCTTTTTGGTTCTTGTTTGCTCAAATGAAGTAAGATCTAGTCACACATGAGATTCCTAAATTTGAAGTAGATCATTAATTAAAGTTCTTTGTAGCATGTTGTTGAAGGTTCAGGGATTTAGATGCTTTATTTTTGTAGCAGAAAATGTGGACTCTGACCAAGGTTTTATCAAGTATTTTTTTAGTTTTAGTTTAAGGAGAGAGATTTCAATTAAATAGGATGTCGTCCTCTTGATAGTAAAATATAACAAGAGATTGTCTAGGCATTTGTGGCGTTTTCCCCTTTCAAGTTTTAGCTTTCAACGATTTATTTGCCAATTATTGGGTATGAAAAAAATATATAATTGGATGTTGAATGTGATTCATTGATTTTGTTTATAAATAAAACCTCCTGAGTTGAGCATAGAACACCAACTAGTACTGCTTGGTTCGAATTACTCTGAAAGCTAGCATTCCCAGCAGAATCACAACCTGACCTTTTGATAAAAGCCCCTCGATCACTAGCTCCATGTCTTTGACAAACCGATCGAGATGGCTGGCCGGGAAGTTGAAAATAATGCCATTTCCGACCAACCCCAAATAAGAAGTACTATTGTGGATTTTGATCCTCCAAAGAAACCCAGGAGGAACATGTACGCTATTGCTTGTTCTGTTTTGGCCTCCATGACACCCGTCTTACTAGGTTATGGTTAGTTAATTAGTATACCTTTCACCTCTTAGTACTGTATATTTCTAGTATCCCTTTTAATCTGCTCATGCTTTTCCATTCATTGGTACTGGTTGATTACAAATTACAAGGAGTTTTTTTGGAAATAAATTTGTTTCCTTTATTACAGAGAGAGATAAATAATGGAGGCCACTAATACATCCTAAATTAAACACGTATAAGTAATTCTTCAGGGATTTTTTCTATAATCTTTTAAGCATGATTTGATTATTGCATGGTCTATCAATGTTTTAAAGGGATATCTATTGGCTCTTATTTGATTGATATTTCTTATCTATAGTTTGTGGTCATGGTCGTGGAATGCTTATGGTCGTGAAGCTGCTGGATTTGCCGGGATTTTCTTGTACATGTGGTTCGTTTTTCACTTAGAGATGAGAAGGAATTCGTTAAATAAACTCATGAAAGGACTGCTCAAGTCAAAGATCTTTGCTAGCTTGTGGTCTAGCAAAGGGGAAAATGCTAACAATAGTGGCTTGTATTCATCAGATAGTCTTGGTTCTGCAAATTCAGAGGAAGTAAAATCAACGCCTCCTAGAAATTGGAGGCAGTTTGTATCTTAGATACAATTAAAAGAAATAAGTGTTGGTAGGCTCTTTTGAGCCTTTTACTTTTCTTAATGACGTTATCAAACTTCAAAAGCAGTGCTTATTATTTATAGATTTTATAAACTTAAAAAATGAAGTACATATAGATTTTAGATGAGGAGTTCAGAGTTTGTTTTGTTGAAAAATTTACTGTTAGCCAAGAAAATTTTTATCTGCTAGGAATGAAACCCATAAAATTTCAATTAATTCTTGAGTGTTTGTGAGAAAAAGACACATTTTAGTTGCTATGAAGAAGGAAAAGTCATTTGATATGAGTGGATAAAAATCAATATAATTAAAAAAAAAAAAAAAAAAAAAAATTATGAACAGCAATACAGATACAGTTGTGGCGAATTTTTATACTTTTTGCAGCGACTAAAGGTCGCCGAAAATAGTGAAATATTTCTGTCAATTACTACACTAACTGGGATAAATCCTTCACGGCTCAAAATTTCAAGCGATTTCTGGGCAGCTATTTCTAACCAGAAATATGTTTTCAAGGTAAAAATGAGATTATTTTCGGTGACTTTTGGTCGTTGAAAATAATTAGATTATAATTTGTTGTAGTATCACCAAGTGGCATGGGGTCTTTAGGAAAAGATCCGCCTTATTTTGATGTTTGTGTGTTATTTAAAATATGAAAGGGGAAAAAAAATGAATACAAAAGCAGTTGAAGCAATAAACTATGGGAAAGATAATTATGTAGGTGCAGCTTAGTCACCTGAATGGTAGCCTTCTTCTTGGTTCAGAGTTATAGGATATATAATTAATTGTTAGTATTGGCTAAACTCCGTTTCAAAACAATGGATAACGTTGTTTGTGTTTTGGGTTTGGGTTGATAGGTGATATTTATGATTTATCTATAAAGATAATGGGTAAATTTAGGTTGATAAGAGATCAAGTTTGTCTATCAATACTCTAGCCCCTATTTGTTGAAATAAATTTGAGTATTAAATGAAGATGGAGGTTTGAAGATTTGAAAATTCGAAATTTGGATAATCATACAGGAAGATTAATTGGGTATGAAAATATCGAGCTTGAAGTCTCGACATTGATAGCATTGGATTACCTCAAGAAGGTAGGTTAGTGCAAATATGGCGAAAAAATATGAAGATTCCCCAAGTTGGTCTAGGAAAAAAGGCGAAGGCAAAAAATAGTGAAGTAAAAGGAAAGATTCCTCAATTAAGAAAGGAAAGGTCAGGATTCTCTAGTTGGGGAAGAAAGGTCGGGATTCCTCAATTTAGAGAGGAAGAAAGGCCGGGATTTCTCAGTTGGGTGAGGAAACAAGGGCGACATTGCACACGCGTTAGTATTTTAGCTATAACTTTGATTACTAATATCAAAATCGCAAGCAAAATCCTAATTCGAAAAGCTTTTTCAACACGAACGTCATTGTCATGCAACAACTCTATGCCTAGTGGTCCTACTCTAGATTTTATTTTAGCGAGATATCAATCATTCCTACATTTTATTATTTATCCATAATTGGAATTTTACTTCTTTCCCGTAATTATTTACGTTCAGTTTGTGGATTCATAAGATATATTTGATTTATACAAACAAATACAAAAAAGGCTTAATTTCAGACGTTATCTCAAAGTTTTCTCTTTGTTTGTTTGTTTTTTTTTTAATCTCTAACTTTTATTATTTAGCCAATCGTGAGAACAATCATCGTCAGATAAAAGCATGACTTACGGAATTTTGAAGAAAAGTTAGAGCATCATGTTTAAGTAAAGAGATGTGATGGGAATTCTGTGAATAGTGATGAAATAAATTGAGCCAACATGTTTTATTTGATTTTAGAAAACGAGAGAGATAAAGTTGAGTAAAAATATTAAAATAAGTTAAAAGGTTGTTAGAATAGTTTTTTTAAAATTTGAAAATTTTAATATTATTATTTTTATTTGATGGACATTTTTTTCATATATTATTTTTTTATTTGAAAAGTTAAAAGGTCAACTTCCTTTGCTTTCAAGGTGGGTGAACGAGGAATGATGAATCTCTTAACATTTTTATATATCTCAAATTGAAGTAGGATCTGGGCCGCATAATTCTAAAATTCTAATATCATCTCATTGCCGTGATGAAAACAGTCAACCAGAGCTACCTCTCTTTGTCCAAAACAGTCGAGGACTCAAAAGCTACCTCTCTTTGTCCGATATCTCTATCTCCATTATGACTGAGTCAAGGTCTTCTACTCAAATATTAATCATGCAACCGTGAAAACTACGGCCCGCTAAGTGCTACATTTAAGGACATGTCATCAATTAATAAGGATAGAAGACTTGTAGGAACCCAGTAGGCACGGATCTGTCATCACCATGGAAGACTTTCTAGATGGTCATCGGTGGAAATATGCGTATACTGTGGAGAAAGGAAGACAAGAAATGCAAAAAAAATTGCTTAGAAAATAAAAATGAAAATCCTGACCTTTCCTTTCACAAGCCGATCTTAAATAGTTAAGAAAAAATAAAAAGTTATAATTATTGTTTAAAAGATATAATACCAAATAAAATAAGTATCTTGTCAAAACAATTCAAAATAAAAATCGTTCTTAAATATAAACATTATCATAAAAAAATTAAAATTAAAATTAAAAAATAACTTAAAGTGATCATTCAAATTAGTCTCGTTTGGATTGAAGAGTCAATTGAGCTTATCTCAACTCATTTCTATTTATCATTATATTTTTTCAATTTTCTATACAAAACATAAATCTCAATGTCATTTGCAAATTCCAATACATATTTTTCAAATTCTAATTCAACTGTTTCAAATTTTAAAATAATAATAATATTAAAAAATAAATTAAATTAAACTCATCTCAACTCATTTCATCTCCTTATCCAAATAGAGCAAGATGATTTGGAGTTGAAAATTGACAAGTAAGAGTGGAGAGCAGGACGTGCATGCCGAAAAGAATTTTCAGAATTGGAATCATATGCATGATTCTAACACCCATAACTAGATTATGATCAAAATACTCACGTGATCGTAATATTGCCCCCCTTTCCTTGTCCAAACGAGAAATGCGGACCTTCATCTGTCATCTTTTCTCGAGATAATCTAATATTAGTAGTAATATCGAATCTGTCACACTACAACACATAAGACTTTTTGTGGCGTTTGATAAATCGCCATAAAAAACTTCAAAATCGTCGTAAAAAATTTCAAAATCACCACAAAAGCCTCAAAGTCGCGACAAAAAGTCATTTGTGGGTTAACTACGGCTATTTGAGCGTGACAATAAACTTAATTTCTCGCCGCAAATACTTAATTTCTCGCCGCAATGCTACTATTTACGGTTAGAAAACGAAGTAAATGCTATTATTTGCGGTAGAATTTAACTCTTAGCTAAATAAAATGCAACAAAAAGTCTTATTTACTGTAGTGTCAGCTAAGCATAGTAATTGGACTCGAATCTTCTGCATGATTAGTTGATTGCATAGCATTTGTGGAACTTATGAAAGAAATATATTTTAAAACCCTATTTTAGAGCGGTATATATTAACGAGTGTTGTACGTGGTTGCTCAGGACAATAGTTTTGGAGACTCGCGTATATAAACTTATTGCAAGACTGTAACATCAAATGGATGTGAATTGGGAGAGTTAAAAATGGGCAGTTTTTAATTCTCGAATCAAACAGTTCTTATTAACTCCATAATTAATATGGTATAGAATATGCAGTAACTTTCGTTTTCATGATTTGGTCTGATTTGTTCAATTGCATGTACATATAGCGAAGGATGATCTCCAGTTGGCTTATGTTTGTATGTAAAAAATTATAAAATATAATTTAGATAGTGGGTTGAGATGAAAATTAAATTAAAATATTGTTTGAATATAATTTTTATTTGAAAATTTGAAAAATTGAATTTTTTTAATATATTTTAATTCACTTGGAGATCACGATGATTATCATAATTATTATATGACGTAGAATAAGATGAGATGAAATATCGAGGCGTAGATATTGTACACGTTTCCTCGGAGTTCGGACTTTAATTGACCATTCAGTGCATTTACACCATAGAAATTCAGAAATGACTTGCGTTATTTTTTATTGTCAATGAACTATTACGTTATTCAAATAGTTGGGATAAGATTAAAAAAAAAAATAGTACACGCTATATTTCCACTTTCCATCTATTATTAATAGATCTTTACAACATGCATACAGAGGCGGCAGAGGGACCGCGTAGACGTGTAAACGCGGTTTCGAAGACCCACGTAGATTAGTCATTAGCGTGAGCGGTGCCAAAGGTAGGTGCGGACGGTGACTTGAGATATAACCTCCATGATTTTTAGGATAATGTTATGTTTTTTGTTTTTAAAATATTATTTAAAAATTTTAAACATTTAAGATAAAGTAAAAATTCATAAAAAAAAAATCACTTTCTTAATTTTCAAATAAAAAATCAATAAACATGATCGATAAAAATATTATTTCCCTTTTTTTAACCCTCAAAATGCACATTGTCATTTTGTACGGATAATATATTAAAAATTCGCATTTTTCTTGACTTCAATAAAATCTCTATCTCCAATATTTTGAATGAGTCAAGGTCTTCTAGTCAAAGAATGCAACCTTGATTACAACACGCTATAAGGACATGTCATTTATAAGATCAAAGACTTGTAGGAACCCATGCAGACTGCATGATGCAGTAGGCAAATGGATATATACTTCATCACCATGGAAGACTTTCTAGATAGTCATCGCTGGACATATGCGCATATCATGAAGAGACGAAATGCAAAACAAATTACTTATGTAAAAATTTATTTGGAAATGGCGTCCATATGTCGCTATTTGGAAATGGTGTGTCCATATGCAGCCATATGAAGTTCACAAGCGAGTTTATAATTATAAGGAAAAAATTATAAGTTATAATTATTGGTTGAAATATAGGATACTGAAAGAAAATACGTATCTTGCGACAAAATCAAGAACAAAACAAAGAAATAACTTAAAATGATGATTCAGAGGAGAAATAACTGATTTTGAGGTTGAAAAGGTGACCAACAAGCAAAGCTGGAGACCAATATATTCGTGCGCGCCGAATTAAACTAACAAATGGGAGTCATATGCATGATTTTAATATATACATGTAGCTAAAGTTATGATCAAATTAGAGCAATAGCTTTGGAGACTCGCGAATGTATAAGAATTTTCATATAAAACAGCTCTTATTATTCCATAATATAGAGTATAAAACATGCTGTAATTTTCGTTTCGATTTGGTCTGATTTGTTCAATTTATTTTATGTATATACAGCGAAGCATGATCTTCAATAGGCTTCTATTTGTTAGGATGTAAGCATTAAGAATTCCCTGTCTCCACAACTAGGAATAGAGCAAATGCCTCAAGCCACCAGCAAATGCCTCAAGCCACCAGGATAGTCTATAGGACAGATAATTTATAAAAGCCAAAAAAAATAAAAAATAAAAACAAACAAAAAAACAAAACAACAAAACAACAAGAGTGATCCAAAGAGATATAGAAGTATAGATCAACTATATATTATAAGTGGCACCATTGGGATCCCGTGTCTCCTTGATAGCCAAGAGTGGGCCCGGATCCAGAATGTACGTAATACGTATTATCTTTTCGTGGGTCAACCACTTTACGTGATATATGAGTGTCAATTAAACATTTTCTACACATCCTCCAATCTCCATCCAGCCGGGTATCTAAAATCAAAATAAAATTTGAGTTTGAGACTTTGGGTTAGTAGTATACACTATAACAAAAATGAGATTTTTGGACTCTTTCTTTGGACGAAAGAAAAATCATCCCAAAAAATAAGTTGTAAGGTCCAAATCGAAATTTTGTCCCAAAAAATGACTGAAGTCTTCAACCGTTTGAATAGTACTAGAATTTTTGTTCGAAACGTATATGTAAGGAAGATGAATTTTGTCCCTAATAAAGTATCCATTTGAAGATTTACTAAAACATCCAAACGTAATAAAATAAAATTTTGAAAGGATATTATATATATATATGGTCGAAAGAGAAATTAGTGTGCTAAGTGACTAAATTTAGTTGGACATTGACCTATAGTTCAAACAATTTACTGCACTGTTTGAATATTGTTTGAGAAAATTTGAAAAAAATTTAATAATTAAAAATTAAAAAGTAATTTGTATTTGAATATGGTTTGGGAAAAAATGATAAGTTATAATTATTGCTTGAAACATAGGATACTGAAAAAAATTAAGTATATTGGGACAAAATCAAGAATAAAACAGTGAAATAACTTAAAATGATGATTCAGAGGAAAAATAACTGATTTTGAGGTTGAAAAGGTGACCACAAAGCAAAGCTACATTGGAATCATATGCATGATTTTAATATCTGTAGCTAAAAGTTATGAGCAAATGGATATGAACTGTGGGCTGTTTAGAGACTCGCGAATAATTATAAGACTTGCTGTAATTTTGGTCTGTTTAGAGCAATAGCTAGCTTTGGAGACTCAGGAATGTATAAGAATTTTCATATAAAACAGTTCTTATTATTCCATAATATATTATAAAACATGCTGTAAATTTCGTTTCGATTTGGTCTGATTTGTTCAATTTATTTTATGTATATACAGCGCAGCATCTTTAATAGGCTTCTATTTGTTAGGATGTAAGCATTAAGGCCTGGTTTGAATTGGGAGTTGAGATGTGATTAGTCGAGATGAAAATAATTAAAATATTAATATAAAGTTCAAATATTTTTAAAATATTATTTTTTAATATAATTTTTTATTTTAAGACTTGAAAAAGATTAATTATTTAATGTATGCTTTACATTATTTTAATTGTGGTTGTAGTCAATGCACTATTACGTTATTGAAATAGTTGGGATAAGAACTTATGGGGACCCAACGAGAGTGTTTGGGGGTGCGGGTGGCCTATTTAAACAAAGCCTTATAGCGAGTCTTATCGTAATTACATCGAGAGTAGAGTTGATCAATAGAGATGGAGCGTTCTTGTTGTTGCCTTCTTATTTTGGTCTGTGTTCAAGCATTTATGCTTTCTAGGTGCTCTGGTTGTTTGGAGGCAGAGCAAAATGCTCTTTTCCTACTCAATGCCTTCATCAACCACCCAAATCAATCTTTTTCACTACCATCTTCGGCCAACTTAAGAAAGAGAGTACTACTACTACTGATTGCTGCAATTGGACATATGCGATCCAGTGCAGCAATATTACAGGTCGTGTAACCCATATTACTCTTTATGAGTTAATGTGGTATTATGGGGGAAGTACTAGTACTGGATCAGAATATTGGTACTTGAATACCTCTTTGTTTCTTCCCTTTCAAGAGCTCAACTCTCTGGATTTGAGTTATATGGATGACATTAATAATTTGAGGGTATCAAAAGAAGGTCTGTGTATATAACTACTTGTGATGGCATTTCTTCCATTTTTCTTGTGAGATGAGAAATTAGTTGAATATACTTTATTTATTTTGACGTTGATATTACTCATGAATTTTACCAAAAATTGTAGGTTTGGAAAGATTGTCTGGGTTGAGCAAGCTGGAGGAGCTTTACTTGGATTTAATTCCCTTCAATGACAGCCTCTTGCCATCCCTTGCCAAGATTACAACGCTCAAGAAACTATCCTTGCGTGGAATCATGGAAGGGGATTATGAAGCTAATAACTTCCAAGGTAAATATAATTGAAACAAGGAAATATAAAATCATTTAAAATTTGCCAGAGATCAATTTTAATTTCATAAATATTTAATAACTAAATTTTGTCTATTTGTCTTTAGTGTTGCAAGAAACAAATAAATAATGAAATTAGCTAGAGCATCCAAATTAAAACCTATTTTCAAGATAATTAATTAGCATGACCACTGGGCGCTCTGGTTGTTTGGAGGCAGAGGAAAATGCTCTTTTCCAACACAAAGCCTCCAAATCAATATTTTTCACCATCTTCCAACTTTATCAACGAAGGAAAATACTATCTTTGCTTGCAATGAAAGAATTGGGATTATGAAGCTAATAATATCAAAGCCTAAAGGTAAGTATCAATAATAAATTGCTCTTTTCATTGTAAAAAGTGCAATATAAAATCACTTAAAATTTGCCAGTTTTCACTTCTCATAAACATATTCAGTTATAATAACCCATATGATTAATCCTAGGCGGGTTCATCTAGGTTCCAGATTCTAGATTCGGAATTTTCTTGAATCTCTTAAATAAAAATGTCGAAATTATTAAAAAATAAAATAAATTTTAGAATTGGGTCGAGTATAAACCCGGCCCGGATGAATAGGCCTAATTAATCCGGTAAATTTTTATTGACCATTTTGGAAGAAATACTCAATAACTAAATTTTGTTTATTTGTTTTTAATGTTGCAAGAAACAAATCATGAAATTAGCTATAGCATCCAAAACCTATTTTCAGATCATTAAGTAGCGTGATCGATCTCAAATTTAAAGGCGACTTGGCAATGAGGACCTTATAATATTTTATGTTTATAAGGGCATGTTTGGCAATGAGATAATATATGAATTCTGTGAATGGTAGAAAAATGGTTTGATTTAAAATATTTAATTGGATATTAGGAAATAAGGGAGAAAGATTCAAATATTGTTAGAATTTTTAATATAATTTGAAAAAGTTTAATGGTTTTTGTGTTTTATTTGATTGTTTTAGGAAAAGTTAAATGGAAACGTTAAAAATTTAAAATTGAAAAGTGCTTGTGTTTCATTGTTGATTTGTCATAATTTAATTTGTAAGAGACATTGAAAATTAAATTATTTTCTAAACCAAAATTTGAAGTATCAATGATTTGATGATGCATCTCTCAGTCTCTAACACCAACTTACAAATACAATTTTTACTTAAAATTTTAGAATTATATAAAAATGTTTGAGAATATTCCTCGTTCACCCCCACCTTGATTGGCCCTCTCTTAACTCGAGTCGAGATGAAAGCAAATTAGGAAGTTGGCCCGGTTCAGAATTTTAAGTCAAAAGATTTAAAACAGAGCAGTCAGTGATACTCTATTTGTCCAATATCCCTATCTCCATTATGATTGAGTCAAGGTCTTCCAGTCAAATAATGCAATTAGCCTTGATTACTAAGATCGAAGACTTGTAGGAACCCATTCAGTAGGCATGGATATATACTTCATCGCCATGGAAGACTTTCTAGATAGTCATTGCTGGAAATATGTGTATCTGGAGAAAGGAAGAGATGAAATGCGAAACAAATTACTTACATAAAAATTTATTTGGATATGGAGTCCATATGTGGTGTGGGTCGCCTATTTAAACAAAGCCTTATAGCGAGTCTTATTGTAATTACATCAAGAGTAGAAAGCAATTATGCTCTCTGGGTGCTCTGGTTGTTTGGAGGCAGAGCAAAATGCTCTTTTCCTACTCATAGCCTTCATCAACCACCCAAATCAATCTTTTTGAGTACCATCTTCCAACTTAATCAACAAAGTGAGTATTACTACTGATTGCTGCAATTGGACAAATGCGATCCAGTGCAGCAACATTACATTATCATTGTATTTAAGGATTTATTCTACATAGCTTTGGATATATATTGAAAAATCACAGTTGCAGATTTTGAAGTGTTGTCTGGCTTGACCAAGCTGGAGGAGCTTTACTTGGATCATAATGCCTTCAACAAAAGCATCTTGCCATCCCTTGCCAAGATTTCATCGCTTAAGAAACTATCTTTGCGTTACAATAAGATAAGTGGAAGGGTCCCGATTAATAAAGGTCAGTATATATTGTATTAGCTAGCTATACGTCGTATTTCTTCCATTTTCATCCACCTTATATTTATGTATTAATCTAACCTGATTTATTTTTTACTAATTTTTCTAATGAATAATGGAAGATGATCAAAATTATTGCAGGTTTTAAAATGAGAAAGCTAGAGGAGCTTGACTTGGGTTATAATAACTTCACAGACATGAGATTCATTTGTAAGATTGCATCACTCAAGATACTACATTTGGAAGAAGCTAAGCTGAATGGGGGACTTAATATACAGGGTAAGTCTCAAAGTTGAATTACTTATCAATTTGCCACCTTAAGTTGTTGGCTTTTGTGTACCCATAATATTGTCATGTTTTTGGGTGTACTTCATATGTTATGAGATGGTACTGACTCTTAATAATTTCAATGTACATGATAATTATCTAAAAGCACGTGTTATTGTTTTTTTAGAGCTTGGAAAACTAAAGAACCTACAGGAGTTGTATTTGGAATTTTCATCCATCGACAAAAGCTTTCTTCATAAAATTGGAGTGATGACTTCTCTGAATGTACTATCAATGAGATATTGTGGATTCAATGGCAGCTTACCCAACCAAGGTAGAAACGTTTTTTTCCAAGTATGTTGCTAATCATAAACAAGCTGATCTCAGTAGCATAATTAAAAATCTATTTATTTTTCAGGTTGGTGTGAACTCAAGAATCTGCAAGAGTTAGACCTTAGTGGCAATAATTTTGAAGGGAGATTGCCTTCTTGTTTGGCAAACATGACAGCACTTCGAGTATTGAATCTCGCATTCAATAACTTCAATGGAAGCATTTCTCACTCCCCCATACCTAGTTTGCGGCCACTTGAGTACCTTTCTCTGTCCTATAACCACTTCATGAGTAATAACAACACACTTGTTGAGGAAACAGAGTCTCAAAGTATGATTCCATACTTTCAATTGAAGGTTCTGTCATTGTCAAGAGGCCTTGCCAGAAGACCCACTAGAACGATTCCCAGATTCCTTCATTACCAATACAAGTTACAAGTAATTGATCTCTCCCACAACAATTTGGTTGGACAGTTTCCCACTTGGTTGCTAGAGAACAATACAAGATTGGAGATTCTTAATTTAAGGAATAACACTTTCACAAGCACTTTCCAACTACCCTATCATCCTAATCCACATATTCGAAAAATTGATATTTCGAATAATGATCTAGGAGGTTCGATTCCAACAAACTTGAGTTTAGTTTTTCCAAATTTAGAAGAGTTAAGCATGTATCAAAATGCATTTGTGGGAAAAATTCCTTCTTCTTTAGGTAATTTAGTTTCCTTGACCCTTCTAGACTTGTCTAGCAATCATCTCTCAGGAACAATACCAGATCATTTGGCAATGGGTTGCTCCAGTTTGAAATGCCTCAAATTGTCAAATAATATTTTGAGTGGCCAATTATTTCCTGCCAAAAGTAATCTAACTTCCCTTCGGGTTTTACATTTGGACAATAATCAATTTTCCGGAAAGATTCCAAATAGCTTATCCAGTAGTGCTAATTTGGATGGATTTGATTTTAGTAACAACTCTTTGTCAGGCATGCTTCCAAGATGGATTGGCATCATGACAGGATAGGTTGAGATTGTTTTGGCCAAAAACCAACTTGAAGGTCCTATTCCGATTGAGTTATGCAAAGTCAAACAAATTATATTTCTTGACCTTTCCGAGAATAATTTGTCTGGCTCCATACCATTGTGCTTCAATTCATTGGACATTCAACATGTCCATTTGGGAAAAAATAGGCTGAGTGGTCCCATTACAAGTGCATTCAAGAATAGCTCTTCTTTGGAAACATTAGATGTTAGAGATAACCACTTGATTGGTAACATTCCAGAGTGGATCGGAAACCTCTCATCATTGAGCATCTTCCTCTTGAAATCTAATCACTTACAAGGAAGCATTCCAATTCAAATATGCCTTCTTGGAAAGTTAACAATCCTGGATCTTTCAAATAACAATTTTACTGGTTCAATTCCTCAGTGCTTGAGCAACATTAATTTTGGGGCAACTAACTTGAAATCCGATCTACGAACTACAAGTGGATATGATTTTGGCAGTTATGAAGTATCAACATACGTCGAGGCAAAGATACCAATAATGGGTGAAACTGATTATTTTATTATGTTCATGGATGTGGATGCACGACAAGTAGTAGAGTTCACAACAAAGAGCAGGAGTTACGATTATAAGGGTGATATTCTCAATCATATGTTCGGAATAGACCTCTCATGCAACTATTTATCAGGTGAGATCCCACTTGAACTCGGAAACTTGAACAAAATTCGTGCGCTGAACTTGTCCCACAACAATCTAACCGGATCCATTCCCACAACATTCTCAAAACTAAAAGAAATAGAGAGCTTGGATCTCTCCCACAATAAGTTGAATGGCAGCATCCCCCCTCAACTTATAGAGTTATATTGTTTAGCTGTCTTCAGCGTGGCTGAAAATAATCTATCGGGCAAAACACCTGAAAGAAAAGCTCAATTTGCAACTTTTGACGAAAACAGCTATAAGGGGAATCCTCTTCTGTATGGACCTCCACTACCTAATGCTTGGAACAAAACTGAATTGTCATTTATTGACAAGGGAGAAGAAAGTGATGGTTTCATAGACATGGATTTTTTCTACATAAGTTTCAAGGTGTCTTACACAATAATGTTGTTGGGAATTGTTGCAGTTTTGTATATAAATCCTTATTGGCGTCAGGCATGGTTTAGCTTCATTGAAGTGTGCCTCACCACTTTATATGTTTCTTTGTTTGTGACTTATCGTAAGGTGTCCAGTACTTTCTAAATTATGTAGCCTTGCATAATAATGCTTGCATATGTTTGTATGCTTGTTCTTGATTTTCAAATATGAGTTTTATAACTTTCGATAAACCTTTTACATGGATCGATGATTTATCTATTTTATACTAAAATGTATGGACTTTTTATGTGTATTTCTTGTGAAATTTAAGCAATTGGTTGTTCTTATTTGTTATTCGAAAGTATAAAAGAAAAAGATTCGAAAATTGATATGCACATTCATAACGCAATATACAGTCATCAAATTTCCATTTACAAGCATATATACCGCCCACCCACCATAAAGATCGATTCCAGATATCATATTGAATTTCCAAAGCAATAAAGATCCCCTTTGTATCGGTTTGTAATAAACTTAATAATTTTTTTTATAATATATGCTTAAGATGATCTTAAAAGAATAAAAGAAAATATAGTTCATAGACTAAACTTGATAAATATTAATCATGTTTGGGAAAATCTAGGAGAGCTAATAAAATCTTGTATATTACCTTAATCATTCAACATCTTCTCAACATCTTATTACATGATATCAAATTAGCCCACAAGTTGGATATAAAAGATAGTATGACATCATTTAATACCCCATAAGAGGATGGTGGCATTGACGACAAAAAAGATAATGGATAGTGTTAATCATATGAGAAATGCTAAGTCATCTTATAAAATCTCCCGACTAAATCTCCCAATGCAGAAAAATAAACTTAATTTTTTGATTTAATGATTAAGAAAGTGTGTTTTAATAATGTTGTTTCAGTTTCGCTTTCTGTATGATTCAGAAGACGACACCAACTCACGCACGCACGCACGCACGCACTGTACCAATGAATTAGGTTTGATTTTTGAATATAGAGTAGTGCTACATCCCAATTTTTTTTCATTTATCACGAGTTTGTTCGGCGCAGTGTAGCACGAGTACATCCCCCGAGCAGTGTACCAATGAATTAGGTTGTAGTACGAGTTTGTTTCGAGAAGATCAAATTTTTTCTTTTTTCTTTTTTTATTTATAGTTTTTATATTCTTAAATATATTTCTTTATATATATATATATATATTTTTTATCAAATGAATAAAAAATTATTTTTTAAAACTTTCGAGTCTTAAAATAAAAAATATAAATAAAAAAAGAAAAAAGAAAAAATTTGATCTTCTCGAAACAAACTCGTACTACAACCTAATTCATTGGTACACTGCTCGGGGGATGTACTCGTGCTCATCTTGGACTTGAAGTATATCCAGCTCATGTAACAACTCTGCCTTCCCAACTCCAAAAAGGCTAAAGAAATGCATGCATCCTGCTCCCTCATTCGTTCCTTTTTTTTTTTTTTTTTACTTTTCCTTTTTACCCACCTGTCGAATAGTTAACTGTCATCTTGAATTTTATACTTATTTAATACAACTAGAGATCAGATAATTGAGAGAGAGAGAGAGAGAGAGAGAGAGAGATCTAATATTCTTAGAATATAATTTTTTAATATAATTTTTATTTTAAGAATTGAAAAAGATTAATTATTTAATGTATGCTTTACGTTATCTTAATTGTGGTTGTAGTCAATGCACTATTACGTTATTGAAATAGTTATGGGGACCCTACGAGAAGTAGTCAATGCACTGTATGGGGGAAGAGGAAAATGCTCTTTTCCTACTCAAAAGCCTCCATCAACTACCCAAATCAATCTTTTTCAGTACCATCTTCGGCCAACTTAATCAACAAAGAGAGTATTTCTACTGATTGCTGCAATTGGAGAGGTGTCCAGTGCGGCAACATTACAGGCCGTGTAACTTATATTTATCTTTATGGGTTAATGTGGGGCTCTTGGAGTTGTATTAGTGGATCAGAATATTGGTACTTGAATACCTCTTTGTTTCTTCCCTTTCAAGAGCTCAACTCTCTGGATAACTACAGAACTAATTATAAGTTTAGGGTATCAAAAGAAGGTCTGTGTTTATAACTAGTGATAGCATTTCTTCCATTTTTCTTGTGAGATGAGAAATTAGTTGAAAATACTTTATTTTGATGTGGATATTACTCATGAATTTTACCAAAAATTGTAGGTTTGGAAAGATTGTCTGGGTTGAGCAAGCTGGAGAAGCTTTACTTGGATTATAATGCCTTCAACGACACTAGCCTCTTGCCTGCATCCCTTGCCAAGATTACAGCGCTCAAGATACTATCCTTGCGTGGAATCCTGGAATGGGATTATGAAGCTAATAACATCCAAGGTAAATATAATTGAAAAAAGGCAATATAAAATCATTTAAAATTTGCCAGAGATCACTTTTAATTTCATAAATATTTAATAACTAAATTTTGTCTTATTGTCTTTAGTGTTGTTGCAAGAAACAAATAACGAAATTAGCTAGAGCATCCAAATTAAAACCTATTTTCAAGATAATTAAGTAGCATGATCACTGGGTGCTCTGGTTGTTTGGAGGCAGAGGAAAATCCTCTTTTCCAACTCAAAGCCTCCGTCAACTACCCTAATCAATATTTTTCACCTTCTTCCAACTTTGTCAACGAAGGAAAATACTATCTTTGCTTGCAATGAAAGAATGGGATTATGAAGCTAATAATATCAAAGGTAAGTATCAATAATAAATTGCTCTTTTCATTGTAAAAAATGCAATATAAAATCACTTAAAATATTGCCAGTTTTCACTTCTCATAAGCACACGAGTATAATAACCACCTTGATTGGCCCTCTCTTAACTCGAGTCGAGATGAAAGCAAATTAGGAAGTTGGCCCGGTTCAGAATTTTAAAACAAAAGATTTAAAACAGAGTCAGTCAGTGATACTCTATTTGTCCAATATCCCTATCTCCATTATGATTGAGTCAAGGTCTTCCAGTCAAATAATGCAATTAGCCTTGATTACTAAGATCGAAGACTTGTAGGAACCCATTCGGTAGGCATGGATATATACTTCATCACCATGGAAGACTTTCTAGATAGTCATTGCTGGAAATATGTGTATATGGAGAAAGGAATAGATGAAATGCGAAACAAATGACTTACATAAAAATTTATTTTGATATGGAGTCCATATGTCGTTAATTTGCAGCCATATATATGTCGGTATTTGGAAATGGTGTCCATATGCAGCCATATGATGTTCACAAGCGAGTTTAAATGTCTTATTGTAATTACATCAAGAGTAGAAAGCAATTATGCTCTCTGGGTGCTCTGGTTGTTTGGAGGCAGAGCAAAATGCTCTTTTCCTACTCATAGCCTTCATCAACCACCCAAATCAATCTTTTTCACTGCCATCTTCGGCCAACTTAATCAACAAAGAGAGTACTACTACTACTGATTGCTGCAATTGGACAAATGCGATCCAGTGCAGCAACATTACAGGCCAGTGATCACTTCTCATAAACCTATTTAGTTATATTAACCCATATGATTAATCCGGTTAGCTATTGACTATTTTGGAAGAAGTATTCATTAACTAGATTTTGTCGATTTGTTTTTAGTGTTGCAAGAAACAAATCATGAAATTAGCTAGAGCATCCTAAACCTATTTTCAAGATAATTAATTAAGTAGCATGATCGATCACTCATTTAAAGGCGACTTGGTCTTAGATTAAAAGTTGGTTCAAATATATGTTTATACATATATAGAGCGTGGCATCAAACAGACATTGGTTTCAACAACCTCAAATCATTGGACACACTCCCATATAAACCAATTATTACATGGACAATTTGTTGTATTTAAGGATTTATTGTACTTAATTTTGGATGTATATTGAAAAATCACAGTTGCAGATTTTGAAGTGTTGTCTGGCTTGACCAAGCTGGAGGAGCTTTACTTGGATTATAATGACTTCAACGAAAGCATCTTGCCATCCCTTGCCAAGATTTCATCGCTTAAGAAACTATCTTTGCGTTACAATGAGATTAGTGGAAGGGTCCCAGTTAATAAAGGTCGGTATATATTGTAATAGCTAGTTAGGTAGTATTTCTTCTATTTTCATTTCCCTTATATTTATGTTTTCTCAAAGGTCAGTATATGTTGTCTAATTATTTTTTTACTTATTTTTCTAATGAATAATGGAATATCAAAATTATTGCAGGTTTTGAAATGAGTAATCTGGAGGAGCTGGACTTGAGTTATAATAACATCACAGATATGAGATTCATTTATAAGATTCCCTCGCTCAAGATACTGCATTTGGAAGAAGCTAAGCTGAATGGGGGGCTTAATATACAGGGTAAGTCTCAAAGTTTAATTACTTATCAATTTGCCACCTTAAGTTGTTGGCTTTTGTGTACTTCATATGCTATAAGATGGTAGCGATTCTTAATAATTTTTCTTTTCATTGTAAAAAAGGCAATATAAAATCACTTAAAATTTGCCAGTGATCAGTGATCGCTCCTCATAAACCTATTCAGTTATATTAATCCATATGATTAATCCGGTTATTGACTATTTTGGAAGAAATAGTCAATAACTATATTTTTTCCATTTATTGTTAGTGTTGCAAGAGACAAATCATGAAAGAGCCTCCAAAACCTATTTTCAAGAAAAATTAAGTAGCAGTATCATCACTCATTTAAAGGCGACTTGGCCTTCCAATGAATCAAACAGACCTCGGTTTCCAAAAGCTCAAAATCATTGGGCGCACTCCCATATGTTTATCATTGTTGTATTTATGGATTTATTGTACACAACTTTGGATATTGAAAAATCACAATTGCAGGTTTTGATAGTTTGTCTGCTTTGACCAAGCTGGAGGAGCTTTACTTGGACGATAATAACTTCAATGAAAGCATCTTGCCATCCCTAGCCAAGATTGCGTCGCTCAAGAAACTATCTTTGTATGGCAATAAGATTAGTGGAAGGGTCCCAATTAATAAAGGTCGGTATATATTGTATTAGCTAGCTATACGTAGTATTTCTTCCATTTTCATCCACCTTATATTTATGTATTAATCTAACCTGATTTATTTTTTACTATTTTTCTAATGAATAATGGAAGATGATCAAAATTATTGCAGGTTTTAAAATGGGCAAGCTAGAGGAGCTTAACTTGGATGGTAATAACTTCATAGACATGAGATTCATTTGTAAGATTGCATCACTCAAGATACTACATTTGGAAGAAGCTAAGCTGAATGGGGGACTTAATATACAGGGTAAGTCTCAAAGTTGAATTACTTATCAATTTGCCACCTTAAGTTGTTGGCTTTTGTGTACCCATAATATTGTCATGTTTTTGGGTGTACTTCATATGTTATCTAAAAGCACGTGTTATTGTTGTTTTAGGGCTTGGAAAACTAAAGAACCTACAGGAGTTGTATTTGGAATATTCATCCATCCACAAAAGCTTTCTTCATAAAATTGGAGTGATGAGTTCTCTGTATGTATTATCAATGAGAACTTGTGGATTCAATGGCAGCTTACCCAACCAAGGTAGAAACGTTTTTTTCCAAGTATGTTGCTAATCATAAACAAGCTGATCTCAGTAGCATAATTAAAAATCTATTTATTTTTCAGGTTGGTGTGAACTCAAGAATCTGCAAGAGTTAGACCTTGGTGGCAATAATTTTGAAGGGAGATTGCCTTCTTGTTTGGCAAACATGACAGCACTTCGAGTATTGAATCTCGCATTCAATAACTTCAATGGAAGCATTTCTCACTCCCCCATACCTAGTTTGTGGTCACTTGAGTGCCTTTCTCTATCCTATAACCTGTTCAACCCAATTACAATTTCTTCCTTTTTTAATCTCTCGAAGATGAAGATATTCCTAAGTAATAACAACACACTTGTTGATGAAACAGAGTCTCAAAGTTGGACTCCATACTTTCAATTGAAGGTTCTGTCGTTGTCAAGTTGTCTTGCTAGAAGACCCACTAGAACAATTCCCAGATTCCTTCATTACCAATACAAGTTACAAGTAATTGATCTCTCCCACAACAATTTGGGAGGAAATTTTCCCACTTGGTTGCTAGAAAATAATACAAGTTTGGAGATTCTTAATTTAAGGAATAACACTTTCACAAGCACTTTCCAACTACCCTATCATCCTAATCCACATATTCGAAAAATTGATATTTCGAATAATGATCTAGGAGGTCCGATTCCGACAAACTTGAGTTTAGTTTTTCCAAATTTAGAACACTTAAGCATGTCTCGAAATGCATTTGTGGGAAAAATTCCTTCTTCTTTAGGTAATTTAGTTTCCTTGTTGACTTTGGACTTGTCTAGAAATAATCTGTCAAGAACAATACCAGACCATTTGGCAATAGGTTGCTCCAATTTGAAATACCTCAGATTGTCAAATAATAATTTGAGTGGCCACTTATTTCCTGCCAAAAGTAGTCTAACTTTCCTTAAAAATTTATGTTGATGTAAAATTTGGTAGTTGGCAATTTCTAGTGAAAAACCTAATATAATTGAGTTGTAACTAATGGTGGACAGAGTACACATGAAGAGGATCAAAATGGCTCGAGAAAAACCGAACACAGTGATCTCGCTCGACCCTCGCTCGACATGGCGCTCGAGCGAAGTCCAGGCAGAGACTTCGCTCGACACTCGCTCGACATCCCGCTCGAGCGAAGTTAGTGATAAATGGATTTCTCTAGGGTTTGAGCGCCGTTTCAGAAGGTGGCCTATAAATACATCTTTAAGTCCTCTGCTGCAAGGTGGAGAAATATAGAGGAAAAGCCAAAGAGCCACATTTCATCCCTTGAGAGAAACTTCTCCATTGTTTCAAAGATCATTCTCTCTTGGATTATATTACTCCCTCACAACACACATTCAAATCTTTAGTGAGTCCATTGGAGTGGACGTGTTCATCAAGCTGGAAGAGTTCTTCAAGGAGCTTGGATGAAGAAATCAAGTTGTTCGTGTGAGAAGCTATAGAAAGGTCGGAGTTCCGGCACTACATGCGTGTAGAGATCGAGTGGGTCGCTCGTGGTGTTGCAAGCCAAGTTTAGTTGCTACAGTGGGTTTGTGAGTGTTTCTAAATTGGTTGTAACAAACTAAAATTTCTATAGTGGATTAGAGGTGGTGTCTTACACCCGGAGTGGTTTTAGATTTTGAAGAGGTTCTTCAAATGAGTTTCCACTTCGTAACCAAAATCTGTGTGTTGATTTCTTCGTTGATTGCTTGTTTATGTTGATTAATTTTTTTTTTTAAACTGCCATCGTTTCTGTTAAACACCTATTCACCCCCCCTCTAGGTGTGTAAGGTAATTTGCTACCGCCTTTTCAATTGGTATCAGAGAGGGTACACTTCGTTATGATTAATTTCCTGAGTGTGATTCTGCTTTGGTGGTCAAAATGGATAGGTCTCAATCCCTCTCATCACCACCATATTTTGATGGTAGCAACTATGCTTATTGGAAAGTTCAAATGCGAGCGTTTCTTAAGTCTATAGTGAACGTGTGTGGGTGTCCTTGATAAGAGGATGGAAAGAGCCCGTCACCATTGTTGATGGAGTAGAAGTTCCCACAGACGTGGACAACTACTCAAAGGATGAGTTGAGTGAAATTAACTGGAATAGTAAAGGCCTAAATGCAATTTTTATGGCCGTGTCCCAGGAGGAGTTCAAACGAATCTCCATGTGTAATACAAGCAAAGAGGCATGGGACATTCTTGAGATCACTCACGAGGGAACTAGGGCTGTAAAAAATTCTAAACTGCAAATGCTTACCACCAGCTTTGAGGAAATTAGAATGAAGGAGGATGAAACATTTGATGTCTTTTATGCAAGATTGAATGACATTGTGAACTCTCGGTTCAACTTGGGAGACAAAATCCCAGAAAATAGAGTTGTAAGAAAAGTCCTCAGATCTCTTCCTGAGAGATTTCGTCCCAAGGTTACTGCAATTGAGGAAAGTAAAGACTTGGATGTCATGAAAATAGAAGAGCTGGTGGGTTCCCTGCAAACTTATGAACATACTCTGCCATTGGATAGGAAGAGCAAGTCCATTGCTCTTAATACAATTCAAGAGGACTCAGATGAGTCATTCGATGAATTAGCAATGAGTGACAGAAAAATAGCATTTTATGCTAAGAAGTTCAGAAAAATGTTTGTAGCAAAAAGGCACAGGAGCCAAAGACCAGAGAAGAAGAAGTTTGGGAGATATATTGAGGGGTCAAGCTCAGAGAATAAGGAAAGAGCCTCCAACAATTACATTAGGCCTAACAAGGACAAGACACAAGTACAGTGTCATGAATGTCATGGATTTGGTCACATTCGTTTGGAGTGTGCAAATTATAAGAAGAGCAAAGAAAAGGCAAAGATTGCCTCTCTAAGTGAAAGTGAGTCTGAATCGAGTGATTCATCTGGCAACTCCACTCCAAAAAGGAATCTCAACTACATGGCTTTTACATCTTCCGTTGGAGACATAGATCAGTGCAGTGAACAAGCTTCTGATGATTGTAACATACCGGAAGATGAGTCCGAGTGTGAAGATCAACTGCAAGAAATCTATGAAAAACTTTACAAGGAGTGCGTGAAACTGAGAAAAGTCAACAAAGCACAGACTGAAAAGATAAATCAGTGCAAACAAGAAAATGATGAGCTCCAAGGCAAACTGAATGAAGCTTATATCTTGACTGACCAATTGCGAAAGAAAAGTGAGGTTTTGAAAGATGCTATGGAAACTAAGGAAAATGAATTAACCCAGCTAAAGGGAAGATTGCAAGCCTTTTCCACTGGAAAACAAAATCTGGACAAAATTTTAACTCTTGGAAAGCCCTCAGGAGACAAGAGTGGAATAGGATATGTTGGAGGAAAGTTTGAAGTGGGTACGAGCCCGAAAACTCCTCAAAACAGCATGGTGAAAAATCACTCACTAGCAAAGGGAAAGAAAGTTATACATGCACAAAAGTTTGTTTCATCTCAAGAGAAACAAATAGCTCACAACACAAGACCCGTGTGTCATCATTGTGGGAAGTTGGGTCATGTGAAAACAAATTGCTTGAGATTTAAAAGACTCACCAAAAAATCTCCTAAGGATGACTTGCCTTTCAGGGGACAGCAAACCTACAGAGAAAATCGGACATGTCATAATTGTGGCAAGTATGGACACATCCGACCAAACTGTTATGTGCTTAATAAGTTTCCTGTGAGAAATGAAAAGAGAGACTCAAGAAGAGGTCACTTCAATTTGTGGGATCAAGTCATGGCCCTCACTAGACAAAATGACCTTCTAAATGCCAAGGTAGACAATCTGACAAGTACCCAGAAGACTGTGCGAGTCAACTCTCCAAAAATCAAAAGAGTGTGGATCAAGAAGGAGAAAAGAGCCACATGTCACATAGCTCACATTGCCTTGAAGACCCAGAACAATTCATTGTGGTATCTTGATAGTGGGTGTTCTCGACACATGTCCGGTGATAAAACTCTTTTTAAGACAATTGAAGAGTACAAATGTGGGACAGTGACATTTGGAGATGGTGGTAAAGCGAACATAATTGGGAAAGGTGAAATTAACATTACTGGACTACCGGCATTGAGGGAAGTTCTGTATGTTGACGGATTAAAAGCAAATCTTCTTAGCATAAGCCAAATGTGTGATAATGGTGCTGAAGTTCGGTTTTCAAAAGATATGTGCATTGTTTCTGATAACAATGGACAATGCTTGATGCAAGGAATCAGGACCTCTGACAATTGCTATGGTGTCGCTCCCACTTCACAGTACAGCTGCAATAGTACTAAAAGTGAGAACACTACTCTCTGGCATGAAAGACTTGGGCATGTGAATCACAGAAATTTGTCTAAGATTGCTAAGAAAGAAATGGTGATAGGACTGCCCAAACTTGGTAAAATGGAGACATCTGTTTGTGGATCATGTCAAGTCGGAAAACAAGTTCGAGCAGCCCACAAGAACACAACAGATATTCTGACCAAACGACCCTTAGAGTTGTTACACATTGATCTTATGGGACCCTCTAGGACTGAAAGTCTGGGGGGAAAGAAATACATACTGGTGATGGTAGATGATTTCACCAGATACTCTTGGGTAGAGTTTTTGAGGGAAAAGGGTGAGGCTCCAAATGTGATAAGGAGTTTGTGTAAGAAGCTACAAAATGAACAAGGGAATCATGTTGTCAGAATCAGGAGTGACCATGGACGAGAATTTGATAACTCAAGTTTAGAGAGATTCTGCGATGAAGAAGGCATTCGTCAAGAATTTTCTGCTCCTATCACTCCACAGCAAAATGGAGTTGTTGAAAGGAAAAATCGAGTCATCCAGGAAATGGCTCGGGTCATGATGCATACCAAAAATGTTTCTGCTCATTTTTGGGGTGAAGCTGTGAACACAGCATGTCACATTGTGAATAGAGTCTACCCTCGACCCAACACTTCTCAGACACCATATGAGCTGTGGAGAGGTAAGAAGCCAAATGTGAAGTACTTCAGGGTGTTCGGGAGTAAGTGTTACATTTTGAGAGATAGGGAAAATCTGGGTAAGTTTGACCCAAAGAGTGATGAGGGAATATTCCTTGGTTATTCCAGAAACAGTCGTGCTTACAGATGTTACAATCTACGCACTCAAACTGTCATGGAATCCATCAATGTGGTTATAGATGATACTCCTAAAGAGGAGTTGAGTCAAGATCTAATTGACACACCGAATGGAACTGAAGAGAACTCAAGAGAACTTAATGAAGATCAAGAGACTTCATTAACTGAAAAAGTTCATATTCACAAGGAGCCCTCGTCGAGAGTGAAACTAAATCATCCTCAGGATAACATAATTGGGAATGTAAATGAGGGGATGAGGTTGAGAAAGAAAGTGATAAGTCAAATAGCTCACTCATGTTACATCTCTCAGATCGAACCAAAAAGGGTGGAAGAAGCCTTAAAGGATGAGAATTGGACAAATGCCATGCATGAAGAAATTAACCAATTTGTGAGGAATGATGTGTGGTACTTGGTCCCAAGGCCTGAAAAGCATAATGTTGTAGGTACCAAATGGATTTTCAAGAACAAATCTGATGAAAATGGAATGATTGTACGGAATAAGGCAAGATTGGTGGCACAAGGTTATGCCCAAATGGAAGGAATAGACTTTGATGAGACATTTGCACCGGTGGCAAGGCTTGAGTCAATCCGAATACTATTGAGTGCTGCTTGCCATATGGGTTTCAAACTCTATCAAATGGATGTAAAGAGTGCCTTCCTAAATGGGATCCTTCAAGAAGAAGTGTATGTCGAGCAACCAAAAGGTTTTGAGGATCCAAAATATCCTAATCATGTTTACAGGTTGAAGAAAGCCCTGTATGGTTTGAAACAAGCTCCCAGAGTCTGGTATGAGAGGCTAACTTCGTATCTTTTGGAGCACAAGTTTCTGCGAGGAAGTGTTGATAGGACACTTTTTATCCGGAAAGTGGGTGAGGAGATAACTGTAGCTCAAATCTATGTGGATGATATTGTGTTTGGATCATCCATTGATGACCTGGCTCTCGAGTTTGCAGAAGAAATGAAGAATGAATTTGAGATGAGTATGGTGGGTGAGCTAACTTTTTTCTTGGGACTCCAAGTAAAACAGCTAGATAAAGGATTGTTCATATCCCAGTCTAAATATGCAAAGGACCTGCTAAAAAATTTTGGATTAGATGGGAGTAGCCATGCTAGAACTCCCATGAGCACAAGTGTAAAACTTAGTGCGGATGTGTCAGGAAAGGGGGTTGAGCAATCTCTGTACAGAAGCATGATTGGGAGTCTACTGTATCTCACTGCTAGTAGACCTGACATAGCTTTCAGTGTTGGCGTTTGTGCTAGATTCCAAGCAAACCCCAAAGAATCTCATCTTGTGGCTGTCAAACGCATACTTCGCTATGTGAATGCTACAGTGAATTATGGAATTTGGTACTCCAGAGATTCCAATACTGAGCTTGCAGGCTACTCTGATGCTGATTGGGCGGGAAATGCCGATGATAGAAAGAGCACTTCAGGTGGATGTTTTTATATGGGAACAAATCTTGTTGCTTGGATGAGTAAGAAACAAAACTCCATTTCTTTGTCTACAGCTGAGGCTGAATACATTGCTGCTGGGAGTTGTTGTACTCAATTGCTGTGGATGAAACAAATGATTCGTGACTATGGTATTACTCAAGGTGTGATGAGCATCTATTGTGATAATACCAGTGCCATCAACATCTCTAAAAATCCTGTCCAACATTCTAGGACCAAACATATTGACATTAGGCATCATTTCATTCGGGAACTTGTGGAAACACATGTAATTACTCTTGAGTACATTCCCACCGAACATCAATTAGCCGATCTTTTTACCAAACCATTAGATGGTCTTCGTTTTGAGTGTCTTAGAAAGGCTATTGGTATTTGTGCCTTAACACAAGAGATGTAACATGCATTTCATACATTGCATGCATATCATTTTTTTCTTATGCATTGTTATTTTTCTTGTCTTCATCTTCTTCTTTGTCTTTCCTCTGATTCATTTGCCCTTTCTTCGATGTGATGCATGGCCTTACTACTAGACAGTACACTTTCAAGCATGTGTCTTGTGAAAATTGTATCATAGGCTTATGTTGCAAAGGTGTAAGATGTGTGTCACTTTAAATATGCGTTTTGCCGCACACACTGCACGCCTAGCTCAATCTCTTGACATTTGACCTTATGTGAGACTTTGGGGAGGCAATCAAAAGTGTAAGGGGGAGCCTTACGAGTGATCAGAATTGACCTCGGGCTAGATGACCTGTGTAAGAACTTTTGTATCCAAAAAGGAAAGAAAATGAAGAGGCTCTATTATTGTATTAAAAAAAAAAAAAAAGAGAAAGAAAGAAAAAGGGTCAAAATAGAAATCCTGACTCTGGTTCTATTAGACACAAGAAATTAGGTCCTAGCAGCATTGGGTTTGACTTTCTGCGCTTTGACGGGTCTCCCAAGCTCTTATGGTTTCTTGTTTAGCCCAACTCCACTCACACCTCTCGGTTAAAATTTCTTGATTGAGCAAGAGCACTGTCTAAACACGCATAGTCATATTAATTGTGACATACAGTCTTTATACTTGCGTGGCATTTAGAGTATGATATTATTTTACATTTGCTCTGCTACGAATGTTTTTTTAAAATTGTCCCCAAGTTTGAAGTCATTACCAAAAAAAAAAAAAAAAAAAAAAAGGCTGCAATTTCGCTCGATATCTCGCTCGACCATAAAATCTTGCTCGAGCGAAAAACCCTTATATTGCGCTCTGCATCGCGCGATAAGCCCAGTCTGCCGGAACCACTTCTCCCTTCTCTCATTCTCCCTTCTCTCATCTTCTCTCAAACACTCAATCCAAGCCTAAGCATCTCATTTTCTCTCAAACACTCAATCAACGGTAAGCTTTCCTCTATCCATTTCTTCTTCATTTTTTTTTCCTTCTTTCACGGTTCATTCCATTCATAGGGTTGTGTTTGGATTCCAATATTTTAGTTTTTTTTTAAGAAACTTGGTGGTTCATTTTTGGTATGGATGAACCTATTAGAGTAGTGTTGTATTTAGGGAGGAATGAGATAATTAATTGGGTGTTAAACCCATGATTACACAGCATGCACACTACATGTTCGATAAAATGCCTCAATGAAATTTTGTCTTCCATTTTGTCTCTCCTTTGGTGCATTGCTCTTTAGACAAAATGTAGGTCTCATTCATAGTCTGCACACCTTGTTGAGAACATTGTTGGGTCACATTTTAGGCATGTTAGGCATATAAGGCACTTTAGGCATTTTAGGCATGATGGACATCCATATGCAACTCCACATCATGTCATATATGTCTCACTGTCTGTACTTGGTCCATCTACAGCTGCCATGGCATCTCGGCGTGTTCGTCCTCGCACTGCCCCATCCGCCTCTCGGACTTACTTCCACAGTCCCCAAGCCGAGGAACTCTACACACAGAATTTTTTTCATCGCTCCCTTCTTGTGGAACGTGAAGTTCTTCTCGGTGAGTTTCGGGATACCTATCCCATCGTCCCTCAGATCTTTGAGTCGCGCCAGTGGCTTGCTTTGACCACTGGTCATCCCGCTCCCTCGGTGGAGTTGGTCAGGGAGTTTTACTCGAACATGCATGACATCTCAGAGGGATCTTTTCAAGTGGATATCCGGAATATCACTTTCCGGGTGACTCCCGATCTTGTGGCACATTTACTAGGGCTACCACGAGTAAATAATCCAGTTTACCCCTATCTCCATACCCCAGCCCCTAGCAGACCTGATCTGGGTCGCTTTCTCACCAGGTCTCCTATGACTTGGACTGGGATTCCTCCTCTAGCGACCAAGTCGTTTCCCCATGCATACCAGATTGTGAGTCGGATTGTTTTGACCAACATATACCCTACTGGACACTATAGTGACATTGGTCCGGATCGTGCCTTTCTTCTACATGCCTTGCTCACTGATGTCACTATTGATTTGGGCAGTCTTCTTTGTCGGGTCATGATAGAGGCCCATATGTCGTCAAACTTTCGAACTGGTCTTCCTCTTGCATGTCTCATTACGAGGATAGCCTTGGCTCAATCTGTGTCCATCACTCCCCAGGAACTTAGAGTGAATCTTAAGACACCAATTGGACGGAAGACCATGCAACTAAGTCAGGCGCATCTTCCTAATGTTGAACCCGCTCCTATACATTCTACCCAGAGCGGACCTATTCCTCACGCTCCTGAGTCCAGCTCGGGTCCTTCTAGCTTGGGTCTGATGCCACCAGCTACAGAACCAACCCGGCAGACCCTATTGGATTTTCTAATTAGCATTCAGCAGTCCGTGACCAGCATGGATACCCGCATTGATAACCGACTTAACAACCTTGAGACTCGGGTTACTCAATTGGATACTCATATCAATGCTCGGTTTGACACACTTGACACTCAGGTGATTGAGCTTGGAAATCAAGTCCAGCATCTTCTTGCTGAGGAGGAAGAAACTGATGAAGATTGAGACCCCTTACCATTTGTGACAAAAAGGGGGAGTGATCTTAGGGATCTTAGGGGGAGTAGCTAGATTTAGGGGGAGCTAAGCTACATTGTAGGGGGAGTACCTAACCGTTTGATGTTTTTAGTTTTGCTATGTGATTAAACTTTTTGAACTCTTGATGTATTCTGTGTTGAACTAATTGCTATTGAAGGTTTAATGTTAAATTTTTGTGGCAATTTTTTTTACGTTTGAGTTCTTTTGTTAAATTCCTTGCAAGTGTTTTCTTTTGGTACGTTTATATGTTTGTTAAGTGTGCAGATACTTCACTTGCCAAGACTAAACCTACATGTGGAAGTCCTGTTGTTTGTGTGTGATAGGATTAGGTCCAATGTATAGGTTAGAGGTTTTGTCACAGAAATGCCAAAGGGGGAGATTGTTGATGTAAAATTTGGTAGTTGGCAATTTCTAGTGAAAAACCTAATATAATTGAGTTGTAACTAATGGTGGATAGAGTACACATGAAGAGGATCAAAATGGCTCGAGAAAAACCGAACACAGTGATCTCGCTCGACATGGCGCTCGAGCGAAGTCCAGGCAGAGACTTCGCTCGACACTCGCTCGACATGGCGCTCGAGCGAAGTCCAGGCAGAGACTTCGCTCGACACTCGCTCGACATCCCGCTCGAGCGAAGTTAGTGATAAATGGATTTCTCTAGGGTTTGAGCGCCGTTTCAGAAGGTGGCCTATAAATACATCTTTAAGTCCTCTGCTGCAAGGTGGAGAAATATAGAGGAAAAGCCAAAGAGCCACATTTCATCCCTTGAGAGAAACTTCTCCATTGTTTCAAAGATCATTCTCTCTTGGATTATATTACTCCCTCACAACACACATTCAAATCTTTAGTGAGTCCATTGGAGTGGACGTGTTCATCAAGCTGGAAGAGTTCTTCAAGGAGCTTGGATGAAGAAATCAAGTTGTTCGTGTGAGAAGCTATAGAAAGGTCGGAGTTCCGGCACTACATGCGTGTAGAGATCGAGTGGGTCGCTCGTGGTGTTGCAAGCCAAGTTTAGTTGCTACAGTGGGTTTGTGAGTGTTTCTAAATTGGTTGTAACAAACTAAAATTTCTATAGTGGATTAGAGGTGGTGTCTTACACCCGGAGTGGTTTTAGATTTTGAAGAGGTTTTTCAAATGAGTTTCCACTTCGTAACCAAAATCTGTGTGTTGATTTCTTCGTTGATTGCTTGTTTATGTTGATTAATTTTTTTTTTTAAACTGCCATCGTTTCTGTTAAACACCTATTCACCCCCCCTCTAGGTGTGTAAGGTAATTTGCTACCGCTTTTTCAATTTATATTTGGACAACAATCAATTTTCTGGAGATATCCCCTATAGCTTATCCATTAGTGCTTCCTTGGTTGGATTTGATTTTAGTAGCAACTCTTTGTTAGGCATGCTTCCAAGATGGATTGGCAACATGACCGACTTGGCCGCAATTGTTATTTCCAAAAACCAACTTGAAGGTCCTATTCCGATTGAGTTATGCAAAGTCAAACAAATTAAATTTCTTGACCTTTCCGAGAACAATTTGTCTGGCTCCATACCATCGTGCTTCAATTCATTGGACATCAAACATGTTCATCTGGGAAAAAATAAGCTGAGTGGTCCCATTACGAATGCATTCAAGAATAGCTCTTATCTGGTAACATTAGATCTTGGAGATAACTGCTTGACTGGTAACATTCCAGATTGGATTGGAAACCTCTCTTCATTGAGCATCCTCCTTTTGAAAGCTAATCACTTACAAGGAAGGATTCCAATTCAAGTATGTCTTCTTGGAAAATTAACCATCCTGGATCTTTCAAATAACAGTTTTATCGGTCCAATTCCTCATTGCTTTAGCAACATTAGTTTTGGGGCAACAGACCTGAAATCCGATCCAGGAAGTACAGGGGGATATGGTTTTCACATTTATGAAGTATCAACATACGTCGAGACAAGGATACCAATAATGAGTGCAATTGATTATTCTGAATTGTTCATGAATGTGGATGCCCGACAAGAAGTAGAGTTCACAACAAAGAGCAGAACTGACTCTTATATGGGTAATATCCTCAATTATATGTCTGGGATAGACCTCTCATACAATTATTTATCTGGTGAAATCCCACTTGAGATTGGAAATTTGAGCAACATTCGTGCGCTGAACTTGTCGCACAATAATCTAATTGGATCAATTCCCACAACATTCTCGAAACTAAAAGTAATAGAGAGTTTGGATCTCTCCCACAATAAGTTGAATGGCAGCATCCCCCTTCAACTTATAGAGTTATGCTGGTTAGCTGTCTTCAGCGTGGCTGAAAATAATCTATCGGGCAAAACACCTGAAAGAAAAGCTCAATTCGCAACTTTTGACGAAAACAGCTATAAGGGGAATCCTCTTCTGTATGGACCTCCTCTATCTAATACTTGGAACAAAACTGGATTGTCATCTAATGATAAGGGAGAAGAAAGTGGTGGTTTTATAGATTTGGATTTTTTTTTCATAAGTTTTGGGGTGTCTTACACAACAGTATTGTTGGGAATGGTTGCAGTTTTGTATATAAATCCTTATTGGCGTCAGGTGTGGTTTAGCTTCATTGAAGTGTGTCTCACCACTTTATATGTTTCTTTGTTTGTGACTTATCGTAAGTTGTCCAGTACTTTCTAAATTATGTAGCCTTGCATAATAATGCTTGCATATGTTTGTATGCTTGTTCTTGATTTTCAAATATGAGTTTTATAACTTTCGATAAACCTTTTACACGGATCGATAATTTATCTATTTTATACTAAAATGTATGGACTTTTTATGTGTATTTCTTGTGAAATTTAAGCAATTGGTTGTTCTTATATGTTATTAGAAAGTATAAAAGAAAAAGATTCCAAAATTGATATGCACATTCATAACGCAATATACAGTCATCAAATTTCCATTTACAAGCATATATACCGCCCACCCACCATAAAGATCGATTCCAGATATCATATTGAATTTCCAAAGCAATAAAGATCCCCTTTGTATCGGTTTGTAATAAACTTAATAATTTTTTTTATAATATATGCTTAAGATGATCTTAAAAGAATAAAAGAAAATATAGTTCATAGACTAAACTTGATAAATATTAATCATGTTTGGGAAAATCTAGGAGGGCTAATAAAATCTTGTATATTACCTTAATCATTCAATTTCCTAATAACTAACACGGCAATTATCACATTTCAGAAAGAAAAATGGCAATTAGCTGAAAAAAAATTAAAACTTAATATGTGTGTATATATATATATTATTTTAGAGGAAAACTCTATTAATCATATATTTTTCTATGATCATCTTCTCAACATCTTATTACATGGTATTAAATTAGCCCACAAGTTGGATATAAAAGATAGTATGACATCATTTAATACCCCATAAGAGGGTGGTGGCATTGACGACAAAAAAGATAATGGATAGTGTTAATCATATGAGAAATGCCAAGTCATCTTATAAAATCTCCCGACTAAATCTCCCAATGCAGAAAAATAAACTTAATTTTTTGATTTAATGATTAAGAAAGTGTGTTTTAATAATGTTGTTTCAGTTTCGCTTTCTGTATGATTCAGAAGACGACGCCCAACTCACGCACGCACGCACGCACGCACGCACTGTACCAATCAATTTTTTTTCATTTATCACGAGTTTGTTCGGCGCAGTGTAGCACGAGTACATCCCCCGAGCAGTGTACCAATGAATTAGGTTGTAGTACGAGTTTGTTTCGAGAAAGATCAAATTTTTTCTTTTTTCTTTTTTTTTATTTATAGTTTTTATATTTTCAAATATTTTTTTTTAAGACTTTCGATAGTATTAAAAAATAATTTTTTATTCATTTGATAAAAAAAAATTATATAAAATGAAATCATATGAATATTTAGCATTTCTCTAGAATATATAAATTATTAAATGTGGCCGTAAATTATATATTGTAATTTGTTTATTTGACCCTTACTTTGTCCTTTTGTTGCCCCCCCCCCCCCAACACACCAATCTCTCTCATCTTGGACTTGAAGTATATCCAACACCAATTTTGAATTTTATACTTATTTATTACAACTAGAGATCAGATAATTGAGAGAGAGAGATCTAATATTTTTATAACATAATTTTTTAATATAATTTTTATTTTAAGATTTGAAAAAGATTAATTATTTAATGTATGCTTTACGTTATTTTAATTGTGGTTGTAGTCAATGCACTATTACATTATTGAAATAGTTATGGGGACCCTACGAGATGTATGGGGGTGCCGGTGGCCTATTTAAACAAAATCTTATAGAGAGTCTTATTGTGATTACATCAAGAGTAGAGTAGAGTTGATCAAAGGTTTTGACAGCGAAAGATATTGGTTTCTCTCACAAAAATCAATCACGAGCTCTAAAATATTAAGAAAAAAATAATGGTAGAAAATCAAAGGTTTTTGGGCATTGTAAACTGCTACCAACTTCTTTATCTCTCTCATCTGTGGCATTTTTCTTCTTTCTTCCTCTTTCTAGCATCACATTTTCTGCAATGGAATAGAAGAAAGGGGTAAGGGATCTGTGCGAAAGGGGATCATTAGATTGCTATTTTCCTTTCATGGGTCTTTGTGATGGTGTGCCGCAAGGCATGGCTGGCTCTTCTATTAGACTATTTAAACAATTACTTAAGGCCTTAAATGGAAGAAGTTTCCAAAAATAATCTAAAGTATTTTTTTTAAAATAAAATTAATTAAAAATAATAATTAACTCAATACGAGAATATAAAAAATATCAAATAGATATTACATATACATGACATTATTAATTAAAAATATTAGTTGAAAAGCTAGTATAAAATCTTAAATAGTAATTTACTTGACAAATGAAAAGAATTATTTTTAAATAAAAATCTAATGTAAAAATAAACATATTTTTTTAAATTTTTTTTTTAAAAAAGGTACTAATCAAAATTTAGTCTTAGACCCGCTAACATATTGAGCCGGCCCTGCCGCAAGATCCTTTGGGTGGGATACGTGGCAAAAAACAAAAATCATTGACGGCTATTTTAAGCCTCTAAACAGTTTGACTGGTTAGAAGATGTTTTCTTTGGGAATATATTTTTTTCTAGATGGAGCTTCATCACTTGAATGGTAAGCCTTCTTAATTCTTGTTTCAGATTTATAAAATATATAATTCATTAATGTTAATATTCGCTAAACTCCGTTTAAAAACAATGGATAGCGTTTTTTGTTTTTTGGGTTTGGGTTTGGGTTTGGGTTTGGATTGATAGATGAGATTTATAATTTATCTATAAAGATAATGGGTAAATTTAGGTTGAGAAGAGATCAAGTTTATCTATCAATCCTTGCTCTAGCCTGTATTTGTATTTGTTGAAATATATTTGAATATTAATGAAGATGGGTGTTTGAAGGTTTCAAAATTCAAAATTCAAAATTTGGATAAGATTTGAGTATGAAGATTGAAGATGTTGAGTTAGTAGACTCGACTTTGATAGCTTGTCTACAAGAAATAATGCTTATAGGGGCGTCTTTCAACCAGCTGCAATTAAAAACGACGCCAATGTATGGTTATAGCGGCACTAATTTGGTGTGGGGCGAATTGAAATCGTAACCGGGCGGAAATTCTTAATTTGGGTTTTTTGCGGCGAATTTTAGATTATTGGCGGCGCTTTTTAAGCGCCGAAATAGTCTTTTTAAATTTTTGCCAAACCTCACAAAATACAAACCCACTCTCTCCCCCTCCTTTTTCTCCAAAAATCCCTAATCTCTCTCTCTCTATCTCAGCGCCATAAACCCGACCCCCGGTACCCCCTTCTCTCCTCCCCTCTCGCCGACTGCATGATTCGAAGCTCACCTAGCTGTCTCTCTCTCTCTATTTATTTATTTTCCTACTGCAATCAATTTTTTTTTCTTTCTTATACAAAACTGAATTTTTGGGAGGTTGAGATTGATACACGGCTGTGCTGGTTTGATGGCGCTTGGGATGGTTTCAGGATCTTGGGATGGTTTTTTTCCTGACTCTTGGGATGGTTTCAGGCCGTTGGAAGGGCTCTGTTTAGGGCACATGTTGAAGGTCAACTTAAGGTACATATAACCTAACGTTGGAAGGTGCTTACAAAGAAGACTGAGGCTAGTTCTCTGCCATTCTAGTGTCCTACGAACTGAACAGTACAATGTTACA
This sequence comes from Platycarya longipes, assembly GCA_036559045.1. Lineage (NCBI taxonomy): Eukaryota > Viridiplantae > Streptophyta > Magnoliopsida > Fagales > Juglandaceae > Platycarya > Platycarya longipes. The sequence goes on from CM071792.1 coordinate 3,370,701, forward strand.
TCTTGCCTTCTTATTTCTCTGTTTTTTTTTTTTTTGCTTTTCCCTTATACCATGTGGGAAACCAAAGACTGAGGCCAGTTCTCTGCCATTCTAGTGTCCTACGAACTGAACAGTACAATGTTTGGAATCCTATTTCTTTTTTCTTCTGTTTTCCTGCAGTTCTGTTCACGATCTCATTATCATCATCATATCCTTTGTGTTATACATTTTTCTCTCTTGCGTAGTTGGTAGGAGGCAAGATATGTCGAGGTTCCATGTGGAAGGGAAAATGGTGGAAAGTGTTAATTTGTTGAGGAAGAGAGTGACACTAGCCATGGAGATTGGATGTATGGCCCTTTGCTATTATTTATGTTGTGTGGTTAACCATCATTGTTCCTAGCATAGATATTGGGGATGCTGCCATTGTTTTGGGTGGACTTGTAGCTCTTCACATTCTGGTCTGGCTCTTTACGGCTTGGTTTGTCGATTTCAAATGCTTTGTCAAATATAGTAAGGTATGCATTATTCCTCATATCTCAATCAATAAAAATGTATGGCGTATGTAATATATGTAATTGTGTGTGTATGAGACTCATTTGAGTACTCGAGGAAGTGAATTGAAATTACAATCCTTCCAACCTATGTAATGGTATTATGAAATTTTCTTACAAATGAATTTTTCAGTTTCACGTTGTTGTCTATTAGTTGAAAGCATGCAAGATTCAGTTGCTTGATTTTGGGATTCAAGTTTTGGGATTTTATTGGGGCTTATTTATGTATTCGGGTTACTGATATTCACCAAGCAGATGCATGCAAGATTACTCCGGCCAAGTTTTCTGTTTCTAAAGAAGTTGTGGCTCTTCATTTTTGTAAATTAGTAAGTCAATCTGTCTTCTCAAAATTCATCTCCCTAATTAATAAAGAAATATTTCAGTTTTCTACTTCTTAAGGACTTTCTAATTATAAAAAAAAAAAAAAAACTTTATAACTCACCTTTGTCTGTTAGGTTTTAGAGATTAATTTTGGCTGCTTCTTTTGTTGCAAAGATAACTATGTGGAAGTTTTCTTATAACTGGTATTGTGTACAATAGTTTCTGCAATTGATTGTTATGTTCCTTGTGGATGAAGCATGCATTGGGTGAGATTAATTAGGAATCTTGAGGCTGTCATATTCCTTATTAAAATTATGAGATTGCTAAAACTGAAAGTGCATATATCTGAATGCATAACACCGCTGGGTTAGGACTGTGATGCAGATGTAAAATATATTTCCTAAATTTGCTTGTATAGGCGCTAAGCCTTTCACTTTGGCATGTTATTTCTCTGCAGTTGATCGTCTGGTCGTTCTAGAAAACCTATTGTTAAGTGGACTGAGGTTATTTCATTTTTTATTCCCCTCCCCGCCCCCCAAAAGAAATGTACATCTACTGTAGATTATTACCATTTGATTGCTGCCATCAAGGCCTGCTTTGTTTTTGTTTTATTTTCTGGGTATCACCTCTCTGTTTGATAATGTCTTAGGTACATAGTTGGTTCCAAAATCGACAGAAAGATGCACCCAAAAATATGTGCTCCCAAAAGTTAGCCCTTTAAATGGGACTAATGGAATCTCTCAAATGTCAAAAGGTTTGTTGCATAAATGCTTACTGCTTCTTTTGTCCAATAATTATGCAAGGTTCAATTATTTGTTTGCTTTTGAAGAAATGGGTTATGGAAAGCATGTGGACTAAATTAGTATTTTTGATAAATATGTGAATTAAATTAGTATTGAACTCATGATGCCTTGATATCAGAAAATATTATTGGTGCATGTAACACAATATCTTCTAACTCCGAAAAGAGGATTTAAGAAGATATAATAATAAATGCAAATTGAAGCAAAGAAACATTGAAGGCTTAATCACTTTTAATAATTATATGTGACTGAACTGAAGTACTTCTTTCATTATTTTGTATTTTTCTGGACCTTAATCACTTTTCAAAGTTGCTTGCTATGAGCAGATAGAGACAGGAATAATAAATAAAAGATCATCATCATGAATTATCAACCAACAAATGGCCTCTTCACTTCCCAACGACCAGAATATTGCTCCTTACAGATCTTTCCCTTCATTGGGGTATATTACTTCTCATAGTCTTAATAATCCACAAGTATATATTACTATTTGAATATCTATGTATATATGCATGCTGGGTTTCTTGGTTCTTCGGTCTATATCCGTATGCTGGGAAGCAATGTGGACTCAATGGCAGATGGAGGAAAGGGGGTTATCGAGTATGTACAAATTGCTTCTTGACAAGCCAAATGTTTACTTTTTTTCTTTATAATTGTCTTGTTATGTACATAGTTCTTATTACATCTCTTTACCTAAACAAGATGCTCTAACTCTTAAAAACTCCATATGGCATGGCTTTTATTTGACGTTAGAGTAGAATAATGATTATTAATCTAATGGCTGGCTAAATAACAGAAGATAGGGATTGAGAGAAACACAAACAAAGAGAACACTTTGAGATAAACTCTGAGATTAGGGTTTTTTTTTTTTTTTATAAAAATCAAATATTCATAAAAGCTCACAAGCCGAACTTAAATAGACCAAACCAACGCAAAATATATATATATATATATATATGCGTTTAATTTATTACTATCTAGAAAAGTCTTCCATGGTGATATTGGCATATCCGTGCAAACTGGGGTTCCTAGCTAGTAATCTTTGATCCTTAGTAATGACATGTTCTTATAGCAGGTAGTAATTATGGTTTTATTATTTTAGAAGACCTGGACTTAGTGATAATGGTGATGATAGAGATTGACAAAATGAGCAAGTTTTGATTATTGATTTTTAGCCCATGCCATGAATACCACCATGGAAGACTTTTCAAGATAGTAATAGGTGTAAATATGCATGTATGGAAATTAAAAGGAAGAGATGAAAATGCAAAAAAAAAAAAAAAATTATTATCGAGTCGAGGTCTTCTAAAATAATAGAACCACGATTACTACCTCATGCTAGAAGGACATGTCATGACTGAAGAATATCGAAGACTTCTTGGAACCCAATATGCATGGATATACATGTCATCACCATGGAAGACTTTTGAAGATAGTAATCGATAGGTGGAAATATGCATATATGGAAAAAGGAAGAGACGAAAATGCAAACAAATTATACATATAAAAAGTTATATGGAAATGGCATTCATCTATCATTAATTTGCAACTATAGTACGATGCTAGCAGCTTATTATATGAATAAGTATATGTAACTTAATTATCTATAATAATTAGTAGGTTTATAATAACTTAATATTCATATTCATATTTAAGAATATATAAGGAGACGTAAAGATTAATTTTTAAATTTCATGTTATATTAATTTTATAATGTGTACTATATATATATATATATATATCATAAAAATTTAAGAAGTTATAATATATTTAATATAAAAAATTAGATATATATTTCGCTTCAATTTAGTCTAATTCGCTTTTCAAATCTTGAAAACTAATATCGAACCAAATTTAAATCGGTTTTGATTTCTAGGAGTTGAAATCGAGAGAACTGATTGACCGTCTTGTTCAATCGGTTTGATCATTGCTTTTTTCTTAAAGTCCTAGTTTTTAACCATTTAAAAAATGATTTTAGGGTAAATGGCCGGCTAGATTTATTTAATCTTATTTCAATAATATATATATATATATATATATATATATATATATGTTACTTGGAAATTCTAGATTGGGCAGGAAAAGAGAAGCGGCATGGCACACATCAGCATTTGGGCCATAATTTTGTTTACAGATATCAGAATCACATGATAACCTTAATATATATAAGCTCTTTTTGAAGTGCACGTCATGCTCACCACGCTACACCTGCTAGTCTCTTTAGCTATTTAAGTCCAGCTTGTAGGTTTCATGAGATATATTCAAGTTTTACAAAGAAATCATAATCTTAGAATTTATTTCAAAGTTTTCTCTCTATGTACGTTTCTCTGAATCTCCAGCTTCTGTTATTTAGTTAGTCTTCATAATAATCCTTAATTGCTCCAATATCAGAAAAAAAGTCATGCTATATATGAGATTTTGAAGAAGAGTTAGAGCATCATATTTGGGTAGTGAGATGTGATGAAAATTTTGTGAATAGTAATTAAATAATTTGTGAGTACTAGTGAGATGATTTGAGTTAATATGTTTTATTTGATTATGAAAAAAATGTTAAAAAGTTGAATATAAATATTATAAAGTTAAAAAGTTGTTTGAGTATTATTCTTTAATATTATTTTTATTTTAAAATTTGAAAAAATTGTATTATTATTTTTTATTTCTAAATCGAGAAAGTTTTAATAATTAAGTAATGATTCGATCAAAATTAAGTTAGGGATTTGAAATTAAATTGTGTTTTATGTTGGAATGATGTTAAGGAAGGATATCACAAAAGGTTTTGAGGTCATCATCTCATCTCTTCTAAGTGCCGAGACATGGGCTAAAAATCAATAATCAAAGCTTGCTCATTTTTTCCATCTCTATCATCACCATTATCACTGAGTCAAAATCTTCTAAAATAATAGAACCATGATTACTACATGCTATAAGGACATGTCATTACTAAGGATCGAAGACTTCCAGCTAGGAATCCCAATATGTACGGATATGCCAATATCACCATGAAAGACTTTACTAGATCGTAATTGAGAGACGAAAATGTAACCAAAAAAAAAAAAATTATACAAATACAAATTATATGGAAATCAAGGCATCCATCTCATGTCATTAATATGAAGCCCTATAATATAAAAATTTCATGTTATGTTAATTTTATAATATATATATGTATATATTGAATAAAAATTAAAAATATAGAATATATTTAATATAATAAATTATACGAATATATATTTCGCGTTGGTTTGGTCTAATTTGGGTTTTAAATTTTGAAAACCGATACCAAACTAGTTTTAAACCATTTTGATTTTTAGCTAGAAAACTGACGAAATGGGTTTGATTCTGTTCAGTTTGATCGGTTTTGTCTTACAACACTCCCAATTTTTAACAACATAAATTAAAAAGATTTTAGGTTCTGCGGAGTAGTTTAATTTTATCTTATTTCAATCTTAAATGGTACTTGGTGGAGGAGGCCATTACTTCAACTTCGGACTTTTTCAAAGTCTAGGACTTATCAACTAAATCAATTGGGTAATGCATGGAAAGGCCATTGGTTTGTTTGACGGTATATATCACTGCTTTGTGTAATCACGTCATGTCACAGCCAGAGTCATGAGAAGACTTCCAAGTTCTAAATTAAGATATCCTCCAAGCAACTTTAGGTAATGCATTTTTTCTTAAAATTTTAAAATTATATAAAAATGTTTGAAATTCTTCTTTCACCCCCACCTTGATTGGCCCACTCTTAACTCAAGTCGCACGAGATAAAAGCAAAGGAAGTTTGGCCGGGTTATGAATTTTATAACAAAAGATTTAAAACAGAATCAGTCAATGATACTAAAAATCAATGATTCAAAAGCTACATCTCCTTTTCCAATATCTCTATCTCCAATAATGCAATTAACCTTGAAGTAGGAACCCATGCAGTAGGCAAATGGATATATACTTCATCACCATGGAAGACTTTCTAGATAGTCATCTCTGGACATATGCGAATATCATGAAGAGACGAAATGTAAAACAAATTACTTAATAAAGGGAAAAGGTTGAGATCGGATGGATGTGAAATTAAGTTTCACACATGCCAATCATCAAGTACCACATCAGCAATTCAAAAAAATTAAGTGGCACTCGCATACACCAATACTTTCTCCCTCTTCTTCATTCTCTTCCTCTTCCTCCCCCTGGCATTTGCAAATGCCGAGAAAAGCCCTGGTCCATCTCCCTCTCATTTTTGGTTCCTCTCACCTCTACACTTTCCTGCCTCTTCTTCTTCTCTCTCCAGCTCTCTCTTTCTCATATTGTTTTGATATTTCTTTTCTTTATGGATTTTGTGAGCAAAGCTTCTGGTGTCAGACTTTGATTTTAACTTCCCTCTTACATTTCATGTTCACGGCTTTCTCACCCTTTTCTTCAGCTACTTTGTTTACCTATATCCTGCAACTCATAAATTCTGTTTTGATTTTCCTTGGTTTGGTTGATTGATGCATCCAGATCTGGTAGACTAACAATTACTGGAGTGCAGATGGGGGAGGCAGTGGATGAGAGAAGGAGAAGAAGACTCTTGGGTGTATGTGGGTCCAGTTAAACTTTTTTTAAAATATCTCTATGGCATTTAATGATTGGCCCATCTGGCCCGTAGCGCCACCCTGGCGTCCATATGTCGCTATTTGGAAATGGTGTGTCCATATGCAGCCATATGAAGTTCACAAGCGAGTTTATAATTGTAAGGAAAAAATTATAAGTTATAATTATTGGTTGAAATATAGGATACTGAAAAAACAATAACTTAAAATGATGATTCAAAGGAGAAATAATTGATTTTGAGGTTGAAAAGGTGACCACCAAGCAAAGCTGGAGACCAATATATACGTGCGCGCCGAATTAAACTAACAAATGGGAGTCATATGCATGATTTTAATACATACATGTAGCTAAAGTTATGACCAAATTAGAGCAATAGCTTTGGAGACTCGCGAATGTATAAAAATTTTCATATAAAACAGCTCTTATTATTCCATAATATAGAGTATAAAACATGTTGTAATTTTCGTTTCGATTTGGTCTGATTTGTTCAATTTATTTTATGTATATACAGCGAAGCATGATCTTCAATAGGCTTCTATTTGTTAGGATGTAAGCATTAAGAATTCCCTGTCTCCACAACTAGGAATAGAGCAAATGCCTCAAGCCACCAGGATAGACATATTCGACCACGTGTAATGCGAGTACGGAACTCAAATGTGACCACGTAATTAGCAAGCGCAAAGCTCGGCGTCGTGCTCAACTACGTAAGGTACGAGGGTGGTCCAACAATCAAGTGACTTGCCTACCAACAAGGTGCGTATGGTCCATGCTGGCAGTAAATTAAGTGGAAAATATGATGGACTGCTACTACAGTACTATTTCTAGCTAGCTGGAACAATGATGATGATGACGTAACGTGAGAATTATGCAGAATTTCTTGCAAAGCCGCCAGCTTCTCATCCTCCTCAGACTGCATGCAGTCAGTCTTCGCGTGGTCTGTAAAACCCTCTTTAATTTTACGAGTGTATTGCACATGTTCTTCAACCTCTTTTATTTTTATGATGTAGTACTGTCAGTCCAAAAGAAAGGCAGATCTAAGGAAAAAAACAGAAAAAAAATTAACCAAGGAAAAGTCACGTAAATATTAATTCTCTCAACTATATTTAAAAAAAAAAATTAGCCAAGTCTTTAAGTTTAGACATATATTAAAATATATTTAAAATATATTTTTTTCATAAATAAATAATAACTCTTTTTTTTAATAAATAAAGTATAAAATATATTCAAAATAAAAATCATTAGAGGCACAAATAAATTCCAGAGACAAATCCTACAAGATGATGTGTTCCCTTTTTATTGGATCCCCACCCCTGCTTTCTCCTTCCCTTCCTTTCTTGACAGATCTAAAATTCTAGTGGTTTCCTACTTTTTTTTGTCTCCTTCTCCCTGCTCCCTTTATTTTCCAGCCCACCCCCTGCTGCTCCCCTTCCTCCCCTCATGAGAATCGCCGCACCAGAACTGAAGATTTTTTCATCTATATGTGTTTTTTTTTTTTTTTTTTCGGGGGGGTTTGGGGGTTAAGTTCAACATCAAAAGGTTTTGCAGGTATTTTAATTCTTTGCTTCAAGTCCCCTCTTCCTTCTTCTAGAATCCCCACAATTTAGCTTTCATGCACAATAATCTTGCCGATTCACGTTTTTCTTCCTGGGTCATTCACACGAATTATAAAAAAAAAAAAAAAAAAAAAACAAAACAAAAAGGGTGATCCAAAGAGATATAGAAGTATAGATCAACTATATATTATAAGTGGCACCATTGGGATCCCGTGTCTCCTTGATAGTCAAGAGTGGGATCGGATCCAGAATGTACGTAATACGTATTATCTTTTCGTGGGTCAACCACTTTACGTGATATATGCGTGTCAATTAAACATTTTCTAAAATCGAAATAAAATTTGAGTTTGAGACTTTGGGTTAGTAGTATACACTATAACAAAAATAAGATTTTTGGACTCTTTCTTTGGACGAAAGAAAAATCATCCCAAAAAATATGTTGTAAGGTCCAAATTGAAATTTTGTCCCAAAAAAAGACTGAAGTCTTCAACCGTTTGAATAGTACTAGAATTTTTGTTTGAAACGTATACGCAAGGAAGAGGAATTTTGTCCCTAATAAAGTATCCATTTGAAGATTTACTAAAACAACCGAACGTAATAAAATAAAAATTTGAAAGGATATTATATATATATATGGTCGAAAGAGAAATTAGTGTGCTAAGTGACTAAATTTAGTGGGACATTGACCTATAGTTCAAACAATTTACTGCACTGTTTGAATATTGTTTGAGAAAATTTGAAAAAGATTTAATAATTAAAAATTAAAAAGTAATTTGTATTTGAATATGGTTTGAGAAGAAAATTATGAAAAGTTTTAAGATCATCATCTCATCTCATCTAAGTGCCCAAACATAGCCTAGAAATCAATGATTGGAAAGTTCCATCTTTAATTTTGTCCATCATCCAAAATCACCATTATCATTGAGTCAAGGTCTTCTAATGGGTCCATATTTCGCATGTATTTCACCTCTACCACCACTATCATTGAGTCGAGATCTTCTAAAATAATGAAACCACGATTACTACCTGCTATAAGGACATGACATCATGACTAAGGAATATCGAAGACTTCTTGGAACCCAAAATGCACGGATATGCATGTCATCACCATGAAAGACTTTTCAAGATAGTAATCCGTGGATAAATGCATAAATGGAAACCCTACCAAAATTATTATCTCGAACACTTAATTATTATCTTGAACACTTTTTGGAACTCGAAGATCCAGGTCTTTTAATGTCCATCTCTATCACCATTATTATCGAGTCGAAGACTTCTTGGAACCCAGTATGCACGTAAGACTTTTTAAGATAGTAATCCATGTAAATATGTATAAATGGATAAAGGAAGAGACGAAAATGCAAACAAATTATACATATAAGTTATATGGAAATGGCGTCCATCTATCATTAGCTAAATGATGCTAGCTTATTATATATATATGTGTGTGTGTAAGTATGTGACTTAATCTATAAGAATAAATAATAAATAATATGTTTCTAATAAATCAATATTCACATTCATATTTAAGAATATATAAGTTTATATCGGGAGACACAAAGAATGATTTTTAAATTTCATGTTTTATTAATTTTATAATATGTGTACTATAAATAGCATACAAAATTAAAAAATATTTAATACAAAAAATTAAATATATATTTTGCTTTGATTTAGTCTAATTAATTCGGTTTTCAAGACTCACTTTTCAAGTCTTGAAAAGTGATATCAAACCAGTCCAATCAGTATGTTTGGTTTTTTTCTTAACTATCCTTGATTTTAACATTTAAAAAACGATTTTAGGGTAAGTGGACTAACTTTATTTTATCTTTTTCAATCATATGTGTTACTTGAAAATTCTAGGTTGGGCAAGGAAAGATGAGCAAAATGGCACACACATCAGCATTTTGGCCATAATTTTGTTAACATATACATTCATAATTGCATGTATGACCCTAATATATATATATATATATATATATATATATATAGATGTACATTTTATATATATATATATATAAGCTCTCTATAAAGCACACATTGTGCTCACCACGCTACACCTAGTGGTCTCCTTAGCTATTTAAGTCCAGCTTGTAGGCTTCATAAGATATATTCAATTTTTACAAAACATTGCAATCTTAAAATTTATCTCAAAGTTTTCTCTCCGTTTGTGTTTCTCTCAATCTCTAGCTTCTATTGGGCTCCAGTGTCAGATAAAAGCCATGCTATATGATATTTTGAAGGAGAATTAGTGCATCATGTTTAGGTTGTGAGATGTGAAGATTTTGTGAACAGTAATTAAATAATTTGTAATTAGTAGTGAAATTATTTGAGATAATATGATTTATTTGATTAGAGAGAGAGAGAGAGAGAGTTGAATGCAAATATTATAAAGTTAAAAAGACGTTGTTTGAATATAATATAATTCTTTAATCTTATTTTTATTTTGAAATTTAAAAATGTTTTATTATTATTATTTATTTGAAACTGAGAAAGTTTTAATAATTAAGTAATGATTAGATGAAATCAGAGTTGAGATTTGAAATTATAATGTGTTTTATGTTTGAATGATGTTTAGGAAGGATATTACAAAAAGTTTTGAGTTCATCATCTCAACTATTAATCTAAGTGCCGAGACATAGGCTAAAAATCAATAATCAAAGTTTTCTCATTTTGTCCATCTCTATTATCACCATTATTATTGAGTCAAGGTCTTCTAAAATAATGGAATCGTAATTATTACCTGTTATAAGTTGTGAGAAGTTTTGAAAATTTTGAAAATGATGTATATTCAAATGAGTCTTTAAGGGCATGTTTGGCAATGAGATAATATAAGAATTTTGTTGTGAATGGTAGTAAAATGGTTTGATTTAAAATATTTAATTGGGTATTAGGAAATCAGGGAAAATGAATGAATAGGAATATTATAAAATTTAAATATTGCTAAAGTTTTTAATATAATTTGAAAAAGTCATATTGTTTTTGTATTTTATTTGATAGTTTTAGAAAATTGTAATGAGTACGTAAGACTAGATGGAAAAGTTAAAAATTTGAAATTGACTAAGTTAAGGTCTTTTAGTTAAATAATGCAATTAACCTTGATTATTACATGCTATAAGGACATGTCATTAATAAGATCGAAGACTTGTAAGAAAGGAAGTTGGCCCTCTCTTAACTTGAGTCGCACGAGATGAAAGCAAAAGGAAGTTGGCCGGGTTTATAAGAATTTTAAAGCAAAAAATTAAAAACAGAGTCAGTCATTCTAAAAATCAATGATTCAGAAGCTACATCTCTTTTTCCAATATCTCTATCTCCATTATTTTGACTGAGTCAAGGTATTTCTAGTCAAATAATGCAATTAACCTTGATTACTACAGGCGATAAGGCATGTCATTAATAAGACCGAAGACTTCTAGGCTGGAAATATGCGTATATGAAGAGAGGAAATGCAAAACAAATTACTTAAAAAAAAAAATTATTAGGAAATGGCGTCCATATGTAGCTATTTGAAAATGGGGTTTCCATATGCAGCCATATGAAGTTCACAAGCGAGTTTAAATAGTTAGGAAAAAATGATAACTTATAATTATTGCTTGAAATATAGGATACTGAAAAAATTAAGTATCTTGCGACAAATCATGAATAAAACAAAGAATTAACTTAAAATGATGATTCAGAGGAAAAATAACTGATTTTGAGGTTGAAAAGGTGACCCACAAAGCAAAGCTAAATTGGAATCATATGCATGATTTTAATATCTGTAGCTAAAAGTTATGAGCAAATGAATGGGGAGTTGAGATGTGATTAGTCGAGATGAAAATAATTAAAATATTAATATAAAGTTCAAATATTCTTAAAATATTATTTTTTAATATTATTTTTATTTTAAGATTTGAAAAAGATTAATTATTTAATGTATGCTTTACGTTATTTTAATTGTGGTTGTAGTCAATGCGCTTTTACGTTATTGAAATAGTAGAGTTGATCAATAGAGATGGAGCGTTCTTGTTGTTGCCTTCTTATTTTGGTCTGTGTTCAAGCTGCATGTATGCTTTCTGGGTGCTCTGGTTGTTTGGAGGCAGAGAAAAATGCTCTTTTCCTACTCAAAGCCTTCATCAATCACCCAAATGAATCTTTTTCAGTACCATCTTCCAACTTAATCAACAAAGTGAGTACTACTACTGATTGCTGCAATTGGACAAATGCGATCCAGTGCAGCAACATTACATTATCATTGTATTTAAGGATTTATTCTACATAGCTTTGGATATATATTGAAAAATCACAGTTGCAGATTTTGAAGTGTTGTCTGGCTTGACCAAGCTGGAGGAGCTTTACTTGGATGATATTGCCTTCAACGAAAGCATCTTGCCATCCCTTGCCAAGATTTCATCGCTTAAGAAGCTATCTTTGTCTGGCACTAAGATTAGTGGAAGTTAATAAAGGTCGGTATATATTGTAATAGCTAGTTAGGTAGTATTTCTTCTATTTTCATTTCCCTTATATTTATGTTTTCTCAAAGGTCAGTATATGTTGTCTAATTCTTTTTTAACATATTTTTCTAATGAATAATGGAATATCAAAATTATTGCAGGTTTTGAAATGAGTAATCTGGAGGAGCTTTGGTTGGATGGTAATAACATCACAGATGGTTCACTACCAGTTGAAGACTTTATAACATAGAGGTTGAAGATCAAATTGGACAGATTGTACAGTTGGGATCTGAAACTGATCAGCAGTATGGTAAATAGTTAAGTTTTGCGCATAATATTTTGGAAGTGCTATTTGAACGAACTTTCATGTTACAGGGCAGTAATGATGGGACTCTTGCTTCATGCAACTAATTGGGAGTGAGAACTACAAAGATGCATTAGAAGTGCTCACCATGAGAGAGGTCAGTGGCAGTCCAGTTTTTGCAAGTGGATAAATACATTAGATCAGTTACGTAATTGATTATTTGATATTGTAAGGTTTTCTTGGAATAATTTATTTAACCCCATATGTTTTCACAATTGTAATTTTGGAATATCAAAATTAGGCCATAGTTACCTCCCCCAAAAGAAAAGGAAAAAAAAAAAAAAATCTTTCTAGGAACATTGAGAAATATTAGTTAGACTCGAAAGTTTGAAGCAATTGATCAATTGTTTTTTTATTCAATAATCATAGATTTTCTCTCATACGATTCTAATCGATAACCCTGCTTTCTCTTTGGTTATGAAGCATCTCTTTTCGTGTATTGCTCTGTCTTTTTTTATTGTTTGTTTAAATCTTGCGTCGGTAAATAGTTTTTTTAATCTTATATTAGCCACTTTATAAAAAATATTAGTGTAAAAATATTTTAATTTTATAATATTATTTTATTCAATTTCTTCTCTTATTTTCCAAAACCCAATAATACTTAATTGAAACTATCTCACTACTATTAATAAATTTGTCACTTCACCTTATTTCCCAAGCATCCCCTTATTAGAGTTAGTCCAAATATATGGATCATGTATTTAAAATCCAGGTTAAGTCTCAAAGTTCAATTACTTATCAATTTGCCACCTTAAGTTGTTGGGTGTACTTCATATGCAATAAGATGGTAGTGATTTCTTAGGTCTTGTTTGAATTCGAAGTTTATCTGATCTCATCTCATCTTAAATTTATCATTACATTTTTTTAAAATTTTCATAAAAAATCTAATAAAAAATATAATAAAAAATTCAACTTCTTCAAATCTCAATTGAAGTTTTTAAAATTTTAAAACAATAATAATATTAAAAAATAATATTCCAATATTATTTTATTTAATTTTCAAAATCCATCTCAACTCATCCCAATGCATCTTTCAATCAAAACGGGCCTTAATAATTTCAGTGCACAAGATAAATATCTCAAGCTTGTGTTATTATTTTTTTAGAGCTTGGAAAGTTGAAGAACCTACAAGTGTTGTATTTGGATTATTCATCCATTGACAATGGCTTTCTTCATTAAGTTGGAGTTATGACTTCTCTTATTGTATTGACAATGAGAACTTGTGGACTCAATGGCAGCTTATCCAACCAAGGTAGAAACTTGTTTTTTCCAAATATGTTGCTGATCATAAACAAGTTGATCTCTGTAGCATAAATTAAAACTCTACTCATTTTACATGCTGGTGTGAACACAAGAATCTACAAGAGTTAAACCTTCGTAATAATCATTTTGAAGGGAGATCATTGCCTTCTTGTTTGGCAAACATGGCAGGAATCTCGCATTCAATAACTTCAACGGATCTCTCACTCTCATGTGTAGCTTGCGGTCACTTGAGTACCTTTCTTTGTCATACTTCAACCCAATTACAATTTTCTCCTTTTGTTAATCTCTCGAAGATTAAGATAATCTTTGAGTAATAATAACACACTTGTTGATGAAACAGTCTCAAAGTTGCACACCATACTTTCAGTTGAAGGTTCTATAGTTGTCAAGTAGCCTTGCTAGAAGATCCAAGATCAAAACGATTCCAAGATTCCTTCTATGAGAACCCGTAATTTTACTATCTTTGTAATATATTATTTTAATATTAAATATGTATTGTTGTTAATATGGATATTATGTCTTTTGAGTTGGTAAATATTAATATCGTTTTATGGTGCTTGTGTTTAAATATTTAAATATATTTCATTTTCATTTGAAGATATTATTTTTATGATTTAATTGTAAGCTAATTAATTATTTCATTATATTGTTGTGATGCATTTAATTTAATGCTTAAATTTAATATCACTACTTTATTTTATTATGTTGGTGATTAAATTAAATTGTTGCATTTTATTTTTATTATAAATTAAAGTGTTATATTTATTTATTTATTATTTTTATTTGGACCTTGGATGACTGTATTAAATCTCCGGTTGGAGAATTTACTTTGGCTTGGTTTGTAAATATTTCTAAAAAAATTCTGGTACTTAGATATTGACTTTAATTATTCCGTTGCGACTTTTATTTATGCATGTCACGTGTGCTCACACGTTTGACACGTGTTGTTGGGATGTGTGACCCGTGTTGTCATCATCCCGACGCCTCGATTCCCGTGTTGTTTTAAGGGGAATTTGGGGGCGTCACACCTTCACTATCAATATAAGTTACAAGCAATTGATCTCTCCCACAACAAGTGGAAAACAATAAAAGTTTGGAGATTCTTAATCTTAGGAATAACTCTTTCACAAACCCCTTCCTAGTACCCTATCGTCCTAATTCCCATATTCAAAAAATAGATATTTCGAATAATTATCGTACGATTTTGACAAACTTGAGCTTAGTTTTTCCAAATTTAGTGCATTTAAACATGTCTTAAAATGCATTTATAGGCATAATTCCATCTTTTGTAGTTAATTTATCTTGATGACTTTGGACATGTCTAGCAATCATTTGTCAGGAACAATACCATACCAGTTGGCAATGGGTTGCCGCAATTTGCCAAGAAGGATCAAACTGATTACGGCTCCGAGTCGATCAACAAATAATCGAGTATTAATAATGAGAATTTGAACGAGGGAGAAAACTGGACACCTCCTTAATTGGAGCGGAAGGTTGGATTAATTATCTACATAATTAAAAAGATGAACTTTGAAAAGAAATTATTATTGATAACGAAAATCAAAAAAACCATCAAAGGATGTACAAAAAGAATTGGTAGGAAGTATTGTGATTTGAACAACGCTACCTAGCTACTTCTTTAACGAAGGTAGAATATTGTCTTTAATGGAGTTGAAAAAACCATCAAAGGATGTACAAAAAGACCTGGACAATTAGTAATAGACGTGATGTTAAGTTCATGAAGTGAAGGAAGTTATGAGGAACATAGGAAGTTATAATCAAAGGAATGACGTACGAAATGGTAGGAATATATAGTTTTTAATTTAGCCTGATCATTAATTCTGGAGCTCCGAAAATAATATAGTTTTGTAAATACATATCACGTAATAAATTCTATTTCCCTTAGAAATTGTACTTATTAAAAGCTATCATTTTATTTAATGTTAAAACTCTATTTATTTAGATGAATTTAGTTATCATATAAATATTTACTAAAGCTCATCATTTTATTTTAGAATGTAATATATTAATTTTGGGTTGAGGAAATAAATTCGGATTCTGAAACTTGGCACATTCCATATTTCTTGTTTTCATTTCTCTACTTATTTCTTTAATTTTTTTTTCTTTTTCTTTTTCTCTATATATCATTTATGATCCCAACCCTTGGATTAAAGTTAGGCACAAATGTAAGGGTAGGATCAGTTTGGCAACAACCCTAATTCCCCACACCCTCTCTTTCTTTTCCCTTTTCCTTTTCTCTCTCCCTTCCCACGTTGTCTCTCACTCATGACCCCTGCGCACCTTGTCATTTAAAAACCCAATCATTAATCTAAAAGCTATAGGATAGTTAGATATTAATTTGGTTAAACTTTTAACCTTTGTAATCATAACATGCCACCATGTTTCTGAATATGACGTTCACGATAGCCCACTCTATCGACATCGATTAAGTAGTAACCCTTTTGCTTTTGGTAAGTTCCATAACCTATCAGTATTTATAAATGACTCATCGCTATACTCATATATAGTATCAAGTCATTTTAATGCAGCCTATAGTTTGCACCCTACGTGACTTGAATGCGTGACTGCTTCATATCTTGTGTTACGATCCCACATCGACTAAGCATGTGATTGGTTGGTAGTTTATAAATTCCTAGGCACCCTTTCCTTGTAAACCAGTTTTAAAAGTTGAGTTCTACCTCATGGAATTGGGAATAAGAGATGTATGAAATTCTGTAATTTATGTATATTTCAAACTGTTTCATTTACACAAGTAGATTGCCTTTTATAGACCAAGGCACAGTACATGTACACACGAGAATGTATGGGATAAAAGCAAAAATACAATTGGTTACAAAACAAACTGGCAATAATAGAATTATTCTTGAACCTTCCGTGCTGTGGTGGAGGTCTCCAAATCATCAGTTGAGTCATTATCCTTAAGTGATGATTTGGCTGGATGACTATTGCTGATACTACCTAGTAGGTTCATAACGAACGGTATCAGAGCCGCCCCACATTTAAGGCATGTTGCGACGATTGCAATCATGCAACACAAGAGGCGATGTTGGCATGGCAATGTTTGTCCAGGAATAGAAAAGACTTAGCGCACAGGTAATCTGTGTGAGCGTAGGATCGTCGTGGACATCGGCTGCAGAGCGTGGTTGATGTTACAATCCCACATCGACTAAGTATGAGATTGGTTGGTGATTTATAAGCCCTTAAGCACCCTTCCCTTAAGACAATTTTTAAGGGTGAGTTCTACCTAATGAATTCATACCACCCTGATATCAATATTTAAAAACCCAACCATAGATCCAAACGTTTTTGGAGTCTTAGAGCACTCTCAATGAAATAGCTAAAATACAACTTTATGTAAAATAAATAAAAGAAGTGTTAAAACCATGCTCCAATGAAATAGGTAAAAGAGTAGCTAAAAATGAAAATGCTACAATAATGAAGGGCGGACTCTTCAAATGTAGCGCAGCACTGTTGAACGCTAAATGAATATTTTATTATTTTTTCATCTTCTTCTTTGTTCGAGCTACGTTTCCTGCAAACGCCATGGATGACCAACCAAGTTCTCGGACAGCCACTAGCGACCCCGCACGTCTTAGTCGCACCATCTCACGCCGGCGATCAACCTCCACCGATCTCAGCTTCGGCAACTCACCCTGCATCTCCCACGTGAGCTCCAAAGCAAATCTTAGTTTCGGATTACAACAGCTTCAACCCAGCTATCGCCGGCCACCACTGGTCACGTCACCACACCAGAAACCACCCAGTACTCCGACGAGCACCTCCAACCACCAAATCCAGCCTCCCTCCTCTCCTCTCGTCCGGATCTTCAAACCCTAGAAACGGTTTTAGATTATTTCGGTCTACTGGATCTACGTTTCGGCATTTTTAAGTTTGTAAAATAAATATAATTAAAATAAAATATGAATATTTTAAAAGATATAGAGAAAAAACAAATATGTTGATCGATGATAAAATGTAAAAATGAATAGCTAAAATAAAAAAAAAAAAAAGTGTGTTTTTGATAGTTAAATTTGAAGGAAATTTAGCTAATTCGTTGAGAGTCTCTATGCTAATTTTGTTAAATTTTTAACTCTTAATACGATAACACCGTGCCGTCAGCAACACTGGCTTAGACCACCGCCCCCACGCTTCTCTTGCCGACTACCCCCCACCTACACTGAATGCCTCAATTGCCACCTCTCTGTTTCTTTCCTCTCTCCATCGTAGCCCCATGATCTCACTACACCACCTTAAGCACGGTGTTGTCAACAATCATCACCACCACAGCTCCTTTGTAAGCCGCCAGTGTTTCTCCTAGCAAAACCTCCCCTCTTTGGTCCCTTCTTGATCTCTCTCTTCTCCCGCTTTGTTCCTTTCATTTTTTATCACCACCCATAGCCACTTGCGGCATCGTCAGATGCCACCCCAAACAACCATCATGAGACTAGAATCGAAGCACCTCCAGCAACCGAAAACTCACATGCCACTGTCACATGGCCTTACCGTTCAAACTCAATTCCGCCATCTGTTTTCTAATATCATTAGTCCGCTTGTTGATCAAGAGTTATCCTCAGAGACGAACTTCGGGAGGCAACGCAAGTCCAAGTGATAGATTGTCTTGGAAAAAGGCGGTCAGACTTGCGAGATACTTATAATATGAGGGAGGCCGGAACAATACACCGGCCAGAGCTCCAACTTATTCTCTTAAAAGGGAATTAGATGAATGGAGTTCTTCAAGGTGGGAAGTGATCGTGAGCATGTCTGACACTCAGGATAATATTCAGGCTTCCCCAACTACTGAAAATGAAATGCCTTAGAAGTTAGAACTCCTTGTAGAATGCAATACATAGGAAAGCTAAAGATGAGACAGAATTATATTTGCCAATCGGAACCTTGGCTGTAAATATAATGCGGAGCAGAAGAAAATAACCGTAGATTTTTTTTTTTTTATTCTTTAGAGAAGGAAATTAAATTCTTATTGATTTTGAGCTTTCAGCTTGAATATCTTCAAGTAAGTTGTTAGAATTGTAATATTCCTCTGTCCAATTTTTTTTTTTAAAATAAAAATTGTAGTATTGAGCTATGAATGAGAAATGCAGCAATCGAAATTTTGAATATCTCAATTAATTTTCGATTACTCCCAATAAACTGGGATGATTAAATTTGCTTTTTGGTAGCAGAGACATTCTTTGCTTTTCGTGATACTTCTATGCCTTGCACGCATGCTTTGATTTAGCACTGGTCTGTCTATTTACTCAAATTCATTTTCCTAATTTTTTTAATTTTGAATTGTTTGATCCATTCTTTCTCTTCAATTATATACTTTTTGTCTTGATCTTTAACAATTACAGCTTCAGACTATTATCAACCTGGCGGCCATGGAGGCTGTAGGTTTTGATCGATGGATAAAGAATGTAGGAAGGTAGGCAAATAATTAAGGGTCTTACAATTAGCATAATTTGGTTGAAGCTCATGAGAGCATATTAATGAAGGGACCTACAAGCATTTTGGAAGAGCTTGTTTGCAAATTAATGAGTTAGCTAGCTTCCGTTAATATCCAAGCCCCCATATATGTAATAGACATGCTAATGCTGCAAGGGACATAATCAGATCGAGGAGTCTTCACTACAATGAGAATAGTCAGTGGAAGTACTACATCTCATTACATAATCTTCATACTAATTTAAATCTCTATAAAAAAAGAGGGATTCTTAATTCCATATATATATATATATTATATGAATTTGTATAAAAAGCTTGATCCATGATAACCTGATATTTAAAATCTGTACTCTGCCTTTTGTTTTCCAGCTTGGACTTTTGATTCTAGGAAGAGTTTTAGATGTAAAAAATACAGCTCGATCGACCTCATTGGGCTTGAAAGCAACGAGCCGAATCCAATCTATTATTAGCCTAGCTAGTGAATTTGTATAGATGGTTCTCCTTAAATTTTCATAAGAATACAGAGAAGGACGTATAAAGACTTGAGAAAGATATTGCTCCACTATTATTTATTTAAGGATATTCCAATGTTTAATTTACTATCAATTGCCTGTTTTGTGACGTATATCAGCCTCCATGGGAGACACAAGTTGGGGAGACGTTCATAATTCATTACACTTATGGATGTGACTACACCATGAAGGTATTTTTCTTTTGTGACTCGATTTCCACAAATTTTTTCAGGTTAATGTTTATTTGGAGAGAGCACGTGTAGATGCTTTGTGTGTGTGTGCGTGCGTGTGTTTAGATTTTTTTTTAGCACACGTATATCAGCTTTGGATTTTTGGGTGATTTATCTGTTCAAAATCACCAACCGTACTTCAAAATCAACCCTTACAATTAAGTTGCGAGAGTTGATGCAAGCTGTTGAACTTTCATATTGGTGCATTCATCTCTGGCATACTCATCATTGGTGAGATCTTCATGGTACCTTTGTTTTTTATTTAGCTGACAAAATGTTGCAACTGTTTGAAATAATTAAACACAAGATGCTTTTAATAAATCGTAATATTGTATTTTACTTTTCTGGACCACCAAGAATGGCATTTTGTGGATCAGAGGCAAAGAAGCAAAAGTATCTACCATCTTTGGCACAGTTAAGGACGGTAGGTTGTTGGGTAAGTAGCCTTTTTTGGCATTGTGTTATAGTACAGGGTTTCAAAAAGATGTTTGATATGTGCCTCTGTCAAAAGTACTGAAGGGCACATATCAGCTGGAAGAAAGTTGGATAGTTAAGGGCCAAAAGCGCTGGATTGGAAACAGTACCTTTGCAGATATGTTGGTTATTTTTGCCAGGAATGGGTATGTGATATGCTGGACATCTGTTTGCACTCTGATTATTTTTCATGCACAAACATTCAATTACTTTTTTTTTTTTATAAGTAATAAAAGGAAACATTCAAATATACATATATCTTCTGGATACAAATATATAGTCTTCTCTTGTTGCTGTCAAATATTTTTTCCTCACATAAATCTGTTTGAAAGCTTCTAGTTTGCTTTTTCTATATGCTAGTGTAAGTTGGCCGATCTTTTTGTTGCATGCAGCCTGGACCTCTGTTTTAAAGAACAGGGTCTCAGAAACCTGCAACAAGAGAAGATGAAGGGGACTGCTCAACAATGAAGGGGACTACACACTGCAGGCCAAGGATCAAAGCAGAGCAGAACAGTGAAGGGGACTGCTCAACCCCATCCTGCTGCACTGTTGCAGGATTACCAGAAATGTATAGTGCAGATATGTGTTTATGAAATGTAGAGTTGACCTTACTATTTTATCTTAGAGGATTTGTGTATATATGTAACATCTACTCTTTGTATCATTATTCAGATTATTAGTTGAATCAAAATCAGAGTGGTTCACACTTCTCCCATTCCAATTTCATTCTTTCTCATTTCTCAATCTTCAACACCATTTTCAACAATCTTCAACACAGGGGATGTAAAAGCTGAGACATGTTAGTAAAGTTGGACCTCTGTTTTTTAACAAGCTTGGATTTGATGAGGCTTTCAATTATAAAGAAGAGCATGACTTTGATGCAGCTCTGAAAAGATTAGTACTATACAATTTGCATCTAAACAGCAGTCAGAAACAAAGATGTTTTTATGTAGATTCTCCATATTTATCTCTATACTTAAAAAATGAACTGTATGTGAAAAATCTGATATTTCTGTAGTTCATTTCCAAACATCATTTTTTTTTAAACATCAACTTAGTTGTTGACAAATACTCACACTTCCAAGTAACAGTGACATTAAACAATCCATCATGAGAGTTTCGAAAATTGGCATATTATTACTATCCACTCTATGCATATTAATTAAACCCAAGGCTATTCCAATGCTAATCCTCTGAATATGTAATAACGGTTTATCCATGTTAGAAACATTTTTATTCATTTGTTTCTCTTTTAAAACTCAATAAAATATCTTAACTTCCCTGTTTGGATGTTCAAAAAATCCTATTTTCAAATGAAAAAAAATACTAATATCAGTTAATAGTTACCTATTTCCATGCCAAGATTGTTCTCAATCCAATTATATACACCTCTCGATTTTCACTACAAATACCGTCTTACACCATTGTGGTAGGGACCAATCTGAGTCAATTCATCTGCATAGGAAGATTTACAGCCGTGTCATTCCTGGGTACCTTATACTTAAGATTTTGTTTAGAACTTTTGAAACATAGAACACCAAAGCAGAGGATTTCATCATCAATTTTCAGTAGCCAAAGCTTTGAGGTTCGGATTCTCAATCTTTGATTATAGCAACTTTTTTTTTTTTTCTTGGGTATTCCAGTTTAGATATTGGTTTTGATTTCAATTATTTATGATCATGTTAAACAAACTATCCACGGTATGTATCTACTTCTACAAACTCTGTTTTTCTCACTATCACCTGGACCTTCACTTTGCTGCACCTAGGATGACACTTACAGATTGCTGCTTTTCTAATTGTAACTCCTAAAACCAATACCCTAGTACCAGCATAGATAGAACATAATTTTGAAAAAGAAGAAGAGAAACTAATTCCTTAGGGAAACTTGATGTACCTATGTGGTATTAAGGAAGATCAATCAAAAGTCAAACAACAAATACAAAGCCAAGAATCAAGCTCCAAATCATTCCAGAAATCACGCTGCACATAATATTTGCTGCTTATTTCATATCAATTGTACATTTATTTCATATCCTTTGTAATTTTGCAACAGCTGTAATTATTTCCTAAATTAGCCTAGAATAGCGTAGAACAAACTTGTATATAATATACTGTGCACAGTCAATGAAACTAGAGGAAAATTTCCATTGAAAACCATTCCATTGTGTTCTGTTTTTCTATATGGTATCAGAAGAACAAAACTCTAACGAGTCTACGATCCTACCTCCAGAAATGTCCTCTTCCCCCCAACCCCAATCCCCAACCGAAACACCATTGGTTGCTCTCAATATTACTTCTCAAATCAATGAGAAATTTGAGAGTAATTGGAATCATATGCATGATTCTAACGCCCGTAACTAGATTATGATCAAAATACTCACGTGATCGTAATATTGCCCTCCTTTCCTTGTCCAAACGAGAAATGCGGACCTTCATCTGTCATCTTTTCTCGAGATAATCTAATATTAGTAGTAATATCGAATCTGTTACGCTACAACACATAAGATTTTTTGCTGCGTTTGATAAAGCACTATAAAAAATTTCAAAATCGTCATAAAAAGCATTAAAATCACCACAAAAACCTCAAAATCGCGGTAAAAAGTCATTTGCTGCATTTTGAAGATTACGGGTTAATTGCGGCTATTTGAGCGTGATAATAACCTAATTTCTCGCCACAAATACTTAATTTCTCTCCGTAATGCTACTATTTGCGACTAGAAAACGAAACAAATACTATTATTTGCGATAAAATTTAACTCTTAGCTAAACAAAACGTAACAAAAAGTCTTATTTATTGTAATGTCAGCCAAGCATAGTAATTGGACTCGAATCTTCTGCATGATTAGTTGATTGCATAGCATTTGTGGAAATTATGAAAGAAATATATTTTAAAACCCTATTTTTGAGCGATATTAACGAGTGTTGTACGTGGTTGCTCAAAACAATAGTTTTGGAGACTCGCTTATATAAACTTATTGCAAGACTGTAACATCAAATGGATGTGAATTGGGAGAGTTAAAAATGGGCAGTTTTTAATTCTCGAACAAAACAGTTCTTATTAACTCCATAATTAATATGGTATAGAATATGCAGTAACTTTCGTTCGATTTGGTCTGATTTGTTCAATTGCATGTATATATAGCGAAGGATGATCTCCAGTTGGCTTATGTTTGTATGTAAAAAATTATTAAAATATAATTTGGATAGTGGGTTGGGATAAAAATTAAATTAAAATATTATTTGAATAATTTGAAATTTTGAAAATTTGAATTTTTTTAATATATTTTAATTCACTTGGAGATCATGATGATTATCATAATTATTATATGACGTAGAATAAGATGAAATGAAATATCGAGGCGTAGATATTGTACACGTGTCCTCGAAGTTTGGAATTTATTTGACCATTCAGTGCATTCACACCATAGAAATTCAGAAAAGACTTGCGTTATTTTTTATAGTCAATGAACTATTACGTTATTCAAATAGTTGGGATAAGATTAAAAAAAAAAATAGTTGGGATGAGAACTGATACTTGTAGGAATCCAACGAGCTGAGTCAATGTCTTCTTAAATAATGGAACGACGATTACTACCTACCGTAAGGACATTTAATTAATTATAAAGAAATAATTGTAGTTGACCATTTTCTTTTGTAAACTTGTCGTCAACGGTTTGCATCAAAATTTAGAGGGTAGTACATTTCAAGATAGTCATTATGTAAATAAATTATATATATATATATAATAGAATTGTAGTGTATCTTTATGTCAAGAGCATGATGACATAAGTATCTTTATTCTCTCTTAGCTTTATGGAGCAATGTGTACTCCTATGAATGAAAAGAAGCTCTATACTTTTTATCATGTTCACTTTCAAACCACTTTCTTTGAGAGAAAGTTTAAGAGAGAGGAAGAAAGATGAGTGGCTTTGCTTTTTTTAGGTGGCCAAGTTTAAGAGGTGGTTTGGATTCAAAAATAAGTTTTATTATTTATAATTCATTTGAATTCATTTTAACTAATTTCAATTCTACTATTTATAACTCATTTCATCTCATTTTTAAATTCAAGCAAAATCTAAAACATAGAGAAAGTTAGATGTACGTGCATTCGGCGCTATTTTTTAAGGTGGGTGTGTTTTTTTCTCTTTGATTATTTCTTCCTTTCCAGGTTCACCTTTTATTGTTATGCCTTTTCTTTTGTATGCAATTTTTGTTTGTTTAAATCGTGTTAGTTTCTAAAATTTTATATTTTAAGCCTAGTTTGTTTTCAGAAATGAAATTAGATGAGATGAGATAAAAGTTTAAAAAATAATAAAATATTATTATAATATATAATTTTTTAATATTAATTTTGTTTTAGAATTTGAAAAAGGTGTTTTAGAATTTAAAAAAGTTAAGTTTTTTTATCATAGTTTATCTCAAAGTTTTCTCTTTATCAGTGTTTCTCTCAATTTCTAACTTCTGTTGTTTAGCTAGTCGTTAGAAGAATCATTATTTTGCTCCAATATCAAATAAATCATGTTTAGGTAAAGAAATATGACGAGAATTTTATGAATAATAGTGAAATTATTTGAGTTAATATATTTTATTTGATTTTAAAAATAAGAGAGATAAAGTTGAATAAAAATATTAAAAAATTTAAAAGGTTGTATGAATTTTTGTGTTTTGTTTAAAAATTTGAGAAAATGTTAATGATTAGAAATTAAAAAGTAATTTGTATTTTAATATTGTTTGAGAAGAAAATTATGAAAAGTTTTGAGATCATCATCTCATCTCATCTAAGTGCCCAAACAAAGCCTGACAATCAATGATTGGAAAGTTTGATCTTTCATCATGTCCATCTCTATCACCATTATCATCGAGTTGAGGTTTTCTAAGATAATAGAACCATGATACGGGCTATAAGGACATGTAATTACTAAGGATCGAAGACTTCTAGGAACCCTAGTATGCACGGATATGCCAATATCACTATGGAAGACTTTTCTAGATGGTAATAGGTGTAAATATGCATGTATGAAAATTAAAAGGAAGAGATGAAAATGCAACCAAAAAAAAATTATCATCGAGTCAAGGTCTTCTAAAATAATGAAACCACGATTACTACCTCATGCTATAAGGACATGTCGTGACTGAAGAGTATCGAAGACTTCTTGGAACCTAGTATGCACGGATATACATGTCATGATCATCATGGAAGACTTTTCAACATAGTAATCGATCCGTGGAAATATGCATAAATGAAAAAAGGAAAAGACGAAAATGCAAACAAATTATACATATAGAAAGTTACAAGGAAATGGCATCCATCAATCATTAATTTGCAGCTATGGTACAATGCCAGCTTATTATATATATAAGTGTATGTAACGTAATTATCTATAAGAATAAATAATAATTATTAATTAATAGGTTTATAATAACTTAACATTCATATTCATAATTAAGAATATACGAGTCTATATAAGGAGACATAAAGAATAACTTTTAAATTTCATGTTATTCTAATTTTATAATGTGTACCACATATATCATAAAAATTTAAAATTTATAATATATTTAATATAAAAAATTATATATATATATATATTGCTTCAATTTAGTCTAATTCGCTTTTCAAAACTAGAGAACTAATATCGAACCAATTTTTAATCGGTTTAGATTTTTAGGAGTTGAAATCGAGAGAACCGATTGACCGTCCTATTCAATTGGTTTGATCACTGCTTTTTTCTTAAACTCCTAGTTTTTAACCATTTAAAAAAGTATTTTAGGGTAAGTGGACTAGCTGTATTTTATCTTATTTCAATCATATATGTTACTTGAAAATTGTAGATTGAGCAAGGAAAAAGGAGCGGCATGGCACACACATCAGCATTTGGGCCATAATTTTGTTTATAGATATCAGAATCACATGATAACCCTAATATATATAAGCTCTCTTTGAAGCGCACGTCGTGCTCACCACGCTAAACCTACTAGTCTCCTTAGCTATTTAAGTCCTAGCTTGTAGGCTTCATAAGATATATTCAATGTTTACAAAGAAATCATAATCTTAGAATTTATCGTACAATTTTCTCTCCATTTACATTTCTCTCAACCTCTATAAGCTTCTGTTATTTAGCTAACCGTCATAATAATCCTTAATCTGCTCCAACGTCAGAAAAAAAGTCATGCTACATGAGATTTAGAAGAAGAGTTAGAGCATCATGTTTGGGTAGTGAGATGTCATGAAAATTTTGTGAATAGTAATTAAATAATTTGTGAGTACTAGTGGGATTATTTGAGTTAATATGTTTTATTTGATTATAAAAAAAGAGATAAAAAGTTGAATATAAATATTATAAAGTTAAAAAGTTGTTTGAATAAAATTCTTTAATATTATTTTTATTTTGAAACTTGAAAAAGTTGTGTTATTATTTTTTATTTCGAAATCGAAAAAGTCTTAATAGTTAAGTAATGATTCGATCAAAATTAGGTTAGAGATTTGAAATTAAAATGTGTTTTATGTTTGAATGATGTTTAGGAAGGATATTACAAAAAGTTTTGAGGTCATCATCTCATCTAGTCATCTAAGTGCTGAGACATGGGCTAAAAATCAATAATCAAAGCTTGCTCATTTTTTCTATCTCTATCAGCACCATTATCACTGAGTCAAGGTCTTCTAAAATAATGGAACCATGATTGTTACATGCTATAAGGACATGTCATTACTAAGGATCGAAGACTTCTAGCTAGCTAGGAACTCCAGTATGCACGGATATGCCAGTATCACCATGAAAGACTTTTCTAGATCGTAATAAGTGTAAATATCTATGCATGTATAGAAATTAAAAGGAAGAGACAAAAATACAACCAAAAAAAAAATTATACAAATAAAAAGTTATATGGAAATCAGGGCATCCATCTCATGTCATTAATATGAAGCCCTATAATATAAAAATTTCATGTTATGTTAATTTTATAATATATATATGTATGTATATATAGAATAAAAATTAAAAATATAGAATATATTTAATATAATAAATTATATGTATATATATTTCGCGTTGGTTTGGTCTAATTCGGGTTTTAAATTTTGAAAACCGATACCAAACTAGTTTTAAACCATTTTGATTTCTAGCTAGAAAACTGACAAAATGGGTTTGATTTTGTTCAGTTCAATCAGTTTGATCGGTTTTGTCTTACAACACTCCCAATTTTTAACAACATAAATTAAAAAGATTTAAGGTTCTGCGGACTAGTTTAATTTTATCTTATTTCAATCTTAAATGGTATTTGGTGGAGGAGGCCATTACTTCAACTTCGGACTTTTTCAAAGTCTAGGACTTATCAACTAAATCAATTGGGTAACGCATGGAAAGGCCATTGGTTTGTTTGATAGTATATATCACTGCTTTGTGTAATCACGTCATGTCACAGCCAGAGTCGTGAGAAGACTTCCAAGTTGCTAAATTAAGATATCCTCCAAGCAACTTTAGGTAATGCATTTTTTCTTAAAATTTTAAAATTATATAAAAATGTTTGAAATTCTTCTTTCACCCCCACCTTAGTTGGCCCACTCTTAACTCGAGTCGCGCGGGATGAAAGCAAAGGAAGTTTGGCCGCGTTATGAATTTTATAACAAAAGATTTAAAACAAAGTCAGTCAGTGATACTAAAAATCAATGATTCAAAAGTTACCTCTCTTTTTCCAATATCTCTATCTCCAATAATGCAATTAACCTTGAAGTAGGAACCCATGCAGTAGGCAAATGGATATATATTTCATCACCATGGAAGACTTTCTAGATAGTCATCGCTGGACATATGTGAATATCATGAAGAGACCAAATGCAAAACAAATTACTTAATAAAGGGAAAAGGTTGAGACCGGATGGATGTGAAATTAAGTTTCACACAGGCCAATCATTAAGTACCACATCGGCAATTCAAAAAAATTAAGCAGCACTCGGATACACAAATACTTTCTCCCTCTTCTTCTCTCTCTTCCTCTTCCTCCCCCTGCCATCTGCAAACGTTGAGAAAAGCCCCGGTCCATCTCTGTCTCATTTTCGGTTCCTCTCACCTCTACACTTTCCTGCCTCTTCTTCTTCTCTCTCTAGCTCTCTCTTTCTCCTATTGTTTTGATATTTCTTTTCTTTATGGATTTTGTGAGCAAAGCTTCTGGTGTCAGACTTTGATTTTAACTTCCCTCTTACATTTCATGTTCACGACTTTCTCACCCTTACTTCAGTTACTTTGTTTACCTATATCCTGCAACTCATAAATTCTGTTTTGATTTTCCTTGGTTTGGTTAAGGTCCCGCTTGAATTTAGAGATGAGATGAGTTGAGATGAGTTTAGTTTATTTTTTAATATTATTATTATTTTGGGGTTTGAAAAATGTGTGTTGAGATTTGAAAAATGTATATTGGAATTTGAAAAAGGTGTATAGGAATTTGTGTTTTATATAAAAAATTATAAAAATATAATAATGAAATAAAGATGCATCCAGATCTGGTAGACTAACAATTACTGGAGTGCAGATGGGGGAGGCAGTGGATGAGAGAAGGAGAAGAAGACTCTTGGGTGTATGCGGGTCCAGTTAAACTTTTTTAAAAATATCTCTGTGGCATTTGATGATTGGCCCATCTAGCCCGTAGCGCCACCCTGGCGTCCATATGTCGCTATTTGGAAATGGTGTGTCCATATGCAGCCATATGAAGTTCACAAGCGAGTTTATAATTATAAGGAAAAAATTATAAGTTATAATTATTGGTTGAAATATAGGATACTGAAAAAAATAAGTATCTTGCGACAAAATCAAGAACAAAACAAAGAAATAACTTAAAATGATGATTCAAAGGAGAAATAACTGATTTTGAGGTTGAAAAGGTGACCAACAAGCAAAGCTGGAGACCAATATATTCGTGCGCGCCGAATTAAACTAACAAATGGGAGTCATATGCATGATTTTAATATATACATGTAGCTAAAGTTATGATCAAATTAGAGCAATAGCTTTGGAGACTCGCGAATGTATAAGAATTTTCATATAAAACAGCTCTTATTATTCCATAATATAGAGAATAAAACATGCTGTAATTTTCGTTTCGATTTGGTCTGATTTGTTCAATTTATTTTATGTATATACAGCGAAGCATCATCTTCAATAGGCTTCTATTTGTTAGGATGTAAGCATTAAGAATTCCCTGTCTCCACAACTAGGAATAGAGCAAATGCCTCAGGCCACCACGATGGGCATTACAACAAATGATCTCCAATAGTCTATAGGACAGATAATTTATAAAAGCCAAAAAAAAAAAAACAAAAAGGGTGATCCAAAGAGATATAGAAGTATAGATCAACTATATATTAGAAGTGGCACCATTGGGATCCCGTGTCTCCTTGATAGTCAAGAGTGGGCCCGGATCCAGAATGTACGTAATACGTATTATCTTTTCGTGGGTCAACCATTTTACGTGATATATGAGTGTCAATTAAAATCAAAATAAAATTTAGTTTGAGACTTTGGGTTAGTAGTATACACTATAACAAAAATGAGATTTTTGGACTCTTTCTTTGGACGAAAGAAAAATCATCCCAAAAAATAAGTTGTAAGGTCCAAATTGAAATTTTGTCCCAAAAAGACTGAAGTCTTCAACCGTTTGAATAGTACTAGAATTTTTGTTCGAAACGTATATGTAAGGAAGATGAATTTTGTCCCTAATAAAGTATCCATTTGAAGATTTACTAAAACATTCCAACGTAAAAAAATAAAAATTTGAAAGGATATTATATATATATATATGGTCGAAAGAGAAATTAGTGTGCTAAGTGACTAAATTTAGTGGGACATTGACCTATTGTTCAAACAATTAACTGCACTGTTTGAATATTGTTTGGGAAATTTTGAAAAAATTTTAATAATTAAAATTTAAAAAGTAATTTGTATTTGAACATGGTTTGAGAAGAAAATTATGAAAAGTTTTGAGATCATGATTATCTCATGTCATCTCATCTAAGTGCCCAAACATAGCCTATAAATCAATTATTGGAAAGTTTCATCTTTAATTTTGTCCATCTCTATCCAAAATCACCATTATCATTGAGTCAAAGTCTTCTAAAATAATGGAACCACGATTACTACCTGCTATAAAGACATGGCATCATGACTAAGGAATATCGAAGACTTCTTGAAACCCAAAATGCACGGATATACACGTCATCACCATGGAAGACTTTTCAAGATAGTAATCCGTGGAAAAATGCATAAATGGAAATCCTACCAAAATTATTATCTCAAACACTTTTTGGAACCCGAAGACCCAGGTCTTCTAATGTCCATCTCTATCACCATTATCATCGAGTCGAAGACTTCTTGGAACCCAGTATGCATGTAAGACTTTTCAAGATAGTAATCCATGGAATATGCATAAATGGATAAAGGAAGAGACGAAAATACAAACAAATTATACATATAAAAAGTTATATGGAAATGGCGTCCATCTATCATTAATTTGTAGCTATACGATGCCAGCTTATTATATATATATATATATGTGTGTGTGTGTGTGTGTGTAAGTATGTAACTTAATCTATAAGAATAAATAATAAATAATAAATAATATGTTTATAATAAATCAATATTCACATTCATATTTAAGAATATATGTAAGTTTATATCGGGAGACACAAAATGATTTTTAAATTTTATGTTATATTAATTTTATAATATGTGTACTATATATAGCATAAAAAATTAAAAAATATTTAATATAAAAAATTAAATATATATTTTGCTTTGATTTAGTCTAATTAATTTGGTTTTCAAGACTCGCTTTTCAAGTCTTGCAAATCGATATCAAACCAGTTTTTAATCAGTTTTGATTTCTAGGAACCGAATTAATTAGGCGAACCGGTCCAATCCAATCAGTATGTTTGGTTTTTTTCTTAACTGTCCTTGTTTTTAACATTTAAAAAATGAATTTAGGGTAAGTGGACTAGCTTTATTTTATCTTTTTTAATCATATGTGTTACTTGGAAATTCTAGGTTGGGCAAGGAAATATGAGCGACATGGCACACACATCAACATTTTGGCCATAATTTTGTTAACATATACATTCATAATTGCATGTATGACCCTAATATATATATATATATATATGTACATTTTATATATATATATATATATGTATATATATAAGCTCTCTATGAAGCACACATTGTGCTCACCACGCTACACCTAGTGGTCTCCTTAGCTATTTAATTAAGTCCAACTTGTAGGCTTCATAAGATATATTCAATTTATACAAAACATCACAATCTCAAAATTAATCTCAAAGTTTTCTCTCTGTTTGTGTTTCTCTCAATCTCTAGCTTTTATTGTTTAGTTAGTTATCAAAATAATTCTTAATATTGGGCTCCAGTGTCGGATAAAAGCCATGCTATATGATATTTTGAAGGAGAATTAGTGCATCATGTTTAGGTAGTGAGGTGTGAAGATTTTGTGAACAGTAATTAAATAATTTGTGAATAGTAGTGAAATTATTTGAGATAATATGATTTATTTGTAGAAAAAGAGAGAGAGAGAGAGAGAGAGAGAGAGAGAGAGAAAGTTGAATGCAAATATTATAAATTATTTGAGATAATATTAGTTAAAAAGACCTTGTTTGAATATAATATAATTCTTTAATCTTATTTTTATTTTGAAATTTAAAAAGATTTTATTATTTTTTTTTATTTTGAAACTGAGAAAGTTTTAATAATTAAATAATGACTAGATGAAAATCAGATTTGGGATTTGAAATTATAATGTGTTTTATGTTTGAATGATGTTTAGGAAGGATATTACAAAAAGTTTTGAGTTCATCATCTCAACTATTAATCTAAGTGCCGAGACATAGGCTAAAAATCAATAATCAAAGCTTTCTCATTTTGTCCATCTCTATCATCACCATTATTACTGAGTCAAGGTC